>JAJKFL010000012.1:9145393-11545393 GCA_021186555.1 Reticulitermes speratus
ATCCAAATTATCTCGTGGCAATTTTATCTCATCTACACAAAAGATATCGATAAATTTCGTATACTTTATAGCTTATTATGGTCTTAAATTACAAAACTGTATCCAAATTATCTCGTGGCAATTTTATCTCATCTACACAAAAGATATCGATAAATTTCGTATACTTTATAGCTTATTATGGTCTTAAATTACAAAACTGTATCCAAATTATCTCGTGGCAATTTTATCTCATCTACACAAAATATATCGACAAATTTCTTATACTTTATAGCTTATTACCTTTCAAACCAAGACCACGAGGGGTAGAAGGGATCAAGTGATACGCTTCACAAATTACTTTATCCCTTAAACTGACCGAACTTTAGCAACACATCACACAGCATAACATTTTAACTTCACCAAACACAAACTTTCGCCCAATTTTTACATTCCTCATAAAACCTCTTAACAACGCAGGGCAGCGAACAGTTGTGTCTTTACTTGTAGTTCTACTTAAACGACGGCGATGAGTCACGTTAAACGTACACGTACACAGTTGTGTCAGAAATAACAATTTCATTATATGTGTGGTGTTGTTAAGGATGTGGTTGTGGCCTATTCAAAGTTCTATTCTACAATTTATGTATAGGGTCTAAGGGAAGTCACGAACATTTCCGGACACAGATTTCAACTGAAGGCTTCACGAATATTTCCGGACAGGAATTTGAAATTGAGGTCTCACGAATATTTCTGGACATAGATTTCAACCTGAGACCTCAGGAACATTTCCGGACATAGATTTGAACTTGAGGCCTCATGAATATTTCGGACATACATTTAAATTTGAGGCCTCACGAATATTTCGGACATACATTTAAACTTGAGGCATCACGAATATTTCCGGACATAGATTTGAACCTGAGGCCTCAGGAACATTTCCGGACATAGATTTAAAGTTGAGGCCTCACGAATATTTTGGACATACATTTGAACTTGAGGTCTCACTAATATTTCGGACATACATTTGAACTTGAGGCCTCACGAATATTTCCGGACATAGATTTAAAGTTGAGGCGTCACGAATATTTTGGACATACATTTGAACTTGTGGCCTCACGAATATTTCCGGACATAGATTTGAAATTGAGGCCTCACGAATATTTCCGGACATAAATTTGAACCTGAGGCCTCAGGAACATTTCCGGACATAGATTTAAACTTGAGGCCTCACTAATGTTTCGGACATACATTTGAACAGGAGGTCTCACTAATATTTCGGACATACTTTTGAACTTGAGGTCTCACTAATATTTCGGACATACATTTGAACTTCAGGCCTCACGAGCATGAAGGGCAAATCTAACCGCCAAACAACGACGTGCTGTCAACTGTTATTGTTACTGCCGCTGTTATTAATGTATGAACGACTGCCAAGTAACCCCTTAATTACACATGATGCATGCTACACACATGTCAGAATGAATGAGACTCACCAGAATTCTTCCGGTGGTGGTTTGCCCGGAGATGAGTTCGCCAGCCCAGTCCTTCGCCTCGGTCATGAATGTGCCCTCGAACTCCTGTTTGCCCTGCCGTGCCGCCTTTTGCTCCTTCTGTTTTGGGTCATTTGGAGAGAATTCGGGCTCCTTTCGGCAGCAGAGGAAGGCAAAGGCTCTCCACAGTAAGACGATGGTGAGGCCAGCAAAGAACGTGAAGATGCTTGACAGGAGGAAACACCACCATTTCCGGACCTTGAGGCAATCATCTTCCGGTGGAGACACCGTTGAAATCTCCTCGCAGTTCGACATGATGATGCGATGCTCTTGTTTATTCGAGTGACGGATTGGGGAGTGGTGATTGTTGTTGTCAAGGTTTTTAATATCACCTCGATCGTCCTCGTATCAGCTTCATCCACGCATTTTTTATTTTTTCTTTGTACGCTGTTGAGATGTATTACCTTTGCACCCACTTTCACCTTAATGTTAAGAAGTGCACAAGAATAAAACAGTTGACTCTGCAATTTGTTCTGCAATAGTGCTCCATCCGAAAGAGCAGGTCTTATTGCTTTGGCCGCCGCAAACCAAATGGTAAAATGGGAAAGGGAGGGGATCAATACTGTCCCCGGCCAATCACAAGCACCGGCGAGCTCCCGTACTACTGCGACGCTGCCAACTTCTCGCACATAAATACACTTTCTCGTCACTGACCTACCAACGAAATAAATAAAAACGATGTGCTGTAAAAACAAATACACGAATACAAGAGACTATTTATCGTAACGTTTCTCACACACAATGCGCAAACATTAATCGATGTAAAATACAAAATAAACCTTCATAAGTATCAACGTTTGTCGTGGATTGGCACCACGAGTTGACATGCTTGCAAGCAGTGACCACAGGCTTTGCACTTAATTCGTGATTAAAGGCACATAAATAGCAAAATGCTGACACAGATAGTAATAAGTTAAACGATAAATAAGATCAAAATTGTATATGTTACTACTTTAGGACAGCGAAGAGCGCATTGCTGTCTTAAACTGTACAAACTAGACTACGCCTAAGCTATACCAACAACGCCATCCATTTTGCGATATTCAAACTACGAAGTGCACCTTACATTCCAACAGCTGTTATGTGGGAGAAATATTGAACCCCTTTATGGATCCCAAGTGATTTGTACAACCCGGATTAATGCGTACGTTGAAGCTGTAATTAAACGAATGACATGTCGTTGATTGGACAGGGTGATTCCAAAGGTTTTCTTATGTTTATGAAAAAAAAGGATCCGTCGCCCGTGCTTGTATCTACCGAAATGGTGCATGGTGCTATGTCAACTACTGAATTAAGAAATATAGATCACGTGTTGAAAGATCAACGGTAAATTTAAAATAGGCCTCCACCAATCGCACTTGTCTCTAATTCCTGACAAAACCATTCTGCACTATCTCAAAGATCTCCAAGCTCACGCGGAAGGGTAAATGTTGAGTGCTGGTTAAAATAAATGGCGATTTGATTCACGTAATAATGTCATTGTCTAAGAGAGTATTTCTGTAACTGACTTGACTAACCCTTTAAGGACGAAACGTAATCCTTTCTATTTTAAAGACCCAGTCCGTACCGCGCAGTAAACACTAGTCATCTCGGTTATAAAAACCAATTCATGAATGCTGTGTAGGGCAAAATTCGCTGTTTGTTCTGAGATCCACACAAAACATGTAATGCGGGCAGAGTGTAGAATTTTGGAATGTTAAAACTGGTGGTACATATAGTAACCGCTAGGCTTTAAAAGGTAATTAAAGGGAACGTTATGTCCCAGAAGTAGACCTAATAATGCGGATAGTTCTTCACTCTTGACGGACACCTTAAAAGAGTATGCCTATATTCTGTGGATTGAGAAAAGGTGGATTTTAATTCATATCTATGAAGCTAGTCTTGTGTCTTCTCCAACGTTATCGGGGTGACGAGTTACATTGGATATTCACCATAGTCGGTCGCGTTCTGTTGCTGAAGACGCCGAAATGAGGAAGATATCCTTAACGATGATGGCGCTCTGCATGGACACGTGAATTCAAGCGATCGTATTAAGGCTAGCAATCGTAAACCGGAGGGGGATAGTATACGTAAGTACGAACGTACGTAGAGCTCGCTTGGGTTGTCGGACGCGATTATATGAACTGATCTATATGTAGGAATTCCATTCGTCGCGGTTTTCGTGACAGTCCCTGATTTATTTATAGGTTTTAAAAGAGCTTTGTCCCGATGTCTAGTAAAATTCGGTTCGAGGCGCCAAATGTCCCGAGTTTTTCCAAGTCATGAAATTACGATATTTCTGATAAAATTCGTAAGAACATTTTGACTTCCTCGTGGTGGAAGAAACATCTGTAAGAGCAGGACAGCCATCAGTATGGACTGAGACTGCGAAGGACGAGCAACGGCTATGTAAAGAAAGTGAACTAAGTGTGTGAGTTTGAGTAGTGTTATTGTTACTATTATTTCACGTTTTGTAACCGTATGTCATAACTTTTATCTGAGTTATCTCGCTGTAGTAATATTGATAAATTACTCGGTTTTTTTCATTGCGTAGAGCCGGTTCCAGGCAGCAGCATAGCAAGCATGTGCATGGGGCGTCATCTTAGTCATTTTTTCTTTTAAAAAATTCACTGACAATATTTTATTTCACTAACTACAAATTTTACCGCCGTGCCATGGCTCAGGCGGTTAGTCGCCGGCCTCTCACCGCTGAGGCCAGGGTTCGATCCCGGGTCAGTCCATGTGGGATTTATGGTGGACAAAGTGGCACTGGGACAGGTTTTTCCCCCGAGTACTTCGGTTTTCCCCTGTCAATTTAATTCCACCGGTGCTCCATTACTTGGAAAAACGAAAAAAATGAATCATCTTCATCACAGGGTTGCACAATAAGCCTCAAGGCTGCGGTGCGTCCGTAGCATCTGCTGCGGGGCCCTTCAACACAAAAAAAACCCTACAAACTTTCCTTTTATTTTTCTAAGTTTTGAGCTGTCCAAAACAAATTGGTGCAAAGTGCAAAATCTGTTGTCCTGGGCCGGCAAAAAACAAACGGTACTGCCATTGCTTGAAGAGTTAAAAATTTCGTTGTTTACCCACGCCACCTAAGTGTTATTAAGTGTCCAAGTTTTTGGTTTTTAACAAATGGGATCCCTATCTGACACCTTCCACGTGCCAGTCTGTACTAATATAATTCACATTCCGTAGTAAGCAGACCCCACTAACAACACTACCTATATTCACACCCAAATGTTTTCAACATTTACAGATTTCCCAAACTATCCAGACCGGCCCCGAGGCCCATCCGGCTCCTATACGTTGGATACCAGGTCTCTTTCCCGGGGGTAAAGCGGCAGGAGCCTGACGCTGACCACCCATCCCCTTCTAGTGCATGGGTAGAGCTATACCTCTACCTCCCCTCTGCCTGCTTGGCATGTTACAGGGCAGCCTTTACCTTACTGACAAAGAAGGGCAAAGTGGAAATACGTGAACCCTCGGTCCACTTTGTCAAACCAGTAGGGGTAACGAGGGGGTTTCCATCGTTCGATAAATTTCAGTACAGCTTCCAAACAACTGTGGTTTGGAGTAACTTACTGTTCTTTCGCAACGGCTGATACATTAGTGCTTATCATTAAAATTGAACAATTACAAGCTTCAAACAGCAAGGTTTATACAAACGGGCCGCTTATTCACCGAAGTCCTGTAAGATTACAGTAGCAACATTAGCGGCGCAGCACTGTCAGCGAACAATCCGTTGGCTGCGTGATATTCACTCAACAGTACAACAAACACTGTCCTGAACACATTCAGTACAACTGGCATCCTCACAATTTATGTTCCCACATACGTACACAGAGCACAGTCTTCCTCGGGAAGTTCCAACATATTCAAGAAATTCTCCTTTTTTTTTATGGAACCTTCGGGTTCATCGCCATGTCCACAACAGCCAACCACTGGATCCTATCCTGAGCCACATGAATCCATGCATGATTTTATTTTATTTATTTATATTTCTTCCTTCTTGTTTTTTCCTTTTATTTCATATATTCATTTTTCCTATAGTCTCCCCTTCCTGCACTTGCTAGTGGCTTCACCTTCCCGGGCCGTTTCACCTCACAGCAGCGCTGAGCTGCTAGACTTCTCTCCCTCCTCACGCTGCATCAACCCTATTGGCTAGCATCACGCTTAATTAGAACCAGTCACCGCCCACACCTTTCCCTTTATAAACTGCTTCTTGAGGCTTGAAGATGGGAGTGATAGGTTGTCCCGAAACGTCGGTACAGAACTACCACTCAATGCTGCATAATGTGCATAAAAGTGCAGATCTCACATGAATCCAGTTCACACCCTCATACTCCACTTTTCTGAGATCCTGTTAACATCAAGATCTCCTAGATAACCTTCATCAACCAACAACTGCACTAATTAAAATGTATTTAACACTTTATAAGATTGTCCTACATATGTTTCGGTCACAAAGTGGCCATCATCAGGGGTATCGTACGCACGTGTGTGCACTTCACTTCACGCTGTCCACTGTTTACTATATTATGCGTTGAGGGTTTTTTTTGTACACTACTCCACGATAGGAATATTTCCTGGGGGGTAAAGGCGGCCGGTGCGTAGGGCTGACAACCTTACCACCTTCATGTGCCGATTGTCTAGAAATCTGGGAGCCTCAACCTCCTGGAGCCCTAAGGGTCTGTCCAGGCCTGTAATGGGATTGCTTTACCTTTTACTCCACGATAGTGGGTACCAATGATTGTGTATTACGATCGTAGGTCGATGTGGTGTTTGTGTTCATTTGTATGAATGTTTAAAATCGATTGCCTTCATACAAATGAACACAAATACCACATCGACCTACGATCGTAATACAAAATCATTGGTACCCACTATCGTGGAGTAGTGTACAAAAAAACCCTCAACGCATAATATAGTAAACAGTGGACAGCATGAAGTGAAGTGCACACACGTGCGTACGATGCCCCTGATGATGGTCACTTTGTGACCGAAACATATGTAGGACAATCTTAAAAGTGTTAAATAAATTTCAATTAGTGCAGTTGTTAGCTGATGAAGGTTATCTATTACCATAATGCACGGTGAACAAAAAGTTAAATCAAGATCTCCTCTTCTGGTGTGTGATGTCGTGCAGTCGGTAAATGTGTACCAATGTTCTGAAACTTTGGTACACATGTACCGACTGCACGATGTCACATTCTAGAAGTCTGTAATCTTAGTACTGAATGCCATGGGAACCCCAATCTCACATTTTACTGTCATCCTTGTATCTATGCCACGCTGTATCAAGCCAACTCTTCTCATGCGACAACTTTAAACCAAAATGCATACTGTCTGATACATTTGTGATGGTGATGGTAGTGATTGTGGTGGTGGTGGTGGTGGTAGCAACACGGCAGTACGACCTAGAGGTTCTATCAGCCCACCAATGGTTGCAATCCTGAACATTATGATTAATAACAATAAAAATTTTGCCTTGACTACGAAGTGACAAAATCATACAAGTGGTTTGGAGACAAAATTCCAGCCGTGTAGACCTCATCGCTAGATGAAGCTGAGGAGCGGTCTGTTTCATGCTCAGACCACTTTATACCACAGGAAGACAACCAGCTGTACGTATTATATTCAACGAGGCCCTAAAAAAAATTCCCTGTCCCCTTACAGGTACAGAACCCCAGTACACAAGGCCACAGCTGATTACATTCTGCATACAGTAACAATAAGAACTCATTATTCTGTTCAGTATACAATGTACCCTTTCTCCTGTTTTTGAATGTGAAAATCATCTAAACTGATAGAAAAAAAGTGTCTGCCCCTGAAGACGAGCAATAAGGCTTCATGTATGTTGAGCTAATGCAGCAGCTTTATTGCTTTCATAATTAATTTGCTGTATGGACAGTAGCAGCCGATCCCAGTGGCCGTGCGGTCGGCGTGGGTCTGCAGCCGCTCACTTGCTGGGATTGTGGGTTCGAATCCCACCGGGGGCATGGATGTCTGTCTCTTGTGAGTGTTGTGTGTTGTCAGGTAGAGGTCTCTGCGACGAGCTGGTCCCTCCTCCAGAGGAGTCCTACCGAGTGTGGCGTGTCTAAAAAGTGTGATCGTGAAACCTCGATAATGAGGAGGCCTAGGCCCCCAAGGGGCTGTCGAGCCATTCAGGGGGAGAAAAAAAAAAAGACAGTAATATACCAATCTTTTCAGTGTAATAAAATAATATGGACACCACAGTGGAGACTGAGGTACTGCTGGGATCAGGCACCTTGCTAGCTGAGCCCCATAAACTGTACACAGCTGCGGTTGGGACAGTGTGGCTACTGCCAAACGAAGCTTCGAATGGCCAGGCAGCATTATACCAGTTTCAAAAACATTTCTCTGTTCAGAGTACATTTTATGTGTTCCATTATAATGTCCTCCAACATCATGCTAATAATCTGTCTTTCCTTGCTATGAATTACTTTGTTTCAGCTTTCTGACGGTCCACTTTGCTACATCATTTAATAGAAACTGAAACGTGCTACAATTTATACAACAGCATTTTTGAAATGGACACAACATGCCTGTGGGGCGTGCACACTGCGTCCCTTCTGATCAGCTTGTCTCTTCACCCCTGCATAAACAACTGGTAATTAATTATTTTATTCCAACAAATGCACTACATTATTTTAGTGTTTTCTTGTCCCTACACATGTTTCGGCACTCCCTGTGCCATCCTCAGGGGTGCCGTCGAGAGTTCACAGTTTTCAAATGCGTCCAATTCACTTTCACGACATAAATTCACTATCACTGAATATCACTTATCTTCTTGTTCATGGTGGTTAGCTTGTCTTATTTGGTGTTTTATTAAAATTGAATAATTAATATTTATAAATGAAGATAGCTTGTAGTACAGAATATTAAAAGTTTTTAAGTCTTTGTTCGACAGCTGGCTATGTATATTAATTAATTATTAAAATGTAAAGTATATATACGGTAATAACAAAAACCGGTAAATAATCGGGCCCTTACAAAATACACTCACTACTGATCTACGTCGTAAAATGCAGTAGTTATCAAGTACAAAGGTCGAGTTACCTCTGTACCAAAGAATATCGTTATCATAGAGGCACAAAGGGCATGTGGTGACAAAGATCTACACATTCTTGGTTTCAGCATAAGACTATACAGAATATGGGCAGGCCTCATGTACATTGTAGATGCAGTGAGAAACAAATATTGCCAACACTTAAACTGGGAATGAAATCCTGGTTGTTTTGTACACAGATACATCAAGTAGCTATCAATTTACAGTGTTGCCAAGCTTACATTAAAAAAAAAATACATGTTCCAAATACCACAAGGAGGGAGGAGGAAAAATCAATGGATTCTGTACCAGGATATGTTCGGATTAAGCAGGTCGCAGCCTAACCCAGTAAATGTTCAGACAAATGTACCTTGTTTCTTCATTTGAATTGGTAAATTTGTTTATTTTATGTCCTTTTACATATGGCATGAAATGCTACATTGTGATATACAGTATTAAGTTGAGTTCTTTCTATTTGACCATTGGATGTCATCTTGGGTGGTCCAGACAAGGGGGCTCGGGTTGTTACACAGATCAGCTGACGTCAGCTTAATGTCGAGATGCTGCGTGGTTAGTCGCGACGTGCCCTCCGTTTGTTTGGTGCAGCTCCACACAGGGTATGTAACTGCAATGTAGCAATCAGTCTACATTACCCACTGAGGCTGAACAGAGGGCTGTACACTGCAGATGGAAAGCAATAACTAACTAACTAACTAACTAACTCCATGGAGCAGAGTCCTTCTTGAGAAGCTTACAGGTCGTCAGCTAGTCAAGAAATTCCCAGCGTTTTATGGAACCCAAAGGTTCATTACCGCACTCACAACAGCCCGCCACCTGTCCCTATCCTGAGCCATATCAATCCAGTCCATGCCCCCCCATCCCACTTCTTGAAGATCCGATGGAAGCGTAACAGTTTGAAAAGTATATGAGGTGACCAGTCTACGGGACAGGCGTCACAAACCTCAGTGCAGTGACGTGTACTGTTTCTATATTCCCTTTAAGCTGTAGTTTAATCATGTAGTTTTTCCTTTCTTTTAAACAACCAAATCAGTAATTCTAAACATAGTGGCATCTGATAAAGAATGTGACAAGGTGATCCTCAAAACTGGATATGAATACTGGAAAGATATGGATCACTCACACAGTAATCCTGAGAACTAAGTTAGTGGTACCGGGTATGAAATGAAACAAAGATGCCATAATTCCGGGATGTGGAAACCATTAATTCATACAGAAAGAAAACTTCTGACATTCCCCACTATTAAAGCAACATCTGGGGACACTAGAGCTGAGAGACAATATTGCATGTGGGATAGGTTACAGAGATCATGAAGGGGTACGCTCATACAGTAACGCGCAGTGAGTTTATTTACTTAGTTTCTTATCATTTACTTTATAACACAGCCAATCACTTACATTTGTGCACATAGCACTGATTGGCGGTGCAGTAGTCTGTTACAGCAGTGTTAGAAAGCAACAGCAGTGACACAACAGTGCCTAAGAGGCTGTTCTGGGCAATGAGTTCATGTTGCATGGTCCAGAGTGCTTCTTTAGAAGCGGGTGGTTGCTCACTAGAAAAGAAATTCTTCTACTTCTATGGCAATCAAAGGTTCATTTCTGTTTTCACTACAGCCTGCCAAGAGATCGTAGTTAGTAGCAGATAAATGATGTCCATATCGTCACCCATGATGTTCTGTGTTAACAATTTATATGTGCTAGTTTCTATAGAGTGCCCCCTGACCAGCTCCCATACTAGTCGACCATCCAGCTCTCCACTATTGCTTATTCAATAAATATAGAGCTGCCCTCTGCATCTGGAGGCCACATTACACTTACAACTATGGAGATCATTCCCGAGCCTACGGAAGACACATTCTGCAACACCAGAACTCCTTCACCACTCTCACATTCCAATAAATGCATGACATACATACATACATACATACCATGAACAGCACGGCTGGAAATCCTGCAACATTTAGACCAAGTGCTACATGCAGTATGTGTCCAGACGTAACTTTCCCTCATTTTCAGTAAGATACAGGAGGTCAGCCATTGTCTGCTCACAGATAGCTTCCTCTGCCTTCTCATACATCTGGCAATAACGTACAGACACACAGGTCAATTTAATGTCTCCTTTTACATACGCAGTAAACAACAATTTTATCATGTGTATACACCACTATGCTTTAACCCTTCACTAAACGGTCCCGGTGCACTGTTCTGACCTGCAGTTCTTCATATGCTGCTTGCCTCGGTGCACTGTCTGGTCATGAATGCATTTAAGGGCACTATAAATTTAAACCCATCACGGTATGTAGTTGGAATTTACACCCCAGCATCACTGGAGGGTTAAGAAGCATGCAAGAAATACTGAGCAAATAAAACAATAAATGAAATATAAAAGTGAAAGACACGGACATAATAACAAAAATGGATACAAGTGACATAATGGGAAAAGAAAAAACACAATAAATCACAGCCGCACAGACATTTACTGTGAAGGTTCAACGATTAGAAAGTAAACAATTTCTGCTGTTTAATCTGCAATAGTGGTAAGACTAGAAACATTCAGGTTGAATTACAGAAGTGATTTTAAAAAGTAGGTAATATTATTGCTTGGCATAAAAAATACTATTGAATTGAGAAGCCAATCCCGGTGGCCACACAGTCTATGGCATGGGCCTGCGGCCATTTGTTTGCTGGGATTGTGGGTTCGAATCCTACCAGAGGCATGGATGTCTGTCTGTTGAGAGTGTTGTGCGTTGTCAGGTAGAGGTCTCTGCGTCGGGCTTATCAGTCGTCCAGAGGAGTCCTACCGAGTGTGGTGTGTCTACTGAGTGTGATTGTGAAGCCTCAAAATGAGGAGGCCCTGGCCCACTACAGGCTATTGTGCCATTGGGGTGGGGGGGAGTTGAAGTGAAACACCACCTCCCCCACCCCACAAACAAATGAAGTATTCAGATGATGCATTACTATGTTGTTGCACATGTTGGAAAGCTTGGCATGGAACAAGAAAGATGGAAGTCGTCCACTGTCTTGTAGACGTCAAAAAGAAACCAAGGAAGAAAGTGGCATAAATGTAAGAGTACACAGAATGGTCTCTGTATACTTAACCTGTTCCATGCTGCATTTTTTGCTTTCATTTAGAATAACGAAATGTCAAAAAACGTAAATGTATGTCTGTAACCTAACCTAACCTAAACTGACTTACCTAACTTAACCAACTCAGGCTAATCTCGCTTAAAGTGACTAACATCTGAAAGGACATACAGGTATAAGTATAACATAAAATGTGTTAACTCGCAATCAGAGAGGGCGATTTAAGGAAGTCAAACCTACAATTAAACTGAGAGCAAGGCGGAGCAACCCTAAACAGAAGTCAAAACAAAAATAGATAAAGATCACAAAGACAAACTGGACCAGAGTGCAACTAAAAGCATGTTTTTGCAGGTGAACAATGGCATTTTGAAGAGACTTTGTTACAACAAAAACAAAACAGCAGCAAGTGCAGAAATGTTTTAAATAAAGATGGCTTGGAGGACAAATCTGAATCAGGATGTTCAGCCTCAATATTCTAGTTCTGAAGTTTCTGAATTACAAAGGTGATATATTTTTCTTAAACACGGCCAATTAGCTGCATGGGGATTGAATGCCTGAGTAAAACTTTATGCACTATATCACCATCAGATTCCATGACAAAAAATCTAAACCATTGCTGAAGTATTACAAAGGACGTTTTCATCTGCACAAAACGCTGAGGCTCATTGGCTGTTTAGTGCATGACATCATATCAGTCATGTCTGTTCATGAAAAGCAACAGCAATGACAAATTTACCTAATACATTCTGTCCTCACCAGAATGCCCAGCAGCTACTAAAAATGTTACTCAGTGATA
Source organism: Reticulitermes speratus (assembly GCA_021186555.1). Classification (NCBI taxonomy): domain Eukaryota; kingdom Metazoa; phylum Arthropoda; class Insecta; order Blattodea; family Rhinotermitidae; genus Reticulitermes; species Reticulitermes speratus. The sequence continues at coordinate 9,157,875 of JAJKFL010000012.1, forward strand.
AGGGCTGATTTTGACACCAAACTTTTAAAACCTGACACAGCAATTTTTCTTAATTTTATTCATGAAGAATGTCATTTCATATTTCTTATTTGTCTTCAAGCACAAGTCTGCACCTATGGATTTATATCATTACTAAATTTTCAAAATTAAAAAGAAATATGAGAATGTATTCACAACCAAAGATAGAGGTTATACATGCAACCATTTCTGATCAGGCACAGAACAGACACATAAGTCTTGACAGACTTAAGAATAAATTGCTAACTAATCACCCTCTTATTGCCAAAAACAACAACATTTATGAATATGAATATGTAAAATACTAATGCAGGCAACAAGCATATTAATGTAACCACCTTATAAGAATTTCCAGATTCCAACTTTCCAGCATAATTGAGACTACCCTGCGAGATGACTACAATGCACACTGTGTGAGTACATACAGGCATTAGAAAAGTCATATCAAGATTGCCAACTGATTAATCCACTGCCGCACAGAGTTTGCTGCAGAAGCTTACAGTTTCATTTTAATTATTGTTATTATTATTATTTACTGCAATTGGGTTTTCACCTGGTGGCAGTAAGGTTCTAAAACACAACTACTGTTTACACGTTCACTTCAGTTAGACTTTGGATACGGTTACAAGGCTAACCATTTCTATGTACACAAATCAATTTTAGTTTTTTGTTTCTGGATAAAAGTTTTTATGAATAACACTCTTGCACTGCAAAGTCAATAATTTTCCTGCATACATAAAGATGACATAAGTGTGGCAAAAAAAAAATACATGGCATAAAATGTTGATATTTAATAAAGTTCATGTTAGACTGAAACATGTAGTGTTAATCGAAAGCACAACATGACATAAATGTCTGATTCATACTCACCCCTCTGAGTTGTGTGTCTGATAGTGGATACTTGAAGTTCGGACCAAAATTGACAGAAACTGTGGCACTTTTGTGTAATGAGAGTGTAGGGAAGTAATGTCCACCATATATGTCACAGAAGGCAACATTCTGACTAACTCCATTCTTGTAGAAAATCAACTTACTACCTGGCAGAACTCTCAGTGCCTTAAGACTTTCTGTAACCCGGTCCTTCTCTTCATAATACAAATGGCTTTTGAACTTCACCAGTGGCTATGGGGGGAAAATAAAACAAAGTGGTCACCAGAAATTTACAGCTACATGGACTGGCAAAGAGCAAATAGTTCCTACAGTCCAAGACACATAACAAAATGGCATGAACTTGGAAATGTAGTTAAGACAATTGCATGTGATTTACATGTGCTTATAATCAAAGAGCACCCATCCAGACCAGCCCTGGGGCCTACCCAGCCTCCTATACAATGGGTACCGGGTCATTCCCGGGGGTAAAGCGGCCGGGGCGTGGCGTTGACCACCCACCCCCATCTAGTGCCGAGGTTAAAGAAAGAGTAGAGCTATACCTCTACTCCCCCTCTGGGCCTTCATGGCCTGTTCTAGGGTGAACTTTTATAATCAAAGTAAACAAGACATAACATATACTGTTTACATAGTTCTCTTACACAACAGATTGTACCATTTTCCATAACTACCACCACTACAGTTATCCAAGCCATGTCAATAGCATAAACAACAGTCACAAGATTATTGCATGTTTCAAGGTTGTAACATTAAATATGAACAAAGCTCCAGAAAAACAACTTCCATCACAACATTAGAGATGGCAAATGTTTTTCAAACTGAGTGCCATAAATGCTAGAAACCTCTATAAGAAAAGCCTGTAATATCCCCAAAGAATTGTTACACATATTTCATACAAATACTATATTATAAGTGGCAAATTACAAATTGAAACAATGGTGTAAACAACACTTCAAAATAAATCCATCTGCCTGTGAATACTTCAAAATAAATTTAGCAGCCTGTGAACATTTAAAAATAAATCAGCCTGCAAAACACTTCACAGTACATCTATTGGCCTGTAAACACTTCAAAATAAATCTATTCACCTGCAAGCAGAGAACAATTGTCCATGTCATAGTTAACTGTCATTTATGTTTGGCCTAGAACTTACAGAATACCTTGCAGTGAGAAAGACTTACCCTGTCTTTGTACGTGTGAGGGATGTAATTAATTTCAGGTGATTCTGGAAGAACAATGAGAAAGCCCAATGTGTCCCCTTCTCCATAGCCTGAACTATAATGCTTTCCCCTACATTCATGGAACCGTGTGCCCTTCCTGATAAAAAAAAAACCAAAGAAATGATGTATATTGTACCATACACATAGCATTCATTTTTAATTGTAAAGATAACTGCACTAAATTGTTTCAAGACTTTCAAAACAGAGATCTCAAAATAAACATAAAAATTCTCACAAGCAGGCCCATAATATGTTTCTTGCAACACAAATAAAGTATTTTGACTCATCCAGTGACATTTTGAAGCCAACAAAGTGGCTTAACCATCATGTACCTAGACAGATATTTGCAGCTGTCAAAATATGCAAAAACCTACTCTCAGACCAAGTTGGTGTCACCAGTGTAAACACCACTGTGATAACTGTACAGCCTGCAGTTATCACAGTGGTCAGTATCCACAATAATAAAAGAATGGCAGACACAACAAAAGATTTTGCACTGATAAATTAAAACAAATTAACTGTCTTGTCCATGACATGTTAATGCAGAAGCTGGTAATGTGACTGATATGTCAATGCAATGTTAATGCAGGAGTGGTAAGTAATAGCCCACAAAAATGTGCTTCAATTATCACAGATGAGACCTGGTGACAAAGCTATGGCAGCACAATCAGTACATCCCTAGTAGATAAAATCAGACAATCTATTTCCACGAGCCACATCTGCATCATAACCATTACATACAACATGAAAGAAATATTACTACCGCACAACAAGGTCAGTTCATATTTAGATTTAACCTGTAAATAACTGGGTTGGTATTTAAATTTTAGCACATGGTTGTGAATATTATTTGAACAAAAAAAGATACATTTTGAAATACATGGGCTTTGTGGAAAATAAAACAGAGATTATGCAGCATGTCTTAAAAATGAAGTAAATTTCCTTGCTGCCTAAATATATAAAATGAATTTCTAGGGTTTTTTTTTTATGGAGAAGTTGTCTTCTTACTCCAGTTCCTCAATGAGCAAAGAGCTGCATACAAACAAAAAATCAACAACTCTTACATTTCAATACAACTGACCTTGATCTCCAAGAATATCCAAATTTATCATAACCGAGGGGAGCCTGCAGATTGGCATATTCCTGTGCCCACCCAAGACGCGTTGCAGAGCCCTCCGGCATTTCTTCGATTGTTGCCTCCCAATACCATGAACCTCGGCTCACAGCTGTAATGATGAGCAAGCTTCTCAAACTTTTGAACAAGTAACAGAATCAAATTGTTACATGAATATTACCTTGGACACTGTCCAGTGAAGTACATATTTTATATATATATATTATGTTTCAGGAATTTGCTCTACTAGCATCTTCAGGAAGTGGTTGTCAGTATACTGACAGATCTGTTGTTATACATTTTTATTTTTATGTAAGTACCAACAACAGGGATGCAACCTGGAATCTATTTAATATGAGGCTAGAATGCTAATTACCAGACCAATGGGTCATATAAAATCTAACTCAATATACAACTTCCAATGCAGCCAGGATATATCAGTATAGTGATTAGACTATGGGCTGGATGACTGAGGAATCATGGCTCAATTCCCAGCATGGAGAAGAGACTTTTCCCTTCTCCAAAGTGTTTCTGGAGATCCCCCAGCCTCCTGCTCAATGGGTATGGAAGACTCTTTCCCTGGAATAAAAGTGGCCAGGGTATGAAAGCTAACTACTCACCTCCATCTCATGCCAAAGTTATTTAAGGCACGGAGCTATACATCCACTCCCCTGCATACCTTCATGACACAGCACTTAAATACGCGAAGGGACAAGTTTACCTTTACCTTTTACAGTGTCCAGTGTAATATTCATACAATGAAAGAACAACCGTCACAAACCTTAAGAGAATCAGTACAGCCATGTGCAGTCCAGCACAGAAGATAGTTCTTCCTTCTAAAGATACATTTAAATACAGAGCCATAACACAAAAATGACATCGTAAAGGTGCTGCATTCCATACAGTTCACACAAAAACTAATACCACGATACACTTCCCTAATGCACATCACCATTTTGTCACTGATTCCTGTAGCTCTCATTTTAAACAACAAAGCTTCTCTGTCATGAGTCAAAAGCCTTTTCCAAGTCTATAAAACACCAATTATAACCAACCACCCCATGCTCTTTTGACTCTTAAAATATTTATCTATCACCGCTGTGTAATGAACTTAATGTAATTAGCCCAGAAATAAATAATGTTAATTCCCACAATGTTAACATTTACAGCACGCACTGCATCAAACTGGCAATGTGCTAGATAAAATTCTTACAAACCCCAATGCCCATGGAAATATAATAATAGGCATGCAGTCTGACATGATGACAGAATACTATCAATTTTCATTCAGAAGCCGAAATGTCTGCATCATTCAGCTTGAAATTACTGTCACATCACGTAATTTTATATTTCAGCTCACCATGTGTTGCCCTAACCATGCAGTAACCCTTCTCTCCAGTTACAGCAAGGCGGTCCTCTGAGATTCGCAGCTGTGGAGCTCGATCATGCAGAGCAAGCAGGACTGAGCTTGGACTTAGGGTACGATACAGCCAACCAGGTATCGGTTTCCCAGCCCAGTCACTGCTTTCATCAAATTCCTGTTGAAAACAGTGTCTTATTACACACAAGAAGAAGAACACTGTTCATCTGGAATATTCTTACTTCTCTAGTCAATACCACAATATACAGTAGCTAGAACTCTGAAGGAGCTATAACACTCAAATTAATAAAATGAGAGTTCACATCACACATAAAAATTCTACCACAACATTTAGTAGCCACAGCTAATGTACATTTGGTAAGTATAACAGTATGTTCAATATCTTGGGGTGTTCTCTGTTATGGATATGGTAGTAAACACAAAACTGACATGAAGAGTCACATTTCATATACATTTGATAAGAGTGCACAGAACGATCATCTGTATATGAACTGTTTAGGATGAATAACAAATGAGGATGATTAAAACAGACTGGTAATAACAATGTGAGGCTCCAGAAATACAACTTACCATATTTCCAAGATGACCCTGCATATAACATAACACAGCCTGACAATCTTCTGTGTTCAGGCAAATACCTGTACAGAACGTGTTTAACACTATGCATGATTACAAGGCAACCACCCATTTTTCAGGTAATAAATTAGGAAAAGATTCTTTCATCTTTTATTCAAGTAAATACAGTAAATCTACATATTATCCACATGCCCACAATTGTACACACAATGTATCTACAGAGGACACTTATGCAACCTCAGCACATCTCTGAAGAAATCTGTTTCAATTAGGCATGATGTCTGTCAGCTGTTGATGTACAGGTATAGGATCTTTCAAACATAATTCTTAGGACTTAGGGAGTTCTGGGTACAGATTTTTTTTTTGTTTTCCATAATTTGAAGCCTCATACCTAAAATCTACTAAAACACATTTAAAAATTAACCCCTCACCACCACCACTAACCCCCCCCCCCCCCCCCTTCCCCACAAAAATACATGTTCTGCCTGCAAAATGAAGGTATGTTGGGTTACTTAACTACAGTTACATGGTATCATCCAAAGAAATATCTTCAGGAATATCTGCATACAAACTGTTTGCGGTAAACCTTCCTGAAATGATGGTATGAAAACAGATCAGAAGAAAGAGAAGAAACCCATTTTACACAACAATTATTCACATCAATACAGAGCACAACCTGGGGATGGAGCAAGCAGGACTTATGCAGACAAGCATCAGGAAACACTGCCTTAGGGCACCTAATTATTCACTCACTTGTCGAAATGGCGCATGTGGATCTGGCTCCGCCAGAATGTAACGGTATCCATCTTTGTTGTACGGATGCTCCAGTGGGTACCCATGAGCAGGAAGCTTAGGAGCAGCCACCTCACCACCACCTCTGCCTTTCTTGCCTGCCCCTGGACCCTGATCACCACCTGGCAACTTCCGCTTTGTACTGCGACCCTTAACACCACCTAATAAAGTAACACCAAATTATTCACGTAAGAATGCAAGAAATCACCATTAAACATCATAGTCTTTGGAGAATATAAGATAACACATAATTTTGTTATCTAACTTGCCTGACATCATCTTCTCAACGGAAATGTTCATAGAATGAAATATCTGGCTTAGAATGTAATCCACATGACTCACACTATCTTATCTATTTTATATAGCAATACATTACTGTCACAAGTATTCATATCAGAAATGAAGACTGATTACAGGACAGGTGCTGCAAGGATCAGAATATGAAAACTTACAATACCTAGGCCAGGGCTAGCTAATATGGTGCCCTGTGTCTAATCTTCCTTTGGTGTGGCTCCGTGGGAACTTGGGACTTGCCCGGAATAAAGTTTGTGAATATTATAAGCAAAACATAATCCTATAATTGAGAAACATTGCTATTACTATACTGCTAACCATGACTTCAGCACACCCCAGCCTTGGCAACCTTTAGGCCGCGTTCTCACGGGGCGTGAACCACGCGCGTGAATCACACTTTCGTGGGCCACTACCCGTGTGAACGCGGAGTCGTGGACCTTGCGTGTGACGTCAGCAGTCCACGATCCTGTCGTGGCAGGATCAAACCATGTTTGATTTTCAGTCGTGGTGCTGGCGTTCGTGAGGTAAGATGTCGTCACAAATGCTAAGACTCAGTGACAGCGAAACTTTACGTTTCTTAACTCTGCTTAACAAGTATTCAAACTGTATTTCTGTCATTCGCAGTAAATTTTTGAAGTCATCTGGATAGCGATGTTTAAGTTCGGTATCAATAAATCTGGATGCTCCCACAAGTGGGCGCCGTGTTATCCACTCCTTAACCCACCAACGCTTTCTCCGACGTTTTTCTTGTCTTTTGTCGAGTGCGCGAACAATTTTATATGCTAAAATTCCACAAAACACAGAGCACACTACGGCACAGCCCTCAGCAACTATCCCGTCCATGGTCACGATTGTACTGAAACCTTTTGTCCGTGTGAACAGCTCACGCTTTCCACCAAGCGTGGAGGCAACACGAGTGAGCACGCCAGTGTGATTCACGCGCGTGGTTCACGCCCCGTGAGAACGCGGCCTTACAGAGGCACAGCTCCCACATGCTTAACACTGGCCCTACCTTGGTAAGTGAAATCATCTAAAAATTAATTTTATACACACTGTGCAAAACATGCACACAGTGACTACAAATGGCAGTCAATTTTAACCATGATTAAAAATGTGCACTTCAATGGAATACACAAATTTTCCAAATGTTATGTTGCCATTTTTCATTTCACCGACTTTCACATTCATCTGCTGCAGATACAAAAATGGTGTCACAATTCTAATCACAACAATGCACTAAATACAGTAAAGTCTCAATGTTCATACTTAATTTGGACTGATAAAACCATCAGAAGCATCAGAGTCACAAACATGGAACCCATTTTCAATGTAAAACGCCCATTTGGTTACAAGAGCTTATGAAATACCAGTAATAAAATATACAATAACCACAAAAAGCACAACAAGCATGAAATTTTGTTTTAAAAATAATACAAAATACTACTTGTATACTGGAGTTACACAGCTTAAAAGCAATACACTTCATTTAATGAAAGACAGAAAGCTTAACTCAGTCGACAGTGACCTGCACAATAGCAGGTGCGTGGAGGGAGCCAAACTGTCAGTCACATGGTCTCATCCCAATTTCTTGAAACCAGGCATGAAAAGTATTGAAGTGGGTACTCACAAAAGGTCAAAATCCTGAACATCCCAAGGTTCACAAACTTTGACACTCCACTGTAATTGTCCTTGTATATATCACAGTCAAAAATGTTTCCGAGAGACTAGCGACAGCCATCAGATAAAATAATGTCCTTAGTACAACCCACTGCAGCCAGTAACAAAAAAAAATTAATTGCTAGCTGACTAGAAAAACAACAGTTTGAGCATCATAAATGTACACACACACAGAGTAGGCACTGTACATACAAGGCAACACTGTGGCATGTTCACGCAACCATTGCTGCCATGGAAACACAACAATGCGTTAAATTTGCAGCTGAGCTACATATGACGCTGTCAACAACAGTACTCACACCACTTCTGATTTAACAATTTGAATGACTGAACCTACATTATACATAAAGATTCAGTTCGTACCTCACACAGAATTGTGTCTGCAACTGTTATACAACTGATGTTGTGGCATAACACACTGCTGTGTACATGCATGGCTGTCAACAATACACATATTTAATGCATAACCATGGTAATGCAACAATGTGTTCTATTTAGTATTGCTGTTCTCTGTACTGTTGAGCTAAGCGTCACTGTCACCAATATGAAATGAACTCAGTGTTCATGTAAAGTGCCCGATATTTTTGTCCAATTTTAACCAAATTTGGATTTTCTCAACAGAGTTTCATAAAAGTCTCCAATATCAAATTTCATGAAAATCTGTCTGGTGGGAGCTGAGCTGATATGTGTGGACAGACAGACAGACACGCTGAAGCTAATAGGCACTTTTTGCGAGAATGCAAACGTGCCTAAAAAACCCACCCAGCTTCCTATTCCATGTGTACTCTGGGTTCTTTCCCTGGAGGTAAAGAAGATGGACTGACCACTCATCTCCATCTAGAGCTGAGGTTGAGAATGAGTGTAACTGTACCTCTGCTTCCACTACATTCCTTCACAGCATGCACAGGAACAACTTTCAATTTAAAAGTTTCTAGTGTAAATTATATTCACATGCCACAACTGACACACACCATGCTGAATGCCCATATCTGTAACTTTGAGGTGGCCCCCACGAATCATTGCCTCATAGTTAGGTTTGATCTGAGTTAGTTCCGAAGCCAGCAGCCCAAACAGAGGATGGGCCCCATCACCAGTACCTTCTTCACAAACAAACAGTGTCCCAACATCTTTTGCCAGCGCTCGATGAATCTGAAAAACAAAATGCCTATAAACATCTGATATTTATTAAATACAATACAGCCAACTATACTTATTCAGACACATGCAGACTGCCACGTTTCCTCCCAAACCAAGTAATACGAAGAATTAACACAAACTATGCATTTCTTGCATTATTAGCAGCCATTATTTTTAAGCATGTTACTTAACAGTACTGTCAATTATAGTGTTAGTGGTAGGTCAGTGAATGAGTATGGAGCATTGATGGAATGATACTGAGAGGGCAAAATGAAGTAGTCAGCGATAAACCTGTCCAGTGCCACTTTGTCCACCACAAATTCCACATGCACTGGGATCAAACCTGGGCCTCAACAGTAACAGGCCAGCAAATAACCACTCTGGTCTGCAGCCATTAACGGATACAAAACAGAATCACTACATTTTTCATATTTTACAGAACGTCTTTATGTTCAAAGAAAAATTTGTAATTTCTTGTACGAGAACTGGCATTTAACTTCCGTTTATGGTGTTACAAAAATAGCTTGGCCTTCACATAATTTAGGCCCCACATGATAGAGAGCAGTCAGAACAGCTTGGCCAGTATAGCAACTAGGCTATGGACCAGCAGACTGAAGAACTGGGCTTAAACTCCCTGCAAGGCCAAGAGTTTTCACCTCTTCTCCTGTGTCCAGACTAGCCCTAGGGCCAACCCAGCCATAAGCCTTCTTATTCTGCATCATACATAAATGTAGTAAGGTACTGTAAACATTGAACAGATGGGCTGCACCATCAAGATATGATGCAGCGAGCATTCATATTATATATGCCTCCATCAGCTCAGCCATACCTGAACACAGCAATCAATCACATAACTGAACACATTTCAAGAAACCTCAGTACTAACCAGAACTATGTGGTGAATGTTGAGGGACATTACTCTTCTCTGGATACTTATCAAAACTTTCAACATGATGTTACAGTACTCGAAAACCACTAAGACTTTCAGCTACAAAATGTGTGTTTCATGCTTCTGTACAACTTTTGTTTGAAACATTACTGACTGATAAATATTTAGTGAGTTACACCAACACATGTGCAGAAATATGCATAAGCCCTCAATTACAGTGTCTCTGATTTTAACCAAAACTGGAATATTCTAACAACTTTCAGTAAAACTCTCAAATATAAAATTTTATGAAAACTCATTCAGCAGTTCTCAATTTGTTACATTGTGATGGATGAACAGGTAGACAGGAATGACACGGATAATACGCATACTTTTGCATCTCTTCTTGTGAACGTGCCGTAAGTGCAGAATCCATCCTTTAGTCAATGGAGCCAAGTTACAAGCATGCTACCAGAATCCAAATTTGATGTTGGACATCCCATTGTGTTATATAATATTACAAAGTAGTACCTAATTACTGTCAACACAACTATTCATCAATATTGCTATCAGATCATGAAATTATGAGGCAAAGTTTTGACCAATTTTTGGTCATCTTCAGGCCATTTCACAGTGTAAAAATAAATTACAATTGCACATTGACTTGTGTGATGTTAAACTGAGATCTCAGTCCTGTAATTATTACACAATATATGTTACTTGTCAGTATAAAATCTTAAAACTGCTGAAAATATATAAGCGCTCAGTGTAATATTAAAACAAATTGGAAATCCTCAACATTAAAATTATTTTAATATTATGTTGAGCTGTCACATATTTTAGTACTGTTACTTAGGCGTACACATCCTGCTGTTGGGAACATGTTTAGTTGCTTAAAATACGGTCTTGGAAAAAAAGCTCTGATATTAAGTAGATGGCATCTACCCCCATTTCCAGCCTTACTATTCTGCCACGAAACTAAAGACTTCATTGTGGTCTACATTTTAACATACATTACTTTCATCATACGTGACTGCAAGCATCCTAAAACTGTTGTACTGTTAATTTGACTATGGGACTTCTTAACTTGTGATTCACAAAGCCGAACATCAGAACACAATTTCATTCAAATTTATCTCAAATTTGTGCAACTTAAAACATAACACAAACTGAAGAAAGAAAAGCGAAGACAACGTACTGTTGCATGCCATGACTGAGTAACCCTGCGAGGCATTGTAGTCATTCCCTCCCAATGCGAGTCGATGAATGGAATAATATCTCGCTCCTTGGAAAACATAGTACGTGGCGAACCTTCTTTAACACTTGCTTGCATCAAATTTCCAATTGCTGTTACACACATCTGAGGAAATGCTGTAAATACAAAACAAACACAATAAACAAGTAAGCCACAGAAAAATGAATTACACATGTAATTTTATCAAGCATTCAAACATAGACCAAAAACTGGTAAAATTATGGGTACAAGAGTATGGGTGTGTGTTATGCATAAACGGCAACAAAAGCGTTGAAAAACCAATTCATGACACTCAACTAAAAAGATGCACAATGCACATTGTGCATTTTGTTGGCTGAATGTTGTGAACTGGTTACTGTCAATGCACAAAATAAATAACATAAAACCCTGAAAAACCTATTAAATTATGGAATAGATGAAGGCAAGAAAAAGTGCATACAGGCAGAAAGAGAAGCAGAGAAAAAGCTGTCATATAATTAAAGCAGATAAAAACATCAATGGTTGATGGATGAAAATTATGTAGTTTAGAAATGATGGATCTAAAACCAGAAACCTTAGATTAACATAATACCAAATATTTCATTCTTCACAACAGCAATGTATATTGATGTACTGTGTTGTATCCTGACAGAATCCAAAATTACTTGTTATATGGAGGTCTTTGATTTATAGAGTTTTATAATGTAGAGGTCCTGAGGTATTTATACTCACTTGCTTGGTTCTTTTTGAAGTTTTCCAGACCTGTGGGGGAACAATTCTTGCAAACAAAAAAATAATTCATCATAAATGGAACCAACTTCCCCAATTGATAACCAATGCAAGACTCATGGTACCAACGCAAACAGCTGGCACACAAAAGTTCCACAATGTTCAAGTTGCGTTCCTTGCCACTGTAAAAAAAGGAAAAACCAAATAACAACATTATTACAAATGACATGCTGGACAAGGAAGTAACATTTAACAGTCTTGTATCTATCTGGGACATCTGTATTTCACAAACATGACAAAACAAATAATAGATTCCAGTCCTCTCAGCTGACTCAGAAACACAAACATCAATAGCTTACCAGTAGCAATTGCCTTCTCTCTCAACTTGATGTGGTTTCAGTGTTCCATTATTGTTACTATTATTATTATCATTATCACTGCCAATTTGCTTCTTGTCATCAGCTGCCACTACTTTGGAAACCTCTGACAGTACTTCAGGTTTCACGTCTGATTTCTGATTTTCTTCTAGTACTGTACTCTGTACTAGAGGTTTGGATGCAGCATCAGGATCACTTCTGAAACAAGTGAAGGACACAAATTTAAATTACTGAGTACCTGTACACTACATTTCATGCAGCTCTCAATGACAATCCCAAACACATCAAGCTGCAAGATGGAATATATCCTTTTATTCCAAATATGAAGAGAATCTCAACTGCAAGAGCAGACCTCTTCAGTTCAAGTGTACTCACCAAAAGCATGTATGACAGCAGACGGATGAACAACGAAGGAAAGCAATGCTGAGCTCACACATCAATAGCAGAAAGACAATGTCAGCATAACTACAGATTTTCTGAATAACTATTCATCATTAATTATCATCAGATTTGGTTATGTAGTACCATACAGGATCTTTAACATTATACTATCAGTCTTGTGACAGACATTTACTACCTATCCCTCTTTTTGGATGTGCAAATGTTACCTTGTAATTCATTTATTTATTCTTTTGTTCAGTCAGTAACTTTTCACTATTTCAGGTTATACAGAGTTTTATGATCGAAATGCTCAATGACTGAATTGGAAAGCATGTGGAAGGAAGTAGCCATGGACTCAGCTGCAGTACAATCTTGGTATTTGCCTAGAAAGACTGAGGACAACCATGATTTCAGTCAGTACACCTAGTCTTCAAACTCAAAGTTTAACCTGAATACAAGCACAGGTCTTCGACTCTCAGGGTGAATTATGGCATTATCTTCTAGTTTACTAACTACACATGGCATACAATAACTTCTTCTCTTAGTTTTTTTTAAGTGCATTATTTAACAATCCTGTCAGGTATTAAGATTATATAGCATTGGTGATAGATAACTGAATGAATATGGAGTATTGGTGAAATAATACCAAAAAGGAAAAACTGAAGTGCTTGGAGAAAAACCTATCCCATTGCCACTTCATCCACCACAAACCCCACACAGATTGGCCTGGGATCAAACCTGAATTTCCACACTGAGAAACAGCGTGTAACTGCTGAATTATGGCACGGTTATCTCTTCTCCTATGTCAGCTATTAATGTCACTGCACTAAACTCTCCACACTTAATCTCCCTCATACACAATTATCAGCAAACTGACTCACACACCCCCTCAAATGCAACTTTCTGAGAACAGACTTCATCAAACTTTGTATTCTGCTAATGACACAGTAGTCTGGTATCCTTGTCCAAGAACCTTCAAACAGAGATGTATGTAGCCTATAAAACTCAAGATCCAAGATGTACAAACATCTGAGTGAGTAATAAACTGCTAAGGGAATTTGGAGAGTAAAGATCATTCGTAATACAGATATGTAAGGCGATGCATCAAAATCTGCACTACTGATTACCATAGTGAAAAGTCATATTAATTCTGCACAAGTTTTACCAATCCAAATTATAAACGACTTCATTACTACTAACGATATTTATATCTGAAATAAGTATTATATTTCATGACACATTCTACATCCTTGGCTTTCCTATGGTGGATCCAAAGAATTTAAATAAATTCTTCTCTACTCTATTCTTTACACCTTAGTCAACGCATGGAGTATGTTCCATGACATTTATAATTTTCAACTGTAAGAGAATATAATGATTTACACCTGAACGAATTATAGGTTACGTCAATACGAACATGGAATATTCAATTCACAGGAGACATGTCTACATGTCAATGCGCATGTAGGACTCGCTCAAAATATTGTACAGCGTCCGCGTCGATACATACAAACTCTTGACATCATCTGACTTTACTGTATCTTTGTGTCATGCCAAACATTTACGTCAGCGTCATTACCTGTGAGTATCTCTATCCGCCATGTTAAAGTATAACCTAAAGTCCAACGTGATTGTTACTTAACTTCCACTTTTAATATTACAAAGTATCTCTATGAAATTACTTGTTATAAGCACACAATAACTAATCTAAGACAACAAAGCCACAACGGCATTGTGTTTAAATACGAATAAAAAAAAAGTACGGTTAACGCACAACCCGCTTTCACACCACTCCAGACCAAAGCCCTTCCATCTTGAATACATGACATGGTAGGTATCACCAACATTGTACATTCATTCCTCAAATATCCCTACATTTGCCGTGTTTAGAAATTTCATATTTCAGTACCTATGTATCAGGCTGCAATGATCATATTCTGAAAATCTTTAATCGTAAATGTTTACTGTTAGACCCATCGTGAAGCAGTCATGACAGCCATTATGAAAATGCTACAGGCATGTACAAGGTTGTAGTCTTTTTTTTTTTAATGGCTCGACAGCCACTTCGGGGCCTAGGCCGCCTCTTTTCGAGGCTTGACGACCACACTTTTAGACACACCATACTCTGTAGCAGGGGGTTGCAACTTCATTTGGCAAGAAAGAAACATGCATCAGAGACCTCTTCGAGACGAGACACCGAACTAACAGCACGTATTTCACATTACGAGAAACAGGTGTCGGTAAGTAAGGACTATGTCTCAAGCACAGAGATCCGTGCGCACAACAACAGCCATATTCCTTTTCGGTGTAAGTTAAGTTTCAATTTTATTGTGGAAGTTTTGAATTCATTGTGAACGGTAAGTCTGTTACGCATGTGTTGACCGTAACTAAAATCATGTTATGTATGTAATTATATATATTATGATAACTAACTAACTCCATGGAGCAGAGTCCTTCTTGAGAAGCTAACAGGTCGTCAGCTAGTCAAGAAATTCCCCGCGTTTTATGGAAGAGCCCGCTACATGTCCCTATCCTGAGCCATATCAATCCAGTCCATGCCCCCCATTCCACTTTTTGAAGAGCCATTTTAATCCCATCTACGCCTGGGTCTTCCAAGTGGTCTCCTTCCCTCAGGTCTCCCCATCAAAATCCTGTACGCACCTCTTCCCGCACCCATACGTACTACATGCCCCGCCCATCTCATTCTTCTTGATTTGATCACTCGAATAATACTTGGTGATGAAAAGGCAAAATTTAAAACAGCAACAAGAAAATACTTAAATTTACTCTAGAATAATGCTTTATGTGAAAGTGATCTATAATAAACTTTATATTATTCATTCCGTGCATTTTTAGTCTATCATACATCTCTTCAACCAACCATTGCACACTTATTATTCTTTATAATACAATACAATTTACCATAAAACTAGTCTGACATATTTCGAATACCTATTTTGGGATCTTCATCAGGGACTTGGATTGTGAATTACACAAATTACAAATCAACAGTAATGGTACATTTTAAAAGTACGAAAGCTAAAATGTAGGTATTTCAGTTGTTTTCTGGGTCCGCTGTGCATCACAAGTTGTGTGTTAAGTTTATGACAAGATGCGCGGTCTATATAATATACAATTGAATTGTCAATGTTTAAAAATGAATCATTTGTATATGTGTGTAAAAGTTGCTAATTTCAATACAAATGTCTGTGATCCAAGAATATTTCTCGATGATACCCCTATATCACCTGTGCTTAATCATTATGAATATTAAGTTTTTTCTGTACCATAGTCCAATTTCAGTAAGGGGAGTTTGGACTGCTGTGAATGAGAAGTTTCTTCACCTGCACACGCTTTTGTCCATCATGTGGAGCGTATGGAGAAGTTACTCTGCAATGTCAGAATCTCACATTTATTCATGAGTCTGACAGTGATAAAGTGAGGGAGAAGAGCGGTGAAACTGTGATGTACATACCGTGTAGTTAGTATAATTCTATATTGTACTTACTGACACCGTGCAATTGTATGTGTTCTGTGTACTGACTGCATTTTGGTGCTGACTGTTGCATCGTCATCATTAGTTACATATCTTGCTATATGTAGGTGGCTGCATTATTTGCACTGTTGATGTTTTGCACTGTTGCACCCAGTTGTTTCGTCTTGTAGCACTCACAGGCTACTTGTTTACTACATGTGTTTCATTTCTTTTATTGTAACTTGTTCACTTGTTGGTTGTCCTGTGGCAGTTATAAGTGCAGCATCCAAAAAGTGAAAATGGCAATCTTACACGTGCGAGTTACTATGAAGGAAGTACATGGAACAGAAATTTATATCACAAATGCAACAGGAAGAAAAACAGTGAAACATATGAAAACTATGCAAATAATATAGCATATGATAAATGGCTGTGTGTTAGGATGATACTGAAGATAATGCAGTAGTGAGCATCAAAAGTTTTTGTCAGTAAATAGGACATACGTGTTGGTTGATGGTAATTACAAGAGAATACTGAAGGTTGGATAGTAGTGGATGTTGTTACCGATTGAAGCAGTGAGGCATGTTCTGTTAGTACCGACCTCGGCCATAGGTGTCGTAATCATCATTATGGGCATGTTAGTTGGAAAAACCTGTACACAGATGGCAGTGATCACATTGCCAACTTTCATCGTTGAGTTGCCTCTCTGTATACTAGATAATGTGCTCAGTAGGACTCCTCTGGACGAGAGACCACCCATCACAGAAACTTCTACCTGACAACACACAACACTCACAAGAGGCAGACATCCATGCCCCTGGCAGGATTCGAACCCACAAATCCCAGTAAGCGAGCGGCCGCAGACCCACGCCTTAAACCGCGCGGCCACTTCTAGCCAATATGAGGCACAGAAACAGATTCATCGTTTACTGTCTTATGCACAATATGCACCTTATTTCTCCAGTGTTACATTGTTACCCTTATTCATTCATGGCCAGTTCAACCCATCTTCCAACACATTGCAGACTTAAATAACAATAAATAAAAGAAATACATCCATAATTTGCTGTGGTTATACAATCAGCAAGCGAGCTGGCTCAGTAGGAACGTTTCTGACTTACAATTTGCCCACTTCCAACCTTGGCCAGAACACAAGCAATCTTGATATTCCCCCCCCCCCCCCCCCCCCCCCCCCCCGAGTCCCTCCAGCCAAATGCTAACATGTGGTAAATCAATTGGTCTTTGATTGATTCATTCCAGACCATTTTTGTTTTATTCATCATCCTACCATTTGATGTTACATACTCTGGAGATGATGAGTGTCATGAATGAAACCATAGATAAGAAATAAAATGGATAAAAATTCATGGTCCTTTACCTTCACCAGACACTGCTGTACCCATACCAGAGTCTTCATACAGATGTGATTGTACCATAAACATGGTACACATACACAGAATGATTCAAAGGATAACAAAATTTAAATATATTTTGCCAAGAAAGTACTTAATTTCTTTCCTTCAAAAAATTCTTTCTGTGTGTGAGCAAGCGGTAAAACATAGTGTCCTCTTCTGGTAGTGTGTTGGTATACAATACTCATCTGTTGGAGGACACTGTTTCCTAAATTCTCATCACACAAATGCTACCCTGCCTGCAGCGTAACACTGAGCAAAAACATTCTTCAATTTTCACTCAAGAAATGAGAGGTATTGACTGTCTAAGAAAGAAAATGGAGCTGAAACAGGATCATTTATAGAATGCCCTGAAATGAAAATCATTATTCTCCACTTACTTGTGAATGTTGGTTTCAGTCTTGTTAGCTATAAGAAGACACACTAGCAATGTTTCTAAGAGTGACGTTCTACAGTGCGACTGTAACAAAATAGGACCACCATCACTGCCACTAGTTGATGAACAACCATCTGGTTCCTGATCTGAACTTAGACCAGATGTTGACATAAACTTACACACAAATTTTATCTTCACCCATCCCTGCCCAAAGTCTCTTTCATGCTGCCACGCCCAGTTTCAATAGATAAGGAACCACTGCAATCATTAAGCATTTATTTTGGAAAAGCCTAATCAACAATTGTAACTTATTGTTCCCACAGCAGTCAATACAGAGATTACAATCTTTGAACTATGGCACCACGTAATTTTCTAGCTATGTACCAATGTTTTTGGAAAACCTGTCACCCCTTAATCAGACTAGTTCCTCTGAACTATTGGTAGCTATCATACTACTTTGCATCGTCCCAGAAAACCATGAACTTCTCATCAATATTTATGTTAGATAAAATATGAGTCTTTTCACGGTTGGGGGTTTCAATGTCCAGTCTTCTGGGTTGACACTGTGTAGTCTTGAGAGTGGATGCAGACATTTTGGAAGAATTTACTGCTCCTTTTCCTTTTTTATAGGGAGGGTTGACTGTTGAACAATGGCTCAGGATTTCGAAGAAACCAAGCCTAACCAAGGTAATTTGTTGGCATTTAACTGGAAAGACTTAGGAAAACAACATAAAGCCTGATGGATTAGCCAGCGGCCAGGCCAAGATTTCAACCAGCACCTCCTGAACACAAGCATCTCAAATTTTACTTCTACACCAACCTGATCCCCAGGGTTAAAGAAATAAGGCTAAGATGTAAATGTGTAATGTAGGAAATGTGATATCATGCCAAGGAATACAAGATGGTAGAAGTGTGACACATCACGAAAGATTGGTAGGAAGTGTGACACACATCCACAGAAAGATTGGTAGGAATTCTGGCACATATCAGGCCCAAGAACACAAGACAACTGGTAGGAACTCTGGCATGTGTCAGGCCAAAGAATGCAACAAGACTTGTCTATCAGCTGACCTTGGTTGGGTACAGAGCAGCAAAGAGGCAGCAAAGGGTCATCAAAACGGACTTGTCACTGAACTGTACACCATTTTCAGACAGGAAATCTGTGTGACCTGCACAATACATGTTAACACTGCATTTCTGGGATCAGGACAAAGGAGATGAAGACAACTGTTTTTCAATTAAAAACAGAAGAAATTTCAATTTAAAATAATTTTAATAGCCTATTCATAAAAAAGTCTCGACTTTTATCTTCATTATTACACATAATTTGATAACTACCTTCCTTCGCTGAAAAACTTCAGATTTCCCACATTTCCAACAATCACAAGAACCATGTGAACCATGATGCCAACACCTTGTCTACTGCCTTACAGATATCAAACCTCCTTTTACAAGAAAATTAGTCAGGCTGAACATAATACCAGCATCAGGTTCATTTATGCATTTCTTGTATATGAAATGATGGGCATTCAAACAAGGACACGAATCTCACAAATCTCCATACAACAGTGAGTGTTCCCTGCCTGCACTGAGAGACAAGGGACATAACAGTATGAGATTATATGTCCTGGACACCACACACAAAACACGAAGTGCATGCATGCAATAATTCATATATAATTAAAATATCTCACTAAATGTCTATTATAATAATAAGAAAACATCACAGATACCAAAACTACACTTATCCTAATGAAAAAAGACTCAATGTCTCATCAGTAGCAGCATCAAGCCGCATAGTTCATTTTTGTCTTACCTTAAAAAATGTGTATTAATCTTGCCCAGAACACATATCACTGATACATGATCCATTCTTATAAAGTTGTCTGGATCATTTGTTTTATTTAATTTTTTGTAATTTTTTAACCTTTAATACTTTTAAAGTAATTAACATCAAAGCCTGGGGGTGGGGAAGAGAAGCCCAATATACTTTCAACTTTGTTTACTTGTTAATTCATCTTAGCCTTGCAACACATGTAAATGCTATGTTAATGTTAACACAGAATGCTGGCCCTTGGCTAAGTTTACAAGCAAGCCAAAATACTTGATAACATAGCAACAATGGACCCCTGAGACTTCCTTTCTCAGGAAAAACACTGAAAGCACGGATTATGGAATCAAATTCAAGAAATATTAATTTTTATAGTATGTTTTTTTTCTCACTTTCTGAAGTGAATTAATAACAATCTTTTACATTTTGACTGACAGTGAATGTCAAAATTAAAAGCACTGTTTATGTGTGACTTGAGACTGACTGAGAATACTACATAATGGTTAAACCTACTCAGATCACATCATTTTTCTGTTCTTGCCTTGGATAAATAGTAATTCAGTATGTTGGACATCCAAACAACTTTCAAAAGACCTATTGTAATGTACTTCCCTTGGTACCAAAAGAGGGAAGTATTAAAATACATATAACATGTAATAATTTAATTTGTATTTCTAATTACTATTCCAAACAACTAGGCCAGTTAATTAAACAAAACATTTCCTGTTGTGTAACATATCTCATAAAGAAAGTTAACACACATTCTAAAAAATTCATCTTAATCCATAAAACTTGAAAATTAAATGTAACAAACATATTTGGTTTTGTGTGACCAAGGCAATTTGGCATTGAACATTTCCATGCACATGTTAAGCCTATAAAATTCATCAATGAAACAGCATGTTAATAATAAAAACAATTTTTCATTATTACAAAGTATAAATCATGTTTGAATCTAAAGGTAATACTGAGATCACACAAGGGGTAAGGGGGGAACACTATAGAGAGCTAACAAGTATACTACCGCTCCCAAAAGAAGTCTCTCCTAAAACTTGCTTCTAAAACTATTCCACTTCTTAGATGTAACTAATGTGTGCAACATACAGCCACAATTTGAGATAAAATCACTTATATGCTTGATCATAAAGCTCTCTGAGTGAATGAATGAGTTCCATATACAGCAATGACTACTTTGCCATTTTGACCACACACATATACAGTAATTCTTCATACAGTCATGTAGATTATGTACAGACAATGACAAGTCTTAAAAGAATGTCAGTTCTTTGAAAGCGGTAGTCTTCTGAACCACAGTCCATAAGAAGTCTTACTGTCAACATGTTCCAAAAAACTTACCCTTCAAACAGAAGTCTGGAAGACTTCCATGCTTATACCTATTAGAACATGTTCACAGGAAACTGTTTTACTGGGATCAGTTATCCCATGTATTGTTTAAAGAATCCCAACAACACAAAATTAAGCAGTGAAGAACTGAAACAATCTGGCTAAGGATCAATTAGTTAATTTGTTTCACAGCAAGAGCAGTTAAGGGAACTCATACCACAGAGATCTTAGATAAAACAAGCTGGTGGTTAGTCTACATTTTCCAGGTCCTCCAATGTTGAACTAAAATTGGAGAAGACATTTCCATCCATTCATTCACTATCATCCGCAGTACCATATTCATCATCATGCAAGCAAATATCAACATTCAGTGTGTCTCGTCTCTCTCTCTTGCAAAACCTTACTCCAGTCAAAGAAATGATGATATTGCCAGTCTATTTCCATTCACTCAGCATTCCTAGGTGAGAAGCAGCAAGCCTTCACACTTCCCAAACACAATGGTAATTAATAAAGTAATTATCTCAACTATATTCACATTCAAAGCTTCATTGAAGCAATAATATTACATACGTTAACTGTTACTATCTCCAATATAACACAGTGTTATGTAAAACAATTTGTTTTCCATTCAAGATGCTATTCATATCGTTTGTAACTTTGTTATTTAAATTTTACTTCATAGCTAGACCACTTTAACCTAAGAAGCCTTGAAAAACTTCGCACATTCACAGAAAAAATATATATGTGTATACTTTCACAAGAACAAAACTATCCCAATATGAGCCCAAATTTCTAGAGTTTGCAGGATACCATTATACATTGCTGTAAGTTTATTGCATACATAAAACTACTTCAAGTTAACATTAAATAACACCTTTTGACACATACAGAAATTACAATGCCTGGGTCTCTAGGGCACCTGTTACCATTGATTATAATTACAAACAGCAACAAGACTTAGGGCAGAAAACTACTCAAGCGAAAAGGGTGAGATTTCCTGCAACAGCATAGTAATTAACAACTAAAACATGCAGATGCTTTGGAATTTAAAAGGAGTAATGTAAAAACTGCAGAGATTTGGGCTCAAATGAGATGAGCAACAGTTACGCACAATTAATTAGTTTCTACTGAGAATGGATCACAGTCAATCACGTGTAAATGTATGTATGTATTTTGTGCAGTGCAGTAATATGATGTGGAGAGACAGGGGAGGAGGAAAGGGGAAGGGGCATTATGGTAACTGGGAGAGAAGGGCAGGTGGCTGGGGGATGCTACCAGTACACAATGTGCAACTATCCCCATCACCAGTGCTTCAGCACCCAACCTTTCCATAACTACATGGGACAAAGGGAAATACAATAAGTGGCTAGATCTTGACATTTTGCTTTTGAACTTCGTTTTTTTTTTTTTCTTTCTTTCTCGTTTTATGCATAGTACATGTATAGTTTTCATCTTACTAAATCATTTTATATATGATTATTTGATTAATTAATTATTGTAACAGTAGAAATGTTTCTTCCATCATCTTCTGAGTCATCCCAATATCTTCTTGCTCTGTGTCTGTCTTGTCTCCTTAAACCCACAAAGCACCTCACTCTCAAATGATTGCATCAACACCAGCAAGTGTACATTTTGTTTCACCACATTGGCTGCAATGGTGGATCACCTACGTCATATAGTTCATTATGGCACGCAGCGCATACAGCAATTCAGCCTGCATGCGTGCCTCAAGTACCATAAGGTTAACATGTACCTGCAAATGCAGAATAAACTATGAAATATTAAATGACTGGATGTATCATGTAACTGTGAAAAATACGGGACTATGCTAAGGCATATGGAGGTCATGGACAAACTTGTCTATGGCTCCACCGGCCATTGGAGTGTGTACCCTCTCTTTTTTTTTTTTTTTTTTTTTTTTTTTTTTTTTTTTTTTTTTTTTTTTTTTTTTTTTTTTACAATCATTGTAAAATATTACACTTACAACTACCTCACTGACTTCTTAGAAAATCGCAATACACAGTATTATGCCGTGTCTATTTAGGGGGTGGCTGGTTGAGGGTACAAAGTACTGGGTGCATATTGCAATCTCAATACAATATACCCACACCAACTGGCAAAAAACGTCCTTTTCTTATCTAATATTTAACTGTTTTATACATAACACTTTTATGGCATGGTGTAGTATGTTTTATTTCTCCTTCCCAGATGTTGGGGCCACATCAGTTTATGAGGCCTTGAACCAAGGTAAATGACCAAGTTGGCAGTGGAGCAACATAGAGAATGCCAGTACCAAAACAGGTCAAAATAAGGGAAAATCACTGCCCCAGGGGTCTGGATGTCATCATAACATGACATAGAAAAATATTTCTCAGAATAAAACTGCTGTCCAAGAAGAGACATGACAATGATAAATAGTGATGACAAATATTTGTAATGGCACAATGTTCCTCTTCTGGAGAATAATGAAATGTGATTGCAGTAACTCAATAACTTTTAAATCTCCAAAGTTTTAAACATGGATACTTTCCTTACTTCCACACAAATACCATGACCCACACACTTCTCTTATCCCTAAACAAGTTTTTTCTTATTTCTGAGTAAAGCTTAATCTGTTATCTGTAACAGGTAAAAAAACAAATCCAGCATGTGACTGCACTTCTGCTTGGTCCAAACCACTTGATTCAATCAGTGTCTGCAGCAACATTACTATCACATTACACTCTTACCTTCTCACTGTGCCTGAACTCCCGCAAAACACGGTCATAGTCTTTCTTTGTAACTCTCTCCGGTAACAGCATACAGACTTGATGAACGTTTTCAATGACTTCTCTAGCAATTGGTTCACCTCACCGTAGTCATAATCATCATGCCTTCAAAAAACAATCCAATCCATATTATATAACATATAAACACTGTTCTGCAGTGACTACTATTATTACGGAGAGGGACAAAACAGTAATTGCGAGCTGTTACAAAGTTTGGAAAGATAAAATGTACAGCAGCCACCTGAACCTAACCCAGTCACCCTAAAGATGGAGGCAGCACCTTCCTCCACAGTATCAAAACAAACTTATTCTCCTACATAATGTAAGACACAAGGATGGAAAGATGAGGAAGAAGGCATAAGCAGCTACTGGATGACCTTAAGGAAATGTAAAGATACTGGAAATTGAAAGCAGAAGCACTAGGTCACACTCTCTGGAAAACTCAGTCTGGGAAAGGCTATGGGCCTGTCATAAGAAGACTACATGATGATGATGATGATGATAATTATGGTGGTGGTGGTGGTTGTGGTGGTGATGTAATATCCCAGAAGACTGTCAGTTGAGATACCATTATCTAATTGCAGACATACATACATATATATATATAAACACAAGTTATTCTCTCTGAATTGTCAGTATAATGAACACAATGTCTCTACAATTAAAACCACACTTCAGCAGAGTTAATAAACTTATTCAGACAAACACAGTAAGGGGGATATCAGATATACAATAATGTTGATCATATCAGTCGGTTAATTGCCATTAAATTATTCCAACCCCTCTTACTAGAGAACATTATGTGCAGGTTTAATAAGACTGAATTAAGCACTGTTTAAAATTATAACTTGTTCAAAGTGTCCTGAGTGACCATTATGCTGTGTTATGCTACCTAAACCTTGAACTGATCACAATGCATCAATTAGTTTTATACAGAAATTGCCTAGTTGAATAAAGTGCAACCAGTAATTAGAACAAGACAAGTCACCCCGTCAGAATCACCCCAGGTGCCTACTATGTCATCAGCTCTGGTACATGCGTATGCACCACACCATCAGAATTAACATTTCAGACAGCTTTGAAATGTTAAGTCATTTCCACAGCACGCTATGATTCTAATGCATTTGGCTATATGTCGTACCACTACCAAAATATCATAATTAGATTAGATGACATGTAAAAGGGTGAGCATATTATACATCCCATTAACTGAGACCATCTTCTAACTGCTGTAAATGTCTTTTCCGAAATTAAGCCCCTATGCAGCCTTGCACCTTGAAGAAAACGCACTACCTTGCTTAACGTGGCTGGTTTTATAAAATGAGTTCTCAGATGATAAAATAACCAAGTTTTGTTCCAACGAAAATTTACAATGCATTGACAATCTTACCTAATTCCATACATACACTGGATGTAGTTCCAAATGGCACGTCGGAAACGTGACGTATCCACATCTTTGCGTCCGCCCATAGTGTAATATGTAAGGTTAGATGCAGTCTTAAATTTTTCATCCAGTAAGTTACCTACATCATTATATAACCTATTGACTAGTGAATATCCGTGGTCATCCCATGAGTAATCCTGAAAAGACAGGATAAGAAGTATGAGAAACTGCTGCAGAAAGTGCTGTACTTTGTGATAATAATATGGAACGAAATGTAATAAACTGGCCATTTACATATGATGAAGTATAGGCCAAGAAATAAATTGCCTTCTACAATATTCAGATTAGCATTATATTTACCACATATGCTGTTCCCCCTTTCAGAACTTAAATTTATAATTTTCCCACCCTCATTATGTAATTTAGTTCTCAAATAATATACACAGTTTAACTATCCAAGCATGCTCACACTGTAGACATCAATTTTACCACACTAAAATACTGAACACTTTGTATTACTATTGATGCACGTGTTGATCCTAACATATTCTCAATTGTACATAATTATCATATGCCCACTATTTTCTCAGATTTTAAATCAGGGGAAAATCCTTGTCTTATATTTAGCTACTTCCCCCCCCCCCCCCAATGGCTCGACAGCCCCTTGGGGGCCTAGGCCACCTCATTTTTCGAGGCTTCATGATCACACACTTTAGACACACCCCACTCGGTAGGACTCCTCTGGACGAGTGACCAGCTCGTCGCAGAGACCTATACCTGACAACACACAACACTTACAAGAGACAGACATCCATACCCCCGGTGGGATTTGAACCCACAATCCTAGTAAGCGAGCGGCCGCAGACCCACGCCTTAGACCGCGCGGCCACTGGGATCGGCTATTTAGCTACATATTATATCAAAATATTTTTACACTTACTTCATGCATAAACAGTAAAAAAATGTTCTTCCAGAGCAAACATGCATTTGTAATCTTGAGCAGGTATTTTAATTTACAAGTACATAATGTACAAAATACATACAAAACCATGTTTTTTTTTGTGTATATACACTTACCAGACCACCACACTATTCCTACCCAGACAGACAGATTTTAAACTCAAACAATATACACAGCTACTAACCTGCACCCTAAAGGTGGGGATGTCGGAGACTCCACCACGTCGAGCAAAGTCTTGGTACAAAAAAGTGGGGTCATCTACAAAGTGGCCAATATCCGCCTTCACTTGCGTTAGAGGTTCAAGTCCAGGTGACAATTCTACACTCTGGTTCTCAACATGTTCAAACCTCTTTGTTTTTTCCTCCTGTGAGAACTCCTCTGATCTCTCTGACAAACTCTTCATACGCTGCATCAACATGTCCACACCAACCTCCTGCTCCACTGGTGACATTGATGCCAGCCATGGCTCACCTACAAGACGCACAAGACATACCAGTGTATATTTATATTCCTTCATATTTAGGATGACAAAATCTTACTCTGTATTGCCATACTATACCTTTTCCTGGGGTCATGCAACGAACAACATTCCTCAATTACTTCTGTACACACAATAGTTTCCTGCATGTGAACAGCCCAGAACTAATGCCTACACACAAGCAACTCAAATTTGCTGATGTACTGTGCACAAAATGAGTAAAGAAGGTAAAGGTAAAGTCATCCCTGTCCACACCATGAAGGCATATAGCAAGAGTAGAGGTACAGTTCCACTCTGTCTTAACCTTCACGCTAGATAGAAGTGAGTGGTCAACTTCACATCCCAGCCATTTTACCCATGGGAAAGAGCCCTGGTACCCATTGAATAGGAGGCTGGGTGGGCCCCAGAACTGGTCTGGACATTTTGGCAAAAAGAAAAATCTCTTGCCCCTGCCGGGATTCGAACCTCAGATCATCCAGCCCACAGCACAGTCACTATAGCAACTATACTATCCCGGTTGCTGTACAAAATGAATGCATACAGAAGAGGTCACATCTGTAAGGAAGACAGGCAAACAGAGTTGAATAAAAGAACACACAAATTATAAAAAAAGAGACATTAAACATACAACCTACAGCCAAATAAAAGATCAGTGTGGCAAGAACACTTACCATCCTTGCTACATGGGGCAGTGGTAAGTGGAGTAGGGCTGGGTACAGATCGTGGTGATGAGCCAAGAGGGGGGGCGGAATCTGAGGAGCCATTATGATGTCCTCCATCTTGGTCCAATTCCTCATTCACTCCACAGCCAAACACAAAGCTTGACAGACAGTGGAAGTGAGCCAACAGAACAATGGCATGCACCACCTCAGCAAGCGACCAGCTATCCTTCCCTTTCGTCAGCTTCTGCATAGCACAGACAGAAAGGCAGTTTCAGAGATAAATTCAAACTCTTGTTCTTCCAAATACAGCATCAATTAATAAAGCACTTAATTGACATGGACAACAGCAGATAATAGAAAGAACTGTGTAATGAACTTGATCAAAATAAGAGAATTCTGAAGAAATCACCAAATAGAAGTTTTTCTAACTTAATACAATTCATCCCATTGTTATGTTAGACTGACTATTTAATACAGTTTTGAATAGAAGTAAGTCTGACCACTTCTCAGTTTAGAATGTCCATGTAGCAGTAGTGTGGTGGTGGTGTGGTGGTGGTGGCAGCAGCCACAACTATTAAAATACTGTCACTCTCATATAGTTCGACAGTCACAGCTAATATAGCTGTTGTTCTAAAATGCTACTTTTAGGACCAGGGGTTAAAGAAATTGCCTGGTCACGAGTGGCAACTAAGAATTTTGCCTACAAACAATCTCCGAATTAGCATGCACAAAATGGCCTCCAGAAGTCTGTGTATCTCATTCAGTCGGTTGCGGCACAGGGGAAATCGTAAACTGCATCCACAGAAGTTCAACATAATTGATACACAGTACTAATTAATCTCCTCCTTAAATCTGAGTGTTTTCCCACTATACTATGTCTGGCTTACATGTTTTTAGCACCAGCAACATGACAATGAAAAAAATGAAGGTCCTGTGTTGAGTAGAAGAGCCACAGCAGGGTGCTAGAAAAGGGTCAACCATCATTTTATGGCAACCCAAAATATTTGTCTTTGTGACAGATTTAAAAAAAAAAATGCTGCTACTCCACCTATGACTCTACATATCACACACAGCCCCCCTTTTTACATCCCACTTGTTTTATGGCTTTTTGCTTTAAAACCCCTTGCCAATACACACCATTTCTTAATTTACACCCTCTCATTTAGGGTTTAATGCCCTTTGACTGGCTGTGCTCTATTACGCTAACTTGTACCTATTCAATTATTTCTTAGGGAATATCATTTTGATTTATGCCGTTTTTATTCATGCCCACTTTTTCAGGAACACAACTACGGTGTAAAAATGGGCTGGGGGTACTGCTTTTACCTCAATGTGTGACTTAGTCAGAAGCCACGGCCGGTGCGCAAGGATCTTGTTGATCTCATACAGGTCTCGTAGCTTCTGAGGGATACGCGCCAGCCCCTTAAGCCAAGTGTGGTCTCCGCCTTGCAGCAAAAACTCCTGCTTCTGCAGGCTTATCAAGTAGGTGCACTGATGACGTGCGGCCGCCTGTAACAATACAACCCACAAGAGTGAATATTGTACCTTATCAAAACTCTGATTACAAAACGTGAAAGTAAGTCTACTGCCAGCAGCTGCAAAACTACACAACAAAAATTTTCCCATAATTTGCCTGCTCTGTCAGTTTAGTTCCTGGTCACAGTACATCCAATTTTAGACATGAAATGTGCTTCACATAAACGTTATTTATAGCTGTTGTGCCCTGAAATACTGACTCTCACCACAGTTTCTGTTATGTATTTCAACAGATACATTCTACATTCATTCAAGGCATGTTATATAATGTGAAAAGGAACATGTTGAACTAAGTGTAAGTTCTCATTCATTTTGGCTTAATATAATGGCAGTACACTGAAGGCAAATCTGCAGACACTGTATAGCTGCAGAGGACACTACAGAGTGGGTTTAGACAAATACAACCAACACTGGAAAAATTTATTCCTTCCATTCCAAGTGCACTCACATCCCCTTGAAGCATTCATTACAACTGCACATTTAACAAATTGAGAAACACTGAATGAATCTTCATGGACTCTGATGTTGGTGGTTTTACTACTCCTGCTCCCCCCCCCACAGAAAAAAGGCTATTTCAATTTCTGTTCAGATTGAATATTTTAATAACCACTTTACATGACAACCTACAAGCTGTGATTTAAAGAATGAAGCCAGTCCCAACAAGTATAAAATGTATTTATTTTCAATTGCACAAATGTGTTTTACCAAAATCAACTGTAAATACATGTACAAAATGCTGTAACATTAAGAAATTCTCAATTCTGCCCACATGGTATATCTATGTGGTCTTTCTAATGGAGACAGACTGTGTTCTCTGTGAGGTAAGAACTGTAGTTTGACATATACTCCTAGTTTTGATGAAAGTGGTCTTCAGATCATGAACGTTACCTGTGTTCTGCATGGGGCTACAACAAAACTGAAATGCAGTGAAACATTAAATATCATTCCTTACGGGCAGGAGGTGAAAAACTATGGCCATGAAGTGTGGGAGAGGAGGGGAGGAGGAGGATGAGAAGGAAGGAAGGATGAAAGGAAGGAAGGAATAAACAAACAAAGACAACAGCATAAGAATTTCATCTGGACAGTTTTTGTTTGCAGTAACATGGTTGGACGTGTATTAAAAGACCAAACTATGCATATAAGATATAAATTAAACTTAGATAAAATAATAAGATTTGAAGGAAGAGAAATAACTGGAAATACCATGTGGAAGGAATGGGACCGCAGCACATTGCTAGACAAATGATGACTTTCATACCTAAAAAAAAAAAGCAGACTCACTGTAAACTACAGCGCAAGGAACAACTGTTCAGGAGGTTGAAATGCACCAAAGATCCAAACTTTATGAATGAGAGAACGAAAGTAGTTCAAAATTGAAAATGAAACTACTACACCTTATCACAACATGGCGGTGTCACTTCTTATTAACATTCTCGAGGAATGACGTAACAACAGCTGTATTGTTATCCGAAGGTGGGGGGGAGGAATAAAGATGAGAACACCAACTGTGGCAGATTGAAAGATAGTAATATAAACCATGAGAACTTAAGGGTCCCTTATTGTTACACAACATATTGTGGAACTCAAGCAAAACATTACACACTGGATGACTTCCCTTTAATTATTTAAGACACTGTATGCCATGTAAGTTTCAATATTCAACAGTCTCCTTATTCACACTCCAACTTAAATAGTCATAAATATGCAAAAAGTCACACTTGCATTGTTTCATAATTATGTATGTATGTTACTCACAGCTACAGCTATGAATAGAAAACCTTCATTTATATGATGTCATTAGCTGGGTCTGGTGGAAAGCAGCATGCAGAACTGTTTTGCTGAAATGTGGTAATCTACAAATAATGAAACCCCTCTGAGTTGAGCAAAATCGTATGCTGTAAAACGGACAAACAATGAAGGCTTCAGGATCATAGCATGGGGAGGGGGAACAAACTGGAACTTGAAATTATGAAATAATCATCAAATAACCAAACACTGAACACTGACAATACTCCACACTTGTTCACACTGGCTCAGAAAACCTGTAGGAGGCCCCCTGTAAATTGTTAACAAAGTTACTGGTAGAGCTCATAACAAGGATTCATAACACTGCAGAATGCAATCCAGTACAGAAGAATCCCACAACAAATCCTACTATTCGGCATGTTCACCCCCTCCCCCCACTGCACATGACAGGGTCTATAAGTGCTTTATCTACACCAGTGCTTGTTCAAATATTCAAAGAGTGACCAGGCCACTGACTGTATTTGCCTTTGTTTTCTCCTTAGTTTCTCCACATGCATGTCAGGATAGCACCTTCTGCAGGACCACCTACATTCATGCCATTTCCTACTCATCATTCATGTGTACCAATGCACCCAATTTTTTTTTTACTACATTGCATAACTCTGCAGATGAATCAGCATCTTTCAATAATTAGGCAAATATCAGACCGGACACATGAAATATACATACTTTACACAATGGACAATGGACTAAATTCACATAATAAATCAACCACTGTCACAGACCTTTGGAAAATTGTACAAGAATCATCATTATCAAAATATCAATGCAACTAGCACACACAAAATAGAAGATGTCTCTCTCTCCTTCTCTGTCTCTCTCTCTCTCAGTCTGGAGAAGTAGTGACAAACAGAAAACAATCCACTCCTGCTGGGAATCGAAACATGGTTATCTACTCAACAGCCTAATTAGTGCCATCCCAGTTCCACACTGCTTATGGCCAGCCTTCCTTTAATGACTGTGGTGACACCCAATTCTGACTGGCAGATCAACTCAAATTACAAATAATCAGGTACATCATTTTCTGTTTATTTCACAGACAATGCAATGTTCAAATTAATGGAACTGAGAGTATTTACAAGTTGACCTCATTCAGTGGATCAGTTGAGCAGGTAGCTTTCACATGCAAGCCATCTTGGATGGCACAAGGAAACTGCAACAGAATAGCTGTGTCATGAGTGCTGACCTCAGTCATACAGCCTTCAAAGTATGTCACTGGGTTCAGACACACATTAAACTAGATCTGAAGTTGAACCCAGTGTAGACAGCTCAGTCGGTGTGACTGCACTACAGGCTGAACCAATGGAAAATGGAGGTTCGATTCCCAGAATTTCTCTCTTCTCCACAGCATGCAGACTGACTCTGAGGTATACCCACCCTCCTGTCCAACGGATACTTGCAGCTCTTACCCTGAGGAAAAGCAGCTGAGGCATGAAACTGCACAGTCACTTCTATGCAGTGACATAGCTGAGGTTAAGAACATGTGGAGTTATACACCCCCTGTTCCATACATCGTAAGGGCATAGTGCTTACACTGTTGTCTTCTTGTTATCCTGTCTATCCCTGACACCAGACCAGGATCACACACTGCATTGTGGTTATTGCACAGACGTACTGTCGTGTTCAATCATCAGTTGCCAGTTTTTATCACTCTGTTTTCCAAAATTGATTGGGGGCTTCTAAATTATTCTACATGCACCCATGTCAGCATTCCAAGTTACAGGAATGCTTTGCAATGTTTCACAAGTGGTTTTGATGTGCTACAGTGTCTCATAAGTGGTGTGCATGCTTTGCAGTGTCTCATAAGTGGCGTGCATGCTTTGCAGTGTCTCGTAAGTGGTGTGCATGCTTGCAGTGTCTCATAAGTGGTGTGCGTGCTTTGCAGTGTCTCATAAGTGGTGTGCATGCTTTGCAGTGTCTAGTAAGTGGTGTGGGCCCTTTGCAGTGTCTCATAAGTGGTGTGCATGCTTTGCAGTGTCTCATAAGTGGCGTGCATGCTTTGCAGTGTCTCATAAGTGGTGTGGATGCTTTGCAGTGTCTCACAAGTGGTGTGGATGCTCTGTAGTGTCTCACAAGTGGTGTGGATGCTCTGTAGTGTCTCACAAGTGGTGTGGATGCTTTGCAGTGTCTCACAAGTGGTGTGGATGCTTTACAGTGTCTCACAAGTGGTGTGGATGCTCTGTAGTGTCTCACCAGGCTAGATTTGATTCCAGGGCACTTTTCCCAATCTATTCTGAATTGTTAGGTACAGGTTTGTCCGAATTGGTATGAACCGGCTTCAGTACACCCCCAAATTATGGTCACATTTCTCTTCCCTCAACTACACCTTGCCACTTCACTCTGAAAACAAAAGACTTCTGTCAGTGAGTCCTTACCATGATTGCAATGAAGTGCCGATAATCGTAAGGCAGAGGCCCATCACCGCGCAGGATGAAGTTCTGCGTGCGCAGGAAGACATCCAGGTAAGTTGGATGATAACCCATGACCTGTGTCACGTGATCTAGACGATTGTTCTGAAGAAACGCATCTACGAAGAGCATATGAGTCTGGAAGGAAACAGAAACGAAGAATTAGGCCTAATTAGTCCTCCAAAGGAAAATGTTATCTGGGCTACGGTCCACTGTAGTGGCCAGTAACAGAATATGAATTTACTGCTGCAGAAATCCATTAAAATTAAACAGGAAATAATTTCTCTCGTACCCTCCTGCTTCACCCCCATTCACAGATACTAATCTCGTTCTTTTCTTTTGCCATTAAAATAGTCAATAAGTTGCACCTTTATTTTTCCATTTTCGAACAGAAAGTTGTGACATTTGTAAATACGTCAAACATATTACGATTTGGAAACGATGTAACATACATACATACATACATAGTCAGACAAAACACATACATAATCACAAACTGGCAGTGGGTAACATGAACGAAGCTTCAGGCCATATTGTGCTCCAGATCCCAACACACGCCCAAATTTTGACTTTGATTAAGAAACATGCTACCAGTTTTATACATAAAATATCAATTTGCAACCGATTTTCTTTTAAAACACAGCATTTTATTAAGCTATAAAACTGGGCTGGTGCTCGCACGTAATTTGCTACTTCTCAAGCAGTCTTTGCTTAACTCTTGAAGATGGGACCGATATGTTTTCCCGAAACGTCAGTAAGAAACTACCATTCTACGCTGCGTAAAATCCCAAAAGAGCGTAGATGTCATCCACTATCATTCTCCAATTCATACCACGTAACCGACGTAGCTGAAACCCCTATCATTTAATGTATAGAGTGACGTAACAGTCACTTGACACTAGAGGCAACATGTCAGACATCGAGCGTCAAGTAAATTTTACGCCATCTGTATGTATAAATACAACAGCACGTTCTTGGGTTAGATTTCTCATGGCTCGTTCCTCAATTTTGTTAGAGCGACCCACAAACTAAATAAATCTCCCTACCTTCCAACCTTAAACCAATATATACTACACACATTTATGTTCTAATGGTTCCCACTTACTGGGGGCAACATAAAAGCATATAACGCACAGAAAAGTGGCAGCACGCACCTCCGCAGCACAGTAGCCGAAATCATGACGCAGTGCGGAGGTTAAAACCCCCATCAGCCGCTAACTACTTTGTTGGGCCTGCATTTTTTGTGACTTATTACTAATAATTAGTTATACACATAATGTGATTAATTTATTGGCAGTTAGTACAATTCACACAAAGTAAAGTAACTGCTTGTATGAATTATATGGGTTGTAATGAGGTTTGCGGGTTCAAACTCCCAACCCTTTAACTGGGCCTACATTTTTGGCCACATTCATTTATTAGTAACGTCAGTTGTGTGGTATTAATAACAATATGGTCGGGAGTCTGTGTACACAGAGTGGCGCAAAAGTCACTTGACACTAGAGGCAATATACTTTTGCGCCAAACTGTACTAAAGAAACGAAACTGTCTCAGCAGGCTGATCGTTCGTCTCCATCCACAGCCAAGGTCTACGACATCTGTAGCTCCCCTTCGCGTTCACGAACACTTTCATGATGTGACGGTTAGGTACAGGAACGGCTTCATCAACTAAGGAATAGCCGGTATAATGACCGGAATACGGGCTGAACGACAGAGGATTTGTGGTTCAATTTCCAGCAGAGGCAAGTCCAGAGAGACGCTGGTGCTTAACCTTTCAAAGCCTAACGGTTACTTGATGCATCAACAGTTTAACATTCAAAACTTCTACATTCTGCCCACACTGTATTTATGTGTATTGTATTTATATTACAACAAACAGCGACTTTTGCCTTATATAACATAAATTGATTTGTTTTTTTAACCGAGATAAAAAGTATTTACTGCGCGGTACGAACTGGGTCTTTAAATGAAACAGCTTACGCTTCGTCTTTAAAGGGTTAACAGGCCTCCAATTCAATGGGTACCGCAGATAAAGCGGCCGGGGCGTGAAGCTGACCTATATCTCCGCGTCTCCATGTGTTTTCACAATGTGCGTAGGGACGCCTTTACCTTTACCCACCCTAACGGTATTGAACACCGAACACCATGTGCCAAAAAGTGTAGGGCCCATTGTTCCCGTAGGTCATGTCCCAAGACGGTTACCGAACCTCCCAAACAGCTGATTCTGTCAGATGCAACTGAAAAAGGAAACAGCTGGCTTCCCTTCCCATATCCACGGTGCCCAGGAGGCCGCAGTACTGCGTGTGTTCTTGCCCATTCATTATTCTCACAAATGACTTCCAGGTGTGGCCCTGTCCTTTACAAGCCTTACAATGGGAATTTGACGTTTCTATAGCTTCTATGTTACTGCAAATTACAACCGGGTCCGGAT
The DNA here is from genome assembly GCA_021186555.1 of Reticulitermes speratus. Taxonomy (NCBI): domain Eukaryota; kingdom Metazoa; phylum Arthropoda; class Insecta; order Blattodea; family Rhinotermitidae; genus Reticulitermes; species Reticulitermes speratus. Next base: position 9,193,433 of record JAJKFL010000012.1, read on the forward strand.
GTTTCGGGCTTAAAGAACGGAACTTTTTCACTAACCATGTGTCGTCATCCTGTGAACACCTGCGAGCTCACGGGATCTTCTGAAAATTGGCTGAAGGAAGAAAGCGTTTTGTTTCACAATACAGGATTTATTGAATTAACCCTTTAAAATTGCGGTGTTACTTCATGTGCCATCAGGTTTAACGGTCAAACATTCCACGTTCTGCCCACAGGGTAGCTTTATATGTCTTATATGGGTCTGAGAACAAGCAGACATTATTTCCCTATACAGCAGTAACTGACTTGCTTTTATAACCGAGACGGAGTGTGTTTACTGCGCGGTACGAACTGAATCTTTAATTACAAATCAGGTTACCCTGTCTTCAGATTAACACATTCCAGTCCATCCTCGGTTCTTCTCCTACACATACACCTTTATATTTTTCTTTCCACATTCATCGCTTCATCATTTTGTCTTTAATTTAACTCGTTTATTTATTTGTTTCGATATTCCATTTGCTTTCAGTTCCTACCGCTTACATCTTCTTACAGACAACTTCATAACGACCAAGCGTTTTCGAAGACCTGTCGATGACCGCTAGTTAAAGAAATATTTGCTGTTTATTCTGAAAATTATAAGAAACGTATAAACGTACTCTATTGGCAAAATGCAGTTTTCTTTAATGTTCAAGCAGGTGCTACATACAGTAACCAGTGTCCCTTCGACAGTGGACCTCTAAATGAACATAAACATAATCACAGCTATTCAGATTAAAAAACACGATAATGAATAACATCCTTTATCGCAGATAAACACATTAGGCAACTGCCCCAGCTGGACGTGATGTTCATTGCAAGAGTACATTCGACACTACACGCTCTTCGTTATTAGAGCTTACAGAACGAAGTGGTTCTCTTAAGTCCACCCAGTAATCGGAGATGACGCCCTTCATTCTCAAGAGATGAGGCTGTGCAATGGTGCAAGCGGCCTGGATTCGAGTTCGTGTGAAATTTATGGCGGACAAACTGGCAATAGAACAGGCTTTTCTCGCAGTACTTCGGGATTTCCCTATCTGTATCATTCCACCAACGATCTACACTCGTCTTTATCTGAATACAATTCATCTGAATATAATTACTCTTAGAATGACAAGCGGACGAAACGTGGGTACCTTCAAACAAAGCAACGCTCTTTCGCATATCGGTGAGCACCGGACAGAAAAGACCTTTCACGTTTTTTTTTTTTTTTTTTTTAGAGAGAGGGACTCACAAAGCGAAAGGATCTTTCGGCAGAAACACTGACATTTTGTAATGCACACAGACTCTCAAGACCACACCCACTCACGCATTTGTTCATAGTGGTCAGCAAAGGTTATTTCACTGACGCGTTATTCTCGGCCGCCCGTCTCTGTGAGCTCGTTCCAAGCTTGGAAAGATGCTGAGATATAAAATATAGCCTTGAGTATTAGCCGCACAGAAGGGGGTTCACTCACCAAATACCTCTGGAGCCGTTATCAAGGAAACGCATACATGATTCGAACAGTTCACAGCCACTCAGTACAAAGAACACTTCACACAGACGATCAAACGTCTCGGCTTGGGCCGAAGATGCAATGTTTTTCCACATCGTATCAACATGGACTGATGGTGATACGCATGACGGCCAGAGAACACTTCTCTATAATGAATTCTGTTCCTACCGTGTACTGTCCTACCGAGTTATTGTACGTAGTGCGTCCAGCAGGTAAAAAGCACGTAAAAAGCGTTTAAGGAATTTAAAAAAAAATATCTTTATTACCCCATGTTGATACCTACATTACACTACTACTACTACACACAGTCGCCAGGTAAATTAAGGCACCTCTCATATCGTGGGACCAACTTTTGTAAGCCTCTCAGCCAGTCCTGCACAACGTGTTTTGTCTCCTGGTCACTCTTCAGACTCTGGCCGATCAGAGAAATGTTCCGTGTAATTCAGAAATTGTTAATCGCCTGTTTTCCCGAATATTCGTTCCTCGTCATGCACGTCAGTCCTGCCTTCTTTGAACAACCGACACCATTTCCTCACACTCCCTTCGTTAATGGCACCTTCACCATGCACTTCAACAATCTGCCTGTGAATTTCGGCCGCCGGACGAACACTTTCAGCATTTAAAAAACGTACCACCGACCGCACTTCATTGGTGGCGAGATTTTCGATTTTCGTTTTCATCTTTAACGACTAAAGCGAATGGGCGGGGGGGGGGGGGATCATGACACGTGCTCCTTTAACATACAGAAGATGACTGACCACAGGAAGTGCGCGTGTCACGTGCGCTGCCGCGACGCGCGATCAGTTCTTACTTTCTGGACGCGCCTCGTATTTCGTGACTGGAGATATTAAATTCGGAAAACAGTTCCATTGATCTCATTTAAATACTGTCACCGCCAGAACTGTCGGATGCACGACAGCCTGTTAGGAGAGACCACTGTAATGGTTTTATTTTCCGTAAAATAAGATTCTGTGTTCATGTCTCCGATAAAGAGCTTAATAAATGCTTACTGATAATAGTCGTGAATATGAAATCATGAAACGTTTTTATCAGCTTGCGATAATGAAGCCGTACTATAATCGGCCGAAATAATTCTCCCACACATTTATTATCTACACTCGATTAACTCACTCTTCTTGTTCCGTATTAACGTGTGTACTTTCTAGGCTGAATGTTTGTAACATATTTTAAATTACATTGCCTTAGATTCAGTTAGTAAATATAACAGGTGTCAACGACCTCCCTGGAACGTGTCTATTACAGTGACATAATAAAATAATGCCACCCTGTATAGCTCAGTGGTAATTGTGTATACTACATGATGTAAAATTAAACAATACATTTCGTCCACGGTATGTATACGAGGGGTTCTTCCGGTTCCGAGACCATATAATTGCTCTTTTAAACATAATTAACCGAGTGACCTTTATAACGGAGACTCGGTGTGTTTTCTGCGACGCAAGAATAGACTCACAAAACAGCTTCGTCTACTTAAAAAAGTTCTCCCTAGAACAGGCCATGAAGGCCCAAAGGGGGAGTAGAGGTATAGCTCTACTCTTTCTTTAACCTCGGCGCTAGATGGGGGTGGGTGGTCAACTCCACGCCCCGGCCGCTTTATCCCCGGGAAATCTTCGTCTACTTAAGGATTAACATAACGCACGTTCTGCATAGCAGGACGGCAAATCAAATGCCTAAAATAGTGCAGGTCAACTGTTTGAAATTTTAGTCGGTATAGCGACTTGCTACGGGCAAGGCAGTTCGGGGTTTCAACCCCGGTGGGGGGCAAGACACTTTGTCGTCTTCACACCCGTCCAGACGGGCCCTGGGACTCATCCAGCCTCCTGTACAATGAGTACCGCGGCTCTTTCTCGGGGGGTAAAGCGGCCGGAGCGTGGCGTTGACCACCCACGCCCATCTAGCGTCGAGGTTGTGAATGTGTACAGCTACACCGCCACCCCCCCCCCTCCCACGGTACCTGCGTGGTATATTACAGGGAGACCTTTACCTTTTTACCTTTACGTATGCACTGCACTCGTGAATTCAGATGTCATTAGTAGCGACTGACGTAGGCCTAACAGATACACATCGTAAGGAAATCAAGCATAAATGTATTCATTAAACACCAACTAATGCACATAAACTTTATTCACAATAGTTTATTCTTAAAATTCCCCTATACGTATTTCGGTGGTTTAAACCACCATTTTCAGGGGTCGTAGAGATTATTTAGCATAATAATCTAATCTAATAATAATAATAATAATAACAATCTAATAGCTACATAATCTCTACGACCCCCTGAAGATGGTGGTTTAAACCACCGAAATACGTATAGGGGAATTTTAAGAATAAACTATTGTGAATAAAGTTTATGTGCATTAGTTGGTGTTTAATGAATATATCTTAATTGAAAAAAATACACGGTAAATACAATGTTAAGTTCAAGCATAAATGTGTTTGTTATAGAATGTTAAAATTAACTTCGGCTTCCAAACAGTGTCTTCAGTTGTGCGGTACGTTTAAATGGCACCTCCAATTAGTGCACAAAACCGACGAAAACCGCTATTGTGTGGCTATCAACGAACACACAATATATAATTATATGATAAGAATATTAGCATGATATTAGCATTATTATTAATATGATGGATAACAAACTGCGTGACTATCCATCAAAGAATATCAAGTGGGACAGATATGTACGAATTAACGCAGCCAACACGACAACCGTGATAGATACACACGTTGAAGCTTTACTCACACTCAAAAAGGTACAAAAGGTCATGCGATCTGTCTTTCTTCAGACATCAATTCAGTCGGTTCTTTTCGTTTTGTTATGCAAAGTACCGTTCAAGCGGCTAGCACACCCGCTTCATAACCGAGAGGTAAAGGTAACGCATATAGGGGGAGCAGAGGTATAGCTCCACTCATTCTTAACCTCGGCACTGGATGGAAGTGAGTGGTTAACTTCACGCCCTGGCGGTTTTACCCCCCAGCAGAAAAGCCCGGTACCCCTTGAACAGAAGGCTGGGTGGGTCCCAGAGCCAGTGGGTTAAGTTTTGAAGAAGGGAAAAATCTCTTGCCCTGATTCGAACCTGTAATCGTCCAGCTCGTGACCTAGTCACTGTACTGACTAAGAGAGGTTCCATATTAAAATACGAACCGAGAGACTACGGATACTGACGGCGAATTACAGTATTCTTCCTCAGACTTTCCGGGGAAAAAATGCCAGATTAGTACTTCAAAGCAGGCCACAGCCACTCCCTCTTGAATTCATTATTCATACTACAAAAACATTCGACGCTATACAATCTGAACCAATGAATTCCATTTCCCATACACCATGTTGTTGAGCTCATAAAACTGTATGCATTAGCCTCCATTCCTAGCATCAAAACCTCAAAATCCGTTTTTTAGCCTGACCTCTTCTACCTACGCATCGAAGGTATAGAGAGTGACTGTTGCACTTGATCACACTCTGTGACACACACACACACACTCTCGGTAGGACTCCCCTGGACGACGGATCGGTCCGTCGCAGAGGCCTCTACATGACAACACACAACATTCAAAAGACACAAACATACATGCCCCCGGCGGGATTCGAACCCGCAATCCCAGCAAAGGAACGGCCGCATACCTACGCCTTACGACCACGCGGTCACTGGGATCTGCTCAAAACCAGCAAGGCCAAAAAACACTAAAGAATTATTTTGCACCTGATGCAAGACATGGCCATTCGTTGCCAGTGTTGTTTACCATATTCATCGGCAATACGTCATGTGACATTTATTACTGAACATATGATAACCGATTCGTATTGAAAAGAGGTCAAACATCTTTATATCTTAATGAAAAAGGACTCAGAATATACGCACAGCGTGTGACAGCTACACCGATGAAAGGCGCAGTCAGTCCGTCGAACTGTCAGAGCAGGTTCTGGCTACCTTGAGCGTTAATAATGACGGTTTTGGCAACATTCTCACACTGACAAACTGCTCATTCATATGCACAGACTACACAGACGACCATTACATTTCCTGCACTACCATAAACAAGTCAACAGAAAATGGTTACCCAACCGGACAAGAGAAAGAATTTATTTCGAACTAAAGTGGCACAGACAGCGAACATGGCGCCAGTACGCCAAGAGTCGCCACAGAGACGAGCTGTTCTGCTCTTCACCTTCCGGAACGACTCGTCAAATCAGGTTGAACCAAACTTTTCTCTCGTGTTGCGAAAATGCTTGGTAATAAATTCAGTTCTAAAGGGTTCTGCGGACAGTAGACGATACTACACTTCGCATTCCTTGTCTACTACCTCGTATGCAAAACCGAACACGCTCCAAGAAGGTGGGCCGTGATATAGTAGTTGGTACAGCGACTCGCTACGGGCTGGACGGCTCAGGGTTCGAACCTCGGCAGGGCGAGATTTTCCGCACCCTGTGGCCCACAGCCTTCTGTAAAATGAGTACGGGGTCTTTCTTGTAGGTAAAGCGGTCGGGGCGTGGCGTTAACCACCCACCCCCTACAGCTATACCTCTACTCCCCCTCTGTGCCTTCATGGTATGTTATGGGGTGACTTTCAGCTTTTTCACTTTCTTTGCCTTCACATGTTTCAAGAAGTAATCTGGTGCCGTCCTCATGCGAAAGGCTGGAGAGGCACTAAACTGAGGTGGGCCTGACAGAGGCACTAACTGATTTGGGCCTGACACAGACACGGAGTTGTGTCTGACAGAGGCACTAACTGATTTGGGTCTGACAGAGGCACTAACTGATTTGGGTCTGACAGAGGCACTAACTGATTTGGGTCTGACAGAGGCACTAACTGATTTGGGTCTGACAGAGGCACTAACTGATTTGGGTCTGACAGAGGCACTAACTGATTTGGGCCTGACACAGACACGGAGTTGTGTCTGACAGAGGCACTAACTGATTTGGTCTGACAGAGGCACTAACTGATTTGGGTCTGACAGAGGCACTAACTGATTTGGGTCTGACAGAGGCACTAACTGATTTGGGTCTGACAGAGGCATTAACTGATTTGGGTCTGACAGAGGCACTAACTGATTTGGGTCTGACAGAGGCATTAACTGATTTGGGTCTGACAGAGGCACTAACTGATTTGGGTCTGACAGAGGCACTAACTGATTTGGGCCTGACACAGACACTTACTGAGCTGGGTCTGACAGAGGCACTAAACTGAGGTGGGCCTGACACAGACACGGAGTTGTGTCTGACAGAGGCACTAACTGATTTGGGTCTGACAGAGGCACTAAACTGAGGTGGGCCTGACACAGACACGGAGTTGTGTCTGACAGAGGCACTAACTGATTTGGGTCTGACAGAGGCATTTACTGAGCTGGGTCTGACAGAGGCATTTACTGATTTGGGTCTGACAGAGGCATTTACTGATTTGGGTCTGACAGAGGCATTTACTGAGCTGGGTCTGACAGAGGCATTTACTGAGCTGGGTCTGACAGGGGCATTTACCGATTTTGTTTGACAGAGGCACTTACTGAGCTGGGTCTGACAGAGGCATTTACTGATTTTGTCTGACAGAGGCACTTACTAAGCTGGATCGGACAGAGTTACTGATTTGGGTCCGACGGAGGCACGTACTGAGTTGGGTCCGACAAAGGTACTTAGTCACGTGGGTCCAAACGTCCAGAGACGGCACCGCTCGTTCTGTCATAAGCAGCTGACGCGAGTAGGTGCCTTCCCTAGAACATCACCTTCCTTTTTGGAAGACGGTCAAAGTTCAGAAACCGAATAATGCTTGATAACCCAAGTTTGGGAGTTCAGGCTAATCAGAAAGGCGGGGTGTCGGAACAAAGGGCAGAAGGGGACATTCGGGGTTAAATGAGCAGAAGAAACGGAAGGATGGAAAAAATAATGTAATGGGCTGAATAATTTGTACTTTCACGTACAGCATTACTGTCATCAAAGCTGAAGCAGGTGCGACATGCAGCAGCTATGTGGAGATGAGGTGAAGCATGCAAACTTCTGACCTGTAACCCAGAAGGCACGGAACAGCTTCAAAACCTGGGTTAACGAGAAAGATAATACCAATAGCATTAAAAGTGAACTTAGGAAATAGCGTTTGAGGGATGGGTAAAAGGTAGAAGGTGAAGATGTCCTGGTGTACGTCATGAAGACGTAAAAAAGGAGTCGAGATACAACTCCACTCATTCTTAACCTCTAAACTAGATGGAGGTGAGTGGTCAGCTTCACTCCTCGGCTTCCGGTACCCATTACATAGGAGGCTGGGTGGGGTCCAGAGCCGGTCTGCACGCAAGTTCTTGCACCTGCCAGCTATCGAATACCGGACCGTCCAGCCCACAGAGCTGTCACTACACCGCGGCTCCTTTGAGAAGTTACAATTTGCTCAGAATAGGGTGGTCCAAACTCCGAAGGTTGTCTTTTGTGATCACAAACACGAACCTTCGGCTGCCTTTCTTCACGAGTAAATACAAACACTGCTGGGAAGACACGCAGTTAGCCTCAGCATCACATGACACACGAAGAGTATCATGAATGGCGAGTGGGTTAAGGTTTAGGTCTCTGGTCATGGCCTATTTCAAAGTACTACGCTGCATCTGCGTGGAGGTCCACCAGTACTGGGGATCCGAAGATTAAATTTGAACCGCGTCTCTTCCTATTACAAATACGACGCGATGTCGCTGGATTTTAGATAGGCTATTTTTAATCTCTGGGTTTTAATGCCAATGAATCTGCTATGAACAATAACGCATATTATAACAAGGAGTATGTACTTTAAACGGAGTTATCAGCTGCAACTTGTATCACAACAACACTGTTCATTACCCCTCCCAGAACAAGATCCACTAGGTCAACAGATAAACGATACCGCACGTTCTGGAAGAGTTGAGAATATACGTAGATCACTGTTGCGCTAAGTAGAGTAACAGCAATACAGTACTGGGCGTCAGCAAACAGCCTCAGTTTTGGTGTCACGGTCTGGAGACAAGAGTCTATTTCTGAACATATCTGGTCAAACGAGCTTACCAGTACCAATAAAACATCTCTCGCTCTCACACACACATTTTCAGTTCTTGATTCCGAGACACGTGTGCTACTATGACCCCTGGGAGTGTCACTTTACTGACGGATATTACGACTTATGAACAAAAAGTTTTTATTTATTCATTCATTCTTTGTTTATTTAACGACGATTTCAATAGCTCAGATCACATCGCATCTTATGACTGGATGATTCGCGAAAAATTATTTTATGAAATGTGGAAGAATGTGTTCTGGGCCTAATCTGAGGTAAAATACAAGCCATTTTATTGGAGGGACTTGGTAAAATCACAATGAGTCTAGGTCAAGACTGCCGGTCTCTTGGCACAGGTTCGTATCTGAGACCTCTGCACCACGAAGTGCTATCCAGTGGACCACGATTGGGTTTGTTTCCTCCAAAAATTCACATCCCCCTTTCCAGCTGCACGAAACACGTTGTGAGGGTTATACAAAAAGAAAATTCCCAACTTAACTTTAAACAGGCTAGTGGTAAACGTAAGAACTGCCAGATTTAACATTACGAAGTGTGCATTTCGCCCCACGGTTGTATTTGTCTGTTACGTGTGATTCTTACCACACAGCATTCAGCGCAGGTCTGTCTCATGAAAGCAGTCTTCAAGTGTTCAAACGGTTAAATGCTTAATCTTTTAAGGAGCGGTAAGGCTGGAACATCGGAAGTTTTTCGTGATTTTTCACAGCCCCTCCAGATGATTGCCATAATATTACCTTAAAATGGGCCACCACCGCTTCCTTGCACATCCATCTCAATCCACTGTTCATCAACAACCAATCATTCGACGCTAGTCCTCAGAGTTACTTTATTAAATCCACCACAAATAAACAAACAAATAAATAAATACAGTATTAAACACGGTCATAAGCAACTACATTTTAAAGGTGAAAGCACCAAAACAAGAAGTACATGCAGCGTGAAGGTAAACCCTCAAGCAATTCTCACCTTCGCATTAACGGGAGTGGCCCAACTTCACGCATCGACCGCTCACGTAACAAACTTATTGATTTATGGTTTATTTAACGACGCTGTCTGTAGTTCGAATTATATAACATCGATCGGTAGGATTAACAGCGAACAATAAATTAGAAAGAATGTGAAAGGGAGCGGTGGCAGTCTACCACTACAGAAGAGGCTGAAGAACACCACAACGAACGATGTACTGTCTTGGCTATAAAGAACGGTGTACTCTTGGTACACTAGAGGCAGAACAACACTACAAAGAATATCTTGGCACACAACTGGAGAGGCTGAAGAACACTACAAAGAACGGTGTTATATCTTGGCACAATACTGGATAGGCTGAAGAACACTACAAAGAACGGTGTAATATATTGGCACAATACTGGACAGGCTGAAGAACACTACAAAGAACAGTGTAATATAATGGCACAATACTGGACAGGCTGAAGAATACTACAAAGAACGGTGTTATATCTTGGCACAATACTGGATAGGCTGAAGAACACTACAAAGAACGGTGTAATATATTGGCACAAAACTGGACAGGCTGAAGAACACTACAAAGAACAGTGTAATATCATGGCACAATACTGGAAAGGCTGAAGAACACTACAAAGAACGGTGTTATATCTTGGCACAATACTGGATAGGCTGAAGAACACTACAAAGAACGGTGTAATATATTGGCACAATACTGGACAGGCTGAAGAACACTACAAAGAACAGTGTAATATCATGGCACAATACTGGACAGGCTGAAGAATACTACAAAGAACGGTGTTATATCTTGGCACAATACTGGACAGGCTGAAGAACACTACAAAGAACAGTGTAATATCATGGCACAATACTGGACAGGCTGAAGAATACTACAAAGAACGGTGTTATATCTTGGTACAATACTGGACAGGCTGAAGAACACTACAACGAACAGTGTAATATCATGGCACAATACTGGAGAGGCAGAAGAACACTACAAAGAACATCGGCTAAGGAAAGCAGATTGTCGGGCTGGTATTTGAATGCAGGATGTCCCGAACGTAAAGCAAGTGAGCTAAGTACTGAACAGCGACGTTCGGTCACCGGGTCAAATTGACACGGCCACTCGTAACCGATTAGTGAATATTATACTCTTCAGCAAACATAAAGATAGTGGCAGCAGGTTCCTCCGGAACGTTAATACCTATGTAGCAAACTATAGGGAGTTACATCCTACAAGTCAGTATTCCTCACAGCCACCGCCGTGAGAACATCAAATATCACGTACTCGATCAGTTGTTTGTCTTTGAAGTTTCTATAGATCTAACTTATCTCACGGGATAAGTGACCTGTCTGTCAATCATTACCGGGCTGTCAGGTCTTTATTTTAATAACGGTGCGACACATGTCATTTGTAGACGGGTGACAGACACGTCATTAATGACTAGGCTGCGGGCAGGAAGACTAAGGAATCCCAGTTCGTTCTCCGGCTGAAGAATGAGACGTTTTCTTCTCCAAAACGTCCAGATTGGCTCTGGAGCCCACCCAGCCTCCTACTGAATGGGTACTGAGAAGCTCCTTCTCCAGGATAAAGCGACCGGAACGTGAAGCTGATCACATCCCATCTGGTGCCGAAGTTAAGATTAAGTGGAGCTATACATCACCCTCCATACGCCTTCATGACGTGGTGCTTAAGGACAGTAACAATTTTACCTTTTGTCTTTTACATGTCATTCTGAAGGTCATAATAAATAAAACACAATAAAGTATATGGGTAATAGTATGGACAGTGTTACATAATCCTTTAAAAACATTCCTTATTTCTTCCATCCTTCGTATTGCATGCGTCTGAAGTTTATATTTATGCCATTGAGTACATAAAATTGCCGCTAATTTCTTGAATATTGATAGCAGTCATCTTACGAGTACAATGACGTCACAATACACAAACTTAAGAAAACAAGTTTAATTTATTCTTCTTCCCTCGTTACCATCAATTCGCGAATGAACAGAAATTGGGGCACTAAAATATCCCATTCCACACCAATAATTCGCACTTTGTCATGGTTTCTGTCATACAGCAGTTACAATATTACTTATAACCAACATTAAATGTACCTATTAATCAGTCTACAATAAACTAGCTGTTGGTCATGTTACATGGGAGTTATTGCAATCAGCAAAAGCGTATGCTTTAGGTTCATCAATTTCAGCACAAAAGCTGGCCTCTTGAAACAGGATTCAGAGCCAGTTAAATTCAAATTAGTCTCACAGCCTACATCCCAAAACCCATCCTTCCACAAAGGCCTTCGTTCTCGCATGGTTTCCAGAAATTTCGCAATCGGCTGTCCCCTACTTCTCGTTACCCTCACGTCTGACCCATCTCGCTTTATTTAATCGCACTATAAATAATAATAACACACTTTATTACCGCGCAGGCTTAACAGTATGGGGCCAATTAAAAAACCAGCACAAATACACAGGTATAGCACAATTACATAAACAAACAAAAAACAAAGGGGAAACATGAGTATTGACTCACTACCCTACCAAAATATTTACAGGTTTAAATAAAATTCTAATACAAAAACAAGACTCGGCATTTTGTGAGCAATTAGAGTCAGTTAATATAAAATTTTATTTAAAATAATAATAATGACAATAATCGAAAGGCACTAGTCGTAAGACAAAATCACATGGAAAAAGTTTTAAACGAATTGGCTTTAAATTATTAACTAAACTGCAAAACAATTACTGTAATTATACAACGAATTTCTTTCAATTAAAATTCACCGAAATATGTCCCACGACAAGTCAGTAGCAACAGCTACTGGTTTTGCGCAGACTGCTTGCTGCTATCCTTGTAAATGCCACAACCTTCAACAAGATAGTATAAAAATGACGACCATTTCCTTCCATACTCTTCCCAACCCAACGCAAAGTTTCCCTCATGACTAAGCATCACGCCACCAAGCGGTATAGAGGAAGCAGGGCTACAGCACCAGGATTACCCTCGGCTGTAGACAGACGTGAATGATCAGCTTCATTACATCAGCAGACACCCCAGTAAACACTGGACAGACGATTAGGTGGTTCCAACAGCAGGTTTGGATGACATTGTGAAAAAATAACACCCGCCTCTGCTGGAAATCGAAGCCTCGTCGTCCACATGACAATCGATGACGTTATTACGCTATCCCGGGTCATCTGAAAGTCATTTATAATGCATACAAGATCATATAGCGCCGACCTGACAAATTCTGAAGATAATGGCCCTCGTGCGTTTCACTTCCCAGTTTAAGAAAGTCATTAGCAATTGAGTGGAAGTCGTCTGTTATACCTGGAACTTTATTCTGAGTGCAATGAACCTCCATTCGCAGTTTAGTGTTAGAGGTGACACTAGTTCTTTATTATATGACTTACATGGCCACTCACTGGCGCCTTATAATTAACAGAGACATTAAATAAAAGACGTTTCCCTTCTACATGGCTAGTTACTCCATACAGTAAATACGGTGACAAGAATCCTTTCCCTGCAACACACCCCACAGCGCTCCGCCTAAAATCGACAAGCATCCAAAGGAAAACTGGTAAAGATGCCCCTGAGCTTAATCAAGCAGCTCGCCATGAAAGCACATGGGGGAATGGAGGTATAGTTCCACGCATTCTTAACCTGGTACTAGACCGAGGCGAATGGTCAGCTTCACGTCCCAGGACAGTGCATTCGGTGTCAAATGGGGGGACCCCACAGGCGATTTGAACGTTTTGAAGAGAAAAATTTCTTGCCCATCTTCGAACAAAGATTGTTAGTTGTCCAGCCTGCAGCCTAGTCGCCATACCGGCTCAGTTATCCTGCCTCCTAATCACAGCAAAACATCTAACTTCTTATAGCACGGTATTATGGAGGCAAAAACAGCTTCAGGGTTTCAGCAGACAGCAGGCCCACAGGCCGTGTGTGTCCTTGTGTTGAGGACGTTGCAGACAGCTGACTCAGCCAGGGAAGTGAACTCAGTCTGTCGTCACTTCCTGTTCTACAAACACCGTCGACTGTTTCTTCAGACTTTATTGTCTGTCGCTATAGCATCCCACTTATGTTATCGCTGCTATACAATTCCGTTCCTTCCTCAGCTGTGTCAAATCAGGTGATAAGCTCCAACCATCCTTTGAAACAAACAAGAACAATACCTACTGATGTAAACGACCGTAATTCAAACACAGTCGACACTTGCCTCTACTGGATTTATTTCCCAATACGATCACAAATTTCGCTCTGAGCACAATAACCCACCCGGCGTTAAGTTAAGCTGTTTAGTTAAAACTGAACAATCTCCAAACACAATTTTTAAACCCTCTTCCAAGTTTCTCTGCCACTACAGAAACGGAATCCAGCAAACGTCTACATGGGAATGTATACCCACCCGTAGGGCTAAAAAAATCTTAAATGCATGGACGTCAGCCAGAATTTCATGAACAACAGGGGACACAAGTATTTGGCACCATGTAAGAAACTGCTACGATGACGTCAGCTCCACAAAAATACACTAAAATTCATTTTAACTAGGCTTGAGCAGTTGGTTACTTGAAAGATGAAATAAACAAATGGCCGGCCATGTGTTGTTTTGGAACCTCAAAGCACTCCTAAAGGACACAGGAAGTCTTTTGACAGGGTCATGTGTTCCAATTTTGGACAACCCAAACCACTATTCGTCTTATGTATTGTAAAATCACAATAATGTGCAATTACCTGCATTTAATTTTGTTCCTTAGTATCTAAACTGTGAGTAAGAAGACTTGGACGCCTAAACGTAAGCCGATTCTTTTAAAACAAACGTCATTGCCATCTACTGCCGAGGTTAAGAACGGCTGCAGCTACACATCTACTCCCCCTGTACGCCTTCATGGCGTGGACAGGGACAACTTCTCCTTTTTAATAATATCTGGCCCCTTCATATGGTCTTCTGAGGAACATGCCCGTTTTCTCAAGCCAGATGCATACAACCGTCACTCACGGGTCACAAAGTGATGACGCTGATACCACTTGCCTTGCGTGGCAATAAAACAATTGTAAAAACATACAGAAACAGAGCCTACTTACAATTTAAAATCGACGAGTTGGGACGGGGGCTTCAGAAGTTGTGAGATTAAATCGCCCCTTCCCCCTCTAAATATCCGTAACCACCCAAAACCTATTTTCTAAGGAAAAAAGCTACTAACTTTTAGTGATGAAAGTACCTAATTCATGACGGCATCCAACTTTATTTGTGAATCCACGCAATAAAACAGTTTACGTAGGTTTTCTAAATCCAAGAAAACACTATGTAACTGCAAAAATACTCCAGTAACTTGGTGTCAGGAACGGGAAGTATCAAAAACTCTGTTGAACACTCAAGTACTTACTTCACTGGAATGTTCAACCAAATGCCAGGACAGGATCCGTAGGTATTAAAATCTCGCCACATTTATTTATTACTAAAATCATCAACGAAAAAGACAACTGAGGGCTTCTAAACGAAATTAACCGACACACAAAAACAGTAAAAAATACTTAGCAGGCGCAGCAATTACTAAGAGCACAAGAATATGTATGTGCTCTATAAACAGACTGAAGCAATAAATAACAAACGTCTAAATAAAAACACTGATATAATTCCGGGGAACGTACAAGGCGTTGGCGCAAGTAGGGACAGCTGCAGTGGATAGCGAGGCCATCTCCAGCCGTCAGTACGAGCAGGCAGACGAAGGCCAACCAGATTGCTATAAAAAGAATGCCATCCTACGGTTCTCATGAGAAACAAAATATGGGGCGATTTTTGCTGGTAGGATAGCGCGAATATAAGATACTTTCACGTTTTCTAATAAGGTTTAAATTGCGAGTACTCATTATCGAGTGCTCAACTACAGCCCATAAAAAGTAAATACTTGTAAGAGGAGAAAAATACAGCCAGCTCTGCCGGTAAGATGGCACAATGCAAATCTGTTTTATCAGACCACATTTCCGTCTCTTTAACGCATTTCTCATAAAAGTTGTGTAAACTCCAATGCTTCACGTGCCATTCTGCAACTCTGAACCCAAAATTATGTTCAAAACAAAAGCAAATTGTTCAGGATTTGCACAAGAACAAAAATCCTTAAATACACGTCATAATAAAATATTCCAATTACACAAACATTAAAATAAACAACAAATACAAACTTTTCATTGAAAATATACCAGTCGACACACAGTAACGTCCCAAAAGAATGAATCTCCATCAACACCGCTGCGAGAACCCCAAATCTCATACAATTTTAATTTTTTAACAGCTGCAGGATTGGATTTATTTATTGCGTGATTTAAAACCCCTTCAAATACACCTACGGGCTTCATAAAAATGATCTATAAAAGGGTAATACAGTGCGTTTCTTTTACCGCTTTCCCGAGCACCGCAGCTGTCACAGAATGTCCCGGCGAATGCAGGCTTCCTAAGCGATGAAGCTGCTGTGCTCGGTACGGCTATAAAAGAAATAACCTATATTTAAAAAAGGCAATTTAAAGAAAGATTTATGAACTAGCGAACCGGCTCGTGAGAGAATACACTTTTGAGCTCTTGAGAACACAGTAATTAATCTCAGAACAGGGGTTCACAAATGTCTATGGTGGCGCTTAATGTTTGTGGGCCCTCAGTATGGGACTTTCTTCATCTCATCCTTCTGGCGCACAGAATTTTGCGGTCGCTCCTAGGATTTTGGAAAACTTGTGCACCCCCGTCAAAGGATTAAATAAAGTGTGACAGCACCCCGTTTAAACGAAATGCGATAAGGTTCTTTTCCTACTGAGCATTATCAGCTTCTCAAGAAATATTCTTCTCCAAATAGAATTATACATTAATCATCTTGCGAAACTGATACAAAATGCATTTCATAAGCATTTAACTTCTATAGATTACGTAGCAACCACACACTTCACCAAAGCTGAAAAAAATAAAATTTATATTACGAGGAGTAATAACACGTTAGTCTATGCCCATAAACAATGAATGTAACAATGTCTACATTAGACACGGTACGGCTAAAAGACAATGTCCTCATACTAAAGCTTTCTAAAAATACAGTAAAGTGAAAATATATATTCACAGAATGTGATCTACAAAAAAACATAGGTATGCCCTCACAACTGAATGTGTAAGTTGCTATCTCCTCGCCCGCAAAACAGGAAACTCTTTTCTGTTTCAAAACAGGCCATCTTAGAAACCACAAAGTCCACTCCTTCGATTTATAACGAAAAGCAAAAGTTGTATATTGACACCGTAAGAATTCCTTCATAATCGTCACCATCATCATCATCATCATCATAACTACTGCCATGTAGTAGTCATACTGTCAATGAAACACCGGTCAGTGTCATGGCGGAGTGAGATAATTTTAACGATGACTTGAGGGTTCGAGTCTTTGCGAGGTCAAGCTATCCGAGTTCGCAGACGTCGGGACTCGGGGGCACCCGCTCTCCGCGAGCGCGTCATACCCATGCGGCACGGAGGCCGGCCGGCCGGCACGAAACGTGTTCCGACACGTTGCCGCCTGCATCTTGCACAAGTTCTAACACGCTTACAACACGTTCGTAGTTCGGAGTAAAAAGACTTCATACGTGTATCAACTAAATTTATCAACAAAAAAAAACATGAATATGAATTAAAATAAAAGGCTTATCATAATTTCAGTGTCCGTTTTATTTGTACCGATACGAAAAAAGATGGCAGCAAATGATCGATTAGGCCTACTTTTCGATACTGTGACAGGCATTGCAACATGTTAGCAGCTACCTTACTTTATTAAAGGCATTTCAGTACTTGCGTGAAAATAAGTACGAACATTAAAACCGCGGTTAAAGGCATTTCAGTACTTGCGTGAAAATAAGTACGAACATTAAAACCGCGGTTATAAATATGAAATATCAGTAAAACATGGAGTCAAGGCTTCGTTAACTGCTCACAAAAATTGACCAAGATGCTCCAAAGTGACAGATTTTACACACAACTAGTTCATACATGAGCAAAAACAGCGTTAAGAGAACTCTCCACGTGTGCTGCAAAGCAAATCACTAAGATGTAATATTTCCCTCTATCGTACCTAAAATTGCAACAGAGAAATAAAGACAGGAGTTACTTTTTAATGCATTTCGACACGCACAGAGCAACTAATTCCGAGCACTATGTACGTAGACCTCAAATTGCAATAAATTACAAGACATTGAAACTTACATCTAGGCCAATCTGCCCCATGCTTTCCGGGGTAGTAACTGCTGCGGCCGCTGTGACGGTGGCAGCAGCTCCGCCAACAGAGGGCTCTGCGACGGGAATGTTGATGTCCTAACGAAACGTCCTCACAGCAATAACCTCACCACAGCCGGAAGAACTGAGCGTCCGTGATACGAAAACAGTAGTCAATTATGTTACAATAACTGTTCATCACACGTAACAAATACACACACACACACAAACTGCTCAATTCTTTCTACGCTGCGCCTGCCTTCAACTGTCACTGCACAAGTTAGCTGTTGGGCTGGCAACGGTAACAATCACTATAACACATCGTCCCTTGCAAGACGCTCACAGCCTTCAACAAAACATCTACTCTCTACCGTTGCCTGAACCTGACTGGCAAAACCTCTACCGAACAAAGGAAAAGGAGCAAACAGACAAAGCCGGCAATCATCTGTTTGAGGTCGAGTGTAGGGGAAAGCGATAATAGAGTAGCGTGGTAGGGGAGCTTGTCGGCTTCTCATTGGTTCGTGAGGCAACCATGGAGCTGGTTGCATCAGCTGATCCCCTTGAAAACTCTGAGAGGGGGGAAGGCACTACTCTGGATAGCAACACCATAAAATTACAGCTTTGTGTCGCCGGGGGAACTGCGAACCATGGGCAGACGTCACTAACATGTTCTCTCTCTTACAGGCACATTGTCCGGAAGCTGAACTCGGAAGCAGCAGCAATCTTCAAAACTGGCCTCAGTCCAAAGCACTTTATAATGACACGTCACACGACTTGGGTAATGAAAACATTTATTTCTAATCATTAATCACACGTTCACTTCAAATTACAACTATGTACAGAAAGAACATACCAGAGGTTATGTGATATCCACGTGCATTTATGCCAAGTTAACGTGACTTAACATGATTTAACGCTAAAAACTCTACATTTTGTCCACATAGCGTATTTACATGTATCTGTTTCGTATCATTATCACAATATACTGCAATCATTTGCCTTTACCACATTCACCGATTGGTCTTTCTTAATGACGTCATAGTTCTCTGTGCGGTACGAATTTAATATTTACGCATTTTATAATAATATTAGTCTTCAAAGGGTACATAAAATACCGTATTCATTGTTGAATTTAATTCGATTACCAAAATCTATGTATACTATATGTCGACACCATTCTAATGTGTAATAAAAATTATTCTAGACTATGAGTATGTTCTGCAGAACCAACTGCGTAATGTCAACAAATTTCTGCTGCGCGTCAAGGTCTCCCATTTCCCTACAGTCAATAAATTATGCCCCGTGCAATATGAGGCTTCCAGAGCGGTATTGTTGAAGATTTAGGTCTTCTGAGATGTGACACTGTGTCGCTGGGTTAGTGGCTCCCGAAATGTCGGGAAACATTAACCCTGCGACACAGTGTCACATTCCAGAAGACCTGAATCTTCAAACTGTGTCCATATAAACAATGCACAAAAACTAAGGTACTGTTGTCCCTGTGAACGCCATTAAGGCATACCGAGTGGACGTATAGCTCCACTCATTCTTAACCCCTAAACTAGATACAGGTGAATGCACTGCTTCAAGCCCCGGCCGCTTTACCCCGGCGGAAAGATCGCCCGGTACCTATTCAATATGAGACTGGGTGGGCCTCAGAGCTGGCTCGGACACTTTGGAGAAGAGGAAGATTTTCTACCCCAGTAGAGAATCGAACCACAATTCCTTGATCGTCCAGCCCGTAGCCTAGTCACCATACCGATGTACTGTCCCGGCTCCAAACAGCGTACAACAATAATGAATACAACAAAACGCAATGCGCGTTACTTCAAGCTGGCTTTCGTCTAAATGTCCTGCATACAAAACAGAAGGTAAAATTGCGTACCACTTTTGAAATTCACCATTTAAAGCAAGCTGTTACTATACGCACAACCAACTTTAAAGTTAAATAACGTTACATCTTGCTCACAAGTTGTATTTATGTGTTTCGTAAGCTTATCGTAGTAAACAACAACCATTATCCAGAATAACATTAACCATTTTGTCTTTGTAATGGTAACCTTGGTATGGTAACCTTGACCCTTGAAGATGGGACTGATACGTTGTCCCGAAACGTCGGTAAACAATTATCACAAGACGCCGCGTAATATCCCAGAAGAGCGCGGATCTCGAGACGTGTGGTGTTTACTATGAGGTAGGAACTAAATATTTATATATTATTTCTATAAAGCTTTAGCTTCCGGCCGTGCCCGGGCGGTCCACCTGAAATTTATACTGGACGAAGTCGCAGTGTTTCTCCGAGTAACTCGGTGTTGCCTTGTCAGTATCATTCCACTAATTCTGCACAACCATCTTCACCTTCCTGGTGCTCTTATAAGAAGGACACGCGGGAGAAGCATGGGCACCTTCGAACAAAGAGATGCTTTTTCGAGAATAGAGAGCATGGGGAAGAAAAGTAATTTTTGTCTGGCTTCAAAGGTCTCATAGAAATAACTTCTTTAACTGGTAAGTAAAAGTACTGTTAAATCCAGCTACAGTAAAAGTTATAAATTGAGTGCTGAATGATCGCAGTGGCCGTGTGGTGTGGTCCAGCAAACAGAGCTATGAATGTCTCTAGCACTCACTGCATAAATTGCAGGACTGACTGTTTAAATTTGGACGCAAACAACCATCATACATGCATGCATACAGGCATACATACATACACACATGCATACATACGTACGTAATACATATACATACATACATACAGACAGACATACACACACATACACACATATATACATACATACATACATATATACAGACAGACAGACAGACATACACACACATACATACACACATACATACACACATACATATACATTCATACATACATACATTACATACGTACATATGTACATACATACATTACATACATACATACAATACATAACGCAATACATAATATACATTACATACGTACGTACTTACATATATACTTACATGTCCACGTACTAACCCACTTTCATTCGCTGAGATGAAAACTAAGCTGCTGACATCAACAGATCAAAGCAGTGCCTGTCTGTATGTCATACCACTGGAGCCCCACCTCAACGACGTACTATTTAATATCCTGCAGTCAGCAATAACAAACGGAGACCCTGAAGGTTATGGGGCAATCCGTTTCAAGAAACGTCTTAAATGACACAAAAGCCCAGTGACGCGATGTTGTGGTTACAACTTGTAATCCGTCCAAAGGCAGGCTATGCTAAGAATGTGCGTAGTTTTCTGCAATGCCGCCAGGAAAATCCTGTACAACGTCTATGTTCTATTTCTATCACAAACGTCACAACAGTCGATGCTGTATAACGTGTAATTGATCAAGCACTTTATATAAATCAAGAAAGAAACAAAATGATATGGCAAAACAATTGGTTTCCTTATCAAAGGATTTGGTTAGACAGGCACAACAATATATGCTAAGAGCTTATGTCAAAGTAAACTTGTCCCTGTGCACGCCATGAAGGCGTATGGCGGGACTGAAGGTATAGATCGGCAATCTTAATCGACACTAGATGGAGGAGAGTCACAGCCTCATGCCCCGGCCGCTATACAACTAGGGAAAGAAGACGGCGGTAGCCACTGAATACAAAGCTAGGTGGTCCCCAGATCCAGTCTGAACGCTTTGTAGGAAAAAAGCTTATGTACCGGTACTTCACTTTTTAACTACAAAATTGAACGTTTTGCTCACTTGCCTTTAGTCCTTCCGTCTCGTCTCTAAATAAGCCCAGTGACGTACCGGACGCGGTGCTGAACTTTACGAAGGCGTCGCTATTGTCTAATTTCATTCAAGATTTGGGCGTCGAGTTATCACCATCTGTTTCAGAAATAAAATGTGTGGATTTTTATCTCCACTCCCCCACATCTCTTAACCGCAGCGTTTAATCACAGGGGTATAGTTGCTTTATACCTACTTACTTTAATGTATGCTGCCCAAGACATTTCAGGAGTATGGGAATCGAACCCAAAATGAAATGCCAATGAAATAACGAACGAGTGTGAAGATTCAGATTTTGGAGAATTGTGAAACTTCACGTGAGTCACTGTTGGGTTATTTAATTACCCTGTTTCTACTCAAGGGATTATAAAGTGTCACATGAAATGGGAAAAGACAATAAATGGTGTGCCAATGAAGGTTTGTGAAGAGATGTGACGTTCGTGAACAGTTCAGTCTACTAGCCTGTCCATCACAATGGCACTCAGAATAACCACGGAAAATCACAGCCGGTACAAAGACTAATACGCGAACCGTGTGCATGCAGACCACAAGTCCATAACTATGATACGTCCGTGTTTCGTTGTACGTTTCCGAGTTTATTTAACGACGATTGCTCAGTTGCGTATGTCACAGAAGTAGACGTCGAACAAATATTGATGTAAGTCAAACTGTCGAACTGGAAAGAAGCGATAGTTTTAAGATACTACCGTATTATGTGCTTAGAGTGATTAAGATACTACCCGTGACTCAGACAAAATCTCCAAATTATAAAGTAACTGTTAATTATCCGAACACAGGGTTCACAGCATTAAACAGGAAGAAAATGTATTGTGTCACCCACTGTCCAGTTCTTTGAAGTACTGCCAGGCCGTGGAAACCCCTTTTTTTTTGTTTTTTTTTTTATGGCTCGACAGCCCCTTGGGGGTCTAGGCCGCCTCATTGTTCGAGGCTTCACGATCATACTTTTTAGACACACCACAGTCGGTAGGACTCCTCTGGACGAGGGACCAGCTCGTCGCAGAGACCTCTACCTGACAACACACAACACTCACAAGAGACATACATCCATGCCCCCGGTGGGATTCGAACCCACAATCCCAGTAAGCGAACGGTCGCAGACCCACGCCATAGACCACGCGGCCACTGGGATCGGCCGTGGAAAACCTACTGATTCTTAATTGATTACAAGTTCACGGCAGCATCCTTTCACGACATGGCAGAACCACTCCCCTCTCTCGAGGAAAATCTTAAACTATAAAACTTACTGCGCAGGAGGAAGGAAAACGTCGGTACTTGTAATACGAACCAGAAAAACATCACAATATTTTTACCCGGAATAGTGCCAGCGAAAACGACAAATGGACGGACGGGGGAAGCAGCCTTCGTTGTGCATTCAAGAGCTTGTAGACAGCAAGTAACGAAATAACAGCGTCATATCGCAATGTATCAAGTTTATAAAGCCAGCCTCACTCACTTCGTGCTTCGCTAGTAAGGCGAATGGAAGTTATTTTAGTCTTATTATCTGAAAGTATGAGTTATCAACATTTCATTAACTTTCCGGAAAATCGGATCATAAATGTGATAAATTATGGAATTTAATTCCATACTATAAGTTTTTAAATAACTAGAACTAATTATAAACTCTGATATTAAACCGTGTACTGATATCAATCGATATGACATTACTTATCGATATCACATACAGGCAGGAGTTGTGATAGTGCAGTCGGTACAGTAACTGGGCTACGGGTTGGATGATCCGGGGTTCGAGTTCCAACAGGGGCAATAAACTTTTCTCGAAAAAGTCCAGACCGGCTCTGGGGCCCACCCAGCTTCCTGGGTACCGGGGTTGGCCCCCAGGAGTAAAGCGGTCGGGGCGAGAAGTTTACCACTCACCTCCATCCAGTGCCGAGGTTAAAATGAGTGAAGCTATACCCCTACTCCCAATGTATACCTCCATGGCGCGGGCTATGACAACTTTTTTATCACATATAGGCTACTGGACAGGAGGGTGGGGGTGAAGCCAGGGCCGATTGGACGAATTGGAGAAGAGAATCTCCACCCCCACTGAGATAGTAATATTAATTACCCTGTCTTAGAACTCGTAATGTCGTCACTATACTGACTTATTTTACACAACAACCGTGTACACAAAGCCCAAGGCATTCTTCATTTAATGTTATTTGATCAGGAAAAATATTTTTGACGTCGACAAACGCTTTCTTGACTAGAGCTGGTTGACAGAGTCTCCAGCAAATCCTTAACATAAGACAGACATCTGTCACACTTCTCGAACTAAAACATTCACTGCATATTGCAGTATCTCAATCCACAATATATAATCTTTGCGATAGATAATGGGTTCAATGAAGAATATTACTGTGAAAGATAAGGTTTAACAATTAAGGTCATTCAATAACTATGGAGAATAAACATGCAAATTCTCTACGAGAGATAATATCTGTACATAATGAACTCAGTATCACTGATACTGCAGAACAGAACTTGTCGATATTGTGTTAAATACTGGCATGGGTAATGAGGGAAAAGCTGATATCTAATGACCGTAGCCTGCCTGATGGCGTTGATCTGTATTCACCTCAGAAAATGTGAAAAGTTTTTCCGCAATGGAGTTTAAATAAAATTAACAAAAGGAACAGTCCAACGCGGATTGTGGACAGTATGGATGCTGAACGTTGATGACAACGCGGAGTAAGGCTGTCATGGTCCATTGATACGAACCAAACAGCGTTCATTTCAACAAACCTGGAGAAACCACGAAGGAACTCAAGCTCGATCCGAGGTCTTCAGAAAGAGAAACCGTATGAGTCACTACGTACGAAAAAATGAAAACGTTTGCAAGTAATGTCTTGGCCTCGACCAGGCCTCGGCGACGTGGTAAGAAATTGTACTTTCATAAAGTGCAGTCTGGTTGATTGACAGGCTGGTGGTATTCAGCTGTGCACTAACTGCAGCAGCGAGGTGACGTGAAACGGCGAGTGAGGTCGACAGACTTTCATAGCGACACAGCCTTAGCAAAACATGCCTGTTGATATAGAGACACAGAAGGAGAAACGAATAACAAGTGCTTCCACTGTGCACGTCATGAAGGCGATGCGGGAGTGGCGGCAGAGCTCCACGCATTCTGTTTTCTGGCACAACAGTTCAACTCGGGCCTAGGCAGCCTCATTATTCAGGTTTCTAGATCACACACAATTACACACACACACACACGGTAGGATTCCTCTGAACGAGTGATCAGCTCGTCGCAGAGGCTGCTACCTACACAACACACAACAAACACAAGAGACGAACATCCATGCCTCAAGCGGGAATCGAATCCGCAATCCCAGCAATACAGCAGCAGCAGACCTACGCCTTAAACCGCACGAATACTCGGATCCACGCATACAACCTCAACAATATAGGGTAGTGAGTGGTCTGATTCACGCTCCGGCTGCTTCACCCCCGGAGAATGAGCTTCCGGTACCTACTAAATAGGAAGCTGGGTAGGCCCCAGAACTGGTTTGGACGTTCTGCAATAAAAAGAAATATCTCTTGTCCCTGCCGGGATTCGAAACACGATTCCTCGGGTGGTCCAGCGCGTAACCTACTTACTATACCGACTCCGAAACGGATAAGCTTAAACGAAAGATATGAAGCGAGAGAAATGAAGTAGACAAATAAGGAAAAGAATGTTCTGTCATTATACAATAATTCAGCCAACATAATCTGCGGTTAACAATAATTATCCCTAATTTTAATCCCAGAGGTACCGGGTTCGAAACCCGAAAGTCAGTTACTATGGCATTTCGTGTTTTCAATTAAATTACAGGTCGCTGGTATTGAATCATACAACAAAACACGCGCTGCCTCATCATTCTTCCCCTATTAAGTTAAAGTTCACCCTATAACAGGCCATGAAGGCCCAGAGGGGGAGTACAGGTATAGCTCTACTCTTTCTTTAACCTCGGCGCTAGATGGGGGTGGGTGGTCAACGCCACGCCCCGGTCGCTTTACCCCCGGGAATGACCCGGTACCCATTGTACAGGAGGCTGGGTGGACCCCAGGGTCGGTCTGGACGGGTGCTGAAAATCTCGCCCCCATCGGGATTCGATCCCCGGACCGTCCAGCCCGTAGCGAGTCGCTATACCGACTGAGCTATCCCGGTCCATCATTCTTCCCCTATTACCACGACAATTTAAGATATCTTCGGAAGATTCGAAGAAAAGGCACGGAGCACAAGAGTAACACGACTGTCAGACCATTATAACAATATTAAGTTGGACGTACATTGCACACACACGGTGTCTACCCCCTTCATCGTCTTAATGGTTGTCATATTGCCCGACGTTTTTGTGGTAGCCCTAGGTGAGGAAGAATTTTCATCAAAACAAGACAGGAAATTTACGTACAACGTAACACTGAGGCGCGTTCACGAAACCACTGTTGCCGTGGAAAAGCTATAAGTAGGCTACTAGATATTCTGAGTGTGTGTGTCTGTAGCCTTAGTTACCCAGCATGAAAAGCGCATGCGCCGTATTATATTTCCATGTATGGCTTATTCTAGCAATATTTTTCCACATTATCTCATAAACGGCAAGATTTTGGGGGCGGGAAAAAAGTTATTGAACATAAAATGCGTGTTTTGATTTTCTCTACGACTTTTGTCTGAAAAATTTCTCATTTTAAGAAGACTTCAGCGAGATATTATCATAAATGTACATAGGTCTTCGTGTTAAGTACCCGTTATTCTTGTCAGATTTGAATGAAATTCGAATTTCCTCGACAGATTTGCGAAAAATACTCATATATCAAATCCCACGAAAATGTGTCCAGAGGGAGAGGAGCTGTTCCATGCAGACGGACGGACAGACAGACAGACGGACGGACGGACAGGCATGACGACGCTAATAGTCGCTTTTCGCTTGTTTACAAACACGCCTAAAAAGAAACGCCAAACGAAACGAATTTAAAACTTCACAAGAGACTGGCAGTCCCAGTGCCCCACACAGCAACATTGACCACGACACAAAGGATTGGAATAAAGGTCTTCGATCTCGTGGGATATTGTGCCGCGTAGGTTGGTAGTTGGTTACGGTCGTTTCGGAACAACATATCGTTCCACTGACTCTTGAAGATAGTACTGATGTACTGTCCCGAAACTTCAGCAACCAACTACCAACCCATGCCGCGAAACATCCCAGAACAGCTAAGAACTCAACTACCTCGTACACTGCGGCGGAAGCCAGAAATACGACTAGAATAAATTCAGACAGCATTGCTGAAATATCTAAAAAGTATTGAGGGTTGAAATATAGGTGTGTTGACTGTAGCATCTTTAATATACTGAGTATACAAGGCTGTACTAGATTGGGTAAGTTAAAGCCGGTATAAGAACAAAATTGGTTAGTTTTCCTCTTCAGAAAAAGAAATAAAGCTTTGGAATACAAAAAAATACGGAAGAAACATTTATGAAGAATGTATACTGCGCACACCACTGCAACCTGTTAAATATAATCTGGTGGAAGAAGAGATACATCTAGAGGACGACCCAGAAAAACATAGAGGAAATCATGAGACATAGGAGGCCGGAGCAGCCTAAACCAGATTAACAGCGATGAAGACGACGAAGAATGGAATAAAACGTGAGACCTACTGGGTAGTGTTAACCAGCACACCACCGTTGCAGTCCATAAAAAGGGACTGGGGTAATCTCTCGAAACGTCATGTAGGCCTATATCAAATATACAATAAACAGTATCAAATGGAATATCTGTAAGGCCTATTTTGCGTGACCATAATTACAAACCAGTCAGGTAAATAGGGGTGTAGGCTTACAGCCAATTCTTGAAAGGGTTGGCAAACCGTGTAGTCTGCTGCCTCCATTATGAAGAAACTACTCAGATGGAACGGCGGCACGCGGTGGCGCAGGTGGTTGAGGCACTGCGCTACAAGCCGGAAGGTCGCGCGGGTTCGATTCCCGATGGTGCCATTAGAATTTTTCATCGACATAATCGTTTCGGTCGCACTATGGCCCCTGGGGTCGACTCAGCCTCTAACAGAAATGAGTACCAGAAATATTTCCTGGGGGGTAAAAGCGGCCGGTGCGTAGTGCTGACAACCTTACCACCTTTCTGTGCCGATTGTCTAAAAATCTGGGAACCTCAACCTCCTGGAACCCTAAGGGTCTGTCCAGGCCTGTAATGGGATTGCTTTATCTTTTACTCAGACGGACCACTCAGGATCCTCCGAAACGTCGGTAAACTTCTACCACATCCCATAGTGTCACAGACCAGAAGACACCATTCTTCATTGTAACAGCTGTGAGAATATGAAATATCATATTAGCCTTAAGTCAGACAATGGACAATGGACAACGTCCAGCGTAATGCTGCTACATGCCTAATGGACCAGCCTTTACAGAACGAAATTTACACCTTGCTGTAGCCTGACACATTTTCCTGTGATCCGGAAAACCAAAGCACAACGGAATTCCATTAGATTTAATGCCGTTTCATCGTTCC
Organism: Reticulitermes speratus; assembly: GCA_021186555.1. Classification (NCBI taxonomy): domain Eukaryota; kingdom Metazoa; phylum Arthropoda; class Insecta; order Blattodea; family Rhinotermitidae; genus Reticulitermes; species Reticulitermes speratus. Next base: position 9,221,471 of record JAJKFL010000012.1, read on the forward strand.
CTTTGTACAGCATCATGCCCTCGCGTCTCTTTCGTTTCCCTGCAGTTTGCATTCAAAATGGGAACAGAAAACTTAAGTTCACTGTGGTAAAACACTTTTTGATATTCATGAGTGTGTGCAACTTAAACTGTTATATACCGTAAGGCACTACCTCGAAGGCACCTCGAGAGGTTCAACATTATGTTGGTGACCTTACTTAAAAGAAACACCGCTGTATGTACACTCGCAGTAAAGTAAAGTCTTCCCTAGAACAGGCCATGAAGGCCCAAAGGGGAGGTAGAGGTATAGCTCTGCTCATTCTTGACCCCGGCGCTAGTTGGGGGTGGGTGGTCAGCACCACGCCCCGGCCGCTTTTCCCCCGGGAAAGACCCGGTACCCATTGTATAGGAGGCTGGGTAGGCCCCAGGGTCGGTCTGGACATATGCGAAAAATCTCGCCTCCACCGGGATTCGATCCCCGGACCGTCCAGGCTGTAGCGAGTCGCTATACCGACTACGCTAGTACACTTGCAGTACGAGGCCATATTCTGAAGATTTTTCTCAGACTGAATAACTACCTTATTAGAACATTACACACACAAGAGTACCCCGAGGTTAGAGAACCAGGGAAATTTCCTCACCCTAATAAGCATACATGGTGAACGTCATTACATAGTAACTACTGCTTATGTTTCGTTCTAAGGGAAAAGAAGATGGAATAACTGCTTGGCTTGGCATTATCTTGCAAGCATCTTGATTGTAGGGTAATCCCTTTGTTCCGCACCGTAGATTCGCCATGCTAACTCTTCTTTTTTTTTCCACTCCACCCTCCTAAATATGAATCAAATATGACCTTATAAAAGAGAGGAGAGGCAGGTTACCCAAACGATCTGTAAGGCCACAAAATAGATGATGAGTATTATTTATTCATGCTGCTACTGACAGAACTCCATAACTCTCAAAATCAATTTAATCCAATCAGGTAAATGCGGTAGGTAAAGTACGGTGGTGGTGTCAGGGCCTTGCTTCGCAGTAAATAAATAACTACATGGCTCGCAGAGCGGAGTATTTCCTGAGAAACTAACAGTTGCCCATATATAAATTTTGCTACTCTCGAAGGATTTATTAGCTATCTTCACATAACGATTTTGGTCTGGATCCTATCGACGTGAGACGAACACACCATACACACCACTTTACCGAGACAACGAAGCACTAAAAATCGACTTACGCATAGGGTTGCGGAACAATCCACTTACGTAAGTCGGGGAATTTCTGTAATCACAATCGGAGCCATGTTTTATTATATACCTTATACACAATAATAATAATTTATATAATAATAATTAATAATAATTTTAATAACAATTAATAAAGACCATAATAATAATTAATGCCGATCCCAGTGGCCGTGCGGTCCAAGGCGTGGGTCTGCGGCCGCTCGCTTACTAGGATCGTGGGTTCGAATCCCACCGATGGCATGGATGTCTGTCTCTTGTGAGTGTTGTGTGTTGTCAGGTAGAGGTCTCTGCGTCGGGCTGGTCACTCGTTCAGAGGAGTCCTACCGAGTGTGGTGTGTCTAAAAGTGTGATCGTGAAGCCTCGAAAAGAGGAGGCCCAGGCACCCGAAAAGGGGCTGTCGAGCCATAGGAAAAAAAAAATTAATAATCGATACTGGAGTCACTGTCGTATTCAATTGAGGCAGAAGCAGGGGTGGGTGTGGTGGTGGTAGTGGCACAAAAAGGTTTTTACGCAAGTCCGGATCTACGTATGTCGGAGCTACGTAAGTCGGGGTCCGTCTGTATTTTCATTTTCCTTCATTTTTTAATTACAACACCTAGCAACACCGTGGTTACACCAGCTCCTCTTTCTGTCAGGTGTTATGTCACTGGTATGTGGTTGGTGGTAGCTGGTTGTCAATAGAGTAGAGTTTCACTGGAACGTTAGTATACTCGTATGTCAGTACAGCGCTTTTAGGACACTCGGTATACTTGTTTTCCCCTGCGTTTTAACCAACACCTCTAGCAGCGTCCGGCTTAAAACACGAACAGCTCTTCATAATATGTTCTATTTCTACAATTAACGTAAATGTCATGCCTAATATCAGACCTCAGACCTGGGGAGAGGGGTGTCCTCGAAAAGGAGCTATAGTGGTAACCACTTTGACGGTTCATTAAAACATAACATCCAGAAAAGGTTGTAGGCTCATTCATTCATTCTGTAGTCTGTCTTACGACAGGTCCGTAGCCTCTTCCAAAGCGAGTTCTCCACAGGGTGCGATCTAGTGCTTCCTATTTCAATTTCCAGTATCTTCTCTTTTCCTTAAGCTCATCCAGTAGCTGCCTACGCCTTCTTCCTCGTCTTCCCGTTATTTCTGTCCTTTCGTCTAACTTTCCTTCAATCACGTGTTTTAGAAGGCAGTTTCTACGCAAGATGTGACCAATCCAGTTAGCCTTTCTTCTATTTATTGTATGTAGGATATTCCTCTCCTCCTTGACTCTGTGTAACACTTCTTCATTTCTCACACGATCGGGGTTGTAGGCTGTCACTTCAGAAAAGAATAATAAATCTTAATTAGTTGATCTTTAACAACACATTATCAACATCGTAGCTTATGTAGTGTAGAAAGCAAGATAATTATGCCTGTATATACTGTACATACTGAGAAGGTAAAGGGTTCCCTTTGATGGTGCTTATTCACATTTCGTTGAGATGAATGAGGGAAACGGCGAAAGACACCAAAAGAAACTCTCGTAGACAAGATTACAAACGCGTTATCAAGATGCTAACCACTACACCATAACGTTTCTTGAGTCCATAACAAATAGCGAGGAAAGCGACAAAACAAGGGGAGCCCGTACATCAGAATCGTTCAACGCTAAGCCTTTAAGCTTACAGACGCATTACCAGACACGAATCAGAAAATGCGCAAGCGCAACAAGTACTATTGGTAGTCACAAAATGCGCAAGCGCAACAAGTACTATTGGTGGTCACAATATGCGCAAGCGCAACAAGTACTATTGGTAGTCACAAAATGCGCAAGCGCAACAAGTACTATTGGTAATCACAAAATGCGCAAGCGCAACAAGTACTATTGGTAATCACAAAATGCGCAAGCGCAACAAGTACTATTGGTAGTCACGAAATGCGCAAGCGCAACAAGTACTATTGGTAGTCACAAAATGCGCAAGCGCAACAAGTACTATTGGTAGTCACAAAATATTAAGCATCATTACGTGGAGACTGTCACGCGAGAAACCATTCTTTTTATGCCACAGGACTACGGGTCGATACCAAAGCCGTATCTTTACGCAGGTAGCAAAACGAAAAGAAAAACAAAACAGTTATATAGAGTGAGTGTCAGTAAAGGTTTAGTACATTGGACGACTTTAATTAAATTCATCAAATCATGCCACTATAGACTGTTCTTTTTTTTTTTTTTTCCAATTGCTCGACAGCCCCTTGGGAGCCTAGGCCTCCTCGTTTTCTGAGGCATCACGATCACACACTGTAGACACACCACACTCGTTAAGACTCCTCTGGACGAGGGACCAGCCCGTCGCAGAGACCTCTACCTGACAACACACAACACTCACAAGAGACAGACATCCATGCCCCCCGGTGGGATTCTAACCCACGATCCTAGTAAGCGAGCGGCCGCAGACCCACGCCTTAGACCGCACGGCCTCTGGGATCGGCACTATAGACTGGTACGAAGCCATATTGACAAACCATCACTTTATGTGACTTACGGCGGTCACACGGAAGTTCTGAGTCAGACCTACACAGAGGTAATCAAAATGCCTATCTCTAAGAAATATGCACCTTATGACAATGCTATTCACTTCTAGAATTAAGTTACGAGGCCACACCAATAATTTAATGAAATGAACGTATAAATATGGAACTTTATTTTGTACGAGGTCGAAATCCGATACATTCACTTTACAAGAAACATTTCCATGAAAACTACCAGCAGACTTGCAATTTTCTTATGTTATGTTTTCAAAAAAGATGCTTTTATTCACGTACAGGCTTATTTCATGGCGCTATGTCAATTGCTAATGTTATACCGTATAACGCAGGGGTGCACAAATCTGGAGCAAGAATTTAGAGACGGCTCCCAGATTTTTGGAAAATTTGGGCAACCCTACTATAAGGTACATAAGAAATGATGCGATCACTCCGAATAGCGCGTTCGTCAGTAGTCGATCCTGGTCTATTAACGTACTGTACCAGCACTTACCTGGATACACCGAGGGAAGCCAAAAATCCTTAGATGGTAGAGGCAGTCCAACTGCTAAGAACCTTGATTTCAGGTTTCCGCCGCGATTTTGATGAAATCTGTGGTCTTCTGGGTTATTACACGGCGTCGGGTGGTAACTGTTTACCGACGTTTCGGGATAACGTATCGGTCCCATCCTCACGGGTCAAGAGTCCGAGTAGGACTCGGACTAGGACTCGGACTCTTGACCCGTGAGGATGGGACCGATACGTTGTCCCGACACGTCGGTAAACAATTACCACACGACGCCGTGTAATAACCCAGAAGACCACAGATGATAAGAACCTATCCGATCTCAATAATACTAAACAGTACTGATCATTATATCGCTGAGTACTGTCAAAATACAAGGTATACACAAAAGAATGGTGCGGTTTTAATAGTGTTTACTATTAAAACCGCACCATTCTTTTGTGTATGCCCTGTACATGTAAACTGGTCTCTTATAAGAAGGGGTTACAGTCTCACGGAATAACAACACTACACGAACCTTACAGTGCATTTTGACCATGTACATTCTGAACTGCTTACTACAATCAATCCAAATTAGTACACAAGTATTAATATAAGACCCTACATATTTCGGCCCTGCCTGGCCATCCTCAGGGGAAAAGTCAATACCTCCTGGAAGGTACAAAAGGTAATGAAGTACCATCCAGGATTTATAGATTGCTGAGGATGGCTAGGACTCACCAAAAGCATAATAGGGATAAATGTTAATACCTCTGTTACTGTGTTTATACTATACTGTGAACTGTGGTGGATTTATTGTAATAAACACTATGAAAATTTACTATTCTGTATTTTTCACAGGAATTTCAAACGGTGACTGCATAATAGAGATCATGTTGATACACCCCTAAACCTCTGAACACATTTCAATGTCACGTGTATTCAGTGGCCAATCTAAAGCTTGCTGCTGGGACCTCATTTTTGCTCGTGTCGACTTTCTCATAAAAGAATATAGTAATTAACACAGTAGAAATATAGAACGCCTGACAATCCGTACAAGTTGTTATTATTAACTTATTTTGTATTTTAAATTATATTTATAATAAATATAACAATAAGAAATCTTATTAATAAAAAAACTTTATCTGAGTATTACTGCAAATTGAAGTGAATTTCTTGACGGGCGCTTTCGGACTGCGGGCCGCTATTTGTAAATCCCAAACAAATCAAATTTAAATTATTGTAAATTACCGTTATAATTTTTCCGCTCCTCTTCTAAAATTAGGCATCACGCTAAACCAAGATACCACCAAAAAAAGACTAATGTTATTGGTTAAGAGTGTAATATTATGTACTTGTCAGGCATGAGGATTCTAAGTGCATTACAGTACAGGTTATATTAATAAGACATGCAGCATGGCACTTTACGTATATTGTTATGCAGGAGACAGCACTGTGATGTTAGATAAGATATTACAGCCGAGAGGGAAGGGGGAGAACAGATAATGCCACTACTATAACACATATGAAATACATTAGTAAAGTGAAAGCGAAATATTTTCTTAGGTTATTTAATGACACCTTCTCAACCGCGTATATTTATGTCGTATAATGAAAGTATGACTATGAATAATTAATTCCGAAACAAGTGTAATCAGGCGGCCGTGGCCTACTTTAAGGACGATAAACCATCTAACAGCAACATTTAATTACAAGACCTCAAAAAGAAGGTATTATTGTTGATAATAACAACTGAGTGTGTACTTCACACTTAAGAAAATGTGTATTTTACTTAAAAGGATAGCAAAACACAAGGTGCCATTTGAAAAGTGTAAGGGAATAACAAGTTCTACACGACGTATTGCCAGTATATCAAAGAATGGATGCAGTTAAGTAATAATACTAATACTAATAATAATAAAAATAATAAATTACGACATGAGAAAAGACAGGATAAAAAAGCCTTACGATTAACTTCCTTAAAAGTCAAAATTAGGCCGAAAGAAATAAAAAAGGACGTACATGATTATTTTCAGTGCAACCATAGTAACACGAAATGTGAGGGCCGTGCCGTGGCTCAGGCGGTTAGTAGCCGGCCTCTCACCGGGGAGACCCGGTTCGAATTCCACGTGTGATTTGTGGTGGGCAAAGTGGCACTGGGACAGGTTTTCTCCGAGTACTTCGGTTTTCCCCTGTGAATTTCATTCCACCAGTGCAGAAAAAAAAAAACTAATCATCTGCATCACAGGGTTGCGCTCAGGATAGGGACACGTGGCGGGCTGTTGTGAGTACTGTAATGAACCTTCGGGTTCCATAAAACGCAGGGAATTTCTTGACTAGCTGAGGACCTGCTAGCTTCTCAAGAAGGACTTGCTCTGCTCCATTGAGTTAGTTAGTTATCACAGTGTTGCACAATAAGCCTTCAAGGCTGCGGTGCGTCCGTAGCATCTACTGCGGGGCCCTTCAATTAAAAAAGAAATGTGATGAGAAAACAAATTCTTCCGTCCACATATCAGTAATAATAACAATAACAATCAGCAACATAATTTTACCAGGGGACACGGACACGGACACGGACATTATACCTTGCATGAATGAAACAATAAAACAACATTATTACGATGATGATTGTGATGATGGTGACGATGATAAGACTAAGAATAGTAAGAAGAAACGCAACAATTTAACTTAGAAAATGGAAAGTAGCATAATCATAACTAAACTATTTGTGACTTTTAATTAAGCGTAACGTAATTAAAAACTTTTTTCTCTTTTCCCATATACCCCTTTGGCATTAGCAGCTGCTGCGCATCTAGCAGAAGGGCACAAGTGACGCCAAGAACCAGCACTAAACCAAACAAAAACCATGAAGTTTCCAGTCGGCACACGAATACCGGCAGTTTCCAAAACGTAACGCCATATTTTTAGTCCAATGTAAACATTTAATAACAAAAGGTGCGTCTGGGTGGCGCCTCCCAACACGAAAGGTATGAATTTCAAGTGTCCTGAAGCATCTGCATAATTATGTTATAGACGATTTAAAAAAAAAAAAGCGATGATGTCAGAGGAACAAGATTCCGCTGGATGCGTCAAAGCTTACTGGCTTCAGTAGCAGTAATTGAATACTACACAACAGAGGCATATACTGACTTAAATGTAACGCAAAATGCAGCATCAGGAGGCTGTCCAGAGAATAAATGGATAATGATAATGCTCTGTTCAGTCATTGACCGCTTGAAGTCGTGAATAACGGGATTCAATCACCACCACCTCAGAAGTCTGCACGGCGGACATGCTGTTAGATCTATTATGGATCGTATTTGATTACAAAGTACGTGGGTGACTGCCTTCAATGTTATAACTCCCGTACCAAATTTCATGAGGTATCTTCTGTTGGATCGAAGTTACTACGAGGACACACATGAGCTCTGCCCTTTTCCGGGGTATTACATAGCGTCGAATGGTAATCCTTTACCGACGTTTCGGGACAACGTATCGGTCTCAACTTCAAGGGTCAACCCTTGAAGATGGGACAGATATGTTGTGCCGAAACGTCAGTAAAGTATTACCATTGGCCCTTGAAGATGGGACAGATACGTTGTGCCGAAACGTCGATAAAGTATTACCATTGATCCTTTAAGATGGAACAGATACGTTGTGGCGAAACGTCGGTAAAGTATTAACCATTTACCCTTGAATATGGGACAGATACGTTGTGCCGAAACGTCGGTAAAGTATTACCATTTACCCTTGAAGATGGGGCATACGTTGTGTCGAAACGTCGATAAAGTATTACCACTCGACGCTGCGTAATACCCCAGAAGGGCGCAGATCTCATCAACATCGCGGCGGAAGCCTGAAATCACGGACACACGTGTCCGTGGACACGGTAATAACTGTAAACTTATGCAAACCAAAGTAAAGCACGTTTAATTTAGTCACATGACGTGTACACACGGCACTGACTGTACTGGACATTGGGGCCGCGCTGAATAAAGAGATGGTGTAAAACGACTGCAGCCCTGGTGCAGTGTCATATACGTACGGTGTAGATACACAGGGAAAGGGTGGAACAGTTCAAATATCTGGGAACAACCCTAACAAATCAAAATTCCATTCAGGAAGAAATTAAGAGCAGATTGAAGTCGGGGAATGCTTGTTATCATTCGGTGCAGGATCTTTTGTCTTCCAGTTTGCTATCCAAAAATACAAAGATTAAGTTATACAGAACTATAATTTTGCCTGTTGTTTTGTATGGGTGTGAGACTTGGTCTCTCACACTGAGGGAGGAACATAGGCTGAGGGTGTTTGAGAATAGGGTGCTGAGGAGGATATTTGGGCCTAAGAGGGACGGGGTAACAGGGGAGTGGAGAAGACTACATAACGAGGAACTTAATGATCTGTACTCATCACCAAATATTATTCGGGTGATCAAATCGAGAAGAATGAGGTGGGCGGAGCATGTAGCATGTATGGGTGAGGGGAGAGGTGCATACAGGGTTTTGGTGGGGAGACCTGAGGGAAGGAGACCACTTGAAAGACCCAGGAGTAGATGGGAGGATAATATTAAAATGGATCTTCAAGAAGTGGATGGGGAGGCATGGACTGGATTGATATGGCTCAGGATAGGGACAGGTGGCAAGCTCTTGTGAATGCGGTAATGAACCTTCGGGTTCCACAAAACGAGGGGAATTTCTTGACTAGCTGACGACCTGTTAGCTTCTCAAGAAGGACTCTGCTCCATGGAGTTAGTTAGTTAGTTAGTTAGTAGATACACAGTACGTATATGACACTGCATTTGTGTGTTTCTGCTTCACATGTGCTTAAAATAGGTCACAACAGTCGGCGTATGCTGGCCCTCTCACCAAAAGGATCCGGGTTTAAGAGACGCCGAACCGATGGAGGACAAGCCTAGAATTAGTGCGTGTTGTTTAACGACGGTGTCCGCTGCTAAGATACACAGCGTCGGATACAGACGAAGGAATGGGTGTGAAGCACTTGGTGGAATAATACTGAGAGTGTAAAACAGAAATATTCGGAGAGAACCCTCTCCAAATATCACTCTGACCTCGATATCCCACATGGACTGGCCTTAGAACGAGGGCCTCGGCGGTGATAAAACGCCAACTAACCGCCTGAGCCACGGCGCGGCCGGCCTCGTAAATGGGCTTCCACTGAGGCTCTCACATTTAACAACCATTCCATACATTTATTCGAATCCTTTATTCATCATTTACATCAACAATTATGGCATTTGGTACTACTACTACTTGAGAAGGGGGTCGGGCCACCGCAACGAACAGCCAACAGAACACAACAGAAGGAAAAGTGGGTTAACGATTAAGCTAAAGATGCAGGTTAAAAAATACAGGATATGACACCGTGCGGTTCGGTAAATAGGCATTAACGTTTCGGAAGAACTTGCTGTCTCCATCTGCACTCAGTGTCATAACCGGAAACGATGACAGTCCGACAAGATATTATTATTTTCAGAATCTCAAAATGTACCACGCAAGCGAAGTGTTCATAATACTCAATCTCTTGCAACTTTTACATCAGGTTGAGAAGTTAATGTTTTTCGCCGTGCCAATACACACAGTTAAATATTATCAGCCTGTATAGTACATCATAACACGAAGCATACGCATCTCTGCAGGAATCAGGAACAAAGAAACGCACTCTCTCACGCATGTTGGCCTCAAGAGTGGGTAGGGGGAACCTTGACATGAGTGATGTGAGTGTTCTCCACCCTTCCCCTCTCATTATATCAACCTTCCTACCGCTCCAGCACAGCTATTTCATTTTATTTATGTCCTCCGTAGTTGGACCAGGGATCCTATACGCAGCTAAATGCAGTTTCACCAACACAAAACACAATTCCGTACGGACACCATGCTTATTTATGTGTGTCCATTATTTCAATTCCTGAGAGTTAAGTAGCTGCTCTCGTACCTGCTTCACCACAGCCCCAGAGGGTTTATAACTAGTTCACACTTGTATCTCTTGGTTACTCCACAGTTCAACGGCACACACTTACAGGGTCGGTGAAAGGGGTTCAATTAATATTCGGAACTTGTTCGGGTTTTCACTTTACATAGTAAGGGGCGTCATAATTTGTATTCTGCACCAAATACACTTATGGGGGTCAGATGAAGAAGGACGAGATTGGCGTGGCAGTCAGCAAGCAAGGAGCAGTTTCGGAATTCGTACAGAATCTTGGTCGGGAATTCTAAACGGAATGGGCCCACCGGGAAGATGTAGGCGCAGACGGGACAATATTAAAACGGGTCTGAGGGAAATAGTGTGAGGTTATGATCTCGATTCAACTGGCTCATTAGGGCTCTGTAGTGGCTGTTGTGCATGTTGTAATGAACATTAGGTTTCCAAAAAATGTGGGCAATTTCTTGACCAGTTCAGCACCTATTCTGTTTAACTTCTCAGGAAGAACTATTCTGCCGTGAATGATGAATTGGTAATAGTCGTATATTAAGGCATTGACGGGACTAAGGAGAGTCAAGGTAAAACCCAGAACAGTTCAGGTTCCCGTGGCATGATGGCTAGGCAGCGAGATAGCTTTACCTACTATTGTTATTAAAGGTAACGATAAAAATACATAAATTATCAAAATTACATCCTGCATTCTAAGTATATATATATATATATCACACAAATCGAAATGACCACAAAACCTGCAGACTGTAACTCAATCACCCCCCCCCCCCCCCCCCCGCCACAATGAACCAACTTACATTACGGTTTTCTCCATCATGATACAAAAACGGTTGTATCAGGAAGTTGTTCTAGTTGTTCCACCACACAGACAAGTTTAGACCAATTCTAGAAGAGACAGAGTATATACAGGAACTTGGTATATTGCTTAGAAAGCAACCAGATGAATCGTGAGTTGTCTTCGATTTGATTAATGAAATGATTGTATTCCATAAAGAGAAGAGGCAAACAACTTGGATGAAGGAAGACTGTGTGATACCAGACATCGCTATTATTTCATTTAACTCACTAATAATAATAATAATAATAATGTACCAATCAGTAGAAAAAGTCCTGAAGGTAAGGTAACCATCTTATGGATTCAACAAGTGCAAACCCACAGAACCATCCATAACAATAAACCGGACATAATAATCCGCGATAATGAAGAAGGAACACGTATGTTAATAGATGTTGCAATTTCAAGAGACAGAAATGTGATCAAGAAAGAAACTGAGAAGATTTTAAAATATGAAGACTTTACAATAGAAACACAGCGCATGTAGAATGTAAAAACAAAAGAGATACCAATAATAATTGGGGAAACTGGAACCATCTCAAAATCATTCATAAAATACCTCAGCAACATACATGTAAAGCACGACATCAAGGAACTACACAAAACAGCCACACTAGGCACTGCACACGTACTGCGGAAAGTACTGATGTAAATGTACAGAGCATTGAACATGGGACATAGCATTACATGTGCCATGTATTGTAACTGCAGAATAGCTGCAACACTGTATACCCTAGAAATATGGTTTGTTTCAGGCATATAATTGTAAACACTCTGCATAAAGGTGATAATGAATAACAGTAACAACTTTTCTCCCTTCCTTGGTTTCCTCCATTTTTGTTTCCTTTCTTAATTTCTCACTTCCTACCTTCCTTCCTTCCTCTTTTGTTTTACTCCATATTTCCAGTCCTTTCTTTACTTCCTTATCCCTTCGTTACTTCCTTTTTTTATTTTCGTGCTTACACTTTTTCCTTTCCGTTCCAGCTTCCTTTATTGGTATCTTCTACCCGTTCTTTCTTCCTTTTTGTTTACTCCGTCTCCTTCTCAGCATCTTTCACCGAGAACGGTACGACAGAACGACCACGAAATGCACAAATTAAGAAATAACATAATAATACAGTTCCAATGTTTCCCGTTTATCTTGGCAAAATGTAATTCAAATACTGCATTTTCACCTCTTCTTAATATTAGCTTATGTACACGTTTTTAACAGAAGAGCAGCTCTAATTTCCGCCACTGTCACCATCACACGTAATACCCATCTAGCTTTGGGTTCTTCAGGTTAAGATAAGACAGCATAGTACACCCTTCAGCACTAACACATATCGTATCTATCAACAAGCCACTTTCTACACGCTAACAAAGAAGGGAAGTGAAGTCTGGCGGTAAATGCACACACCCCCTTCGTTACGGTTGGCGTCATGCACCCTTCGCGATAATAAAGGAGAGGGACAAAAGATAATGACCACTAAGATCCTTTGCACGAAACACGCGGCTTAGAAATCAAGCGAAGGTAACGGACACTTTCGTCGACTCCTAAGATCTTCCATTACATCAGAGTTATAAACAAACTTACCATACTAATGGAAGAACAGTGACAGAAGATATTTTGATATTGTGGCTAGCCGTGCCATGGCTCAGGAGGTTAGTCGACGGCCTTTATCGCGGACGTCCGGGTTCGATTCCACGCCAGTCCACGTGAGATGTGTGGTGAACAAAATGACACTGGGACAGGTCTTCCTCCGAATACTTCAGATTGCCCGTCAGTAACATTCCACCAATGCTCCATATTCATTCATTCATCACCGACGCTATATGATCTTACTGAGGCGTCGTTAAGTAACACTCTTAAAATATTTTTTGTACTATTAACCAACACATGCACCGAATTGTCACAGATTCACAATAATATATTCAAAAAACACACAACACTCCTACATGTTTTGAACCTTACTGGCCCATCATCAGAAAGTAAATCAATTGTTGTTGCATAAAACAATTACTTAACAATATTTTTGTTTAGGAGTGTAGTGTTTTAAACATATTATTGAGAAACTACGACAATTGTGTGCATTTGTTGGCTAATAGTAAATAAATCGAGTTATAATACACGGAATGAAGCATATAAAATTCTTAAAATGTTTAAACATTGCAGATAAATGCCGATCCCAGTGGCCGTGCGGTCTAAGGCGTGGGTCTGCGGCCGCTCGCTTACTAGGATCGTGGGTTCGAATCCCACCGGGGGCATGGATGTCTGTCTCTTGTGAGTGTTCTGTGTTGTCAGGTAGAGGTCTCTGCGACGAGCTGGTCCCTCGTCTAGAGGAGTCCTACCGAGTGTGGTGTGTCTGAGTGTGATCGTGAAGCCTCGAAAAATGAGGCGGCCTAGGCCCCCAAGGGGCTGTCGAGCCATTGGAAAAAAAAAATTGCAGATAAATGCCGCTGTGTTAATTGAATCAACCAAGCAACCAACAACTGCAACCTTAATCAGCTCTCAATACATACTTCAGCCTCTCATGTTCCACTCCTAAGATCATTTTCGCGGGCTCCATACACGCCATTAGTCATTGAGGTTTAATACTGAAATCTTATTTGTAGCTACAAACAATACACAGCCTATATTGTTATTCGATTTCAACGTTTTGTTCCTTATTTACAAGTTGCTTACGATCCGTTGATCTCCAAACGAAATTACCCAGCATCAAGCATTAGTAGCCTAAGTATAATGCTTAATGTTTATTATGACTAAGATTGTGTAATTTTTGTTGCTTGGATATTTTACTGTATCTGCATGCGAATTATTCGCACGGTAAAACTAGTAATTTTTAAACTTTAAACTTTATTTGAGACCTTCGTTAGAAGTACAATACCATGTGGTGTAAACAGTACCCTCATTTCGGAATAAGACTACGAGATTAAAGCTTCTCACGGAAGTGGCTCAGAATAATACTGTTTTGTGGGATTTGACGCCGTGTATTTTGACACAAACTGAGAGACGTCTCGTAGAAACATGCTGGAGCCTTCTTGAGTTTCTATCATAAATTTCTACGAAATTCACAGTTTCGTAGTAGACAGTATTCACCATAAAACATATTATATTTTAACTAAATGGCGTGTTTATGTCCCACACATTTATTAAGCTACTGTAACAATGGAAATGAGCGGTTATCAAGTTGTGTATTACGTTTATTTTGTTATATTCCCACAATCATTAGCTGCAAATAAAGGGTAGCATCAGGTAAGTACAGAGATTTGTAGTGTAATTTCACCAGCATGTATGAACTCGATATCAGCCTGTATTCGGTTCCGTTAACATGGAGAAATCTCCTCCGTTAAGAACTGAAATTACTCTCCGAGCCAAACGCTGCACCTCAGGTTCTAACTCTTTTTTCCCACACATACTGTACATAATCGAAGAGAGAAAAAGGAAGCTGGCCTAGCTTCTTCCCGTCTGACCAGTTCTACGTAAAGGTCAGGTACACTGTACGTATTTAAAATCGTGACGTAAGACGGGGTCGATACTGCAGCACGCGATGTGACCCGACCCCAAGCAGCCTCGTCCTAACACCATCCATCATTACCTCATGCAAGTACAGATTGCTTTAGGCCTAACAGCCGGTCCCACATCTGTGACAGCTTAGAGCAGATCCACAAACAGCCCGAGAAAGGAAGAAACGAGGATAAAAATAAAGTGAGAAAAAAAGTAGCAGCAATAGCCTACATAAAAGAAGGAAAAGTGAAACGTAAAGAGGGGAAAAAGAGAAAGAAGGAAAAAAATAGATAAAAGATCGTGAGGAAGAAAGAATAAGAGGGATAAATAGGGAAGGAGATAACAGGAAGTGCCGAACAAGCGATGGAAGCATACGTAAATAATAATGTGCAAAAGACAAAAAGGATTAAAAAAGAAAAGGAGATTAAGGGGGAGAGGGACAGAAAATAAGAAAGAAAGAAATAAAGAAAGAAAATGAAACAACAAATAAAGACAGATAGACAAACAGAAGAAATTAGTAAATGTCCGCAGGAAGTAACAATTCTGACGCCTTCGCTCTGTTACTGTCACCATTATTCTGTTTATTCCTATTATCTCGTAAACATCGTATTTCTTGTATTTCTCTCGTATGCAGGCAAATATCGTGTTTCTCTTACTTATCTCGTGAAGAGCGAGATATCCTATTTCCTGCATTTGTCTCGTAAAAGGCGAGACGTGTAGATTGGCAGCTGTTTCTTAGGCCTCAGTTAGTACGTAACGAAGTAGACCGTTTCCGTCACAAACACCAATCACATAAATGTGCGTAGGTCTTCATGTGAAGTGTCTGCTATTTCCGTACGATTTTCACCACTATCGAAATGTTTCAAAAAAAAATGTCAGTAAAAATTCCGAATATGAAATTCGTCTGGTGGAGTTGTTTCTTTTTTTCCATGCGGATGGAACGGATGGGCGAAAGGACGGACAATATGAAGCTAATAGTTGTTATTCGCTTTGTGATGCGTCTCAAAAGGAAAGCGAAAGCAGAAAGGAAGAGTCAAATCAAGGGAAAAATGAAATACAAATGCATAAAGTAAGGCCAGAAATTATCTTAATAAAATCTACATACTTTTCGAGTATCTGTTACCATACATCAACTGACGGTCCTAATGTGAGTCGTGTCAATGTCGCTCTCAGTCCAAAGTTCGCATATCCGCCATGTTGATTCTGCAGGAAACTAAGAAGTAAGACGCTGCTCAATCCTCTAATGGCACACCACTCATGTCTTGTTTAAATACAATCGGTCAGTTTCTTGAAAACTTGAAAGGAATGCAGACAATATGTCGACCTCAGAAACCCACTGGTTCGGGAATGGCTGATAACCACGATAAGACTTTGTTTATCATCCCACTGTAGTCACTTACAAAACAGAGGAGTAAAAAGCCGTCAACACAACTATATTGTATTTTAATAACATGTTTCAACAACAAAGGCTCATCTTCAGGCTGAAATACTTTAAAAAAGCACATAAAAGCATTATATACAATTGCATTATAGGCATTACGTTAATCTCAATTATTACAATTTTTGAAAATACATGTTGCTGTTTCCGGTATGGTGGTTGAAGTATTAACTAATTAATTTTTTTTAGTCGTCCTCTTCTACCTACTCCGGTTTCCCGTTTCAGTGTCGAGGTTGTAATTTTCCTTTTGATCACACTGAGAGACACACCACAGTCGGTAGGACTCCACTGGACGAGGGACCAGTTCGTCGCAGAGACCTCTACCTGACAACACACAACTCTCACAAGAGACAGACATCCATGCCCCCGGTGGGATTCGAACCCACGATCCTAGCAAGCGAGCGGCCGAAGACCCACGCCTTAGACCGCACGGCCACTGGATCGGCTAATTAATAAAATACTTCAAAAATATTCTTGGTTTCCGTGGTGTTCTAACATAGCAGACTGAAGGCAATCATGACTATGTTTGTATGTCTTGTCCGGCTCTTAATCGAACTTTCTCTTCCTGTAAATATTGTTATAATTGGAAATATAATTGTGTTGACGGATCTTCATTCTTTTATCACTATAAAACTGTTGAAAATATTTATATGAGAACTACATAAGGCTTGGTATGTTAGATTTGTTGAAAATATAGATAGATTCCTATAATTTATCCGATGCACTGCAGTAAGCCTAGATAAACAACGCGGAAGCAGGCTCCATTCTTTGAATTCAACGTATAGATTGAAGTTCCCTGTACATGCGAGCCGGAGGTAAAGAGGAAATTTCCAGAAGAGACAGGCGCTTGTACGTGACATGCAATTCTGAGGGAGGTGGTGCTGATGCTTCGGGCATCACGTCTCTTGCGAGCCCACTGCCAGGTGCAATTCATTCAACACTTAAACCGTCTTTTTTTTTTGGTAGAATTACATCGTCAATTATAATAGGGTTAAGAACCCACAATTACATAAAATTATCAGCTGAAACTATTAAGGAGAGAAAATAACAGGCTTCATAGATAGAACAGATATTATGAGAAGACAAATACGGACGGAGAGAAAGAATCTGCAGACATTTAAAAGTGGTTCAGGAAACAAGAAATGGGAACAGCCAATGAAAAGGGGGCGAAAAAAAAATTAGTAGAAAAATTTAAAACAGAAAGGTTAGAGTTTGTTCCTATTTTGAAGTATCTTATAATTATTTTCTCTCTGTCATTGTCTCACAGCTCGCGGAGGGGCCGGATTAAGTAAAATCAGCTTTCGTTATTTTTTAAAATCACATATTAATTTCGTTCACATGATGATACATTTCGGCGCACACAAGAAGGCGTTCATATAAAATATGTGACACGTTTATGGGTTTTTGTGACGTATCATAAGGTTTTTGAATTTTTGTACGACAAGATCTTCTCTTTGGGCTTCAGTCGAAGAATTAACTGATATAGGTCATTTTTATCACGGTCTCATCACACACTACATCCTTCTTACGGAGTCATGGTATATTTTCTTTTACTGCGTAAGGTGAAGGTGGTTTGTCAACCTGGCGACAGTGATAGGCAGTATGCATACATACATACATACATACATACATTCTGTAGTCTGTCTTACGACAGGTCCGTAGCCTCTTCATTCTGTAGTCTGTCCTACGACAGGTCCGTAGCCTCTTCATTCTGTAGTCTGTCCTACGACAGGTCCGTAGCCTCTTCATTCTGTAGTCTGTCCTACGACAGGTCCGTAGCCTCTTCATTCTGTAGTCTGTCTTACGACAGGTCCGTAGCCTCTTCATTCTGTAGTCTGTCTTACGACAGGTCCGTAGCCTTCATTCTGTAGTCTGTCTTACGACAGGTCCGTAGCCTCTTCGTTCTGTAGTCTGTCTTACGACAGGTCCGTAGCCTCTTCCAAAGCGAGTTCTCCACAGGCAGCATTATCTAGAACAATTACTGACTGAGGTGGAAAGTTGGGAATAAGTTTCTTGGGTAGCTACTTCTCACCGTTTGTCGTATTCATTTGTTCATGGTAGTTTCCTGTTGCAAGTCCAGCCTAGTAAATGAGTTGTGCATTAGAAATAAATACATTAATTCCCCCTCATGCAGCATCATAGGCCGTGCCATGGCTCAGGCGGTTAGTCGCCGGCCTCACATCGCGGAGGCACGGATTCGATCCCCGGTCAGTCCATGTGGGATTAGTGGTGGACAAAGTGGCACTGGGACAGGTTTTTCCCAGAGGACTTCGGTTTTCCCCTGCCAATTTCATTCCACCGGTGCTCCATTACTTGGAAAAATGAAAAAAACTAATCATATTTATTTTTATCTTCATCACAGGGTTGCACAATAAGCCTTAAGACTGCGGTGCGTCCGTAGCATCTGCTGCGGGGCCCTTATCCACACAAAAAAAATGCAGCATTATAAGCCTGTTATTTGCATGGATGTCCACGACTTCGTCTTTTTACCAACATTTGCAAAACGTTAAGTTGCCGTCTATCCACGTGACGTCAGTGTACAATATCGAGCGTCCATTATCCCGATACTTCTTTATTTCCTCAGAAATCTTCATCTGCAGGCAACAATGTCTGCTCTCTCGACCAGAAATTTTCACTTCGACTGGCATTTTCTCCGCTTAAATCCTAGACACTTTACAAATCTATACAATTACATCCTTTCCCAGGGAAAATTTATTTTCTTTTTAATTATTGGTAAAAACTTAGGAATAATTAGGACTTTCTTCTCATACATACAGGAATCCTGGCTTGTGTTTCTGATACGCTGTTATCTAAGTCATTCACAAACAAGACGTTACGAGTGCCCTTCGGCCTCTTCTTTCCTGAGGATTTCAGAAGTAGAGCTGGATTTTCCTATTGTCGTGTTGTGTTCGTATCTGTAAAATGGTACATCGAGACTTCCCTGTGTACATGACTGCCCTTTCCGTTGCTTGACTTATCTCCCTGCCATCATGTCGAATACTTTTATGCCGTGGGGGTGACAGTGTATTTGACACTCTACACAGACACCAATTAAATGCGCACACACTAAATATACACAGACACTAAGTATTCACAACAGATGCATTATATATATATATATATATATATATATATATATATACAGCAAATATAAGCAACACTGCACAGGTCGCCTCGCTGCGAGCTGGACGGTCCGGGGATAGAATCCGGGTGGGGGCGAGATTTTCAGCACCCGTCCCGACCAGCCCTGGGGCCCACCCAGCCTCTTGTACAATGGGTACCAGGTCATTGCCGGGGGTAAAGAGGCCGCGGCGTGGCGTTGACCACCCATTCTCATCTAACGCCGAGGTCAAAGAAAGAATAGAGCTATATCTCTACTCCCCCTCTGTGCCTTCATGATCTGTTCTGAGATGAATTTTACCTTTACCTGCACAGGTCGCCATGTTTACTGTCCAATTCTGGTAAATTGAATCTTGCGGGGTGAGGAGTGGTGAAAAGCAGAATCAAAAGGGAGACGCGGGATAAGAGTCTGGTAGCCGTTTTATGGCACTACACGTAGATGTCAGTGAACAATACCAGTCCCAAAAACATCGGCCGCTAGAATATTCGGATTGCTTTGCAATGTAAGTGATCAATGTTTTACAGACAGCAGTCGCTGCTGAGTCATATACCCTGGCCAGACGAATGTCCACCCCATGCTACCTTCCAAGTCTCGATTTACCAGAACTATACAGTAGATATGTGGGCCGGGATAGTTCAGTCGATATAGCGACTCGCTACGGGCTAGACGGTCCGGGGATCGAATCCCCGTGGGGGCGAGATTTTCAGCACCCGTCCACACCGGCCCTGGGGCATACCCAACCTCCTGTACAATGGGTACCGGGTCATTCCCGGGGTAAAGCGGCCGGGGTCGTGGCGTTGACCACCTACCCCCATCTAGCGCCGAGGTTAA
This sequence comes from Reticulitermes speratus, assembly GCA_021186555.1. Taxonomy (NCBI): domain Eukaryota; kingdom Metazoa; phylum Arthropoda; class Insecta; order Blattodea; family Rhinotermitidae; genus Reticulitermes; species Reticulitermes speratus. The sequence continues at coordinate 9,241,350 of JAJKFL010000012.1, forward strand.
AGAAAGAGTAGAGCTATACCTCACTCCTCCTCTGGGTCTTCATGGCCTGATCTAGGGTGAACTTTACTTAACTTTACACAGTAGATCTACAAGCAACAGAAATCTCCAAAGTTCTAGGGGCCGATTTCCACTGACGTCTGGTACCACAAACAGATACCATCCTCATTCACTGTGCCTCCCTTTTGTCTGTTCCTTTCCCAAATTCCTCATGCCGAAAATTTCAGCTTACCAGAAGTAGAACAGTACTGCCCAGAGTCGGCACTACCTGCGTGCTGACAGATAACCCCAGCATACAACTGCTTCCCCTCGCTTTCTCCTTTTGCGCACGCATACGCGCAGGCACGCACGCACACACACACACACACACAACACAAACGCGCGTCATGACTCCTGAGACGAGATATAATAATGACACAAGGTTTGCCTGTCACTCTTCCTTTGCAATTCGTAACCCCTTTCACACTAACAATATTTAGTGATAAAGACACTGACTGCGATCGATGCGACCCTCCATATTTTTCGCCCAGGGGCAGCTGCCCTGCTCACCCGCCATAGTTCCACCTCTGCTACGAGCTTAAAACTGACCTCTGCATTTTAAAAGAAACCGCTTCTGAAGCTGAGGGGTGACTAATAAAAGATCTTGTGGACCATACAATATTTCATAACTTCTATAACACTCAGTGCGAAGTGTTTGTTCCACGACACTCATTCTGGTATGTATGAAGTCATGGCACGAATTAGCAACGGGGCGTATTGGGTCACACACAGGCAGACAATTGGCTAACGGCTCGACCTCCACTAAAGGGTGGCAGTTGGAACACTGTCAAAAACTTTAAAAGTTATATTAACACTCACACCTTGTAAAGCAAGGCATAATTAATTAGTCCTCTCCTCACACAACCGCCTCTTAATGTGCTAATGAGACACTGTGACAAATGAACGCGTTGGCAAAGATTAAAAACATTACACGTAGGTTAAATCGCGATATCGAAATAGATACGCCTCGGATAATTTCGCGCCACGTTCTTATTATTTTTTAAACCCGTCTTTACATTTAACACTACGCAATAGTATCGTATAATGAGAACTGTTTACTTGTTGCTATAGTTCTGAATTAACTAGAGTACCTCTTCGGCCGTGCCATGGCTCAGGCGGTTAGTCGCCGGCCTCTCACCGCGGAGGCCCGGTTTCGATCCCGGGTCAGTCCATGTGAGACTTGTGGTGGGCAAAGTGGCACTGGGACAGGTTTTTCTCCGAGTTGTCGGTTTTCCCCTGTCAATTTCATTCCACTGGTGCTCCATTATTTGTAAAACTTGGTAAAAAAAAAACTGCTCATCTTCATCACAGGGGTTGCACAAGAAGCCTTAAGGCTGCGGTGCGTCCGTAGCATCTGCTGCGGGGCCCTTCACCACGCAAAAAAAAAAAAAAAAAAAAAAAAAAAAAAAAACTAGAGTACCTCGATATACGCTACGTATTTTCCCAGTTTATGTGGGACCGTTCTCATGAAGTCGGTCTCTGTATATTCTTTCTCAATACCTCTATATAACTTCCAAAAACAACTATTTTATCTATCACACTTAAGGACAGATCCTCCCACCAGCAAAATTTCTCATTCTAAACGAAGACCGTCCCTCTTTAAAAAAAAAAGCAACTTTATTTCAAGAAATAAACATATCGGTGATGAAGAGATCAGTACGTCGACAGGCACGGTCAGTTTGTGAATGCAGCACAGTGTATTACCTATTGATTATACGAAAAACCTCCCTAGGTGAAATCATACATACGCTACAGGGTATAATGTTCTTAATCGGTTTACAATTTCAAACTAATCACAATTACTGTGGTTTCAACGGTTTGTCTAGTGCCGCTACTGGAATGTTTATTGGACAGGAATAAGGAAGATATACAGGGTGATTTTAAAGGCAATATGAGACATAATGAACGGCAAAAGCTATTTAATGTGTTTGACAATTTCGTGTTGACCATTGTTTCTCCGTGGGTAAAAAGTAAAGGTAAAGTTCACCCTAGAACAGGCCATGAAGGCCCAGAGGGGGAGCAGAGGTATAGCTCTACTCTTCCTTTAATCTCGGTGCTAGATGGGGTGGGTGGTAAACACCACGCCCCGGCCGCTTTTACCCCCGGGAAAGAGACCCGGTACCCATTGTACAGGAGGCTGGTTGGGCCCCAGGGCCGGTCTTGACGGGTGCGGAAACTCTCGCCCCCACCGGGATTCGATCCCCGGACCGTAGCGAGTCGCTATACCGACTGAGCTATTCCTGCCCCTTTCTCTGTGAGACGATTATGCAAAGCCGAACTACATATAACATGGAACAACACAACAGTTTGCGCTTCCTGTTCGTGCGCGGCATGACAGCCACTTTACTGGTTGGTGGATTGGGCATCGAGGACCAACAGAATGCCCTGTGTGTGATTCATGTCTCTGGGGTTGGGAACAAGAGAAGTCTACCAGTAAAAAAACGATAACACTTGACGAACAAATTACAGATACTTTTCTCGCTCTACTTCTTAGCTTCTTAAGAAAAAAAATACCGAGTCTGTGTTTTCCAGGATACTGCAGTGTGTTTAAATCTGACACCAAATGGTGTTGTATGGGCTTTAAAATGGTATAAAAATTGTAGCAATGTATCATACCGTTTATGAGATATATCCATTTAACTGTACGTGCTTACTTTTCAATCACCCTGTACAATGTTTTTTTTAGACTTACTGTGGTTACTGTTACAGGTAGAGAGAAAGGATACTATGTGTTGGGCTCATAAAGCTAGGTCTTATGACAAGCAAGGCCCTGAAGCATCTGAGATATGGGCTGTATGTACAGAGTGAGAGAAAGCGGCAGTTGAATAACAGTTTATCTACTGTGTGGGAGAGTATTTACCACACACTGTCTGTACTCATTCCGAGCCTCATTTAATCACAATCGATCAGGCTGGCCTAGAGCTATAAAATATTAGCTTCATGGAACAAAGCACTCCTTGAGATGATAACAGTCATTCAGCTAGTCAATAAATTCTTCACAGTTTATGGAACCCCCAAGGTTCATTACCGTGTCCATCGCAGCCTGCCACTTTGAAACCCGAAAATGTGAAAGTTCTTTTCTGTCCGATGTTCCACAGCATCGGAAAGAGTATTGCTTCGTTTTGAAGGCTTCGAGGCTTCACCCGCTTGTCCTTTTGATAACAGCAGAATTAAGATAAAGATGACTGTGGAGCGTTGGTGGAGTGCTAATGACAAGGGAAAACAGAACTCCAAATTTCGTCTATGTAATGCTTCAAAATTCAGTTTCTACCTCATACTTAACATATGACGTCATCGTCATAAAGCGAAACTACTTAATGTTGTACAATGAAAAACGACGTTTATTCTAAGAATCATACAAACCCCATAAATGCTATTAACTCCATGGAGCAGAGTCCTTCATGAGAAGCTAACAGGTCCTCGGCTAGACAAGAAATTCCCCGTATTTTATGTAACCCGAAGGTTCATTACCGCATTCACAACAGCCCGCCACGTGTTCCTGTCCGGAACCCATAAATGCTATATGTGGGCTAAAGGCGAAGCGGGGGGGGGGGGGGGGGCACGCGCTACAATCCGGAAGGTCGCGGGTTCGATTCCCGATGGTGTCACTGGAATTTTTCATTGACATAATCATTTCGGTCGCACTATTGCCCTGGGGTCGACTCAGCCTCTAACAGAAATGAGTACCAGGATTATTTCCTGCAGGGTAAAGGCGGTCGGTGCGTATGGCTGACAACCTTACCACCTTCATGTGCCGATTGTCTAGAAAGCTCGGAGCCTCAACCTCCTGGAACCCTAAGGGCCTGTCCAGGCCTGTAATGGGATTGTTTTAAAGGCGACGCGCCTAACTCTTACTGCTGGGTCTTCAAGAGGTTACGATCACGTGCAATATCAGGCACCTGTCTACCTCACATACCAAAAGAGCAGACTACAATACTAATCGACTCCTACAGAAACAAGTAGGCTATTTATAGCAGCTTACACATCGCTTTAATAACTCCATTTGTTTGACAGAGCTTACTAGAGCAAATACGAACATACAGTATGCAGACAGAACAGTCTGCTTCCCCACTCTCTCCAAACTTCCTATTGTAACAAACGGTGTAACAGGGAGATGCAGGAGCTTGTTAACTTTAATTCGGGGCTAACAGGAACAAAGAACATAAATTAAAAGCAAAGGTACAGATGCTCTCGGAGGTAAAGTTCCACGTATTTTATAGCTCAACACTAGATGGAGGCGATTAGACATGTTCAACCTCCTGTCGCTTTACGCCTTGAAGAATGAATCGCCGATCTTTTGAATAAGAGACTGAATAAGACCCAGAGAAAGGCCGTGCCATGGTTCAGGCGGTTAGTCGCCGGTCTCTCACCGCGGAGGCCCGGGTTCGATCTCGGGTCAGTCCATGTGGGATTTGTGGTGGACAAAGTGGAACTGGGACAGGTTTTTCCCCGAGTCCTTAGGTTTTCCCCTGTCAATTTAATTCCCCCGGTGCTCCACTACTTGGAAAAATAAAAAAAAAAACTGATCATCTTTTTCTCATCTTCATCACAGGGTTGCACAAGAAGCCTTAAGACTGCGATGCGTCCGTAGGATCTGCTGCGGGGCCCTTCACCACAAAAAAAAAACAGAGAAGATCTAACGGTGGCGGCAGAAATGTCACCATAAGTCTCGGCTGATTGTAAATGAAGAGTTGTAAAGGGGACTGGTGGATTCTTAGGTTATTTCAAGACGCTGTTTCAACTTCATAGATTACATGTGGTAGAATAAGACAGGAAAATGATCATGTATAACATCAGGAAGACTTGCAAGAAGATCATCTGATGTCATTTCAGCATTCAGCTGGACAGACTGAAGAAAACTGAGAGGGCAAAGCAGACACATACCTTATCCGAAGCAATATCACGATTGCTACACCAGACGTTCGGTCAGAAGAGCTGAAAACTGAAAGTCAGTCGGGAAGATCTTGTGTGTGTGTGAACAACGCCCACATCTTCACGTTCCGCGAGCACCCGCAGCACATTACGTTTATCTACCATGCAGGTTTAATTTGGGAGTCGGCGCAACGCACAGCTGGACGACCAAGGAATCGTGGTTCGATTCACAGCTGCGCAAGAAATGTTTCTGTTTCCCACAACGCCCAGACCGGCTGTGAAATCTACCCAGCCTCCTATTCAACGTGTACCGGCGGGTTCTTTCACGCGGGTAAAGTGGTCGGGGCGTGAAGCTGATCACTCGCCTACATTAAGTGCCGAATGAATTACCTGAGCTCTACCTCCAATCGCCCATATGCCTTCCTGGCATGCACAGGGACAACTGCACCTTTATCTAGGTACAATGCATGAAGTACCGAATCCAATCTGTTTGTCTATCTATCTCTGATAGTGGTAAGTGTTTTTCACAAAGATGTGTTTGCGGCCTTCAATCGACTTGTTTGTCTTAGAGGACGTTCTATGTTTGCAGCACCGCGAATGGTCAGCTCAGAATTTCATTACTGTATTTAATGAGTTGTTAGCAGATGACGTCATCTTGCGACCCTCCAGAACGTCTGACTGTTGCAGAAGAAAAATCTTAGACAGTACAATATTAGTATTCTATATTAGCTGAAACTATGCCTATTCCGTTTCTTGAGCAACTACTGTTTTCATCTAAAATGCATCTTTCCCGTATACATTTATATATATATATATACACGGGCATACACAAAAGAATGGTGCGGTTTTAATAGTGAACACTATTAAAACCGCACCATTCTTTTGTGTATGCCCTGTATATAGTTTCGTAAGCAAAATTCAGCGGCCATTTCTCACCCAAGTCTCCTGATTGACTGCTAGATGGCTCTGGCAATCATATCAGGATGAGTAGAACTTGTGCAGTCAGTGGACTGGTCACTCACTACAGAATGCACACCTCCAGACCAAGAAACCTCTGAAAGGAGGCCCTATGCTCCGCAAGGAGCGACAGGAGGAACTAACTAATATATATATATATATATATATATATATAATATCCACTTCTACATGTACAGCCTACTGTAACCTCCTTGACCCTCCCACGACTATGTGATCAGTATGGATCATTAACTTATTTACTGTATATATTACACAGTAGCCCCTCGTTCACCCGCACTATATGGTGGGAAGGGCGGTCCGGATTACCAGGGAATTCGGACCACCGAGGGGAAAATCCGTAGTATAGGCAACATACAGGAAATCACCACTCAATGCTGAAGCGAAATCCCTCAAAGCGAAAATACTGTATCTAACAGTATATGATGATAATGATGATGATGATGATGATGATAACTAACTCCATGGAGCAGAGTCCTTCTTGAGAAGCTAACAGGCCCTCAGCTAGTCAGAAATTCCCCACATTTTATGGAATCCGAAGGTTCATTACCGCATTCACAACACCTCGCCACCTGCCCCTATCCTGAGCCATATCAATCCAGTCCATGCCCCCATCCCACTTCTTGAAGATCCATTTTAATATTATCCTCCCATCTAAGCCTGGGGCTTCCAAGTGGTCTCCTTCCCTCAGGTCTCCGCACCAAAATCCTGTATGCACCTCTCCTCTCTCCCATACGTGCTACATGCCCCGCCCACCTCATTCTTCTTGGTTTGGATGATGATAATAATAATTATGATAATAATAATGTACTGCAGTAATAATTTCTATGGAAAATACTGGGTTATATTATGCCCAAAATTGTCTGGACCACCCGGGGATCCAGATTACCAAGGGTTCGCTGTAATTAAATTCCCAGTTCTTTCGTCACAGATCCAAATATTTCCCTGAACACTTGCTTTCAAACATTTGTATCTTATTACTAATACAAGTCGAACAAAATACACTTGTAGTCAGTTTACATATGTTATTATCTTCTCTTGTATTGTAGTTATATATTGTAGGTCTCTCTTATAGCAGGAGAGTAAGAGCTGCCCTCCCAGTAGCGCATAGGTTAATGACGCTTGAAATACCTTCACTCTCTGATAGGTCTTCATGGTGCGATGTTGAAAAAAGCACAAGGAAAAGTTTACTTTTCTCATCACTTGTACCTCGCAATAATGTGCTTAACTTACGCAACACCAGCACACCCAGATGGGCTAAATTTTCCGTGTTCTAAGAGTAGATAAAAATAAAAGCATTTCTCATATCTAGGTGTACAGTCTGTCACAAAAGTGTAAACCCGCCTTAGCACCAATAAGTAACATGTTTACGGTTTAATTCCATGGAAGGTTGAAGAATAAAAGCCCTTATTACTTGCACAAAAAAGATTTTTTTGCGATAAACTTCTCAGGCCAAAACCGTCTTCCAAGTAAGCTAAGACAAAAACAACGAAACAGTAAAACCATCTCATAACGTTATTCCTTGTTATTACTGCTGTGAGAACTAGAATGTCATAGACTCCACAGAACAGAGTCCTACCTCAAAAGCTAACAGTTCCTCAGCTAGTCAAGAAATTCCCCGCATTTTATGAAACCCGAAGGTTCATTACCGCATTCATAAGAGCCCGCCACCTGCCCCTATCCTGAACCAGACAAAACCAGTCCATGCGTCCCATCCCACTTCTTGAAGATCCATTTTAATATTATCCTCCCATCTAGGCCTAGGTTTTCCAAGTGGTCTGTTTCCCTCAGGTCTCCTCACCAAAACCCTGTATGTGCCTCTCCTCTACCCCATACGTGCTACATGCCCCGCCCATTGATTTGATCACGCGAATACTATTTGGCAAATGGAGATCATAAAGCTCCTCGTTATGTAGTCTTCTCCACTCCCCTGTTACCTCGCCCCTCTTAGGCCCAAATATCTTCCTCAGCACGTAACCTCAGTTCTCTTGAAGTAGGCCTGCTATAATATGACAAAGTAATTATTTGCCTTTAATTAAGCAGTGCATAAAACTGACAAACAACCTTCAACTAACTCTTATAGGCAGGCCTAGAAACAATACAATAACGCTGATAATACCATAAAGGCCCTGTCATGGCTCAGGTGCTTATTCGCCAGCTTCTCACCGAGGAGGTCCGGATTCGATCCCAGGCCGGTCCATGTGGGATTTGTGGTGGACAAAGTAGCAGTGATACAAGTTTTTCTCTGAGTACTCCGTTTTACCTTTGCCAGTATCATGCCGCCGGTTTCATTCATCTACCATCGATTGCATGTAAACTTACCAATTGACAGCGTCGTTAAATAAAGGACTTCTCTCTCTTTCTCTGTCCTGTTATTTTTTATCTTTTTAGTCCAAATACGCAGAATGAAACTAAGAACTTTATTCGTCCTTAAAGGGCATTAACCAAGCAGAGAATTGAGGAAATATTTCATAGTTTTCTGCACAAGCGACGAGGCATACATACATTCTGCACAGAGAGATAAATGTGTTTGCATGACAGTGCTGGAGTCGCCGAACAAGTTTTAACATATCTAATACGACAATATGATTCGTCATGCGTTACACGTAACAGAAGCGTATCCAGTCATACCCAGTCCAACATGTTGGAACTTTATGTTACGGAAGTTAAGCATACACTTAAAGGGGGGCTAGAAAGAAGATTAATATCAAAGTAGAACGTGTTTCAGAGACTAATGCCAGGATATACTACCTCCAACCACAAAAAGACACTGAATACCTATGCCATTACACATTTAAATGCTGTCGAAAAGATGTGAAAGAATCCGAGTACGTAAATGCCAAGACGTACGAGGGAAAACTTTGAAAATTGTCATCCAGTAAGAAAGGGGGTTTTAAAAGGGTGGAATAATTTATTTATTATACTGTTAAACTGTCATTTCAGAGAAAGAAATATTCTAAAAAAAATTAAATGATTGAGCTTTGTAGTATTCGTGATACGACATACATCGACACTTTATCAACTGCAGACGTCAAATAGCACTGACTGATAGAGGCAGACAGACGATTATTAACAGTGAATAAGAATCTGGAAGGAGGCGGTCCTTGCCCAGTTCGATATAATAACCAAGATATATTTTTTGGATGGATATAATAGGAATAAACTAAGAGAGCCCTCAGGTAAGGCAGTCGCTGCTCCGTGCGAGATCTGAACAAGCCACATCCCGAAGACTACGCCCACCTCTTTGGTTTTTTTTTTGTGGTGAAGGACCCCGCAGCAGAAGCTATGGACGCACCGCAGCCTTGAGGCTTATTATGCAACCCTGTGATGAAGATGAAGAGGATCATTTTTTTTTTCGTTTTTCCAAGTAATGGAGCACCGGTGGAATGAAACTGACAGGGGAAAACCGAAGTACTCGGGGAAAAAAACCTGTCCCAGTGCCACTTTGTCCACCACAAATCCTACATGGACTGACCCGGGATCGAACCCGTGCCTCCGCGATGAGAGGCCGGCGACTAACCGCCTGGAGCCATGGCATGGTCCCGTCGGAAGTTAGTCAAAAAGGATGATTATAAAATCCTTCTGCCTGTTTACCCAGATACTGGAACAAACCCAGCACTGGTAACCAACTTGCATCCAGGGAAATACCTGATGACAGGACACGGACCCTTTTAGTGTAGATATGCAAACACACAAGAGTGGAGCCTCTACCTTAACATGCGCTCACACACGTCAGCTGTCACTTCCAAACTTAGCACTGCCACCGACAGACAAAAAAGCAATTCAAATAGAATCCATCATTCTTCCGTTTCGAAGTTCATTACCTTCAATATTCCAGCGCATTTGTTTTAGTGCACGGAACTGAGTCAATCTGAAATTTAAAATTCGGAATGGACGGACAGACGCCGGAATGCTGAGCAAGTTCATCACTGTCAGGACTGCAAAATGGTTCGCATCCTCTCGAAGCACAAAAGTAAACTTACAGAATATAATAAATGACAAGAAAATCGATCACAGAGCGATATGAAACATCCCCATCCATGAGTGTTGTAACACGTCAAGTTATGTGTGTCAATGCAACTGCAGCTTGACAGCACTTGTCTACCAACACAACGATAAAGAACATCTGACACGTTATCAATTCAGTATAATTGTAAAAACGCGTGAAGATAACTTGTAAAATTTACTAAGACGAAGAAATGTACAAACATAGACAGTGTACCTGAAGAAGAGATTAGAATGCAAAAGGATGTACTGTCTTAACATACTTGCCTCCAAATTCAGGGAACTTCTTCAAGCCATCAGAATCACTTACAATCATCAGGAAGGTAAAAGTAAAGTTCTCCCTAGAACAGGCCATGAAGGCCCAGAGGGGGAGTAGAGGTACAGCTCTACTCTTTCTTTAACCTCGGTGCTAGATTGGGGGTGGGTGGCTAGCGCCACTCCCCGGCCGCTTTATTCCCGGGAATGACCCGATACTCATTGTATATGAGGCTGGGTGGGCCCCAGGGCGATAGAAAGACAAAGCACAGTTAATTACTACAACATCAGCCTCGGTTATGGGTGGAAGTGAATGATCAGCTTCATGTTCCGGCCGCTTGAACTCCCGAGGAAAGAGCCGCTGGTACTGACTACAGAAACATCACAAGAATCATCGTCAGGCCGCCATCCCCTTAACAAACAGCATTACTAAGATATCATTAAAATTCTAGAAACCAAGCCTTAAGGGAAGAATTAAGCCTGTTTAAGGCTGCAGAGGCGTCCGACGAAGTGTCTGTGATTGATGGACTGAAGTCGAAGTCAGACAGCAATGATCAGTTTCATATTCCAGTGGCACTGCACGACTGGCCAGAGCATTCACCTGTCTCACGATGTCAGGGGTCGTAGTCCGCCATCGGTTTAGACCAGAAAGAAAGTCAGGTTATCAGGTCATAGACAGGAAATGGATGGGGATTTTGAACCTTTAATCTTGCACTCATATCATTTCAGACCGGCGGTTTCAAAAATATTCTTGAGTCTGACCAAGTATTTTTGTCTCTCTTCGTAGTTCAACGAACCAAAAACGCTTTTAACCCCGCATGGAACAACTCGGCTCCCACTGGACGGATTTTCATGAAATTTGAAATTTGAGTATTTTTCGAATATCTTCCGAGAAAATTCAAGTCTTATTAAAATCTGACAAGAATAACAGGCACTTTACATGAAGACCTATGTACATTTATGATAATATCTCGCTCAATTCTTCGTAGAATCAGAAATGTTACAGAAAAAAGTTGCAGAGAAGATCAAAACACACATTTTATATTGAAAAGCGTTGTCCCGAAAATTGTGCCGTCTATGAAGTAATGTGAAAATATATGGTAGAGCCAGACAGGCCACAGATGACAATATAACACGGCGCATGCGCTTTGCATGCTGGATAACTAAGGCTACAGACACAAGACACTCGGAATATGTAATGATTATTGCTTATCCACGGCAAAAAATGGGTTCGCAAAGGCGCCTCAATATTACGTTTATACATACACTGCCTGTCTTGTTATTTCTTCATTTCTTTCACAATTAAAAGTAAGAAAATGTGCAGCTCTGGTAGTGATACAGAGAAAATTATATACAGAAAAGTGGAATTAATGACAACAGAAATATTAAGTCAGCTTTGACAGCGCAGGACTGGGTAACTGCCTCTTGAACTTGGCACGGAAGACAGTGTTTACAGGCAACATTGAAGGCAAATAGATCTATAGGTCGTAAAAACCTATACCTGAGTATCTATATGGGCCCTTTGCGTCAGGATCATGGAACAAAGTGTTGTACATATTTCTCATTTTTGTCATGAATGCCACATATCCGAGCCACCTCATTTTTCTTGATTTGTCTAGCCTAACTATAGTTGGTGCCGATCCCAGTGGCCGTGCGGTCTAAGGCGTGGGTCTGCGGCCGCTCGCTTACTAGGATCGTGGGTTCGAATCCCACCGGGGGCATGGATGTCTGTCTCTTGTGAGTGTTGTGTGTTGTCAGGTAGAGGTCTCTGCGACGAGCTGGTCCCTCGTCCAGAGGAGTTCTACCGACTGTGGTGTGTCTAATGTGTGTGATCGTGAAACCTCGAAATGAGGAGGCCTAGGCACCCGAAAAGGGGCTGTTGAGCCATAGGAAAAATAAACTATAGTTGGTAAGGAGTACATATGATGACGCTCGTATTTATTTAACGTTCTACATCTTGTAATTAAGTAACTACAGACAGTAATGATTTATGCTTAACGACACTGTGATTAGTTGGTTTGTATGTTATCCGGCTACAGAGAATATGTAAAGTCGACACGATGAACACGATAAATCACAAGAAGAAATGACGGAGAGAACAGGGGGGAAGGCAGTTATTGACTAGCTTACGGTACAGTTTTGAGGTTCTCACAGCGGTACAACGGTGTCACTGAATACTGCCTTGCGGGATGTGACGCCGTGTCGTTAGGCGATTAGGGCCCGTAGTGCCTTTATGTTCAAGGACAAAGACTGCTGGTCCTTCAACATAAGGGAACTAAGATATTTTGAAACGTCAGAAACTATACGGTGTTGCTTTTTTCCTGCTTGACCGATAAGCGCCGGCCCAACGCTCCGCCCGACGCTCTGCCAGCGTTGCGTCATACGCCGCGTCTCGGGGAGGCTTAACAGTCTATGACAGGAGCTATACAAACAATCGCGGTGATAATAACCTTTAGAAAGTCTAATAGAAACTCACTAGAACGCCGGAACGGCACTTATCGGTCAAGCAGGAAAAGAAACACCCTATACTTTTCCATAAACACAGCGTCACACCCAGAAGACATCTGAATGGAGGAACCAGGGAACTTCTGGTAGAGACTCGAACCAGGAAATTTCCACATAAGAAGCACTAAAGCTAATCACTATACAGCTACTTTCAGTAGGACTGCGATAAAAACCACAAAAACAAAGAACTTCCGTAAGTAACACCGCATTTCTCTATGGGAGGAAGAGGGAGGCGCATAAAAATTCTTGGGCAGTGGTCAAGAACACTAAAAGTACTAACGCTGAAAGCTTCCATACTATTACCCATCCAGACATTTTGGTTCCATGTCTTTATTTCCTACACAATCGTTTAATGCTGCTTCCATACGAGCTACTGTTTTATTTTTTGAGTGTGTGTTTGCGTTATCCTGTTTACCAGAAGGTAAAGAGTATAATGAAAGGATCCCCAGGTAAAATAAATATTAACACACATGAGTCGAAAGCAGGGGAAGTGTTGAAAAACGAAAATACCGAGCTACATAAAAAACAAACAGGTATACGACAATATCTGAGGAGGTACTATATGTATATTTGGTTGAGGCACTGCTCTACAAACCGGAACGTCGCGGGTTCGATTCCCGATGGTGTCACTGGAATTTTTCAGTGACATAATCGTTTCGGTCGCACTATGGCCCTGGGGTCGACTCAGCCTCTAACAGAAATGAGTACCAGGAATCTTTCCTGGGAGGTAAAGGCGGCCGGTGCGTAGGACTGACAACCTTACCACCTTCATGTACCGATTGTCTAAAAACCTGGGAGCCTCGACCTCCTGGAGCCCTAAGGGCCTGCCAAGGCCTGTAATGGGATTGCTTTACCTTTCACTCTATGTATATCTACATGGTATGGTGTAGAAAGCATCCTGAGAAGTTACAAGTTCTTTCGTTCGTTAAGAAACTTTCGGTTCTGTCCTGAGTCAGATGAATCCAAACCACTTTCTCACAGTGTCCCTTTAAGATCCATCCCAATATTATCGTTCCGCCTACCCCTCGAGTGTACAGACGTGGACACCCCCACACACACTGCTAAAGGTAAACGGTAAAGTTCACCCTAGAACAGGCCATGAAGGCCCAGAGGGGGAGTATAGGTATAGCTCTACTCTTTCTTTAACCTCGGCGCTAGATGGGGGTGGGTGGTCAACGCCACGTCCCGGCCACTTTACCCCCGGGAACGAGACCCGGTACCCATTGTACAGGAGGCTGGGTGGGCCCCAGGGCCGGTCTGGAAGGTTGCGGAAAATCTCGCCCCCACCGGGATTCCACGTCGTAAAAACTTCGTGCAGTAACAGTCGACAGGTGCTCGACATGTTGTGTCTCCTACAAGCAGTTTTACGAAAGGTCTGCACTCTTCTGGGATATTACGCGGCGTCGTGTGGTAATTGTTTACCGACGTTTCGGGACAACGTATCGATCCCGAGTGAAGTGTTCTCGCTTAGAGGCATCACATCGCAGAAAACATTCTTCAGAGTCATTACTAGGCAATATCCAAAATATGCATGCAAATATCCAGCAAAAAGTTTCGAAATGTACATTAAGACAGGGAAATATACATTAAAACACCCATTAAAAGGTAAAGTTCACCGTATAAACAGGCCATGAAGGCCCAGAGGTGAGTAGAAGTATAGACCTACTCTTTCTTTAACCTAAGCTATAGATGAGGGTGGGTGGTTAACGCCAGGTCCCGGCCGCTTTACCCCAAGAAATAACACAGGGAGTTGGGTGGGCCCCAGGGTCGGTCTGGACGGGTGAGGAAAATCTCAATCTCCGGACCGTCCAGCCCGTAACAAGTCGCTACACCGACTGAGCTGTCCGGGCCCACTACATGGTACATTAAGTTTGGTAACAAACATTTCAACCTATCGTAGGCAAGTACGTTCTTCGGCTACATTTTGAGAAAACTGAACGTCACACGACACTATGGGGCCATGTTTTATTTTCAAAATATCTGTAAGCGTAAGGTGTTCAGTGCACTGGTCAATGGGAGATTCACCGTTAAACACTTCAGATATTTTTTTTCTTTTGTAACTGGTGATAGCCAGCATTTTTTTGACAGCAATGAGTGCATTTTATCTTTGAAACACCTCATTTTGATTGCATTCAAAGCATTCTGAACTTCTGAAACTACATTTAAATTTTCACTTAGAGCCAAAAAAAAAAAAAAAAAATAATGAAATATGCACTTATTAACTGATTGCAAAATATGTAATTTTGCTGAAAAATGTTAATATATGCATTTTACATATGCAATATGCCAAATGTATGTAATCCTAAGCCTAGCCATCACCGTAAGCAGCTTATATCTCACACAGTACGCAAGCGATAGATGCCTCTTCCTAACCTCTAGGCCCAATCTCATTCGTTTGTCAGACCGACGAGCATGTTGCAGCTTCCAGGAGGATAATTCAGGTCACTCACAGAGACGGCGCGGGGGGGGGGGGGGGGGGGGGAAGAAGTGGGTGGTTGTTACTATGACTAATAACTCAGCTTATAATTAGGGCCTACAGCCACTAAAGCATTTACAAAAATAGGCAAATAAATGAAAAAGAAGGCAAATGCATTCAGTACAGGTCAATGAACCCCAGGAAATGAAACAAAAGTGGATGGAAGAATGGATACCATATGTTTTAGCTTCCTGTTGACACTGTATGAATTTTACGTTCATTCGTGAAATTAAAAGAAAAAAAAAGAAAATGGCAGAGTCCGGCTGGCCGCAGGGATACTGAAGGAAGGCAACTTTACATAATTATTTTTCAAGACAGCGGGAGGTAAAACTCCGACAGGTGAGAAGGGAGTTCTTCTGACAAAGAAAATAGCTGTTTCTAATGGATTAAAGCCGATCCCAGTGGCCGTGCGGTCTAAGGCGTGGGTCTGCGGCCGCTCGCTTACTAGGATCGTGGGTTCGAATCCCACCGGAGGCATGGATGTCTGTCTGTTGTGAGTGTTGTGTGTTGTCAGGCAGAGGTCTGTGCGTCGGGCTGGTCACTCGTCCAGAGGAGTCCTACCGACTGTGGTGTGTCTAAAAAGTGTGATCCTGAAGCCTCGAACAATGAGGTGGCCTAGGCCCCCAAGGGGCTGTCGAGCCATTGGAAAAAGAAAAAAAAATGGATTAAAATCCTATGGTGGGGAAAATTTATTGCGCTTCTACCTATTTATTAACATCGCAAAATAATGGGAACACGACGCTATATGTTAAAAGGAACTTGGTTTTTAAGTAGCACTACAAAACTTCAGGGTATTTGAAAACAAAGTTCTAAGAACATTTAGACAGAGCTGGCTGTTCTATTGTTAATATTATAACACTGATCTAATGTTAATATTTTACGACTGCTCTAATGGTAATATTCTAAGTCTGAGTAATGACAATATTCTAAGACTGCTCTAATGGTAATATTCTAAGACTGCTGTAATGACAATATTCTAAGATTGCTCAATTGGTAATATTCTAAGACTGCTCTAATGACAATATTCTAAGATTGTTCTAATGGTAATATTCTAAGACTGCTCTAATGATAATATTCTAAGACTGCTCTAATGGAAATATTCTAAGACTGTTCTAATAGTAATATTCTAAGACTGTTCTAATGGTAATATCCTAAGACACAGTCAAAATATAACTGGTCCAGAACTCGGTCGCATTACATGTTATCCTGAAGTGACAGTTTCCATGATTGCACTAATTGTACCTATAAATAGGTTCCTGTTGTGGCCTTACCAATCTTTCCCGCTCTTAATTCATTACCACCTTCTTAGCTAATTCGACCCTGTATGTCCTCTGCAGTGAAACACAGCTGTTAACTAACCTAGTAAATAATAAACACATCAAATATTTATAAACCTACGTAATCCTTAGGTCAATAAGAACACAACCGCCCGTCAGTACACGTGCGTTGTATTCGGGAAGTTCTGGGTTTGACTTTCAACCCGTACGTTGGCTGTCCTGAGAAGCGTCTTCAGGCAAATGCTGGTATAGCACTTCAAGCCCTTAAATAACAAACACGTGTCCTTTCCACCAATAAAACTCTCACGCTTACCCCCATGCCATATACATGTGTAGGCTACGGGTCCCAAGTTTACATGACGGCTAGACTTCTAGACTTCGTCCTTTTCGAAGACAAACTGATTTTTTGCCGCAGGAATATCCTATGGCGTTACCAGTAGCTGTGGTTACAGAAAGACTACTAAAAACAAATTAGGAAAAAATGTATAAGGAATAGGTGATGGCCTAATTTGAAGTAATGTCCCGGGATTCTCCTCTAGGGACTGAGCAAAACCATGAAAAATTCGTCAGGACGAAGTGTTACACCGACACGTGGTTGTATTAACTGACAGAATCTACAACAACCTCAGTAACGTTAAGATTCGAGTGCAAGTTTGGCATTGTGGGGCCTGAGGAACACCATGACGAACCTCAGCCAGGAGAGTCGGTTTTTGAGTCACAATTTGAATATGGTAATACAGGATACGAAACAGAACGCTATACACCCGAACGCGGCCTTCGGTTTCGACAGAAAGGAGAAAAAATATTACAACCGGCGTTTTGAATACATTTTACATTCATATATATCGATAATTTACGTGATCGTAATTCGTTTGAAAGTGGAAATTATATGTAGCTACCTGTTGTAATAGCCGCTGCAGTAGCAAAACTCTCCACTTTGTCTCGATTTATTATTCCCCACTTCACTGTAAGAGAAAACAGCGGTCGACAGGTCACACGTCATTCGTAGCACTTTCGTTCTTTTTCAGTACATTCAATTTGCACGTAACGTTTCGTGTTGCGGCAGTTAGCCATTGCAACTGGCGTATCTGCAGTGAGTCACAGGGCCGCGCTTTAATCGGCAGCCGATAGGCTTATACGGTCTGTGCGGTAATTGAAAAGGAAACGAGTACACGCGGACAGAGTTGGCGTAATGATGACAGTTCATAAAAACGAACAAAATTAGTTTCTGTTGCAAACAGAAATTATTCGGCCATTGAAATGTGGTGCTGGAGAAGAATGGAGAAGATCAGTTGGACCGATCGTGTGAGAAATGAAGAAGTATTACACAGAGTCAAGGAGGAAAGGAATATCCTACATACAATACAACGCAGGAAGGCTAACTAGAATGGTCACATGTTGCTTAGGAACTGCCTTCTAAAACATGTTATTGAAGGAAAGATAGAAGGAAGGATAGAAATGACGGGAAGACGAGGAAGAAGGCGTAAGCAGCTACTAGATGACCTTAAGGAAAAGAGAAGATACTTGAAATTGAAAGAGGAAGCACTAGATCGCACCCTGTGGAGAACTCGCTTTGGAAGAGGCTACGGACCTGTCGTAAGACAGACTATAGAAATTGTGTTAAAGAGAACTACGTTCAATCACAAAATTACGCTGTTCAAATAATTCTTTCACAAACAAGCCGAAGGACGAACTTTGTAGCAGTTTGTGTCTAACTTATTGACTTATACTCCTCACATGACAAGCCGAAGGACGAACTTTGTAGCAGTTTGTGTCTAACTTATTGACTTATACTCCTCACGAAATACTCTTCGGTGATTTTTTTAGTGAAGGGCCCCACAGAAGATGCTACGGACGGCGACTAACCGTCTGAGCCATGGCACGACCTATTCGGATGATTAAATCAAGAATAATGAAATGGGCTGGGCACGTGGCACGTATGGGGGAGAGAAGAGGTGCATACAGGGTTTTGGTGGGTAAACCTGAGCGAAAGAGACCACTTTGAAGACCTAGGCTTAGATGAGAGGATAATATTAAAACTGATATTAAATAAATCAGTTGAAAGGGCGTGGAATGGATTGATCTGTTGCAGGATAGGGACAAGTATAGCGAGCTCTTGTGAAAGCGGCAATGAACTTTCGGGTTCCATAAAATGCGGGGTATTTCTTGACTAACTGAAGAAGTAGTCTTTTCAAGAAGGACTCTGCTGCATGTAGTTAGTGAGTAAATTATGCTGAAGGTCAACTGAAAACAAATACCATAATAAATAACATTGCATTCTTTGTGAGATTTGAGATTCTGAACGAGTTATCAAGATAGTCTGCTGAGATATGACGCCGTGACGGTGGGTAAATAGGTAAAAACATTTCCGAGAAACCTCCTGCCTTCATCGTCAGGGTGAAGACTCATGGAGACAAGAGAATCCTCTGAAACGTCGGCACACTTCTGCCATACTACACGGCGTCACATCCCACAAGACAGCAACCTGCATAGCCACCGTGGTGAAAAGCTCAGACCTCAAACGTCGTACGAAATAATTGTGGAAAGCATCATCAAAAATAGGCAGATTAAAAGTGCTAATAAGAAAAACCAAAAACAAGATAACAAAACTGCAAATTGTACTCCACGACGCAGCACACTAAATTCACCAAGGCGTTCTTTACTTTAAAAATGTCATACGGTTTCACGATACACACCTACAAGGAACTCCATTTACGCCCATAAAACAAGTACGGCCTTCCTCTGCGCCGATTTTCACGGAACTGACAAATACTTCACAGCATTATGTGTAGTCTCGCACCGAATTTGACCCAAATTTGAAATAAATGTTTATAGTATGGGAACAAATTCATTTATTCCCGTAAGTAAAATATGGCTTTAACTGCGCCAATTTTCATGAAAATCACACTCAATAAATTTCTGTTGACATCTTTTGTACAAAGTTTTATCCAAATCGGACGACAAATGTATAAAAATACTGGCAAAGTGTAATTGAACCCCCAAGTAACATACGCCTTTCACTGCACCGATACTCAACGGCAATACGTGACGATCGTCTGTACCGAATTTCACCCAATTCGGTCAAAAAATCTGGAAAATAAATGCATAAATTCATGTACGCCCTTAAATAAACTATGACCGTTACTAAAGCGATTTTCATTATTTACTTCCTCAACGTTTCATAAATGACTCCTATACCGAATTTCGTAAAAATCGGACAAAGGGTTCAGCCTCTGATACCATATCACAGACAAGAACGGACGTGGTTTCCGCATAAGGCGTTCTAAGAGGCATGAAACTGAATACGTGAGAGAAAGGAAGAATGATAGAGGAGGTAATTTCGGAACAGTCATGCTCTGTTTTTCTGGCTAAAGTAGTGAACAAACAGCAGTGCTAAATAACAAACCCAATAAAGTCCTTCTAGTTTGTTTCATCGATAATAACAGTAATTATTTACGTAAAGATTCAGTGCTGAAAAGACTCCATTAAATTTGTATTTATTTGATCAGCAATAAAACTATTTAGTAAACAAAACAGCCCGGCACATTGTATAGTACACTGCAATGGAACTTGCCTAACCTAAAGAGTCCCACAGTATAATGCATGTCAAATTTATCGACAGCTATAAGCATCTTAAAACACTTGGACGGCGGTATAAAATACGCAGCTGGTCGAGTCCGTAGTATGGTGGGAGGGGCTCAGGTACGGCACGAGGAGTTCGATGACTCGCACACCTTTCCATGTATTACTATCGTGATCAATCACGAAGGATGAGATGGGTGAGGAACGTGGCACGTATGTGAGAGAAGACAGACGCATTGGATACACGAATTTGGTGAAGTAACCTGAAGGAAAGGAACGGAGTGGAAAACCTACGCGTGGATAGGAAGATAGGGGGCCATGATAATTGAACACAAAACAAAATATGATCTCTGGAATACCGTAATATAGCAAAAGATTTCAAAATAACACTTTAATATTGCGTAAATTCAATTCAAAACACTTTTTATTTAAAAACCTTTAGAGTAAAATAGACGAAACGAAATTTCATCTACTTTTTTGTATCAGTGTAAAAGTTGTTGCCTTACGTCGATCGAAAAACATGGGTTCAGAGTGATGATGTCTGAAAATAAGTGCTGAGGGAATATCTGGTTCAGAGTGATGATGTCTGAAAATAAGTGCTGAGGGGAATATCTGGTTCAGAGTGATGATGTCTGAAAATAAGTGCTGAGGGGAATATCTGGTTCGGAGTGATGACGTCTGAAAATAAGTGCTGAGGGGAATATCTGGTTCGGAGTGATGATGTCTGAAAATAAGTGCTGAGGGGAATATCTGGTTCGGAGTGATGATGTCTGAAAATAAGTGCTGAGGGGAATATCTGGTTCAGAGTGATGATGTCTGAAAATAAGTGCTGAGGGGAATATCTGGTTCAGAGTGATGATGTCTGAAAATAAGTGCTGAGGGGAATATCTGGTTCAGAGTGATGATGTCTGAAAATAAGTGCTGAGGGGAATATCTGGTTCGGAGGGGAATGCTGAAAAAATGCTGAGGAATATCTGGTCAGAAGTGATGAATGTCTAAAATACAAGTGCGAGGAATATCTGGTTCGGAGTGATGATGTCTGAAAATAAGTGCTGAGGGGAATATCTGGTTCAGAGTGATGATGTCTGAAAATAAGTGCTGAGGGGAATATCTGGTTCAGAGTGATGATGTCTGAAAATAAGTGCTGAGGGGAATATCTGGTTCAGAGTGATGATGTATGAAAATAAGTGCTGAGGGGAATATCTGGTTCAGAGTGATGATGTCTGAAAATAAGTGCTGAGGGGAATATCTGGTTCAGAGTGATGATGTCTGAAAATAAGTGCTGAGGGGAATATCTGGTTCAGAGTGATGATGTATGAAAATAAGTGCTGAGGGGAATATCTGGTCCCAAGAGAGAGGAAATAACACGACTAAGAGAAATGACAATTATGAACTTCAAATTTGATAACATTCACTAATTTTACAATTACAATGACCGCACGAAGGGGGCAAAAATTGGAGAGACATATAGCAGGAATGCGAGTACAGCAATACCTCGCTCTTTCGACGGGTTAGGGACCAGAGCACTGACGAAAGTCGAAGCATAGCCTTTATTTAGCTTTTATTTATTTATTATACTGTTATCACAAAAATTACTATGAACTGTTTAGAATATAATCACAAAAATAATATAGTATGAATAGTTTGGTTATTTTAATCACAAAAATAAGTAGTATTAATATGTTTAATCACAAATATAAGACATTCAATGCGGACAATTTAAAAAAACAGTGCACACCGAACGACTTCTATTCAAAGACTGAACGACGAAAGAAACAAGATGGCGCGCGGTGGTGACGAAATGCGACAAAAGAGCGAAACAAGCGAGGAAATTTGGAAACGTGGTTATAATTGAAAACCGACGAAAGAGCGAAGCGACGAAACTCGAAGCGGTGAAAGTCGAGGTATTGCTGTATAAGAAACATGCACAAAAGTTTTGTAAAAAAAAAAAAAAAAAAAAAAGCACAAGGAAGGGGATAAAATGGGCAGAAGTAGGATTAGACGAGAGGATAAAAAAAAATAATTTTGAAACATACGGTGTATGTGGACTTTATGTATGTGGCTCCGGACACGATCTAAGTCGTCTGAAAGAAGCTAAGAAATTATTATTGTATAGCGACGGGCAGTATAATGACCAACTGTATCATTACTAGCTTCTCAAGAAAGACTCCTCTCCGGGAACTTAGTTAGCCACTCACTTCATCCCGAGTGTTCTGAAGTGCGCAGTCTTGCACGTTCCAAACGCTCTATTACAGTCGCTCTCAGGTCAACAAACTCTTTGCATGAGGTGCATAAAATGAACACACCATAAGGACAGCATTTCATTCGACCCCATGCATGTTTAGGGAGTTAAATTAGGTACACGTGGCCTTAGGAATCTCAAAGAATCGTCTGTTTGGTTCATACAGATCCAATACCCATACTGCATACTTGCACATTAAGCTCAGGCGTAACTTGTAAATGCCCTCAAAGGCGTTTATCTTAAGAAACTGTACAGGGAAAAAAACATGTAGGCCTGAATGATTAAGATGGTCACATTTTATTTCAATATGGTTTTGATACAGGCATGATGTGTATTTTAAAACATACTAGGAAAACAATTTATATTTGAACGCAGTTTGATGTCGTTACTGGCAGTGCTACGGGCTGAACAATCCGGGGTCGAATCCCGGCAGAGGCAAGAGACATTTCTTCAAAACGTCCAGATCGGCTCTGGGGCCCGCCCAGCCTCCTATTACATATCTACGGAGGTCCTTTCCCGGGGACAAAGCGGCCAAAGCGTGAAGCTGACCACTCACCCCCATCTAGTGTCGAGGTTAAGAATAAGTGGAGCTATTCATCTACTCCCTCTACACGCCTTTATGGCGTGGACAGGGACAAATGTACCTTTACCTTGTTGAGTCATTTGTCATCTGTAACAGTTGATCCGCATGTGGCATAAATACACTCACACCAAGTTTCCCCCGTTCGGTCCGTCATTTTGTAACTACTAGTACCATTCTCAGCTGATTTGATCTGTTGCCCAAACACCTTACACACAACACTCCTAATTTCCTTACAGTATGTTCACAAGACGCAATTATTCCACTTCGGTCAGGGGTAGAAACAATTTTTCACAACTTTAGATCAACAGAAACCGTTGGGGAATGATCAACAAATATTAAAATATTATTGCAATGCAGAGACGGAAATTCGAATTCTGGCTGCTAGGACCGACAGTTACACCATCTTCAGGCACTTCATTGACCCTTTGATACGAGAAATTCTTGTAAAAAAACATGTAAAAAGTCAATGCCTACATACAGGCTAGATTACATAGACCAACCGGTTAAAGGTGTATAGGCGAAAAATACGAGGCGGATCGCGCATAGAGGCCGCGCAGGTGACGCGACTGCGCGGCAGCTATGCGCGATCGGCACTTTCTTTCTGGACGTGCTACGTAGTTTTTTCTCGCGACAGTCATGAGGAAGCATGTAAGTATACCGTATGCGGCAAATGCAGTTATTTAATGTTAAAACAGGTGGTACACATTATTACCACTGTGCTGTGGAGGGTTAAGTAAAGCTGACTGGAACAAAGTCAACGGCGCCTACCGACATCCATACCAATTTACAGCCCTGAGTTTAACTGTTTGTTCAGTCTGTGTAAAGGAAATAATTCGATCATTAAAGAGTTACATAACTAAATACACGCAACAAATTTAGGCTTCCGCCGCCGTGTAGTTGAGGTCTTCGCTCTTCTATGATGTTAAACACTGCAGGTTGGTAATTGGTTTCTGAAGTTTTGGGACAATGTAACCTTAGTCGACCCGCAAAAACAGACACTTTCTACTGCATGCTATAGCTAAAACTGCCATTAAAAGACACTGCTTACATTCATTTGTATGTTCATTTACAGCTCCAGTTAGGTAATCTATGCTAACACTTGGAATTATTTACTCCTTAACACATCATCAACGCTCGATGAGTCAGTATTTCAGAGAGCAGTTTATCTTTCATTACAGTAAAGAAGTCTGTTAACAATGTGTATTTAACAATTTAAACGCATTTAAAAACAATATGGAGTAGCCCATTAGATACTGATTGTTTGCCTGTTTATAAGGTTCCACCACACGTAGGAATTTATGGATTAACAAAAAAATTACATTGGGCAAACTGGTTGCTCAGGTTAGGAACCAGGGATTAGCTCTTTTGAATACAGCAACGAAACTTCGGGTTCCATAAACGAGTGGGAAGTTCTTGACCAGCTGAGCGACTATTAGCTTCTCAAGACGGACTCTGCTCCGTGTAGTTGGTTAGTCAGGACACGGTTCAGTGGTGAGCACGGTAAGTGGTGAGCAGTGGTAAGTGGTGAGCAGTGGTAAATACGGCAATGCACCTTCTGCTTCGATAGCAAGATTGAAATTGGTGTAAACGTCACAAAGGCGTTCTTTAATTTCAAAATGTCACATGGTTCCACGGTCCACACGCACATGTAATTTCATTTACGTCCATCAGAAAAGTACGGCCTACTCTGCGGAAATTTTCAAGGAATTCACAAATGCTTGGCAGTATTATTTGTAATTTTATACAGAATTTGACCCAGATTCGGCAATAAATATGGAAAGTGCGGGTATAAATTCATTTATGTCCAAAACTAAAGTATGGCTTTGATTACGCCAATTATCACTAAACTCATAACCACTAAACAAAGTTTTGCGAACATCTGCTGTACCGAATTTTATCCAAACCGGACAAAAAACGTAGAAAATACGGGAACAAATTTTATTGACTCCCCAAGTAAAGTACGGGTTTTCACTGCACAGCTTGTCACTAAACTGACAACTGCTGAATGGTAGCAAGTGAAGATATCCTAAACCGAATTTCACCCAGATCTGTCAAGAAATATGGAAAGTAGGGTAAAAATTTATTTACGTCCTTAAGTTAATGCATGGCTGTCACTAAGCCGATTTTCATGAAACTCGCGCTTGCTCGATAACTTTTTGTAAAGAATGTCCATGCCAAATTTCATGGGAATCCGAAAAACCGTTTGGTCACTGAAGCTAGGTCACAGACACATACGGACGGACAGACCAGGTCCCACACACATCTTGACTATCTCAGTAGCTATCGGCTGCTCAAGAGAGATTCCGTTTAACGCAGAGGCAGGATTTACATCACATTAAACACAGAAAGCACAAAAGCACCATTTGCGTGTGATACCTTGACATTTCCTGACGCACTCAGTTACATATTACCCACCTTCCCCAGGTTCCACAGACTGTAACAGGAAGTGGTAAACTAAACTACGCCTCCCCCCTAACAGCGGCTTCTCTGTTCCATAACCATCACAACATTAAACTCGAACTACCGCTCCCCCGCCGGATAAGCGAGTGCAGTTTCTGTTAATCACAACGGAACCTTGCGATTCACCGCCACGACCCGTTCAACATGTTTATGCACGGCCAACAGCCATCCGTGATGTACGACTGTCACAAGCCACATGAAGGCTGATCTTTTGATGTTTCTGAAAGCCAGAGATAAAAACACACGTCTTGTTTTCATGTAGCATTAATCCGTGGAGTTGTTTATCCAGGTTTACAATCAAATGCTGACAATAATGTCTAATATTACCGGCGTTACTTGTGTCAGAACTAGATGAAACGACAGAAAATAACGTCTGTGCCGCGATTTATAACAAAATTACCTCATATAGTGTTGCCAATAATTTCGTAATACATCGCGCTCAGATATGTATGTACCATATTTCGTCATTAACACAACAGTTATTTTAGTTTTACATTCAAGTTACTGTGAGTTTCAACGTAAAAACACTTACTTCTGGTATTCTCACTTTCAAGTCGTCGCAACTCCTTGAAGTTTCAAAAAGGATCCATACTAAACCCTGAAAGACGAAAAAGTGGAACTACTTTTCTGTCCAGTGTTCCCCGATTTCCGAAAGAGCATTGCTTTTTTGGAAGGTTCTCAGGCTTGCCCGTTTGTTATTCCTGTAAGAGTAACATGTGGATGAAGATCAGTATGGAACATTGGCGGAATGATACTGACAGGGGAAAACCGAAGTACTCGGAGAAAAAACCTCTCTCAATGACACTTTGTCCACGACAAATCTCACCCGGACTGACTTGGGATCAGACAGGGGCTTCCGCATTGAGAAACCGGCGACTAACCACATGAACCTTTAATGACGGAAGTTAACTTGAATTATATTTAAAAGATTAATTTCGCACACCCCAGTAAACACACTTCTTCCCGATTATAAAAACCTATCAAATACTGTATTGGGAAATAATCGACACTTTTCCTGAAATCCGTACATAACACGTAAATGCACAGTGTCAGCAGAACGTTAAACCTGGTGGTACATAAAGTAACCACTGGGCATTAAAGGCTTAATATGACTTCTGTTACTAAAAACAGCTTGATTAATGTACCCACGTTTTCCAGACTCCTCTTGAATCACCCTGTATATCTATCAGGAAAGACACTGTATTGCGATCTGCTTAGCTGACTGGAATAGCATTAATATCAACAACATAGCTTGTTTATGTATGCAAGCTTATGCACTGATGACATAGTTGAGAATTGATTTTTAAAACAACCTTCGTAATGAAATCTACTCTACCATTTGCAGATAACCGCCAGAAAATCAGCAGCAGAAATTCCACCGGCGACAGAATTCATCTCCGATTTAAGTAGAACTAACCACCCGCAAAACGTGAAAAACACTCGCTCGCAAATAGTCACACCATTTGATGAATCGATCAGGACCAGTATGGGATATGCATATGTACACACAGTTGAAAAGTACTGCAGAAAAGCTCTGACGTCAAACAGAAAATCCTTGCATTAAACATACGTCCAGTGAACAAACAAACTAAATTGATACGTGCTATTAAGATATAAAATTATGTAGTAAAGGAACGAACGTACATATCGAAAACAAAATGTGCGTCAAACTGCCAGACTTATCTCTAAACCATCACAGATCAGATATATAATACACTTATTTGGCGTGAGAATAGATTGATTTTAAATATTCAGTTGCCCTGACATCTTGTGGCGCCAAGATCACTTTTCAGGAACGTGTCTGGTAACTGAATTCCTATTGGTGTCCATGACCTGTGACAGCGCACTGGCGCAGACGGCCGTCGGAAGAGCGTAAGTATGGCTCTTGAATTTCTGCTGAAGGACAAAATCAATTTCAAAACATTTCGTAGGGTAAATGACGAATTTCGTATCTTCCACTGAAGCAAGTGATGAAGCCAATG
This sequence comes from Reticulitermes speratus, assembly GCA_021186555.1. Taxonomy (NCBI): domain Eukaryota; kingdom Metazoa; phylum Arthropoda; class Insecta; order Blattodea; family Rhinotermitidae; genus Reticulitermes; species Reticulitermes speratus. Next base: position 9,268,600 of record JAJKFL010000012.1, read on the forward strand.
ACCATTTCCGAAGCTTTCGCCTTAGTGACGACCAAATTTTGTATTCACCAAAACATACGCAGGTTTTAGAGATTCCAATGCAATCGAACGGGCATATTTAACAAAATCGATGGTGCACATTAACTGAGAAATTGAAAATCATCACTTTTGTCGAGCATCTCTCCTCATTTTATGGAACGCGAAGATCCATTACTGTGTTCACAAATTTCCGCTGGAGTTCATCATCCAGTGCCAGGTAAACATATTAATTCGTAACTTCATACCGTATTTGTCTAAAATGCACTTTAATATTATTCTTCCATCTCTGCCTAGATCTCTTAAGTAGGTCTTTTCCCTTGAAGATTTACAGATTCAGTTTTGGGTGCGGTATGTTCTCCAAGCGTCCCGTGTATCAGATTCAACAGCACAAATTACTAAGCTCCCCACTAAGTAATTGTCTCTAGTTCCCTGTTTCCTAAGTCCAAATATTATTCAAGGCATTATTTTAAACACCGCCAATTACATTCTGCCCGTCAAGTTCCACCAAACAAAATGGCGAGGTAACAGATGTCTTGTAGTGCTTAGGTTTTTGTGCAAGACGAACAAGTGCACTGACATGAATTTAAGCACAAGTACTTAAGGAGTAACAACAAAAATATCGAACAACATATGAAATTCATCTAACACTGAAAATAATTTATACAAGATCAGGATCATACAGAATGACTTATCAACGAATTATTTTTCATTACGTTAGACGATGTATTCACTGCAGCACTAGGTATATCAAACTGCATTTAGTCGTGACAGAAAAAGTACATACCATTTAGACCACATCAAAGGATTAAATGCATTAATTTATACAATTAAATGCAGTATGGTCAATAGAACACTTTTTCCTGCACCACTACTCGCGTTGGAGGTACGGTTCTCACGCTCAGGCCCGCTCAACCTTTTATGTGGTGCAGGCAACTTGGGCAAAATTTACTCTGCATGCGGGAAACATGAAATTCGGTACACAGAATGAAGAAATGAATAAGTATATGTACAATTATATGTATAATTCTACCTGTGTGTTTTTCTATACGTTATGTGCGATAAAAATATACTGAAAATAATACGAAAAATTTATTTAAAAAATGGAATTCACAACCTAGTCTAGGGTGTCATTATTTTCAGCACATTTTTACAAAATGAATCAGTAATGTAACGTACGTCTCCCTAAATAAGCAGCTCATAATTTATAATTTAAAGCTTTCACGGCGACTGAATGCAATAAAATATTCTCGGGCTAGCAACCGCGTCAGGTGGTTGAATGGCAAGTTCCCCGATAACGAGGACACAGACGGTCCCCGAAACGTTGGTTCACTCGCCATTCAACCACCTGACGCGGCTGCCAGCCCGAGAATATTTTATTGAGCTCATAATTTTTTCAAAATTACTTCGGTGTTCATTCTCAGCTTTGCGAGGGAAAGGGTTAAAAGACGTTTTCTCATTTAAAATGTCGCCGAGGGCAACATAACGCTGCATCGCGGGCAAAATGTCCACGAGCTACCGGTTCGGCGGGCCTCCTTTACCGCAAAAGTGCTGTCCGTCTCAGCACTGAAGGCGAATCGCACTGCCCCCACGTCACCTACCGGCGGTGTGGACTGCCACTACTACTCTTTCCCCTTGTCTTCCCCACCAACCGCCTCCGGCACTCATCCACAGTATACACTGCTGTGGTCGAGAGGGTGGGCCTGCTTCGTGTCGAATGTCCAGAGTTCAAATCACGATCCCTCACTCGACTATTCTGTGAGGTCTTTCTCGCTTGTCCTCAGTCCCTACATATACATGCCGGGATAGTCCCTCAAATAGGCAATGAGCGATTCCACACACAATTCATTTTTCATGATCCTAGCATTCAAGTATTAAACAGAGTCGAGGAGGAGAGGAATATCCCACATACAATAAAAAAGAAGAAAGGCCAACTGGATTGGTCACATCTTGCGTAGAAACTGCCTTCTGAAACATGTGATTGAAGGAAAGTTAGAAGGAAGGATAGAAATGATGGGAAGACGAGGGAGAAGACGTAAGCAGCTACTGGATGACTTTAAGGAAAAGAGAAGATACTGGAAATTGAAAGAAGAAGCACTAGATCGCATCCTGTGGAGAACTTGATTTGGAAGAGGCTACGGACCTGTCGTAAAACAGACTACAGAATAAATGAAAGCATTCAAAAAGTCCTTAAATAAAACAGGAATAAAGAAATAAAACATACAGCTACTGCAATATTAAAAAAAAACTGATTTAGATCATGATGCAATAAAAATACATCAACAATTAAACAACAGATAACTAAATACTTGCAGAATAAATGGTATAACGTACGTTATTGGTGTTAAGGGGAATTCAATCCCCTTCACTTGAATGGACATATAGGAAGCTGCCCGTCATACTCCGCTGCTTTGCATGATATTGCTTTCTTATCTTATGGGGAAGCCATTCACAATAGCTTCTCGTGGCCACAAAGCGCTACCAAGTGTGCATAAAGACTAAAGAATACACGAGGGCGCTTTCCAACCGCAACTGCTCAGCACTACAGAACGCAGGTACTCACAACTACGTCGGCAAATACATGGAAGTGTTCACAAATTACACACCAACGAAATGCACTATATTTTGGCTTTTTATTCTTTTACTTTATTCGGGGTTAAAGAATAAAAAAAGTGAAAGTATAGTGCATTTCGTTGGTGTGTAATTTGTGAATTGTTAAAAAAAATGCACGGTGAAGATAATATTAAAAAAAACACGGAAATATGTTTACTCCATTATATGACTTGTCTCAATAAGGTCCATAAAATAAAAGCATAATTCAGTACCGTCTCCCCGTTCCACTGCCTTATATGTTTCATCTGCAGAAGTACCAGATGACTTTCAATACGTCGTTAAACGTTTGGGCACGGCCGTGCCATGGCTCAGGCGGTTAGTCGCCGGCCTCTCACCACGGAGGCTCGGGTTCGATCCCAGGTCAAGTCCATGTGAGATTTGTGGTGGACAAAGTGGCACTGGGACAGGTTTTTCTCCGAGTTGTCGGTTTTCCCCTGTCAATTTCATTCCACTGGTGCTCCATTACATGTAAAACTTGGTAAAAAAAACTGCTCATCTTCATCACAGGGGTTGCACAAAAAGCCTTAAGGCTGTGGTGCATCCGAAGCATCAGCTGCGGGCCCCCCTCACCAATAAAAAAAAAAGTTTGGGCAACAGAGTGAAGCCTCGGTCATCCGACTTTCGATCAACCGACCCCCCGCACTAGCCGACTCGTCCTTCCGAACTTCCAGGAATTTTAACATTTCGGTTACACATTATACTGTATTTTTGTGGGTGGCCAATAACATAGCCTATGGAATTACATTCGAGAGTGATGACACACAGTCCTGCGTAGGCTTCTTAGGCCAGCGGGACACAGGTCAGACATCGTTATGTGGCGGACGTTCTCGACATATTTAGGTCTTAAAATGTGCTTTAGGACTTATTCCCTTATTCTATGTCAAAATTATACTAAAATGCATTGCTTTTATGCTAAAACGTTGCCTATCACTGACCACAAACAACACTCATAACGGAGCGTCGAATAATAATCCTTTACCGACGTTTCAGGACAACGTATCGGTCAAAAAGAACGTCTTGACCCTTGAAGATGGGACTGATACGTTGTCCCGAAACGTCGGTAAAGGATTACCATTCGACGTTGCGTAATGCCCCAGAAGAGCGCAGATCTCATCAACATCGCGGCGGAAACCTGAAATTACACTCACAACCTTTCGAAAGCAGTCTGATTTCGTCTTCAGGTGAAAACACTAATCCAAACAATAATTGACTAAACTAAAAGCTGTACCTCAACTCCCCCTTTCGACCTCCATGGTCGGTTGTAGGGTGAACCTTACTTTTAAAAGTAAGGTTGCTACCACGCCCTGTACTCAAGCCTACCAATGTGTACGATGTCGCACAGTGTATTTAGCCGATGTATTCAGTATAATTCTCAGCATAAACAGCACTAGCACTAACCAGCACTAAGCCGTTAATTGTTGTAGCGCAGACGCAGTGTTTCCTTGGAAGCAAGGACTGGGTTCTTAATATTTAGATAAATTTCATGCTTATAAGAGTGGACTGCAATTATGGTAACTTCTCTGATGGTGAAAAGTTGCAGAATATTTACAATGATCTCAAACACGATACACATTTAAACACTGACTTCCGCTCTGCTCTCTGTTGGGTGTTTGGAGAATTAATGGAAAGTTGTGTCTATTGGCAACACAATAACAAGACGTAACGTCGCAAGGCTTGCAACTGTTGCAGTGGTTAACATTATTGAGAAAAAACCACTAAACCCCTCCCCCCACCACAAACTGCCATTATTGCCTATCAAGATGTGGTTTTCACAGAACGACATACATTTACTCTAGGAGACACAACCCGGTACTGGTCACTTCTTGCGTAGGAACTGCCTTCTGAAACACGTTATTGAAGTAAGGCAGGAAGGAACGGGAAGACGATGAAGAAAACGTAAGCAGCTACTGGACGACCTTAAGGAAACGAGAAGAGACTGGAAATTGAAGGAGGAAGCTTTAGATTACACTCTGTGGAGATATCGTTTGGATGAGGCTACGGACCTGTCGTAAGACAGACTACGTGAAGATGACGTAACTTGTAAACCCAGCTGTCAAATCTGAATTAAAGTCTACACACGCAATTCCCAATTAATATCTACAAATGCTGCTTATCCTAGCGACATCCAGCATTTGGCTGTTCCTGTACTCGTTCAACTGGTTCGGTAACCAACCATTAGCATTATCTAAATAACGACGAGTTATACAACTCGCTAATTTTTACTGCGGTCTTCTGGCTCATGACACCGTGTAGTCTGGTATACGAGTAGTGATATTTCGGAGAAAAACCCTCCCTCTATTACCACATTATACGGTGTCATAACCAACAGAACCACACGTCTGCAAAAACCTCAAATCACTCCATTCCATTCAATGGCGCTCATTGCCCACTTCGGCCCAGGGTTTCTGAATTATGAATTATCCATTCTTCCAAACTAGACATCGCGTCACTGGGTAATTACTTCCGGACGCTTCGAAACCACTACGGTGTTTCGGAACCAACTACAAAGTGACGTGGCGTCATAGTCCAGAAAAAAAATATCTTTCAGCTAAACCACTGCGTAAACGTAACAAGACTGGCAATGTACGTATAACGTCACATTCAGGCGCGTTCGCGTAACCATTGTTGCCGTGGAAAAGCAATAAGTATTACATATTCTGAGTGTGTGTGTCTGTAGCCTTAGTTATCCAGCATGCAATGCGCATGCGTCGTATTATATTGTTATCTGTGGCCTGTCTGGCTCTACCATATTTTTACACAATACTTCATAAACGGCACGATTTTCGGAAAAAGTTATTGAACATAAAATGTGTGTTTTGATTTTCTCTACAACTTTTGTCGGAAACATTTCGCAGTCTAATAAAAGTTGAGCGAGATATTATCATAAATGAACACAGGTCTTCATCTAAAGTACCGTTATTCTTGTCAGATATTAACGAAACTTGAGTTTTGTCAACAAGTTTTAGAAAATTCTCAAATATCAAATTTCATGCAAATCCGTCCAGTGGGAGCCGAGTTGTTCCACGCGGACGGACAGACAAACAGGCATACATGACAAAGCTAATAGTCGCTTTGCGCAATGTTGCGAACGCGCCTACAAACCCACATTTTTAACCCTGTTTGTAACTATAAGGTAAGACTCATTGGATGGGGAATTCTGAAATAACTACCGTATAATAATTCTACATAGTTCGTTAATGATACAGAAGGTGCCACACATAACTGCCCCTTGCCTTTAAATAAATAAATTATAATTATTAATATTATTGTCATTTGAGCCTGCAGTGCATATTTACAGGGATGTAGGTGCCAACTCCATGTTTTCTGCAGTACACAACCCCTGCACTTGCATTACTCTTACTATACATGTAGTTTATCACACACTGTATAAGGAGTGCACAAATCTTTCAAAAATGTAGCAGCCACCTCAAAATTATTGGCGCCAGAAGGGTGACATGAAGTAAGTTCCATACTGAGGAAAAACAGATATCAGGCGCCACTGTATAAAATGCAGTCGCCACGACGACCTGGCGCCCGAGATTTGTGCACCCCTGCATTGTATATTCTATAAGTATAAATATGTTTTTTTTTATCTCTATTTATACTAGTTCTTCTTCCTCCTTCTTAAAGACGTGTTTGGTTTTCTTCACTTGATTATTCCATTCACATTTTGTCCCATGTAAAAATGTACCTGTTCTCTAATTCTTTGCCTTGGGGCAATTATTCGTTATTATTTTCTTATACGCCATTTCCTCCTTTATATTTAACCATATATCATTCAGAAATTTTTCTACAGGGTTAATTGGAAACGATGTAACAGGAAGCTGTCAGGCCTTATTTAAGACACTATCCTGGAATTTGACTTGAAGATTTGAGGGAAGACAAATTATGTTCGCAAAATAAGTGGAAGTGTAAAAGATATGAAGAGAGAAAACACTAATACATAATTCATTAAGGCAATACATATATATGTAAGTCCTACTTGCGACCTTATTCGCAAACAGCTTGTCAATCCAGAAGTATGTCCATAAATGTCAAGTATTCATTGTCTCAGCATTAATTCTGAACCCGAACAGGCCGATGGCCTAGTCCGTGAAAGCTTAAGAACAAGACAATTAGCATATAGTGGCGGTGTTAGATCAGATCAAGGTTCCCTTGAAGGGTTCGCTGAACCCTGAAGACATACAGCAGGAGAGGTCACTGCAACCTTCAACTGTCGACAGTGCTCCTCCTACGGAAGAAGTTCACTTACATTGTCCTTTCTTTGCACTCAACAGGTTATTTATCCTTCTGCTTTCATTGGTCAAGTCACAGAAATAAATATTCTGCAGACAGTCAACGTATTAAATGTCTACTACTGATGGTCGTTTCCTCAATCTTGATTAAACTTTGTGTAAATAATAATGCAATGATCCAGTTGTCTTTCTAAGGCTGTACAAATTAAATAAATTACATTTTTTTCAACGAGTAGGACGCCAAATTTTTAAAAAATTGTGGTGAAAATATTTCAAAACAACTGTAATCAAACATACACAATAAAGTGCCACATTCTATAACAAATTGGCACTTATTTTAATACACAAACATACACAATAAAGTGCCAAATTCTGTAACAAATTGGCACTTATTTTAATACACAAACATACACAATAAAGTGCCACATTCTGTAACAAATTGGCACTTATTTTAATACACAAACATACACAATAAAATGCCAAATTCTGTAACAAATTGGCACTTATTTTAATACACAAACATACACAATAAAGTGCCACATTCTGTAACAAATTGGCACTTATTTTAATACACAAACATACACAATAAAATGCCAAATTCTGTAACAAATTGGCACTTATTTTAATACACAAACATACACAATAAAGTGCCACATTCTGTAACAAATTGGCACTTATTTTAATACACAAACATGATCAGTACAAAGCAACCATTAAGTCAGCTCTCCTTTAGCTAAGACAAAGTAAGCCCTCTGGCTCGTTCACATTCTAAATTTTATTACCAAAGAAGGAATAATGTAAGCATATAAAGAAACGTCCTAAACTATGATCGACCAATCGCAAGGCCTCTACCTGCAAAGAAAACAAAATGCTAAGGTGTGAATATAAAACTTTTTAAAACGTAACATATGGTTTGTGAGGAATGCGAGCGGAATTGGGTCACGAAAATTGCTTTCCCGTGGTTATTATCTTCTAAAAATCTGTTGAAAGGAAACTAACAACTTTAAACAGGAAGCACTCACCCTTTTCCCCAAAAACCACAGACCGTTTTAAAACCGAAAGTATCAATCTGTTACATTCAACCGAATTTCCGTAATTGAATAGCTACTCTTTAAAGGGATTTAAATGTATACAAAATAAGGTTCACTAAATAATGCAAATTATATGGACGTATTTATTCTTCCTGAAAGGGTTTGTTATGCCTATTACATTCAGTCGCATTAGAAACCTATTATTTTGCCACGCTTCCGGCAATCGCAGGGTATGTTTCGCGGTAACGAAATAAAGGAAACTTAATACAATTACGCGGATACCTAACTGTACACTGCATCACTGTACCGCCTAGCTAGCCACAAAATTATCTCCCAGCGTCCTCATTCAGATGAAATGAATATTTTCGAAGCGTGTAATTTTAAACAAAAATACAGCCATGGTATTAGCATGAAAATCAAATTTGGGGGGGGGGGGGCCGGGGTAATTAAACCGTGTCCACAGAAATTCTTGTTCTTCCACGGTAAATATGCCAGACTGCCATATTCCAAATCCATAGTCCGTTGGCCTGAGCATAATGAAAACGTATTGTCTATCTACACATGCCATCTTCAAAATATAAATTCTGTTATACTCGTATATAAAAATAAGCCATATGAAAATTCACACAAAAATTCTGGAACCTTCAATGAAATATAAAAACATGCGCATAATCCATATACAAGAACCGATTAACAGAGATAAATACAATAGTTTTACGCGGAGAACTCACAGTGAAATTTATAAAGATTTTAATATATGCATGTCATAGGCAGGAGTACTGGCTACATTTTTAACAGAATATTTTATACAATTTTTTGATTATATTAAAACACGAATTGAATCGGGAGTTTTTTTTTTTGTGTAAAGAATGAGATCTCATTCCACTCTCGACCTTGACAATGTACATCAATATTTTAAAATTTAGTGCGTGATGATGGCCATGTAGGCCGAAACATGTAGTAAATAATGATTAACTACAAAATTTGAGTTGTCAAAGGCGGTCTATATATTATTCTACTTCATTATATGAATTCACAAAGGCATGTAAACTACAGTCCACTCACCATTTGCTGTCACATTCCTATCTTATTCAACAACGTCCTACACAATGCGGTCAAATCACCGGACACTCGGTCAGTCGGTTAGTTCCATCACTACAGTGACGGGTTAGACTTTCATTTTTTTCGATGCTATACATCTCACTGGCTGACAGTCTTGGTAACTTCCTCCATGGGGTAGAGCCCTTCTAGACAGGCTAACAGGTCCTCAGATAGTCAAGTAATTCCCTGACTTAATCGAAACAGAAGCATCGTTACCGTGTCCAAAAGAGATTGAAAATAGTAGTTATCCTAAGCCAGTATAATCCAGCCCAAACCCTTCCATCCTATTTCCTTAAAATCCGTCTTAATTCATTCATCCTGTAGTCTGTCTTACGACAGGTCCGTAGCCTCTTCCAAAGCGAGATCTCCATTGATTGCGATCTAGTGCTTCCTCTTTCAATTTCCAGTATCCTCTCTTTTCCTTAAGGTCATCAAGTAGCTGCTTACGTCTTCTCCCTCGTCTTCCCGTCATTTCTATCCTTCCTTCTAACTTTCCTTCAATTACGCGTTTCAGAAGGCAGTTCCTACGCAAGATGTGACCAATCCAGTTAGCCTTCCTTTTCTTTATTGTATGTACGATATTCCTCTCCTCCTTGACTCTGTGTAATACTTCTTAATACGTCTTAATATTACTATCCAATTTACACCTATGTCTCTTTTCATCACGTTTCTTCACCATAAACCTGTAAGCATTTCTCTTCTCCCCCATTCGTGCCACATACCCCGCCAATCTCATTCTCCTTGCTTTGATCACCCTAATAACATTTGGCGAGGAGTACATGTTATGAAGATCCTCATTATGCTGTTTTCTCTAATATCCCGTTCCTGTCTCCCTCCTGCGTCCAAGTAACTTCCTCAGCACCCTATTCTCGATCAACCCCCAGTATATGTTCTTCTTCTATGTGACAGACCAAGCTGATATCTATTTTAAACTTAATGTTACTCATCCCCTTGTGTTTATATATCAACAATAAAACTATTCACTGTACGCAGTTCTACCGTTTGAAGAGCAATAAACAGGACAGTTATAAAAACGCACCAAACCTGTCTGCTTACTTGCACGTATATCGTTGAATAAGCTTAACTATAAATGAAAGTTTTACACATGAACTCCCTACAGCAGAGTCACTTCGAGAAGCTAACAGTTACCCAGCTGGTTAAGATAATCGTTTCCTTTTACAGAACACGAAGGTTCATGACCGTGCACACAATAACCCGCCACTAAAAACCTATCCTGAGCAAGATGAATCCACAAATACACATCCTATTTTAAGACCCATTACTTTAAACATAACCGTATATTTGGACACTATCATGAGCTTTCTTGAGAAAACTGATGGCGGTTTACTTTTCATGGACCGAAGATATACAGTAGAACCCCCGTATCCGCGGATTCGGTATCCGCGGTTTCAGTTATCCGCGGCCCGAAAATATTAACACATTCACTGCCAAAGTCGACCATGGTCGATTTCAGTATTTACGTTTTAATTTGCCAGCGTCGACTTTAGTCCATCTAAAGTTTACTCTGTGCTTTTATATATAGGGTTCGCTACTATCCGCGGTTTCGGGCATCCGCGGTAGGTCTTGGAACGTATCACCCGCGGATACGGGGGGACTACTGTATTCGTTTGAAGACTTTTGGTATACACTCCCAACAGCGAATTTAATCTCAATACTTTGAGTACTTTCAGAGATTAATCATATGGAGGAGAGGCGAGTGTATATAGGTAGACAGTACCGCTGTATAGTGCATTACGTGCAGAGAATGTGCGACAACACTCTCTCTGACATTATGTGTTTACTAGTCTCTGTGTTCATCTAATAAAATGTTATCTAAGCTAATATTTTCAAGTAGCAAACGTTAACAATTTTAATAACATTGATTCTCTAATGACTAATATTTATGTGAATTAGATTTAAAGATTCGGCACGTACCGAGCTGTAAGCACATACCTTCTCCGTGATAAAAAGCAATCAAATTCACGGATATGAGTACCATATAAAAACCACCCAGTCAATGCTGTTTGTTCTTAGAACCATACAAAACACACGAACGCACTCGGTGGCCAGAATGTAAAATTTTTTAATGCTAAACCTGGTGGTACACAAAGCAACCACTAGGCTTTAAAAGGTTAAGATTTACGTACGTATTCAATTTACATTCTTATTTGTTTATAGAAAAAAAAAATGTAATAAGGTGCTTAGTGCTGACACGTCGCTTCTACCTAATTTTATTTTCACGTACGTAAACGCAGTTACCTGGGCAACAAAAAACAAATGGTGCCCCTCAGTAGTGACAGTCTGTAAATCTGTTTGGAACCTACCTGTGACCGCTGCTACGTTGTGTGGGGTTAAGAAGGTGCTAATATCCCCCAGCCCATCAATATTTGAACAACTACGTTCTAGTAGGTACTTACTAAATAACACAGATGGGTGGGAATGGTCGAAACACGAATTATGTTAATCTCCATGTCGCGCAAGTCAAAGCCTTGAGGTTGTCTGCTACAGGAACAAGAGTAACAGACACATCCGTTTGTATAAAGTAAAGTGGAGTTCACCCTAGAACAGGCCATGAAGGCCCAGAGGAGGAGTAGAGGTATCCTTAACCTCGGCGCTAGATGGGGGTGGGTGGTCAACGCCACGTCCCGGCCGCTTTACCCCCGGGAATGACCCGGTACCCAGGGCCGGACTGGACGGGTGCTGAAAATCTCGCCCACACCGGGATTTGATCCCCGGACCGTCCAGCTCGTAGCGAGTCGCTATACCGGTTACGCTATCCCGGCCCAAAATCCGTTTTTATCTTTATTTAAATGACCATACTGTTGTCACAGACAGTTCACTGCACAGGATACAAAACATGTCTCGTCACTCTACCTAAGATTGCATTACACCCTTTTACAAACTCGTGTAACTCTGTAACGCCTTTAGTCAGAAGTCCACATGGCAATAGTCCAGTAAACTGGCTACGCTACAGGGAATTCGATTGTCGTCAGGGGCATTTGTATTTTCTCTTAGTCGCCACCTCCGCGCCGAATTCGGAAGCCATTTGACCTCACATCCATTGCATACTAAGGGCTCTGTAGCTACTCATTCACCGCCATCTACTGCCGAATTTAAGCATGAGTACAACTTTACTATTTTATGGCCCGGTGCTGTGCGTAGGGACACCCCTTTAAATAACTGTAAAGCTGTACCTGTTCTTAATAATCACCATGCCAGGAAGAGGTATGGATAGTGGAGGTATAGCTCCAAGCATTCTTAAGCTTGGCAACTGATCAATGTAATTAGTCAACCTCATGACCCGACACGTTACCTTGGTAACTACTGAATTCGTGAGCCTCAGACACGGGCTGGACGATGTGTCGAAGTGAGAAAAGACAAAAGTTGCCACATGACGAAGACAGAACGAGGTGTTTTCAGCAGAGGTTCTCGATTTTTGCAAAAATCTATGAGCCATATCAAAATTCTTGGCGCCAGAAGGGTGACGTGAAACAAGTTAGATACTGAGGACCGACTTGGCTCCCTGTATTTGTGCAACCCTGCTCTACAGCCATTTCCTGTGATGTTCCGAAGACGACTTATTCTCCATGGCAACCTTGCGCCCGGTATTTGGGCACCCCTGCTTAATGATAATTTTTTAAATGAATAACAAGCGTATAAATTATCGCAGGCTTTCTTTATAGGTGTAGCTGTAAACATGCCTAAGCTCCCACTATCTGCGGTACGTCAATAGGAAAACAAGCCTTATCTGTATTAACAGGTCCGAAAATATTTAGTGGTCCCTTTAGAGTAATTACTAAAGATTACCCAATAACTGACAAGCAATTTTCACAACTGCACTTAGCATTATTCTCCCCTTTTCTTCTTGTTTTCAGTGTCAGTTTTCAAGGTTTCCTCGCCAAAGTTATGCACATTCGCTTCGAGATTCCTTCATCCAAACTGCTTCTCCATCCCCGTGTAACGTCAATCTAACTATGTAAACAATATCACAATAAACAATTTAAATCTTTTTTTTTTTTCGCGTCAATTTATTTCGTCTGATTGAAGCTTAAAATATTTTACTGAACAGTTTCTTTTCCTGCTATTATTTCTTCAGAGTAAGAAATATATTCCACAGCCGTAAAAAAAACTAAAACAAATAATGTGAGATCTGGGGTTGGCGAAGATTCAGTTCTTCTGCGATATGACGCCGTGTCTATCTGAAAATACTGACGCTTCGGAGGAGCTTTTTATTTTGCCTCAGTCTTCAGGGACTAAGAACTCTTTGACTACTTGGGCCCTGAAGATGGAAGTAATAAACTCTTCCGAAATGTCTATATTTACCCATCAAAACGGCGTCATATCCCAGAAGAACAACAGGAACTAAGAACACTTTGATTACTTGGGCCATGAAGATGGAAGTAACAAACTCTTCCGAAATGTCCATATTTACCCATCAAAACGGCGTCATATCCCAAAAGACTAACATGTTCTTTAAGTGGAAGAAGGTTGCAGGTAATAACAATAAATATGCTACTGCAAACACGTGCACAAATATTTAATATTTATCTACAATAATTCGTGCAAAATACCTCTGCATATACTGCAAATGTAACATATTCTTCTTACGTAACAGGTGATAATATATCTTCTAATATCTGTGCATCAAACTAGAAAATATTTACCTTGGTATTCAAGACGTGCCATCAGGAGCGTAGCGAAAGTTTTGTGGCCACAACAGCACCTCTACACATCGCCGCAAGGCCTGAAGCTTGTGTCAAGGACATGCCTGTCTTCACTGAGAAAAAATAAGCTAAATAAATACAGTTTCCATACGAAGACTTTTACGGCACGCTGACGAAGACACGGAACCGTACATACATATCTACATACCTTATTGAACAAGCAGTTCAGAGCTGAACTCATAAAGTAAACTTTCCTATTACATAGTCATCAAATCCCACAGAGCTGTTACTGCTATTATCAAGTGCATTCGCAAAACAATTACTAAAAGCGACTATTAGCTTCGTCATGCCGTCATGCCGACCCTCCGTCCGTCCGCGTGGAACAACTCGGCTCCTACTGGACGGATTTTCGTGAAACGTTATATTGGGGATTTTTTTTTAAATCCGTCGAACATATTCAAGTTTGGTTAAAATCGCACAAAAATAATAGGAACTTTACATGAAGACCCATGGGCATTTATGTCACTCATTGGTCTTTATAACGGAGACAGACTGTGTTCTCTGTGAGGTACAAAATGAGGCCGAAGAAAGAGGTGACGATCTGAAAATGACGTCTGAGACGGACTGTCTTCACTGTAAGCTAGGAGCTTAAACCGAAACAACAGCTGCATATCCAAAAATAACAATCTAACAACATCGACTCCAAACCTGTTGAGCGGTGCAACTGTTGCTAAGATAAACAGGACATTTAGAGGGACAATAACAGATAGAAGGCGCCGAAATTGTTACGACCTGGAGTGTGGACTGTTTGTTGAATATATTATTGTGAATCTGTGACAATTTAAGTGCACTTGTTGGTTGATATTAAAAAAATCGAACTACAAGGGTTCGATCCCGGGTCAGTCCATGTGAGATTTGTGGTGGACAAAGTGGCACTGGGACAGGTTTTTCTCCGAGTTGTCGGTTTTCCCCTGTCAATTTCATTCCGCTGGTGCTCCACTAATTGTAAAACTTGGTAAAAAAAATGCTCATCTTCATCACAGGGGGTTGCACAAGAAGCCTTAAGGCTGCGGTGCGTCCGTAGCATCTTCTGCGGGGCCCTTCACCACGGGGGGGGGGGGAGGAGGATAAAATTAATTTCATGGGATCTTGCTGCCTCCATCACAATGAATGGAGACACGCTCGTCTAGAACGTCAGTATACTTCTATCAGACTACACGGCGTCACACCACACATGACAGCAGTCATCACAGTCACCGCCACAAAAACCTCAGATAGCACAAACGACTATTGGTCTCCTTGCCACACACCATGGCCGACTGCTTCCAGAGCCGAGTGCAGACATGACGCTGGGCACGTAAACCACGTAGGCTATGCTAATGATGATTGAAGTCACACAAATGAGGCAGTACATTCTGTGTTCAAACACGTCACGCCAACTTATGATATCGTCTAATGATGAGTACTGCTATTCTTACACACGCTAGAAAACTACTAATTTGTAATAAAGGAACACAATTCCTGGTACTGACCTCAAGAACTCCAGCTTTTTACGTAAATCTGAAAGTCAGGGTTACCAGTTTTCTGATTTTATCGACAGTCTAGTACTGAAAACAGAACAGAACCTTTCAACAACTGGATCTGTTTCCTTCATCAGGTAGGAAGGCACGTCTGCAGTTGGGTCCAAAGATTCAGGACAGCTGTGTCTGTCGCACTCACATCCACACCCTTCCACCTGAAGACAGCAACAGATCCAGTGCCTGAAACGATGCGCTATTTTTGTTAATACCAGACGTCGGTGCAAGTCCAGAGACGTGATGAATCGTTTAGAATTTAAATCTTAAACTGACTGATATTTTAATCTTAGTTTCTGAAATAAAGATGCATATACTGGTATCCCTCGACTTAAGTGAAAACTGCACCCGAAAGTAAAATAGAGTAATTCGAAACCTTGTACCTAATTTTGTGTCATTGCCTTCAACTTTGGTTCAAAAACACACATTCAACTAACATTAATACCATCCATTTTAGCCAACTGAATCACAATTCTTCTTGTTCTAGCCAAACAATGTTCTTACATTATAGCCTTCAATACTCAAAACAGAAGAGCAACTTTCAACAACTATACCTGTCCCGTCATCAGGTGGAAAAGCACCTACACAGTTTGTCGCACCATGCTCTTAGATTTAGTCTTCAACAGAAAAAAAAAGCAAATTAACAAAGCATATTAAAACAAGTTGAGGTTAGCTCTATCTAAGGGACACAACAGAGTAGGTGTTCCCCTCCCCCTTCACCTGAGGACGGAAGCAGATCCAGTTTCCGAAACGTCGTGTAATCCAGTTATTTTAGATTTCCGGACGATGGACAAAGTCCAGAAACCCATTAGTTCTCAGTGTTACATGCCGTCGTCAGAAGCTTTTAGAATTTAATTAAGTTAAGCTACCTTCGCTCTTCTGGGATGTTATGCAGCGTGCATTGGTAGCTAGTTACCGATGTTTCGGGACAACCTACCTGTCCTATCCTTCAGTAATATCCCAGAAGAGTGAAGATCTCATTTGCAAGGCGGCGGAAGCTGAAATCACGCAAGTTAACGTTAAATTCAAGTACGTCAAAAGAGGCCCGTGCCACGGCCCAGGCGGTTAATCGCCGGCCTCTCACCGTAGAGGCTCGAGTTCGATCCCGGGTCAGCCCATGTGGGATTTGTGGTGGATAAAGTGTCACTGGGACAGGTTTTTCTCCCGAGTACTTCGGTTTTCCCCTGTAAAACTCATTCCACCGGTGCTCCATTACACGGAAAATCGAAAAAAAACTAATCACCTTCATCACAGGGTTGCACAATAAGCCTTAAGGCTGCGGTGCGTCCGTAGCATCTGCTGCGGGGCCCTTCACAAAAAAAAAAAGTCAAAATATTGTAAGTCAGGGAATAGGCATACTGTAGTTACTACAGTGGTTGGTTTCCTGGAAAATAAAGGGGTAGAAACTGTGCGACACGCATGTCTCTCCCTCCGAAAAAAAAAACCAGTCAATCCAACTACCCAAACATCCGAGCAAATAACCAAAGAGCAAACTAATGGGGAGACTTCCCTTGCTAAGATCAACTATTCCTACGTAAGAAACGCATAACTCGAATGTGATAAGGTACCTTACAAAATTTAAGGGGAAGGGATGAGAAAATGACCATGCGCCATCGGGTTTGGTCGTCTTGACTGAGGGCCCCATCTAGTAACCAAACTATATTAACTAAAAACCGAAATTTATTGCAAGTAGTTCATTCTCGCTACGGGCTGGACGGTCTGGGGATCGAAACCCGGTGGGGGAAAGATTTTCCGCACCCATCGAGACCGGCCCTGGGGCCCACCCAACCTCCTGTAAAATGGGTACCAGGTATCTTATCCGGCGGTAAAGCGGCCGGGGCGTGGCGTTAGCCACCAACTTCTATCTAGCGCCGAGGCTAAAAAAAAAAAGAGTACAGCTATACCTATATTATATGGCAAGTTTTACGGGTGAACTTTACGTTACTTTACTTATTATTCATTACAACATGTTTCGGCCAACTTGGCCATCTTCACGTAATACAAAAATAATATAGAAAACGCTTGGGAGTTTAATTGCAACACTAAGTTCCATAAAAAATTAAATATATTTCTTACATAAAGAGTAATAATTCTGAAGATATATGTTACTGATGTAATTTTGGAGTTTTGAATATTCCAGTTATCCAAAAAAGTAAGCCTTAAAAAGTTCTAGCTTTTTACCTAAATTTAAGATACGTTTTATGTTGAGTATTTAATTATGGTGTACACTTTTTACTTTTAGAAGATTTTGTAAAGTAGTCCTTGGGAGGGTAGGATGTGTGTCTGAGAGTTGAACCCAGGAGGCTATAATCGCCGCTGTAATTGTGCGTGTGCGTGTGTGTGTGGAGGGGGGGGGAAGACTTCGGCTGATAGCCCCTGTGATGGAGGGAGCGGGCGTTTGGTATTTACAACTGGGGAAAATCACGGAAAAATTCAGTCAGTGTAGGAAAAAACTCTCCCCTAAAAGCGACAGATCTGGCACAGTAGGAATACTAACAGAAGCTGTTAAAGTTAAACAAATTACCTGAAATATGTGTAAACCTCACGACTGATAAGGTAACGTCTGTTAGAAAAACGGACACTGGCAAGGACACACCGTAAAATATAGACCCTTGTAACGGTAACTGGAGACGCCTTAAATTTGGATGATGAGATGATATATACGTCATATGTAAAGTTGAAATCCACCCTAAAAGGTCGCCGATTTCAGACGGAAGAAAATTCGCTAAGGGACCTTTGCGCTATCCCGCAAAACACGTTCCAGGACGCGTTCCAGAACTGGAAAAAAATGTTGGGAGCGGTGTATCAACAGTGGAGGGCAGTACTTTGAAGGAGACAAGTCTGCTTAAGTTGTAAGTAAAGCAATAAATTAAAATTAAAAAAAGTTCGGTATCATTTTGGACAGACCTCGTATAGGTCTACTAGCAGTTCTACTGATATTCCTAGGTTCAATTTCGTAATCCCATGCTACACCAGCTAGCAATAAGAGCTTTTAATCGATGCCTTAAATTCCTAGAATGAAATAAACTACGTTTATGGTCTTTCGGCGAAAACAAATACACTAAACAAAAACATAAAAATTTAATTCCCTGCCAGTAAAGAGTTCCTTCTGCAGAGAGCATGAGCAATAAAATCATAAGATGAAGTGCCAATAAATCCTTCGAAATTGGGGCAGAATTTAGATAAGCAGGAAAAAAACACTAACAAATTAAATCAAATTAAATTTATGGCAAATTTAAGAGGATATTAAAGTCGGGAAAAGCTTGCTAATATACAGGTTTACAATCCATTACCTTATATATTGTTAAGATGATCCTACAGGAATCAGAAGTGTGGCCGTGGATAGGATTCATGATAGGACTCGGAATAGGATCCGTAGCTGGATTCTTGTGAACGCTATAATGAGCAATTGGATTCTATAAAGGCGGAAACGTACTAACCAGAAGGACAACTATCAGCTTTTGCATTAAAAACCCCCATTAAGTGGGGTTTGTTAATGCAAAATAAACCCCTGCTGCAGGCGTACCGGATAGGGCGGCTATGTGTCGCGGTCAAATGCTGAGAATTCTTACTTCGTAATCCGGAAGACCCGTGTTCAATTCCCTGACCGGAGGCCCCCATACCTTAAATTTCTTCTAGTCCCCGCCGAAACACGTTGGAAGAGCGCCTTACAGCAGACATTGACCGCCTCCTTCCACATGCATTCACAACAGTCACAACATCTGATTGTGCAAAACCTAACGTACCTGAGAAAGCGTCACGCCGAACAATCAAGGTCCGAATCTCGGCCTGGCTACGGACTGTACTAAGGTATTTATGGCTTCCCAGTAAATGCTAGAATAGATGTACAATTGTCTCTGTGTTTAATTAGGCGCTGCGCTACAAAAGTGTATGAAGGCATGGAGGTTTTTTTTTTCATTGGCTGGACAGCCCCTTGGGGGCCTAGGCCGCCTCAATTTTTCGAGGCTTCACGATCACACACTTTAGACACACCACACTCGGTAGGACTCCTCTGGACGAGGGACCAGCTCGTCGCAGAGACCATGGAGGTATGGCTCCACATATTAACCTCAGTAGATGGTAAATGGACAGATTCACGCTCCGGTCACTTTGCTCTCAAATAAAGAGCCTCCGGTACCATTAGACAAGAAACTGGGCGAACTTCAGAGACGATCCAGAGGCGATGGCAAAGAGAAAAATACTTACCTCTGTTGGGGATCGAATTTCAGTCCCCCATTCCGTAGCCTAGCCGCAGCATATGCTACGATAACGTCTTGAAACAAATCACGGCCAGTTCCTTTTCCGACACTCCGCAAGCTATTTCATGGTAAACACACTGACATGATATATCGTCGTTAAAAAGAACTAACCACAAAATGGGCATGATGACAGTAGGAATTTCACTTGTTCACTGTCATTAAAGGTACAAACTATTCTGCCCCCTCTGACAGTAATACAGGTGTCCCTTTTATGGAGTCCCTGAGATGTCACGGGATATCCCGGTAGATACAAGCTTTCTATGCGGTAAAGCTTCCGTGGTTAGGGCAACGATAAGAGAGACATTCTGTATTACATCTCACTGTTAGTACTGTGCAGTGCCCTTTATGCTACGTAACAATCTGTATTACATCTCACTGTCAGTACTGCAGTGCCCTTTATGCTACGTAACATTCTGTATTACATCTCACTGTCAGTACTGTGCAGTGCCCTTTATGCTACGTAACATTCTGTATTACATCTCACTGTCTGTATTGTGCAGTGCCCTTTATGCTACGTAACATTCTGTATTACATCTCACTGTCTGTACTGTGCAGTGCCCTTTATGCTACGTAACATTCTGTATTACATCTCACTGTCTGTACTGTGCAGTGCCCTTTATGCTACGTAACATTCTGTATTACATCTCACTGTCTGTACTGTGCAGTGCCCTTTATGCTACGTAACATTCTGTATTGCATCTCACTGTCAGTACTGTGCAGTGCCCTTTATGCTACGTAACAGCTCTTCTATGACAAGGTTATCAGCGTCAATAATGCAGACATAAGAACAAAATTTAACAAACCCAGACAACGTACAACGTCCAAAACATGAGTCAACTTTATTATGAATAGAACGGTTCAAAGGGTATCTGAATCCCACTCAAGTCACTTCTTTTCCGACTTAATTTCAATAACACAATTATCTTTGTAACACTCGAGGTTTCTTTTTTATAAAGGTGGTTGTTCAAATTGTGATCTGGGTTGTAACATCGTGCAGTCGGTGGATACTGACGCTTCTAAGGAACACGGTACCACTACTGTCACTTTGCTACTTCGACCTTGAAGACAGCAGAATATTTACTCGAAATGTTAATAAACACCTACCAACATAGACAGTCTCATAACCCAGACGACATCTTTAGGGTGCAGTTTAACCCTGAAGATGGCCGTGCCATGACTCAGGCAGTTAGTCGAGGGCCTCCCACCACGGAGGCCCGGTTTCGATCCCGGGTCAGTCTATTTGGGATTTGTGGTGGACAAAGTGGCACTGGGACAGGTTTTTCCCCGAGTACTTCGGCTTTCCCCTGTCAATTTCATTCCACCGGTGCTCCAATACAAGGAAAAAAACTAATCTTCATCACAGGGTTGCACAATAAGCCTCAAGGCTGCGGTACGTCCGTAGCATCTGCTGCGGGGCCCTTCACCACCAAAAAAACCCTGAAGATGGACACAGTATCTTGCGTGACTTCAGGCTTCCGCCGCGGTGTAAATGTGATCTTTGCTCTTCTGGGATGTTACGCAGCGTAGATTGGTAGTTGATTACCGAGGTTTCGGGACAACCTATCGGTCCCATCTTCAAGGATCAAATGGTCATGCTTTATCCTTGAAGATGAGACCGATAGGTTGTCCTGAAACGTCGGTACATAACTACCAATCAACGCTGTATAACAATGCAGAAGAGAGAAGATTTGAATACTACTTGACCCTTGAAGATGGGACCGATAGGTTGTCCTCAAACGTCGGTAATCAATTACCTATATAAGCTGCGTAACATCCCAGAAGACCGAAGATCTCGAGACAGTGATCTTCTTCGAAACTTAGGTACTCAGTTCCCAGATGTTCTACAACACGGCGTCATAAACAAAGAAGACAAAAATATGAATTTTTACAGACGTGAAACCCTCAAATAACTTCTGGTCGTTGAAGAGGCTGTTGCTATGGCAACAGTCTTACAGATGCAGCGCTGGAAATGAACAGAATTGGAAACGCAGCAAGCAAGCTAGCTAGATGTTACAGCTGTTTGCTGCAGTTACCGCAGCAGCATGAACATCGAAAGCCGGTTATTCGACGTCGATGGGGGAGACAAACACACATTCTCAGAAGACCAAAGAAATTCGCCCAAGGTCCTCCACTGTGCTAAGTAATCAAGAAACACGAATTTATAAACACTGTATGTATCTGTTCCCATTACAGCTTCACCTAACAACGAAATCTGCCAGGTTAACCGATTGTGGATTAAAAAACTGACCCCTGTGTTTATTTTTTAGAAGGCACAAGCCATTACACTTACTGCAGAAATCCAATATTTCGTTCGCAGAAAATCTCAGAGAAATTAGAATTAGGAAATGTAGGCATAACTTAAAAGTTTTGGCGCATTCGCTCAGTTACTTCCTCTAGATTTGCAATTCGTAAATGCTAACTGTGGAAATGAGTGTTTACTTTTTTCTACAATTTTCGTTCGAAACATTTCTCGTTAAGATAGATGCTCAAGACGTTGAGTGCAGAAATTTACGTCGGTCTTCATGTAATGTGTCTATTACTGATGTCTGATTGTAGCCAAAACTGGAATTTGTCGACAAATTTTAATATAAGCCCACCAGTTTCAAATTTCATAAAAATCCGTTCAGTCGATCTCCAGGTATTACACGCAGACAGACAACAGATACTGAAGACATTAGGCGCAGTTCTGCAACGCGAACGCGCCATACATTAAGGATCGAAACGAATAAATTTATTTATTAGAAAATTTGAGCACGTGAAGAGAATAATAAGACACGGATGAAGAAGATACCAAGTAAAACAGTTAATATTACTAAAAGCTACATTTCTGTACATCGGTGATCGAAGAAGGCTGTACAACGACTAGCTTGCGACAGATTTTTTTTCTACCTTGAGCTTCTTTCTCAAGTGGAACTCTGAATATTTGCACCGCATTTCGATTGCGGGTCATACTGGCGATACCCAGTCTTGTCACTGGCTTCCAGGTAACTTTACACCCTGTAATTACCCTCTGCCGATCCCAGTGGCCGCGCGGTCTAAGGCGTGGGTCTACGGCCGCTCGCTTACTGGGATTGTGGGTTCGAATCCCACCGGGGGGCATGGATGTCTGTCTCTTGTGAGTGTTGTGTGTTGTCAGGTAGAGGTATCTGCGACGGGCTGATCTCTCGTCCAGAGGAGTCCTACCGAGTGTGGTGTGTCTAAAAAGTGTGATCGTGAAGCCTCGATAATGAGGAGGCCTAGGCCCCCAAGGGGCTGTCGAGCCATAGGAAAAAAAAACCCTCTAAAGCAGTCCTACTCAACCTTCGATGTGGTTCGGACAACAGTAGTGCATGCTGTCCATTATGGACCAAAATAATTTGTAAAACTAATGAAGTTTAGTAAGAACACGTAATAAAGAAATTAAGACAAAACTTGGTCCATCAAGATGGGTGTCATTATAAGCTTGGGGTTGGGAAGAAAGTCTTACATAGTTGCGACATGAGTCTAAAGCGAGTTAGCACTTGTCACTCTTAAACTGTACCTCTGTCCTCTTATTAAAAACGACTTTGGACTGAATCGTATCGATAGCTTATTCTAAAATCATATCAGTTCAATGGCTTCATATTTTAGGGAAACAAGATAAAAACAGCGTGTAGCCACAGTGTCACTCTGTGGGGAAGGGAAAAATATGTTAACTTTCTCTAGAAGCTGATAAACAAAAGCATAAACTCATTCTTGGTAGAAGAACTCCAGCCTTCAACACTGCAGATATGTAAATCAGTTAATGGACACCATCCTGAAGACAGTTCTAACCGCCTTCAATATCCAACTATTTATTTTTTGGTCTTTCAAGTGACCGTTTTACAAATCTATTCGCCACAACTGACCTACACAGACAGCGTTAAAGGGCCAATTATGCTTTTAGTTATTAGCTGGGATAGCTCAGTCGATATAATGTATTAGGCTACGGGTTTTGCGATCGATGGATCGATTCCCGATAGGGACAACGATTTGTCTGTTTTCCACCGCGTCCAGATAGGCTCTTAAGCCCACCCAAATTACTATCCAACGCCCACGGGAGGTAAACTTTCCAGGGAGTGAAGCAGTCGAAGCTTAAAACTGACTACACTTCTCTATCTAGCGCCGAGGTTAAATACAAGGAGCTATACCTTCACCTACCCATACGTCTTCATTGTGTGATGCTTGATTAGGTACAGGGGAGATTTAATGTTCCATTCTTCTATCACACGGTATCAATCGCAGTAGTTATATAAAACTGAATGAAAAAATGGTACGAATCTTATGAATTATACATGGCAATAAGAAACTTAAAACGTCCAGACCGTCTCTGGGGTCCACCCGGCCTCCTGTACAATGGGGAACGGGGGCTTTTCCCCCCAGGGTAAAACGGCCGGGGCGTGAGCCGACCATTCACCTCCATCTAGTGCAGAGGTTAAGAATGAATACAGCCAAACCTCTATTCCCCCAAAATGCCTTTATGACGTGTATAGGGAGACAAACTCACTTTTATATAAAGCTTAAACCTCAGGTTACATATTTATTTCAGCTCTGTATTAAGATACACCTCTGTGGAATTTTCTAGCACACACATCTGACTGCATTATTCCGTGTGTGTAGTTGAACTCGGTTATGACGTCATGAAAGGGACTGAATATTTTGTGTCGTTATAAACGAGTGTTTTTATAACCGAGTAGTATAATGTTATGGTTAACAGTGAGGAATTGATCGGTACCTCAGAATACCAAACGCTATAGACGAGGTGTCGCATAAACCGATGTCGTTATAAGCGGGTTCGACTCTATATGCCCGACTGACAGGTTCAACGAAAGAGGCGACATGACATATAGACTTATTTTTATACTTGAGATAAGCGAACGTCATGAGAATCATCTAAGTCAGAGTTAAAACCAAAAATTAAAACGTAAGCATTCAATGACCCGATACGTTTGATGCCGACACAGACACATAATCACACTGGTAAACAAGCTACATTATTTGAGGCTTTGTTTAACGAGAAAATAGCAAGCCTGCCAAGATAACACGACGTATCAGCGCACTTGGGGATTTCATTTGAGGAGAAGAGCACTGCGATTCAGTCCTCAGACTCGCTGACAGTCCTTGGACCGAAATAGCTCAATGATCAATACAGAGATTGGCCAAGGCACAAACGAGCGTGATTCAATACCCGACAGGGGGCACTCATTGTTATCTTCACCACCAACTACAGACATGCTCTGACTGTGAGAGCACTCAGTCTCCTACAGAAAGTACGGTGCTACGTTCTTCCAGGGGTAAAGCGGCCGGAGCGTAAAGCTGATCACTCCTCTCCATCCAGTGTCGAGGTTAATGTACGAAACTACACCTGCACTCTATATGTAATCAGGGCGCGGAACAAAATTAAGCACAACGGTAACATTTTTTTCCCCCTATGGCTCGACAGCCATATATGGGCCTGGGCCTCCTCGTTTCGTCGAGGCTTCACGATCACACACTTTAGACACACCACAGTCGGTAGGACTCCTCTGGACGAGGGACCAGCTCGTCGCAGAGACCTCTACCTGACAACACACAACACTAACAAGAGACAGACATCCATGCCCCCGGTGGGATTCGAACCCACGATCCTAGTAAGCGAGCGGCCGAAGACCCACGCCTTAGACCGCACGGCCACTGGGATCGACACAACGGTAACTACACCTTTTGTAAAAGTACACTGCTTAATTAAGCAGTGGCAATTATACCTTATACAAATATATTTAAGTAGACTGGAAACCACACGTTTTATAAGGTACTTAATTGGGCACAGTGGCAACCATAGGCTTCATAAAGGTACTTAACACAGTATAAACTGTACGTTTATTAAGGTACTTAATTAAGCACAGCGGAAATTGACGTTTTGTAAAGGTACTTAAAAAGCACAGTGGCAACTATACGTTCTATATAAGCACTGCTGCGACTGTAAGTTTTATAAATGTCTTTAATTTGCTACGTGGAAATTACACGCTATATAAAGGTACTTAATTAAGCACAGTGGCAACTCTAAGTTTTATTTTTATTTATTTTTTTCCAATGGCTCGACAGCCCCTTGGGGGCCTAGGCCGCCTCATTGTTCGAGGCTTCACGATCACACTCAGACACACCACACTCGGTAGGACTCCTCTGGACGAGGGACCAGCTCGTCGCAGAGACCTCTACCTGACAACACACAACACTCACAAGAGACAGACATCCATGCCCCCGGTGGGATTCGAACCCACAGTCCCAGTAAGCGAGCGGCCGCAGACCCACGCCTTGGACCGCACGGCCACTGGGATCGGCCTAAGTTTTATAAAGGTACTTAAATAATGCTAATCATTTTCATTCAGTTGGTCTTCCACTGGCCATGCCACGGCTCAGGCGGTTAGTCGCCGGCCTGTCGCAGCGGAGTTTTTGGAAGATGGAGTAAAAGTACTTTTCTATCTAATGCTCCTCCATATCCGAATGAGCATTCCTTTTTGGAAGGTTCCCAGGCTACGCCCGTTTGTCCTTCTGGTAAAATCAACATGTAGGCCTAGATCAAGACGAGTATGGAACATTGGTGGAATGATATTGACAGGGAGAAACCAAAATACTAGAAGAAAAACCGTCTTAATGCCACTTTGTCCACCAGAAATATCACCTGAACTGGCCTGGGATCAAACCCAGACCTCCGCTGTAGCAGGCCGATGACTGAACCATGGCACTGCGATGAACGTAAATTACATTTAAAGATTCAGCTCGTACCGCACAGTAAACACACTCCGTCACGGTTATAAAAACCAATCAGGTAGTGCTGTACAGGAAACAGTCACTGTTCTAAGATCCGTACAAAATACATAAATGCCTTCTTTGAGTTGAATACGCAATGTCTGATTGTTAAACCTTGACCACTAGACTTCGAAAGGTTAATAAAGTGACACACAGCGGATTATCTATTTTGAATGTTTATCTCGAATAAATGAACATGACAATGCAAAGCCACACTGGACGACATAGAAAATTCTTTACCATTCACCAGTACTTGTACCGTTTTAGGTTTTCACAGCGGTTCGTATTGTGGTCTTTAGGTTATAACTGTGTTTCAATCAGGCATGTGGACACCAAAGTGTCAAATGAACATAATCTCTGGCTTTGGGGTTCAAAATGGAAAAATAATGTTACGTCCAAACGCTGGTAGAACTACTTACGAAACACACTACAGCAGAACAAGATATCGCAGTCCCGAAGGCCACATCGTTGAAGGCAGTATCATTTCATGGCTTCACATTCGCCACAGTGTTTGAAACTTTCAACGCGGTAAAAGGAAGAAATATTAGCAACAAATTTTCAGTGTAGCCCAACTGTTTCATTTATTAACATACTTCATATAGCTACATGTTTCGGCTAACTATAAGCAATCTTCCCCAGTGGCCGCGCGGTCTAAGGCGTGGGTCTGCGGCCGTTCGCTTGCTGGGATTGTGGGTTCGAATCCCGCCGGAGGAATGGATGTCTGTCTCTTGTGAGTGTTGTGTGTTGTCAGGTAGAGGTCTCTGCGACGGGCTGGTCCCTCGTCCAGAGGAGTTCTACCGACTGTGGTGTGTCTGAGTGTGATCGTGAAGCCTCGAAAAATGAGGCGGCCTAGGCCCCAAGGGGCTGTCGAAACATTGGACAAAAAGGCAATCTTCAGCTTATAAAGTAGTTAAAGTGTAATGCAGAACATGTATATTATTGTATTGTCAGTTAAAATCAAGACTGAGCGCATCTTGTTACATAAGAAGTATAATAGTCTTCGCACAATTATTGTAGCTGTGTGTCTCTTTGGTAATTTCATAGTTAAAATGTGTTAAAAGTAAAGTAGTGTAGCCACTTAGTTCTTCGCGGAATTTTTTTTTACTTGGTGAAGGGCCCCGCAGCACATGCTACGGAAGCACCACAGCCTTAAGGCTTTTTGTGCAACCCTATGATGAAAATGAAGATGAGCAGTTTTTTTACCAAGTTTTACAAGTAATGGAGCACCAGTGGAATGAAATTGACAGGGGAAAACCGACAACTCAGACAAAAACCTGTCCCCGTGCCACTTTGTCCACCACAAATCCCACATGGACTGACCCGGGATCGAACCCGGGCCTCCGCAGTGGAAGGCCGGCGACTAACCGCCTGAGCCATGGCACGGCCTTTCGCGGAATTTATGATCTGGAAGATTGTTCTAGTTGTGGCAGTGAAAGACAGGAGAAGGTTTGACGTCTGCGCACGAAACTCCGCGCTCAATCAATGAACCAAATAACGAGTGAAAGTGAAAGTATCCTACGTAAGGAAAACCTTAAACAAATACCATACCTTCGTATATACCAATGGCCAACGTGATAAACAAAGAAGACCTTCTACGCAAGAACTACGCTTCAAAAGTAGAACGATCTTCCAGATCAAATATTTCACGAACAACTTAGTAATTACACTGCTCGTGTGACAACTTAATTATAATTATATATATATATATATATATTTTGTTTTTTTGTATGGCTCGACAGCCCTATATGGGCCTGGGCCTCCTCGTTTCGTCGAGGTTTCATGATCACACACATTTGAGACACACCACAGTCGGTAGGACTCCTCTGGACGAGTGACCAGCTCGTCGCAGAGACCTCTACTTGACATCACACAACACTCACAACAGACAGGCATCCATGCCCCCGGTGGGATTCGAACCCACGATCCTAGTAAGCGAGCGGCCGAAGACCCACGCCTTAGACCGCACGGCCACTGGGATCGGCAATTTTAATTTTAACACATCGAAATTACCACAGATACATATGGCTACACTAAGACATTGTACAAGGAATATTGTACGCACTTCTTACGTAATAAAATTGTCTCAGTATTGATTTTAAACGACAATATGCATTATTAATACGTTGCAAATTACTTTTTAATTACTTATAGCCTGAAGATGGTTTACAGTTAGCCGAAACATGTAGCAATATCGGGTATATTAATAAATTAAATAGTTGTGGTCCACTCAGTTTTTTTGCTAATTCTGATGCAACGCACAACATCATGGATAATATAAAGATAAAATGTAGAAAGTTAAAAGTTGCCCCTGCGTTTAATTAAGCACCCCGCGAAGACGTATGGAGGACTTTAGGTATATCTCCACTCATTATTAAACATGGTACTAGATGGGGTGAGTTATCTCAACGTGATAGGTGTACATTTCTGTCAATAGCTAAGATTATATAGTGTCGATGGTAGATGGATTACAGATGAGTATGAAGCACTGGTGGAATGATACTCA
Source organism: Reticulitermes speratus (assembly GCA_021186555.1). NCBI lineage: Eukaryota > Metazoa > Arthropoda > Insecta > Blattodea > Rhinotermitidae > Reticulitermes > Reticulitermes speratus. The sequence goes on from JAJKFL010000012.1 coordinate 9,297,381, forward strand.
GAGGAAAATGGACGTACGCCGAGAAAAAATCTCTTCCATTACCATTTTGTCCACCACAAATCCCACATGGGCTGACTTTGGACAGAAGCTATATGAGTTATACACGCTGATTTAAAGCACAAAACCACGGCATTCGCTGCAGTTACATTTCCCTTCAAGGTGTTTCTTGGAGGGTGTTCAAATACACCGTAACAGGGGCAAAACACAAGATTTCGCAGATGAAAAATAAACTGAAGAAACCCAGAAGCGATTGTGAAAGTGTTGCCTATTTGTTAACCGAAACCTAACTGGTATGTCGACAGCAAATGAGAGGAAAAACAAGATGGCTGGTATATAATGTAACATGCTCTAAGTATTACGTCATATTCTGTTGCCTCGCACTGCATGACAGGACAGCACTCTGCTAAATATGCGAATATAACTATTTGGACAACTTTATGGAGCAGACTGTACAATAGACACGGCGAATAACGTCACAGTTGAGAGGCTGGGAGATGCTGGCTTCATAACTTCGTTCGGAGGCTGGCTATCCTGAGGTTTACCTTCGCCGACTGAAGCAAGTGTCCTGCTTGGAGTGCATGATGCTTGACGATAGGACCAATACGTTGTCCCGAAACGTCGGTAACAAACTGCCAACCAACGTTGCCAAACATGGCAGTACAGCGTAGACCTCATCAGTATGTAAACTGCATGAAAGCGCCATTAAACATACAAACACTCCAATAATATTTCAATTTTTATCCTATTTTCTTCTCTCAAAACGTAAGGAAGTAGGCTTTGTGAAGGGCCCCGCAGCAGATGCTACGGACGCACCGCAGCCTTGAGGCTTATTGTGCAACCATGTGATGGAGATGATTAATTTTTTTTTTTCGTTTTTCCTTGTAATGGAGCACCGGTGGAATGAAATTGACAGGTGAAACCCGAAGTACTCGGGGAAAAGCCTGTCCCAGTGCCACTTTGTCAACCACAAATCCCACATGGGCGGGCCTCCGTGTGAGAGGCCGGCGACTAACCGCCTGAGCCATGGCAAGACCCAACTTAATAATATACATAACAACATACGTAACATAATTGCTCGTGGTATTTCATATCTCTTTGTTTTGTGTTTATGGAATTGGATCGCGGGCCGTATTTTGCCCATCGATGCTTTAAAGCTCGGTGGTTGGTTGATGTACCACCAGGTATAACATCCAAAAACTCTACGTTCTGCCCACAGAGTGCATTTAGAGGTTCTTTATGGATCTCAAACCAGACAGCAATCACCAACATCCAGTAGTCCTACACATCGCTCCGAACGGTTAACACAAATCGCTGTTTGAGCCGACACCTGACATAACATACAGCACGCGTGAACAAGAAGCTCTGAGCAGAAGAGTGTCTAGTTTCCTTTAAATACGTAACTCGTAACTCCACCGGTTTTTAAACACGTACAAAGAGTCAGCAGAACCACTTCACTCTATACAGGGTGGATGTGAATAGTAAATTTCAAAATCCAGCTGCCCATTTCCTCGCGGGTATAAGCCTAAGTGCTCGAGGTTCCCAGTTTGAGACAGCAGGTCGTTCCTTCGTCAACTGAGCTACCACAGCAGCTTTCAGGTACGGTGTGATCGACATTCTGCGTGACTGAACTCAGCGGTCATCAGGTGCAGCCATCACTGACTCTTATGGTTAGCACAGAAAGGTCCGAGTAAGCACATGGTTTAAAGTGCGTCACGTCTTGCGTCAATCGTTGGATAGTTTACGTATCTATCATTCTTCGTGTCCTTCAGACATCACGGTTTAAGTCCCCTGCTGATCACAATTCGTAATCGACTAGTTGCAAATTCTGCAGTCTGTTTTGCGCAAAGGCACGTACATGGCGAAGCTGTCTGTTGGACACTAAGAGTCTCTTATACCTGGAAGTTGGGCCGTGCCATGGCTCAGGCGGTTAGTCGCCGGCCTCCCACCGCGGAGGCCCGAGTTCGATCCCGGGTCAGTCCATGTGGGATTTGTGGTGGACAAAGTGGCACTGGGACAGGTTTTTCCCCGAGTGCTCCATTGCAAGGAAAAACGAAAAAATTAATCATCTCCATTACAGGTTGCACAATAAGCCTCAAGGCTGCGGTGCGTCCGTAGCATCTGCTGCGGGGCCCTTCTCCACAAAACAAATTGCTGGAAGTAGTGGAATTTTTCATTGACATAATCCTTTCGGTCGCACTATGGCCCTGGGGTCGACTCAGCCTCTAACAGAAATGAGTACCAGAAGTATTTCCTGGGGGTAAAGGCGGCCGGTGCGTAGGGCTGACAACCTTACCACCTTCATGTGCCGATTGTCTAGAAATCTTGGAGCCTCAACCTCCTGGAACCCTAAGGGCCTGTCCAGGCCTGTAATGGGATTGCTTTACCTTTTACCTTTACGGATGGTCAAAGTACCGCAAGGCCTTATAGTTGCTCAAGACAACAGAAAACAGGAAGTTGTGTACTTAGATCCATGCCCCTAGCGGGATTCGAAACCTCCGTCTGATGTTCGAGCAGTCTAAGACTGCTCAGGGCCATATATTCAGATTGTTATTTATTAACTGTACTGCATATTTACGCTTTTATTTATTACAGATTCAAATCACAACGAACTAACTCAATGGAGTTAATGGTTCCTCAATTAGTCGAGAAATTCAACGCATTTTATGGACCCGGAAGGCCCATTACCGTATTCACAAAATGCCGCTATTTGTCCCTATCGTGAGCCATATTAATCCAGTCCACGCCATCCCACTCTATTTCTTTCAGATACATTTTAATATTATCGTCCCATCTACGCCATACCGCATTAAACTCAGCAAATAAAAGTTTCTTTTACACCTGCAATAATTTACATCCATATCAAAATTTATATTCAAAACAACGTACAGCCATGAATATTTTCTTAATTCAAAAATCTCCTAATTAACGTATAATAGTATTGCCTTATGAGAAAGTCAAATGTTTGATTACTCATAATCAAACATTCTCACGCTGGTGAAGTTCAACACTCATGTTTTCATTTATAATTTATTAATTCAATAAACGTCATTATGTCCTGCTAGTAAGAATTGAAGTTATGCAGCAAGTATAAATTACACATGTTATGTGCTTGTAATATCATTAGCTCAAGGTTCAGCTTACATTAATAGATGCAGATAAAAAATTCCCATGTCTGTCTTGGTTTCTTTTCAAAACAACTTAAATTACCGGCACATATATTCGAGTTTTACGTACCGGAAATCCTTGGCACAGACGCAGTAATTTTTGCAGTTAAAAATAACAAAACATTAACTGAAGAAGGAAATGTGACACACGTTGACAGCGATAAACGTGTCAAGACAAGATGGCCCAGTATTTCGCCTTGCTTTTGTTTAAAGTTGTTGCCCATTATTAACATTACAACTTGTTTGTAATGAATCAACAGAACTTGGTCGTGGTTGTAGGCAACGTTTTTGTCTTGCGCAATAGTTGTTTCTTTCTCGTTTAGACTAGTTCTCAACTTTGCTGGTTGCCTACTAAAATCACTCCGTCTGTCCGTCCGTCCCTCTGCAGGAAAACACTCGGTAACCGCTGAACGGGTATTCATAAAATATAATATTGGGGCTCTTAAGATGGTTCATCCCCGTTGTCAAATGGATACTAAGAAAGACAGTAAATACAGCCAAACACAACACTTGTTTATTCCAGCGTTAATTCAGCAGTTGGACCGACCGTGTGGGAAATGAAGAAGTATTACACATAGTCAAAGAGGAGATGAATATCCTACATACAATAAAAAGAAGAAAGGCTAACTGGATTGGTCACATCTTGCGTAGGAACTGCCTTCTGAAACATGTTATTGAAGGAGAGATAGAGGGAAGGATAGAATTGACGGGAAGACGAGGGAGAAGACGTAATCAGCTACTGGATGACCTTAAGGAAAAGAGAAGATAATGGAAATTGAAAGAGGAAGCACTAGATCGCACCCTGTGGAGAACTCACTTTGGAAGAGGCTACGGACCTGTCGTAAGACAGACTACAGAATGAATGAATGAATGAATTCAACAACATGTTTCGGCCTGATAGGCTATCATCAGGTAGACCAAGAATATAAGATTATGTACACAATTATATGGAGATTGAAACCTCAATTTCCGTGTCGATCCAGGGGACCTCTTTCTGTGGCCTCAGTACATAACGTCTACAGAATAATTGTAACTCTCACAACTACAGTCCCGGCGCTCAAACACTCACAGATCACATTACAGTACCCTGGGCTACTGCACCACGTTGCAGTGTTGTCAGTGGATATCCAGAATCTCGGAGAAATATTCATAAGCAAGACGACTAAAATATGAATCCTTACGGTAGTGACAGCCTCAAATATTAAACTCACTCACAAGGCTATAGGAAGGCCAAGGTCAAACTGGAAACAATACAAGAAATGAACGTGATTTAGCAAGTTTCATTTAATTAATTTCTTTACCATGTTAAGGTTGTCGTACGCTCAGAGGGTTAACTGACGACTTGTAACTTAAATACCATGCAAGAAGGTACTATGGAGATTATGGGAAAGGAAAGGGGGGGGGGGGTTTGTTTCGGTATGCGCTGACATACAGAATACATTCTATAGCAAAGTTTTACCAACACTACGTTTACGTTAGAGGTTATGCCACCTAAAAGAACGTCCAGGAATAAACATTAGCTTTTTGCACATCATAATCAAATACTTTTAAGTTCTTCATTGATGTCATGACGCTGTGGCCAGTTCGAATTAAATAACATCGAATGGTAGGATGATTAATAATAACAATTTATAAGGCAGGTTCAAGGAAGCCGTCAGGTTCTTTTTCAAGCTACTATCCTAAAATTTACCTGGAGGGACTAAGGACACGTTGTAATCACCATGACGTGATAATTTAACTGAAGGGACTGAGGACACGTTGTAATCACCACGACGTGACCATTTAACTGGAGGGACTGAGGACACGTAATCAACACGAAGTGACCATTTAACTGAAGGGACTGAGGACACGTTGTAATCACCACGACGTGACCATTTAACTGGAGGGACTGAGGACACGTAATCAACACGAAGTGACAATTTACCTGGAGGGACTGAGGACACGTTGTAATCACCACGACGTGACCATTTAACTGGAGGGACTGAGGACACGTAATCAACACGAAGTGACCATTTAACTGAAGGGACTGAGGACACGTTGTAATCACCACGACGTGACCATTTAACTGGAGGGACTGAGGACACGTAATCAACACGAAGTGACAATTCACCTGGAGGGACTGAGGACACGTTGTAATCACCACGACGTGACCATTTAACTGGAGGGACTGAGGACACGTAATCAACACGAAGTGACCATTTACCTGGAGGGACTGAGGACACGTTGTAATCACCACGACGTGACCATTTAACTGGAGGGACTGAGGACACGTAATCAACACGAAGTGACCATTTACCTGGAGGGACTGAGGACACGTTGTAATCATCACGACGTGACTATTCACCTGTAGGGACTAAGGACACGTTATAATCAACACGGCGTGACTATTCACCTGTAGGGACTAAGGACACGTTATAATCAACACGACGTGACTATTCACCTGTAGGGACTAAGGACACGTTATAATCAACACGACGTGACTATTCACCTGTAGGGACTAAGGACACGTTATAATCAACACGACGTGACTATTCACCTGTAGGGACTAAGGACACGCTGTAATCATGATGTGACCATTTACACATTTAAGTTTTAATTTTGAAGTAATTATTAGAAAATAGAACTGTAGAAGAGTTTGCCTTTTACTTATTTGTGGTCTATTTAAGTAGGCTGTCAGTAGCTCAGTCTATGCGCAGTCAAGTGGTAAGTTTATTCACAGTAAATAATGTGGAAGTGGTTGTGGCCTACTGCAAGACAGTATCGGTATTCGCCTGGAGGGACTGACAGAAACGACAAAAGACTCAGAACAGTCGGCGTCTCTGTCGAGATTCGAAAAAGGAATCTACCAAATAAAAGTCATAAGCGGTGCGGCTTGAGCCGGCTTGCTGCGTGATCAGATTACACGACAATAAACCCTATTCAGCACAGCGAATAGGAAACAATAATTAATTCCCAGTACAATAAAGTCTGACGTAGTGCAAACAGTAAATAATTAATTCACGGTGAGCGGCAGACAGACCATACGTGATCGCGTTTATGAACGTAACATGGAAATGGAGTAGAATTTATCGCCCCAATGTAACATCACTGAATGATGAAACATGCATTAGCATTAGCGACTAGTGGTTTATTTAATGATGCTGTCAGTATTTCAGGCTACACGGTGTCAAAGCGGTCGTGGCCTGAACTAAGGTACTATCCGAGCATTTCCCTAGAGCAGTGGTATTCAACCTTTTTTGTTCGCGTACCCCCACATATAATTTCTCTTCAACTTTGTACCCCGAAAGTTGTTGGTGCATAATTGAAGTTATACATAGTCTATAATCTACATCTAAAATAAGTTAAATAAATTACATCCAAAATAATGTATTAAATAAGAAGTTTTAAATGAGAAAAAGGAGAATCAATCTATTAAATAACAAATATATTATTGCCTGTCATATAAAAATTAATGAAGGAACAAAGGTACTTTAGCAAAGCAAAATTATATGCACTATGTGGAATAAAATGAAACTAGCCGCCCAGATAAGAATCGTATGAAGGGGAGAGAGAAAGAGAGAGAGAGAGAAATGGCGCCCCCAAATCGCATGTCCTTACGTCCGGGTCTCTTGTGACTAATCCTAAATCTGGCCCTGATTATTCAGTGTTTATCATGAAATAATATATTTATTTTTTTTTAACTTTACGTACCCCCTAAGATGTCTTCGCGTACCCCCGGGGATACGCGTACCCCAGGTTGAATACCACTGCCTTAGAGGGCTGAAACAAGTACTCACACCGACGAATGTAATTCCGCGAATGGAGACTGCTAAGGATACTCGTACAACAGATAGGTTCTGTCACAGATAAGAACCACCTGCTCTGTACGGTACTGACACTGAATCCTCTATACAGGACACACACAAAAGTCTTTATTTTATGGAGTAGGTCTGAGGAAAATACAGCATATTGGTAGTAAGTCACTCCTGTGCTTAGACACCACGTCACAAAGGTACAAGGAGTAGGATGCAAGTAATGGGCCAGGCATTACTGAGCTCAGTGCTACATGGATTTGGCGGCCGGGATAGCGACTCACCATGGACTGAACGGTTCGAGGTTCGAACCCCGGTGGCGGCGAGATTTTCCGTATGCGTCCAGACCGGCCCCGAGGCCCACCCAGCCTTCTGTACAATACGTACCGGCTCTCTTTACCTCATTCTTCAGGCTAGTAAGAGAATCGGTCAGAAAATGAGTTTACAACTCTTAATATCAACAGATCAGGTTTCATTACATTGCTATCCGAATTCTTTTCGACTAGACCCCGCCACAAATGAAGCATTTATCATATCGTCGAGCGAGATTATCTATTCCCGGTTGATAGAAATCTGTGTCCCGCGTAGAAGCCTTCTACCTGAAGATGGAGGCACCAGTTATCTCCGACACCTTCACCAGAAAAGGTAACGTCATTGTGCCCGCCATGAAGGCATATAGCGTAAGTGGCGCAATTTTTAACATCTGCACTAGATGGGGTGAGTGGTTAGCCTCACGCCCTGGCCGTTTTACCCCCTCAAAAACAACGTCCGGTACCCATTCAATAGGAAGGTGGGTAGGTCCGTAGCCGCTCTGGATGTTGCGCAAGAAAAAATAACCTTTTTTCCTCTGCCAGGTTCGAAACCCACACTATACAGCCCGCAGCTTGGTCACTATACCGACTGAGCTATTGCGGCTTCTGAAAACTTGGTAACTTGGTCAAATTACACGACACCACACCCCAGAAGACCGCAGTCTTAACCAGTCACCACATTGTAGTGTCATAACACAAGAAGTCAAAATTTAAGTAACAATTCCAATCTTCTGGGATATTACGCGGCGTCGTGTGGTAATTGTTTACCGACGTTTCGGGACAACGTATAGGTCCCATCTTCACGGGTAAAGAGTCCGAGTGGGAAAGAAAGCCTATAACGTAGATTCTGGAAAGTACGGCGGGGTAGCAAAACGTGTGATGTGATGACAGCCAATAGGGTGAGAGAGGGGTGGATACAAACAACGTTAGCCTGCTGGGGGTACCGAGAATGCAAACAGCTAAGACAGCTGGGAAACATATATGGAAATTCCAATCTCTCAGAGCCCTATAAGTTACTGCACGGTGTAATCAGTACTTATTACACACCCGTTACTGAACGATTCACGGGCTCTGTACAGGCATGAACCAGACAACCAGACAGGCACAAATATAGAGTCAATATAAGCATCTTTTCAACACGATACGAAGAGAACAAAACAGAAAAAGATGTTTATAGTTGTGTCTGAGATGCAGATAAAGCACGTGAGCTTTAGACTTTGGTCCATTTTAGGAAAGCAAATGCCCGAGGGTATTTTACTTCCTTAAATTCAGTCTCCTATATACAGGGCATACACAAATGAATGGTGCGGTTTTAATAGTGAACACTATTACAACCGCACCATTATTTTTTGCATTCCCTGTATATAAACGTGAACTGTATTCAAGGACTTCTGGCCAATAAAATTTAACACGACACTCACCCACCTCTTGATTCCGACAATAAATTTCACACATAAAAAGAGGTAATAAAACTGACGTAGAAAATACGGAAGGACTGGAATGGTATGGATGTGATCTTTGACCCACAGGTCTAAGCACAATGGCGTCACTGAATCACACAAGAGTAGGAGGATCTTTCCAAAAGGATGACACGTATCGTTTAAAGGCCTTCTTCGGGATTTCGCATCTTGACTTTATGTTCGTTTATTGCAGATATGAAGCCAGTGCTGAAATCCAGTCGCTGATCAGTAATGTTTCTACAAGCCTTTGTTTGTGGGCCGGGATAGCGTAGTCGGTATAGCGACTCGCTACGAGCTGCACGGTCCGGGGATCGAATCCCGATGGGGGCGAGATTTTCAGCACCTGTCCAGACCGGCCCTGGGGCCCACCCACCCCTCTGTACAATGAGTACCGGGTCATTACCGGGGGTAAAGCGGCCGGAGCGTGGCGTTGACCACCCACCCCCATCTAGCGCCGAGGTTAAAGAAAGAGTAGATCTATAGCTGTACTCCCCCTCTGGGCCTTCATGGCCTGTTCTAGGGTGAACTTTACCTTTATAGGCCTTTGTTTAAATATTCATTACAGCATCCGAATAAAAGCTGTAGATCCTCATGAGATCCAAATAGGACCTCATGCCAATCCACGCGACAGAGTCGCTATTGAAAATCTGACTGTCGCTCATCTAGCCAATAATGTCTCGCATTTTATGAAACCTCATTGTTCATAACTGTGTTCACAAGAGACCACCATTGGTTCCCATACTAAGCCAGATAAGTCCAGTGTACATCCTCCCATCTCATTTAACATACATTTTGATATTATCTTCCCATTGATGCCTATGTCTTACACATATTCTCTTACTTTCAGTCTTCTCACTAAAGTATTATATGCATTACTGTTCTCTACAGACTCGCTAGGGATTAGACGGTCCGGAATTCGAACACCAGTGGGGAATAATTTTTCTGTACCCGTCCATACCGGCCCCGAGGCTCACCCAGCTTCCTGTACAAGGAATACTACGTCTCTTGCCAGGGGGTAAAGCGACCGGGGCGTGGAGTTAACCACCCCACCCCCATCTAGGACCGATGTTGAAGAAAGAGTAGAACTATACCTCTACCCCCCCCCCCTCTGCGCTTTCACGGTCTGTTATAGGGGGACTTTACCGTTTTTTATCTTTCTCTACTATGTGTGCCACATACCAAGCCCATCTAACCGTTTCTGATTTGTCAACCCCCAATAATATTTGGCGATACTAACAGAAAAGTCGGCAAACAGAACGACATGGTGCACTTCAGTCACGTGAATTACTTTAATGCAAACACAAAGACATCAGCGTGCAGATGGCATATGGAATATAAATGCGTCAGTGGTTGTCGTGGTCATGGACTTTGTGCCTTTAATGGTACATACACATGGTACATGCACCACATATGGCTAATTATGAGCCTTGTGCAAAGGTTATGAAATGCCAGACATGCCAGTTCAATGCCTACACAGTGGCTTCATCTGATGGCCCTAGCCTGCTCCTCAACTGCTCGCATTATTTATGGCACCACACTCGTTTATGGTACCTTCGCGACATCTTCCACCCTAAAACTGTCAACGTTTGATACTTTTATAGTCCCAATTTTTTTACAGTTCTGAGCGCACTCACAATAAAAAGTTGCAGAAATACGCCTACCAGCTTTGCCATGTCTGTCCGTCTATCCAAATGTAATAAGTGAAGGTTAACGGATTGTCTTGACACTGATATATCGCAGTGTTAAAAATCTTCGTCGATAAATTCCAACCTACTAATCCCGAGCGTTACTGGTTAAACGCATTTATCGAAAAGAGAAATATCTCGAACAAACACTGCAGAGGAAAATGAAACACATATTTCAGGCCCACAAATCAGGATAGCCAGGTCGCTGCGGAGATTAAATTTTATATGGTGGCGCCTAATGTTTGTGGGCCCTCAGTATGGAACTTGCTTCATGTCACCCTTATGGCGCGTGGGAATTCTGAGATGGCTGCTAGACTTTTGGAAAATTTGTGCACCCACGCAATACGCTATTTTCTTTAAATCTTCCAGTTTTCGAGATAAAAGAAAGAAAATGAAGCACCACAATTGCTAGGATATGCGTCTATTTTATAACTCGCTCTTTTACGTTATTTGCTACAATTATATGAAATAAACGAGTAATTAGCTGCTCGCGTATCTGCCCGTCATCTCTCTGAAATTACTCAAAGGATTTTGACTAAATTTCGCACTGGCGGGCACCTTTAATTTTGACGTCACCAAGCACTTGGACCCTGTCCATTGTTCAGTGTTTAAAATACAAAGGTTAAACAAAACATTTCAGAAAGCGGATCCGCCTTCCGAAACGCTGTATTCAATATTTGTATTTTAAAAACTGAACGACTGACAGAATCCCAAAACTGAATTATTCCAAATGTGATACACAATCGTCAGACAGCTACAGAAGTGCAGTTTAGTTTTGGTTCAAACTGGACGAGTACTCTTCTTCTTCTTCTTCTTCTTCTTCTTCTTCTTCTTCTTATGGCGTTATAACCCTGTGTGGGTCTTAGCCTGTTCGATTAATTTTTTCCATTCTGTCCTATCATTCACAATTCTTCTCCAGCCTCTCACTCCCATCGTCCTCATATCCTCTTCTACATCGTCTATCCATCGTATCCGTGGTCTCCCTCTCACCCTCCTTCCCATCGGTTTCCATTCCATCACTCTTCTAGTTACCCTATTTCCTTCCATTCTTGCAACATGTCCGAGCCAGGCTAACCTTCTGCTTTCTATTAGCCTCACAGTAGGACGAGTACTCTACCTACTGGATATGAAACTGATATCAAACTTTGTCGATTTTCTCAGCATCTTACTGTAAAGAATGCCGTAAGACGTAACATTAAATATCGACAACTTTTTATTAAAATGGTTTCTATAAAGTAAAAATATAAGGAAATCAAAACAAAATGAGCAGGGCATGTTGCACGTAGGGAAGAAGAGAAATGCATGCAGAGTTTTGATGGGGAAATCTGAAGGAAAGAGACTATTTTGAAGATCAGGGAGTAGATGGGTTAATATTAAAATAGGTTTCAAAGAAGTAAAATGGGAAGGCGTGGAATGGCTTGATCTGGTTCAGGATATAGAATATTGGAGGGATCTTGTGAATGCGGTCATGAACCTTCTGGTTCCAGAAAATGCGGGAAATTTCTTGACGTCTCAAGAAGGATTCTGGTCCATGGAGTTAGTAATTACTAGGAAAATAATTTGAGACTGCATACAGAGTGAGGTAGGACCGAGCACTGTTATCACCTAATTAATAAATGATATGGCCAGCATCACTGTGACAGTGTAGAAAAGTCTACAGACAGCCTCTTACACTGATTACTGAGGCAGTGTTTATAAGTCATTACCGAAACGCGCATCAGCCAAACCATCATCTATCACTTACTGCTCTTTGCATAATAATAATAATAATTCTTGGCTCAACAGCCCTGTATGGGCCTGCGCCTCCTCTTGCCTCCTCTTGTCGAGGTTACTAAGTCATGCGCATTCATGGCAGCTGGTGACCGGCCAGCTAGCCGCGCTTAGTGTTCTATCGATCCTGATGTGCACGCCAGAGCCATCTGGCAATTTGGCTTACGCAACATTTTTTTTATTCATGCCCGTAAGGTTCTTTTACATGCCGTAAATCTACGACATGGGACCGACGGCTTTACTTCCCCTCCGAAGGAAGTGGTGCTCCGGATTTTTATCATCCTTAAAAATCCATCGACCTCGGTCGGGATCGAACCCGCGAACCTTGGGTCCAGTGGCGAGCACGCTAACCACTAGTCCACCGAGGTCAACTACTGCTCTTTGCATTCGACTAAATAATTTCCTTCTACCCTGTATTTGTATTGTCAGACTGAATGACCTCTGGAATTAAACAGGCCCGGAGACGAGCTGTCCTGACTGACGCTCTTCACGATTAGCATCAGTACCTCTGGTCAAATACAGGAACAGTTCCTCAAGTCAGGTCACGACTGCTTCCTTCCACATTATTTTCAAATCGTCAGGCATTTTAATGCTTTCGTCATCCAACCAGGGGAAGAAATAATCTGGCCTACTGAAAGCCTCGCTATGTCAATCAAGAATAAATCCTCTCTAATTAAACAGAGCAAATTAACTCCATGGAGCAGAGTCCTTCTTTAGAAGCTAACAGGTCCTCAGCTAGTCAAGAAATTCCCCGCGTTTTATGGAACCCAAAGGTTCATTACCGCAATCACAAGCGCCCGCCACCTGCCCCTATCCTGAGTCAGATCAATCCAGTCCATGCCCCCCATCCTACTTCTTGAAGATCCATTTTAATATTAACCGTCCTATCTACGCCTGGGTCTTCCAAGTGGTCTCCTTCGCTCAAGATAGATCAAACATGAGATGTTTATATACTGTTTTTATAATTTCCCGTCCATTTCAAACGGCTAATGTCCTATTTGTCACTTAATAAAAACCAGGGGTGGCCAGTTAGACGAGCTTCGAGACTAAGAGTGTAGGAGGCAACTTAGGGCACAGTTGTGCATTAATAAAATATTTTTTTCTTATTTTATGGTTTCTTATTTCTGGTCGTTCAATTACAAACAGGCTAATATCATTTAGCTAATATCATTAGTCTTTTTAGAAAATTTGTTAAAACACCGTTCACAGTCAGCTTCGAGTGCACTTAAACGATCTGAACATTATTCTTTACAGGCCACTTGGCGCGAGTCGCGTTGGGGCCACCCTTGTAATTAATCAGTGTCACAAATGTTTAAACAAATTTCCTATTAATACTCTCAAGACAGGCCTCGGCTCTTCTAGTTAACCGCGCATGACCATCTCTTTCGACGTTAAATAATCTGTGCAACTGGCAGAGTGTCATTAAATAGAGTCGAACTCGGTTATAACGTCACGAAAGGGACTGCGTATTGTATGTCGTTATAATGAGTGTTGTTATAATCGAGGAATGCCGATCCCAGTGGCCGTGCGGTCTAAGGCGTGGGTCTACGGCCGCTCGCTTACTGGGATTGTGGGTTCGAATCCCACCGGGAGCATGGATATCTGTCTGTTGTGAGTGTTGTGTGTTGTCAGGTAGAGGTCTCTGCGACGGGCTGGCCCCTTGTCCAGAGGAGTCCTACCGAATGTGGTGTCTAAAAAGTGTGATCGTGAAGCGTCGAAAAATGAGGCGGCCTAGGCCCCCAAGGGGCTGTCGAGCCATTGGGGAAAACAAAAACCGAGGAATATAATGATATGGTTATCAGCGAGAAATTAATTGGTACTATAGAATATCTGTCGCTATGTACGAGGTGTCACATAAACCGATATCGTTATAACCGGGTTCGACTGTATCTATGACTTGACCAACCAGACGAGTGTGGCCGTTATAAACTTGTTAGGTAGAAACTGCAACCTAGATCCTGCCAGAGGCCACCTTCTGTATTACAGCGCCTATGTGTTCTGCGTGACGCAACTTTCTTGTTTCGAATTTTTACGGTTTCGCAAGGAGCAGAATGTGGCGCCATGTATATGTTGTTGTCCTAGCATTGACAAATTTTCTGTCTTGATTTATGACGAAGTAGTCCTCCAACTTTAGGCTCACTGACACGTGTGTCGACACGAATACTCCGGAGCTGCCTGTTCAGACCGTCCAAATATAACCTGCTAACGTCTGTTTGGACCTGTTATGAAAATAAAACACTGAATATATTTTTCTTCAATACAAATATTTTGCGCTGAATTAGTATTAATGATCCAACAGATATATGTTTTACACATCTGTGGGCAATCGGGATAAATCAATCAATGCAGTGACTATGGGTTCGACAGCTGATAAAGTTAAATTCGATCCCTGGAGGGAGCAAAAAAATGTTTTACCTCTCCACAGCGCCCAGACCGCCTCTGGGGCTCCACCTGAAGGTTACTGAGTTCTTTCCACGTGACGTAAAATCAGCCGGGCCTACATCTATGCAGAGGCAAGAATGCGTACAGCTATAACTTCAGTCCACCTAATATCTTGATGGCGTGTTGCTCCATTCAGTGCAGGCAGAACTTTGCCTTTATGCGACACCTGTGTCCATAAAGGAAGTAGCTGCTAAACATGGCGGCATAAACATGAACCGAAGGCTTACACAAGTCACATCCAACGCACCATGAAAACAAGCAGCTCACAGCAGAACTCAGAGAGTTTCCTTTCCTGTTGCATATATTTCTAGTTCTGCAGATGTAAAGGTAAAGGCAAAGCAACCCCATTACAGACCTGGACAGGCCCTTAGGGTTCCAGGAGGCTGAGGCTACCAGATTTCTAGACAATCGGCACATGAAGGTGGTACGTTTGTCAGCTCTACGCAGCCTTTACCCCCCAGGAAATATTCCTGGTTCTCATTTCTGTTAGAGGCTGAGTCGACCCCAGGGCGATAGTGCGACCGAAAGGATTATGTCAATTAAAAATTCCAATGACACCATCGGGAATCGAACCCACGACTTTCCGGCGTGTAGCGCAGTGCCTCAAGTGCTACAGATGTATTACCATTATTACTGCTACATCGTTTCAATATAAATAAACAGATGTAAAGAAACTTACTGAGTATACATTCTGCACACGTTAGATTAATCGGATGTGACGTCAAAGCGTCGCACCCTCGTCATGTGTGCAGCATTTCACACAAAGTGTGTGGTCATGCTTACGCTCTACCTCCGTAACAAATTCACATGTCTATCTCTAATAGATCTTTAGTTATCGCAATCAGACAGCAAGACAAAGCAAATCTTCGCACGACCGCCATGTTACATATCTCTAAAGAAGTATCATCACATGTCATGTCAAGGCCCTACATTACGGGGCGCTAGTATCGTTCCTACCTCCCAAATACGCGCATCCGCCATGTTGTTGTCAGCGAGTGCGGGAAATCGAGGTGTACGGCACTTGGCTGGCTTACCTTTATGTAATGTACAGTGTACTCCCTCGATTATCTGTGCGCAGATTATCCGGTTTGCGAATTATCCGTTCACGATCGTAAGTTGCTAATTACTAATGACGGAGGTAGGAAATAACTTGATTTAGCGCCGAGAGCTGGAACACAATCCTCAATACAGACAAAAATCACGGACTGTTTACATAACAATAAGTGTACGCTATGTATATGTATTATGTATATAATAAATAAATTACAGTTTTATTTTTTATTCGTGACTCAATAAGATACATGTTTGGGAATATCCGTGTTTCTCGATTATCCGTGCACCCCTCCTCCCGGCTATTATTCCCGATAATCGCGAGTACACAGTATATACCAAGTTTCGTATAAATTGTTTAACACTTATCGGTTAAATGTCGAGATACACTCGACAGCGCTATCCGTGGTACCAGGTCCAATGTCGATCTCGAATCAACTCTTTATTTTACATTGCTCCATGTTGGTTGCCCCTAAGATCCTGCCACCTGCCATTCGGTGACTGCTTTCGAACTTCGAAAATTTGAGACATTTTCTGGAGAATTAATTAGTACCACACTGTTGAAGAATAATTTGGACTGCAAAGTGTTAAATTATTCGAGGGTTGAATCGGGGGGGGGGGGGGGGGACAGAAGGGCACATAGATATATACGCATGGGGATCTCATGAGCTCCCTTTTGCCTTAACGGGTTGGAAATTAAGCTAGAAAATAGAAAGCACTAATAAAAATTTGATAAGCCAGTAGAGGTTGAAGAACTTTCGAAAGTGGATAGAAGAGAAACAGGCAAAAAAGGCAATCTAAATGTATGAAGTGTAAGGAGAAGTGTGTAGGTAGACATGAAGAGAGTATCACTTCAGAGAGAAAGAAACAAGAAATATTTCGCGGAGGACATGTCATCAGGATAATCTAAAAAGAAATATTGGCGTTTGCTTCGGGAGAAAAGCGAGCATCATGACGGAATTTTATACACGTAGATATAGAAGGAAGAAATATGTCAGGTTGCGGACAGACTTGCAGAGCCGTCACGGTGTGGATGCGTAACCGGAAGCTACGTGAAGGGCGAGTCTAAAGTAAAGAAAAGTAAGTTTTAAACAAACAGGTCTAAATGAATGAGGGCTTGGAGTAGTTAAAAGAAATATTTCGAAATAAAAATCTTACTGTTTACAGAAATATAACAGGAAACAAGCTGCATACCAGCTAAGTCTGGTTTAGGAACACATAAATAATTATAAGATGAAGGTAAAACAAACAGAAGGACCGACCGTGGCGGTTCAATGCTTAACACTCCTGCTTCGTGTTTGGAAGGTGTCGGGCTCACTTCTCATCTCAAATGCCAGATATTGTGTCTAGCACTTTTGTAATCTGAATCAGTTGATCCAGGATAATAATGGAAGAGACAAAAAACAGGCAACGGATATTCCTTCAAAACTAATTTTCAGTTTATCATTGAAAATAATCCACCCCGTGTAACCGATCCTGTTGAGTGAGCATCGTTAACCGCTTGAATGGAGTCATTTAAGAAACAGAACAAAGAAGGTATGTAAAGACTTGTATGTACGTCTGTAACCCATTCGGCGGAATCCGCAGACACCATGGCATGGGCGGGTCCGTGGGTTACGGGGCCCCAAAACGTACAGAACACTAAAATTTGTTCAGTTCCTTGAGACTGGATTTCATTCTTCTGACAGACGACAGTATTCTGGATCCCTGACATGAGACGCGGGAATACGTTCGTAATATGATTATTATTATTATTATATATTACATATATGTTATATATACATAATAAGTGGGTCCCTGTCACCACAGCATAGCGCGTGTTCAGGTTGCGGATGAAGGAACGGCATCCAGATATGGAGGGTAGCTGCGAATACATTGAATAAGCGGTCGAAGACAGCTGACAAGGGGTGGGCATCCAGCTTGGGGGTTGGGCGAGGTGCTAACAACTCCTCAACGTAAAAAAGTACCATGTTACGAAACATAGAACAAAGCCTCGGACCTGGGCAGGCTCTTGTGAATGCGGGAATGAACCTTCGGTTTCCATTAAATGCGGGGAATTTCTTGACTAGCTGAGGACCTGTTATCTCCTCAAGAAGGACTCTGCTCCATGGAGTTTTTTTTTTGGGGGGGGGGGGTGAAGAGCCCCGCAGCAGATGTTACGGACGCACCGCAGCCTTGTGGCTTCTTGTGCAACCCTATGATGAAGACGATTAGTTTTTAAATTTTTCCTTGTAATGGAGCACCGATGGAATGAAACTGACAGGGGAAAACCGAAGTACTCGGGGAAAAAAACCTGTCGCAGTGCCACTTTGTCCACCACAAATCCCACATGGACTGACCCAGGATCGAACCCGGGCCTCCGCGCTCCATGGAGTTTAGTTAATATATATATATATATATATATATATATAAGGGGCACGCGGTGGCGCAGTTGGTTGAGGAACTACGCTACAAACCGGAACGTCGCGGGTTCGATTTCCGATGGTGTCACTGGAATTTTTCAGTGACATAATCGTTTCGGTCGCACTATGGCCCTCACAGCCTCTAACAGAAATGAGTACCAGGAATCTTCCCTGGGGGGTAAAGGCGGCCGGTGCGTAGGGCTGACAACCTTAACACCTTCATGTGCCGACTGTCTAAAAACCTGGGAGCCTCGACCTCCTGGAGCCCTAAGGGCCTGCCAAGGCCTGTATGGGACCACTTTACCTTTACCTTATATATATATGTATAGGGGGAGGCGACTGTCAAGTCGCGAGGGCCCCTAACAGTTATCTGCGCCGCTAAAACCATCTAACGTACCCTAACATGCCAAGGTCGCCTTGTAGGACTGTAAGGTGGAAAGGGTACAGTAAATTAAGAAACACGTCATTGTGAGAAGACACAATCACGCACAACTTTGTCCTCCATCGATGTGGCATTCAAAACGTTTGGAACAACAGCGTAAATTCCAAAAACTAGAAGTAACTGCAACAAGGAATTAGTTATTAAAATAATAAATTCTCTGCTATTAATGGAACCAGAAGGTTCGTTGCCGTGTACACAGTAGTCTGCTACTGGATCCTATCTTAAGCCATATGAATCTCGCCCAAGTAGCGCATGGTTACCTTTAATTTAGAACTTAACAGTAAATACTAACGCCTTCATCATCTCCCACCGCGGAGGCCCGGGTCCGATCCCGAGTCAGTCCATGTGGGATTTGTGGTGGACGAAGTGGCACTGGACAGGTTTTTCTCCGAGTACTTCGGTTTTCCCGTGTCAATTTCATTTCACCGGTGCTCCATTACTTTGAAACATGAAAAAAAAAAACTTATCATCTTTCACTTCATCTTCACCACAAGGGTTGCACAATAAGTCTTAAGGCTGCGGTGCGTCCGTAGCTTCTGCTCAAAAAAGAAAAAGCCTTCATCATGAAAAATCTTCAATCCTTTGCATCTTTCCACTGTACTAATATCACTTATCTGGTTACAATCTGACATCAATTACAGCCATAAAATCGAAAGTATTTCGCAAAATCGCCAAATTGTTTTTGACACATCAAACAAAGGGCAAAAAAAAAAAAAAAAAAACGTAAAACTGTCAACACACGTTAAACGAGGATTTTGACACAAAAGTACAACATGCTAACGCAGGCTTTAACTTTTTGGATCATGAATTTAGTTCTAGAAATTCAAGCCTAGCCCATAAATATAGGTTTATCTGCTTAGAGGTTTTCTTTCAAAGACACTGAAATACATTCAGTCTTAATTCAGTGCATCATAATGCTCGAACCAAAGTCGCCCGTTCCAAAGCACGACTAATCATCTCTCTCTATCAGGCCTGTATCATTAAACTGAGAACATCACGCCCTTGCGGCTAGAAGCTCGTTACATATCTCATACTATTTCGCAATTAGTAATCTACCACAAAGTCATTATGCTACACACAGATACACCCTAAGGTAAAATGTACAATACAGACTCAAAGGGCGATGAAGTGTACAAGCGGGTCTTGTAGTTCAGTGGTTTTCAATCTGGGGTACGCGTACCCCTGGGGGTACGCGAAGACATTTTAGGGGAATACGTAAAATTAAAAAAAATATATATTATTTCATGATAAACACTGAATAATCAGGGCCAGATTTAGGGTTAGCCACAAGAGACCCGGAAGTAAGGACACGCGATTTGGGAGCGCCATTTTTCTCTCTCTATCTCTCTCTCTCTCTCTCCTTTGTGCGATTCTTATCTGGGCAGCTAGTTTCATTTTATTCCACATAGTGCATATAATTTTGCTTTGCTAAAATACCTTTGTTCCTCCATTAACTTTTATATGATAGGCAATAATATATTTGTCATTTAATAGATTGATTCTCCTTTTTCTCATTTAAAACTTATTATTTAATACATTATTTCGATGTAATTTATTTAACTTATTTTAGATGTAGATTATAGACTATGTATAACTTGAATTATGCACCAACAACTTTGGGAGTACAAAGTTGAAGAGAAATTATATCTGGGGGTACGCGAACAAAAAAGGTTGAATACCACTGTTGTAGTTGACTGTAGTAACAGGTTGTGACTAGCGAAAAATCACTTTACTAGACTCCTGAGAAGAGATTTTATCCCTTAAGTCAGGTTAAAATATAAATTAATCTACTGGAAATTTTCCGTACTTACATTACCTGACGATATTTAAAAATTATCTCGTACTGACCTGAAACAGAAAAAAACTACTATTAACTGCACAATCCCAAGAAAGTGGAAGAGAGCAAGACAGCGTTACTTCAGAGGCCGCAGAGGCTAATGACGGTGCAGAACCCCATATTACCAAATGATCTATACCTACTGTACCCACTCATCATCATTATCCTAATATCCAATCTCATATTTTTACAATCATGACAACAATAGAATTACAGAAACAAACAACACTGGCTCCACCAGTTTCTTACCCTTACCTTATTATACCACCCCTCACTTCCATCCCCTATATTAATCTACCCTGTGACTGAAGCTAATCATCATATATTCGATGGAAGTAATTTCTTTGTGATTTGTTTTACAGCACAGTGTATAGTCTCACAATAAGGTATCGATAGTATGAATGTTGAACTGGAAAGGAATTGGAAGGAAGCTGACGTCGCTTAATCCAGGTACCATAATGGAATTTCCTTGTAGGATCTGAGTAAAACCACGAAAATCCTGGAAATAAGCGGTGTTCCGAACGAGATTCGAAACCGGCACCTACAAAGTAAAACCTTACAGCGTTGCCACTACACCAAGCTGCTCGGTGCTCGAAAATGAAGACTTCACGCATTCTTAACTTCGACACAAGTTGAAGGCCAGCCGGACTCTAGTCAACTTGACACCACTGCTTTCCGAGCAATAATTCCGTTTTTAATCAATGTTCCATATATCATTGTCATTAATATCTGAGGTTTCCACTCCTGGTCTGATGAATGTTTAGATTTGGCTCGCAGATCACATATAGGAAAGTCCTTCGCTCACATCTAATTCCATTATCGCCCTGACTTCATCTCAGTCTTTTGGGTCTGAAAAAAGAACAGCTTGTAAAACACGTGGACCTAATGAAAACGGCTGCCAAGTAGGGGAACAAAGACATACGGAAAAAGAACAGCTTGCAAAACACGTTGACCTAATGAACACGGCTGCCAAATACGGGAACATAGACATACGGAAAAAGAAGATATGGAAATGAAGAAACTGCGCCTAAGCCTAACCATTGCTACAGATTTCTCCTTGAAACACTGCACACCTGCAGCATGATTGTGCATCAAGGACTGATTGTTAGGTTGACAGTGAGTCAAAAAGTACACGATTAAACATGTCTTGCTCACTAAACATTGTCCCAGATGGTTGCAGAGGTTAAACTATGATTCATGGATGAGTGTCGTTTCAAAGAATGTACGCCCCGTCCCCTAACACAATGCTGTCGACCGTTACACCGTACTTTTCCATAAAACTTCTGCAAAACACTGAGACTCATGCCCTCTCGATAGTTCCGAGGCGAAGGGGACCGAGGTTGCCTCGAACTACCGAAAAGCTCGGAATACAGGGATTACGACAGTTTATAACATATAATTACGCATATATGATATACGTATTGTAATAAAACGTACTGTGTATACAGCATTGTATTGGAATATCAATGTAAACGACAGCACAACAGTAGAACTGGTCCTTCAGTCTGCGCTGTGAGAACCACACGAACAAAGCATCACCGGTTTTCCACATTGAGCCTTCTTCAAAGTTTTTCGTAATAGCGAGGCACCTTCAGGATATTCATCTGTGCACCATTTTTCCATTTTTTCTCCCTTTCAGCTCCAGTTCCCAACAGTCACTTCTACATGTAGTTCCAAAGCCAATTTTTTTTTTATTGTTTCACCTTTATCCAACAGTTTTATAGCTTCAAGCTTGGTTCCAATTGAAGCATATTTTCTCTTTCTTTTAGCATTCGTTATTAGTGTACATTAAAATACGTAGTTATGCTGGCTGTAGCGTAGCTACCGGTACGGCCTCCAACGCCAGATAGGTCAAAGTGATGACCCAGGCAAAAAGCGATACCCTGCTCCTCCAGGTTGGGGGTTGGGCGTGGGGCTGACAACCCCACCCCAGAAAAAATGTTCTGTTAAGAAGCTTATAAAATTGTAAACTGGACGACAATTTTGGAAAAGGCCAAGTTCCACCGAGGACTGTAATGCCAGAAGAAGAAGAAGAAGAATAAGAAGATACCTACTGAAATCACATAACAGTACACAAGAGTGCACAAAGAAAACTCCTAAGAGGAAGTACAGTAATGCCTGAAAGACGTGTTTGTACATAGAGATATGCACTTCAACTGAATTCTGTACTCAGCATGGAAACGGCCTTGACTACAGAGCATCGGCTCGGACGAAACGGAACGTCGAACAATCGGGACTCGGAGAATCGAGACTACACTGTATATCTAATTTTCAGTGTTTCCCAATTGCCACTGCATTCTACGAGGGTCAGTCAGAAAACAGCTTTGCGATGCACATATTTTGGGTCATTCTCAGTCGTTACAAGAACAGTCCAGATGTAACGGTATTGCTGTCCCACCGCTTTTCCACATAGTCCCTGCCACAAACGAATCATATGACACGGCACGAGCTCTTCTATTCCCTATAGATACAAGTCCCTGTCCTGCATTACCAGACATCCTGTTTCAGCATCTCCATCATCTTTACATATATAGCCACCAGATGACAGATTACAATGGCTCGGCGACGAATTCCACTGATATAATCACAATCAGTGTATGCTCTTGAGATACTAAATTATACAGCACGTAGCCTATTTTCTGACTGACCCTCGTACTTACAGGAAAATTAAACATAAATCAAGTCACGCTTCTTAGAACTGACGGCATTTCTCAGGGAGATATAACAGAACAATTATGGTGTAGATAAAATTACAACAAGTCCAATCCTGATACTTAAAACTGCTGGAAGTGTACCACGTGACAACTCAGAATAACGTAATCTTAACATTTATCAACATTTTCTTATTTTAAATGCAGTGAAACCTGTGAAGTTTGCAGGCATATACCGTAAAGGTAAAGGTAAAGGTAAAGGTCACCCTAGAACAGGCCATGAAGGCCCAGACGGGGAGTAGACGTATAGCTCTACTCTTTCTTTAACCCTTGCACTAGATGAGGGTGGATGGTCAAATCCACTACCCGGCCGCTTTACCCCCGGGAAAGACACACGGTACCCATTGTATAGGAGGCTGGGTAGGCCCTAGGGCCGGTCTGGACGGGTGCAGAAAATCTCGTCCCCACCGGGATTCGATCCGCGGACCGTCCAGCCCGTAGCAAGGCAAACCCTTACTAATTTATACAACAGACCAACCTCCCGTAACTTGGCGATCTATCATACATCTTGTCCACCATTCAATCTTACTATGCCGGCCACACAGGCAATGTACCAATTACATACTTCAAATTAAAACTTACACACTAAGTTGTCCGTCTTATGTACCTGCTAAATACCCTTTCTCCGGTCTTATTTTCTGATGAAGAGATAAACGAATTCTTAAAACAAGGCGCAGTCTAGCCCTCTAGCTAGACCTGTGACACTACATCTTGTCCCTTGATCAGCAATCCCTAGACAGTTTTCCCTTGGACTTTACTGTCATGACTGTGGTCATACGCATCACAGTCTACGCACAGTGCCGCGTCCTACGATACTGAAGTACACTGACAAAGAAAATCGTCCAGTAGGTTCAACGCGCTGAGGTTGCAACAGTTGAACACCGAGAAACGTGCGAAAATTAGAACTTGACAAATAAAGGTATTGGCTAATGAACAGTTTCTCAATAGTGTGGTGGATTATGAAAGGCATGGCAAAAGTGTACCACAGAAAGGAAACCATAATGAGGCAGACAGACAGGCGCACATCCAGAATTTTTCATTGGGGGGGGGGGGGGGGGGGAGAGGGTCTGACCCTGAGGCTGTATATTATATTGACTTTAAAAATTATGTTATAAAAATCCTGTCGTAAGTATAACTGTAACATGACACTGTCTGCAACTGCATTTATATACATACAAACATAACTACATATCCCATGACTCACTTAATTTAAATCACAAGGGCTTCTTGTTTTTTTTTAAGTTCATCTAACACTTCCTAAGTTTCTTAATTTTACTTTTCAAAATTCCAATATAGTAGTCATTAGCCGATTTCAGTGGCTGATTTCGGCTCAAGAATAAATCACGTACAACGGTCAATAACATCGCGCCCACAAAATTTGTGTTTTTTTTTTTAATTTAGATTTGTGTGGGGAGGGACTGCAGCCTAGCAGCCCCTTCTTCGGGTGGCCCCTAAAAGCAGACAATAAATCAGTTAACATTCTTGTGAGGCAATGTTTCCAGAAATGTCGCGCTAGACATTGGGTCAGTAGTTGCCATTACAAAAACCCGACTGACATCCCCCTAAGACACCATATATTTCATAATTGTCCTAACACATTTACCCTAGTTATTGCCACAGCAAAAATACGGAGCACAAAAACTACAGGAACAAACAAGGCACGACCTTCCATCCTGTGCTAAATTATGACTCGATCTCTTAGGAGTAAACACCACCAATGACGTACCAGCCGTGCAGTAGCCTTCTAAATTGGTTATGTACCAACTTCCGTTTACAAAAAGTACATAATGACTGTCACTCAGAACAGTATCAAATATTAGCTCTAGCGTTAATATACAGCAGCACTCAACAAAGTGTAGACTACACATTGTTTTGTCTGTTCCAACGGAGCAACAAAGCGCTATACAGTATTATCACAATTGATGATTTTGTACTAACGGAATACCCGTTGAATATTCAACGCAAAAATTTGAGAGGCTCCATCTGCAGTTAAACTTTCCATTAAGATATTCACATACCATGATTTCGCTGAATATGCAGGTGTGAATTTGGAAATTTCAAAACACAGTGTCTTATAGTATAGCGATGATGATGATGATGATTATGATGATTATGATAAAGAAGCCAAGAAGATTTTAAAATATAAAGACTTTACAATAGAAATACATCGCATGTAGAATGTAAAAACAAAAGAGATACCAATAATAATTGGGGAAACTGGAACCATCTCAAAATCATTCATAAAATACCTCAGCACCATACATGTAAAGCACGACATCAAGGAACTACACAAAACAGCCACCTAGGCACTGCACACGTACTGCGGAAAGTACTGATGTAGATGTACAGAGCATTGAACATGGGACATAGCATTACATGTGCCATGAAAGGTAACTACAGAATATCTGAAACACTAATACCTTAGCCATGGCTCAGGCGGTTAGTCGCCGACCTCCCACCGCGGAGGCCCGGGTTCGATCCCGGGGTCAGTCCACGTGGGATTTGTGGTGGACAAAGTGGCACTGGGACAGTTTTTTCCCCCGAGTACTTCGGTTTTCCCCTGTCAGTTTCATTCCACCGGTGCTCCGTTACGCGGAAAAACGAAAAAAAAAAAAAACTAATCATCTTCATCACAGGGTTGCACAATAAGCCTCAAGGCTGCAGTGCGTCCGTAGCATCTGCTGCGGGGCCCTTCACCACAAAAAAAACCCTTAGAAACATGGTTTGTGTCAGGTGTATAACTGTAAATACCTTGCATAAAGGTAATAACAACAATAATAAAAACCGGGCTGTGTCGTGGTTCAGACGGTTAGTCGGCGGCCTCTCACTGGGGGGGGGGGGGGGGGGGGGGGGCTGTCAACGGAGGGTTTGTGGTGAACGAAGTGGCAATGGGAAAGGTTTTTGTCCGAGTATCTCGGTTTCTCGTGTCAGTGTCATTCCACCAATGCTCCATACTCATTCACTCATCTATCACAGACCCTGTTTACATAGGTCCTGGGTGACCATCGCCAATGAATCATCCCAAGTGAATTCAATTCCCTTTACATTGTACATACACATTGAGCAGGATAGTTCATTTCAAAATGGCGGCAGCTGAACCCGCGCGTTTAGGTATCCGTGTTGTTTATGATTATTTAATCAATGAATATCGAACAATTATTGGGAAAAAAAAACAGCAAAAGAAGAAATGTAGTGCAAGCCTTCACCACTTTTTAGGCCCGTTCACAAAATTGCGAAAAGCGACTATCACCTCGTCAAGTTTGCCTGCCTGTCCGTCTGTCGGTCCGCATGGAACGACTCGGCTCCCACCAGACGGATTTTCATGAACTTTTATATTTGGCAATTCTTCGAAAATCTGTGGAGAAAATTCAGGTGTCATTAAAATCTGACAAGAATAACGGGTACTTTACATGAAGACCAATGTACATTTATGATAATATCTCGCTCAATTCTTCTCATAGTGAGAAATATTTCAGACAAAAGTTGTAGAGAAAATCAAAACACAGATTTTATATTCAATAACTTTTTCCCCGAAAATCGTGCCGTTTATGAGATAATGCGGAAAAATATGGTACAGCCAGACAGGCCACAGATGACAACATAATATGGCGCAGAAAACATGCGATTTGCATGCCGAATAACTACGGCAAGAATACAGACACATACACATAATATTTAATACTTATTGCTTTTCCACGGAAACAGTGGTTACGTGAACGCGCCTCGATGTTACGTTATACGTACAGTTCTTGTCTTGTTTCTGATTTTATTGCCTTATAACCTTGTTTTGATTTTCAATTTTAGGTCCTCTATGGCGAGTTCCGGAAAATTCAGCTCCTGTACAATCCCCAGTAGGGCCTTTTCACGAGCTATTTTCTTTCTACAATGTTCAGATTTCGCTATCCACAAGCACTTAAGATCTGCCATAACGTCTAGCACCAACGGTGTGTGGTCGTCGTACCATTTAAAAACCACAGTAGGTTATTTTCAAACAGGAAAGTAGAAAAAGAAACAGACAGCAAACAGGAGAAGCGTCCATTGTTCACTGCGGAGGAACAAGCAGTGACACGTTTGTTTACATTATTCACTGTCGATGATTCATCCAGGATGATTAATTCAATGTGAAGCAAATTTGGCCGCGGATATCACTTTTCTTGAACCGACCGTTTACTCTGTTCACTTTAGTGATTCATCCAAAGTGAATAATGTAAACGCGAGCAACTAACATCGTGCAATAACACAAAGTAACAATGACAGTGTACAGACATCTTGGGAGAACAGAGCTTATAACAGTGGTGACTGTGATGGCAACTACTGTATGGGAAGAGATGCCGTGCAGTCTGGAGATCTGTACCGACGTTTCAGAGAAACCTCCTACTTCCATAATCAGGGCAGATGATGATGCAGGCAGCAGATTCCTCTGGAACGTCGGTATTTACTTATCAGACTACACGGCGTCGCACCTTTATAGAGGTATGTTTATTCAACAAACACAAACTGCTGTTCTGCTCATTACCACCTGCCCCGATCTTATTGTCACTGTGTCCTCTAAATGCACACTAAACGTTTAAACAACGAAGACGGCCTACAAGTGGCGTAATGACAGCCTAACAAAACAGCCTAAACAGTGCTGCTATGTAATATAGGGGATTTTTTTTTTCTGGCAATGTTCTACCAATTGTCATTAGTTACTGGCATCCGGTAGTGTTATCATAACTGACATTTTCATGTGCTTTCCATGGAAAAGGGAAACAAATGGAAGGGCAATGATTATAAATGAGTTGTAATATATTCAAGCAGATTCAGCCAAATTTCGTGGTTACAGTAATCACTTAATTTTGAGTAACCAGGGATTGCGAGATTTGAAGGTTCAAGTCTTCTAAGATGTTACACCGTGTAGATTGATAAAGTTACCGACGTTTCGCAGGATCCTAGTGCCTTAATCTTCAGAGTTAAGCAGTCCAAGAAGAGGCCTACTAACAACCTCCTATAAACGACGTAGTCAAATGAGCTTTCAAGAACCAGGAGGACAACGAAGAAATTTTGGAAAACGTTTCATCACAAATCGTTATTTCTGGTAACAGAAAACTACTTTAATTCCAACGGATATGACTCCTTAAACTTTCCGAACTAGACTCATGTTAATAGAACTTTCTCTGACTAAAATCACTTTATTAATGTACTCACGAAGTTTGGTAGACTCCTTTTGAATTACCCCACTTCCCTATACATGCAAAACTATCCTGATAAGTTTAAGTGAACTTAACCCTTTAAAGATTAAGATTAACCTTTATTACAGTTTAAAGATTCAGCTCGTACCGCTCAGTAAACACACTCCGCCTAGGTTACAAAAAAACCAATCAGTTAATGCCGTGTAGGTAAATAATTGCGGGCCGGGATAGCTCAGTCGGTATAGCGACTCGCTACGGGCTGGACGGTCCGGGGATCGAATCCCGGTGAGGGCGAGATTTTCTGCATCCGTCCAGACCGGCCCTGGGGTCCACCCAGCCTCCTATATATGGGTACCGGGTCTCTTTCCCGGAGGTAAAGCGATCGGGGCGTGGAGTTGACCACCCACCCCCATCTAGTGCCAGAGTTAAAGAAAGAGTAAAGCTATACCTCTACTCCCCCTCTGGGCCTTCATGGCCTGTTCTAGGGAGAACTTTACCTTTACCTAGGTAAATAATCACTGTTTGTTCTGAGAAACATACAAAACACATAATTGCACTGTGTGGGCAAAATGAAGAAATACTGAATGTTAAACCCAACAACGAACGTGCTAATTGCCGAAGGCAACAACATTGCATTAAACTAGTGCATGAAGGTTGCGCTGTTCTGTTTGTTAGGAGTATTAAATTGCCGTAAGTCCAGTGCTGGATATCAAGCCGTAACCGCCATTTTACTTAGAATCTCATATACATGTGTATTGTACGAATAGATAAAATGCATATTTCACTGCGTCTTCTAATGTACTCCACTTTACTGGAAACGTGTCTTGTAATCTCCATGTGAATTGTGTGGAAAACTACAGGCCAGTTATGCTGAGTGAAATGGTAACACAAACAACTCTTACCATTTAGCTCTATCCTATAGTTCCACAGCTAAAGACTGGATATAGTGAGGGGTTAATTCCTAGAAAGGGGTTACAGAATGTCATGGAATTCTCCACAATTCTATACCTCTAATAATACGAAGTTTATTCTTGAGTGACTGAAATGCCATGACCCTAGAAAAGAATATTCAAAAGGGTAACAACTCTTGAACAAAATGGAAATATACGGGATTTAAGACGGGGGGGGGGGGGGGGGGATGGAAGGGGAGGGGTTGTGAGCCATTGCTTTCAGATTCACAACTCACACAAAGTGACAGCTTCAAGTTACAAAAAAAGAAAAGTATCTGAGAAACCAAGAACCTGGGGAATGGGGCGCAGACCCCCTGGAATGACGCAATCCTCCCAAAGGAGGGAGCCCGTTTCTTAGTAAGAAGAAGCAAGAGAAATCAAATAAACATCTTTCATACCAGGAACTGCTAACCGGTCCTCGGATACGTCCTGAACGAATATATTAGGAGTGGCCAGACTGACGTTTGCTGGCCCGCATCCTCATGGCATCCAACTCGGAGTGCCGCACGGTTTGGCCTACTGTTTCGTACAATTACAATGGACTGTTCCTCAACCGGTCTTTGGCTTAACCGCCTTGATTCTAAACAATACAATAGATCAAAACAATGGATTTTGAAGAGAAAAACGTAAGTTACAATACTACTATATACTACTATACTACTACCACCATCACTACTACTACCACCACTATCACTACTACTACTACTACTACTACTACTACTACTACTACTACTACTACTACTAACTACTACTACTACTACTACTACTACAACAACAGACATTTGAATATTATTATTATTATATCACTGCGACATTTTAAAATCAAGTCATCAATGTTCTGTCAGGTATTGGATTTCTGCCCCAGTACTTGTTTTATATTGCTTTACTACATACTTGTTTTGTTTTGTTTCTTTAGTGTTTTGTCTTGTGTACTCGTATTTGTACTGTTTTGTATTTTATTTGTGCTTTTGTGCTGGATTTGTAATTGGCACTTGTGCTGTTAAGTCTGCACGTTAATAAATACCCATTGAATTGAATTGAATTATTATTATTGTGCTGTGTATCTGTAATTTACAAATCATTATGACTAACAAATTCCAGCGATAATTTAAAATAACTGTACATTCAGTACTTCCTATTTGTTGTTTCTCTGGAGGGTTAACCGGCTTTACCATTAACCACTCTGCCACTTGGATTTATTTACGCTGAAGTCAGGGTTCAAAAACCGAACAGCGCCCACGTCAGCCAGCTGGAAGCTGCCATTCAAACAACATGTTTAGAGCAATGTGTCAGGACGGCAGACACACGGACAAAATGTCCTCAGGGGACAAAATGTCCTCAGCAGCCTGCCTCCTCTACATACGCCAGTGCTCCCGAGCAGCGCTTCTCCCAGACTTCTAAATTCTTGAAGAGGTGTTCGATTTGCCGACTGAAGACCTGGCTGTTAGCAACTGTTCCTTTACAAACTACAGCACAAATGGCAACTTGCGTTGTCAGCGTGTAGGAATCATATTTTATCTCTCAAATTATTTGAGTTTAGATAAAAACCGTATATGGAGTCACAGCGCGTGTAGAACGCATGGGAGAGATAATAAAGACACATAAGTTTTCAAGTGGGAAGCCTGAAGGCAAGAGACCATTTCGGAAACATGAGGGTAAATATGAGGATAATATTAAAGTAGATGGTTACTGTATCGACCTACCACACTGGACTGGCCAGTCCAGTTTGGTACGCCGATAGAGTAACATCAATAATCCTACATACAATACATGTTACACACCAGAATTGAATTTTATCTGTATTTTTAACTGTAATACGTATTTTAAACCACGTAATTTTAATATTTAATATTTTACATGCGCATTCGTTCACAAACATTTGTAACATCTCAAGGTGTTTATTTTTCGTAACGAACCTCCCTGAGGATGACCACATGAGTGGACGAAACATGTAGCACGTATTACTGCGTTTATAATATATGTTCATGCACATGTGTGCATTGTTGGTTTTAGTCACCATATCTAAAAGAATGTGCGTTTGCTCATGGCGTTCAGACGTACAATTTGGCTGAACAGATCGTAATGACAGATACGTCATTGCGCAGTTTCTCAGTTTTTGTGATACCGCGCACATTTTACGAGATCCGACGGAATTAACCAATAATGAAGCAATAAGTATTCAACACTGTAAGTGTGTATTTGTATTCTTGCCTTAATTATCCGGCATGCAAATCGCATCTTTCTGCGCCGTATTATATTGTCATCTGTGGACCTGTCTGGCCCTACCATATTTTTCCCCATTATCTCATAAACGACACGATTTTCGAAAAAAAAAAAATCATTCGAGATAAAGTGTTTTGATTTTCTCTACAACTTTTGTCTAAAACATTTCTCATTCTAAGAAGAATTTAGCGAAATATTATCATAAATGTACATACGTCTTCATATAAAGTACCCGTTATTCTTGTCAGATTTTAATGACACTTAAATGTTCTCGATAGATTTTCGAAAATAAATCCTCAAATAACCAAATTTTATGAAAATCTGTCTAATGGGAGCCGAGTTGTTCCATGCGGACAGAAGGACAGGCAGGCATGACGAAGCTAATAGTCGCTTTCGCAATTTTGCGAACGCGCCTAAAAAAAAACCGATGATTCTGTCAGTATCCGACACGCTCGTTGCGTGGTCAGGACAATGGGTGCATTTCCGGTTACGTGTCATATCCGAGAACTGCAGAAGTGCATTCAGGTTTTGAATATCCGGACGCTCGTGAGATACATTTAAAAGAGTCACATACGTCACAGTTGTCCTCCGACGTGCAAAAGGACAGCTCTTTGTTCTTCTATGACGTTACGATCTCTGCTTCCGCAAAAAAGATCACTCGCTTACCGACTGGATCGGTCGTCGAGGAAGTCATTTGGGCCTACGTGGGAAGAAGTTACAGGAGGCTGAAGAAAACTGCCTGCTGATCAGCACCGAGATTTTGTGCGCTTCGCCAAGTATTATTAGGGCAATAAATAAAAAAATATGTGATTGGCTGTGCATGTTGCACGCATGGAAGCGAAGAGAGATGGAATGCAAAAAAACTTGAAGAAAAGGACCGGTTAGTAAACACCTAGGCGTAAATGGGAGGATAATATTCAAATAGACCTTCAAGACAAAGGATGGGCTGGATTCAACTGGTTCACAACAAGTACCAGTGGCGGGCTGGTGGTAAAACAGTAATTAACCCTGCGGTTACAAAAAAAATATTCGGGAATTTCTTGAGTAGATGATAAACTTCTATCTTCTCAATGACTCTGTTTCCATGACGTTAGTTTCAGGAAGGACAAAGGAACTAAATGCCTGGCAAAGAAGGTAAATTTGCACGCCATGAAGCACATGGAGGAGTGAAGGTATAAGGCCACTCATTCTTAATCTCAGAGCTAAATGGAGCTGAGTGACCACTTTCAAGACCCAGTCGCTTTCTTCCCTGAGAAGAGCCCCAAGTACACACTGAATAGGAGGCTGGGTGGGCCCAAGAACCGGTCGGGACGGTTTGGAAAACAGAAAAATCTCTTGTCCCTTTCTCCCTGACGGAATCGAACCATTGTTCATAGACCGTCCAGCCCGTAGCCTAGCCTAGACACTATACAGACTACGCTACCCCGGCTCCCACTAGATACCTGACACTGATGTATTAACTAAAGTGATACACATCTACACTGGAGCTGTGTATTCCTCGGAATGGGTATTTTCCACAATCCTATTTATTCGTTTCGATGACAACTTGACAGTTTAGCTTACACCTGTTCTTGGCGCAGAATTCACGGAATGTAGCCTTCATAACAAAAGGCAGGTCATATTCATCTGCCGGTTTCACCTCCACACAAAGAAGACAGCCACATCCTAAGCCAGATGAATCCAACCTATACCCTTGCACCCTGTATTTCAAACACCCATCTTCATATTGCCCTCCCATCGAAGTCTAGATCGCACAAATAGTATTTACCTTCGGTATTTTTCTCTCCCTGTGGCTCGACAGCCCTATATGGGCCTGGGCCTCCTCGTTTCGTCGAGGTTTCATGATCACACACATTTGAGACACATCACAGTCGGTAGGACTCCTCTGGACGAGGGACCAGCTCGTCGCAGAGACCTCTACCTGACAACACACAACACTCACAACAGACAGACATCCATGCCCCCAGTGGGATTTTCTTTTTTTTTGCCTGTCCGGGGTTTTTCTCCTTTGATCCATTTTTGTACTGTTTAAATCCTTTCGTCCTTCATGTCACTTTTACGTTCCATGCTACCGTCCTTACAACAAACACAACACAAACATCCATGCCCCCGGTGGGATTCGAACCCACGATCCTAGTAAGCGAGCGGCCGAAGACCCACGCCTTAGACCGCACGGCCACTGGGATCGGCCCCTTCGGTATTACTGATTAAAATTGTGTATCTATTTCTCAGTTCTCTCACACGTATAATTTTCCCCATCCTCCATATACGTTTTGATTTGAATACCTTAATCACGTTTGATGCAGAATACAATTATGAAACTCCTCATGATGCATTTCTATAGTCTCTCATTACGACCTGTTTATTACGACCAAATGTTACCCTCAGCAGCATGTTTTCAAATCCCTTCAATTTATGCTTTGCTTTAAGGAGAGATCCAACTTTCATACCCACGTTTTCGCTTGCATCTCGTAATAAAATTCAAACTGCATTCTTCAGTTGCCAGCAGGCATCAAATTATTTGATTTGTATGCAGGTTAAAGGCCAAGCTGTAAGTGTAGATTTCAGAATATGTATAGGACCCCAGTACCTGTCAGAATGAAGAAGATGATGGCTCTGTGTTCTCCACAAAAAAATCACGGGTCTTTTAAGCCAAAGAACTTGAAAGAGATTTTTATGGTCGAATGTGTTAAAAGGGTCCAGCTCTAAGGCTGTTTGCTTTAAGATCTGACACTGGTTCCTTTGACAGCACAAACTTACTATAAGCGCAACAAGCGAGAGGGCAAGGCAATAAAAATGCATGTCTTTGGGTGTGTCAAAGCACAACTATCAGTAACGAAAAAGAAAGGCCGAATTTCTGTTTTGGGGGAAAGGGGACGTTCCTCCACAACTGCAAAATGTCCGTAAAGGCTGACAGGTATTATTTTTATAGCTTAAAGAAATGAATCACGCCAAAACATAAATTCAGAATTTGTTCCAGTAAACATTCTCCTTATACCTGGTTCAGGAGTAACCAGACTTTTCCACAGACGACCACTGACTAACTTCGAACTCTCTACAGTACGCGTGGTCAAAACACAAATTCGCATATCATTGAGATATTTTGGTTGAGTGAGTGATTTATTCATATTCGGGTGATCAAACCAAGAAAAATGAGGTTGGCGGGGCATGTAGCACGTATGGGGGAGGGGAGAAGTACATACAGGATTTTGGTGGGGAGACCTGGGGGAAGGAGACCACTTGGAAGACCGAGGCGTAGATGGCAGGATAATATTAAAATGGATCTTCAAGAAGTGGGATGGAGGAACATGGACTGGATTGATATGGCTCAGGATAGGGCCAGGTGGCGGGCTCTTGTGAATGTGGTAATGAACCTTTGAGTTCCATAAAATGCGGGGAATTTCTTGACTAGCTGAGAAGTTAGCTTCTCAAGAAGGACTCTGCTCCATGGAGTTAGTTAGTTAGTTAGTTAGAGTGATTTATTCACATGTTACAGCAGAGCAAAAGACTGTGCAGGTCTCTTCTCTCTGCCTTAGTGTAAGGCCGATCCTCTGCTCAAAAAAAGAGGCGTTGACGACCAAGTCATGTGCGCGTAAGAATTGCAGTGGCGGAAATGCCACCACGTATTTCAAGATAACCGAATCACTTTCAAATTACCATTATACACCCGACTATCAAATTTAAGTTAACTTATTGTTTTAGTGTAATTTGATTCTTGTGTATAGATACCGTATGTGAATACTAAATGCGATTCAATTAGCCTTAAAACACACATTATGGGTCTAAATTTCAGTGGCTCATTGTAGGTGTATTGTTAGATTCACGCTCCGTCAACTTAACTATCGACGAGACAGCCATCCATATCCAATGGCTACGAGGCTGCTGGACCATCCACGAGCCAGCAGCTTCGTTTTCCTTTACTGAGCCATCCCGAATTGAACAACCTCTCCCCCTCCTGCGCCTTGCCACACAGACACACAACCAGCAACGAAACTCACAAGTACAGATTTCGAAAAGCACCTCACAAGTCCAACAAAGAAATGTGATTCTACAACACTCTATGCGTTATTTGAAAAGTACCTCACAAGTCCAACAAAGAAATGTGATTCTACAACACTCTATGCGTTATTTGAAAAGCACCTCACAAGTCCAACAAAGAAATGTGATTCTACAACACTCTATGCGTTATTTGAAAAGCACCTCACAAGTCCAACAAAGAAATGTGATTCTACAACACTCTATGCGTTATTTGAAAAGCACCTCACAAGTCCAACAAAGAAATGTGATTCTACAACACTCTATGCGTTATTTGAAAATAGGTGCATGCATTTTAATGCGGAGCTTGGGCAATCCATCTGCAAGTTCCACTGTGTAAAATTACCCAAATGATTTCGAATAAATTTGGATGGAATGGGGGTACACACACGTTTTGATCAACATCAACCCAATATATATCCTCCTTCACGGAGGAAGGGAATGCTAAACTATACTGGCAGGGGTTTTAACATGTTTATAAAGAAAATGTCTATACACTTCGTAAATTTCACAAACGTCAGTTGCTGCTAGAATATACAAATATTTTCATGCAACATTACGTAAATCTTCCCTTCTTACACCTGTCCATCAATTTTAACGTTCCGAGCGCAAACCGTATCTTATATACAGTGTGTCCTACATGACGATAAACAACCAGTAACCAGGGTAAACAAACAGAACTGGCTCTTTGGGTTTCCTAACTTTTAAACAATAGTTCCGTAACGGTTGACAATCGGGCCCAATTTGTTATACCAATTTCACTCAAAGTAACCCAGATAATATCCCCATAAAGTTGGCATACATTTCATGGAACATTCCGCATACACAAAACCTAGTCACATCCTTTGTTAGGCGCCTATACATAACGTCTGATTTTGGCTGTTGGTTCACCCGCGTCGTGTGCAGATCGCGACTGCAATGGACGCCGAAGCGTAAGGAAGAAATTTCAACAAACGACGTGGCTAAACTCCGAAAGCTGAAATCACACACACACACACATACACACAGCTTCTGTGTCCTTTAAAAAGTTAATCAGAGCAGTTTTCTGCTCACGTTTTGGAATTTAGTTTGATGTTGAGTCAGCTGTTGCGGTAATGAACCCTCGGGTTCCATAAAACGCGGGGAATTTCTTGACTAGCTGACGGCCTGTTAGCTTCTCAAGAAGGACTCTGCTCCATGGAGTTAGTTGAGTCAGCTGTACATGATTCATCGCTGAATATGCTTTTCTACTGATTCAGACACCTGTAATGATCAGGCAGTACCAAAAATACTCTAGTTTAGGCACATGTTTCAAAAGCTACAGTAGGATTTCTTAGACACAAAGGAGTCTGTATGGGCTTGAGATCTGCGCTCTTCTGGGATATTACGCGTAATATCCCAGAAGAGCGCAGATCTCATCAACATCGCGGCGGAAGCCTTAAATCAACTGTATGGGCTTCTATCCTCTCTGTCTGCAGAACCGATAAGATGAAGACCAGTGAATGTGACCGGATGACATTCGGCAGACAACATGACGTCATGTTATTGAACTGCTCGACACCGAAAATGCAAGCACTACGATCTTTCGAAGCGTCGATAACTATTTATAGGCCATTTGTTAGTCTTCGGCGGGTGGAATTTTCAAGCGGAAGGCTAGGAGCGAGTCTTACAGCAACAGCCATAGCGGATTGGCGGACGTAACAAAACAAATACCCCTCCTTGCCGCCTCACAGGCCCGTCCGCCAGCTTAGCTAGGTTCTTCACCGGCCAAAAATTAATAAATGACCTATAGCAGTCGACAAAGCGTAACGACCACGAAGACTTGAATATTCTGCATAGCCTTGATTTCAGGCTTCCGTCGCGATGTTGATGAGATCTGCGGTCTTCTGGGGTATTACGCGGCGTCGTGTGGTAATTACCACAATTACCACACGACGCCGCGTAATACCCCAGAAGACCGCAGATTTCTTTAAAAAAAACTAGCTACAAAAATGTAGAAATATCTAACTAGTTAATTAATTCCAAGGAACGTAGTCCCCTTTTTTTTTGAGACGCTAATAGTCGTTCAGTTGGTCAATAAATCCCCCGTGTTTTATGGAGCCAGAAGATACTGTACTGGCAGGGTGATAGTGGTCTCTGTTCTCAGCTAAATAAATCCAGTCCATGCCCCCCCCCCCCATCTTATTTCTCTAGAAAAATGTTAATATCATTTTCCCAATTACGCTTGCGTCTTAAAACTGCACATCATGCACACTTAGTCACTGTAGTCAATATCCGACTTCTAAACTCTACATTTTCTGTTAACTGTATCCCGGCTACAGTTTTGAGATCCGTCCGCTATTTACATGCTCCATAATACTGTCCGGCTATTATTTGCAATAGCTTTCAGAGTAGGTTCTATTTGAGAGACGATCATTATTTACAATTTCTGTTCCAGAAACGTATAAAAAATGTACCTAATAAAGCAACAAGGCAAGAATTACGTATATCCTAGTGTCGAGGTTAAGAATGAGTGGAGCATTACCTCTATTACCCCCTATAAGCCTTCAAGGCGTGCATATAGAAAACCTTGCTTGGCCAACAGGGCAATGGAGGTGTAATTCCAGTCTTAACTGTCTGTACTAAATGGAAATGAGGTTTTAACTGCACACACGGACCGCTTCCCCCTCTCCCACCCCTTACTACTCACTGGGCAGGAGGACGGGTAAGCTCAGATCCGGTCTGGACAGTGGCGAAGACAAACTCCTTTCCCGCCGGGAATCGAACCCAGATTTTCCGGCCCTGTTCCAGTCACTGTACCAACTGAGCTGCTAGGCCACTATTTACAATGCACGTGGCTTAAATTCGAAGCCTAGCCACTGTCTTAATTGAGGCGTATACTTTTGTAAGTAGATTGCTTTCGTCTGGAGGAGAGAACCTGATGCGACACTCTGCTCACCAGTTCAGAAATCGGATTGGCCGACTCCGAGATTCGATCGTGGGACGATACAAATGTGAGATCAGGTTGGCTCACCTTCACAGGAAGCAGTAGTTTGACACGGACACAACCGTGAACGTGCACCAACTCTGCTTTATTTTTCTTTACTCCTTATTTTGCTTTACCGGTACTGGTTTTTTTGTGTACTGGCCTTTTGAACACGAAAACAGCTGATTTAATGAGTTGGGACGCCGAGCTGTAAGACCAAACGTATGTTATTCTTTATGAATCCACTTGTACAAAACCCTGCTGAGATTTACAAGACACCATCTTCAGACTTGAAAGAAACCAGTAGGCTATAAGAGACGGAGAAAATAGTATAGGGTAAAACAGCATAGCCCCCCCCCCCCTCACCCCCCGCTCCTTCCAACAACTCTGACTATTTTTTGTGAGTATATATTTAAAAACCTGTTGGGGATCTTCACCCCCCCCCCCCGTCACGGCAGCTCAGCTGATACTCTGGCTGGTCCAGCCAAGGGCGGGGAAGGGTAACTATGCATGATGCCGCAGCTTCTCTGGTAATTTTCCACTCTCTTCCTACCTACACACACACACACCAGTAAGTCAGTCCCAGCAACGAACGACCCCTACACACAACGACGGACTTTGAACTGCACGCTGCAGCCTATTTACTGTTAGTGCACTACGTTTGCTCAGCTATCTGGAACATCCGGCACGAAGTTCAATTACGCCAGTTCTTACGAAACGTCGTGAACCGACTACTCCGTGACGCAGCGCCATATCCCAGAAAGACGGAATCATACGTTCAATTAATTCGCGTCTGATTCACAGAAAGAACCCCGGTACCCATTGAATATGAGGCTGGGTGTGCCCCGGAGTAGGTTTGGACGATTTGGAGAAGATAAAATGTCTTGCCCCTGCCAAGATTCAAACCCCGATCGTCCAGACTGTAGCCTAGACACGTATACCAGCTCCTCTGAAAAAGAACGTTATAAAATGTT
Organism: Reticulitermes speratus; assembly: GCA_021186555.1. NCBI lineage: Eukaryota > Metazoa > Arthropoda > Insecta > Blattodea > Rhinotermitidae > Reticulitermes > Reticulitermes speratus. The sequence goes on from JAJKFL010000012.1 coordinate 9,336,743, forward strand.
CACTCCGGTATCGATAACCTGCTGTGGCGTGTCAGAAGGACTGTAACGGCAGCAACGAAGACATTGCTGGCTCGCCCAGCACCAAGGTTGCAGTTAGAACTTTCAACCGACCTTACCGCTACCTTAACAATGATCAACACCGATAACGCATATAAATACTTCAATCGATATGCACTTTCAGAACAATAATTTAATACGTTTTGCTGTGCCTCAGGTGAAGTCATCTTACCAAAAATTAATTCAATAAAACCCCTTCACCCAACCGTTTGCACGCAAAGCAAAGATTGTCGAAGTGAATCTGCAGAATTCTTCTGTCTTAGGCACGAACCGACCATAGGTTATGTACTTACGCACGTCGATTTGGTACACAAGCAAGCACGTACAACATTTAATACTTAACGCTCTGTCCCTTTGTTTCGTTACATATGGAGATGAGGTCACGGCTTGTGATCTTCACGCAGTTTTGTCACGATGATTAAGTCACGAACGATAATATAGGACAGATATGTAGCACGCACAAAGGAAACATGGTTGTTTGGTTGCTTGGTTATTTAAGTACCCTGCATCAATGCACTCAGCGGTAGTCCGAGCAGGCTGGTGTAACGGTGTAGCTTGTATTGTGGAGATGTCCTGGATCGAACCTTTGTCAGAATAACGGCTGTTCTGTCCACGATTTTGTATCTGCACGTGAAAACTGGGATAGTACCTTAAAACAGGCTACGGTGCCAACTTCCAGATCCTTATATATTGACCAGCATTTCGACTTTGTATAATGTATGTACTTGGAACAACGTCGTTAAACAATCTAAAAACATGTATTTTAAGAGATGTCAAAAATGTCATTATAAAAGCTGCCAGTGGACACTATTCGGTAGTGGCAGTTCCATTTATCACGTACCTTCATGATATAACGAGTATATTGCTCTAACATAGGCGGACCTACATCCCAGTACTACGCTCCAGCACACATCCAATATTACGCTCTAACATACATCTCAATACTACGGTCTAACACACATCTCAATATTACGCTCTAACACAATCTCAGTATTACGCTCTAACACACTTCTCAATACTACGGTCTAACACACATCTCAATATTACGCTCTAACACAATCTCAATATTACGCTCTAACACACATCTCAATACTACGCTCTAACACACATCTCAATATTACGCTCTAATACAATCTCAATACTACGCTCTAACACACATCTCAATATTACGCTCTAACACAATCTCAATACTACGCTCTAACACACATCTCAATATTACGCTCTAACACAATCTCAATACTACGCTCTAACACACATCTCAATATTACGCTCTGAAGCACATTTCAATATTATGCGCTAACACACATCTCAATCGCAGGCTCCGATTTATTGAACTTGAATTTCAGAAACTAGAATGACAGAAATCTTAAATTCCGAGCCCACACTCTAAGAAACCCAAACTAAAAACAGGTCTTTAGGCATGTAAAGGTCGGTGGTAACTATATGTACCACATGATGTAACAGTTAAAAGTGTGCCTTATTTATTGTGTACAATTCTCAAAATCAATACGGATTATTTCACTCAACAACATTCAATGACTGGTCCTTTCTCTGTGAAGTAGGAGTGACGTTTCATAAATAGTCTACACGAGCTTCAGTCTTCAGGGACACTCAATACGCCGTGTAGTTTAGTAAATGTTTGCTGCCTCAATCTTCACGGCACGAGATGTGGGCAGCAGACTCCACCGAAAAGTCAGTACTTCTCTACCAAATTAAACAACAGATAGAAACCTTGTCACTCACGGCGCTAAGAACCTCAAACCTCATCGCCATACCAGAGTAAAAGATAAGCCTTCATTCTACAGGGTTCCTCATCCTTCCTGGTCTGGCCACACCAATAATACTCGGTGCACAACACACATTAGAAGTTCCTCACTGTGCAGTTCTCTACAACCTCTTAGTTCCTGTCTCTTTTATTCCACTCTAGTTGTAAACAAAGGGCGTAAATTTGTAACCATTCTTCAAAGAAAGTGTATAACGTGAAAAATTGATTTATTTTCCCCATCTTTTACCTTTTGAAGTATGGAAAGAAATTCGACTACATTTAGCACCAGCGTCCTACATTAAAACAGGTTTGGTGAATTTAATTTTCGGTCCGTCTTTTCTTTCCTCATTTACACGAAACTGGGAGGAAAACAATCGCTTTTCTCAAAAACATTCTCATAAAGACAGAAACACGTCACAGAAAAACTAGACAGGCAATGTACGTATAACACTGAGGCGCCTTCGTGTAACCATTGTTGTCGTGGAAAAGCAGTCAGTATTACAAATTCCGAGTATGTGTCTGTAGCCTTAGTCATTCAGCATGCAAAGCGCATGCGCCATAGTATATTGTCATCTGTGGCCTGTCCGGCTCTACCATATTTTTCTACATTATTTCATAAACGGCACGATTTTCGAGAAAAAGTTATTGAACATAAAATGTGTGTTTTGGTATTGTCTAAAACTTTTATCTGAAATATTTCTCATTATAAGAAGAAGTCAGCGAGATATTATCATAATTGTACATACGTCTTCACGTGAAGTACCCGTTATTCTTGTCACATATTAATGAAACTTGAATTTTCTCAACAGAGTTTCAAAGAATCGTCAAATATCAAATTTCATGAAAATCTGTCCGGTGGGAGCCGAGTTGTTCCATGCGGACAGACGGACAGGCAGGCATGACGAAGCTAATAGTCGCTTTTCGCAATTTTGTGAAAGCGCCTAAAACAGAGCACTATAGCCACGATGACAAATACGTGACGAGGATATAAATTTTCAGCATCATACAAGAAAGAATAAGGCCGTGCCATGGCTCAGACGGTTAGTCGCCGGTCTCTCACCGCGGAGGCCCGGGTTCGATCCCGGGTCAGTCCATGTGGGATTTGTGGTGGATTAAAGTGGTACTGGGACAGGTTTTTCCCCGAGTACTTCGGTTTTCCCCTGTCAATTTCAATCCACCGGTGCTCCATTACACAATGAAATGGAAAAAAATCTAATCATCTTCTTGACAGGGTTGCACAATAAGCCTCAAGGCTGCAGTGCGTCCGTAGCATCTGCTGCGGGGCCCTTCTCCCCATAAAAAAGACAGAAGAATAGTTTCTCTCTACAGTGATACTCGCAGCGTGATTAGCTATGTAACATCAGATACGCATTTAACATTCACTTAATTCAAGGTCAAAGGTACTATGCAAAATCGCAAGGAAAGCGTCTGGAAAGCGTGTTACAAAACATCTGCACTTGTTTCCTTTATTGTGAAGTCAATAAACACTTATTTGGCACTGTCAAGCATTTCCGCTCAACTTACTGGTCCAACGTATTCGGCATTCCCCCATATACACTGAATTACATCCCTAATACGCCTCTCCCTTTAATATCTTCCCATTGACAGGATACAATTTTGCTATAAAGCTATGAATCTGCTGAACTATTTGGCCATTTACTTAGATTCAAGCGGGGTTTGTAACCAAACTTGATTCAAACTACTGTAGTAAACGAAGTAATTATTTGTGTCAGCAACTTCACCAATGACGATATGCCCATCAGCAGTTCTGGAAAGCTAAGAGAGAAACTGTATCATACAGACTTAACATCCCTGCTGGGCAGTATCAGTGTCGGCCCAATCGAGTGGAAACACCTAAGAATCCCACTCGCAGTTCATGAACATACATAAATCATGTGAAGACAGTCCAGAGATGTGAAGAGGAGAACGATAATAGGCGTTAGGAAAAGTTTGACAGAAAACGGAAATGTGACGTCATGTGTCACGCCATATTTCTTGCACAGGAGGGTGATACAAGGGGGGAATAAGGCTTGAAGTGCATATAGACAAGGGTAGGGAAAGTAAGACTTGGGGTTTGGTAAGATCGCAAGATATGTGCCAACAAATATATAAACATTTGGCTAAATCAGTCGATTTCAGCACCAAATACTGCCCCAGATCATCAGCTAACAACGTCGGAATACTGGGTCTTACATCAAAATGATCCTCTAATTCTTTGCCACTTATATCAATTCATATGCCAACATAAAAATAACATTTTATCCGGCGCTGAGGACGTTATACGTCTTACCGCTATATGAAAGAGGCTTCCCAACTTGACAGAAAATGGATATTTGATCTTGTCGACTTACCATGTCAACCACACGGATGTAAACAAATCACTTTTCTTTTGTCATGCTTACACAGGGAAATGGAAAAAAATAATTTTAAACTCAAGCACGTTTGATAGACTCAGCTACAGTGTCCGAGTTTGTGTCGCACATTGGAACAGCGCCTAATTATAAGTGAATCCTTAGCTTTCACTTTAACTCCATAAAGTGGCTGCTAACATCGGATCTCTTCCATGAATTAAATAATTCCTAGTACACGTGCTATTCATAGCCTACTTTCTATCCTAAAGAGGACACAAGAGGCTTTTTATATCACTGTGCTGTGTGTGTCTGTGTCCCATTTAAACCTTTAAATCAGAAGATCGAATGTAAGAAAACTTGCTAAAAACATTATGCCACTGGAGGCCACCCCAACGCCATACATCATATAGTAATAAAAACATGGCAGAAGGGCGAATATTTCTTTAGCCCTCGGTTTGACGGGGGTAATTAATTAACTATGTTAGTTTTTTTTTTCCAATGGCGCAACAGCCCCTAGTGGGACAGGGCCTCCTCATTATCGAGGCTTCACGATCACACTCAGACACACCACACTCGGTAGGACTTCTCTGGAGGAGTGATCAGCCCGACGCACAGACCTCTACTTGACAACACACAACACTCACAAGAGACAGACATCCATGCCCCCGGTGGAATTCGAACCCACAATCCCAGCAAGCGAACGGCCGCAGACCCACGTCTTAGACCGCGCGGCCACTGGGATCGGCTAACTATTGCTAGTAGGCATTTTAAATTTGGTAAGGCGATATAACCTGGGTGTCCTTACGGAAAGGAGAGGATACTGGAAATTGTAAGAGGAAGCACTAGATCGCACTCTGCGGAGAACTCGCTTTGGAAGAAGCTACGGACCTGTCATAATACAGACTACGGAATGAGTGAGGGTAATAAATTATAAACGCACCTACACATTGTGCATGAATTACTGTTTTTAAGTCATTAATTACAGACGTGGCGAAAACGCAAAAGTTTGAGACTGTCGCTTGGAAAATTTAACGTGCACAGGATTTGTAGGCCTAATTTAATAAGTTCTCCATAAAAATAAAGTAAAACAATAATACTTACAGATCTGTAGAGTTATAAATATATGTAATTGGAGTTCTTTGTGGGTTCTGTTCGTAACTTCTTGTGTACTACATTTGTTATCTAAAATTTCTCCCTGTTTCGGCCTTACATACATTCTAGACTAATCACTGCAATACGCAGTGATGGTCGTGTATGTTGTTCGCTTCACAAAATCATATTGCAGACTTCTAGCGAAAGTTAGAAACACAAAGTAACGCACATGCAACATTTTCGCGTCTAGAAGTTCCCTCGTTTCACTCGTTAACTTGGAGAGGGAAGAAGAAAAAAGGGGCGAAACGCACATTTTTCAACTCCTGGAATCTTTCTCGGAGTTCGACTAATCCTGATACAAGAACCCCAGACGGAAACATAAAAAAAATACGAGTGTGAATTCGATCTTTATCAGTAATTTTTTAATAACCGACGGTCTTCACCAAAAAGGTGGCCAAATAAAGATAGGCGGGGCAGGTAGCACGAATGGGAAAGATGAGAAATGCACCCAAAGTCTAGCCGGAAAACTCGACCCACCTGGGACACCTATCATAAATGGGAGAATAATATTAAAATGGACTTTACAGGTGGAGTTACGGGTGTGAACTGAGTTAATTTAGTTTAGGATATAGCCCAGCGGTGGACTCTTCGAGAACAAAATAAACTTCAGGTACCTAAAAAGGCGGATAATCTGACGACATTAGCGACTATCAGTTTCTCCACAAGAAATTTGGCCCACTGTCACTAAAGGCCTATACAAGCTTGCGTGTACATCACTGCCTTCCTACAGTATCACGTGTTCAGTGTGTGTTTAACTACTTTATAAACCAATTGTCTACTTTGTTTGCATGCTACTTCTTTTTATATTGTGTTAATTCTAGCTTACTTTATTACCTCTTGGCTAGTCTCCTGTTCGTTTCGACAGAACGCAGGGTTTCAGTCTACCCGCTCGTGTTTCATCCTTCTGTCTCCATTGCAGGCAGGCTCAAGACGAAGGGTGTCTTTCCCCAATTAAAATTCCCCGCACTTGTGTCCGAGCCTCCTTGACATCAGGATGCCTCAGTGTTAGCAATGGTGTCAGTATTGTTACGTTTACTTAGCGCAATGGACTCAAATGTGACGTACTTGAGGAAAAAAAGAGCTGGGATAGCGTAGTCAATACAATCACTAAACTACAGCCGGAAGATCCGGGTTCGAATCCGGGCAACAGCAAGAGACATTTCTTCTAATCGTCAAGACCGGGCCTGGGGCCCACCCAGCCTCCTTTTCAATGGGTACCGGGGTTCTTTGTTGGAAGTAAAGCGGCCGGGACGTGAGGTTAATTCACCTCCATCTAGGGCCGAGGTTCAGAATGAGTGGAGCTATATCTCTACACCCCCTATATGTGTTCATGGCGTGGACAGGGACAACGTTATGTTTTTTTTACGTGATAATAAGATGCTCAGTTATAGGCTTAGTGTCCATTCCAGTCCAGTTATACATAATTCGGTCTACAAAGTAAAGGAGGAAGGCCGTCAATCACAGTACATCCTAAAGATATAGGATGTTGGAATCCTGATTCAAATTAGGTCAAAGTCTTTAAACGTCACGCCACCAGCAACCGGTCACTTCTAGTCCTATTAAAGTAAGACGTGACCTACAAACTGCAGGATTTAAGCAGGCGGATACACAAAAAAGGGGTTAATTTCCGTCAGGTGAGAGGGAGAGAGCGAGAGACAGTGAGAGAGACAGCGAGAGAGAGAGAGAAAAATATTTCATTTAACGACACCATCGATTATTAAGATAACATCGCGTCGATGGTAGATGAATAAATGAGTATGGGGCATTGGTGGAATGATACTGACAAGGTACAACCGAAGCACTAGGAAAAAAAAACCTGTCCTAGTGCCACTCTGTCCACCACAAATCCCACAGAGACTGGCCTGGGATTGAACACTTAACTAATCAAATGACGACTATTCTTGAGAAGTTTCCAAGTCGCTCAACTACTTAATTCCAGTGTTTTATAAAACCCGAATGTTCATCACAGTGTTCACAAAACCCCTTATTTACTCACCTACCCCAAAGATTGACGGAGCCTGAGCCTCTAGAACGGTGATGATGTCATCTACCAAACAACACGGCGTCATATCCCATTAATACTGTACTATCAACATTCACCACCGTGAGGACCTCCAATTTCAAGACATAATTTGGTGTTAGAACCCCAAGATTCAACGACGCTAATGCCAAATTTGTACATCTGACAGGTAATACGATCCTAAGACGTTCGCCCCTCCAAGATTCATCTCAGTGCTAGGCCGCACCTTGCTTTTGGTCTTCAAAGCGGCCGATTTACTACAGTTTCACTAGCATAACTTTACAGCTAAACAACATACAAATTAAAATATGCAATACGTAATTCGTGCAGCTACATCACTTGGCTCCAAAACTGCAGTTCAGTTATCTCACTGCATCGCGTCTCACCACTAATGTACATGACCAACATCGTCTGCAGAGGAGGCTGGAGGAATCGTCCTGAACAGGCAGTTAACAAACAAAATAGAGAATAAAAAAGAAGAAGAACCACAATGAAGGAGGAGGAGGAGGCAAAAGAGGAGAAGAGAGGCAATAAACAAAGTAAAAAACGAGAATAATGGTTCTTCCACCCGCCTCCTCCCCCTTCTAGCGCTAGAAGCACTAGGGTGAGTGTTGCATCACGACTTCTGCCCCCCCCCCCCCAATAAACAGAGATCAGTCATGTATAGTGCTTCGACACTTAACAGTGGTTAGTGTAACCTTCTGACACGAAAAGTCAAAGATCTTACACAATAAGGTGATGTCGGATGAGTGTTGTATCTGTATTATTTTGTGGTCCTTATGTTTGTTTATTGAACATACATATCGGTTCCATTTTGTTTATCTTCTCCATCTTGTGCAGAGATCTTGTGGCAGAAATGACGTAACACAAATATACTACCACTGGAAACGAGGAATGGAAATACAGAAATCTTATGATTTTTTTTATAATGTATCCGGAAATGTTTACTCAACAGAGAACTGTTTCAAATCAACCGTTCTATATTTTATGTCACGTATCAATCTCCTTTACAATACATAATTTTGTCAAAAAATAATTCGATATGACCTTCACGCAAAATAAGGGTAAGATTAAAATATACAGAACTGTAACCTTACACTACATTGTTTTGTATGGTTTTGCAAATCAGTCTCTTACTCTCATTCAACGACACATACTGACGATTTTGAGAAAATAGTTTTGAAAACTACATGACTATTTGAACCCAAGAGGGAGAAAATACTAGACGGATGGAGAAAAATATGCAAGGAGAAAGCCAAGATAGCTCAGTAGGTACAGTGAGTTGACTATGGCTCGAAGACAAGGCTATCCGGACTCGATTCCCGGCAGCTGCAAAACATTTTCCTCTTCTCCACTCTAGGATCATTAAGTCATGAAGGATACGACAGTGAACTGTAAATACAAAGCCTACACAACTTTGATCGCAGAACGGTGAGAAAGTTTTCGCGTGGGGTGCATGGGACAGACGAGAGGCTAAGGTCGAAATGGATTTAGAAAACAGAATATGAGATGAGATAGGGTAAAATGGCTCAGGGTAGGTGCCAATGGCGGGCTCCTGTAAGGTAAAGCAATCCCATTACAGGCCTGGACAGGCCCTTAGGGTTCCAGGAGGTTGAGGTTCCCAGATTTCTAGACAACCAGCACATGAAGGTGGTAAGGTTGTCAGCCCTATGCACCGGCCGCTTTTACCCCCCAGGAAATATTCCTGGTACTCATTTGTGTTAGAGGCTGAGTCGACCCCAGGGCCATAGTGCGACCGAAAGGATTATGTCAACGAAAAATTCCAATGACACCATCGGGAATCGAACCCGCGACCTTCCGGATTGTAGCGCAATGCCTCAACCAACTGCGCCACCGCGTGCCCCCGGGCTCCTGTAGACGCGGTAATGAACCTTCGGGTTCTTTAAAAGTACGAACTTCTTTGAGCGGTTTCTAACTGGACATGTTTCATGTAATTGCACCGATAGACCAGTATGAGGCATATTAGACTTGCTCGACAATATACGGTGTAAATTCCCTTCTACCAAATACCATATTCAGTGTTAATATTCTCTTCCACCTTATTTCACATACATTTAGACTTCAACGTTCCTTCCCTTTCTTTCCATATCTTGCATAAAATGTTAGAACAGGATAAGATTGTCGGGCCGGATTGCGACAATAAATGCGTAGGCTACAATATTTTAGCTCGAAGACAATTAGAAGGGAAAATTTTGAATCCCTGAAGCAGACAGGTAACTACTAGAGCTGGTCTTACAGAAACAGCATGTCTGCGAGCTTTGAAATTTTCACTGCGGTGCAGTTGAGGTCTCCGTTCTTCTGGGATGTGACGGTACGTCACTGGCTGATTGGTTCCCGACGTTTCGAGACAACATGGAGGTCTTACGTTCAAGGGTCGAAATGTCCGAGATTTCTAATTTTGAACGTGAGAACGCCACGCTGTGTCGAAACGTCGGGCATCAATCATCCAGTGACGCGGAACCACATCCCAGTAGGGTGTGCGATTGTCGTCAAAATTCATCTCGCTCAGGACATGAACCAGTAACAGGCTACCGTGAATATGGCAATGAACCTACAGGAGGGCATGACAAACATTTCTTCGGACTAACAGCCAGACAATTTTGCACCATCAAGGTATAAAAAGTCGAACTCGGTTATAACGTCATGAAAGGGACTGAATATATTGTGTCGTTATAAACGAGTGTTGTTATAACCGAGGAGTATAATGTTATGGTTAACAGTGAGGAATTAATTTGTACCACCTAATATCTGACGTTATAGACGAGATGTCGCATAAACCGATGTCGTTATAACCGTGTTCGCCTGTACTTTCGCAAATCTCCGTTAAACAAAGGCTCTGATACGGAGATCGTTCACTGTAGGAGATGAGACGTTCTGTGGCGCATATATTGGTGGGCTGGGATTAAGAAGGAAACAAAAACAGACCAAAATAAAAAGTGTTTATTGTGGGGAAATACTAGATGCCATGGCGACTCCGGGCCCGGGATGCGTGGAACATCATGTAGTTAGTTCTCTCTTCCGAGTAAGTTTTGCAATAGCATAAACAACGGTTACGGTGATAAATCTTGAATTAAATAAAGTTTTGAAACGAAACCAGTTCAAACAATATGGACCGCAGTAAAAAAGGAACTGTGGATGGCAAAACACATGCAGTGTATATCTCGCAACCACTTCCGTCACAGAGCAACAAAACACAGGACTATTAACATACTGAATGGTGTAACTGTACCATAACATTTGACCGGATACCTTTCATGAAGTGTAGATTATCTCTACACCAAAGGCTCTAACCGCAGGCATATATACACCCAGGAGATCCATGGAATCTCGTAAGGGCGCGTGTGTGTATTTCATACAGTGCCTCAAACACAGGTGGAAATGGCTTAAAAAGTTGCATTTATAGATGTTCATCTGTGCACGGAGCAAGTACAGTTTCTTTAACATAGTCTGTTTCACTGTTGATTCATTTCATTTCGATGACTAACTTATAACGCAAACAGGGCCTACATTAAATTTATTGGACATAAACTCGAAGTTTCGCATAGTCGCCATATTTGTGTTTGTTGAAGACTTACACAATTATAAACAAATTAAAAAACAACAAAGCAGCGGGGTCTGATAATATATGCCCAGAATTAATCAAATATGGTGGAAGAACATTGAAATATAAAGTGCATAGACTAATACTAAATATTTGGGACAAAGAACAGTTACCAGAACAATGGAGGGAAGGAATCATCTGTCCAATCTACAAAAAAGGTGACAGGCTGGATTGCAAAAATTACAGGCCAATAACTCTGCTAAACACAGCATATAAAATACTGGCAATACTGTTGAATAAACGGCTCATACAGATTATTGAGAATAAACTTGGCGATTTTCAAATGGGTTTCAGGACAAACAGATCAACAATAGATAATATATTTATAGTGAGACAGATTTTTGAGAAGTGTCATGAATACAATATCGAACTGAATAATATATTCATAGATTACACACATGCATTTGATTCGGTGCACCGGAAGAAAATATTAGAATGTCTAAAACAATATGAAGTACCATCAAAGTTGATAAAATTAATTTCCTTAACGCTAGAAAACACAAAAGCGAAAGTCAAAGTAAATACTGACCTAAGTGGAGAAATTAAAATTGAAACTGGGGTGAAACAAGGAGATCCACTGTCTGCAACTCTGTTCAGTATGATAATTGACTCAATTATGAATCAATTAGATGTTAGAGGGAATATTTCAACACGGTTTAAAACAAAGTATTGCCTATGCTGATGACATACTAATTACTGCAAGGACCAAGCAAGCTGCTATCGACACCTTCCAGAAACTAAAAGAGCAATCATATAAGTATGGGCTAGTAATTAATACACAAGAAACTAAATACATAAAGTGTGCTAAACAAACACACAAATTAACAGAACTTAACTGTAACGGTACATGTCTAGAGCAAAAGAGATCATATAAATACCTTGGATCAATCGTAAACGGAGATAATACAATAGAAGAAGAGATCAAAACAAGGATAATCCAAGGTAACAAAGCATATTATGCAAACCAAACCTTATTTAAAAGCAAACTAATTGCTAAGAGTTTAAAATTACATTTCTATAGAACGGTTATAAGACCGGTGGTTACCTATGGCTCTGAAACATGGGTCCTGAAAGAAGCAATGAAGCAAAAATTGCTCATATATGAAAGGAAGATACTAAGAAGGATTTTTGGACCAAGTAAAAACATGGATGGCTCATGGAGAATTAAAACCAATGAAGAGCTTAATAAACTAATAAAATATAAGAACATAGTAAACCATATAAAAGCACAAAGATTAGGGTGGTTTGGGCATGTGTACCGAATGGAAAATGACAGATTGGTTAAAAGAATTTATAACTGGAAGCCTATATCTATACGAACGCGTGGAAGACCGAAGAATAGATGGGAAGATGATGTTATGGCAGACTTGAGGATTCAAAATGTCAAAAACTGGAGAAACTGCATCCAGGATAGGAAGAAATGGAAGGATATAGTTGAGAAGGCCAAAACCTACAAAGGATGAGGTTGTCGTGCCTGTATAAGAAGAAGAAGAAGAAGACTTACACATAACATTTCAAACATAGTGTGTATGTATGTATGTGACCTGTCTTCAGTAGTTCATTAGCTATTGTCATCAAAAGGAAAGCTAAAAAAAATTTCGAACGGCCGCCATGTTGTTATTTTATATGCTCCAAAAAGTGCTTTAAACAATTTGGATATCCCTCCAAGGTCTCTCACCGTACATCACTTTATAACCCTAAAGTAAATGACGCCTAAGTACTGCACCCGCCTCACACGTTTGCGCGTCCGCCATGTTGATATTAATAATTGTAGGAAATTAATGGGGATGTCCTCCGATTGAGTAAGGTTTTCAGCGAATAGTTAAGTGGAAAAGATATGGGGAAAAAGAGGCCGTGACATAATTTGATGTACTGTACCGGAATTTGCTTTGAGGGACTGAGGAAAAATACGAAAAAGCTCCGTGAATATAGTCACCATCGCGGTCGGGATTTGAACTTTGGGAAGAGCCTGAAGTTCTACCGCATGGGCTAACGTGTTCGGTGCTGACATGCTGACATACATTTTGATTTTTTTTCTGTGAGAACAGTGGCTTCAATAATTAATTCTTAGGTTCTTCATCGCTGTTTTTTATTAACTTCACAGGTTCAGTATAAGAAGTTAAATGAAATTACTCATACGTCATTATCGGCTACATTCAACATCTACAGTTAAAAGGTACGTTTTACAGAACAAAAACATACCGTAACAAACACAACAATTTAAGTCACTCAATTTTTACAGCAGGTACTAGCTCAGTATTTTGCTTTCTGACTGCCCTAAGGGCGACCAAGAAACAAAACACTGATATAGCCTATGTTTTCTGTATACGATAATGCAAGGCGCTATATGTCCGTATGTATCACCTTTCGGGAAGCGGGCTGGGTATACAAGGGGAAAATTGGGATATTGTAAAGCAGGGGTGCACAGATCCCGGGAGCCAGGTCGCCGTGGCGACTAAATTTTTTACGGTGGCAAAGGTAAAACGTAAAGGTAAAGTTCACCCTAGAACAGGCCAGGAATGCCCGGAGGGGGAGTAGAGGTATAGCTCTACTCTTTCTTTGACCTCGGGGCTAGATGGGGATGGGTGGTCAACTCCACGCCCCAGCCGCTTTACCCCCGGGAATGATCCGGTACCGATTGTACAGGAGGCTGGGTAGGCCCCAGGGCCGGTCTGGACGGCTGCTGAAAACCTCGCCCCCACCGGGATTAGATCCCCGGACCGTCCAGCTAGTAGCCAGTCACTATACCGACTGAGCTATCCCGGCTCACGTTGTAGTGTGACACCTAATATATGTGTGTGCTCAGTACGAAACTTGCTTCCTGTCACCATTCTGGCACCTAGACTGTTGAAGTGGCTCCTAGATTATTGGAAAGTTTGTGCACCCTTGGTATAAAGCTCTATAAGTAATTTTTATGTCTACGGATTAAACGTATTAACTTGACAGATAACAGTGATACCGTATTTCGAATCATCACACGTTATGTGACTACAAGTGGGATTAGAAAGTGTTTTATATAACTTTGAATAAAGCAGCTATTAACATGAAAGTATAATTTGATACGAATTCCATCAGAATGGGGCCCCCCTTCCTTGTCTGCATTTATCACCCTGGGCGATAGCTCCGGCTCCTTTCTCTTCAAAAGTAGTCCTGCTTTAAGTCATCAAACAGTCGGACAGGAAACAAACAGCAGCGTAAAACCTACGCTTCCAGGATATGATGGCACGATAACTAAGTATGTAACATGTATACCCGCCCAGACCGGCCCTGGGGCCCACCCAGCCTCCTGTACAATGGGTACCGGGTCTCTTTCCGAGGGGTAAAGCGGCCGGGGCGTGGCGTTGACCACCCACCTCCATCTAGCGCCGAGGTTAAAGAAAGAGTACAGCTATGCCTATACTCCCCCTCTGGGATTTCACGGCCTGTTCTAGGGTGAACTTTACCTTCACCTATGTAACCTGCACACTGTACACTCTCTGATCAAAAAAATTATGACAATCGTATAAAACGTATGCATCTGTGCGAAATATGAGGTTCTCACAGTGACACTCATGAAGATTCAAGTCTTCTGAAACGTTACACCGTGTCGACTGGTAAATAGTTACCGGCGTCTTTGGACTGATTATGCCTTTAGATAAAAGCACTATGCTCCGTCACAAAGTTGGTAACGACTCGCCAATATACACGGCGTCATATCCCCCCAAAAAACTTCATTGTTCAGCTGCGTCTCTCCTCGTATGTTGGCTCGTGCGTTGGGAAGGTGTCGCCGATTTACTTATCACTTATTCTACGCGAAGCATGACCACTGTTATTACGGCGATGAACCTTCGAGTTCCACAACGGCAGAGAATTACTTGCCCAGTCCAGAATTTAACAACTTTTGAGGAACGATCCTCTGCCTCGGTTACTCAGATCTGGACATTTAGCGAGTTACAGACAGACGATTCTGACCCAACTGGACAACACGATCATCACCTGAAGAATCACCTCTTCTTAGACCACCTGAACACTGAAGACGGAGGCAGAAAGCTCTGCTAAAACATCAATAACTACAAAATGTGGCCGTGCCATGGCTCAGGTGGTTAGTCGCCGGCCTCTCACCGCTGAGGCCCGGGTTCGATCCTGGGTCCGTCCATGTGAAATTTGTGGTGGACAAAGTGGCAGTGGGACAGGTTCTTCCCCGAGCACTTCGGTTTTCCCCTGACAATTTCATTCCACTGGTGCTCCATTAGAAGGAAAAACGAAAAAAATTAATCATCTTCATCACAGGGTTGCACAATAAGCCTCAAGGCTGCGGTGCGTCCGTAGCATCTGCTGCGGGGCCCCACAAAAAAAAAAACCACATAATGGCCCAAGCCAGTTAGAAAATTGTACACTAACATACGTTGTAACTTTCTTTATTAGTTGTTGAATATAAAAACGCTATTCGAAATGAGATCCCCATGTACAATGCAAAACTCACAGTACTGTGATACCGTTGTACAAATTGAATGCCATGGCTCTATTGGCATCAATATGGTTATCATAATATATTCGGGTTAACCGACTTTTGGGCCACTCTGTGAGTACAAATATACACGGCGTCGTATTCCAGACGACTTGAATAATCAATCAGCTACACCTATGTGAGAACCCCAAAATTCCCACAATCACTATATCGTCAGAAAATACGAAGCCGGTGTGGTCTGTTCACTAATGTGTTACATGCATTTCTCACATCTCGCATGCGTTCTAAATGCCCTGCACATCTCATCCTCTGCACCTACGATACACGAAGTTCAAGTGTAGTCAAATCGACGCCTAAAGCACGTAACGCACTGGGGAACAAGTTCTGATGACGCACTCACTGCTGTGGCAATACAGGCCAAAGAGGGTCTGGGCTTCCCATTATTTGTGGGTCTAAGTCCGGTTTATAGACATACGATAGGATTCCTTGGACGAGGGTTCAGCTCGTCGCAAGGCCTCTACCTACACTGGACAACATACATGCTAACATCGCAGATGTATACAACTATGCTCTAGTCGGATTCGAACCAGCGATATCAGTATAGTATCGCTCTTACAACACTGAAACATATTCACATTATATCAAATACTAGAAGACAATAACTAACTAACTCCATGGAGCAGAGTCCTTCTTGAGAAGCTAACAGGTCCTTACATAGTCAAGAAATTACCCGCATTTTATGGAACCCGAAGGTTCATTACCGCATTCACAAGAGCCCGCCACCTGTCCCTATCCTGAGCCATATCAATCCAGTCCATGCCCCCCATCCCACTTCTTGAAGATCCATTTTAATATTATCCTCCCATCTACGCCTGGGTCTTCCAAGTGGTCTCCTTCCCTCAGGTAAAAGACAATAACATAAATTAAATTAACCCAACAATTTTAAGCGTAGTTCATAAAGCAAAATACGCCCCTACGTTTAATTGATTAATTTTATTTTCTTACTGCTTATTTAACGACGTTATCAAGACAGTCGATGTCACAGTCGAGATTCCCGAATAAGACTCAGAAACATGGCTAACGTTCTCGGTATTAAATAATTAGCGTCACGCTTTTATGACCAGCTGTGAATCATGGACCTTACTGGATACACATAGGAGTAAAATACAGGCCTCAGAAATGAGATTTTTGAGAAGAGTTGAAAAGGTAACAAAACGAGATAGAATCAGAAATCAAGTAATTAGAGAACAACTGCAGGTGGAACCATTACAAGAGTGTATTGAGAGATCCCAGTTGAGATGGTTTGGTCACGTATGTAGGATGGATGACCAAAGATACCCTAAGAAAGCCTTTGAAGCAAGACCAGAAGGAAGGAAGAAGAGAGAAGACCAAGAGTGAAGTGGGAAGAAAATGTAAGGAGAGGACTCCAGAGAGAGGAGTGGACTGGAGGCAGGCCAGGAAAACGGCTATGGACAGATCTGCATGGAGATCCCTCGTGTGAACCTCGACACCGAAGGTTGAAGAGGACGACTAAGCAAGCAAGCAAGCAAGCTTTTATGACGTGTACAAGAGGGGGACATATCTCCACGGCCCGAACACTGTACCACCAGGGAAAAAGCCCTGCACTACCCATCGTATAGGAGGCTGGGTGGGCCCTGGTCGCTAAATCAAAAAGAATCCTTCCGCCACACCCCAGTTCTTCAGCTGTCCAACCAGCAGCCCAATGACAATCCTCACTGAGATACATTGACCGTCTCCTCCATAACACGCAAACAAAATCAGTCATATCGTTTCGAAATGAAAGCTGGAGTAGCCTCCTCATTCAGCCTTCATTTTGAATTTCCAGCAACGAGTTTATAATAAATTAGGACTACAATTAAGTTTGTCGACTTTTCGGAGCCTGCGGTTACAAGGCGCTTTAAATCACGGCGCCCCATTAAGTAAATAGTTGCAAGGTTTCCCTTTTAGCGGAATGATTTAGACAAGCGTTGCGCTTGTACCCCCGCTGTCGGCTCCAAACAAACAGATGGTCTCGCAACTGCTCTTGTCACAAAGAATTGCCGACTGTGATGTTCTAATATAGCTGATGCTGTTGACTCATGAATATAAGAACGTCTCCATGCAACACGGTGGCGAGCAGTTATACTGAAATGCAAGTACAAATTTACACTGTGAGTAAACGAAACGACTTTTCTACCGAAAACGTTCAATGCTTGGTAATGACGTGAATGACACACCAGGTGCTTTTCAGCTAACTACGTAACAGTTCCGGTTTGAACGGTGGTTCAGCGAATCTTACTGCTCTGATGGTTCCAAAATGTACCACTTCTTTATAGGAGGATTATCTACACCACAAATCAATTAGAGAAGAACTGAACGCAATGTATAATTAATTCCTCAGGGCAGAGTCCTTCCTTAGAAACTGCAGGTCACTAAGGCGATCGAGAACATCCTTTTAAGTAACTGGCGCATTCACTACCGCGTTCAGAAGGGACCACACCGAGTTTCTGTAAGATCAATAGCCTCCTCTATCTATACAAGGTGAAGGTAAAGGTCACCCTAGAACAGGCAGGCTCAGAGGGGGAGTAACGTCGGTGCTGGATGGGGATAGGTGGTCAACGCCACGCCCCGGCCGCTTTACCCCGGAAAGGAGAACCGGTACCTATCGTACAGGAGACTGGGTGGGCCCCAGAGACCGTCTGGACGGGTGTGTAAAATCTCGCACCCACCGGGATTTGATCCCAGGACCGTCTAGCCCGTAGCGACTCGCTATACCGACTACGCCACCCTCTTCCATCCATGTCTAGTCCCACATGACTTCTTCACGCTTTCAGACTAAAATTCCTTATTCGTCTTCACTGCGCGCAAGTGGTGCGATGTCGAAGCCGCGCCATCCACCTCGATTTCGTCACCCTAATAATATTCTGAGCGTTCATTTTACAATTTTCTCCAATCTCTTGTTATTTCCTCATTTTTCTCGGCGTTCTGTTCCCAGGCACCCTCAAAGTTTGACCTTCCACTAAGGTCAGATACCTCGTAATAAGGCCTCACAAACAAAAAAACAACAGCTAACATTACACAGGTGTCCAGTCTTCTGGGATATGACGCCACGTACCTGGATCATTTGTTCCCGACGTTTCGAAACGACCTAGTGGTCTCACATTCACGGGCCCAAATGTCCAACAAGAAAGATCGGGAACCAATTACCCAGTGACGTGGCGTCATATACCAGAACAAAGGATACCTCGGTTATACCGCTGCGAAAACCTAAAAATTCAACATAATACGGTTTCGTAAATGTTGATCTTTACGTTGCTAGATAGGAGAAGGAAAGACAGAAACGTAGCAAATCTTCCGCGAATTTAATATGCTCATAATTTATTCGTGAATGTAATTTTGATGATCTAATAGGATATTTTTACGAATTAAAATATCCCCGCTGAAATATCTGAGGCGACATCACGAGAAAAGTCTTCCTTTTTTTTTATAAAATTTTGTTGACGACGAAACATTTTACGATGAAGAGAGCACATTTATGTGAAAAGCATATCTCTCATGTGACTCTGTGGGGCAACATGTAGTTCTAACTAACTGTGTTTCATATTACCACTAGAAGTTAGGTCTAGGTACGCTACGGGCCCATGGGTGTGCATGTTACTATGTGACAGTTAATGCTGCCAACTGCATCAACCCTGTCAAGCCCAGTGTTTATCTACGTGCCACCAGGTTTAACATTAAATAATTCCACTTTCTACCCACACAGTGCATTTATGTGACTTGTATGAATCACATAACAAAGAGTGCTTATTTCCCTATACAGCATTAACTTGGTGTTTGTATAAGTGAGGAGGTCTACTACGTGGTACGAAATGAATCTTCAAAAATAATTGGTTAAATTCAGTCTTTAAAGGGTTAGATTCGTCATTTCTCTCTCCTGCAACCGATTAGACTGTATATATCTTCTTTTTTTTTCCAGTAATTAACGGGTATGATTTGGACAGGGTCCAACTGCAAGTTTTCTCAGAACCTCTAGCTGTTAACCGTCTCTCCTGATGCGTGGCTAATGGCTTTGGGTATCAAGAGGAGGTGACGACTACAAGAAAGGTGAAGAAACAGGCTCTGCCCGCTTCATTGATCTTTCTAATCCAGCAGCACAAATGGCACAAATTTTATTTCGTTCTTCGTTCATTCGACGACACTTTATCAGCTACATACATTAGGTACACAATACCGATTCATTATCCAGACAAACACAAAGCTAGAACACTGTGGTTCAATTATTTACTTTTCTGCAACATGTTTCGGCCGTTTTATTCGGCCTTCATCAGCAAGAAACACAAGTACATAAGCGGAAAAGTATGCTATAGAAGAGGCCTCTCTTTCATTATTAGCGTGATAAAAAAACATACAGTTAGCTATTATTCCCAATAAAGGAATAACAAACACATAAAATATAAGCTAAGAATAATTAAATTCCAAAGATATTGTAGATTTTAAGAATAAAAGAGATTCCTATATGTCACATATTGACGCAGTAACATACAGGAATCTCTTTCATCTTTATAATCTACAATACTTTCTGGCGCCTACAATTTTGAATTGGCTACTACATTTTTGGAAAATTTGTGTATCCCCGATTTATTCAATAAAATGACATATACTGTTAATATCTACTTACGGTCTGAAAAAGGGGCTTTATGAATCAGTTGTCATGCAACAAGAGACTGCTCACGATCACCAAGCTGTGAAGTATGAGTGAATATTGTATGCCCATGTTTTGGAAACCATTGCAGAGGCCCTGATTGGCAAATAAACTAACAAAAAAAAAACACAATAAAAATAAAAATACCTTAAAATTCAATTTCGGAAGAAAAGAAGTAAGATTGTTACGAAGGGGCCCTTCGTTATTTTAAGCATCTCAGCAATGGCCCTGAGAGAAAACAAAAATATCTGTTTAGACTACGCGGTAGACAGGCAAGACTCTCGGGGCGGGGGGGGGGGGGGGGGGGGGGGGGGGAGGAGAGAAGGGACGAACATTTTGGAATTTTTTATCTCCGGACCGACCAAAGTACTTGTTTTCTGAAATTAGGAGGGGGTAACAATGTATGCCCGCATTCCATTACACTACAAGTCGTCAGAAGAATTTCATTAACGGATGTTTTATACCAGACTCAATTCGAGCCTTACCGATTTTCTCGAAAACGTATCATAAAAAAAAAAAAAAAAAAAAAAAAAGTGCAGGACACAAAACACACGCCATAACGTCTACAGTGTTTATC
Source organism: Reticulitermes speratus (assembly GCA_021186555.1). Lineage (NCBI taxonomy): Eukaryota > Metazoa > Arthropoda > Insecta > Blattodea > Rhinotermitidae > Reticulitermes > Reticulitermes speratus. The sequence goes on from JAJKFL010000012.1 coordinate 9,357,436, forward strand.
TGTAACGTTTATCATTATTGCTAATATTGAATAATACAAACGGCAAAGTGATTTCTCGCTGTCTCTAGCGAATCTGAAGAGCGACTTTGTCACAAAGGCATGCTTTATTTAACGACGCTGAAATTAGGTATAGCGTCGAATGGAAAAATGATCAGTGGATGCTAAACCGGAAAGCATACGAGTATGGGGGAGAAAAAGCGGGCCCTGGCCTAATTTAATATATTATCCCAGAATTTGCATAGAGATACTGATGGAAACCATGGAAAAAATATCAGGACAGTCGGTCTCCAAAACGAGATTTGAACCCAGGACCTCCCAAACATGAATCAGTACTATTCAATTGACAACATACTGTAGCTTTGAGAAATCTGAGGTTCTACAGCGGTGCTGATGAAGATACCAGGGACATTATTTTATCTGACATTTCGCATCATTCTTCACTCATAATACCATTTTTGGGTGACGATAGACAGTGCAGCGCTCGCCGTTATTGCAGTCTGCTGTGATTCGGGGTCTAGGCATTTTTTTGTCAATTTACTGCAATCAATATTACTCTTTTTTCATCATGTTTGAACCAGATATTGGAAACAGTTGCCTTCGCATCGCAATACGCGTCACGTCTAACAAACACTCGTTTACTGCACGTCCAAGTTCTGACAGTTAATGAAGCTGAGCGGATGTGATTAGTGACAGTTGTCAGATAAAATAATAAAATAATATATAATGTACAATACATGTACTGCGTCACATCCCAGAATATTGGAATCTTTGTTAGCTGCAGTACAATAAATAACAAACATAGAGGTCAATTATTATGAAAAACAGTACTAAATGCATTCTGAAATGTTGGTGGGGCACTCTTGTGTTTATGTTATTTGTACCGTACATTTTTTTGATTACTAAAATCGTGATCCGACAAATGTACACTCTTTATTATCTGTTATTTAATACAGTTTTTATTAAAAATAGTCCAACGTGTTTCGAACTGTTAGTTCATCTTCAGGGACTCAATTGTTTATTACACCACAAAGAAACAAATGGTGAACACGAAGCAACAGATACAGTGACCACAAACTCAACACATTTAACGATATTTTATCTACCTAACTTATATATTTTAATGAGTACCATACGTGTATAGCTGGTGTAATAAACAACTGAGTCCATGAAGAAGAACTAACATAGTTCGAAACATGTTGGACTATTTTTAATAAAAAAACTGTATTAAATAACAGTTAATAAAGAGTGTACATTTTTCGGAACACAATTTTATGCACTCTTGTGTTCTTTTCACGGAATGAGGCTAACCAAAACTTTTTGTCTACGTGTGTACGCTGGCTGCAGGGTGTATCAGCTGCATGACCTTCCTTCGTCTGGACCCTCTGGCTCTCTAACTGAATACATGAGATACAGATCCAGTACAAGACAATTTCACACTAAGCTTGGTTAATTTTATTGCTCATATGACTTTTTAAGTTCATCTTCTCGTAAACCTGATATGTTTATTAGGTCTGCCGCCAGGGCGTGCTTCAGACGGCACGATCTTGCTTTTATGATCTTCCGGTCTTATTTAACACCCAGGTGTTGCAAGCAGATCCCGTTGAATTCAACGGGACTTGTTAAATATAGTTGTGATGAGATGATAATAGTTGCAATTCACAAACAATCTTCACTAGCCTGAAACGGGCCTAATGAATTCACCTTCGATAAATGTATTTGTTTCAGGCAGACGAGACTCTGTATGATATAAAATATACACAGTTGTAAAACAATTTTATTTAACTTTATCACGATATGCTAGGTTTATCTCGAATCTTTGGCCGTAAAATTTTAAAATTTCAATTTAAAATCTTACAATGTTATTGTAAAACAAAAAAAAAAATACTGTGAAACTGTGGAATCCCACATAAAAGAAGATGATGTTTTGTATATTGCATTTTTTTACCTGCCTTTTGACGATTGTCTTTTTTAGTCTGATGATGGTCGATATCTAGACTGAAACAATGTAGCTTTTAAATAAAAAAAAACACGGTTATGTTAGACTGCTAATTTAATATTGGTTTAAATATTTTCTGAAGACACAACGGGATGAATTCTATTAAGTTCGTAAAATTTGGTTTGGAACATCCCGTTGTGACAGATATAAACTAAAATTAATAAAATCACCCTCAAACATAACACTTGTATATATGGTTATTTTTATTATTATTATTTTATACCACATGTTTCGGCCTCTTTTTGGCCATCATCAGTATAAAATCATAATAAACAACCATATATACAAATGTTGTAACTGATGTTATTTTTAGTACTTTAAATTTGGCCGTAAATTAAAATACCACAAAAATGAAAACATGTGCTAGAAATGTGCGCTAACATATACAGGGTATACACAAAAGAATGGTGCGGTTTCAATAGTTTTCACTATTGAAACCGCACCATTCGTTTGTGTATACCCTGTATATTTTAATCGAAGTACAAAGTTTTTATTCTTGAATGAATACGACTACAGTTATTCGTTTGAAACATACAGCCAACAATGCCAGTTAAACATATCTTAACGTTAAATCCAAATCGTTTTACAATTGCAGATTTTGCAGCAAATAACATCGCGTGTTCCTTTTTTATTGGCAGACTCTGTAGATGGTGACCGTGCTGAAGCAACGCTGGACTAATTGATATGGCAGAACAGAGGAGTAACAATGTGGGTTACATTATAAAGAAGTAGGAAATGATAGCTTATTACAGGCACGGCTGAAACTTGTTCTGTGGGTACTAACAAGTGTATTACTATGGCACATTCAACTCGCGATCCCTTGCTGCTATTTAATCTTTACCGGGCCGATAAATATTCCTTTGGCAGAGCAAAATATACAATTTTCTTTTCGTGGTGAAGGGCCCCGCAGCAGGTGCTACGTACGCACAGCAGCCTGAAGGCTTATTGTGCAATCCTGTGATGAAGACGATTAATTTTTTTCGTTTTTTTCCTTGTAATGGAGCACCGGTGGAATGAAACTGACAGGGGAAAACCGAAGTACTCGGGGAAAAACCTGTCCCAGTGCCACTTTGTCCACCACAAATCCCACATGGACTGACCCCGGGATCGAACCCGGGCCTCCACGGTGGGAGGCCGGCGACTAACCGCCTGACCCATGGCACGGCCCAAAACATACAATTACTTCATACCATTTACTAGTACAACGTAAAGTGTTTGAGCATTCTACTGGCGCCGATAATTTATTAAATCGCTGCGCTCTGAGATTTCCCTCTTTCTTCAAAAGACCTTGTTGTAGAGGAATCAACAGACTTTCTGTATTGGACACACAATACTACAATTTTTGTTACTAACAAATACGGTTAACGATCAAATGTTCTAAGGCAGCTAGCCAATGCAAGTGAAGTCAAAATATTAACAGCAAAATCCATAATCGTAACTTGGCTAATAACACTGGGGGAAGGGGAGGGGCAGAGTTGACCATGGGTATTAGACAAGTTAGAAATATGGGGGAAGATTGAACCAGTCCTTGACCCTAGGCAAAGAGCACAGAGAATTTACAGTAACTCTCTTCCTTTGCAAACGGGTGACTCATATGTCTATTCTGCGTCCCGTAAAACGAAGGTGTTTCATTTTTTTTCTGTCTTTACACCACTCAAATAATCATTTAGAAAATATTTCTACCTGTTTATTTGTCCACCTTCAACTCAATAGACAAAACTTTATTCTTAGATGGAAAAAAATATTGGGGGGGGGGGGGATTTGCCCCCTTCGCACCCCCTATGTTATGCCTATGGTAAAATGGTCTCAAGGCCATGTTGCAAGCTGTTATCAGTTCCACAGCTGTATTTCCGAAGGCTAAAAAAAACCGAAAACTGAAAAGAACCAATAGGTATCCGTCCAAAACAACATATATTTGACGTAAAATATCTAAAAACGGCTACATATTTCGGCTTTTAATTATACGAGTCAGCTTAAGCGGCCATATTTCTGATTTTTGCTCGGGAGGTGCCAGGTTAGAATCCCAGTTTTCTTCCCATTACTTCTCCAGTACTCGTGCATGAACAGTCATAATGTCACCAACTGGCGAAACAAAACTCCCCATTTTAAACCGCCCAATCTTAACTCACTACTGACCATTCATAAACATATTTACCGCTGTTAATACATAAACCAACATATACACTTAATAAAATATAATTCAAGACACGTATTAAACTCCTACATGTTTCGGCATGTACGAATTCTCTAAAATGACTCACCATAGCCACAGGCTAGGCGGGAAGATGGGATTCAAAAAGTCAGTCTCACTGACACGACGGCAGTGTCAGATCGTGTTGCGTCAATGTAACGCACGGTATCCACGCGGGCCCCCAGCGTGTTCTTGTTGCTGACAAGAGACCATCAACTGCCTCCGTGAAGATGACGCTACTAAGTGGGCCCTGTTGAACATAATTATCAAGTGGTGGTCACATCCAAACAAACACTGCTCCACTGTGGATGCGTGCAGACGGGACATGCGCGTCAGTCCAATCTCTTAAGCCCTCAAGCACATCTGTCAGAATTGCCATACCGTAATTATTTCGTTGTAGAGACAGAACGAATCCAGACTAATAGGCTGGAGAAATTCATTGTCCACTCAAGGACATTGTCTTCCATATTCCCCACCCGTAAATCTGGCTTCATTCGGGCAGCGCCATGCGAACAAATAACCCATAAACATAAGCACTGTACTTTCTTAGCAATGGGGGGCTTTATGTGTTGAAGAGGAGAACCCATAGCGCAAGGAGAGCGAGAAACGAATGACCTTGACGGGACAAATTGGTTGCTCCATATTAAAGAACACGCTACCACACAGTCAAACTCCGATATAGCGCCACCTTCTCCTAGCGCCCGTGAAAGTGTCTGAACACAAATGCCATACCATACAGTATTTCGAATTACCGCCATAAATTGCAAGGAACAAAAGTGGCACCACGTCGGGGTTTAACTGTTGTTTAATTAAAGCTTATTTACGTTGTTGCTTGCATATTAGCTCGCAAGGAAGCAATATCAGTCCGTATATCCATTTCTTCTTTCCAAAACTACCGAAAGGATTTAAATTAAATTTGGTGCCCGTAACAAATAAACATGCCGATCCCAGTGGCCGTGCGGTCTAAGGCGTGGGTCTTCGGCCGCTCGTTTGCTAGGATCGTGGGTTCGAATCCCACCGGGGGCATGGATGTTTGTCTCTTGTGAGTGTTGTGTGTTGTCAGGTAGAGGTCTCTGCGTCGAGCCGATCCCTCGTCCAGTGGAGTCCTACCGACTGTGGTGTGTCTCTCAGTGTGATCAAAAGAAATTACAAACCTCGACACTGAAACGGGAAAACCGGAGTAGGTAGAAGAGGACGACTAAAAATAAATAAACATTAAAAGGTGAATGTAATTTTGGTTTGTATGCTTCCAACATAGGAACCCTGGACAGAGTCGGTATAGCGACTGGACTATGGGCTAGAGGATCCAGAGCTCGATTCACGGCAGGGGAAAGACTTTTCTCTTCTACTGTTGTGGAAGGAGGTAACACTGTGAAACTTTTATGTACTGGTTGTTGCAGGAATCTAAGGTCGGGAATCCAATGTGAATTATGTGAACGTTGGTATCACTATAGTTGTGGTAATGTGAAGGCTCAAGCGGCTGAGAGAGAGAAGTGGAGCTGTGATAAGTGTAGGACTGAAAGGATTCGAATGTTGGAGGAAGAATTGCATAACGCTCTGCGACAAATTGATGAACTGAAGGCTAGGAACAGGAATCTTGAAGAAAAGTTACTACGGGCTGGAGCTGGGAAGAGGGACATAGTGCCGACTGAGCAAAAGGCTGCAAAGTGCGTGGTGGTGGGCGATTCAATGGTGCGTAATGTTGGAACAGAACATACAGATATGAAGGTGGAGTGTTTTCCGGGAATTCAAACTGAACAGCTACGCAGAGTGATAGATAAGAGGGATGTAGGTTGTCCAGAAACTGTTATTATTCACGTAGGTACAAATGACTTGAAAACAACGCGAAATCTGGATTTTGTAATGGGAGAAGTGTATACGCTTATGGCTAAGGTTAAGGATAAATGTCCGAACTGCAGACTTGTCCTGAGTGGAGTGCTGCGACGTAGAGATGTATCATGGCGGCGTATTGGTGCTCTTAATGATAGATTCGACTGGATAGCAAACGCCCTCGGAATTACATTCGTTGATCCGAACAGCTGGATACAGGATGGGGATTTTGCTGGAGATGGGCTGCATCTGAACGGAAGAGGAAAGAAACGACTGGGACAACTGTACGCTAGGGTTAGTGGACTTGATGGCGGAGGATCTTCACGGAGGAAGGAATGACATACTTCGGTGGATGGAACTCGCAGAACGAGGACAACCAGGGAAATGCGGCAACCATCAATTGAAAAACAGAAGACTTTACATGAAGAAAGGGGGACAGAGACGAATAAATGGGTGAGTAGGGAAACTGAAGCTAGGTCAGGGGTTGAATCTATAAGTACAACATCTGCATATAGGGTTGAAGGTAAGTCGCTAGTGGTGCTACAGGTTAACTGTAGGAGTATATATAATAAAGCCTTAGATTTCTGGAATTTAGTTGACACATACAACCCTGATGTTGTTATAGGTACGGAGTCATGGCTTAAAGAAGACATTAGCAATGCTGAAGTTTTTAGGGCAGATTTTACAATTTTCAGAAGAGATAGGACAGCCCGTGGTGGTGGGGTTTTTATATGTGTTAAAAATTACATTGCCTGTACGGAGCTGTGGGTGGATGAGGATTTTGAGATGATCGCGGTGGAAGTGAAAGGAATGGATCCAAAATATTCGTGGGAAATTATAGGTATATACAGAGCTCCTAACGAGGAAATGTTGGCGATTGAAAGACTAGCAGCCCGTACCTTACTTACGCGAAACTCAACGAAGAGATGCATTATAGGAGGAGATTTGAACTTACCTCAAGCGAATTGGAACGGGGATGCAGGAAAGACAACCGGTTTTCAGGCTTTCGTAAACAAATTAGTATGGGAAAATGGTTATACTCAGGTAGTAAGTGGCCCGACGAGAGGTGACGCGCTGTTGGACATCTACCTCCTCAGACCTGATAATACGCTTAACTCTTGTAACATTGTGCACGGAATCAGCGATCATAGCGGGGTTTTATTGGAAGTAGAATGGGATGAAAATTGTCGGGAGAAAAAAATTGAAAGGATAGTCCCGGTGTACCACAAAACAGATGTATTAGGTTTGCAAATATTTCTTCGGAAAAATTTTAGCTTATGGGCTGGAAATGGTAGTAGCGTGGAGGAGATATGGAAAAGCTACAAGGAAATAGTCTTTGAGGGTATAGAACGTTTTGTACCACATAAAATTCTAAGTAAAAATCCGGATCCGGAATATTATACGAAGGAAGTAAAACGACTTAAGGTAAAGGTGAGGAAAGTTTACAATAAGCGAAAATTTGGTGGGCATTACCAAGCAGAGCTGAAACGTTTATCCAAAGAGTTACTGATAGCAAAAAAGAAGGCTCAGGAGACATTCTTAAGTTCGGTCTTACAAAACGAAGGTAAATGCTGGGCAGAGTTTTATAAGTATGTTAAAAGACGTAAAGGTAATAGAGAAAATATTCCTGCGATCAAGGGCATTAATGGAAATATCATCACCGAACCAATAGAAAAGGCCAACTCCCTAAACTCTTATTATGCGTCTGTATTCAGTTGCGAACGAAACACCCCGCAAATCCAATCGACAGATTCAGGAAAACCGTTCACCATTAGTATTAACATTTTAAGGAAACGACTATCAGCAATCGGGAGAAATAAATCCGTCGGACCAGATGGCATTCCTGGGGAAATTTTAAAGTTAGGTGGGGAAGCCATGATTCCATACCTCGCGAGATTACTAGATATAACGATGAACAACAATTCTATCCCAGGGGACTGGAAAAAAGCTATAGTGGTTCCTATTTATAAAGGGGGAGATCGATCAGTAGTGGGAAACTATAGACCGGTCAGTTTAACCTCAGTAGTTTGCAAACAAATGGAGCACGTTATAGCAGGGTATCTAAGGCAAGTCTGGGAAATGAGTGAGTGGTTATATGAGGGTCAGCATGGATTTAGACCAGGGTACTCATGCGAAAGCCAAGTAGTCACAGTTTGTCAAGATATTGCTGATTCATTGGACGAGGGAGTCAGGACTGACGCGATTATAATAGATTTTTCAAAGGCTTTTGATTTAGTCCCACATGATAGGCTGCTTTCAAAAATTGCGGAAACCGGTGTGGACTTGAGGGTAGTGGTGTGGATAAAGGAATTTCTGTTAGGACGTTCGCAAAGAGTTAGAGTAGACGGACAACTATCTGATGAAGTCAGAGTAACGTCGGGAGTACCGCAAGGGAGCGTATTAGGTCCGTTGCTCTTCCTCGCTTATGTTAATGATATTTGGAAAAACATTGAGTCAAATATACGGCTTTTCGCTGATGATTGTATAATATACAGGAGGATAATCGATAGTAATGACATTGAAAATTTGCAGACAGACTTAAATAGATTAGGGGAATGGGCGGTTGAAAATGAAATGAGGATAAATCCAGGTAAGAGTAAAGCAGTAAGCTTCAATAGAGCTAGGGTGAAAGGTAAACTGAGGTATTGTATTGGGGATCAACTAATTCCAGAGGCAAATAGCTTTAAGTATTTAGGAATAATTATACGCAGCGACCTAAGCTGGGCAGATCATGTAAATTATACACTAAGAAAATCATGGAGGGCTCTTCATTTCGTAATGCGTATACTCAAAAGGGCAAATAATAATACGAAAAGTTTAGCTTATACGGCACTTGTGAGACCGATACTTGAGTATGGAGCGGTGTGTTGGGACCCATACAGAGAAGGTCAGGTAAGCGCTTTGAATCGCGTGCAAAAGAGAGCGGCAAAATTTGCAAATAATACAAATGAATCGGGTTGGGAAACATTGACACAGCGTAGAGCGATAGCCCGAATATGCGCCCTTTTCAAAGCATACACCGGGGGACGGGCTTGGAAAACAATAGGGGATAGACTGCTAAAACCATGCTACCTGGGTAGGGACGATCATAGTCGGAAAATTAGGATTAGGAAACAAAGAACAGATGTAGGTAAATATTCCTTTGTAAATAGGACCATAAAAAGCTGGAACCAATTACCTCCAAGCGTACTAGCGACTTTCCCCTGTAAATTAAGCTCTTTTAAAAAAAGGATCAAGAACGTCATTACAAGCTAAGGATTTTTAAGTGGAGATTAAATAAAAATAAGGGATGTGAAGTGAAGGGGTGTGAAGTGATGTGAAGTGAAGTGCTCTGGTTTCGAAGTGAAGTGAAGTGAATTAAGTTCTTGGGGGATATAATTAGCATGTACTTTGGTCTGACTTTATACTGAGGATATTCTAACGCACTGAAATTAATTAATGTGTGGGTGTTTTTTGTATTGTGCTTGTTTATTTTTTTTTTTTTTTTTTTTTTTTTTTTTTTATATTCTGTGTATGGGTGTTTTTGTAAGGTGTGGATGCTTTTGTAAGGTGTGGATGATTTGTAAGTTGTGGATGTTTTTGTAATGTGTGTATGGTGTTCTAATATGTGTACTTGTATTTACTGTATGTATTTTGTTTACTGTATGTATTTTGTTTTGTATGTGTAAGGGTGTTTTAGTAAGGTGCGTACGGTTTTCTAATATGTGTATTTGTATTTACTGTATGTATTTTGTTTTGTATGTGTATGGGTGTTTTTGTAAGGTATGGATGTATTTGTAAGGTGTGGATGTTTTTGTAAGGTGTGGATGCTTTTGTAAGGAGTGGATGCTTTTGTAAGGTGCAGATGTTTTTGTAATGTGTGTACGGTGTTCTAATGTGTGTACTTGTATTTACTGTATGTATTTAATTTTGTATGTGTATGGGTGTTTTTGTAAGGTGTGTACGGTGTTCTAATATGAGTACTTGTATTTACTGTATGTATTTTGTTTTGTATGTGCATGGGTGTTTTTGTAAGGTGTGAACGGGGTTTTTCTAATATGTGTACTTGTATTTACTCTATGTATTTTGTTTTGTATGTGTATGGGTGTTTTTGTAAGGTGTGGATGTATTTGTAAGGTATGGATGTTTTTGTAAGGTGTGGATGCTTTTGTAAGGAGTGGATGCTTTTGCAAGGTGTGGATGTTTTTATAATGTGTGTACGGTGTTATAATGTGTGTACTTGTATTTATTGTATGTATTTTGTTTTGTAATTGTGTATAGTTTGTTTTGTATTGTTAATTTTATGTATATTTATATGTCCATTTGTATTGTGTGTACTAGTGTAAGGACTACTGCCACCGGGTGAAAACCCAATTGCAGTAAATAATAATAATAATAATAATAAACGTCCACACCGGCTTTGGGCCGACCATTGAGATGGGTACCGGCAGCCGAGGAGTAAAGCTGACCATTCACATCCATCTAGTGTCGAGGTTTAGAATGAGGGAAGCTATACCTCTAATGGCCCTGTGTGTCTTCATGGTGTGGACAGACACACCTGCACCTTTATGGGTCTAGCATAATCCGTATTTTACACAAAACTTAAATGGAAGTTTATACATTAAGAAAGCGGCAACAACAGAGCAAACGCACCGGAATTATTACGCTATGCGGAAGTTCCCGAATTTTTTAAACCAGTTTTCGTATGATCAGTGTATAACGAAACATAAGGAATGGGAAAATCGATGTTCAGCTGCTCTGCCGTTACCGTATCTACGCTGGGAATCATAGCTTGGTGTCATTATACATTAATGACCTGATAGCCCTGCAGGCTTGGGGTGGAAAGCATCTACTGTGCTACGCACGCCAGGAAACCTGCTTTCACCGTGTCTGCTTGACAAGTCAAAAACCACTAAAACAATAACGCCTCCTTATACCGAACTTACATTCATCGCTGACATTACAAACCCCACCCTCTACCAGCTCAGTCGAGATAGCATTTTCACATAGTATGTCTGTAGTATTCATTTTAATATTATCGTCACAATACAAATACGTACTTTTATAACTTCGACGAAGGCAAATGAGTATTGTTATAAAGCTTATACTTGCGGGCCAAATACATGCGTGTGTAGAGACGCGCACTGAAGCGCGTGTAGAATGGGAAGTTGTAAGGAACAGCAACTGGAGTCGAAAACATAACCTAAAGGAACAAACGTATAAATTTTTTCGAAGTGTTCTTTGTGCATCTGCGTTCCTATACCCCATTTAGTGTCTTTCGTCTTATCTATCTTTTACTGAAATATTGTCGTAAAATGAACATTTTAAAATTCGCAGTGGAGAACTACATGACAAGACTGCCGTCAACAAAGCAAATTACGAATTAAACAATGTATTAATTAATTTTTTTTTTCCACAGCCGGAAACATAACTTGCAAAATATCGAAAAGTGTTCCAAAAGAAAATTGTATGTGTTAGTGAGCCCCATATTTTACGTTACGCACAGCTTTTACATGATGAGGCATTCTTCATAGAGCTGATAACATTCGATTTGAAATGTAAATAAGGGCATATATTCGACTAGTGCCATCAAAATTAAATTTGTTTGTCAAATATTGTTGCAAGTCATCTGCAGGAAACAACGTGAACATTTCAGTATACTCGGAGATAAAACGGTGCAAGATACGGCCTCACTGTTCTGGGTTCCTTTTAAGCAGAACTTGACAATGCAAATGACGCTGCTTTTCATGGGCAATCTGGTGTTTCTGCCGCACTTAAAGCCCTCTGGACAACAGATTCATGACATTTCGCCCTTTCGCATTTACAGCAAGTTCAGTACTCGTTGTTTTCTTGTGCAAGCTATACTTAAACTCACCATTATCAGCAAACGAAGACAAGGAGAAGTAAACAAGAAGGCAAAGAGCAACCTTGAAGTTAAGTCAATTCTACAGGCAGTTTTTCTGATAAAGCCGTGTGAATGGAGTGTTCCAAGTATCAGCAACAGATTACTTCGAAGCTCTTATCGCGTACAGGAAGATGAACGAGAGTTTAAACGCTGATAAAATTGCACTGAATTAAAAAATAGCTACCTAAATTAGAACATGCAGGTTGCACACCGCAAACATCAAAGCCTATTGCTAGGCTGACCAGTTCAGTCTAGTTCATAACCTCACAAAACATCCCACGCAGCTGACACTACAGTCTATTGCTGGGCCATATCCTGACCCAGTTCAGTCCAGTTCATGCACTCAAAAAATATTCCACACTGCTAACACCACAGTCTATTGCTGGGCCATATCCTGACCCAGTTCAGTCCAGTTCATGCACTCAAAAAATATTCCACACTGCTAACACCACAGTCTATTGCTGGGCCATATCCTGACCCAGTTCAGTCCAGTTCATGCAGTCAAAAAATATCCACACTGCTAACACCACAGTCTATTGCTGGGCCATATCCTGACCCAGTTCAGTCCAGTTCATGCAGTCAAAAAATATCCCACACTGCTAACACCACAGTCTATTGCTGGGCCATATCCTGACCCAGTTCAGTCCAGTTCATGCACTCAAAAAATATTCCACACTGCTAACACCACAGTCTATTGCTGGGCCATATCCTGACCCAGCTCAGTCCAGTTCATGCACTCAAAAAATATTCCACATTGCTAACACCACAGTCTATTGCTGGGCCATATCCTGACCCAGTTCAGTCCAGTTCATGCAGTCAAAAAATATCCCACACTGCTAACACCACAGTCTATTGCTGGGCCATATCCTGACCCAGTTCAGTCCAGTTCATGCACTCAAAAAATATTCCACACTACTAACACCACAGTCTATTGCTGGGCCATATCCTGACCCAGTTCAGTCCAGTTCATGCACTCAAAAAATATTCCACACTACTAACACCACAGTCTATTGCTGGGCCATATCCTGACCCAGTTCAGTCCAGTTCATGCACTCAAAAAATATTCCACACTACTAACACCACAGTCTATTGCTGGGCCATATCCTGACCCAGTTCAGTCCAGTTCATGCACTCAAAAAATATTCCACACTACTAACACCACAGTCTATTGCTGGGCCATATCCTGACCCAGTTCAGTCCAGTTCATGCACTCAAAAAATATTCCACACTACTAACACCACAGTCTATTGCTGGGCCATATCCTGACCCAGTTCAGTCCAGTTCATGCACTCAAAAAATATTCCCCAACAGCAAATTTTAATATCACACCTCAATGCTACAGTCCTCTTGCATGTGATTCCGTACGGTCTAGCATAAAGGTAACCAACGTTTCGGAGTGATCTGTTGCTTCCATCTTCAGCACTTACACTTTGAACATGCAGACAGCAGGACGCTCTAAACTTCTGGTACCTATATATCAAACTACACGGCGTCACATTCCAGAAGACTGTAATCTTAATATTCACCGCAGTGATCACCTAAAATTTCATATACGTCACTAGACCTGTCTTTCCCCTCCCCCTTTCCTAAGTCAGTGGTCATGTTAAAAGCGGTTTCTTCTAAAATTTCTGTAGGTGTTTCTTATTTCTTCCCTGTCCGTGCTATTGCCCAGCACGTTACATTACTGATTCAGTTACCGTAAGGAATGAAGGAAACGAGAGATGATGACAATGACGTAATTAACTAATTAATTAATAAATAAATATTGGACTTACACTATCAGACAGAGAGTAGCCTACATATGGTGTTACAACTGTTTCAAACCAAGAAAATTTAAACATTAGCTATTTACTTACAAAAACCATAACTTTTCTTACGGAACCACGATAGCTTAGTCGCTAAAATTACTAGGCTATGGACCGAACGAGTGACAAATCAGGGTTCGAATTCCGGCAAAGTCAAGAGCTTCCACAGTGGTACTGGGGCTCACACAACCTGCCAGCCAATAGACATCGCAGACCCTTTCCATCCTTGGAAGCACAAAACTGAAGGATATAGCGGCCTGGATGTGAAGCCGACCTCTTACCTCGAATTAATGCTGACGTTATGAGTGCGTGGAGCTATACCACCACTCCCCCATACGGATTGATGGCGTAGTGAAACACAGGCACAACTCTACATTTACAAATTCTTCTTAAAGGTCGTCTAATTCAAATGCAATTGAACAGTGTATAAGCTACGTTTCTGAACATTTATTTTCGTTAGTGTATACATGAATATAAATCAGCATGCGGCAGTGTTTGCTGTAAGACAACTGACGTCGCATATAGCCCCGCGGAATCTTTCACGACATTATTCAAACCCGGCAGACAACAGGCGGTAGCTACTTGACAGCGGTCCTTCAGGCATGTCAAACCAAAAGAAATGGTGAAATTTGAATTGCATGTCCCTTCAAAGAATTTTACCTCATTATAATGGCCTTAATGTCCTCAGCGAGATACAAACCCGTGATCTCAGCAATCAAGAGGCCGCAGTCTTACGCCTTAAACCGCACGGCCACTGGGATCGGCTAATAACCACATATTTGGCTGCCTCGTATTTTGAAGAAATGTCAAATGTACCTATTTTCACTAGAATTAACCGCCAAACACATTCAGCAGTGTTTGTCGTTCATAAAGGTTAATTAAAAGATCGGAAAGAACATTTAGATCTTCTGCGATGTTACACCATCTCGACCGGTAACATATCAACACCGCCGTGACAACGTCGTGACGTCGCAACTATGGGCCTACGACAAACATTTTCTTCAAAATTCTGAAACTGCAGTAATTCTAAAATTCAAGGTTAAACAGTGTGTTTAATGCACTTGATCTGCTAATTGTCATAATTCATTAGAATGGTAGATCATTTTAAAGCTTATTTCACATGATTAGAATGTGTCCAAGTTCAGCTCTCCATGGTAAGTAGAAATAACGTTACGACAAAATTTGACCAACCGCCACTCAAAATCCAAGCCTACAGTGATTTTAAATTTTTAAATGCCAGTAACAGTTGTCCCTGTTCACTCCATAGCAGGCACACAGCGGGAGCACAAGTATACAAGTAGCTACACTCACTGTTAATCTCGGCACGAGACGCAGATGAGTGGTCAACTTAACTCCCCGGCCGCTTTACCCCCTGGAAAGAACCCCGGTGCCCATTAAACAGAAGACTGGGTGGGCCCCAGACCCGGTCTCGACGGTTGTGGGGAAGAAAAAGTCTCTTGCCCCTGCCCAAATTTTGAAACGCTAGTAAATTCAGAAATGTTTCAAGTAACCACCTGACATTTTGCAAACACGAATTTCTCACACGTTGCCCGCACATCAAAAGCCATCGAAATTAGTGCAGGTATGGTTGGAAACGGTACGTCAGGGTGCTGATCTGACGTGTGAAGACTCAGTCGTTATCCAGCGCAGAATGGCGAGAGACATGACCCTTTTCGGCGAGCTTGTAAGGACTGTGAACGAAGTGACCGCGGCTTACTTAAAGACACCATCCCGGCACACGGTTGGAAGGACGGAGGAAACCCACGAAGATACCTAGTCAGAATGGTCGGTGTCCAGGCCGAGATTTGAAAAGTATGTCTCCGAAATACAAACAACAAGCGAATACGGCCTGAGACAAACATGGCCACAGGGCGATAAACGGTACCGGTACCGGCCTTCACAATGGAGGGCCTCACCGACCTACTTGCTCACCGTCCCTAACGGCCATACACAATGCACGCTAAGCAGGCTTCTTTACGCATGAGCAGCGATTTCCCGGACCTCTTCTATGGCTGAGTCAAGGTATTATCACTATACGTGTACGTACGCAGAGAGATTACAGAATTGCACCACACGTATGGAACCTGCGGTCTGTGATCTAAGTCACACCACAGTGTAGCAACTGTGGTAGTGGGAGTGCACGTTATCAAGCTCCTAGTCGTGTACTTTCCTCCATTCTCCTGTTCTTGCACAATGAATATGGATTCAGAAGGTCCCCCACCAAAACGCTGGCTACGACATATCAGTACGGTGTCACGACTCAGAAGCCCACAATATTGAGCATCATGTTTGGTTGCAAGTAACGTGGTGGTTACCAACCATCGCCTAACGTGGCTTTCTCGCTAGATGTTCTCGGACGAATACAACACAGGAAGGAAATGGATTTGTTTAAAGGTTCAAGGCCATTTGATATTCCAAGATCGGCACTAGGGTTATGCTTAAGAAAAGGAAAACAGATATTGAAAAAGTATCCGATACATTTTCCATTAATACCGTATTCCAGCGTGAAAATATGTGGATTATATTTGGACCATAGTTTTTCAGTATAAATACTGATGGGGCAATATTTGGAACATTTCTTTAAAAATGAAACGTTTGGTTCCTACTCCAGAATCTATTTTGGTTTCAAAACATAGGTAAAGTTCTCCCTAGAACAGATCATGAAGGCCCAGAGGGAAAGTAGAGGTACAGCTCTACTCTTTCTTTAGCCCTGGCACTAGATGGGGTTGGGTGGTCACCTCCACGCCCCGGCCGATTTACCCCCGGGAAAGAGGCTGGGTAGGCCCCAGACGGCTGCGAAAAATCTCGCCCCCACCGGGATTCGATCCCCGGACCGTCCAGCCCGTAGCGAGTAGCTATACCGACTGAGCTATCGCGGCCCACGTTGAACATATCAACATTTTAATATTTTAGGTTTATGATTTACAACAGATATTGTTCTGTATGTTGTATCTCGGTCTTTAGGCGTGGGTTCAGACCTTAAGTGGGTGATATTTAGGTCCCCTGTCCTATGTTTCCTTTGTGTCACATGTTTGTTTATCTTGTGTGGATTTGAAACTCGATCTCTCGTCATAAAGAACGGATACAGTTGAAAGTGTATGAGAACAAAGCACTGAAGAGAAAACTTAAAAGACACAAGGAAGAGGAAATAACAGGTATAAGCGGAAATTACGTAACAATAAACTTCATAATTTGTACTGCTGACGACACATTCAGTGTTACGGTCATTAAACTGAGGGGAGGCAAGATGGAGGAGGGGGGCATGTAGGGCACCAAACTTTTCTCCAAAGCGTCCAGACTGGATCTGGGATCCACCGAGCCTCTCATTCAGCTGGGACCATGGACTTCTTCCCCGCGCGGGGGGGGGGAGGAGGCAGGTAAAACGGCCGGTATGTAAAGCTGACCATTCACCTACAGCTAATGAGACGTTAAGAACGAGTGGCGCTATACCTCCATTTCCTCCCCCATACGCCTTCACATCGCATACACAGGGACAATTTTACCTTTACCTCTGTAAGGGGGACAAATTTGGAAGGTAACGATTCTGAAAGAAATTCCCTCAGCTAAGAAACCAAGTCTGCCCACTGGACAAAGGCCAATAAACGAACATTGCCCGTAAGTATACTACGAGTTGTACGAAGTACGCCGCGCGTCTATCGGCGAGTGGATTTTCTTAAATGTCAGGTAAACCTAAAGCCGTATTTTTGGACCCCATATCCCAACATTCGCCAGAAAATCATGAGGAAAACCACGAGCCGGTTCGTCGGCCACATTTCAAACCTCATAAAGCCAGTGTTTTATAACACTAACGTCACAACGCTAATGAAATGAAATGCCAAATCAAGCACACGGCTATGAAGGCGTATAGCGGCATTCAGGTGTAGCTCCAAGCATTCTTATGGAGAGATTTGGTTAAGTTCAAGCCCTGTCCGCTTTACCTCCTAGGACATATCCCGCGGTACACATTGGAAAAGGGCTGGGAAAGTCCCAGAGTCGGTCTGGACGCTGTGTAGAGAGGTCTCTGCCTCAGCAGGTAATACAACCCGCATCTTGATCGTCCAGCCCGTAGCCTGCTCACTATACTAACTGAAACATCCCGACTTGCATAAATATAATGAAAGGTAAAGCAACCCCATTACACGCCTGGACAGGTCCTGAGGGTTCCAGGAGATTGAGGCTCCCAGATTTCTAGACATTCGACACATGAAGGTGGTAAGGTTGTCAGCCCTACGCACCGGCCGCCTTTACCCCCCAGGAGATATCATCCTGGTACTCATTTCTGTTAGAGTCTGAGTCGACCCCAGGGCCATAATGCGGCCGGAAGAATTACGTAAATCAAAATCCCAATGACAACCTCGGGAATCAAACCCTCGACCTTCCGGCTTGTAGGGCAGTGCCTCAACCACCTGCGCCACCGCGTGCCCCTTCTCCCCCCCCCCCCAAATAATGAAAGCTCGTGTAAAATATTAATGTGTTATCACATCTGTAAAGAATAGCTTTTGAGATTTGAGGCTCTCACAGAGGTATTGCTGAAGACCCACGTTTTCTGGGATGTGACCATCGCGTCGACGTGTGCAAGAATCGTAATGCCTTCATCTTCAGGGCCAGGAAAGCGAAGAAGAAAAGTGTTCTGTTCGAATCCGGTCGGAACAAGGTGTTCAGACTGATATACAAGTTGTCAGCATAAAAGTTCAGTATTCAAAAGGCACGAGATTAATTCCGGACCGTTGCCACTGACAACACCGAAAAATCATTTCCGCTGTTTCTTTGTCAGTCGCTCCAAACTGACACCGCTGTGGCCTACACCTTCAACAAGACCGCCTGTCTCCACGCCCTCCCAGATCATTCACAGCTATTGTGTCACTCAAAAATCGACGATATATAACCTCAGCAGCTGATAAAGCATCATAACAAATCATTAAAAAATCAACCACATAAAATATTTCAGACCGCAAGGTGAATGTCAGTGACAAACCACTTCTCAAATTACGAGATTAATAAGCGGGTTTGTCTTGCACAATATACTATTGTCACATCTGGTACAAAAAAAAAAGACGTGCTCTTATAAATATTAATTCCACTGCTAGTGTCCTTGAAAGTGATTCTCTTTTCTTATGGGGTTGAAGTGCCAGATCGTGCTGCCATTAGCATTCACTAATGACAAGATAATATATAAATCTCTATGCTGCAAGGTCATTCCGCCCATACAAAAACACGTGTCTAACCAAACAATATTTTTTTTGATACACCTACTGTACACACACACACACAAACACACAAAAAAGTAAGAGGATTCAGTTATTTACTCAGGGTCAAAAGTGAATACTTATAATGCATTAGGATAAAATTGTCTGGGAGGGACAGCTCAGTCGGTATGTGACTACGCTACAGGTTGGACGATTCAGAAATCTTGATTCGATTCCTGGCAGGGACAATAGATTGTCTCTTCTCCAAAACGTCCAACCCGCCTCTGGGGCCCACCGAGTGGGTACCGGGGGTAAAGCGACCGGAGCGTGAAGTTAACCATTCACACCATCTAGTGTCGAGGTTAAAAATTAGTGGAGCTATACCTTTACGTCCCCTGTATGCCTTCATGGCGCGGACAGGGACAACTTTACCTTTTATTTACCATTTTTTTCAGCTACGTCCAGAGCGGTCCTGAGCCGGTTATCCATCAATAAAACTACACATGACACATCCCGGAAGAGGTAATCTTATCTAAAGGTCACCCACCAACCTCTTTCTCTATTTCCCAAGTGGCCGTTTTCCAATACAGGAAGTACACCCAATTTCGCACCCATTTTGAAAAGGTCGAATTCTAATAAGGCTACGTCATGAAAATTAAATGGCGCACATACTTCTTGGCTGGCTGTACTTCTGCAGTAATTGTGGTGCTTTCGGAAAGTTTTCGTTTTCAACCTTTTTTAAATCTAAAAGAAAAAACAAAAATGGGCAAGTTCCTTACACGTTCCTCCACCAAAATTCTGTATGCATTCCTCGCCTTTTCTATACACGATATAAAAATGTTATTGACATACAATATTTGTTACTGGCCTAAATATGTTATCAGTTTACTGAATGTGTAAGCACATACATCAATAGACAAGGCTTATACAATGCAATGCATTTGCATCGTTGTCGCTTGTGGCTCACACTGAATAATTTGACTGGACACGGGCTTTGTGGCTCACACTGAATAATTTGACTGGACACGGGCTTATGTTTTGTGGATTACAAAGAAACAATGAGATTTCTCACATCGCTACAGGAAGTAACCTTGAAACAAGACTGAATAATGAAGAAATAAGTACACAGAACAAATACACAGCTTACTATCTGCTTGTTCAGTCAAAGGTAAAGTTGACCCTAGAACAGGCCATGAAGGCCCAGAGGGGGAGTAGAGGTATAGCTCTACTCTTTCTTTAACCTCGGCACTAGATGGGGGTGGGTGGTCAACGCCACGCCCCGGCCGTTTTACCCCGGAAATGACCCGGTACCCATTGTACAGGATGCTGGGTAGGCCCCAGGGCCGTTCTGTGCGGGTGCTGAAAATCTCGCCCCCCAGTAGCGAGTCGCTATACCGACTGAGTTATCCCGGCCCACTAGTTCGGTATCTCAGACTTTAGGCCCATAGCGTCGAACAGTATGATAAAGAGTAAATAATGAATTGGAAAGGATATGGAAGTGGTCGTGGTCGTGGCATTATTTGAAGTACCAACCCGGAATTTACCTGGAGGGATTGAGGAAAACCAATAGAAAGGTCAGTCAAAACAGCCGGTATACATACCGAAAGCGAAGCATGAGAGCTACCCCCTCCATCGGGGGTTCCATTGATGACGTAAAAATTTTGTTCAGTTGAGAGACGATATGTAATGTCAGAGCATCCTTAAAACCACGTTACACATTACACGCACGCGCAGAAACATACGTTAGGAAAGACAAGTGCGAAGACCTAGAAACAGACGTAATATTAATTTATAATTAATTAATATTTAAATTTTTAACTTCGACGTGACTTCGACCTACATAATCCTAGCCGTAGCAGATTTTCAAATGATATGTGGTCTAGATATCGTTATGGACTCGCAGCAAAAGGATTTATAATAAAATTGTTACACAATAAGTCATTAAGGACGCTAGTACGGATATAATCCGACGAACAAGTCTAGGGGCAGGCAGAGACGCCACTCTCTTACAAGCTTATTACGAAGAAACCTGGATTTAATCCCAAGGCACGGCTTTCGTTTCCATGTATCCCTCTAGGCAACTGTCAGACTAGTAACATAAAAAGTTGTTCCAACTGGATATTGCCCATTAATTTTCTGTTGTAGTTCCATTCTCTTCCCCTCTTTCAGTTAAAAGTGGGGCTAACGACCCATCTCGAAAAATCGCTTATTATCTTTTTAATGGACGTTTAACCAGTTTCGATGATTAATTCACTGAAGTTTTGAAAACAAAATATTCTGAAGTCCAATGCAGAATCTTCCACAGGACCGTGACGAAATGGTAAATATTACATACGATATATGTCTGTGGTATGTGCTGCCCTCTCTTCAGGGCTCTTTCTTCCTACCTTGACCCTCAAGAAACAGACAAATAAACTCCTCTTAAATTCTGTAATGCTAAGTAATTCTGACAATTTCGATACACAAACCCAGAAAATTTCAGGAAGCATATCAGTAGCTTAAAAATTTGAAATTTCCTACGATTCTCGTGTTCTCTAATGATATTCTAAAATTGCAACGTCTGTTCTAATTCTAACGTCGATAAAGCTGAACTATCATAAGTGATTTATTAGGTACAGATTTGAAACAGCCGATCCCAGTGTCCGTGCGGTCTAAGGCGTGGGTCTGCGGCCGCTCACGTTACTAGGATTGCGGGTTCGAATCCCACCGGGGGCATGGATGTCTGTCTCTTGTGAGTGTTGTGTGTTGTCTCTGCGACGAGCTGGTCTCTCGTCCAGAGGAGTCCTACCGAGTGTGATGTGTCTAAAAAGTGTGATCGTGAAGCCTCGAAAAATGAGGCGACCTAGGCCCCCAAGGGGCTGTCGAGCCATTGAAAAAAAAAAGATTTGGAAGGGGGCTGCCATAGCCTAATTAAACATACTAGTTTCACTCTCGGCGTTCCGGAGTTGGCTTTTGGACTTCCGGCAATGTCACTAAGTCCTTTGTGGCACAGAGCAAGTGACGAACTGCGTCTATAAAGTCTAACATTATGAGTACTCAGGCCTTAACAAATACTCTCTCTTTCAAATTCAGTTTCTGGCATTATCTTATTCCTGGCCTGCAGATGTCTAAGATATACAGTGCGATACAAATCCTGTGCGCCGATCGGAATCATGGCGCCACAAAATATTGATACACCTTTTTCTGGCGACCAAAATTTTGTCTGGCTACCAGATTAAAAAAAAAATCGGCCCCTGTTCGCATCTACCCTAAGCATTTGGAGACCGTTTCTTCCATCCGCAGGCCGAGTTGCGACGTACCGCAGAGCAACAAGGCCCACTTAAAACTGTGTTACAGGAATATTTGGGTAAGGAATTTAATTACGTAAGACCACACTACAGTTCGGGTCGTTACAAGTCAGACCTCACAACGCAGTTACACGTTCTATGTGGACAATTGATATGGAATCTGTAGTGGATAGAGTACCACTGAAGGGAATTCTCTCTCAAAGGGTGTCTATTGGCAGTCATAATTCCGCGCCCATTCTTACAGTGAAATCCACACTGGTACTTCTCAGTACTTCTTCAGTATACATACAAATTATACAGGGATACTGGTCATGGATATATTAGCATATAAAACTTCAGGAATAACGACAGAATTAGTCCCACATCTTAGGTGGCACAACCGCCATGTAGTAATTTTTAATGGCAGGTTTCAAAAGTACCAGGAGGTGGAGGTATCCAATGAAAGCAAGTTTAACGAAATTCCGTCGGACAAGGTCAGTAATATTACTGCAAATGAATTAGAGGTTAAGACGAACAGAAGCAAGCGGTTCTCTAAGCTACACATTGTAAGAGACAGAGAAACAATAAAGACGAAAAAAGATGAAACCAGGACAAAAGAAAACAGGAATGAAAGAGCAATGAAAAATAAACAGTAAAACAAGAGAAAATCCGCAAACAGAAAGAGTAAAAGAAAAACAAACGAAAAAGACAGCCAGAGAAAAGTAATAAAAACATGTGATGGGAAAAAATAAACAAGGAACATAACTAGTAAACAAAAGAAATAAGAGGACGAGAAGAAGGCAAGAGAAAAACAACTAAAGAGATATATAAAAGCAGATAAGAAAAATGAATGATGGAGAGGAGCGAAACAAAGAAAACACAAAAGAGAAAAGAGAAGTCACAAAAGATACACGAACCCTAGAATATCAAGTGTTGATATCTGAAAGCCCCACCTCGTTAAGAGCTTAATTCTCACATTTAGCCCTTTTTAAATTTTATTTAAATATTTAATTACTGCAACAAAGAAAATCCATTGATTCTCCATTACACAGACAAACCGGTTAATGCAGGACAATAATCACTGCCTGCTCTAAGATAACGTGAAAGCCAAGAATACATTTCACTCATCACCAAATATTATTCGGATGATCAAATCAAGAAGAATGAGATAGGCGGGCATGTTGCACGTATGGGGGAGGGGAGAGGTGCATATAGGATTTTGGTGGGGAGACCTGAGGGAAGGAGACCAATTGGAAGACCCAGGCGTAGATGGCAGGATAATATTAAAAGGATCTTTAAGAAGTGGGATGGGATGGCGTGGCCTGGATTGATATGGCCAGGATAGGGACAGGTGACGGGCTCTTGTGAATGCGGTAATGAACCTTCGGGTTCCATAAAACGCGGGGAATTTCTTGACTAGCTGAGGACCTGTTAGCTTCTCAAGAAGGACTCTGCTCTATGGAGGTAGTTAGCTAGTTAAAGCAGGCGGTGCCGATAGTTACCACCGTGCTTTACGGATTTAACTCACAGAGCGCGCACCTGGTCACAAAAGGATAGGTGTCAACCCCCAGAGCAGATTTATTGTGGGAATCCCCAAGAGTACATAAACCCACTCTTTACGAAATGGCGTTATGATGTCCTCATTTCCGGCGTTTCTTTCATCATTCACTGTCTCCTTTGGCGGGAGTAGAGGAGAAGGTAAACGTGATGACAGGGTCATGATAAATTACGTTGTCAACGGTTATAGGTACGGAGATAATTTTTCACCCCAGGTAACATGAAAAGCCAAAGTTCAGTTTTTTTTTCTAACCAGAATGAAAATGCTGCCTTCATATAAAATTCTTGCAACTAATGTTCCGTTGGTTTACATTCCGTCTTTCCTTGCCGAAACGAAGCTACGTTTCAGTCTAACACAATGGTATTCAACCTGGGGTACGCGTACCCCCGGGGGTACGCGAAGACATCTTAGGGGGTACGTAAAATTAAAATAAAATAAATATATTACTTCATGATAAACACTGAATAATCAGGGCCAGATTTAGGGATAGCCCACAAGAGACCCGGACGTAAGGACATGCGATTTGGGAGCGCCATTTTTTTTCTCTCTCTCTCCTTTATGCGATTCGTATCCGGGCGGCTAGTGTAATTTTATTCCACATAGTGCATATAATATATTTGTCATTTAATAGCTTGAGTCTCCTTTTCTCATTTAAAACTTATTATTTAATACATTATTTTGAATGTAATTTATTTAATTTATTTTAGTTGTAGATTATAGAATACGTATAATTTGAATTATGCACCAACAACTTTGGGGGTACAAAGTTTAAGAGAAATTATATCTGGGGGTACGCGAACAAAAAAGGTTGAATACCACTGGTCTAACACACCGTACCCAGTAAGAACCTGGGACGAGCGTGTCAGATTCGTGGATCTTCTCAGAATTGATTGCTGTTTGGTTATAAAACCACTTCTTGGACTACCCTCGAGATGGAAGTAGCAAGTTACTCCATCACTATGGTACCTACATACCAAAATACACGGCGTCATATCCCAAAAAACTGGAAGCTTCATCAACATCGCTGTGAGGACCTCAATAAACTTTACTCTTGTGTATTCGACCAAAGATGTTTATTGAACTCAGACTTTGACACATGTCAGCACTGACATTTCTTCTCCACTGGCTCTACGGTCCATGCAGGACCCTGGCCTCCTTCAGGATCAATTTCCAGGCATCT
Organism: Reticulitermes speratus; assembly: GCA_021186555.1. Lineage (NCBI taxonomy): Eukaryota > Metazoa > Arthropoda > Insecta > Blattodea > Rhinotermitidae > Reticulitermes > Reticulitermes speratus. The sequence continues at coordinate 9,382,332 of JAJKFL010000012.1, forward strand.
CTGTCCCTATCTATTTTTCTCCAGCCTCTAACACCCATTTTCTTCAGATCATTTTCAACATCGTCCAACCTTCCCTTTCTTGGCTTTCCAATGGACCTTTTTCCTACTGGGACATTCTTAAACACTTTATTCACAGTTCTTTCTTCTGGCATTCTGTTCACATGTTCTAACCATCGTAATCCTTTTTTCCCAGCACTGACATATGGCTCATAAAAATTAAAGGTCAGCTCTTACTGGACTTTAATCCGACGTAATGCCAAAAAAAACCAGCCATACTCTGTGCAAACGAAGAGAATAACAAATTTCCCGGTACTAGTATTAACATTCTTAAGCTTCAAATTAAACTAAATAATATTAAAAAATTTTGTTCTTACCGCACAGTAAGCACACACTGTCTCCATTATATGTAAATCATCAGTCAATGTTCTGAAAACCATAACAAACCCTTACACAGTTTGTAAGGAAAATGTAGTTGCTATAATTAATGTGTGAACGGGCAGTAATGTTTACAGCAACTGCAGTGCTTTACAGGTTAATAAATTACTTACAAAAAAAATCCCTTGGCAAATAAAATACACAATTACTGTCTCTTACTCAAGAGACTACAGTTGACCTGCACAGCGTGGGTGGTGTGGTGCTGGTCACAAACAAAGAACGGTCTGCTTTCCCCAGCGCATACAACTGCCAAGGTCAACTGCAAACTCCACGGTCAGTGACTGTACTAATAACAACATTCATCCTAATCATGGATGCCAGAGATCAGTGATAGTTTTCGATAACAATGAAATGGTGCACAAATTCTCCCAGAATGTAAAAGCCACCACATAATTCTTTGCGTCAGAAGGGTGATATGAAGCAAGTTCCACACTGAGGACCCACAAACATTAGGCGCCACCGTACAAAATTTCAGCCGCCACGGCGATCTGACGACCCGGAATTTGTGCACCCCTGTGACAATGCAATATCTAAATTTCAGATAAATATCTGAACCAGTGCAAGTGTCTGTTGTGACACCTTTACATCACAGTGTCTGTTGTGACACCTTTACATCACAGTGTCTGCAGTTTGGTTGTCATCTACCCTAAATGAAATATTGAAGGTGAGATTTGAGATTTCGTAGCGGTGGATTTGGTGTGGCTGGAATGTGACGCCGTGTAATCTTGCAGCTAGTTACCGACGTTTTGGAATAGCCTGCTGCCTCCAATTCTGGAGTAGCTAGTCTGAAGTTGCAGGCACATGTCAGACGAAAGCAGTCTTTATGTTGAAGGTGTTTGAGGACAAAGTTATGACAATATCTGGACCTCGAAGACTGGCGCAAGCAGGTTTTCTGGCGCCCCGGGTTAGTAATCACGATTGGCACCCCTACGAGAATTACGAATTTAAAAAAAATCAAAATAATTTATTGAAATTTCCTTTATTTAGCTCAGTATTTTAAATTTTTTTGAGAGCAGAAAATGAATGTGTTTTTTTCTTATCTCAAATATTTTTTTTTTGCCGCCCCTTCGACTCTGCCGTCTAGGGTGGCAGAACTCTCCCCCCCCTCCCCCGCCACTGCACAAAGACAGGAAGTAAGAACAGAATGTGGCACTTCATAATCTATAATCTTCACCAAACATTCACTCACGAATAACCTCAGAGTAAAATGTTCGTATTTACACAAAAATACGTCACCAGTTAACCGAGACTTCAACGTTCCAAAAATCGTCAGACCCGATTTAGCTGGGAAGTCTTTGGAACCCAGGTTATATATTATTACACAATTCCGTGTCATATTACGGTGAAACAAGTCAGACGTTATGGTCATGACTTCATTGTTACAGACATTGCAGGATCAGGTTTTAAGTTGGAAAGACCTTGGAACTTGTGTGTCTACATTATCACAAATGTGGGCGGGGAGTCCAAACGCCACGTGTGCCCGACTCGTCATCACCAACAACAGGCGTTGTTGTGTTCTGATAAGGCACTGGACGTCTTGCTGCCAGGAAATGCTAGACTAGACGTGATAAACGTAACAAGGGCATACCAGTGTACTATTTTCGTGCTGCTTTTTTTTTTTACTGTTTATTTAACCACAAACGAGTAAGTCAGAGCAATGTCAAATAGTGTGAGGATAAATAGTGCCATGTCTTCAGCAACACAAGGATGACCAACTGGAATAACACAACCCCCAAACAGCAGCCAAGGTGTAATAATCGTGTTATAAAAACTTTGGTGACTTACTTCTGGCAAACCCAGCGACTAGGCTATGGTCTGAACGATCCGGGCTTCGAACCCTGGTAGGGGTAATAGATATTTCTTCCTCTCCAAGTGTCCAGATCGTCTCCAATTCAATGAGTACCGTGGTTCTTTCCCAGTGTAAAGCGGTCGAGGTGTGAAATGCCGATGTTAGGAATGAATGGAGCTATACCTCCACCTCCCCGTACGCCTTCATGGCGTGGACAGGGACTTTACCTTTTACTCTACTCGTACCGAAGAGTCCTGCAGAAAAACCACTGACAAATTCGAGATATAATCGGAGTACTGTCGCAGCATTTGCCTTGAAGCACCGAGAGAGCAACGCAAACTGTCAGGACAGTCAGTGTGACGGAGGAGATACGAACCCGGCACCACCCAGACACAAGTTTACAGCGTTAATACTACCCCATCTCGGTTGGTAAGTTGGCTGTGAAAGAGAAGGAGAAGTGCAGTCATTACCTGGGACACGCTCTTACCTACGAGGGTCTTCACGTTCATTTTGATAACGCTTAGCCAAAGAGTTTAACTCAGCGGTAAGCTGACTCGCTATTAAACAGAAACTAAGCTTATTCTATGAAGTCGGGCCTTTCTCGAGAACAGTGGCGTAGGTAAGGTCCCTGCAGACTTCACAGCGCGGTGGTCTTTTGGGTCAGGGGCGTCCACAAACGTACAGAACACTAAAATTTGTTGTGGGCTCTTTCGGACTGGGTTCTGTTCTTCTGACAGAAGGAAGTATTCTGGATCCCCGCTCTGAGATCTGGGAGTAACTTCGCTAATAATTACGACGGGGCCCTCGACTATCGAATGGCGGGAGTGCCCCGACCGGTCACCTACGCCACTGCTCGAGAAGCTAATTACCGTTTAGATAAAAAAGAAATTCCCTGCCATTTCCACCATGAAGGTTTATTACCGGGTCCACAAAAACCGTCAAGACCAACACGGAGATGCAGCGGCAACGTTCTAGACGTGTTGACGGTGGTGCCCGTTTCGAATCTCGACAGCCAGAGAGGCTATACTGAGACTTTTGTGGTTTTCCTCAGTGTCTCCAGACAAAAGCCGGGAGAGTACCTCAATCAGGCAGCTTCCTTCAAATTCTTTTCCATTCATCAGTCACCTTATTATCTGTGCGTCTGTAATCTCAGACACTGTCAGCGTCACATAATATACTGTAAGATGTAACATATCGCTATATGCAAGCTACGTGCTTCAAAGTATCAGCCGGCATACCGGTTTCCAGAAGTTTCCAACCACGGTCTGAGGGATGTGATCCCGCGAAGTTTCGTAGATTGGTACCAACGCCTCGGCGAAACCTGGTGCCTCCATCTTCTTCACCGTAAAGACAGCTACAGCAAACTCCTCCGAAACGCTGGTACCAATCCACAAAGCCACACGGCGTCATATCTAACAAGACTAATCTCTACCCCGCTGTGTGAACCTCAAACCTTATATTTTCATGTACAGTTCAACTCGGTTATAACGTCAAGAAAGGGACTGAATATATTGTGTCGTTATAAATGAGTGTTGTTATAACCGAGGAGTCTAATGTTATGGTTAACAGTGAGAGATTAATTGGTATCACAGAACATTTGATGCTATACAAGGTGTCGCGTAAACCGATGTCGTTATAACCGGGCTCCACTGTATATTAATATACTACAATTTAATAAAGTTATAACCAACTGATACACAATTGAACCACTTTTATTGTAGCGTCTATATTATTATACGCCCCTACATACGTTGACACAACATTCCGTAACCTGGCAGACAGTACACGCAACATCGTACGCCACAGACATACAATGAAAGATTACGCACATCCAGACGCTCAAATATAAGCCAGTATCTCCGCATCCGCATATTTTATACAACCAGTATACAAATCTTTTAACAATGTTTTTAACATAAAAAACTGTATTTTAATAATTTTACTATTATATTAAGACAATTTTACCACAATAGTGGTACATAAGTGCTGTATATTCCCATGACAATATGTATCTGATTTAGTGACTTTTTACGAACAAGACCCCCTGAGGATGGACTGAGGTCCGAAACGTATGTAGGGGCGTATAATAATATAGACGCTACAATAAAAGTGGTTCAATTGTGTATCAGTTGGTTATAAATTTATTAATTCATAAAGATACACGGCGATACTAATAAGAAATACTACAATTTAGTTATACTGAAATACGACATACAGCATTAGTGTAGATAACCGGTCGGGGGCCCCCACGACTCAATAATTGGGCCCTGCTACAATTCTTGGCAAAGTTACTCCCACATCAAACAACATGAATAAAGAATTCTGCCGTGTCTAAGAAGAATGACATTCAGGCCGAAATAACCCACAAAAAATATTAGTATTTTGTGCATTTGGGGGGGACCCTTGCGCCGCGGGGTTTAGGGGGCCCTTATCTACGCCACAGGTATGCGGTCAGAGAGATGAACAAAAGACAGTCAATAAATGCCTTCCGATGAATCTACACGCAGTAATTCACATATCGTATGACGTCCATCCCCGGATTACATGGAATGACGTAATCTTGAGGAACGGTCTGAGGAAATAATGGTGAAAATATGCAAGTTCATAAAAATAACTGCAGTGTCATTAAAGGAATCCACACCGCGTTACACATACTTGTCTCCAGGTGTGGTTCTTCCACATGATGCAACGCTTATCTGGCCTGACACATCAAGGTTAGGGGAACAATCATCCAGACAAGGATTTCTGTGAACACCATCCGCCCACTCTTCGAGATATTACACCAATTTATTGTCTACTAAAGGCATTTTAAAGCGAAAGTTCTCATAGGCCAATTAAAGGTACAAAAGCACCAATTAGAACAAAATACACTTAGTGAATTTCCGCTATGGTCAATCGCATGCAACATGGATTTAGAGAAAGGGAGATGTGACGTCGTACTATGAATGTTACTGTATTCTAAGCCACCATGCCATGTAGTCTGGTAGCTAGTTACCATCGTTTCGGAGGACTCTGCTGCTTCCATCTTCAGGGTGCCAGGCTACAAGGCGTTAAATCCAAACAAATTTCAAAATAGGCCAAATGTGTGGGTGCGTGATTCAGCGTCATCTCAGAAATTTGGATATTAGACAAAGGTTTATTCTTTTATTGTAGGTTATTTAACGATACTATCAATATAGAACAGTATTAGCGTCTAATGAGGGGGTAAATGAGGAATGTTGAATTGAAAAGGATTTGGAAGAAATCGGTCCTGGTGTAATCGACGTACTATTCACGCAGTTACCAGAAGGTAATGTGGAAACCCACGAGAAAAAATCAGTCAGGATACTCGGTGTCTTGGTCGAGAGACAGAATTCCATGACGTACAGATGACTCCACAGATGAGTCCACCCATTTTCCTACCCTCTAACGTCAGAGGTTCCCTGCAGAAGCCAAACCTGCCAGTGACAATGCAACAGGCCACAGCACTTCGTCTCACCCACGTGGGGTACATTCTCAAAAACTCCTGTGGCAGGAGAAATCGCAGTTGATAAATACCAGGGTTTATGGGAAATACGGGGCCAGGTCCTGCATGGCAGTAGGTACAACCATAAAAGTCTACCACAGTTCCATAGTCATTCATTGGACACAAATGCCAAATACAAGAACGTACAAACAACGCGGGTGGCTAACAAATTCAGTCATGCAGTTAAAATTAATACAAAGTAACATTTCATTTACGGTACTTGAGACTTGCGGCCGGGATAGCGTACTCGGTACAGCGAATCCCTACGGGTTGGGCGGTACGGGGATAGGATCCCGGTGTGGGAGAGATTTTCCATACCGTCCAGACAGGCCCCAAGGCTCACTCAGCCTCCTACACAGTATGTACCGGGCCTTTTCCAGGAGTAAAGCGGCCGAAGCCTGGTGCTGACCACCCACCTACCTCTTTCTAGTGTTGGGTTCCGAATGGGTTGGAGCCATACCTCCGCCTCACCTCTATGTCTGCATAGGCATGTCATGAGGCGACCTTTACTTGAAACGTGAAGTGAAGACCACGATGTTAATGATTGATGATCGTAATGATGATAAGGGAGAGGAGTGGCCATTAAAGGGTAAAGTCGCTGACATGAAAGGACACTTCCGTGTACGTATATGAAGTGTGTGCCACCGCTGGAGACGTGTACAGGCGGAAGAACGTGGTAAGCGGCTGGACATGGATTGTTGTATTGTATTGTATAATATTTTAATTACCTAATCTGAAGCATTTTTAAATTTATGGTCCCAAGTGTGAAAATGGAGTTTGGCGAATTAGAACTAACTTGGAACTCCAAAATATATATAAGGACACTAATATTATATCAGATATTAAAACTAGAAGATAGGAGTGGCTGGGCCATGTGGTTCGAATGGAGGATTTTAGATTACCAAAGAAGCTTTTCAATGCCAAACTGGATAAAAAGCGGAAAATTGGTACACTTAAATTAAGATGGTTTGATGACGTCCAAACTGATATAAGAACATTAGGAATTAAGAGATGGATGTGCAAAGCGCAAGATAGACTACAATGGGCAAGAATCACAAGGGAGGCTAAGGTCAAACTTAAAGGACCGTAATGCTATAGAAGAAGAAGAAGAAGAAGAAGAAGAAGCATTTTTAAGCAACTGACAGCCTGGTGTAAGAGTAACAACCTTCAATTGTACGCAAGAAGTTGCCGGTTTGAACTTCGCAACAGTCACTACCGTCTATCCAGACGACTGCCAGCACAGTACTCTGAAACAGGTCAGAGGTCAGGTCCGTAAGCTCACAGATGTTGGTTACTCATCTTCTTTATCGTCTTACAGTTCCATTCCACAATTCACAAGCAGCTGAACCTACTTTGTTACACAATCTTAGAATAAGTCAGTCAAAAATAGTTCTTCATTGATTCATTTAACCCTTTTAGAGTCCAGTGATTACTTTATGCACCACCAACTTCAACACTAAAACACATAAATGCATTCTGCCCACAGAATGCATTTATGTGTTTTCTATGGATCTCAAAAACAACAGCGATTATTTCCCTATACAGTATTAACTAACGGTTTTCATAACTGAAACGGTGTGTGTTTACTGCGCGGTACGAGCTGAATCTTTAAATATAATTACGGTTAACTTTAGCCTTCCATGAGGGGCTTGATCAAATCAAGAAGAACGAGATTGGCGGGGCATGTGGCACGTTTGGGGAGAGGAGAAGCGCATACAAGGTTTTGGTGGGCTGAGGGAAAGAGACGACTTGAAAGGCCTAGGCGTATATGGGAGGATAATATTAAAATGGATCTTCAAGAAGTGGGATGGCGGCATGGACTGGATTGATAGGGACAGATGGCGGGCTCTTGTGAATGTGGTAATGAACCATAGGGTCCTATAAAATGGGGGAATTTCGTGACTAGCTTATAAAGAAGGACTCTGCTCCATGGTGTTAGTTGGCTTTAAAGAGAGGCTTTGTGAGTTTGAATGACGTTACAGCGTCGGACCAGGATGTCAGGAGTAATTCCGTGACGTTTCTTGATAAAGAAGTGAACTAAAGTGATCAAGAATTTTTTAAGTATTGTTCAAGTTTCTTCTGAAGTAATTATGGGAGATTACAAACACGTTCACATATGATATCCAGTCCTTGAGCGTAGGTTAGAACCTGTGGCTTCCAAGGTATTTATCGGAAGTGATAAAAGTACAACCTGCCGTTCAAGTAGTGAGGATAGGTGTGACACACAGTGTGACACACAGACTCGATAACAAACATACACGCAGGGGCACAGTTCTGTCAGTGACACACAGTGTGACTCAATACGATTACAGGATTTTGGTGAAACGTATCAAGTTCGACGTGCAGTACTTTACGTGCTTGTAATATTACTGTAAATAATGGGTATGAGCGACAGCAAGGGAACATATTGCGACGACAGACGGACGGACACATTCACAAAATAAATTTCAAAATACTACGGTGTTTCGCTACTTATATCTCTGACACACAATCTCTTACCAAAAAGGGGTCATGTAAAGTACGATTAACTGACAAGACAGTCATATTGAAGTAACTCCATGGCGCAGAGCCTTATTTGACAAGCTAACAGTTGCTCAGCTAATCAAGACACTTCAACTTTAATGGAACCAGAAGGTTCAATACCAGGGGCGCACAAATTCCGGGTATCTGGGCGCCCGGGTGACTAAATTTTATACGGTGGTCCCTAATATTTTCAGCATTAATTACTGTAGATTTTTCCCCTGATATAAAAGAATGTGTATCAGTTCACACGCACCGCGCATAAAACGCCAGATAACAGTGAGGTTCACAGGTCACTCAAGAATTCTGGGTTCCCCAGTATGGAACTTGCTTCCTGTCAAAATTCTGGTGCCAAGAATTTGGAGGTGACGCCTATAATTTTTGGAAAATTTGTGCTCCCCTTTTGAGTGCCGTGTTCACAAAGGGCTGCCGGTCTCAGATGACTGCCATCCACAGCCACACATCGTATTCCTTTAAAATACATTTCAGTATTATACCCTGTCACGCCTACGTTTTACAACTGCTTCTTTTCTCTTTACGTTTTCCGACCAAAAATCCCTACCTATTTCTCACCCACGCGTGCAAAATTCCTCCTTAATTTAATGAACAATAACAGTATTATGTCAAAGTACAAATTACGATCATGCTCAGTATGCAGTTTTCTCCTGTTATTGTATCTCTCTTAGGCCGCGTCCAGACTTGAGCAATTTGCCGCAACGTAACAGCGCGCGGTTCTGTTCGACCCGAGGTGTTGGTTCGGACAAAACGGCGCGCATTGCGGCGAACGGGCTGCGCGCTGTGATCCACCAGTTGTTCGCTGCTCCTGGTGGGAAGATGCTTGTGTAATTTGTTATAATATTTGGGATGGTTCGGATCCCAGAGAACAGACATTTTTTCGTATAACTCAATAAACCCAAAGTATTGTCTTGTGTCCACTCCATTGTAGCTCCCACACTGACTGTAAAACAGAACAGTGGACAAGTGCCAGTATCAGCTCGAGTGAAGATCGCAGCGGGCACAGAAACACGTCCGAACTTGCTCTAGCGGCGTAACGTAACATCCTTTGACGCGCCCTGGAAACCGACAGCAGAGTGGATCAGCCCGCGCAGCGAACCGAACAGAGCGAACGTTACTGCGACACCGTCCGGACCTGCGAATGCCTGTTACGTTACGGCAGAATGCTCAAGTCTGGACGTGGTCTTAGGTCGGAATATTTTCCTTAGCACCCCACTCGCGAACATCCTTAGTCTTTGGGTCAGGAACAGAGTTTCACTCCTCCACAAAACGGCATTTAAACTTACAGTTTTATCAGACGTGAAGAACTCCGCACTTTACAATACAGAGCATTATTTGCATCGTTCCGTCAGCACGGCAGCTGTCACAGAATGTCTCGGCTGATGCAGGCTTTCTATACGACAGAGTTTCTGCGCACGGGGAAATGATAAAAGGGACTCTGAATACGCTGTTACTGTGAGGTTACATAGCCTAGACCAGTGGTATTCAACCTCTTTTTGTTCGCGTACCCCCACATATAATTTCTCTTCAACTTTGTACCCCGAAAGTTGTTTGTGCATAATTCAAGTTATACATAGTCTATAATCTGCATCTAAAATAAGTTAAAAAAATTACATCCAAAATAATGTATTAAATAATAAGTTTTAATGAAAAAAAGGAGAATCAAGCCATTAAATAACAAATATATTATTGCCTATCATATAAAAATTAATAAAGGAAAAAATGTATTTTAGCAAAGCAAAATTATATGCACTATGTGGAATAAAATGAAACTAGCCGCCCAGATAAGAATCGCATAAAGGAGAGAGAGAGAAAAAATGGCGCTCCCAAATCGCATGTCCTTACGTCCGGGTTTCTTGTGGCTAAACCTAAATCTGGCCCTGATTATTCAGTGTTTATCATGAAATAATATTTTTATTTTCTTTTAATTTTACGTACCCCCTAAGACGTCTTCGCGTACCTACCCCAGGTTGAATACCACTGGCCTAGACAGTTGAGAAACCGTCATTAAATATAGTAAGAAACTGTCTAGTTGAATCGAGGTGTGGGTTGGGTTGGGCAAATATGTTTAATGGGGAAACTGACAAAGAATGAAGTGATCAAATGAAAAGAGCGAGATAAAGGACGGAATGTAGCAACAGAGAAGAAATAAGCACAGGGGGACAGAACGACTATGGAAAATTCGAGGTTCTCACAGCGGTGTCTTCTTGGATGTGACGCTGTGTGTTTGGGGTGGGTACTTCCCGACGTTTCGAAGTATCGCAGTGCCTTCGTCTTCAGTATCTACAATTCTTTGACAAGTCAGGAACTACCCACACAACGACATAGTCTCACAACACTTAAACATCTTCACATAACCACTTTAAATTGCGTGACGTTTGTATGTGAGACAGGACGTATTTTTAACGTGTTACCGCGTGTGAAGTTCTCGCAATGTGAGATGATGTGGTCATCAGCATTATCGCCAGCTGTTACACAGCGGAGTGCGGCAGATAGCTCATGCAGCAGATCCAGCTCGTGGTGCAACAGGAAGCACGAAGTTGGTACAGCATTAGCGACAGCGCTACGATCAGTGGCCTGATAAACCACGCCTCTTCCACCCTACTGGTAACGTTGCATTACAGCCACGGAATATAATTCTTGATCATAAAACCGATCTGGCTGATCTAGTGGCAACTCTCTAGACCAGTCCAACAATGTTTGTAAAGGCTCACAGCCGTTGTTGCGGGATGCTTTGCGTGTCGCACGTGTAAAAATGACAATAAGCGACATACCTAACCGCCTAAATTCTTCTGTAATTTTTTGTAATATACACATAATTTACAAATTGGGCCGTGGCCCTCATAACAAGAGCTTGGGGGGGGGGGGGGGCTTGAATAACCTTGCTTTAGAAACATATTCGACAGGCGTCAGACTCGAATCTCGGCAGGGAGGGTCTCCGTGATTTCCTTCAGTCACTTCAGACAAATTCTTGAATATGACCTTAAATCGGGCTATCACCGCTCCTTTCCGCATTATTTCTAATCAGAATTCACTTTTATGCCACTCTGTATAGCATGAGTTACTGATAGTGTCGTTAAATAAGCCACGAATAAACCGGATGAGGTTTCGAAAAACATCGCAAAATATTTCAGAGCCTTTCATTCAAGTCAGGGCTGAAAGACCGCGGAATTTGCGTTAAGTGAAGCTTACGTATGATGACAAATTCTGCTTTCTTGGCTGGCAGGAGTTACGCCAGGGTAATCAGTGGGTCACGGGTCAATAAAATGAGGCTACTTCAGTAATTTGGCAGGATAAATAGGGACTGTCATGTATTAAGCACAGACAGAATATTAAACGAGCAGTCAATTCGGGTTAATAGACGGTCACACTGTTGATAGTTGGCTCATGTCAGAACAGAACCAGATATTATTGCTCATTGTATTCCGCTAGATACAGGTCACATGGAAAAATATTTCAAATAAAAGTTATGCACGCGAATAATTTGTTAGTTACTTCCTGTCGCTCCTTGCGGAGCATAGGGCCTCCTTTCAGAGGTTTCTTGGTCTGGAAGTGTGCATTCCGTAGTGAGTGACCAGTCCACTGACTGCACAATTTCTACTCATCCTGATATGCCAGAGCCATCTAGCAGGCAATCAGGAGACTTGGGTGAGAAATGGCCGCTGAATTTTGCTTACGAAGCATCTCAAGGAAGTTGTGCTACGGATTTTTATCACCCTTAAAAATCCATCGACCCCGGCCGGGATTGAACCCGCGAACCTTGGGTCCAGTGGCGAGCACGCTAACCACTAGTCCACCGAGGGCGACCATGCACGCGAATAAGGTCCACCTTTCGTCAAGTAACTTTTTTATGAGCTGATTTGTTTTTGAGAAAAGTTAACAGTTTTGTACCTGAGATTCGTGTAAGCCCAATATAGGGGTTGTACTGAACAGATACAAAACAAAATTAAATCCCAGTGACAAATCTTAGTGTAAAATCTCCTACACAAAGACAAACGTCGCTGACATCCGTTTAGTAATTTTGAGAGATAAAATATGCAGAGAGAAATCGGATCAGCTCCACTGTGTGTTTATTTTGTGTAGCTACTTCACGGAAAGCATACATAAAAGAAGAACAAAATCCCTGTACACGTACATACAAACCTAAGTTCTCTCGAGATTCCCATAGCGGCGTTGTTGAAGATGCAAGTGTTTCGGGATATTGCGCCGTGTTCCTGACGTTTCCAAGACGCCATGATCCATCGAAATGCCGGGAATTCTAAACTTTAATTATCAGCGTTTTCACAAACGATCTACAGACACATCGATAATCCATGCCTGCTTCAAATGTCGTGCACCTAGCTCCACTGGTTCGTGCTATTACTGTCAAAGGATAAAAACTGAAGAAACGCCTCGCACGGTCACCATTCTGTCGTCTTACTTTCTATAAACGTTACTTTAATAACATTTTGCGGCCTAGTGGTGTGTTGTGTCGCTACAACCTTACAGTTTGCGAGTCTGCCACATTATTATGGAGTGTAGGAAATTTAAGGTCTTAGAAATGAGATTTTTGAGAAGAGTTTTTGAAAAGGTAACAAAACGGGATAGAATTAGAAATCAAGTAATTAGAGAACAACTGCAGGTGGAACCATTACAAGAGTGTATTGAGAGATCCCAGTTGAGATGGTTTGGTCACGTATGTAGGATGGATGACCAAAGATACCCAAAGCAAGCCTTTGAAGCAAGACCAGAAGGAAGGAAGAAGAGAGGAAGACCAAGAGTGAAGTGGGGAAGAAAATGTAAGGAGAGGACTCCAGGAGAGAGGAGTGGACTGGAGGCAGGCCAGGAAAAAGGCTATGGACAGATCTGCATGGAGATCCCTCGTGTGAACCTCGACACCGGAAGGTTGAAGAGGACGACTAAGCAAGCAAGCAAGCAAGGAAATTTAAAAAGGACAGCGCTGGGACGTCATCAAATGACATAATGTGTATACAGTCGAAGCCCCAAACAGCGCCACTGTTTTTTTTTCACCGCAATTCGCGTCATATATCGAGGGTGGCGATAAATCGAAATATTGTATAAAAGGGACTTTCTGTTCACGGACTTTCATGGGCGGTGTCTGGGTAGCGCTATATCAGAGGGGTTGCACAATATCGGGGTTCCACTTTATATGGTTTTATGAAACTCGGACAAATGATTTAAAGGTTTAAATAGAAAAGGCACAGATCGTGGTAATCCCGAGAACCTATTGTTCTTCCATTTGTACGTTAAAAACAGAACCCACACTGGAACAACACTTTAAAATACGAAATAATGCCCACTGAATAAAAACAGACTTGTAAAAACGTTCAAATGCACAGATCAAGAAACCAAGAAAGACAGATGGAGAGGTTACTCGGTTAATGCGGCCGTAGCGGGTCAGCAATTGGCAAAACCGACTGCCAGATGTTGATAATGGCGAAATAAACCACACTCGCATAATCAACAGCCATTTTTCACTTTTAAACTTTACTTCAGTTGCAAATAAAAAGACAACATTTAAACACAATGTCAAGTTTGTTGTTATGACAACTCGGGCTAATCCTGTCATGAATGCAGCTTCTTATATTTGCATGTACCATATTACGATACGATGAATTTTTATGGTATGTTTTACAGTACATGTGAAACACCTTGAGGGTGATTTTAAAGCCAGTGCTGGTTTGAGTCATGCAAATCACGGCCACTGACAATGCGATAGCTATGACACGTTTCTTGTTCATTAATTCATTCCTCGTAATAACTCTAGCGGCCCATTGTATTCTGCCACCTAGCGGATCAGTGGCGTGCACACATGCGGTGGCGTGCTGTCATGCATGAATTGGAAACACTTTCACAAAAAGAAGTATAATAGTATTTACAAAGACAGTACGTTTTAATCTTTCTACAAAAAACACTGCCTCGTTTTCTTGTTCTTTTCGCAGTACATAAAATGTTAAAGAGTCCTTCCGAGTGTCCACAAATAGCGAAAAAAAGTGTAATCATACGATTCAAACAGCGTACGGTGTGGAGACACTCGCACTGCACAGACGTCCTAAATGAACGTACTTTAATGTGGCAGAGCTGTACGGTGTGGAGACACTCGCACTGCACAGACGTCCTAAATGAACGTACTTTAATGTGGCAGAGCTGTACGGTGTGGAGACACTCGCACTGCACAGACGTCCTAAATGAACGTACTTTAATGTGGCAGAGCTGTACGGTGTGGAGACACTCGCACTGCACAGACGTCCTAAATGAACGTACTTTAATGTGGCAGAGCTGTACGGTGTGGAGACACTCGCACTGCACAGACGTCCTAAATGAACGTACTTTAATGTGCAGAGCTGTACGGTGTGGAGACACTCGCACTGCACAGACGTCCTAAATGAACGTACTTTAATGTGGCAGAGCTGTACGGTGTGGAGACACTCGCACTGCACAGACGTCCTAAATGAACGTACTTTAATGTGGCAGAGCTGTACGGTGTGGAGACACTCGCACTGCACAGACGTCCTAAATGAACGTACTTTAATGTGGCAGAGCTGTACGGTGTGGAGACACTCGCACTGCACAGACGTCCTAAATGAACGTACTTTAATGTGGTAGTGCTGTACGGTGTGGAGACACTCGCACTGCACAGACGTCCTAAATGAACGTACTTTAATGTGGCAGAGCTGTACGGTGTGGAGACACTCGCACTGCACAGACGTCCTAAATGAACGTACTTTAATGTGGTAGTGCTGTAACGGTGTGGAACACTCGCACTGCACAGACGTCCTAAATGAACGTACTTTAATGTGGCAGAGCTGTACGGTGTGGAGCACTCGCACTGCACAGACGTCCTAAATGAACGTACTTTAATGTGGCAGAGCTGTACGGTGTGGAGACACTCGCACTGCACAGACGTCCTAAATGAACGTACTTTAATGTGGCAGAGCTGTACGGTGTGGAGACACTCGCACTGCACAGACGTCCTAAATGAACGTACTTTAATGTGGCAGAGCTGTACGGTGTGGAGACACTCGCACTGCACAGACGTCCTAAATGAACGTACTTTAATGTGGTAGTGCTGTACGGTGTGGAGACACTCGCACTGCACAGACGTCCTAAATGAACGTACTTTAATGTGGTAGTGCTGTACGGTGTGGAGACACTCGCACTGCACAGACGTCCTAAATGAACGTACTTTAATGTGGCAGAGCTGTACGGTGTGGAGACACTCGCACTGCACAGACGTCCTAAATGAACGTACTTTAATGTGGTAGTGCTGTACGGTGTGGAGACACTCGCACTGCACAGACGTCCTAAATGAACGTACTTTAATGTGGCAGAGCTGTACGGTGTGGAGACACTCGCACTGCACAGACGTCCTAAATGAACGTACTTTAATGTGGTAGTGCTGTACGGTGTGGAGACACTCGCACTGCACAGACGTCCTAAATGAACGTACTTTAATGTGGCAGAGCTGTACGGTGTGGAGACACTCGCACTGCACAGACGTCCTAAATGAACGTACTTTAATGTGGCAGAGCTGTACGGTGTGGAGACACTCGCACTGCACAGACGTCCTAAATGAACGTACTTTAATGTGGCAGAGCTGTACGGTGTGGAGACACTCGCACTGCACAGACGTCCTAAATGAACGTACTTTAATGTGGTAGTGCTGTACGGTGTGGAGACACTCGCACTGCACAGACGTCCTAAATGAACGTACTTTAATGTGGTAGTGCTGTACGGTGTGGAGACACTCGCACTGCACAGACGTCCTAAATGAACGTACTTTAATGTGGCAGAGCTGTACGGTGTGGAGACACTCGCACTGCACAGACGTCCTAAATGAACGTACTTTAATGTGGTAGTGCTGTACGGTGTGGAGACACTCGCACTGCACAGACGTCCTAAATGAACGTACTTTAATGTGGCAGAGCTGTACGGTGTGGAGACACTCGCACTGCACAGACGTCCTAAATGAACGTACTTTAATGTGGTAGTGCTGTACGGTGTGGAGACACTCGCACTGCACAGACGTCCTAAATGAACGTACTTTAATGTGGCAGAGCTGTACGGTGTGGAGACACTCGCACTGCACAGACGTCCTAAATGAACGTACTTTAATGTGGCAGAGCTGTACGGTGTGGAGACACTCGCACTGCACAGACGTCCTAAATGAACGTACTTTAATGTGGCAGAGCTGTACGGTGTGGAGACACTCGCACTGCACAGACGTCCTAAATGAACGTACTTTAATGTGGTAGTGCTGTACGGTGTGGAGACACTCGCACTGCACAGACGTCCTAAATGAACGTACTTTAATGTGGCAGAGCTGTACGGTGTGGAGACACTCGCACTGCACAGACGTCCTAAATGAACGTACTTTAATGTGGTAGTGCTGTACGGTGTGGAGACACTCGCACTGCACAGACGTCCTAAATGAACGTACTTTAATGTGGCAGAGCTGTACGGTGTGGAGACACTCGCACTGCACAGACGTCCTAAATGAACGTACTTTAATGTGGCAGAGCTGTACGGTGTGGAGACACTCGCACTGCACAGACGTCCTAAATGAACGTACTTTAATGTGGCAGAGCTGTACGGTGTGGAGACACTCGCACTGCACAGACGTCCTAAATGAACGTACTTTAATGTGGCAGAGCTGTACGGTGTGGAGACACTCGCACTGCACAGACGTCCTAAATGAACGTACTTTAATGTGGTAGTGCTGTACGGTGTGGAGACACTCGCACTGCACAGACGTCCTAAATGAACGTACTTTAATGTGGTAGTGCTGTACGGTGTGGAGACACTCGCACTGCACAGACGTCCTAAATGAACGTACTTTAATGTGGCAGAGCTGTACGGTGTGGAGACACTCGCACTGCACAGACGTCCTAAATGAACGTACTTTAATGTGGTAGTGCTGTACGGTGTGGAGACACTCGCACTGCACAGACGTCCTAAATGAACGTACTTTAATGTGGCAGAGCTGTACGGTGTGGAGACACTCGCACTGCACAGACGTCCTAAATGAACGTACTTTAATGTGGTAGTGCTGTACGGTGTGGAGACACTCGCACTGCACAGACGTCCTAAATGAACGTACTTTAATGTGGCAGAGCTGTACGGTGTGGAGACACTCGCACTGCACAGACGTCCTAAATGAACGTACTTTAATGTGGCAGAGCTGTACGGTGTGGAGACACTCGCACTGCACAGACGTCCTAAATGAACGTACTTTAATGTGGCAGAGCTGTACGGTGTGGAGACACTCGCACTGCACAGACGTCCTAAATGAACGTACTTTAATGTGGTAGTGCTGTACGGTGTGGAGACACTCGCACTGCACAGACGTCCTAAATGAACGTACTTTAATGTGGTAGTGCTGTAACGGTGTGGAGACACTCGCACTGCACAGACGTCCTAAATGAACGTACTTTAATGTGGCAGAGCTGTACGGTGTGGAGACACTCGCACTGCACAGACGTCCTAAATGAACGTACTTTAATGTGGCAGAGCTGTACGGTGTGGAGACACTCGCACTGCACAGACGTCCTAAATGAACGTACTTTAATGTGGTAGTGCTGTACGGTGTGGAGACACTCGCACTGCACAGACGTCCTAAATGAACGTACTTTAATGTGGTAGTGCTGTACGGTGTGGAGACACTCGCACTGCACAGACGTCCTAAATGAACGTCCCTAATTGTGTTGCAATGGTACGTTAAATAGTCCGTAAATGTAACAACTTATGTACTGAACATACGTAGGTCACAGAGCGACGTAATCATTACACAGAGCTGTGCACCGCAGTTCCTTATCATTCTTCCAATTACGCAATCCTCAAGAGAAATTAACTTTAATAATTATAATGAAATTACAAACCAACCTATAATTTCCTCAGCAGGACATTGCCACACGTTCATAGGTACTAATGCTCATTTTAGATGTAAAAGCTCCGCTATTTTTCTCCTCCTATTTTATTTCTACTATGAAGATGAAAGCGGCAGGATCCTCAGAAGCAGTTGTACCAAACTGCACGGTGTCGCATACCAGGAGACCGTAAATTTCCTATTTATTTTATTTGTACTCTAAAACTGTAAAACGGAATCGTCCGAAGTTGCCTGCAACTTGACACAGGAGTGGAGGTACAGCTCAACCCATTCTTAATCTCGGCACTAGATGGGGTTGAGTCCACTCCACGCCCCCGCTGCTTTATCCGCGGGGTAAGGGCCCCGGTACCCACTGAATGGGAGGTTGGCTGGGCCCCAGAGCCGGTCTGGACGTTCTCGTGAAGGTACAAGCCTCATGCTCGTACCGGGAATCAAACAGTGACCACTCAGACGTCCAGCCAGCAGCCTAGTCACTGTACTGACTGAGCTAACCCAATTCCCCTGTGTATCCAATACAAAGGCAAAGAGATAAATGTTGTTTAGGGCAATAATCACTCTTTGTTCTGAGAATCAGAAGAAACACAGAGCAAAATGCAATATTTTGTTACTATTAACGCAGGTGGATATTTTAAACGTTTGGCCAACTGTTGGGATTACTTGTAACACTTGTTATGAACATGTGAGTCTGAGATTCTTACGGTAGGGGTTATTAACGGATATGGAGGTAGAAGGAGCCTCCAGAACGTTGGCTTTACCTACAAAAGCTACACGGCGTCACATGCCAGCAGACCGTCATCTTCCCATCATCCCAGACAATTCTAGCCACTGACTACGCTAAATCCGGACAACCAGCACCGACTCTGCCTCTCCTAACAATACAAATCCGCCACTGACATGCAAGAAGCATGATGGCTGTTACTATGCGGCATCCTGACGACTTCTGATGGGGTGGGGTACAGGAAAGAGGGCCCAGGGGGGGGGGGGGAATAATTGAGTCTAGTGGTGAGAGATTACCTGCTACAGGAGCAACCAACCAGTCACGTCGCACAGAATAATGAGATGTAACATACACACAAAAAAGGGGGTCCTCGCTGCTACAAGTCAAGTTAATAACACGTTATGATAGATACTTCAAACATGACTGGAGGGTTTGCATTTGACTGCAGTTGGTGGGATCTGTCCGCACAGAGAGAGACAGCTTGGCGCTGGGCGGGGAGTAAAAACAGACCGAACGGAAAATTACCACAGCTATTCAGCACAATGTTAGTAAGCAACAAAGACGCAGGCAGACTTACTCACAGGATGGATTTCCAAGTACAGATGAGGGAAACGAAGAGAATTACTTCATTCCTTATTCTTAAGACGTTCCCTTTCTCTGC
Organism: Reticulitermes speratus; assembly: GCA_021186555.1. Lineage (NCBI taxonomy): Eukaryota > Metazoa > Arthropoda > Insecta > Blattodea > Rhinotermitidae > Reticulitermes > Reticulitermes speratus. The sequence continues at coordinate 9,401,861 of JAJKFL010000012.1, forward strand.
GATTATGGCGTTCCACTTAAATAGGAACTGAAACACTGAGGAAAATCCTTCACTTTCATTATTAACAAAAAAAAAAAATAATAATAACTTGCGCGCATGATGTAACAATGAGGGCACAGGTGTATTTAATGGGGGCTCAAGGTGACCCCGAGGTTCCCTGAAACACGTCTTCACCACTGAAAGAACTAACAAATCAATAAGAAATCAAGACAAGTGACAAACATCGCGCTTTCCAATCTAAGGCCAGTAGCCTACCGCACTATACGATTATGTAATTCGCTTTTTACACAATCGTGAACTGAATCTTTATACCCAGTCTGCGATAAAAGATGGCGAGGAAAACATCTGGATGTAACACAGCGGAAGTGTAGGATGATGAAAAATAATTTCCACATGGAATTTCAGAAATTGTAATTTTTAAGCAGTCCCATACAGGCCTGAGGCAGGCCCTTAGGGCTCCAGGAGGTTGAGGCTCCCAGGTTTTTAGACAATCGGCACATGAAGGTGGTAAGGTTGTCAGCCCTAAGCACCGGCCGCCTTTACCCCCCAGGATAGATTCCTGGTACTCATTTCTGTTAGAGGCTGAGTCGACCCCAGGGCCTTAGTGCGACCGAAACGATTATGTCAGTGAAAAATTCCAGTGACACCATCGGGAAGCCTCATACCACGTTTACGGCTACAGTGATTGGCATTAACACAGAATGCATGAGAACACAGTCCTTTTATACGTCACGTCAGCGCTAAAGTCTCTTACTCAAGAGAATGCACCTGACCTTCAAAGCGTGGGTAGGGTCCCTTAAAACTCGCGACTTTGGCCGCAGGAAAAATGCAGATACACCATATCTTATCACACAAGCGGTCTTTTTACTTCTGGTTTCTCCACCAAAACCCAGCATGCAGTTCTCTTCAGGTGCAAATAACCAAAGAAAAGTTAAAAATAGGAAGCGTCATAACGTGTACTATTTATTAAATACAGTCGAACTCGGTTACAACGTCACGAAAGGGACTGAATATTGTGTCGTTATAAACGAGTGTTGTTATAACCGAGGAGTATACTGTTATGGTTAACAGTGAGGAATTACTTGGTACCACAGAATATCTGACGTTATAGATGAGGTGTCGCATAAACCGATGTCGTTATAACCGGGGTTGACTGTCGTATTAGAGTGAACAAACCCAGGAAGATGAGATAAGTGCAATATGTAGAACGCATGGGATATGTTTAGTTTGGAAACGTCAAGGGAAGAGTCCACATCAGACAGCTAGGTGTCATTGGTCATGTTTGAGAGGCAATGTGTAGGGGGCAGTGGGGGTATAGTTCCACTCATTCTTAATTTCGATACTAGATGGAGGTCAGTGGTCAGCTTCACGCTCCGGCCACTTTTCTCCCGGTACCAATTGAATAAAAGGCCGGGTTGGTCCCAAAACCGGTCCGGATACTTCGGTGAAAAATCACGTATACAACTGATCTGAAAGAAACGCCGTGTGCATTGGATTCATCTGGCTCAGGTGAGAACCAGCGGCTGGATCTTCTCATAACTTCTTGACTAGATAAACGACTAACAGCTTCTGAATAAGGGCCACTCAAAGGAGTTAGGTTATGCTACAGCGTAAGACGACAGGGTGTTTGCGAATTATGGAAGGACGGACAGTGGAAGTGGCAAACATATGCCACTAGGTAAATGCGACAGTGTGCGTGAACTGATAAGACCACGAAGGTAACCAGCCTCGGGGTGATACCGATCCCGGTTTTTGATTGACAGGGCCGTGTGGATGTGGCAATGTTGCCGACGTTTCGGACAAACCTACTGCCTCCCTCTTCAGTGCTGAAGAGTAAGTCGGATAGTGCAAAATGGTCCTTGATACAGGAAAGGGACAGCCGAAGCACGGGCTGGGAGACAGCCGATGGGAACGGGGGGAGGAATGGTTCGACAAAGCGCATGAAATGAAGCAGTGTAAAAAGTAAAAGGTGAAGTCGTTCCTGCCCACAACAAGAAGACATATAGGGGGAGTATAGGTACAGCTCCACTCTTTCTTAGCCTCGGCACTAGGTGCAGGTCAGTGGTCCACTTCACGCCCCGGCCGCTTTACCCTCGGGAAAAACCCCGGTACCCACTGAATAAGAAACTGTGTGGGCCCCAGAGCCGGTCTGGACGGATTTTGGAGAAGAGACAAATCTCTACATCCGACCGGTGTACGAACTCCGGAAACTTACTATGTAGATAGAGGCACTATGTTCCTTTGAAACACTGGCAACGCAGCCCAAATCCACATGGCGCCATCATCCAAAGTCAGCCTCAACGTCATAAACTAACCCCTAACGAAAGCCACAAAACATCGGTCTATGCGTCTCATAACGCCACCACAAACATACAACTGACGGGAATAAAAAACATAATAGCCCATAGGCCTATATGTCACCGTCACGTTAAACAGGACGAGGCAAAGGACTGTACCGGCTCTACAGAATTCGGTTGAAAGTTTTTACCTTTCGATTGTGTCCGCTCCATTTAGAATGTACTTAGAAATATTCCGATTCCCACAGTTCAGTCCGCAATGTAGCGGAATGGCAGCAGACGACCTTAAACCAAATCGGCATGTGATTCAGACAACGGTTTGCAGTAGTAATAAGGAAACGATTTGCTTTCAACTCGACCGCAGCATCTGATGACGTAACCTACTTATTGCAGCATATTACACAAAAACTAGTTCTAAGAACATTCTGTTTAGCGTTATCCAGAACACTTCGTGGCAGGCCTGACGGTGCCCAGCATGTCTGACGTTCGTCGAGGATGGTACGTCACACAACACCTTGAGACACACAGTGATAGACAGAGCGCGCCTCTAATGACAGAGGTCAACAAGGGTGTGGTGCCATAAGAGAGAATTGCTTCGTTCTTTCAAAAAGATGGACCCGATTTCAAACCACTATATTTCACGATGGCAACAAGTTACAATTACACAAAAAATTACAAACGGTTTAGTGACCCATCAAGTTTTACTAACCATTTCATAAATGCTCTATGTGCCCTCCACCTGCTGCACGAACAACATCGAGACGATAGTTGAATTCGTCCCAAACGCTTCTCAGAGTGTCTTCTTCCACTGAAGTCACCGCCGCCGTGATTCTGTTTTTGAGGTCATCCAGATTAGTCGCTAATGGTGGCACAAAAACACGGTCTTTGACGTATCCCCACAAGAAAAAGTCGCAGGGTCTGGGGATCTTGGGGGCCAAGAGTGTAGCGCCAAGTCTTGGGGTCCCGTGCGACCTGTCCAACGTTGATAGCTAGCGGCTGTTGGTGCGCCGGGAGAGGCATCTAGCGGCGGTCATTGGAAACTATATGCCCCGCCCTTTCAAGTGGTAAGAGTTCAGTCATGGGCGGTTCGTGGTTGCAGAGATTTAGCGATTTTAAATCGGGTCTATCTTTTTGAAACGCCCTGTATACTAACCCCAATCTGGTCGCAATACTTGCACCGCGCCACGGTTTTGAAGAAAACCGTAATTGTCAATATGAATCGCTTAATGAATGTTGGCAAAACTGGGGAGTGCAGGCCTGCATACTGTAGAAGCATGATGTTTCATCCAAAATTAAAACGATATGTATTATAGCTACATAAGGTTACTGTTTCAAATTGCATAATTCAGGTCTTCTGGGAGGCGCCGCTGTGTCTTTAGGTAATTCCAGACGTTTCGAAAGATTTCAGCGCCAGGGTCAAATAATCCAAGAATTACTGCTTGACCTTGAACATGAAAGCACTACCATCCTTCGAAACGTCGGGAACTACTCACCCAACGACAGAGCCACACATGTCAAAGTCAAAAAGCGTGCACACAACATGTGCATTCACTGTGCCTAATAGGATCGCATTCAAAGGAAATTACAGTACGGTGACTATGACCTAAATTTAACGATTCAAATAAAATACGGAAGTTTATATGCTAATGAAAGTAGGAATAGCAACAGGCCTATGTTTTCGGCCTGATATTGGCACAGAATCCTGCTTGCTGGGACGCAACACTGCATAGTTAAATAGTCAGCACTGAACACACGGTCAGTCATCCGCGATAAACGGCCATAAATCGCTGTTTATAATTAAATACAGTTTCAATGACATCCTGCAGGAGATTTGGTCCAGGAATAGCATCCGATTTCAAATTGTTACAAATTCACTAAAGGTCACCCCATCACATGCCATGAAGGCCCAGAGAGGGAGTAGGGGTACAGCTCTACCCATTCTTAACCTCGGCACTAGGTTGGGGTTGGTGGTCAATGCCACGGCCCGGGCCCCTTTCCACGCGGAGGAGCCACGGTACCCCATTTTGCAGGTGGCTGGGTGGGGTCCCAGGGCCAGCTGGACGGGCGTGGAGAAGGGAAAATCTCTTGCCCCCACCGGGGCTGATACAATTAACTACGTTCTTTAACTTCCTTTATGTATGCGAGATTTGAGATGCTTACAGCGGTGTTGCTGAAGGTTCAGGTCTTATGGAGTGTTACGTTGCGTCGACTGGTAAATAGTTCCCTACGTTTCCAAAGATCGTAGTGGTTTCATCTTCAAAGTCAAGCAGTCAAATTATGGTATATTTAATGGCCCTGTCACTACCTATACATTGTAGCGTCGAATGATAGAACGGTCAGTGACTTAGAAAAGACGTAGCAGGAAGCGGTCGTGGCCTAACTTGAGACACTATTCTGACAATTGGCTGACCAACAGTAAATCCGTGTACGTTTTAAGACCGAGATCCGATAATGGCACCTTCTTAATACAAGTTCCTGTCCATAGACCAGGAGATGATCCCTGCTAGGAATGTGATAGATGCGCATGCGCAAGATGTCGGTGTAAGTGACCAGTTGCTACTACCCATCCTGAAAGCATTTGCATAGTGCACTGGCTCACTGCACACTACTCGAAACGCTTGATGTTCTCAGTCTATGTGTGTAGTAGTAGAGCTGTCTGTCGCTCCTACCAATAGCAGTCCAGTAGTCCCCCCTACAGCCAGCAGTCCCCCGCACAGCGCAAGACACGCCCACCTCCCAGCGGAGATCATCTTGTGATCTGTGGTCTGTAGAAGCATTACGGCTTGAGACAACTCGGTACTAACATATTGAGATATGCGTTGGGACCAAATATTATGGAATCCGCTCCACAAGAACGTGTTGACGGCCAAATTTCGATTCCCAGCATCACGCCATAATTTATCCATTTTCCAAGAACAACAATGTCGCCTTAGCCAAGGTAAAGATGAACAAAGGTAGCCGACATAGCTCAGTCAGTATAGTGACTACACTACCATATGGGCTACTGGGTAATCGTGGTTCGATTGCCGGCAGGAACGATATATTTTTTTCTTTCCCAAGAACGTTCGGCCTGACTCTGGGATTCACCCAGCCTCCTATTTAATGGGTACTGGGGACTCTTTCTCCAGGGATAAAACGGCCGGGGTGTGAGGCTGACCACTCACCTCCATCCAGTTCCCACATGCCTTCATGGCGTGAACAGGGACAACTTGACCTACTAAGGTTAATACAGCACGAAACTGACCTCAAGTACTGAAGTCTCAGCCTGCCGGTTGTACAGACATGGGCTGGAGGCTTACCTGGAACAGAAGTAAAGCAGTCACACAGTGAAGTGTCGCGGAGGAGGACGGAGCATGTAGTGAGACGGACGAAAAATACAAATGTTGTATCACACAATCTGAGGGAAAGCGGCCACTTGGAAGGCCTAAGCGTAAATGGAATAATGATAATAAACTGTATACTAAATGGTACACGGCGAGGATGCGGACTGAATTTATCTGGTTTAGGACAGGGTCCAATGGAGGGGGGGGGGGGGCTCTGGCAAACAAGCAAATTAACTTTCGGGCTCCATAGAACGTTGGGAATGTCTTGTCTGAGGGACTTCGTATTCTCAAGAGCGACTCTGTTACATAGAGTCATCATCATAATCATCATCATTATCATCACCATCAGTCAAAAAAAAAGGATAAGTAAATAAGTGAGCAAGAGTCAGACTTTTTGAATCCATTTCTTCCTTCTACCAGTCTACCTCATCAAACAGTGCAAAAGGAGACAAGAATGTACCTCCTGTATATTTGTACGGCTGCCAGTCTGAGGACCAAATTCCACACAGCCACAGTGTACCGCTTTGCGCATCTTATAGGACAGAACCCCACACTCCGGCAGTCATTAACTCCAGAGCTTCACAAAGGGGATGATAATCAATCAACATCCACTCACTTTCCAAGGATAACTTTTCGGATCGTGGTACAATCGTCCCTTTCAGACGACAGGATATTGGGACCGACGACATGACATCGTAAATTTGGCAATGCTACAGCAGGTCGGCCAATGGCAGGCAGGCACCCTTCGCTTTCGGAAGCAAGCATCTGTGAAACCTGCTGAGCACTGTTGCAAGTTGTGTAACTTGTTACACAGCGAAGAGAGCACAAAGTCACAAGGACTGCCATGTTCAAGTAAGGCTGCAGCAACGGGTTTTCGACCTTTAGCCACTGAGGAGAAGAGACACGACGTGCTACACTCCACGTCCACGGTCTAGTAATCTTTACAGACAGATTTCTGTTACAATAAAGTGCAATCAAACGGAAATTTCATAAGAAGCTTCTTTTTTTATGGCTTACAGGTTAAGCCCTCACTTGCACCAATTCAGAATTAATTCTAAAAGTGTGAATCTTTAAACACTCAGTAGCCTCCTTAGGCCTCACCGTAAGGCCACTTCCTGCACACGGAAATACCATAACAACAGCAGCAGCAGCAGCAACACAGATGTTTATATAATACAACTTGGGATTTAGGTGATTATGAGCGTCTTCAGAGTTGTATTTAAGAGGTAAAAGCTAAAGCTTTCCCTGTCCAAGCCATGAAGGCATGTAGGGGGGAAGTAGTGATATAGCTCCACTCATTCTTAATCTTGGCACTAGATGAAGGTGAGTGGTTAACTTCATGACCCGGCAGCCTTATCCTCGGGAAGGAAAACCGATACCCATTCAACGGAAGGCTGTGTGGGCCCCAAAGCCGGTGTGCACGTCTTGAGGACGAGAAAAATCTATTGCCCCTACTGGGGTTCGAACCCCTAACTGTCCAGCTCATACCCTAAGTCGCTATACCGATTTCGCTACCGTGGCCGTTGTATTTAACAGGAAAGGCGTTGTTTATAAAACACTTTTTTTTTCCCTATGGCTCGACAGCCCTATATGGGCCTGGGCCTCCTCGTTTCGTCGAGGTTTCATGATCACACACATTTGAGACACACCACACTCGGTAGGACTCCTCTGGACGAGGGATCAGCCCGTCGCAGAGACCTCTACCTGACATCACACAACACTCACAACAGACAGACATCCATGTCCCCGGTGGGATTCGAAACCACGATCCTAGTAAGCGAGCGGCCGAAGACCCACGCCTTAGACCGCACGGCCACTGGGATCGGCGGGTTTATAAAACACTGCATACCGGTAAATACGATTTAATAAAATATATTATCGGAAGCTCAAATACAGTGTATTTACATGACGCTTGACATGTATCGACCAATTTTCATTGTCATCCTTAAGGGTGGGACAAATATGATTACAGTTGTCATTGTGATGTACAGATCTGATTCATTCAGTAACACATTGTCCACATTCGCACTGCTACCTACTAATTCTGTATTCCGTATACACATATCAAATATATATATATATATATATATATAATGCGCGCGCGAGTGTTTGCACGTAGACACGCACATACGTGAGCCTACACATTTATCTGTATTTACATGCAAGAATTTCTTACGTAAAAACAAATAAAAAAGACGTAATCGGAATCATTTAAAGTCCTTTATCGAATGAGTCATATTTTAACACCGTAAACACCAATTGTAATCAATAATTTTCACACGCCCCTGAGGATGACCATGGAAACTGGTCGGAAGTTGTCGGATCTTACGTAAACGGATTGTATGTTAGTTTCTGACAATGCATTTTCCATTTCAAAGTATAATAACCTTCTGAAAATTAAAATCAACCTACATATTTCTACATAAAAATACAGTTCGTACCGCACAGAGAACACAGTGTCCTTCCATTAGAAAGACCAAGCGGTTAGTGCTGTACAGGGAGATAATTGTTGTTTATCGTCAGAGTAATACGAAATGCAGAAATACACCAACTACATAAATAATTCCATGAGGCAGAGTCCTTCTTGAGGAGCTGACAGTTCCTCAGCTAGTCACGAAATTCCCCGTATTTTAAGGAAACCGACAGATAAGATCTTCGCTCTTCTGGGATGCTACGCAGCGTTAATTTGTAGTTAGTTACCGACGTTTCGGGACAACTTATCGGACACATCTTCAAGGGTCAACTTCGAAGCTTGATCCTTGAAGATGGGTCCTATACGTTGTCCCGAAACGTCGGTAACTACCTATCAACGCTGCGTAGCATCCCAGAAGAGGGGAGATCTCACTTACACCGCGGCGGAAGCTTGAAATCACGCAATCCGAAAGATCACTACCGCGTTCACTAGTTCTCGCCACTTGTCCCTTTCCGTAAAGCCGATAATTGAGCGTTAAACCTGGCGGTACACATGCTCGTAGTTATTAAGTCTGGGCTGCAGTTACCAAGACAGACTGTAGCGGGAAGCACCGATCTCACAAAACACGACCGATCTCGCTTGCAGCGAGAACTAAGCCCTTGTTAACAGGTTAAGATTCCATAATTAATTCGGAGTGACGTGTCCAATCAACGTGTTTCGACACATCAAAGAACAGAACAGGCATTTAATTGCGGTATGGTTAGTGGTTGACCGCCTCCATCTTCTGAGCGAGAGATCAGACAGCGTGTTCCTCCGAAATGGTGGTAACCACTTTGCAAATTACACAGAGTCACATTCAGAAGACCACGATAGAAATCTCCACAGCCGCTAAAACCCCAAATCGTTTACAATAAAAGCATATTTACGGTCTGATCCACCGTGCTAAGAGTCTTATACCTGTACATCACAATGAAAAGCTTCATTACTGCTGAATTAATATGCAGAGTGACAACAGACTTGAGAGTCTAAGTAGGATCGCCTGAGTCATCTTGCAACCACAGAGGCATTCGTATAGCACAGGCTTGTCAACACGTGGCCCGCAGAACTTCATGATGTGGCCCGCTCAAGTTTTGATATCTACAAATTTTCACTGAAACTTTTCGGAACACAACAGCAGTATTTTGGAATACTGAACAGTGCCAAGTACCATCGCAGAAGTAACATGACATCAGTTCTGAACCGAAGGACAAAGGTAGTTTGTTTATATTTATTTAATGTAAAATTATTACAAACAGAATTCTTATAAAAGTTATCTTACTTTCTCACTCTGTCACCATTTTAGACACGTAGTAATTGTGAAAATGTTCTGTTTTAGCATTTGTAAATGACTATAAGTTTTATGGTCCAAGAAATTAAAAAAAATACATTATTCTCTCAGTCACTACTCAAACATCTCTTCAAATATATTTATTATTTTAATTGCATAATACAGCCAAGAAATCATACATAATTAAATACAAGAAGTACTTTACATCTTTACGTTTTTATACATTTAAAAATTTTAAATTTGAAGAAACATGAGGGCACGAGATATTACATGTTTCGGCCCAAAATATCAAGTTGGATTTCAGATTTTGCCCTCAATCTGTTTCGAATTCGGAGCCGAGGGAACGTAGTCGGTATAATGACTAAGTTACAGGTTGGATGGTCCGGAGTTCGAATGCCGACAAAGGCAAGGTATTTTTCTCTTCTCCAAAAAGTCCAGACGCCTCTGGGGCCCACCCAGCTTCCTGCTCAGTACTGGGGCTCTTAGCCGAGGGTAAAGAGGCCGGGGCGCGAATTTGACCAAACAGCTCCATCTCGTACAGAATTTAAGAATGACTGGAGCTAAACCCTTGCTCCCCATACATACCTTCATGGCGTGAATAGGCAAAACATTACATGTTTTGAGTCTGACAGGCCTGCTATAGGAAGACCTTCTTTTCTAAGAGACTGTACACCGAAAAGATAGACCTAACCTTATATCCAGACGATTCAGTATTTTAGGACTAACTCAGAACGGTTACAGATTAAACTGCCTAAACCATTTAATGCAAGGTTTATCAGGTTCCGGGGCAGTGAATGCTGTTACATCAACGCCACGTGCGGCACCCAGCAACTGGACTATGTACCAGTTTCTGGTGGGCCACTTTATCCGGCAATGTGCAGTCTACACGCGCAGATGGGGATCCGACCTCGATGGGTAGAGACCGGAAACAGGCAGGCAACAAATAAAAATACTTGTAGTTTCATTTTTATATGTTTTTCATTTGTAATAGTTGAATTCATCTTGCTTTTGTTGTGAGATGATAACATTCCGCCATTACGCCCACTCCTCGCTTAACTGCGTGCAAGAGCGGCACATCACACTAACATGTAAAGTACAGGCTGGATGTTCGTGACGAAACAAGACCAATAAAACGTCACAAACATCAGAATCACGAACATCGGGATCCATTTTCAATGTAAAATCCTATTTGGTTTCCAGAACGTATAAGACGCCAGTAATAAAAACAGAAAGTAGCCTTAAAAAGCAAAAGAATGAAAGCTTATTTTAATAACAACATGGAAGAGTATTCTTACACTGAAACTACGTAAAACGAAGGCAAACAACCTCACTTAATGACAGACAGAGGTTGACTGAGGTAAAAGCATTTTGAGCAATAGCAGGAGAGTGGGGGAAATAGACTCGCCCGCCAGGGGGTCTAATCCCGCTTCCCCGTAACATCATGAAAGGTCGAAAAGATGCTATTAAAAGGGCTGATCACGAAAGATCGAAATCCTGAACATCAAAGTTCACGAACTCCGAGAACCAACTGTGTGTCTCACGTACATTGACGAATACTCCCATTCCCATAAATGTATTCACTGTTTTCACCTTACAGCTACAGCTACCTTATCACTCCCCATTACCATGTATACCAACCTGTATATCACGACACAGCAAAGCTGCGCCATGGCTCAGGAGGTCAGTCGCCGGCTTCCCACCGCCGAGACCCGCGTTCGATTCCAGGTCAGTATTGTATATGTGGCATTTGTGGTAGACAAAGTGGTATTGTGACAGTTTTTCTCCTAGTATTTCGGGTTTCCCCTGTCAGTATAACTCCACAAATATTCGATAAACACATGTCATTTATCTACAATTGACAATGTATATTAGTAACACACAGCGTCGTTAAACAGAAGTCTCTCTCGTGAAACATAACTACGCAGGTTGGTTCAAGCGACAACGCTTCGTATTCAGGAGGTGCTCACTTCGAATCTGGTCGGAAAGCCAATAATGCTGCGACCTTTTGTGGTTCCTCTCAGTCCATCCAGGCAAATACCGAGATAGTGCCTTAAATTAGGCCACATCTCCTTCCTGCCAGCAGTCGGTATAGTGACAACTACGGACTGGACGGTCCGTGGTTCGAATCCCGTTCTTTAAAACGCCCAGACCGGCTCTGGGGCCCACCCAGTCTCCTATTTTATAGGTAACGGGGTTCGTTCCCGATGGGTAAAGTGGCCGGGGCTTGATGTTGACCACTCACCTCCATCTAGAGCCGAGGTTAAGAATGAGTGGAGCTATACCTCTACTCTCCCTATATGCATTCACGGTGTGAAGAGGAAGAACTTTACCTCTTACCTCTTGCCTCTTTCCTGCCATGTCATTATCTCATCATTCGAAGCTGCATGGTCTCCATTACGGACAGTATCCTTCTGCATAAGCGAGACTGCACTGGTTACAAGGGACTGTGATCGTCAGAACATGTTCTGGGTATAAATTTTGCTCTGCTTTATGGCTGCTCGAGATGGAATGAGGCCGTGGAGACGCGAAAGCTCTTCCTCAAGTAAACAGTTTGGAAACTAATGTAGCGGTTACAGTTCCTCTACCAACACAAGCAGCAACGCTTAAATATTTAAAGGGAGTGAGGTCAGAGCCCCCAGCATCTGACCCGCATTCCTGTGGTCCTTAGACGATATATACCGAACATTGTTTTTAGCGCAGTTCCCAGAAAGAAACAAAGGTTACAGAAACCGCACGACTAAGTCGTCTTCATCCAGTAAGTTCCAGTATCTTAGTTACCAAGGGGAGTCGAGATAGCTCAGTTGGTATAGTGACTAGGCTATGGGCTGAACGATCCGCGGTTCTTATGCGTTACGAACTGAATCTTTACATACAGCATGCTGCATATGCACTTCAGTACAGCGGAAGATAGTCCCAAGACCACAAGCTAAGACGGAAGGACTAAAAGCAATTAATATTATTACTTATACTGTTACTAACCTCAATACAAGTCTCCCTCCGGGCTCTGACTAAGCTTTCACCCGACAATACTATTACACCAATGCTCCGTGTTCATCTTCATGTTAATAATATTCTTATCAGAAAGACAAGCGGGCGAAGCCTGGAAACCTTCAAACAAAGCAATATTCTTCCGGAAATCGCGGACTACTGGAAGGAAAAGTACTTTCACATTGAACTTTATGTTAGTTTCACCGTACATTTTTATTGTATATAGTCTTATTCCGACAAATGTACAATTTATTATCTCCTATTTAATACATGTTTATGCCAATAAATAGTCGACATGTTTCGAACTGTATCAGTTCATCATCAGGACTCTTTATCATACACCAGCTATATGGCACTCTATTTTATCTATTTTAATGAGCGCCATTTAGCTGGTGTATGATAAAGAGTCCTGATGATGAACTGATACAGTTCGAAACATGTTGAATATTTATTGACATAAACATGTATTAAATAGGAGATAATAAAGTGTGCATTTGTCGGAATAAGACTATATACTTTTACATTGCATTTCTTAAGTTTTAGAGTTAGACCATAGACATAACCTCTAAGCTGAAGAAGATTCGCTGCATAACCTAAGAATAAATGGATACAGCACTAGTAGCCATTCATGTCAAGAATGTGGCCATAAATGTTTACCTTAAAATGACAACGGATTTTTTTGTCAAATGTTTAGGTTTGACTGTGTCTTGTGATTTGTAGGCAGAAAACGAAGAGACGCAGTTTTTGACGTGTGCACATGCAAGGTGGTCTTTTGGTGCAGAAGGCGCCAGGTTGACGACAGACATCGCTAAGTCATGTTCGGTCAGGAATTCTATTGTATGAGAGAGACTGCTAAGTGCAAGCTGCCTTTTAAAAGAACGTTCGTTTATATTTTGGTCACTGCGAACGTGAAAGTAGGCCCTAATTTTCTTAGAATTCCTCGATCTATTGATCTCTAAGTAAATATACCAGTCAATGTTTAAAAAACCAACACAATGCACTTCACGTTTCACTTTAATATGTGTTGATTAACCCCTACATGTGTTTCGGTTTTTACGTAAAACCATCCTCAGGGGGAACAAAACTACGTTGTATCACATCCAATGTTAATACAAGTTATTACAATCACTGTAAAATCAGAGTTTAAAACACATAAAATGTTGTTTAAAATCCTTAAAATTCGGTGAACTTTGTATCATAATAACAAATTGTAGTAAAATAGGTCGCCGATCCAAGTGGCCGTGCGGTCTAAGGCGTGGGTCTTCGGCCGCTAGCTTGCTAGGATCGTGGGTTCGAATCCCACCGGGGGCATGGATGTCTGTCTCTTGTGAGTGTTGTGTGTTGTCAGGTAGAGGTCTCTGCGACGGGCTGGTCACTCGTCCAGAGGAGTCCTACCGAGCGTGGTGTGTCTCAAATGTGTGTGATCGTGAAGCCTCGACGAAACGAGGAGGCCCAGGCCCATATAGGGCTGTCGAGCCATAGAAAAAAAAAAGTAAAATAGGTCACTGAGTTATTCCACAACTCTTGATTATTTTGGTTCTTGGGTTTGTATACTATGATGGAGTCTTTAGTAAATATAACCTGCGTTGTTCTGTCGTGTTTGTTCCGTGTTGTGTCTACACAAACCCAAGAACCAAAATAATCAGACGTGTGGAATAACTCAGTGACCTATTTTACTACAATTTGTTATTATGACACAAAGTTCAACGAATTTTAAGGATTTTAAACAACATTTTATAAGTTTTAAACTCTGGGTATGGACGTCTCCACTGCAAAATCAGTAAAAATAAATTATGTAATAAGCACACTTTGAAACGGTTCACTGTCATACCGTGCAGTATTCCATAGAGATTCGTTTTAATCCACACGCCTTACTTATTTGATCTAGAAGTAAATATAAAATCAGCTATAAATACATGAAAATGATAAAACGGCAAAAAATCAGAAAAATATCATTATGCCTTAAGGTCTCTTCTCTCATGAAGATGTAGGCAGCAATCTACCCCGAAACGCTGGTATATATGTACCAGACAAGGCGTCACCTCCCACAGACCTACCTCTGATACTGCCCGTGCGACAATCAGTCCACAAAACGGAGGTTTATGGAGCAATTAGAATAATTAATTCCTGAAATGGTAGGCCGGGATAGCTCAGTCGGTGTAGTGACTAGCTACGAGCTGGACCGTCCGGGGATCGAATACCGGTGTGGGCGAGATTTTCAGCACCCGTCCAGGCCGGCCGTGAGGCCCACCCAGCCTCCTATACAATGGGCACCGGGTCTTTTTCCCGGGGGTAAAGCGGCCGGAGCGTGGAGTTGACCACCCACCCTCATCTAGTGCCAGGGTTAAAGAAAGAGTATAACTATACCTCTACTCCCCCTCTGGGCCGTAATGGCCTGTTCTAGGGAGAACTTTACCTTTACCTGTAAGTCCTGAACTGTCTGTTAACACGAGCCGCGGCATCTCAGCCGGTACAGTGGCTAATCTTCGGACTGGATGACCGAGGAATTGTTCGTTAGATTCCCGGTAGAGCCAAGAGATACTTATCGTCAGCATAGCGTTCAGGCCGGACCTGGGGTCCGTCTAGCCTCCTATCCGATTGGCACAAGGGACTCTTTGCTTTGGAGTAAAACTGCGGCTCATCAAACTACCTAGTGCTAAAAAAACGCGTGGGCGCTAACCTCCACTACCTAATATGCCTTCACAATGTGGTGCTTAATTAAGCACTGGGGCAATTTTATCTTCTGATTTTCGTTATTATTCAGTACAAAGCTGTTATAACCCACGTATCTTGCAAAATGTTGAAGTTCAGGACACACAAAATAATTTTACCCGTTGTATTTACGGGTCTAGAACGTTGCATCATACTTTAAAGGGGGGGGGGGAACTTAAATTACAAGTAACACTACTAATGAAAATATCTGTACCTGGGAACAATTGTGAAGTAAGCACGAGAAACTACCTTTTCATACATGTCAATTTCCCTCTGTTACAATTATATTATTGTATTACAAATTCATATAACGCAGCCTTACTTATATATACTATAAACATTCATGCTTACATGGTTGTTTTAGTACATGTACGCACTTAATAAATATTTAAAAATGTTTAATTTCTTTACTATATGATATTGCAAAAGTTACAAAATCCTTTGTACATTGATTTGGTGTAATGAGAAATAGAAATAGTCTTTTTCTTGTATTATTTGTGGCATATTATTTTTAGTCAGCTTGTTTTATAAAGTGGATACGTCGACTGTGTGGAATGTACAAATCTTTTATTTTTATAGCGATGAATACATTAACAACGACGCTTTTCGAAACTGTATTATTTTCATACGTAGTGTTATGCTGGTTGTTTGCTTATTTTTGTCTCTCCCTTCGTTCTGTTACATAGGCCTCATTCGACTTTGTTTATATGTGTTACATGAATAATTTCTTAATGCAGTATAGGTTGTATATAGAATTACTATATTGGTGTTAACGAAAATAACAAATTACAAAGGTTTTAAATTTTTAGAGTTTTTAAAGATTTTTACTTACGACTTCTGCTGTAACTTTGGCGTGCGTGCTGTACAGAGGTCAACGTAACACTATTTACGTAAACTTGAGTGGAGTTGCGTAATGTTGTAATCAAGGCTGTCATCTGTTGACTTCGTATGGTACTATCGTATCAAAAAGTAGGTAGGTTCCAACTGCGGACTTATCATTTATTTGGGTACATCTTTTTGTTTTAGACTGTATGCAATATTGTTCTAGGATATTCATATAATTACTCTTTTTAAAGACATGCATGGCTTCCGTAATTTCTTCGATAGACCAAAACGCATGTCCATTACGATGTAGGTGTTGGGCAAATTTTGAATTTGTAACACAATTTTTACAACATAGGAGATGTTCACTGAAACGTGTGTAGAAAATCTCCAGTTTGACCTACGCAATTGTTATCACATTTTGTCAAGTGAGTTGATAAATTCCACTTTCGTTATACCTATCTTTATTATTGGCATTTACGGAAGAGAAAACTTTCCCAATTGAATTATTAGTGTTAAAGGCAATTCTAAAATTTGTATTTCTGAAAAGTGTTATTTTGTTCCATTTCCAATATATGTGAAGGTAAACCATCTTTTGTCTTCTACGTCTCTATTCCTGAGTTTCCTACGGCGACTTGCTATGTATCAGATGTGATTATTAATGTTACTCGTAGGCCGGATGGACATGTAAGGTACGTATAACGCATGGCAGATACAAAGAACAGGTACATAATTTTAGTCAGAAACCCTGAAGGCAAGAGCCCACTTCGAATACTTGGGAACAGATGGTGGGAGAATTTTGTTAAGAATCAAGAGGATATGAGCGATGAGGACTGAATGTATTTGGCTCTAGATAGCGAGCAGTAGCGGACTCTTGTGAAGGCGGTAATGAACTTTCGGGTTCCATAAAGGGTAAGGAATCTCTTGATCAACTATACGTGTAGGCTATAGGAGTGTCTCCATAAAGTCAGTATTATTTTGACTACAAATTTTGGACGAAATAAATTTTTGTCTATTGAATAGTACAAACGGTTCTAACTCTCAAGGTCATTTTCAAAACTAGTGGAAAGCAAACTTTACCAAAACAATTCAAGCTAATCCTTTTGACTGACATGTCACAGACTGGCAATGGAAAGAATAACTAGACAGTTTCGCTACTGTTGTGAGGCGCCACACATAAAAGCACAAAGGAAGACCTAAGACATTTCGTCACGACAATAGAACTGTCTTAAAAGTGACTTTTAGTCTTCACCCTGAAGGGTCATAAACGCTGGCGCTTAAATCAGATGGAGAAAATGTTACTCCATAAACAGAAATTCACTCCTCATTTCTAAAACGCTGAACAGGAAGTTTGCTGAGCATGACCTGCTCCAAACTTGTACCCAGACGCTGTATATCTCTGATGTCTACGTAAGTTACAATATGAATGAATGGTCTTTCACAAGTTGGCCGAAGAGGAAGAAAGTAAGGGGAAACTAGAGAAAATCGCATAATGAGGAGCTTCATCACCTGTACGTCTTACGAAATATTCTTCGGGTGATCAGAGCAAAGAGGATGTGATGGGCGGGATATGTGGAACGTATGGGGATAGAACAGAAATTCACACAGATTTTGGTGGACAAACCTGAAGGAAAGAAACAACTTGGAAGACCTGGGAGTAAATGGGTGGATAATATTAAATTAAATCTTAAAGTCAGTGAGTGTTGGCGTGGAATGGATTAATGTTTCTGAGTATGTAGCCCAGTAACGAGATCTTCTCATCACGGTAATGAACATTCAGAGTTTCATGAAAGGCAGACGAGTCCATGACTAGACGAGTGACTATTACCTTCGTCTTTGTTGGAACCCGTAGATTCACTTCCGTGTTTCCAGGATCCCTACACTGGTCCCTTTTCTTGAGCCAGATGAATCCAGTCCACGCAACTGCGTTCAATTTATTTAGTTTAATATTCGTTTGCGCAGCAGTAGTAGTACAGTAGTAGTAGCAGCAGCAGCAGTAATAGTAATCTGATTCTGGATAGATTTGAGGCTCTCACAGTGGTGACTAAGAAGAATACTGTCTTTTGGGATGTGACGCCGTGTAGTTTGGTAAACAGGTATCAAAATTTCGAAAGAATTTTTCTTATGTTTTCAGGTCCTTAACTACATGACACTAAATCACAGAGAACATTTGATTCTTGTCTATAGCTATTAAAGGAGATCGTAGAAGACACGTCTATAAAAAGTTCGTTTCCATTTCAACAAAATTACAAAAAAGAATAAAAAGTCTCACCCACAGGCCATTCGATTTATCATGCCAGTAAACAAGAAAAATGATGAGTCTATCTACCTGATGCAGTAACAGTCAGGCCGTCCCTTGTGCTCCCATGATATGCGTGTCGTTACTTTGGGCTACTTGCACTTCATGCTGCACTTGAGGAACAACTAGCAGACCTACTAACGTGCAACTGTATCTACATCTAACTTGAATGGCAATTAAGATGGGCACAGGGAATAACAAGGCGAATATTTATTCAGCAATAGTGACCCAGCAAATCTTGGGGCATGACAGAAAATAATTAATCACGCAGATGACCATGGAAGACGAATGTGTGTGTGTGTGTGTGTGTGTGAGAGAGAGATACAAAGATTACTGTGTCAATCCAGAGATATTAGATATAATTAACCGCGGGACACTAGGAAGTATGCAGTAAGTATTAACAGTTTCAGAATTTAATGACAGTCAATTCAAACAGTTTAAAATCCGGCGAGGCTAGCAGAACCAAGAGAAAACAAGACAGGCACCTCAAATTAGGCCACGACCGCTTCCTGTCATATGTCTTGCAATTTAGTTTTCACTCATCGTCCTATCCATCCATTCATCCACCCATCCATGCATGGCGCTAGAGACCCTTGTGGGCCCTGGCCTCCCTCAAAAGACGCTTCCATTCTTCTCTGTCCCCAGCTCGTCTCCTCCAACCTCGTATTCCTAGGATCAGTAAAGCATCCCTCTGGACAACGTCCGCCCATCTTGTTCTTGGTCTTCCTACTGGTCTTGTGTTGTGGAATTTCCCATTAAGAACCTTTTTTGGGATCCTTTCTTCCTACATACTTATGACGTCACCCGCCCATCCCAGTTTTATAATTTTAATATCATCCACAATATTTAGATCTCTGAAGAGACTATAAATTTCGCTACTCTATCTAGGGCGTCAGTGCCCTTCCACCTGTATTGGGCCATATATGTATCGTCCTATAATTCAACGCTATATAATAGGATACCACAGTGTGGCTCACCAGCCGCATGCTGCTCACGCAAGTTGCTTGTAACAAATAATATTCAAGTAGTTTACATGCACAGGAGGCTGACAGTGAACGGCGTTGTAGAAGATTGTCTAAAGGAAGGAGACTGTAGCTGAACAGAGAGATAAAGCCATCAAATAAGCAAATAATAATAATAATAATAAAATAAAAATAATAAAAAATTTAAAAAACACAAATTTGTAGTTTTTTGAGAGATAGTTATTTAAAAATTCCATAAGCCATTTATCATCTTCAAACAACTGTCTTGCTTGTAGCTGCTTTGCGAGTGTCCAACGTAGCGGACAGCTTCTTAAAGAAGGGGTGGATCTTCCCTAAGTTGCCTCCTAAACTGTGGCTCCAACCATTGACTAGTTGGTCATCCCTGCTATACAATCTGAGCTACTGTCAGCGTCATTACATAAGCAGTAAGTAGTTAATATCATGTAGGATGAGGAATAAAAAATAGTACTCCGTTGGAGTACACCTTTCTATTCTGATATAAATTACCTCAGGTGGTAGGTTGAACAAGAGAAACCAAAATTACAGCCGAATCACTGACCTTCCTTACACTGGTGTTTCCCACTAAAGTGCGGTCTCATTTCACAGCCTGTACAAAACAAACTAGGTCAATGGGTAAACATCACACCACTAGCTGGTAAGAGAGCTGTGCATTCTTTAATGCAGATAAATATGTCATACGGAGCAGATGAAATATCAGCTTTCTCGCAGCAATGGAGGAACAAATTGCTGCAGGGTCAGGCGAACGCAACAGGCGACACCATTTTTAAAATTTACCATTTCTTTCTCGATAAGGAAGCAATAAAGATGGCTCTCACTAAGCAGCCGCGTGGATTGTACACCAAAGTGACACTTACACGTGGGGCTTTCCAGTTGGTGGAATCAACTCTGGCTTTCAGAGGAAATGAACACCAACAACAATTCACTTCATTTCATTTCAGCGTTTGACAACATCAAGAAACGCCATCTACAGACAAACTCAGACAATAACAAAACACTAAAGAACAAACTGACAATGATAACAAATAAAAGCAAATAAAACACAAGATAACGACACTAAAAGGTAGCCGGGATATTGTAGTTGGTGTAGTGAGATGGCTACGGGCTGGATGGTCCGGGTTCGAATCCCGGCAAACGCAAGATATTTTCTTTTTTACAAAACCGTCCAGACGGACTTTGAGGCCCAGTCAGCCTCATGTCCATCGGGTATCGGGGTACTTTTTCGGGGGGGGGGGGGGGGGGGGGGGCAAAGCGGCCGGGGTGAGAATTTCACCGCTCAGCTCCATCTAGTGGCGAGGTTAAGAAAGACTGGAGCCATACTATCCCCCTTGTATGCCTTCACGGCGTAGACAGGAACAACTTTACCCTTTACCTCTATAAGCCAAACTTAAAATATCAGTGGATTTAATTAGTCTTTTAACGAAATACAATTCATGTTAATATTACCACTCACGGACACAGCATTACTGCAGAAACACATGTGGTCGAGGGACTGGCCCTTACAGGATTCAGAACGTTAAACACAGAACAGTCTCTTATTAACCCAATGGGTATCAATAAACTCACAGCATCAAGAACAGAGGAGCAGCTGAGTTTATTTTTGAAAACATTAATAATAAAGACGGCATCAAGGCAGGGGTGCACACAACCCGTGCGCCTGGCCGCCCGGACGGCTAAATTTTGTACGGTGGTACCTAATATTTGTGGGCCCTCAGTATGGAAACTTGCTTCACATCATCCTTCTGTCGCCTAGAATGTTGAAGTGGCCCCTACATTTTTGGAAACGTTGTGCATCTCTGCATCAGGGGTGCTGCTGCAGGGACGGAAGTGTTTACAAATTCAACTCAAACGTCTCACAGTTACTGTCACGTACGCTGATAAAAATCTGTTATAGCACACATCTGCAATATAATAATAATAATAATAATAATAACAACTAATAAAGTAAATCCCCTGTGCACGCCACGAAGGTATATGGGGGAGCTGAGATGTAGCTCCTCTCATTGATAACCTGGGCACTAGATGGAGTTGAGTGGTGAGCCTCAAGCCCCCGCCGCTTTACTCCTCTTACCCATTGAATGGGAGGCTGGATGGGCCCCAGAGCCGGTCTGGACGCTGAAAAAAAAAATAACTTGCCCCTGCCGGGAATCCATTGTCCAGTTCACAGTCCAGTTAGTGTACCGAGCTGGAGAATATCAGGACCGACAAAGGGGACGTAACAACAGGAGGCCAGAAAACCTGCATAATGCACAGCTTTATAATTTGTACTCTTTGCCAAATACTATCAGAATGATCAAAAAAAGGGAACAGAAAGGGCAGGGCATGCAGTCCGCATGGGCGTGAAGAGAAAGGCGTCACAGCGTTTTGGTCAAAAAGCCTGACAGAAAGAGATCAATTAAAATATCTTCGGTTAGATGAGAAAATAAAACTTAAATTGACATTACAGAAATTGTATGTGACCATGTGGACGGGATTATTTCTGCTGAACACAGGGACTGGTGACAGGCTCATGTAAACACCGTAACAAATTTTTGGATTCCATAAAAGGTAGGTATTTTTTTTTTGGCCCAGGTCAGTGACTACGTATTGTCAAGATGAACTCTGCAGCATTGATTTGGTAATGAATCAAAATATGGAACGTCCTATGAAAAATGAGGCACCTTAAAAAGAGACAGCCTGTAATTGTGTATAGTCTGTTTTGTATTGTTACTTTTATGTATATTATATGTCCATTTGTATTGTGTGTACTAGTGTAAGGACTACTGTCACCGGGTGAAAACATTTGTATTGTGTGTACTAGTGTAAGGACTACTGTCACCGGGTGAAAACATTTGTATTGTGTGTACTAGTGTAAGGACTACTGCCACCGGGTGAAAACATTTGTATTGTGTGTACTAGTGTAAGGACTACTGCCACCGGGTAAAAACATTTGTATTGTGTGTACTAGTGTAAGGACTACTGCCACCGGGTGAAAACATTTTATTGTGTGTACTAGTGTAAGGACTACTGCCACGGGTGAAAACATTTGTATTGTGTGTACTAGTGTAAGGACTACTGCCAACGGGTGAAAACATTTGTATTGTGTGTACTAGTGTAAGGACTACTGCCACCGGGTGAAAACATTTGTATTGTGTGTACTAGTGTAAGGACTACTGCCACCGGGTGAAAACATTTGTATTGTGTGTACTAGTGTAAGGACTACTGCCACCGGGTGAAAACATTTGTATTGTGTGTACTAGTGTAAGGACTACTGCCACAGGGTGAAAACATTTGTATTGTGTGTACTAGTGTAAGGACTACTGCCACCGGGTAAAAACATTTGTATGTGAAGTCTATGTAAGATACTGCCACCGGTGAAAACATTTGTATTGTTGTACTAGTGTAATGGATACTGCACAGGGTGAAACATTTGTATTTGTGTATAGTGTAAGGAACTACTGCCACCGGGTGAAAACATTTGTATTGTGTGTACTAGTGTAAGGACTACTGCCACCGGGTGAAAACATTTGTATTGTGTGTACTAGTGTAAGGACTACTGCCACCGGGTGAAAACATTTGTATTGTGTGTACTAGTGTAAGGACTACTGCCACCGGGTGAAAACATTTGTATTGTGTGTACTAGTGTAAGGACTACTGCCACCGGGTGAAAACATTTGTATTGTGTGTACTAGTGTAAGGACTACTGCCACCGGGTGAAAACATTTGTATTGTGTGTACTAGTGTAAGGACTACTGCCACCGGGTGAAAACATTTGTATTGTGTGTACTAGGTAAGGACTACTGCCACAGGGTGAAAACATTTGTATTGTGTGTACTAGTGTAAGGACTACTGCCACCGGGTGAAAACATTTATATTGTGTGTACTAGTGTAAGGACTACTGCCACCTGGGTGAAAACATTTGTATTGTGTGTACTAGTGTAAGGACTACTGCCACGGGAAAAGGTGACAAAACACTGCATTGATATTGTATGTGTGTACTAGTGTAAGGACTACTGCCACCGGGTGAAAACATTTGTATTGTGTGTACTAGTGTAAGGACTACTGCCACCGGGTGAAAACATTTGTAATTGATAGTGTAACTAGTGATAAGGACACTGCCACGTGAAACATGTTGTTTACTAGTAAAAGCACCGGTGAAACCCTAATTGCAGTAAATAATAATAATAATAATAATAATCAATAAATATGCAGGCCCTACGACAATCATTACAACACTCTTAGAAACCTATTGAACTTTGAAAAGATTAGCATATGTAACAAAACCGTGCCATAGCAGAATCACTGACGGTATCGATATATGTCAACCTTTTTCTTTAAAAACTAAGCTACGATAATGTTTTTCGCGATAACAGTAATTCGTGACTTTCTTTTCAAAGGCATGAATCGTGATCCTTGCGCAACTATATAATACAACTCTTCTGTCCGAGCTGGGTTCGGAGCCCGTGGTAGTCGTCTGAGCGTATATGAGCTAGATTGGCTTCCGACCTCGTCGGTCTCAGTATTACCATTCTACCCACTATCCCCCGTCTCTATTAGTAGCTGCTCTCATTTACAGTATTATTAATAAAACGTGTGTGCGTAAGCAAACACGGGCATCGCGGCACATTTAACGAACAGAAAATGTAAACGTATATCAGCCTGGGATCGAGCCTAAGTGATTCCAGTCGGACTTTGAGAATTCCAATTCCAATTTTAAAATGTCCCATCAGTTGATCAAAAACGTACGATTATGAAGTGTTTTCTAAGCGCAGCCGTGAAACGAACTTGTGTGTTGCGTGTCGAGTGTTCTGAAGCCTTCAGGACGACCGCATTCAATAAAATCCTCTCGGGCTGACAGCCGAGTCAGGTGGTTGAAGTAGACCAACTTTTCAGAGACTGCCTCCGTGTGCATCATCAGGGTTCCGATGTGATGTCTAAGCATGTGGAGGTTCAACACGACTCCGCTCTGTCATGCAGCAAAGAGCAACAGAAATGACGAAAGGGATTCGAGTTCTGGCCAGAGCATCCAGCGAGGCTCAGGCACACAACCAGCCTCGTGTCCGATAAGCAGAAACACGGAGATTATTTCAACACCGGCAAAATAATTGGGATGTGAAGCTGACCACTTACCTCTACCTCCATTCCACCATACGTCTCCATGAAGTGGAGCTTAACCACAGGGACGTTACTTTAACCTTTTCATTTCTCAGCATTCCAGCGAGAGACTCTAAATATCCTTGTTCTTTTTCTTACCACTAGCTCAACATTATAAATAAACGCTGGAAAGTGACAGACGAGAAGGTCAGAAAAATTCAACGCGAAATATTTAGTTGCTGAAAGACAGGAATGTTAGTAAAGCCGCTAGTTTTAAAACGACATTTTTCTCCGGCTGTGGTAAAACATAAAATAACACTGCTAAAACAAACAACAGACACAGTAAGTATCGCCAGTAGATAGCCGTGCCATGGCTCAGGCGGTTAGTCGCCGGCCTGTCACCTCGGAGGCCCGGAGTCGATACCGGGTCAGTCCATGTGGGATTCGTGGTGGACAAAGTGGAACTGGGACAGGTTTTTCCCCGAGTACATTGGTTTTCCCGTGTCAATTTCATTCCACCGGTGCTCCATTACAAGGAAAAACGAAAAAAAAAAATTAATCATCTTCATCACAGGGTTGTACAATAAGCCTCAAGGCTGCGGTGCGTCCGTAGCATCTGCTGCGGGGCCCGTCACCACGAAAAAAACGTCAATAGATGATGAAAACTAGCTGCATAATGTCAGTTACGACCAGGCCCTACCTTCTTCTTCAATCAATCCTACAATTTCTTACAGATATTCAACGCAGACATTAAGCTTCAAACAATCGAAACAGCGGTCAAATTTACGACGAACAAAAAACCCGATCGTTTGCAATTTGCTAATGAAGAAAAAAAAAATGGAGAAAAGAAATCGTGATTGCAACTGGATCCACTAGACGAAGAAATTAGAAACAAAAACCGGTTGGCAATACTGCATCTTCAGCTACTGGCTCGGCCTGATTTGCTCTGGGCAATTCAGCAACACAGAAAAGACATTCGACATGTGTTTGTGAATGCATCATCTTCTTCTATGTAACAAAACGTAAAGTGACACACATCCACTGTTTTGTTTTGTGCCGGTACGCAATGGTACCGCGTACCGGCAACTTTACATCAATGTTATAAATTCAGAACTCGGCAATACCGGATCTTACTTATTGTTTGAATCCCAAGAATATCATCACATATGAAATAAAAATGTCAACAAATTTTTTTAATATGAAGACATGGGGCATTTACAACTTTACTTGATACCATGAAGTAAATATGGGGACTTTTTTTTTTTTTTTTTTTTTTTTTTTACAAAATAAAACACTACTTACACACAATCATCCCTCACTTTTCGCGAGCTTCGGTTCCAAGACCTCCGCGGAAAGCGAAAATCCGCGAATAATTGGTGACCCCTCCAAAATCAATGTCTTCGTATCTTTTTAGTGTTTTCATTTCTTCGAAGAAACACTGTGATGGGAACTGCTTATTATTTTTTTTTATTTCAGATCCTTCAACATCACGCGGTATGGCTCGAAGAGACCTGTTCGAGATGTCGACCAATTTTGATGCTGCTGTCCATTGAAGGGTCCGAGTGACGTATTTTTATTCTTGGCGCGACCCCGCGAAATTACGAAACCGCGAAGTACGAACCCGCGAAAAGCCAGGGATGAGTGTATGTAATTACTAAGGCTTGCTGGTCTGTCATTATGTTACTCGTACTGACGAATCGTACCACAAGATCGCAGCAATACACAGAAATGAGGGGGACCTATGCTTCAGTCGGTATTAGGGTCTCAAACTTAGTCGCAACACGTCACATAATATACGAGGTCTGTCCAAAAATTATCCGACCTTGGGCCGGGAAAAAAAGTTCTGTATCTGGGTGGTTACAATACCTAATCCCATTCAAAGTAGGCCCCTTGTGACTCCACACACTTAGCCCAGCGGTCCTTCCATCGCTGGAAGCAATTCTGGAAGGCTTGTTTTGGAATGGTGTGCAGCTGCGCCGTCGCGTTCTGTATGATGTCCTCGCGGCTGTCAAAACGGGAGCCTTTTAGCGGTGTCTTCAATCTCGGGAACAGCCAGAAATCACAAGGAGCCATGTCAGGAGAGTAGGGAGCCTGGCGAACCTGCGGAATGCCGTGCTTAGCCAGGAAACCCTGGATCAGGTATGATGAATGAGCTGGGCATTGTCATGATGCAGCTGCCAGTTGCGTGCGTCCCACAGCTCCGGTCTCTTGCGCCGAACTGCATCACGAAGATGACGGAGGACTTCTTGGTAGTACTCCTTATTAACAGTTTGGCCTAGTGGTGCGTACTCATGATGCACAACACCCCGGTAATCGAAGAAAACAGTCAGTATCGCCTTCACATTGCTCCGAACGTGTCGTGCTTTTTTTGGCCTCGGGGATGTTGGATGCTTCCATTGTGACGACTGGACCTTGGTTTCCGGGTCATATCCGTACACCCACGACTCGTCACCAGTGATCACAGTCTTCAGGAACTCAGGATCCCTGTTGGCGCACTCCAGCATGTCCTGCGCGACCTCAAGGCGGAGTTGTTGCTGCTCCGGCGAAAGCAGCTTGGGCACAAATTTTGCCGCTACTCTTCGCATGCCCACATCCTCAGTTAAAATCGTGTTTGCGGAACCTCTGCTGATCCCAACCTCATCAGCAATTTCCCGGACGGTCAAACGACGGTCCTCCATGATCAATGTCCGCACTTTGTCAATGACATCAGCATTTCGGCTCGTTGACGGTCTCCCAGAACGCTGGTCACTGTCCGCCGACATGCGGCCATCTTTAAAGCGGTTGAACCATTCTTTAATTTGAATGACCCCCATTGCATCATCACCGAAAGCCTGCTGAATTTTGCGGATTGTTTCCGCTTGGGTATCCCCAAGTTTCTGACAAAACTTGATGCAGTATCGCTGCTCCAAACATTCTGTCATCTTGAGCGAAACGAGAATGCGACGAACACGTGTTACACCACTTCGCTATCTGGCAGCGACAGACGCATCCGGCGGTGTTGCGAGGCAGCAAAAAATCACGCATGCGCATGAAAGTCCCTTCTACCACTACGCTCAGTTTCCTCACCCTTTCGCCATTACTTACCGCGGGAAAAAATATAGTCGGATACTTTTTGGACAGCCCTCGTACACTCAGCAACACCGCAATTTCATATGTAGGCCTACCTCAAGAGCTGTAGTGTATAATGAAGTCCAACAAAACTTATCTGTGGTAACTACAGCCAGCGGCCGTGCCATGGCTCAGGCGGTTAGTCGCCGGTCTCTCACCGCGGAGGCCCGGGTTCGATCCCAGGTAAGTCCATGTGGGATTTGTGGTGGACAAATTGGCACTGGAACAGGTTTTTCCCCGAGTACTTCGGTTTTCCCCTGTCAATTTCATTCCATCGGTACTCCATTACTTGGAAAAATGAAAAAACTAATCATCTTCATCACAGGGTTGCACAATAAGCCTTAAGGCTGCGGTGCGTCCGTAGCACCTGCTGCGGGGCCCTTTAAAAAAACTGTAGCCAGAGATGAGAAGCGTTTGAGTGTCAAGTTTAAATTTTGTATTAGTGTCCCAGTAAAATTCCACTTGCTTCACATTGTCACTGTGATGTGAAAGTACTGCACATAACGAAACTGCAATAACATTTTTATAATACGGATTAAGACAATCTCTGGCCAAAGGAGAGCTTCACAATAGCATCAGTAAGTTATCTTTCAGACAATCTTGGAGTACAGAGGTAGAAGGGTGAAGGGGGGGTACTGCGGAAGTGCACGCTGGCAACACAGAAAAGATTTTAATGTTTGTGCACAAGCACATCGGCTGGGACCAGGACGAGTAATGACTGTTTTACATTTCTTTGTTCCTTTGTTTCAAGCAAACGACATCAACCTACAGTCTATACAAGATTCTAAAAGAGTAACATTACACATCTGAAGATTTGAAGAAAAATACGCTTTAACTGTCCAGCTGTGAAACAACACTACATAAACTTCAAGGTTAATACGTACATAAATTCTAAAACAAGGCATTTTGTTAGTATTAAAGCACTATAACGGTAAAATATCTCACAGCCAAGCTCTTATGACGCAAAGCAGGATGGATGTAAACATCCTCGTATGCTAGAACTTGGTAGAGGCCGCAGTTCGCTCATTTTACGCGGGAATCCATGAGTGAATAAATAAATGAACAAATAAACAAATAAAGAAGAATAAAAACAAGAAAAACAAACCTGAATATTAAGAACTGCTAAATAAATGGAGCCACACAGGTTCCATATTTTTTTTTGTGAAGGGCCCCGCAGCAGATGCTACGGACGCACCGCAGCCTTAAGGCTTATTGTGCAACCCTGTGATGAAGATGATTAGCTTTTTTTTTTTTTTCGTTTTTCCAAGTAATGGAGCACCGGTGGAATGAAACTGACAAAGGAAAACCGAAGTACTCGGGGAAAAACCTGTCCCAGTGCCACTTTGTACACCACAAATCCCACATGGACTGGGCCGGGATCGAACCCGGGCCTCCGCGGTGGGAAGCCGGCGACTAACCGCCTGAGCCAATGCACGGCCCTTAGGTTCGATATTACAGTAACCAACAACACCAAGCATTATGAACATAACTGACATAGCTGTCCCTAGTAACAATAACATTAACATGGTATTAGCAGGAGTGCCACAACACGGCTAGTGCAAGGTGCCTGTAAGAAAATGATATTCAGGTGTGTACATGCACACGAAGATGACAGTGAACGACGTTTTAGAGAATTTTATAAAGAAATGAGGATCATAACTAATTGAAACTAATCAATTGTAGTTGGATGGACAGAAATGAAAAGCCATCTGGTAAGGCAAAAATATTTTACTGTAGTTCATTAAGGCATGGCTATTGCGTAAGTTGCCTCGTAAAGTGCGGCTGCCGAAGATCATCTGGCTGGCCACCCCTGATATATGGGTGAAATCCATACGTACATCAGGTTAGCGGTTGAAATTGCAATGGCACGTTGAGCGCGTGACCGTAGTACCAACAGTCCTGTCAGCAACTTGTGTGATGTCGAACAAGTGACAGTAGTACCAACAGTCCTGTCAGCAACTTGTGTGATGTCGAACAAGTGACAGTAGTACCAACAGTCCTGTCAGCAACTTGTGTGATGTCGAACAAGTGACAGTAGTACCAACAGTCCTGTCAGCAACTTGTGTGATGTCGAACAAGTGACAGTAGTACCAACAGTCCTGTCAGCAACTTGTGTGATGTCGAACAAGTGACAGTAGTACCAACAGTCCTGTCAGCAACTTGTGTGATGTCGAACAAGTGACAGTAGTACCAACAGTCCTGTCAGCAACTTGTGTGATGTCGAACAAGTGACAGTAGTACCAACAGTCCTGTCAGCAACTTGTGTGATGTCGAACAAGTGACAGTAGTACCAACAGTCCTGTCAGCAACTTGTGTGATGTCGAACAAGTGACAGTAGTACCAACAGTCCTGTCAGCAACTTGTGTGATGTCGAACAAGTGACAGTAGTACCAACAGTCCTGTCAGCAACTTGTGTGATGTCGAACAAGTAACAGTAGTACCAACAGTCCTGTCAGCAACTTGTGTGATATCGAAGACCCTGCACAATAGTATAAACTTCTAAACTTGAAATAAGGCATCTCCAAAAACATCCAAATGGGAGCAGCGCTCGGAGCATGCCACACTGCCAGAAAATTTGTCCTTAGTAATAATAATAATAATGAATGTCAACAAAAGAATAGGGGCAAAACTGAGTTTCTTGGTACTGCTGATTCATACTGACCTACAGTACCATCGTCTGACGATGATGACCATTTCAGATATGGACATTTGGTGAAATGATGATCAGAAGGGAAGACATAAGTAATAGTAGCACCAGTGGCACTTGGTTCACAACAGATTCCACATGAATTACCCTGAAACTGAAGGGAGATAAGAGTCGAGAGTGTTTTTTGGAGCCGTTGTGGACCGAATGGTGCAGACAGAAGCCACAAGGCTGTCCGCCCGGTGTGCAAGCTGTAACTTCACTGACTAAACGGTCTAAACTTATACCAGTAGATAAAACCATATATCAAATGTTTAGAGGTAGCGAGGGATTCCTGGGTGGGACATCAAGGGACAAACTACTCTTATTATAAAGGGCCAAAACTGATCCATTTGCCACAGTTCTCTTTTCAGAAACAGCGTGATAAAATAAACCAATGACCTTCAGTTCGAAAGAAACCAGCACATGGAAAACACTCTGCCACATGATAACACATAAAACTTAACATGCACTTTATTTTAAATTCGAATTACGATACACACTCGTCACTTGTAATTCTGCCACGACGCTCAGTGACTCATTCAGTCAGACGACTCAATCCTCTGAACATTAAAAGTAGACATTTTCGGACGGCGAGTGCCTCGTTCCTTCCCACGTTACAGATTCCCTAATGACTGGAGTCACTAAATCAGTTCAGCTCTCTGAACTGGTTCAACGACTCCATCCATTAATTCATTCAATTCTTGACATTGCCTCGATAATGTAAATCACAATAAATTCTGTTTCACTAAAATTACTCACTTCTTTCTTTTGGCTCGATATTTCGATTCATCGTATCGATTCAATTCCCTCTACTCTTTCACGGGTTATTTAGCGACGCTGGCAGTAGATCAGACCCACTCGGCTGAGCTGCATCAACCAAAGCCTTTTTTTTTCTGTCCATTCCTGTTATTTTGAACAGGTCACACTGACAAGGAAACGTATTTTTGTGATGGCGAGGTAAAGGGGAAGAACCGCAGTATAATCACGGAAAATTACAGACAGTCTGTGCGAAGTTAAGTCTACCCACATGTAATTCTTTTGTTCAACTACAATTTCTCTTTTGTTGCGAATTCTCAAGAGTTTGCGGTTTAAGTATTTCACCCGTGGGCGATGGCCAGAATAGAAGATACGTTCATCCATCTCCCCTGAGACAGGTTTGTAAACTGAAACAAACAAAATTATAGGTGCAGCGGTTGGTAGTCATGGGAATTAAGCCTCATTGTTGTATCATGAGTTCCATGTGAAATGAGAGGTTTTAAAAGCAGCATGTTCCACTTATACTAGGCTCGGGGCGGTTCCTAACCGGCAGCAGACTCAGAGCAGTAGGATGGGCACTGCTCACGGCAGTACCAAGCTGGATTACATGTACCATGACAAATGTGATAGCCGCAGCAGTGGATATCCTGAAGCAGGTTTCTATAATAGCTACAAAAACTTACCGGTCACCTACTTGTTTGGGAAAGGTCGGTTGCTGCAAGCTCGTGGATTGGAACACTCAAATCAAAACGATTTAAAAGAAACGGTTTCCTACGATACATTATGATGATTCGTCCTTTAATCTTAATATATTTACTAGTGTTAACTACAGAAAAAATTTGTGTACTATGTAATGCCGAGCCCCGGAGGAGGCAGGGGATTTTTTCTTCTCCATACCCGTCCAGACCGACTCTGGGGCCCACGAGCTACCTGTACAATGGGTACTGCGGTTCTTTCCCAGGGGTAAAGAGGCGGAGGCGCAGCATTTACTCATACTTTGAACTCATACATGAACTTCCGGGTTCTACAGAGTGCTTACGAAAAAACTGAGTTTCATTTTCTTCATATTTGCAGACTGCAATCAGTGGCTACTGTGCCTCCGTATCTTGCAACTTCAGCTTTTACAATGTACGGACACTCTCCGGCTTAAGCAGTAGTTTTACGTTCCGGATCATCCGACGCAAGTCGAATTTCGCGCAAGTCACAATTGAGTATACGTATGATCAACTATGTATGTATATAAAAGGGAGTCCAACTAAAATCCAAACTCCAACACACTGGAAACTGATCGGCCGCACCATAAACGACCCGCCGCCTGTGTTATCGCCCAGCAGTATTCTACCTCCACTTTCGCCTCAACGCGCTTTCATTCTATGAAGGCAAAATAAGGCTCGCGTTTCGAAATGTTATTACTTCCGTTTTTTTTTTTTTTTTACTTTCTTAAATTCCATAAGTCTAAAACTGCGTAACTTCAAATTTCACAAATCGGGGAGTGTCTACAAAGTGCCGAACCTCACTGAAAATACTGCACCCACTGCAACTTCTGTCATTGTTTCCGACATGCAAGTATAAAGAGAATCAAATCGTCTGTTTGTTATGGATCATACTGTATAAGACAGAGAGGGAACATTCTGACGAGGTGTCAGCCTCCACTCTTCTGCACGGAGTATAACCCAAGGGTTCCATGCTCCGGGTACCACTCTAGCAACGTACATATCTTACATACATACGAACTGACAGTACCGATGATTTGAGTGCAAGCTCCCACTAGACAGTTCCCTTCTTATTGCAAGTACCTTGCTTTAGAATAACAGACACGGGGACTTATCATAGCTCTGATAGGAACATCTGCTGTTGACAGTGTTCTTATACCGGATGTCCTATTTACACTGCCGTACAAAGATACCACATTATGTGTGAACGATGAGATCCGAGTCATAGATCTGCTTCTTGTAGATCGTTATTTATTCGTATAAAGCCGTTTGAAATTTAACGATAAATTGTTAAAAGTAAACGGCGTCAAAACTAGCGATCCTCAATATTTTGAAAATTTGTGGAAAAGCAACCACATTAATTGGTATTAAACTTGATAACATATCGGTAACAATACGCATTAAGCCAGTTATTCTCGGCCTTTCTGCTACAAAGGATCCCTTACAAAGGTTCGCCAATCCTGTGAAACCCTCGCCAAAACTATCTCAACTCGCAAACCCCTTCGACACAACACGCGGTAACTCTTGAAGTTGGAATATTCACAAACAAGGAACTAATAACATAAAAACCTCTATTAAGTCACTGTAAAAGTTTATAACAAAACAATTCTTCTACCAGCAGACTAATGACAATAAGTAAAGTAAAGTTCTCCCTAGAACAGGCCATGAAGGCCCAGAGGGGTGTAGAGGTATAGCTTTACTCTTTCTTTAACCCTGGCACTAGATGAGGGTGGGTGGTCAACTTCACACCCCGGCCGCTTTACCCCCGGGAAAGAGACCCACTACCCACTCTTCAGGCGGCTGGGTTGGCCCCAAGGCCAGTCTGGACGGCTGCGAAAAATCTCGCCCTCACCGGGATTCGATCCCCGGACCTTCCAGCCCGTAGCGAGTCGCTACTAAAATTAAGAAAAATTTAAAGGAATAACTTTATGGTCTACTGCTCAGGCTTAGATAATAAGGGCTTTGAATGAGGCGCTCGTGGTTTGAATGCAGTATCTTGCCATTGCCCTGAGTAAAACCAACAACGACAGACCTCAGTCAGAATTTGGGGTAACAAAACTTGGTTTCGAGCCGGGTACCTCCAGAATACAAGTACAGAAAATGTCAATTCTTTAAATGTAAAAAAAAAAAAAAATATATATATATATATATATATATATATATATATAGAACATGCAGAATCAGAGTTGCGAAGGAAGAAGTGTGTTAATAGCTGATTAAATGTGAAGCCTCATAAATTGTTCAACGAGGCCAGCAGAAGGAACGCAGTTCCCTGCGCGTGGTTATTGAAGTATTTGGATGGTGTCCCATATGCAGCATGTGACCAGGCCTGGCTAATCAAGGGGTCCAAAATACATGTGTTGGCTTCGTAGCCATTGAAGCATGTGTCTCTTTTCGCCCGTTGTTTTTTTTAAATACACACACACATACTTTGTTTAGAGTTACAAACAACATACAATTCCATCATACCAGAAACGACGAAGAAGGTGTGCGTGAGACTGTGATGAAAAGGAAATGCAAGAAAGTGAAGGCAATAAAAAGGTAATACAAGCAATGTAAGATTAAAATTTATGGGACCAGTGACCTGTTTCTACTTCTATTTTCAGTCTTTCTGAATGTTCACGCTGATGGTCCGACAAAACTCTTTGGTCCACCAAAGAACCCCACTTCTTAAACAGAAAACAGTTTTAAAAATAGCATCATTTCAGCGGGAGATCTTAAAACCTCTCCATCCAGAGCACATCTGGTTGGAGCTTCATTTAAAAGTCGCTGCAGAACAGGTCACTACGAATCTAGCAGTTTTGGCGACAAATTATATTGCTACCACTAATTATGAAATGTTTGTGCATCACAATAAACCAGTCACTCAGTAAAAGTCCCCCACCTTTCTACACCTCCAATATTACAGTACAATGCATATAGGCCCGTGCCGAAGGTTCCGGCCGTCATTCGTCGTCTCAGAGCGGAGACCCGGCTTCGATCCATAGCCTGTATATGTGAGATTTATGGTGGACAAAGTGGCACTGGGACAGGTCTTTTATTCGAGTTCCTCGGTTTTCCCCCGCTGCTATCATTCCACCATTACTCCCCGTTCATTCACTCACCCGTCAGCGACGTAATATAATCTTAGCAACTAACAGCGTCGTTAAATAACAAGACTTAAATGCATATAGACCTACAACGTCGATGTTAGATGGGGTAAAGCAATCCCATTACAGGCCTGGACAGACCCTTAGGGTTCCAAGAGGTTGAGGCTCCCAGATTTCTAGACAATCGGCACATCAAGGTGGTAAAGTTGTCAGCCCTACGCACCGGCCGCCTTTCCCCCCCCCCCCCCAGGAAATACTCCCGGTACTCATTTCTGTTAGAGGCTGAGTCGACCCCAGGGCCAAAGTGCGACCGAAACGAGTATGTCAATGAAAAATTCCAGTGACACCATCCGGAATCGAACCCGCGACGTTCCGGCTTGTAGCGCAGTGCCTCAACCAACTGCGCCACCGCGTGCCCTTGTTAGATGGGGTGGGTGGACAAATTCACGCTCCGGCCACTTTATCCACGGAAATAAAACCCGGTACCCGTAGTACAGGATGCTGAGTGGACCTCGAGGCCAGCCAAAACGGGAGTGGAAAAGCTCGCTCCTGCCATGGTTCGAACCCCTGAACGTCCAGCCCGTAACGAGTAGCTATAAGGGCTACGCTAACCAGGCCGCCTAAAAACGAATATGCCGGTATAACTATTATAGCGTGTTAGAAAGCTTAGAACAACGCGCCTCTTTTCCCACTAACAGACTTCAGCTCTACAAATACTGTGCTCTTAATGCTACATATAAGTGGGCTGAGAAGACTGCTTATGCAAAAACAAAACTAAATTTAAGTCATTGGTTCGATTACAGTAGGGTCGAACTCTATCGAATAAAATTTTTTTTGCATGATTGCAGGCTTCCGCCGCGATTTAAATGAGATCTGCGCTCTTCTTGGACTTCTTACCCTTGAAGATGGGACCCGATAGGTTGTCCCGAAACGTCGGTAGAGAATTACCACTCTACGCTTAGTAATATCCCAGAAGAGCGCAGATCTTAAAATTTTCTTATGGTTTGCATTTGTAAATGCATCTCTTTATGTTAATAGCATCATCATTACCACCACCATCACCACCACTACCATAATCACCATCAGCACCTCCACCATAAAAGCCGTCATCGCTACCACCACCATAATAATCATAACCGCCGCCACCACCACCACCCCATCAATACCACCACCATAATCGCCATCACCATCACATCACCATAATCACCATCATTATATCGCCACCATCATAATCATCATAATCATCACTACCATCACCGTAATAACCGTATCATCATCACTACCACCACCACCACCATCATAACCATCCGCACAACCATCATCAGCCTAATCAACATTAGCAGAAGTAACAGTATTACTGCTATCCCTGCTGGAAGACTGTACTCGTATTACTGAATTTAGTAGCATTACATTTACAGGAAACAACGTAACATTTTCACAACACTGCCATGTGTATATGTGCAGACTTACAAACAATATTGTTGTAATGTTTATAAAAAGTATTCGTGCAACATGTCACACATACTGCCTCCCTCCAATGATCCAGCAATTATCTATGTAAAATCAGTAAATAAAAAAAATTTCCATGGTCAAAACGTCGTTTTACATTCCAATAAAAACAAAAGTGCGACATTTGAGATTCTCACAACGATACTGCTGAAGATTCAGGTCTGCAGCGATGTTACGTCGTGTTGACTGGTAAATAGTTACCGACGTTTCGGAGGATGATAGTGCCTTCATATTCAGGGCCCAGGAGTAAAAAAATAATCCTGGGTTAGGTACTGCGCTCCTCCGAAACGTCGGTAACTATTTACAAGTCTACAAGACGTAACATCCCAAAGGACTTATGTCTTCAAATCTAACTACCTAACAAAAGCTGGACATTTTTATTAGATCTGTTATCATTAACGCAATTTTAGAAAGCTTATGAAGTTTCGGCAGCTTCTCAGTTTTTCCTAAACGACAAAAACCCTAAACAAGACGGAAAAGAAGAACACTCTAAAAGTAACTATGCAGACGTTCTGTGCAGTGAAATCGAATCTTATAAATATATGCAAATATTCTTTTCGTGTTCTTTACATTTTCCGAGTCACCCCCTGCAGGCATCCAGAGACCACTTAGTCCGTTACTGAAATGAAATGGTGGGAAATTCTTTTAGTTTTTTTTATCTCACGGCGTCTTCTCAACAGCATATACTAATTACAGCAGCTTGACTGTAAATGACAAATAGCAAAGGATGTGGAACAAAGTGGCTGTGACGTGTCATAACGCGGAACCTCTGCAGACAGACAACCAAACCAGACAACTGAATATGAGGTGAGAGTAGTAACCAGTCAACCGCGACATTTAGCAGTAGTATATAAACATAAGTTACATAAACTTACATACATACATGGAAGTTACATAAACACACAGTGACTGTGCAGTAAATACATAAAGTTAAACGGTTATATCTCCGAAACTGAACGCTATGCTGATGCAATCCTTGCACTGATCTGCAGCCCAGTTAGTGTCGCCCCAGCACTGTGGGCACACTTCTGCACACTGAAAGACAGACTCAACACTTTTCCTTAAGACATTAGAAGTAACACGCAAAAGTATCTTGGATTTATTGTTCTGGTTCATCGGGTGTTCTTCTAAGGCCGTGCCATGGCTCAGGCGGTTAGTCGCCGGCCTCTCACCGCGGATGCCCGTGTTCGATACCGGGTCAGTCCATGTGCGATTTGTGGTGGACAAAGTGGCACTGGGACAGGTTTTTCTCCGAGTTGTCGGTTTTCCCCTGTCAATTTCATTCCACTGGTGCTTCATTACTTGTAAAACGTGGTAAAAAACTGCTCATCTTCATCACAGGGGTTGCACAAGAAGCCTTAAGGCTTCGGTGCGTCCTTAGCATCTGCTGCGGGGCCCTTCACCACGCAAAAAAAAATCAGGTGTTCTTGATTTTGATAGACTTCCTCCCTACCCGAATACCACAAAAAGAAATTACTCGGAGTAGGACCAGGACTGCCGATCCCAATGGTCGCGCGGTTTAAGACGTGGGTCTGCGGCCGCTCGCTTACTGGGATTGTGGGTTCGAATCCCGCCGGAGGCATGGATGTCTGTCTGTTGTGAGTGTTGTGTGTTGTCAGGTGGAGGTCTTTGCGTCGGGCTGATCACGCGTCCAGAGGAGTCCTACTGAGTGTGGTGTGTCTGAGTGTGATCGTGAAGCCTCGATAATGAGGAGGCCCTGCCCTAATAGGGGCTGTTGCGCCATAAAAAAAAAGGATCGGGACTTCGCAGATGCCATTCCGTTGGTCCTCGACGACCAATCCACCGAACACAGAAATCGTTGTCAACCCTCAGTGGACAGTAAATACACAATGTTAAATGGCTGTATCAAAAACGAAATGCTATATTTCCAAGATTCTTGCACCATTTTAAAGCATATACACTAGCATTTATGACCAATACAGTTATCGCTTTCAATACATTTAACATTCTGTATATACTTTATATTATTGTGTATATGCGTAATAGGTGGGCTGGGATAGCTCAGTCGGTATAGCGACTCGCTACGAGCTGGACGGTCCGGGGATCGAATCCCGGTGCGGGTGAGATTTTCCGCAACCGTCCAGAGCGGCCCTGGGGCCTACCCTGCCCCTGTACAAAAGGTACCGGGGGTAAAGCGGCCGGGGCGTGGCGTTGACCACCCACCCCCATCTAGCGCCAAGGTTAAAGAAAAAGTAGAGCTATACCTCTAATGTTCTAGGGTGAACTTTACCTTTTACAAGCGTAATAGAATTTTCGACACTTCGTAATTTTATGATTTTACTCTTCTCGTTAAAATGAATGAACTTATCACATTAATGATAAATTTGGTTTTCAAGAAGAACGTGTGCCCTAATACTTGTATAAGCAATAGGATCACAGGTCTACTGTTTCAAGCCAGTGGGCCTAACACGGTAACGCCGTCATAACGCAGAACCAGTAACACATATACGTTATATATATATATATATATATATATATTCACTCACAACTCAAATAAACATATATTTAAATTCTAGTGCTTAGCCATCGAACCGCAGTGTTTAACACAGGCATCTCTGCATTATGCTCACAGAGTGTATGTACTAGTTACGTATGGTTGTTACTATAAACAGCGATTATTTCCATATGCCTCACTAACCGATCAGTTATTAATGGAAGCACATTGTGCTCTGTAAGGCACAAACTGAATCATTAACGTTTGTTGAATACAAATTCTTACGCACAGGGACATATTTAAATTTGTCTTTTAACCTAAAGCAACTAAGCTAGCGACAAAACTTAACAATGTAAACTGTCTTTAATAAATAAGCTTTATGAAAAAAAACATTTTTTTTCCTGTTATGTAGCAGAGATTTCGCGGAAAAGTCGTTGAACCTGTTACCCTCATATAAATATGTTCTTGCAAACTACTCGCACACATGTATTAAACTGGACTGTAACAAAGTTGGACATGCTTGAAACGCGAAATCTAATATAAGTCACTCGTATGCAGAAAAACCTCGAACCTAACCTGTCTTGGTTCTAAGAAAAGTCGGAGAACAGCTGTTGTATGCCATTTATCTCTAAGGCGAGAGATCTAACACGCGTCATGTAAGGAGATATCCAAGAAGGTCAGTGAACTCGGTGAAATCAGAGCAGAGTGGCCATCCCGATTACAAACTAACAGGCTTACAATATCATCCTCTTGTCAACAGAAGTATGTTTATGATCAGGAGACGCAGGAGGTGAAAGTCGAAACCGGATCTGTATGTCCCGAGATTACACTACTGCGGCAACACAAAAGGAAATTTTTAACAGAAAATTACTTACAAACTGGAAGAGAACATGTTGCCAATTTGAAGTTTCAGGTCTTTGACCTCCCCATATGCGTCACCTGCTTGTTACCCAGCTGACGATGGCACTCTTCATTTGCGCAACAATTTGGTAAGCGGACCGAACAGAAAACGTTCCCAGCGATTCGTATAGACAAGACACATCACGCAACAGCTTTCACGCAAGAAAGAACCTGCTAAGTTTGTACCTTCATAAAGCGTAAAGACGTGGATCTACTCCACAGTCACATACACGTACTTTCTAAACACGCACGTTCCACGCCATTGGACTTGATTTTCGTTTATTGAAGACACAGAAGTTACTGCCTTCATTGTATTAATGATATTTCGACACATTACAAGTAACATTTCTTTGTGAAGGCACAGGGTATGGTTAGATCGTCCCTGTGTCCAATTAGCAGTGGAGGAATAACTCCATATATTCTTAAACCAGGTACTTGATCGAGGCTAGTGTTCACTTCACGCCCCGACAACTATACATCCGATAAAAGAGCCCCCGCCACATTGGATAGCAGGATGGGTGGGCCCCCAGTGGGCCCCCGCGCCGGTCTAGATTAGGGGCGAAAACACAAATTTCTGCCCCTTCTGATAATGGAAACCTAACCTGTAATCTAGTGACTACATTACGGACTACTATTTTTTTGTTTTTTTTTTCTATGACTCAACAGCCCCTTGGGGGCCTAGGCCGCCTCATTGTTCGAGGCTTCACGATCACACTTTTAACACACCACACTCGATAGGACTCCTCTGGACGAGGGACCAGCTCGTCGCAGAGACCTCTACCTGACAACACACAACACTCACAAGAGACAGACATCCATGCCCCCGGCGGGATTCGAACCCACAATCCCAGCAAGCGAGCGGCCGCAGACCCACGCCTTAGACCGCGCGGCCACCGGGATCGGTAACTAATTTTCTTTTATTCTGCTAAACAATGATTATGTTGAAAAGCGATTGAAATAAAAGTTATTATATATGAACGTAATTTTTTGTGACTTTTGTCTGCGGTCTGGGATCTTAGTGGTTTGTTTTTAGTGTGGCTTGAAATGAACTGGATTTATGCTGTTAGGGTCAATGATACGCAGGAAAAACAATTTGAATTTGTCCCTGTACATGAAACAGCAATAAACAAACACGAAAGTCACGAAAACTCTCACGACTCGTCGGATAACAAGCAAGTCCTCTTCCTCTCATGACTGTCCATACTGAAGCACGGCACAGCGTATGAGCGCATCGCCTCCAGTGTGCAAGGCCCGCATCGTGTCGTATCTATCGCATCGTCATCGAATTGCCATCGTATCGCAAGTTGTGTCCCGTGTGAGAGCGATCAGAGACGGCGAGGCAACGTGATTCACAAAAGCGTGATTACAGGGATTAAACAAACACTTATGAGAGCACGAATAATGTAAAAGATATCCTTGCGCGAGAGCTGCTTTCGAACTGTACTCGTATTTGTGCAGTTTAAGCGGCCGTATCAGGTTACAGTGTTTTACAAAGATAGCACGAAAACACTCTTAACGACACTATTTGTTTAGTAACAACACACACGGAACGAAACAAGACAGGGACAGCACCACGTACAACGTAACATTCTGGCACGTTCGCGTCCAGCTGCATACCATTTCACTCAAAACGAGCTACTTTATGGCGATTTAACGTCGCCGTCAACAATAAAATCTACTTAGGTCTTCAAGTAAAGTGCCCGATATTTATCCCAATTTTAACCAAATTTGGAGTTTCTCGACAGATTTTCAAGGGGCACGCGGTGGCGCAGTTGGTTGAGGCACTGCGCTACAAGCAGGAAGGTCGCGGGTTCGATTCCAGATGGTTTCACTGGAATTCTTCATTGACATAATTCTTTCGGTCGCACTATGGCCCTGGGGTCGACTCAGCCTCTAACAGAAATGCATACCAGGAGTATTTCCTGGGGGTAAAGACGGCCGGTGCGTAGGGCTGACAACCTTACCACCTTCATGTGCCGATTGTCTAGAAATCTGGGAGCCTCAACCTCCTGGAACCTTAAGGGCCTATCAAGGCCTGTAATGGGGTTGCTTTACCTTCACCTCGACAGATATTCATAAAAGTCCCCAATATCAAATTTCATGGAAATCCATCAGGTGGAAGCCGCGCTGACACATGCGCACAGGTGGACAAACAGAAGACGGACGAGATGAGGCTAATAGGCGCTTTTTGCGATTATGCGAACACTCCTAAAATGTTGCAGCCAACGGTATCCATGTTCGGTCGGATTCTTCTAAATACAAGATGAATATTTATGTCCATTTATTTATATGAGTAATTTTACTACCGATTCTTTATGCGGCTCAATGGACGACATGACACGTATCCTGATTTTAAAATGCTGGAGTGCTGTTGCATAAACACGAAGGTCGAATGATAATCAGGCAATGACAGGATGTCCCTCAAGAGGCCACAGCAGTAACGCTAGAAACAAACACAGATTTACACAGCCTTTAAGTGCGCGACATGTACAAGATGGAAATTTAATGCACAGCATAACAATACAGACGCGATGACTTTCTTTTGTTTACCTGTCTCGAAATAGATAAAGTCTAACTTTTAAAAAAGCAATGACTAGAACAGCACGTCTGTTTATATTTCAGTTAGATACGGTATACATATTGTTATCAACAATGAAAGACTTCAGTAACTTTTATGCCCTTGTTCATTGTTGGATCTACAAGTTCGGAAATGCGGCTACACGCAGCGTTACTATGTTTAATTACCTCGAAAGCGTGGTTGGTATAATGACTAGGCTACAGACTACGTGCATACCGGCCCTGAGACCCACCCAGCCTCATATAAAATGGGTATCGGTGTTCTTTCCCGGGAGTAAAGCGGCCAGGGGATGATGTTGACCACTCACCTGCAGCTAGTGTCGAGGTTAAGAATGAGAGGAGCTATACCTCTACTCCCACCTGTATGCTTTCATGGCGTGGACAAGGACAACTTTAATGTTTTGATCCCAAAACTTGAGTATAGTGTTTATTACACATAAACTGCCTGAT
Source organism: Reticulitermes speratus (assembly GCA_021186555.1). NCBI lineage: Eukaryota > Metazoa > Arthropoda > Insecta > Blattodea > Rhinotermitidae > Reticulitermes > Reticulitermes speratus. The sequence goes on from JAJKFL010000012.1 coordinate 9,444,359, forward strand.
TTATTCTTCGTTATAATTTCAGTCTGAAACATTTTTCGTCCTAAATAATATACAGCAAATTTCTTTCGAGATGCTTGCAGCAACGCATGTACATCTTGGCGTCATGTGATCGTTAAAACTGTCCGGTGTAAATAAAAACTGAAGCTGCTGAACAAAAATTAATAAAAAAAATCCCCAATATCATATTTCATAAAAATACGTTCAGCGGTTCTGAAGCTGCTTCATGCATACAGACAGACAGACGGAAGGACGGACAAATCCATTGAACAGGCGCTCCGCCAGGTTGCGTACGCACTTAAAGAAAGGTCACCCATTTCACACTAAATGAATCAGGGTAGCAGTGTTCCTACGCTTTACCAAACTGGGACAGACCCTGAAATCAAAGCAGCAGTCAGATGTCCTGTAAATATGAGTAACACCGCATTCCAAAACAGGAAGTCCACAGTGACGGCTTTCGGAAGTGACATTGAGACACGGTTGTGGCCCTTGGACATGCTGGCACTGGATCAGCATCCTAACGCAACCTTAATCATCTGAAGTTGATATGTATCCTGGGTTGCTTCTCGGCCATTAAAACACTCGCCCAGACGGACACTCTCTGCTGGTCAATGAAATTCTACACAGCATTCATACTCGGTTTACACGACCTTCTAAACAGAAGCGATCTCTGTACACAGTTTTTATTATAGCTGAATGATATTTTTATACTGAAGAAACGTACGATACGATTCAAGCAGACGCAGAGGCTGTCCTCAGTATCATGAACCCGGCAAGACAATATGGGAGTTCCAAGGCTTATCGGTGAGTCAGAGATAAAGCGACAGTCCGTTAATACAGCCAGGGCGGGAAGAGCTTAACGCAGCGCTGTATCTCGAAAACGAGTTCACTTACCTGCGCTACAGAGGAACGGAATCAGATACGTGTGATATCTGCGAGACAGGAACTGTGTTCAGTAACAGCGTAGTGCGCATGCGCATAGGTACCCTCCCTCCCGCCTACAAACACTCCGCGAACACTCGTGGCATGCACATAATAATGTGCGGTTCAGACGTATCTGGGAATCTTATTGTCAAACCAAATACCCACGTTCGTTTCCCGACATGGGCTTTGGTATACTTATCTAAACCAGGGCTGGCCAACTTAAAACCACTGAAGGGCCACACAATTCGTAAGGACGTGTCCGAGGGCCGCACGTGTGTATACATATATCGTTAGGGGGGGACTGAATTCACCAGAAGGCCGCTATTTACAAACAATAAGTTACGTTAAACGTACGGTTGAATAACAAGGTAGCAGGCCATACTAAACTCGGTAAACCACAAAGAATGATTGGTTTACTGTGTGCCGTCATAAAAGTGACGAGTTATAGTTCCTAAACATTAATCTCTGCTAATAAAGTTACCACATTATGTTCTGTAGACCTGTTATATTATGTTTGTTAAACTGTGTTACTGGAACTATTCAAGTGACAGAGGGCCGCAAATACTTTTCCTCAAGGGTCGCCTGTTGGTCAGCCCTGATCTAAACCACAATGGCAAACACGGATCTGGCGTCTAATTAAGCCTTTTACGCAATAAGTAGTTAACAAATATTTTCTCCTCAGGGTAAAGACAACCGGAGACTGAACCTGACCAGTCCTCTTCCAGCTTAAAACGGAGGACTTCACACTCCTTCATGTCATGGTGCTTAGACGTAGTATATAGTGCCAACTTTGACGTCATCAACATTCACGTCAGGTTTAGTTTGTAGCACTCTTATTTCCCATTCGAGAAGTCCCGGGTTCAAATTTCAGTCATAAGATCTGCGTTCGAGTTCTTCGCGACGTGCGTTAACTTCTCCAGACAGATGTTGGTAAAGTAGCTTAGAACAGGCTACGACAGCTTTCTTCCACATAAATTACATTTTGTCCGTCACAAATCACTCCAGATAAAAGCATAAAACTGGAAACGCGCCGTAAAACAAAACAAAACTACGAAATGTGGGCCAAAACGGCGTAAAACGCACTCTCCAAGTCATTCATCTCAGCTGCCTCACCTTTCATCTACAGTGTTCCTTTTATCGTGTCCCTCAGCACGGCAGCTGCCATGGAATGTCCCGGCTAAAGCAGGCTTTCTATGCGATAAACCTGTCATGCTCAGTGACAGGACAAAAGGGACGTCTGTATTGCCACATACGCTGTCAGAAACAAAAAACCTACGTTTAAACATAATCTGTGATTAATTTATGAGCCGGTACTCAGTATTTCGTCACTTTCTGTTCAACTCCTATCCTAAACACTCAGGATACGAGATGGAATGCAGCAGTAACGAACAGAAATATCTCCGCTCATCGTAGTAATACAACCAACAAAGCACACAAATTTTCCAGTCACAACTGTACTTTATTTAGATGTTCTACATGTCTCGGGCCACGCGGCCATCTTCAGAGACTACCTAGGATGTTACTGGAAGGTACTTCGGTTTTACATTCGTATAAAATGCACATAAAACACGTATTCATATAATATATGCCTATGGTAGTGCACTGTGCTTGCTATTTAGTTCTAAAAAACCTTTCTCGTCCCCTTATTACACTTCTTTATATAAACCAGGTGTAATAAAACAGTACCTGAAATAATTACTACGTACATTTGTGAATCCTTTACATAATAATTAAAATTTATACATACAGCCATCATGTATAGTGTATCTTAAAGTTTGTATGTAATATCAAATTTTATTTTATTTTCAATTTTTTTGAGCTTTTGTTGGTTTTATTACTTGCTAATAGTGCCGACGAGATGGTGGGGGGGGGGGGGAGCCGGTACAAATTACCGGGGCCCGGCACTCCCGAAGGGGGCAAGGGCCCATGCATATGTTGCATATGTTTTTGTCTTTCTCGGTAGTATCATTATCTGTCAGTTATACAAATTAACCCTTTAAGACCACGCCTAAGTCAACCTGTAATTGAGAGTCAGTCTTTCCCATTTTTTTTCTCAATGGTTCGACAGCCCCTTGTGGGCCTAGGCCGCCTCATTTTTCGAGGCTTCACGATCACACACATTTGAGACACACCACACTCGGTAGGACTCCTCTGGACAAGGGACCAGCCCGTCGCAGAGACCTCTACCTGACAACACACAACACTCACAAGAGACAGATATCCATGCCCCCGGTGCGATTCGAACCCGCAATCCCAGCAAGCGAGCGGTCGCAGACCCACGTCTTAGACCACGCGGTCACTGGGATCGGCACAAGGAGGTTTAGCTATTACAAATATTGCAAGGGTAAGAAATACTGAGCTAATAGCCGACAAATTCAACACGGCATGGTCAACATCCGCACTCGTAAAAACGGTGCACAAGACACAACGGTAAATTATGTAAATATTCAATCAAGAGTACAGGGCCCGCAGAAATTTCAACTTGAAATTGTTAAGCATATAATATTGAAAACACGAAGCCTGTGCACGTGCAACTTTTTTGCCTATAAAAATAAATTACCTAACCTCAATAAGGCAGTTAATAATTCGCTTTAATACCATGTAGCCGGCAGTCTATATTTCGAATCTCAGTCGTGCCAACCCAAGATGACATAGTTTGATATCTTATACCAAGATATATTCTAACACATGCTGTTCAGGGACCGTATTTTAACAAGAAAGAAAATACTGTCTCCATTTTTGGAATAACAGCATGTAAAGCAAAGCAAAAAGCAGTACGTTCAAAATTTGTCACTATCAGCCCTATCCTGGTTTGCGAAGCTAGCAGACATTGTGCAGTCTGAAACCTGGCAGCTTTTGGACGACGCAAATTGACTAAGGGAGTGGCCAGATGTCCAGTAGGGCGTTGTGGTGTAAGCCGCTGGACACGACGTGTTCCAGCTTACATACGTCGATCGAAATTTAGCATTTTGTTTAGGGCCGACTGGCAAAACCGAAGCAAAAAGACTGTGTCAGACTATACAATCAGGCTCCAGAAATTTTGGTTTTCAATTTCCCCGGTTAGAAGAAGATTCTGGAAGTAGTAGAAACGCAGAAAGGAGCTCTCTCTCTCTCTCCTCTCTCTCTCTCTCTCTCAGTTTGACTTCTGAACACTAATGACGTGTTTTCGTGTGCTCAATAAGGAAATAAAATTCTTAAACTTACAAGGTATAAAGAGTGTAATCACTGTCATATTTTTAGAAATTTAAGCTAAACAAACAGAACAAAAACCTATAAACAACTGCAAATATGACAACTGCATGTGTACAGTGACATGACAACGATTAATTAGATATTCCATAAAACGAAATACTGTGTGTTATCTGAATGATAAACCGGTGCTATAAGTGTCAGTGGCTTTAGGGACTCGAACACGTGATATTCTGAGTGTAATTCACGCTCATCGATTAAGAAGCTAGACGGTGACAACCAGACACACACATTCTGTCATTTACTTTCAGACACTAAACTTTCAGTCGGCCGATCCCAGTGGCCGCGCGGTCTAAGGCGTAGGTCTACGGCCGCTCGCTTACTAGGATTGTGGGTGCGAATCCCGCCGAGGGCATGGATGTCTGTCTGTTGTGAGTGTTGTGTGTTGTCAGGTAGAGGTCTCTGCGTCCTACCGAATGTGGCGTGTCTAAAAAGTGTGTGATCGTAAAGGCTTGAACAACGAGGCGGCCTAGGCCCCCAAGGGGCTGTCGAGCCATTGGAAAAAAAAAAAACTTTCAGTCACAGCTAGGACTCAAGCATTAGCAGTGTTGTTGTTGTTGTTGTGTTGTTGTTGTTGTTGTGCTGCTGCTGCTGTTGTTGGTGTTGTCGGTTTTGTTGTTGTGTTGTTGTTGTTGCTGCTGCTGTTGTTGGTGTTATTGGTGTTGTTGGTGTTGTTGCTGCTGTGTTGTTCTTGTTGCCATCTTGAGTTTCCATTAGTAACTACTACCAACTCATGACTAACATAGTCACACACAGCGCGTGAACAGCAACTTTTCGCTGCTATGTACTGGTCCTATTCATAACCACAGCCAACTCCGCTAACAAACATACCTACGTACAGAATCGAATAACTTAGCCGTTAATATGAATGGACAGCTCTCACTCGCCTAGCTACAAAGACTGAAGAATTTGACGGAAAAGTATCATCAGAAGTTGTTGCCAAAACATCTTGTTTTAGATTCTGCAGTCAGGCTCTGATGTTTTGATAACACAGACCACAGCTTCGTATCTTAAGAACCACGAACGGCATGTAGCGCAGGGGGAGAATAGGTGCTTAGTACGGTATTTACCTCCATATGGCGACAGCAAAACACACGATCACTATCCCCAAGACGTTCGCAGCCGGTGCTGAATGCAAGCACAATAATGTTACTACTATTGACAACAATTTACATAGCGAACATTTTAAACCCAGCTTATCAGTCCAGAAGTATTCAAATACGAAGGACATACGGTGGGGGAGGGGGAAGTTAATTCTACTATTTTATTTCAGCTATTGTTATTTCATATCCGGAAACTCTTTTCAGATCCCGTTGATTTTAGCAGGAATCTCCATTATTGTTTGACAAGTGAGCCTATTTATAGTTCGTCATGTTATCGGTCAATTGTGATTTTGTTTCAACATTTACCTCACATCACTGCACCACTCCTTACTTTCGGGTAGCAATGACTTGTTATCGGTCACACAATTTTTTATGCACATACAAAGACATCTGGCATTTCTGTACCATGTACAGTTCCCACGAACTTGATATCATCACCTCAGTAAAGCAACTGGCCATATATCAGATAACCACAGTTCGATTCCCACGCAGTACCAGAAATTATTCCTTCCTGAGACTAGATCCAGGACCCACACTATCACCAATCCTATTGGCAAAAGGGGCATGGGGCTGACACACCTAATAAAAACCCAGTTGTTTCGAAACCTTTGCAATGGGGACGCGATGGCTCCAAAATGGGCCGCAGTGCCATACACAAAGAAGATTTGCAAAAAGGTAAAAATCCGTCCTTGAGTTGAACCTTGCCATAGAGACGTATGTGGGAATGGAGGTAGAGCTGCATACAGACTTTATCGAGACACTACATAGAGTTAAGTGATTAGCTTCGATGCCCCGGCTGCTTCACCCACCGGTGCCCGCTCCGTAGGAGGCTGAATGAACCCCACAGCCTGTTAGGGTGCTGTGGGGTACAGCTCCAAGTGTAGCAGTTCATCTTTCGCCGGGTAAAGCGGTTTATGGGAAAAGATGACAACCCACAAATCAGTGCCGAGGTCTATAAAGTGTGGTGTTTTACCTTCACAGTCCTCAACACGTTTTCATTTTGAGCTTTAGAGGCCCAGACACTTTACCTTATCAACTCTACAGTTAGGAGAGGGGCATGTAATTACTGTCGTGACGAAATGACGGGAATATATTCTGGAAACAGCAAGATCAGTGACGTGTACAAACTGCTTCAGTCTCTTCATACCTGAAGGTTGGTGCTTCCAGAGTTCAAGACAGTCAGCACATGAAGGTGGTAAGATTGTAAGCCCTATGCCCCGGCCGCCTTTACCCCAAAGAAATATTCCTGGTACTCATTTCTGTTAGAGGCCGAGTCGACCTCAGGGTCATAGTGCAGCCAGATGGATTATGTGAACGAACAATTCCAATAACACCATCGGGAATCGAAGCTGCGACCTTCCGGCTTATAGCACAGTGCCTCAACCAACTGCGCCACCGTGTGCCCCAGCTTGATGGGTAGGTACCAACATTCGGAGAAAACTGCCTCCTCCATCTTCAAAACTGTCAAATTCTACATCACACCCTCTCTGTTTTTGTTCTTGTTAAGGACGCTAATAAACAAACGGAATTGTTATTATTTTTTATAAAGGTAAAGGGCCTGTCCACGCCATGAAGGCATATGGGGGAGTGAAGGTGTAGCTCCACCCATTCTTAACCTCGGCATCCTAGGCACTGGATGAATACGAGTGGTCAGCTTCCCTCCCTTCCAGCTTTACCCCGGAAGAAAGGGCTGAGCTCCCTGAACAGGATGCTGGTTAGGCCCCACAGCCGAGCTGGACTTTTGTGGGAGAAAAAATCTCTTGCCCCTGACGGGAATCGAACCACGATTCTTCAAACGTTCACCCCGTAGCCTTATCATATACCAACTCCGCTATATCCACAGGTCTCTCTCACATACACACACATGGGTAGGCGCACGCGTTGAACCCCTGTTACTCTACCCGCATGCAGTTAAGTACTCGTAATTCTTACGGTTGCGGATACGTACACCAAGTGACAGCAACTGTCGAAATTAATCTGTCGATATTAAGCAGTCGAGAGGACTCGGTACTTATGTTTCAGTCGATATTGCTGCCTCGATAGCAGCACTGCTTATTCTACCAAGACTGCGGCGTGCATAGTTAGTGAAGATGTTAACTCACAGTAGCCTATACCTCAGCGATGTATAAGAGTCGTTAAACTGCAGGACTGCCACTGGTAATAATAGCTACAGATGGTACTGTAAAATTCTGCCGTTGAATTTTCAACAGGTTTTCTGCCAGTTACGCATATTCACATATACATACATACGGCTATGTATATAGATATAACATTATTTAGAAGGGATACAAACAACCTGTCTTCCTTTTCAGTGAACGAATCCAACAGCGAACGCTGACACCGCCTGAGCTGTAAGGACACGTGTGTGTAACAAGCTCGCACGTGTAACTCCATGGGGTGGAGTCCCTGAGGACGTAACAGTCGCTGAGCACATCAAAAAATTCTCCCGCTTCTATAAAATGACATTTCCTACCGCGTTCATCAAAGCTCGCCAAAGGATGGAAATCTCAACCAGATTAATCCAACCCACACCTTCACACTCCATTCCACTAAAATCCCGCTTAATATTATCCTCTCATCTACACTTAGATATCCCAAACTGCCCTTATCTACAGGTTTCCCCCCTGAAAATTATGTAAACACTTCCCATTTCGTGCCTCGCCTACCTCAAAATTCTTGGCTTGATCACCCTAATAACAGATGTTTATAATTGCTTTAGTAAGAAGAGCCCATGGAAAGAGAGTCATAACCTTCAAGCAGCCAAGAGCGTACTGAAAGGAGTGGTGCCAAGGTTACATGTGATGTCTGAACGCGAGATATTTTCTCTGTCAGGGATCCAGCGGTCCTTGAAATGAGAAAAAAACAAGTGCAATAGCATCTTCCTGTTAGCAGTGGCGTTCAAAAAAGGTCCGAACGCAGAGCGTTTCAGTGATTCATAGGCTTGCAATGAGACGGGCCGAAGATGTTGCTGTAACGGTAACATACACTAAACTATTCGATTCCCGACGACACTGCCGGCTTTCCTGACCGACGCCTACCATTTCCCCCCCAGGCGACAGCCGGGAAGCAAACCAACCGGATACAAAAACAAATAATAATTTACGAGTCGATGTTTTACTCATAGTAGATCAACGGTGTTCCTATACACACCATGAGGGTAGAGAGGAGGCGTGGAAGTATAGCCTCACTCACTGTCACGGTTGACACTAGATGGAGGTGCGTGGTCAACTTCACGCTCAGGCCGCTTTACCCCGGGGAAAGAATGCCCTGGTACCAATTGAATAAAACGCTAGAAGGGACCAGAGTCAGTCTGAACGTCTTGGATAGGACAGAAATCTGTTGCCGCTGCCGGGATTCGAACCCCGCATACTCTAGCCCGTAGCCTAGTCACTATACCGACTACGCATTACCGGCTCCGTTGCTTGTAGTATTAATTTGCAAATTCAGCCAGAGGGAAAGGGAAAGGAATTTTCTCAGTTATATTGATTTCAATACTGCAAAGCCTCTGGTGCACTTTTTCGTAAGCAATTCATAAGCTGTACTTAATTTCGAATTTACAATTCGCCATCTGCTCCACCGACAACACAATTAAATCACCTGCAACGGGAACTTCACTTATGTGAAATAACTCTCTCGATAGAGCAGATTTCCTTCTTATGAATCTACCAGTTCCACAGTTAGTCAAGAAATTCGCAGAATTTTATGAAACTCCAAAGTTCATTACCGTGTTCCCAACACCCTGTCGTAAGTACATATTTTGAGCCAAATTAAACCAGTCCGGCCATCCTATTTCTTTAAGATACATTTTAATATTATCCTCCTCTCTGCGCCTGGTTTTTAAAAGCTGGTTCTTTCCTTCAGGTTTCTCTACCAAAACTCTGTACGCATTTCTCTTCTCCCCTATATGTGCCACATGCCTCGCCCATCTTATCCCTCCTGATTTTGACGATCCGAATAAAATCTGTTGAGGAGTACAAATCACGAAGCTCCTCGTTATGCAGTTTTCTCCAGTCTCCTGTTACCTCGTCCCTCTTATGGCCAAATATCTTCCTCGGCACCCTGTTCTCGAATACTCTCAGCCTATGTTCTTCCTTAATGTGAGACATTACACTTCACATTCATATAAAGCAACAGTAAAAATTATAATTCTTTTAATTATTTTATTGTTATAATAATTTTTTTCCATGGCGCAACAGCCCCTAGTAAGCCAGGGCCTCCTCATTATCGAGGCTTCACGATCACACTCAGACACACCACACTCGGTAGAACTCCTCTGGACGAGTGATCAGCCCGTCGCAGAGACCTCTATCTGACAACACACAACACTCACAAGAGACAGACATCCATGCCTCCGGCGGGATTTTTTTTTTTTGTATTAATTCCTGGGTTTTCCCCTTTGATCCATTTGTACTGTTGAAATCCTTTTTGTCCTGCATGTCACCTTATGTTTCATGCTATCGTCCATACATCTAACACAACACAAACATCCATGCCCCGGTGGGATTCGAACCCACGATCCTAGTAAGCGAGCGGCCGTAGACCCACGCCTTAGGCCGCGCGGCCACTGGGCTCGGCTTTTATAGTAAATAGTGAAGATTTTGTTGTGAAACACGCAGATGAAAATCTAACTGTTGGAACAAACAGTTCAAATTTGGATCCTAACCAGATTTACTAACCAGATTCAGTGTCATTACTTATCCATATGCTGGAGGTTAAGTCATGGTTAGACTTGAGATATGTCAGTCTACAGGGTAACGGTGCTTATGACGTTTCTCGCTATAAACCAGCGACAAACCGGTTGATACGTACGACCGGCCCTTCGGGAGCAACAGCGTCACGTCCATGTATGGGCGGCTCCACTCGCCGCGCGTTTTTGACGTCCCTGAGCGACGTGCCTGCAAACTTAAGATACTGCTATGCGTTCGCAAAATTGCGAAAAGCGACTGTTAGCTTCATCACGTCTGTCCATCTGTCCGTGTGCATGGAAAAACTCGGCTCCAAATACACGGATTTTCATGTAATTTGGTATCTGTAGAATTTTCGAAATCCTGTTGAGAAATTTCAAGTTTCATTAAAATCTGACAAGAATAACGGGTACTTTGAATGAAGACCTATGTGCATTATGATAATATTTCGCTGAATTACTCTCATAATGAGAAATGTTTCAGACAAAAGTTGTAGAGAAAATCAAAACACACATTTTATGTTCAATAATTTTTTCCGAAAATCGTGCCGTTTATGAGATAATGTGGAAAAATATGGTAGAACCAGACAGGCCACAGATGACAATGTAATATAATGCAGAAAAGATGCGCTTTGCATGCTGGATAACTAAGGGAAGAATACAGACACAAACTCGTAATATTTAATATTTATTGCCTTTTCACGCAACAATGGTTATGCGAAATATGTACGTGCATTGCCTCTTTTGTTGTGTTTGAAATTTAAGTTTGACACTTGACTGGACACTATTTGAAGACCACGTGATCGTGTGATGAAGCAACACTCCAAGAAGGCGAATTGGGGGTGGAGCTGAAGTTACGCGTATACACTAAATAAAATTTAACAATTTCAAAGTAGTACCAATATATTTTTGTATATTTAAATAAAAAATCTGAACTTGGAAACCCTGGTTAACAGCCGGGATAAGTTATATATTATTGCCAGCAGTGGTCTGGCACATAGAGAAAGGAATATGGGCCGAGGGTGCTCGAGAATAGGGTGCTCAGGAAGATATTTGGGCTTAAGAGGGAGTTACAGGAGACTGAAGGAAATTGCATGAGTAGCTTCATGATTCGTACTCACCAAATATTATGAGGGTGATCAAATCATGGAGGATAAGATAGGCGGTGCATGTGGCACGTATGGGGCGAGAAAAATGTACAGATGGTTTTGGTGGGGATACATGAAGGAAAGAGACCATTTGGAAGACACAGACGTAGATGGGAGGATACTATTAAGTTGATCTTACAGAAAAAGGATGAGAGATTGGATTCATCTGACACAGGACTGGGATAAGTGGCGGGCCGTTGTGAATACGGCAATGAACCTGCGCGTTCCGTAAGATGTGGCGAATTTGTTGACTAGCTTCTCAAGAACTCGCTCCATGCAGTTTGTTAGTTGGTTGGTTTATTAGTTTATTAGTTAGCTAGTTGTCCTTATCATCCATTTCTCTAAACAGGCTCAACACAACCCCCACTACATCTGCCATACTTACCCTTACGCGACACAACCCCCACTACATCTGCCATACTTCCCCTTACGCGACACAACCCCCACTACATCTGCTATACTTCCCCTTACGCGACACAACCATCACTAAATCTGCCATACTTCCCCTTACGCGACACAACCCCCACTACATCTGCCATACTTCCCCTTATGCGACACAACCCCCACTACATCTGCCATACTTCCCCTTACGCGACACAACCCCCACTACATCTGCCATACTTCCCCTTACGCAACACAACCCCCACTACATCTGCTATACTTCCCCTTACGCGACACACCCCCTCTACATCTGCCATACTTCCCCTTACGCGACACAACCCCCACTACATCTGCCACACTTCCCCTTACGCGACACAACCCCCACTACATCTGCCATACTTCCCCTTACGCGACACAACCACCACTACATCTGCCATACTTCCCCTTAAGCGCAATCCAACACATCTAAATTATCGAAGTTCCATAACCATCAATACTTTTCAACGGCAGTACCGGTCCTCACAGCGCATGCGCTAATCGTCATTCCGTCGGCCGTACGTACAAGGCACCAGATGAGTGAGTAGTTATTGTAATGTACACAGCTCTGTACTTACTGTACGGAATGGTAGGAAACACTTCACACAGGACAGCCGCATTTTGACCGCCCACTTACCTGCAACAACAGAAACACAAAGTTCATAATTGTCTTTTGAATACGCAACAGATATAGCGCATGCAGAACAAGCACTCAAGAAATTCGTTTCTAAAAATATTATCGTTTCGCAATCTACATATTATAAATAGTAACACGGAACATCTGCGCACGCTAGAAGACGTTTGGCCATTCTTGTAGTGTGATTGTCTTCCCGTTTGCTGTATAAAAACCTAAAGACGATAACACACAAATCTATACTTTTGCCTGTTGTTTTATATGGGCGTGAACACGGTGTTTCACACTACGGGAAGAACACAGGCTGAGGGTGTTCGACAATAGGATGCTGACAAAGATTTCTAGGCTTAAGAGGGAGGAGGTAACAGGAGGATGGAGAAGCTTCATGATTTGTACTCACCACTAAACATTAATTTGGTGATCATGTCATGGAGTGTGAGATGAGCATGTGGCATATATGGTGGGCAGGGGGAAGAGGAGAAACCTGAAGGAACGATACCACGTCCAAGATCTAGGCGCCGATGAGGGGATAATATTAAAATTTATCTTAAAGAAATAGCGTGGACGTGGACTCTTTTCATCCGGCTCAAGATAAGGACCAATGGTGGCTGTTGTGAAGACAGTAATACACTTGAAAGTTGCAAAAACTGCGAGGAATTACTTGACTAACCTGTCTAAATTAACTGTTCCATCGAGTTACAACGCATTCTCTTACACTATGGAGCGAACGTAAATGACAAGTGTTTCGGAACAAAGTTCTTCTAACAGTATCTAGGCCTGAGAGGGCGGAATTTAAGGGTTGTGTAGCCCAGTCAGATCATCATGTGGGACTTGTGGTGGAAAAGTTGAACTGGGACAGCTCTTTATCCAAGCACTTCGGTTTTCCCCTGCCAGTGATCATTCCACCAGCGATCCATACCCATTTATCACGAGACCACGGCACAATAGTCCCTTCGCAGGCTGCAGTACCAAGGGACTCAGCCACTCCAATCCAACAAGACAGGCAATGTACGTATAACGTAACATTTAGGCGCGTTCGCGTAACCATTGTTGCCTAGGAAAAGTAATAAGTATTACAGATTCCGAGTGTGTGTCTGTAGCCTTCGTTATCCAGCATGCAATGCGCATGCGCCGTATTATCGTATGTGGTCTGTCTGGATCTACCACATTTTTTCACATTATCTTATAAACGGCACGATTTTTTTAAAAAAAGTTATTGAACATAAAATGTGTATTACGATTTTTTCTACACCTTTGTGTGGAACATTTCTCATTCTAACAAAAATTCAGCGAGATAAAATCATAAACGTACATAGGTCTTCAAGTAAATTACCCGTTATTCTTGTCAGAGTTTAATCAAACTTGAATATTTTCGACAGTTTTTCGAAAAATAATCAAATTTCAAGTTTAGTGAAAATCCATCCAGCGGGAGCCGAGTTATTCCATGCGGACGGAAAGAAGGAAGGAAGGAAGGACAGACATGACGAAGCTAACAGTCGATTTTCGCAATTTTTCTAAAGCGCCAAAAAAGAATCAAAGTACGCAATTTAAGATAGTTCACTGCGTAACGATGATCTTAGCGATTTGTATACGTTTGTACAGCCTGGTTAATACAGCGATTTAATCACGCAGTTTCTACGACCAGTAATGTTGCTCGGATGAGAAACACAAGAAATACGTATAGAATTTGAGGGAGGAAACCTCTTGAGAGATGGATAAGGAAACAGATTACACTTAGAAGGAAATTATGGAATAAGATTTTTAGTGTGGGAGATGGCTGAAAATGGCCAAGGCGGGCTTCGGTATTAACAGGTTTTAAAACCAACTTGTTTCAGTAGGTGCCAAGCCTATTCAATACACGTTTTAGGCGTGTCCGTAAAGTCTGGAAAAAGCAACAATTAGCTTTGTCATGTCTGTCCGTCCGTCCGTCTGTCTGTCGCATTGAACAACTCAGCATCCACTGAAGGTATTCCCGTAAAATTTTATATTAGGGCTTTTCAATAAAATCTGTCTATCAAATTAAAGTCTGGATGAAAATAACAGACACTTTACACGAAGACCTACGTAAATTTACGTCTCGCCGTTTACGTACACATGTACAAAAATAACAGACACTTTACACGAAGACCTACGTAAATTTACGTCTCGCCGTTTACGTACACATGTACAAAAATAACAGACACTTTACACGAAGACCTACGTAAATTTACGTCTCGCCGTTTACGTACACATGTACAAAAATAACAGACACTTTACACGAAGACCTACGTAAATTTACGTCTCGCCGTTTACGACACATGTACAAAAATAACAGACACTTTACACGAAGACCTACGTAAATTTACGTCTCGCCGTTTACGACACATGTACAAAAATAACAGACACTTTACACGAAGACCTACGTAAATTTACGTCTCGCCGTTTACGTACACATGTACAAAAATAACAGACACTTTACACGAAGACCTACGTAAATTTACGTCTCGCCGTTTACGTACACATGTACAAAAATAACAGACACTTTACACGAAGACCTACGTAAATTTACGTCTCGCCGTTTACGACACATGTACAAAAATAACAGACACTTTACACGAAGACCTACGTAAATTTACGTCTCGCCGTTTACGACACATGTACAAAAATAACAGACACTTTACACGAAGACCTACGTAAATTTACGTCTCGCCGTTTACGACACATGTACAAAAATAACAGACACTTTACACGAAGACCTACGTAAATTTACGTCTCGCCGTTTACGTACACATGTACAAAAATAACAGACACTTTACACGAAGACCTACGTAAATTTACGTCTCGCCGTTTACGACACATGTACAAAAATAACAGACACTTTACACGAAGACCTACGTAAATTTACGTCTCGCCGTTTACGACACATGTACAAAAATAACAGACACTTTACACGAAGACCTACGTAAATTTACGTCTCGCCGTTTACGACACATGTACAAAAATAACAGACACTTTACACGAAGACCTACGTAAATTTACGTCTCGCCGTTTACGTACACATGTACAAAAATAACAGACACTTTACACGAAGACCTACGTAAATTTACGTCTCGCCGTTTACGACACATGTACAAAAATAACAGACACTTTACACGAAGACCTACGTAAATTTACGTCTCGCCGTTTACGTACACATGTACAAAAATAACAGACACTTTACACGAAGACCTACGTAAATTTACGTCTCGCCGTTTACGACACATGTAAAAGAAACAAACTGACGACCTAAACATGACACGACGTCACATAGATGTAATTTTCATGCAGGGTAATCAGGGCGAAAATACAAACACATTACAATATGTAATATTTATTGCTTTCTACGCGATTGTAATGAACTACATAATATGGTTCCAAATACAGGCGATTTGTTGTGGCGTGACGTAATAAAAATGACGCAGTATACGTGTAGTGACGTCACATTACTATGCGGCTATCAGTTTTCTTGTTCACGCGATTTACATGATGCATAATTAAGGCAAATAAGCAAGTGAAATCATAGCATTTAATAGTTATTGACTATAGATGGGAATGGGAATTTCGATATGTAGACAGATTATGAATATACAGTGTATATCGATTATCCATGAGAGGATTATCCGTTGACGACAATAAGTTGCTAATGACTGACGATGAAGGTAGGAAGTAACTTGATTTAGCGCCGAGTGCTCGAACACAATCATCAACGCAAACAAAAATCCCGGACTGTTAACGTAAACAGCGTAAGCGCTGTATGTGTTATGCATATAATAAATAATTTACAGTTTTATTTTTTATTCGTGACTCAATAAAATACATGTTTGGGATTACCCGTGTTTCTCAATTACCCGTGCACCCCCTTTTCATTACCCCAGATAACCGAGAGTACACTGTACCTACAAACTGTATATAGAATTTTAAGTTTTAATTCACCGTGCATTTTATTATTTAAGATAAAACACCAACAAATGCACAAATTATAAGGTGCAAATTTTGCAAATGATATAGGGAGCAAATTTGCACCTTATAATTTGTGCATTTGTTGGTGTTTTATCTTGTATATAGAATATTGTTTGTAAGTAATCAACTACAAAATATGTCGACGCAGTAAAATTCTGAGGTCACAAATGACTGAGAAACTTAACACTGACAAAATCAATGTTAGGCAGATAAATAATAAGTTTCCAAATAAATACAGTAACACCGTAATAATAGTAACAACATTCCATATAAGTGAGGTCTTCGTTCTTCAAGGACGTTACGCAGCTTAGATTCGTAGTTTTCGACGTTTCGGTACAACCTATCGGTCCCGTCTTCAAGGGCCAAGCAGCCCAAGAAGATTCTTCTTGGAATCTTGAAGACGGGACGAATATGTTGTCCCGAAACGTCGGTAACTAACTACCAATCTACGCTGCACGACAGTCCAGAAAAGCGAAGATCTCATTTCCACAGCGACGGAAGCCTGAAATCACGCAACATTCTACAAAACACACACACAATTGCGTAGAGCAATCACACGTGTGACGTCAGCGGATTAAATTCTACGACCAACTAGGAAGAATCCAGGATGCAAAGGTCTGAAAGCGTCTCGGTTTTACGTTGCCTGTACCGTACATTTCCTTTATTGTTAGTGTGTACACTTCATATATTCATTTCTTTAATGCAAATGATATCAGACTGAGTAACCGGCAAATAAAGCACATTCGCTGTCTGTCCCGAAACGTCATCAATAGCGGGCATATCTTATCATCTCTTCAAGGCTAATTCCCCCTCCCCCTCGTCTGTGTCGGATGACACAAATGCAACGCGACGAACTGCAGAAAACAAATATTTGACGATTTATTAACGCTTGCGAACGTGACCTTGAACGAAGAGAGAGAGAGAAAAAATATTTCTCATAGGAAAAAAAATCACACGTAGCATATGTGGTAAAAAAAAAAAGGAAACATGTTTGCCTGGGTAACTTACAAGATGCTGATGTTACGTTCCTGAAATCTTACGAGAGTTTCGAGGGAATCAGCAAGGACACCCAGAGACAAGAACAAGGACAGCAATCAGCAGTGGTCACAAGTCACGGCTGTTTACTTGTCAACTTTATTTCTTCAGCTTAGATCTTCCAGAGTTAACACAACTCAATAACATGTAAGGAAGTCGGGTTTATTTTACGACGCTGTCAGAATCTCAGGCTCCTTGGCGTCGATGGTAAAATTATTATATCCCGGTGATCAAATCAAGAATGATGATACTGGCGAGGCACATAGCATTTATGAGGGGAAGAGAAATGAACGGAGGATTTTGATGCGGAAACTGAAAGAAAGAGACAACGTGGAGGACCATGGCGTAGATGGAACCATAACACTGGATCTCTTAAAGAAATACTCGTAGTATGGGCGGGCGTGTACTGGATTAATCTGGCTCAGAATAGGGACAGGGCGGGCTGTTGTGAAAACGATAATAAACCTTCGGGTTCCATAAAATGCGGAGAATTTATTGACTAGATGAGAGACTATTAGCTTCTCAAGATGGTTGCTGCTCCATGGAGTTAGTTTGTAGAATGACTGCTGAATGATGAAGAAGAATGATCGCGGCAGTTCCCTGAAAGGAGTAAGAAAAACTAGGAAGACCCGCAGTCAGGACGGGATTCGAACAGGACACCTACCGGATGCAGGTCCTGAGCGTTATGGCTACACCAGCCTGGTCTATTCTATGAAGACAGCCTTAAGGCAAATTAAAAGTAAATTTATCATTACATTCAATTAAGCACAGTGATCTGAAGACGCATTGGGGAGGAAAGGTATAGCTCCAGGCATTCTTAACTTCGGCACTAGAACAGGTGAGTGATCAGCTTCACGCTCCAGTTTCTTTACCCCCAGGGAAAGACACGGCCCTACGCACTGGGCAGGAAGCTGAATGGGCCAAGGATTGGTGTGGACGTGCTGACGAACATTGATAAAGCCTGTCCTCGCAAGAAATGGAACTGTCGCCAGGATCTGCAGTCCGTCAGCTGACTGCCATATCAAAACATTGTGATGGACGGTACGATCGATGTTCAAAATATGAGTCCCTTGTCGAGTTTATCACCTCGGACTTCGATGGTATTTATATGGCCCAAGAATACACCCTGAGGAAGGTAAAAAAGAGTTCCTCCGAAACATTTGTACCTAACAATCTACACGGCGTCATATCCCAGAAGAATGAAACCTTCGTGGTATCGCTGTAATAATCTAAAATCTCGCATGCCTAATTAAAGCATCTTTCGCTATGATCAACAATTGATGAAAATCGCAGAAAATTGACTTCGTAACAGCAGATTTGTGAATTAAATAAATGAACATGACGATAATTGAGGTACGAAAAGTAGGGACGAATGAATTTAGAAGATAAGTGTGAATTGCCATGCCGTGTATCTTTCCACAATTTTTATTTTCTGCACTGATATGCGAAGTGAGAAGAATCTGTACTTCAGAAGGAGACAACAGTCAGTAAGACAGAGAGGTTCTTCAGGGTGTAACCTGGCTCTGCAGTTTTGATCCGCTGTGTAGAATACAACAGGTAGATAAGAGCCAGTAGGTGTACATTAACTTGATGGATCACGTACTATGGCGGGTGGGTGAAACAGTACAGGCAGCAACAAAAGTGTGCGCCACTAATGCAGGCCACACACGTTCAGGTAGGCCTGTCAGTTTTGCCTGCGCAGGCCGCCAGAAGATAGACGAACAACACAGAAAAATACAAAGCAGGTTCTGACTGGCTTCAACACGTGGCCTGAACTGACGCCGTTCCGGCCGGCCGGAACCTACACACGCTCCGGTACGCCTGCGCAGTCCTCAGGCCTGCCGGTTGGTCGAACGAGTTTTCGTATTTGCTCCGGCCGCCTGTACAGTTTTAACTGAAACGTGTGCCGGAACCTACACACGCTCCGGCGGCCTGTCGCAGGCATAACTGTGCAGGCAAAACTGACAGGCCTACCTGAACGTAAGTGGCCGGCATAAGCCACAGACTGTCACGTTTTATCAACAACATATGTCGTCCTCATGACAAAAAAAGAAAAATTAATAACCGAGTTTTTCGTTTACTTTCAAGAGATTAAAAGGAAGATAACTGGTTGGTTATTTAAACTGCAGACCAGGTCAATGACTCGTACCTGTATATGTCATCTGGCGTATGAATTACTCTTGATGCAGAAAGACATTTAAATTTAGGGTCATCCGTAATAACATATTACCTACGTCCATCTTTAAATCATGACAGCTACCACCTGTCGCAACGTTTCGCGGATCTGCTTCCTTGTGGCCGGAATACAGCAATTACAGTCTTGTTCCTATTTTGTTTTGCAACTCGGAATGAGTAAGTTAATTGAAAATAACTGAATACGGGCATACTTACTCTGCACGATAAACAGCGTGAGGGGAGAGGAGCTCTTCTTCTTCTCCTCCTCCTCCTCTTGGCGCTACAACTCTGTGAGTTTTGGCCTCCTCAACAATTCTCTTTCCTGCTTCTCTATCCACAGTCATCTTACTCCAATTTTGAATCTTCGTTTTTCCCAGATCCGCTCTGACATCATCCTCCCATATTATCCTCGGTCTACTAATGCTTCTTTCTGCAGTTCGTCTCCACTCTGTTATTCTTTTCACCGCCCATTCTTTATCCATTCTTACACTATCCCCAATCCATCTTATTCTCCGTGCTTTTATGTATCTAACTATATCTGCATGTTTGATTAGCTAACCTATTTCCTCATTAGTTCTTATTCTCCGAGCCCCATCTTGATTTTTTATTGTGCCGTATAACTTCTTCTTCATTACTTTCCTCCCAAACACTCAACTGTTGTTCACGTATGTCTTTTAGTATCCAGGTTTCGCATCCACACGTGACTACTAGTCTTATCAGACTTTTACAGACGCGCATTTTAGAACTTCTTGTTAGTAATTTGCTAGCTTCATTTGTTTACTTGCATAAAATACTGTATTCCCTGCTGCCACAGCAGCTCTTACTTCATTTTATAGCGTTTCCCTTCTGTTGTTCATCCCATAAAGAAGAGACAGTCGCGTCTGAGCGATCAGTACTCTATACTCCAAAATGTTCCGGAATCGATTCTCGATTCAAAGGACAGCGATTTCGCAGTTTTCTGTCCCACCGGACATATTCCACGCCTTAAGTCACCACTGCCTCCTTCCACGTATGTTCCAAATTCATCACTCAAAAATCATTCTCATGTTCGTTAATATATAGATTTGAGCTTTACCTGCACGCCCTTTAAATAAACGGCGACGGTAAAACATAAATCTTCTGAACAGGGGTGCACAAATTTCCAAAAAATCCAGGAGCCTCGTCAAAATTCGAGGAGAAAGTAAGCCAGTAAGTAGGGTACGTTCCGAGTGCAAGTCCAGAAATGACTCTGTTGTGGAGGTTATAAAATGATAATGCTACTAGAGTGAGCTTCTGTATCTGGAATTTAAAAAAGAGTTTAATGACATGGCTTCTGTGGTTTACTTTACGACACTGTCGGCACTTCAGAATGTACGACGTCGATGGTAGGACAACTGGTTGACAATAAACAGGAGAGCAAGTGGAAGAAAGAGGTCGTGGCCTAATCAATACACTACTATCAATACATTCAGAAGCAAGTATAAAGGCACAGGGGTGTCACCATCAGGTGCCGAAACATGTAGAAGTTTTTTATGTTATGTTCACCGTGCATCTTAGCTATAAGCTTCAATTTTTTTAACCAACAAATGCACCTTTTATTCTCCCACTTCTATCTACCCTACATATGTTTCGACCGTATTTTGTTCATCATCAGGGGTATACCGATATAGTCACTTCACTGTTCACTCATTCATTAGGTATTAACGTAGAACATTATGCTGTTAGCTATTGGTGACTGCTAATTACTGTAAACAGCATATAAACCGAGACAATTCAAAACTTGAAGAAACTGTGATTGTGTTTTTTAGCTATTGGTGACTGCCAATTATTGTAAACAGCATAATATTCTACGTTAATACCTAATGAATGAGTGAAGAGTAAAGTGACTATATCGGTATACCCCTGACAATGACCAAAAATACGGTCGAAACATATGTAGGGTAGACAGAAGTGAGAGAATAAAAGATGCATTCGTTGGTTAAAGAATTGAAGCATGTAGGAGTTTTATAATTGCTTCTGAATGTGTTTCATTAGGTGCAAAAGTTGGTTGATGTAGTGACTGTAAGAATATGCACGGCATGAATGACATAAAAATTTACAATACACTACTGTTTGGAGTAAATTAGAAAAACCACAAAAATGTCAGTCAGGACAGACGGTGTCCCTGTCGAAATTCGAATTGGGCACGAACAAAACACAAATGCTACAGCTTATCGCCACGTGAACCCGCTCGGTTACATGATTTTATACGGAACATTCACAGGAATGTAAATTATAGCACTGGGACGAAACTTGGAAATGTGCCCTTCCAGCTTCCCTGTCGGATTCATTTCCGTTAGAGTCCCTCATTACATTCCAGCCTGGCAGTCCAACTGTTTTGACTTTTTAAACGTAATAAACTGGATTTGACAGAATGACATATGTAAAAAAAGAATAACATGGGCTTCAAAGGGTTAAACCTAATCACTACTGACTTCTTGTATCCTATTATTTATGACTGCTCGCTCCGTATCTTAGTTTCACGGCGCTCAAACATAAATTCAGAGCAACGTGCAGACGAACTGCTCTGGCATATCCCAGCAACTGCTCTACAGCAGGAGTTCTGAACCTTTGTCGCTGGCGTTACCACAAAATGAAATTTATCAATTTCAGTGTAACACCAATCTTCTTTCTTGTATTTAAATGAAAATGCTTAACTCGGAAAGACTGGCTGACAGCAGGTACGACTTATATAATGTCGCCAGCAATGCTGCATATTAGCAAATACATGTGGCTCATTACATAAAATCGTGATCCGACAAATGTACACTCTTTATTATCTGCCATTTAATACAGTTTATATTAATAATAGTCCAACATGTTTCGAACTATGTTACAGTTCATCTTCAGGGACTCAATTGAGTATCCACACGTTACAAACGTTTGTCATATATATGTGGAAACCGGATTAAGATGGATAAGGCTGCTGACGAGGAGTGGCTGTGTGGCCTTCAAGGGATCAGCAGGTATGTCACCTCCAGACGTTTTACGAAGCCTTACTGAGAACAATTCTAAATATTCGAATACGTACGAGCTTTACATACGTAATGCGGCACAACCTGGATTTAATTATTCATTCATTCAATGAATGGTTTAATTCACCTGCACGGGTGTAACCGAGGCTATCAAGAATTAACCGAACTCGAAAATAAGAACAGTCGAAAGGTAATCCCAATAAATTATGTAGGCATATATATAACTAACTCCATGGAGCAGAGTCTTTCTTGAGAAGTTAACAGGTCGTCAGTTAGTCAACAAATTCCCCGCGTTTTATGGATCCCGAAGGTTCATTACCGCATTCACAAGAGCCCGCCACCTGTCCCTATCCTCAGCCATATCAATCCAGTCCATGCCCCCCCCATCCTACTTCTTGAAGATCCATTTTAATATTATCCTCCCATCTACGATGTAGGCCTATACATTTTGCAAATACGTTCGTTGTAACGTTATAGTGCAGCGCCTTAAAGTTCATTTACAGCAGCCACTGACAGAGCACAACAAAACAGACATCACGCAACGCAGGACTGGACAACATTTGTATTGTGTTTTGTTAAAACACATTACATGAAACGTGTCAGAAATAAAACTTCTAGATGGAATTTAACGCGATCCACATTTTATATCATCCGCTAACTTTTCTGCATGATATGACATTTCTGAGAAGTACCATAGGTTAACTTTGAGCTAAATTTCTGTAAAAATATATCGATACGTACAATCTGAGTCCGCAATTGGATAGCCGGGGCCCTAGTCAAGAATCGAACAGAGATTCTTCTGTGTACAAGTCAGATGCAGTATTACTGTGCTGTGTGCCCGAATATCAGTCTGCTGGCACACTAACCGAATCGACTTCAGTCCAGTCGAATTGAGGATGACACTCTTGAGATGCTGCTCAAGCATATCCATTTATATTATACAGAATTCATCTATACCTCAGTAAAACTGCACAAGGCGAACTGAGTGACTTTGGTGGTCTGCATTTGCTGCATACTGGTGAATGGAACTCGATTAGATGCTGCTGTACTCGATTTGTTTAGTGTGTTCAGCCTTAGTGACCCAGACGCCATTCAACTCGACTGGATTCGATTCGTCTCGACTCGATTCGGTTAGTGTGCCCGTAGCCTTAGTGACCCAGAAGCCATTCAACTCGACTGGACTCGATTCGTCTCGACTTGATTCGGTTAGTGTGCCCGTATCCTTAGTGACCCAGGCGCCATTCAAATCGACTGGACTCGATTCGTCTCGACTTGATTCGGTTAGTGTGCCCGTAGCCTTAGTGACCCAGACGCCATTCAAATCGACTGGACTCGATTCGTCTCGACTCGATTCGCCTCAACTTGATTCGGTTAGTGTGCCCGTAACCTTAGTGACCCAGACGCCATTCAACTCGACTGGACTCGATTCGTCTCGACTTGATTCGGTTAGTGTGCCCGTAGCCTTAGTGACCCAGACGCCATTCAAATCGACTGGACTCGATTCGTCTCGACTCGATTCGCCTCAACTTGATTCGGTTAGTGTGCCCGTAACCTTAGTGACCCAGACGCCATTCAACTCGACTGGACTCGATTCGTCTCGACTTGATTCGGTTAGTGTGCCCGTAGCCTTAGTGACCCAGACGCCATTCAAATCGACTGGACTCGATTCGTCTCGACTCGACTTGATTCGGTTAGTGTGCCCGTAGCCTTGAGCACAATAAGCCTAAGGCTGCGGTTGCATCCGGAGCGAATGCCGACGGGCCCATAGAAAGAAGAAGAAGAAGTGCCCGTAGCCTTAATGACCCAGGCGCCATTCAACTCGACTGGACTCGATTCGTCTCGACTTGATTCGGTTAGTGTGCCCGTAGCCTTAGTGACCCAGACGCCATTCAAATCGACTGGACTCGATTCGTCTCGACTTGATTCGGTTAGTGTGCCCGTAGCCTTAGTGACCCAGACGCCATTCAAATCGACTGGACTCGATTCGTCTCGACTTGATTCGGTTAATGTGCCCGTAGCCTTAGTGATCAGACTGCATACTCGATTCGTTTATTGTACCCGTACCTTAACGACTCACACTCAATTCGATTCGACTGGACTCGATTCAGTTACTATGAAAGCAGTCCAAACCTGGGCCTTCCAATTATACAGCAAGAGGGGTGAGCAAGGCGACTAACAAACTACATTTCCTTGGGACGGCTTGTTTACTTTGCAGTTAGTGCTCGGGGAACTTCACATGTTCCAACACATGGACAAATTCCAGGGCTATTTTACTGAGATGATCTGACGGACGGATGGCGTAGGAACAGTATGACCTTCACGCGTAATTTACGAGCCATTATATTTGAGTCTCCTCCCCTTCCTCTCCCCTTCCCCATACTCATTATTCAAGCGACAGCTGATGAAGTTCCACTTGCCACATATTGTTGTTTACAAAGCGGCGCTAAGCATCTCAGGGACGAATCCACACACGCCGGCCTGCATACTGACGTCTCTCATATTATCAAATATCACAAAAAAAAAGTTCTCACCCTACACAATACATAGGTCAAATTTTATTACATGCCACTAAAATAACGGAAATGAAAAAAAAAAATACGTCGATTCGTGTGACCACAGTATTTAAAGCGCGCACTGTTTATTCACATGCAGAGCGGATGGAAATTTATACCAAACAAAAAAAAAAAGTCGTTTTATTCAGAATGAGAACATCTACGTAAGTTGAAGAAATTTGTCAAAAGAGGAAATATTTATCAATTTAATCTTGCTAAATCCGTATACAGAAAATACTATGCCTTCGCTCTACTGTCCTTGTAAGTGTCAGAAAGTTGTTCGGGATCAGACGAGGAGGTGGCGCGACTCAGGTTTTCAGTCAGTATTGCAGTATCTGTCCTTGCAGAAAAAGAAATCCTCTAGACAGAAGCAGTGCCCAGTGTACAGTCTTATCGTGTTACATTTAATATATCAGTGCAGTGCTTTACAACCGCATTTACTCGCACGAATAGCTAGGGAAAATATTAATAATATACAGTTTCTGATTTCCTGCTTTGAGGTTTTGAACAGTTCACATTAATTGTACAACACTTTAATGTAATACCAAAATATTAAAACAATTAATAAAACAGGAAATTGAATAAAAATTTTCATACCTCTTAGGTGTGCTGTTATGTTAAAATTGCAAAGTATGTGTTAATAATCACATAATGATCACATTACTGTGCGTGCTACATGGACTTAGTACTTGCTTCAAACTGGCGGTAAAATCTCTTAGAAAAATTCAAATAAGTATTACAACAGTCTCTTGCTCGCTGTAGCCCCGAGCAGTTAAGAGCTTTCAGAATAAACTATGAAAAAAATGACAATTCCCAAATAACTTCGCGTACCACCAGAAGACCATCCGCGTACCACCAGTGGTACGCATACCAGCGGTTGAAAAGCACTGCATTAGTGTAAAAACACCTGTCTTTCCAAAACTTTTCTAGCCACTGAAATTAGTACTTTTGACAAAAATTGATTTTTTACAAATTTCTGTTGAAATTTAAAAGGGATTTGAGCTGTTACAAAATAACAAATACGCCAATTAGAATAAAATTATAAGCAACAAGCGACTTCATCCATCTGCCCCCGTGCTTGTCAGTGGAATAAATTAGTCTAGTCAGGTTTCGAACTCCGCTCAAGGACTAGTTGTAATTTCACAGCAAAAGTGTGACAAGTAGAACGTGAGTCCCATAACAGAAATGAAAAGTTCCACGAGAAACCAGTACGACAGAATTTACTGTGTTGAGTTCACTTTAACATAAACTTACAGAACCAAGTCGCATCTTTGGCTTCCGTGTATTCCATCACTTTTTCTCTGAAACGCAGAGGGGAAGGAAAGAAAGAACAGCGGCAAACATAAAAAGAAAGAAAAGTTGTTTAATCGCGAAAGAAGCAATGGAATGGCCGAAGTTGCAAAAACAACTGCACAACACTTGGCTTGGTTCAGTGTAAGTGTAGGAAGCGGGTGTCCGAGCATGACCAACAAAAAACGTAACAAGTAAAAAAAAACAAATGTAAATTTGTTAGTATGGCAGCCTGGTGAATTCTTTAAGTAACACGAAGAGTATGGGAGACGAGGCCTTGAATATGATGTCACTCTCTGTGGTCTTCCTAAGACTAATTGTGCAGCCGGAAGTGGGGATATGAGGTTTCAGTAAGACATGGAAGGAAAGAAATAAAGAAATAAACAAAGGATGGAAAAAATTAAGTATTAACTAACTAACTAACTAACTAACTACCTCCATGGAGCAGAGTCCTTGAAAAGCTAACAGGCCCTCAGTTAGTCAAGAAATTCCCCGCATTTTATGAAACCCGAAGGTTTAAAACCGCATTCACAACAGCCCGCCACCTGTCCCTATCCTGAGCCATATAAATCCAGTCCATGCCCCCCCATCCCACTTCTTGAAGATCCATTTTAATATTATCCTCCCATCTAAGCCTGGGTCTTCCAAGTGGTCTCCTTCCCTCAGGTCTCACCCACCAAAATCCTATATGCACCTCTCCCCTCACCCATACGTGCTACATGCCCCGCCCACCTCATTCTTTTTTATTTGATCACCCGAATAACATTTGATGATGAGTACAGATCATTAAGTTCCTCGTTATGTAGTCTTCTCCACTCCCCTGTTACCTCGTCCCTCTTAGGCCCAAAAGAAGTAAGTATTGTAAATGAAAAGTAAGGCACAGGAAGGAACAAAGCAAAAAAACATGCAAAACAGGAAGAAAATAAATACAAAACAATAAGGAAAACAAAGAAAAAATACAGTAGTAGAGAAAGCTAAAATACACGGTAAAACGGTCAAAGAGGTAGAAGGTAAATTTGTCCCTATGCACGCCATGAAGGCATATAAGGGGAGTGAAGTTATAGCTCCACTCATTCTAAACCTCGTTGATAGATGGATGTGAATGGTCAGCCTCACACCCGACCGCTTTACCCCTGGCGAATGAGCCCCAAGTACCCACTGAATAGGAAGTTGGAAGAGATAAATCACTTTTAAGAATGGACAAAAATAGAAACAAGGAAATGAACTAATTCTATTGAGCAGAGTCCGTCTTAAGGGGCTGAAATTTACTCGGCTAGTCACGAAATTTCTCGTCTTTTAGGCAGCCTAAGTTCTATCATCACGTTCACAACACCCTGCCATTGGACCCTACATATAGACAGTTGAATCCAGTTCACGCCTTCACATACGTATCTACTTTCATTTTATTATTTCATTTTTGGTTTTTTAACGACGCTGTAAGCAGCTAACATCACGTATCGTCGAACAGTACAAGTATTGAGATTAATGAATTGGAAAGAATGTGGAATAAAGCGGCCGTGGAATAATTTAATATGCCGTGAAAAAACAAGGAAAACACCTCAGGGAATACAGTCAGTGACCCGTCCGAGAATCAAACCGTGAACCACAGCATACAAATCCGACGCGTTATACCTGTTAAGGCAACCTGGTCGATTTTCACAAACACAGTAGCGATACCCAGTGTTTAAGCAGCTGGTGTGCAAACCTAGCTATACTACACCACAAGCTACTTTCAAGTTAATTGTTTTAAATGTAAAGCCTTCTCTAAGCGCCTCAACATCACACGGGCGGGCATGGTATGGGGTATTTAGCAGTGAATTATGCACAAGGGTACTATATACCAGGACGATAAGCCTGTGCTAGCCTAAACAAATTTAGCACGGCGTCACGGAAGTTTTTAAACTGAAGGTTTCTTACAGACTGAAATTTTATTGGTGGATGTCACCTGAACACACAGACCGATTGGAAACAGAGTAAGAACAAACAACCTACAATACGATAGTGAATCCCTAAGGTGAAACCAGGACTTTGACATTATTATTAGTATTAGTATTAGTGTCCACGGCCGCTCGCTTACTGGGATTGTGGGTTCGAATCCCGCCTAGGGCATGGATGTCTGTCTCTTGTGTGTGTTGTGTGTTGTCAGGTAAAGGTCTCTGCGATGAGCTGGTCCCTCGTCCAGAGGGGTCCTACCGAGTGCAGTGTGTCTAAAAAGTGTGATCGCGAAGCCTCGAAAAATGAGGCGGCCTAGGCCCCCAAGGGACTGTCGAGCCATTGGAGGAGGAGGAGGATTAGTATTAGTATTATTATATCATTACTGCAGCTAATTTTCGATCTTCTAAATAACTGGTTTGCAACAGGCAGCATCACTGCCAAAAATTCTGACACATTTCTTCCTTCCATACACGTGCTGCATGACCAGCCTATCGAAATCCCCTTCATTTGTACAAATTTACAATATTAAGCAAATCTATCAGAAAGGAAGTTTCTTCTTATTCTTCTTCCTTTTCGTCTTCTTCCAACTCATGGACTGAGTCCAACGAGGTCGTGCCAACATTCTTCTAGCCACGTCTCTCTAAATACGCCAAAGCCAATTTGGACAGTTTGTTACCTCTTCTGTTATATTTTCAGTTTTCAGTAAATCTCTTTTTTTTTTTAAGTTACCTCATCCCGTAACATTATTATGTTGCATAACACAGGACCCCCAAAGTGGTTACTTTTACACCTCTTTGGCCTACATTTCTTTCCTAAGAACTCAATCCACGTACAACGTTGTTCCCAAAGAAGCACAAGACAACGTATCAGATCGATGTAGTAAAATATCTAGCAAAATTACGTTTTTATCTGTCCTGATCTTGAATGTGTTGATAAGCAGTCGAAGACAAAGCGCAAACAAAATAAATCCAACACGCTGTTGGCATGATGCAGTCTGAGATTTCCTGAACAATAAAATTATTGCCACATAAGAATATAAAATTCATCTTTTTATGTTCTCTCACCTGACACCGCACTCAAGTGCTATAAATAAAGACAAGGTTGTCTGTGCGAAGGCCATGAAGGCATGTGGAGTGCAGCTCCACGCTTTCTTACTCAGCACTAGATAGCTGCACTCACTGGCCGCTTCCCTTCCGGGCAAAGAGCCCCGACATCCACAGACTATAAGGCTGGGTGGACATTGTGTTACGTGGGCAGATTCCCATTGTACAGGAGATGGACCTAGTCAGACTCGATGTGACAGTGAAGAATCCCAGATTGTAGCCAAAACTTTAACCTAGTCCTTGATTTACGCCCGTTTGCTTTAACGCCCCTTGCCACTTTACATCACTTCTTAATTTACGCTCTCTCATTTTCGGTTTCACGCCCTTTGGCTGGCTGCGCTCTATTACACTAACCCCTACCTATTTCATAATTTTTACGGAATATCATTTTTTATTTACAACCACTTTTTCAGGAACACAACTAGGGCGTAAAACAAGGGCTGGGTGTATTGGGTAACCCTTATTCGTAAAGAATATGAGATTTGAGGTTCTGACGCTGGTACTATCCTCAAGGTGGCGGCAACAGAATTCTCAGAAAAACTGTTACGTATTCATGAACAGAAGACTGTAAGCTTAAAACAGGCCTGAACACATAAATATTTATTTAACACACTTAACGTATCTGAACGTACAGTATATTTCCTGCCTACAACGCTATGTGTTATACAAGCAGACAACGTCTCACGTACAAAGTAAATTACAGTCGAACCCGGTTACAACGACACCGGTTTATACGACACCTCGTCTACAGCGTCAGGTATTCTGCGGTACCAATTAATTCGTCACTCTTAACCATAACGTTACACTACTCGGTTGTAACGACACTCGTTTATAACGACACAGAATATTGAGTTCCTTTCATGACGTTATAACGAGTTCGACTGTAGTTTTCACGAATAACTGCAGTAGCAGTGGACACAGTCTATTCCTACTTCATACGTCATCAAATCAAATACACGTTTGCCGCCAACTTAATAATGACACAACAAAACCCCCGCCCCGCATGTCCTTCAGTATTATACAAATAATATTGCAACATAACTCTCGTTTATCGTACAGGAGCCACCGCATGTCTTCAGTACGAACAAGCAACTTTTTCATTGCATGAATTTAAATATTTCTTAAATAACAGCTTGATGGTTGCACCTGAAAATTTTTCTTACAATCAACACTCGGGAAGGGAAGTGATGGCGGGTGGAGGGGGTTATCGTTGACATTCATTCATTGCAATAGGTCCACAGCCTCTTCCACGCGAATGTGAGATCCAGTGCTTCCTCCTTCAACCACTATCATCTCTTTTCCTTAAGGTTAGCCAGTAGCTCCAGTTCTTTCCTTCTATCTCTCTTTCAATCACATGTTTCATAAGGCAGTTCCTACGCAAGATGTTACCAATCCAGTTAGCTTTCTTTCGTTTTATTGTATGTAGGATATTCCTTTCTTCCTTGACTTTATTTCTCACACGATCGGTCCAACTGATCTTCTCCATCCTTCTTCAGCACCACATTTCAAAATTTTCCAGGCATTTCTGGTCTATTTTCCGAAATGTCCAAGTTCAGCACAATACAAAGCTATGCTCCAAATGTAGCACTTTAGTGGTTTCTTGCCACAAATTTAAGTCAAATTTGCTGGAGAATATTCTTATTTTTTAATGCCGCTTTTGCCAAGGCAGTCCTGGATTTGACACTGTTGAATATTCAGTTGTCGTCGTTCCAGAAATGCTGCATTATAAATGCACAAATTATGATATCTCATGGGGCAAAAAAGCGCTTAACTAAACGTGTCGACTCAGAGCGGGCACTGGACGGACAAGTGACGAAACCCGCCAACAGACAAAATAATTTTGATTTTCTAATTTTACATTGATTTGTTTGTTAATACAAAGACGTTTTAGGCCGATCCCAGTGGCCGCGCGGTCTAAGGCACGGTCTGCGGCCGCTCGCTTGCTGGGATTGTGGGTTCGAATCCCACCGCGGGCATGCTGTCTGTCTCTTGTAAGTGTTGTGTGTTGTCAGGTAGAGGTCTCTGCGACGGGCTGGTCACTCGTCCAGAGAAGTCCTACCGAGTGTGGGTGATCACGAAGCCTCGAAAAATGAGGAGGCCTAAGCCCCCAAGGGGCTGTTGAGCTATAGGAAAACAAAAGACGTTTTAGATCTGAATATCACTTCCTATTGTAATACCCATATCTTCTGTCCTGAAAACCTATTATTAATCACTGGTTAATCTTACAATTGACAGTGATTTTTCCTCTCTCGAAACCTGTTACTAAATCTGTAACAAAATCAACGGTGTGTCGTACAATCGATGGCATAGTATAATGGAGAAAACAAGGTACTTGTCTCAATACATTTGTCGCATATATAACGACAGCCTGCTATTTATAACTCGTTGTATATTCAGAAACAATTCTGAAATCCACAAAGGTAACGCACCGAACGTGCGTGCATTCTCATGACAGCCTACCTCAAGGGGTTGTTTTCGATATGTATTGTGCGATTTTTAGACGTGGCCCTGTCAACTGAATGTGCAGTGAATTTCTTTGCGTCTAACAACCCATATTATTTATAACAAGAAACACCGGCGCCAGCTCCAGTCATTTCCTGGCAATGTGTCACGCGTTTCCTTATCAGCGGTTTCTTCAGACGGACACAATGCAACTGCATAACAAATACTGAGCTACACATGTCCGGTCTTACTTCCCGTCACGCGCAACCCAGCGGCCAGAATTAAACAAGACACGCAATGTGCGTTAACGTAACACTGAGGTGCGTTCGCGTAACAAGTGTTGCCGTCGAAAAGCAGTAAGTATTACATATTCTGTGTGTGTGTCTGTATTCTTGCCTTGTTTATCCAGCATGCAAAGCGCATGCGCCATATTATATTATCATCTGTGGCTTGTCTGGCTGTACCACACTTTTCCACATTATCTCATAAACGGCACGATTTTCGGGAAAAAGGTTATTGAATATAAAACGTGTGTTTTGATTTTCTCTACAACGTTTGTCTGAAACATTTCTTATTCTATGAAGAATTCAGTGAGATACTATCATAAATGTACATAGGTCTTCATGCAAAGTACCCGTTATTCTTGTCGGGTTTTAATAAAACTTGAATTTTCTGAACAGATTTTCGAAAAATACTCAAATATCAAATTTCATGAAAATTCGTCCAGCATGAGCCGAGCTGTTCCATGCGGACGTACGGACAAACGGACAGATAAGACAGACAGACAGACATGACGAATCTAATATTCGCTCTACGCAATTTTGCGAACGCGCCTAAACATTCGACTGCAGTGTCATCTAGCTTTGTGACGCACTGGTCTGCGCAAGAAACAAAAGAGTACTAAGGGAAAGGCAGGAACATGAACTGACACATTGTGGGCAAGGCAAGACAGCGGCAGAGCAGCTTCACACTGCACATCCCGTTGTTCGTAGTGTCAATACTGGCAAGAGTTGTCAGTCAAATAAATATGTTTTATTTATTAACACAGTGGATATAGCTACATGTTTCGTCTAACTATAAGCATTCTTCAGCATATAAAGTAATCAAAGAGTAATATACAACATGTATAATAAACTGTATTGTCAGTTAAAATCAAGACTGATCTCATCTTGCTATATAAGAAGTATGACATTCTTGGTACAACGTCTTACTGTAGATGTGCGTCTCTTTGGTAACTTAATGGTTAAAATGTGTTGAAATTAAAATGAAAATGAAGTATTTTTCGATACAGTGAAGTCATTAAGTTGTGAATGGCAATTTATGGTCCGTAAAAATTTTCTAGTTGTGAAGTATCGTTATTGTGTAAGGGTTTCCTTACGAAGGGCACTTCGAGTTTGACTTTCACTTTCACCATTGTATGGTTTATTGATTGGAAACGCAGTTCAGCACGTACAGTAAGCCATCTCTTGTGTTTCCCTGCCAATACATCACGCTTATTATGTAACAAGATGAGTGCAATCTTGATTTTAACTGACAATACAATTTATTATACATGTTGCATATTATAGTCTGAAGATGGCGTATAGTTAGCCGAAACATGTCCGTATATCAACTGCGTTAATAAATAAAATACTTGTGCTTGACAGAAAATCGTACGAGCCGGAGAGCGTAGTCGGTACAGCGAGCTGAACGGTCCGGGGTTTGAATCCCGGTGAGAGAAAGAAGTCCAGACCGGCTCTGGGGCCCACCCAGCTTCCTATTCAATGGGTAGTTGAATGGGAAGTTGATCACTCCTCTCCATCTAGTGCCATAGATAAGAGCTAGTGGAGCTATACCTCTCTTTCCCTACATGCCTTCATGGCGTGGACAGGGAAAACTTTAACTAACAACTGTTGGGATCATAGCTACAGATTGTTGTAAAATACTAGCAGTAAATTACTGTTGTATCTACTGATGTGTCACTCACGCAGAGTACATAACTGTTCCTACAGTAACGTGTCGTGTACTACAGGGACTAGGTTACGGAATGGACTATAGGAGAATTGGAGTTGGATTTTTCTGTTCTTCAGTGCATCCACCCGCGCGATGGAGACTCCTATCCACTGAGTACCGGGGTCTACTTCGTGCTTGTAGGCAAAGCTATCACTATACATGCCTGGACAGGCCCTTAGGGTTCCAGGAGGTTGAGGCTCCCAGATTTCTAGACAATCGGCACATGAAGGTGGTAAGGTTGTCAGCCCTGCGCACCGGCCGCCTCCTGGTACTCATTTCTGTTAGAGGCTGAGTCGACCCCAGGGCCATAGTGCGACCAGAAGGATTAAGTCAATGAAAAATTTCAATGACTCCATCGGGAATCGAACCCGCGACCTTCCGGGCTTGTACCAACTGCGTGCCACCGTGCAGGGTAGGGCATATGGCGAATTACGGGACCCCTTACCATCAGCCAGCGCGGAGGTTAAGAATGTATGGATATACAAATCCAATCCGTCCTAAGTCTTTGTGGTGAAGTGCTTAATTAAGTAAAAGAATAGCTTCAGACTAGGTGTAAACAACAGGCCCCCTTTATGCTCACTAAACACTCGTACTTGACCTATCTTGTATGCACTTAGCAAACTGAACCTAACAGAGTGAATCTTGCGAAGGCAAGACTTGTCGATTTCCATTAAATAAATAGTCAGTACTAGGATACAGGTTTGGCCACAACACCGACTACCCTGAGGATTATCCGGTTTTCACGACTCTGGGTGAATGCCAGGAGAGCACTTCGCAACAGGTACGGCATTTCCTTCGCGATCCTTACAAGTGCAGCCTAGCACCCTCGTATTCCATTCGACCTCTAAAGCACTGTCCCTGTCATTAAATACGAATAAGCCAGCCTTTCATGACACAGTTTTTTTTTCCTATGGCTCGACAGCCCTATATGGGCCTGGGCCTCCTCGTTTCGTCGAGGTTTCATGGTCACACACATTTGACACACCACACTCGGTAGGACTCCTCTGGACGAGGGACCAGCTCGTCGCAGAGACCTCTACCTGACATCACACAACACTCACAAGAGACAGATATCCATGCCCTCGGTGGGATTCGAACCCACGATCCTAGTAAGCGAGCGGCCGAAGACCCACGCCTTAGACCGCACGGCCACTGGGATCGGCTTTCATGACACAGTGACTGCGGTTAATTCTGCGGAACTGTCTGGGCGGAAACACAGATATATACGGGTATGAAGTTTTTAATGTGTCATTCCTATTTTCATTATGGAAATACAGCTTATGGTGTCATCCACATGTGATGGTGCCTGCACTCTTCCTCTCGCGGCAACTTCTGAACCAATACCCACTCTTTCATGAAAATTATGTCTCCACCTCCTACAGTAACTTCCTCCTGAATTCGATTTTATAATGCATTCTGGAAACGTGTGGTCTTTATCTCTTTCATGCTCCCAATTTTCTTTGTTTTTTTAAAAGCCTTCGTTTATTTTTAAACAAGTACAAACTGCTTGTGTAATCTTATTCGTTCTTTCACAAGCAGCTGTGTGCCTTAGCAATTTAATCTCTGTTACCTCGATTCTATATTTATCTCTTTATTTAAGGCCCTATTTACGCACCTATGTAATATTTGTAGGACAAACATAGCTTTGTATAATTCATTCTGAGTATCTTCGGTAGGTTCATTTCTAAATGGTGTCTCTATCCTTATTTTTGCTAATACTGCTCCACACAGGCAAAGTATTATATATATATTTTTTTTTCCAATGGCTCGACAGCCCCTTGGGGGCCTAAGCCGCCTCATTTTTCGAGGCTTCACGATCACACACATTTTAGACACACCACAGACGGTAGGACTCCTCTGGACGAGGGACCAGCCCGTCTCAGAGACCTCTACCTGACAAAACACAACACTCACAACAGACAGACATCCATGCCCCTGGTGGGATTCGAACCCACAATCCCAGTAAGCGAGCGGCCGCAGACCCACGCCTTAGACCGCGCGGCCACTGGGATCGGTCAAAGTATTATTACCCATATTTATAATATAGACAGTCGCACAGCTTGTAACCAAAGTGCGCGATTCACATGTTTAACAACACGAATCTTTCTAACAATACGCGTTTCTCAAAGCAAATTTCCTTAAGCTGAATTCTTGTGTAAAATCAACAAGAATGAGACAGGCGTGGCATGTGGCACGTATGGTTACCTAGAGGACATAATTTTCCTTTCTCTAGCCGACTTATTATGTGTTTATATGAGCAATGTGTCGTGTGGCCTGCTGATAATACTGATAGTGGTACTGTCTTTCGTCTACACGTCCCGGTGTGACGCGATATGTAAAAGCAAAGTAAAAGAACGATCTATCACAAGTCAATTTTGGCAATTATTTAATGTCAGATGTACTATATGTTTCGGCCTTACAAGGCCATCATCAGGTACTTGTATTTATAATAATATATTCAGAAAGTTACACATTCATTCATACTTTTGTCTGTCTCACGACAGGTTCATAGCCTCTTCCGAAGCGAGTTCTCCACAGAGTGCGATGTAGCGCTTCCTCTTTCAATTTCCAGTATGCTCTCTTTTCCTTAAGGTCATCCAGTAGCTGCTTAAGTCTTCTTCCTCGTCTTAGGACATAACACCACAAAATTCATAGGCAATGTATAGACCTCACTCTTTCACAGGAATATGTGAAGTTCAAAAAGTTTATAACGTTTTTCATTCGATTCTTGCCGAAACATGGATAACCTCTTGTTAAAACATGTCATCATCATCATCATCATCATCATCATTCTCTAAAGGCTAAGCCTTGTCGCTGCAACCATAGATGTCAGTCTTGTTCCAGTCTCTTCATTTCGGCGTAGGAGTTGCAAAAGAGTTCCCTCATCAGATTCTTGATGTAAGAGAGCCTCGGTCGTCCTCTACTTTCCTTCCCCAACACTCTACCTTCCATGATGTTGGTAACAAAACCATTATGTCTCAACAAATGTCCGATAAGTTTGACTTTCCTCATTCCTACCACTCTTAATATTGTTCTCTTTTCATTGATTTCCTTCAACACTTCTTCGTTGCTTTTTCTATCCATCCAACTAGTTCTATTAACTCTTCTCCACAACCACATTTCAGCTGCTTCCATGTAAGAAATTATTTTAAAATTGGTAGGCCTACCCGTTATTAAAAGCTATGTATTTTGATTTGTTATCCTCCACTTTGTAGAGGTAAGAAAGTTTTTAACTTACGTTGATGATGGTGAACAATTTCTTAGATTATTTTAATTAGTGCAAAATATTTTCTGAAAATTAAAATATGCATGAATAACAAAATACAATAAGGCGTCTCCACATTGTAATTAATACATGTAAAGGAAGGAATGTAATACAAAACATCCTTGCATCCAAAAGCTCCTTTCGTTTTGTTTACGATGTAAAATGTTTTCGTTTGAATATCAAACGCAGAAATTAAAAATAACGACCCGGAATTCAAAACTCCAATTAATGGTATTTTCATTCTATGTTTCTTTTGATTTAAGGCACACCTTTCAACTTCAATTTAGCGTTTTAAATTTGGGTGAACATTACATTCGGGCAAATAAGGCTTATTGTTTTCACTGTTGCTACTATTGCTACCACGACCATAGCGTAGTCGATATAGCGAATAGCTACGGGCTAGACGGTCCGAGGTTCAGAATATCGGCAGGGGCAAGAGATTTTTCTATTCTCAAAAATATCCAGACCGGCTCTGGGGCCCACCCAGCGTCATATACGATGGGTACAGGGGTTCTTTCCCGCGGCTAACGCCGCCAAGACGTGAAGTTGACCACTCGCGTCCATCTAGTGCCTAGGTTAAGAATGAGTGGAGATATTCCCCCTCTATGCCTTCCTGGCGTGGACAGGGACAATTTGTGTTTTTACTTTACCACAACAACTGATTTGGAAGCGAAATATAATAAGTCTATATATCTTATGCAGACAAATGTACACAGTTTTATGTTATTTAACACAATTTTTATTATTAAATGCTGCCCAACATGTTTCTAGCCTATATAAGGCTCATCTTCAGGGGCTCTTTCGTTGAAATTACAACAGCTATATTATTGGTATATAAAATTCTTAAACTGCCGTTAGATGTACTTGGTTATTGATATCTGTAGGCCTCCAACAAATCTATAGTGAAAGCAGAATGACTGTTACAGATATCAATAACCAAGTACATCTAACGGCATTTTAAGAATTGTATATACCAATAATATAGCTGTTGTAATTTCAACGAAAGAGCCCCTGAAGATGAGCCTTATATAGGCTAGAAACATGTTGGGCAACATTTAATAATAAAAATTGTGTTAAATAACATAAAACTGTGTACATTTGTCTGCATAACATATATATAATTAAAAATGTACGGTACAAGTAACGTAAAGTTTATAATAAGTCCATCAACGACGAAATCTGAACAGCAGTATGTGTCTAGGTATCTATGTTTGAAATATTTGTAGTTACATATTACGTTCGGTGTATGCAATTACCTTCCCACAAATTACACGTTACAGCAAATTCCATCATGTTCTAATTGTTTTCATACGCACGTCCGTGTCTTAAGATATTTTTTGTTACGAACTTTTAATCTGATCCCATGACCTCGTTCCTTCACTTAAATATATCTCACCGAAATGACAGGTTGATTATACTTACTGTGGTAGAGAGATAAACACACTTACGCCCAGACGGTCTGAAATTAGACCTGCATGTGATTTACTGCTCGCTAGTGAAAAGACCAAGAAACATAAAGGATTTATACGTTTACATTCTCGTAGTGAAGTGAATATCCAACCCAACTAAAATTTAACTAACTTTGTGCCAACAAAGTACACCTCCATTGTGGCTTAGTTCGAGTATCAGTCAGAATCCATCCTTCATCCATCCATCCATGCATGGCGCTAGAGACCCTTGTGGGTTCTGGCTTCCCTCAAAAGACGCTTCCATTCTTCTCTGTCCCCAGCTCGTCTCCTCCAACCTCGTATTCCTAGGATCAGTAATGCATCCCTCTGGACAACGTCCGCCCATCTTTTTCTTGGTCTTCCTACTGATCTTGTGTTGTGGAATTTCACATTAAGAATTTTTTTTGGAATACTTTCTTCCTACATACTTATGACGTGACCCGCCCATCCCAGTTTTGTAATTTTAATATAAATTAGTCAGGATACGGGATTCAGTATTTTCCTGGATGTAACTACAACTGACACACTGTCTAATTTAAAGTAACCCTACCAGAATAAAATGTACGAGAAACCATTTATGACAGACCCTGAGGAACGCATGTTTCATTGCGAATTTTACGACAGTAACCAACAAATCTGACAGCTCTTAGAGGAGACCTAGAATACCAAATTTCACACTGCAATTTGTCTAATAGCTTCGGAAGTAAAACACAATGGAGGAAAACCAAGACCAAGCAGTGGAACAGCAGGGAACAGACTATTGATTCTTGATCTTTAATCTTAACTCACCGTGCATTTTTATTATTTAAGATAAACACCAACAAAATGCACAAATTATAAGGTGCAAATCAGCTCCTTATATATATATTTAACTTATGACAAGTGTTTTATGCTCTGGATAGTGCATGGTTTGAAAGTGTCAGCAACAGATGCAGCATTTGTAAAGCACCTTTATAAGAGAAAATAACCCCTGATGATGGCTCATGAAGAGCTGAAACGCGTAGGGTGAAATCATGATATAAGGAGCTGATTTGCACCTTATAATTTGTGCATTTTGTTGGTGTTTATCTTAAATAAATCTTAAATATTGATTCTTGCTTAATTCAGTGAGAGGTTAAGGGGTTTGGATCTGTTAGCAACAAAATACTGGCTCCAAACTTAATTAAATGAGCACCCAAAGTTCTTCATGTGTCCAGATACTGACACGCACCAGCTAAATGCACTAATGTCACAGAGGTACTTAGAAGAAACTTAGTCTGGTCCGTCAAATTTCAGTGTCCTTGCAGGGTCACGCCGTGTAATTACGAGCAGCACAAGTGAGTTTCTTATACCTACACTGGGTTATCATAAGAACACTAGGTACTAGGGCATGCTGCAAGCGCAGCAGAACTGCTCAATGTCCTACAGCAATGGTATTCAACCAATTTTGTTCGCGTACCCCCACATATAACTTCTTTTCAACTTTGTACCCCCAAAGTTGTTGGTGCATAATTCAAGTTATACATAATCTATAATCTGCATCTAAAATAAGTTAAATAAATTACATCCAAAATAATGTATTCAATAAGTTTTAAATGAGAAAAGGGAATCAAACTATTAAATAACAAATATATTATATGCACTATGTGGAATAAAATGAAACTAGCCGCCCGGATAAGAATCGTATAAAGGGTGGAGAGAGAGAAAGAAAAAAAATGGCGCTCCCAAATCGCATGTCCTTATGTCCGGGTCTCTTGTGGCTAACCCTAAATCTGGCCCTGATTATTCAGTGTTTATCATGAAATAATAATATTTATTTTTTTAATTTTACGTGCCCCTAAGATGTCTTCGCATACCCCCAGGGGTACGCGTACCCCAGGTTGAATACCACTGTCCTACAGCACTAAAAGTTGGCTGACACTTAAGAAAGGAGAAACATCAGTGATGAGAAGAGAGACGCGAGACAGAAGAGGAAGAACGTAGCATTTACAAAAAAAGGTAGGAACATTTACGGTAGTTTTATAAACATAGAAGGCTTGAAGATTAAATTACAAAATACGTATTTTCTAGATCTGTTGGAAGAAAATTAAATGTTGGGTATTACAGAAAGTTGGGCAGGATGAGGAAAATATGAAGTTAAGGGGCAAAGAAGGTTTAACCAAGGCAGATATAAGATAGCAAAATATGGAAAAAATCCGGGAGGGTTGGTAGTATATGTTAAAATATTATTCATCAATATGTTTGGGAAATTGTTACACAGATGGAGTAAATAATATAGATTGGCACAGAAAATAAGACAAATACAGATAGTAAGTGGTGTATGTTTTTTTTATATTGCCCGCCAGTGAATTCAAAATATTTCAATGCAAATTTTATAAGGCATTTGAACGATCAGATAAATGTGTTAAGCGAAATATTTTCTAATGCTGAGTTTTTAATAATTAGTGAGTTTAATTGTAGAATAGGAGAGAGACAAGTACAACTGCCGCACCTTTCGGAAGGTCGGGAAGAAATTTCTATGCGATTTTGGTCGTACAACCTGAATAAAAGATATCAGTGTGCATATGGGAGGATAATATTGAAATAGATCGCATGACGTGCAGTGGAAGCGTGCGGACTGGATCCATTTGCGCTAGACACGGTCCAGTCTGAAAGGTACTTGGGTTAAATGTTTTCCTTTTGCACATTTGGTTCTCAGCTATGAGCATACAGTTGCATGCAGCACTAACACGTGTCACGAGCATACAGTTGCATGCAGCACTAACAAGTGTCACGAGCATACAGTTGCATGCAGCACTAACACGT
This sequence comes from Reticulitermes speratus, assembly GCA_021186555.1. Taxonomy (NCBI): domain Eukaryota; kingdom Metazoa; phylum Arthropoda; class Insecta; order Blattodea; family Rhinotermitidae; genus Reticulitermes; species Reticulitermes speratus. The sequence goes on from JAJKFL010000012.1 coordinate 9,485,507, forward strand.
GTCACGAGCATACAGTTGCATGCAGCACTAACACGTGTCACGAGCATACAGTTGCATGCAGCACTAACACGTGTCACAAGCATATAGTTGCATGCAGCACTAACACGTGTCACGAGCATACAGTTGCATGCAGCACTAACTCGTGTCACCTAAATGGCGGCAGGAAGACCACTGAGACTAGAGATTCTCCCGCTTAGAGTAAGCTGGCTGATCAGACGCTCTGTCAGACTTCTATATTTCAATTCTTGAGTCCATTTAACACTTTAAAGCACAATGCGGCCTTGCGAAACTCTGCACTTTGCAACACAGTGCACTTACGTGTTTTGTATAATTCTCAGCATAAAAGATTATTTCCATAAATCGCATTAACCGACTGGTCGCCGTCATGGAGACGTAGTGAGGCATCAACTGGCTCTTTATACATTATTTAGACGAATTTCATGTTTGAAAGGGGTATTTTTGTGGTGAAGGGCCCCTCAGCAAAGTCTACGGAAGCACCGCAGTCTTAAGGCTTACTGTGCAACCCTGTGATGAAGATGAAGATGATCAGTTTTTTCATTCTTCCAAGTAATGTAGCACCGGTGGAATGAAACTGACAGGGGAAAACCGAAGTACTCAGGGAAAAACCTGTCCCAATGCCAATTTGTCCACCACAAATCCCACATGGACTGATCCCAGATCGAACCTTTGAAAGAGTTACTGATTATGTATTAAAATGTAACGTTACTCGCCGCTGAATATGAAAGTTTGAAAATGGCTCGGGGCCCTAAATAAGTCGGACAGGCATGGTCTGAAAGAATCTGGAGGTCACAGGGAAGCTAATTTTACGACCTGCCTACTGAAGGATTTTAAGAACCCCTCAGACTGTGTACACTGCGTGCATCACACTTGAGATGTAAATTTGCACTGACAGCCATACGAGGCTGAACTATGCAAAGAATCTGGCCTACAAACCGCACAACAACACATATAAAGAGAGAAGGTCATCTTTAGTTTCAAACTTAACCTCAACTGAGACTTGAAACAAATAACACGACTACTTGCCAACAAAAGTCCTTTATCCCTCGTCTTCACACATCGCAGGGATGGAAAAATAATTGTACCAGCACCTCACTGTAACAGCCATTAATTAACGAGTTTCTCTTCATTTAAAACATTAACAGGCCTGAAATTGTACGACACACATAATGAATTTTCGTTACAACAGACAAGCCAAACCGTGCGATAACGAATTCCTGCAAGAGTGCTCTCTTCTTGTACTGCTTTACATTGAATATGGAGGCACTGCGATCATTCGAAACGCCGATAACCATTTACCTGTCGACATGATGTAGCATCCTAAAAGACTCCAATCTTCAGCAAAAATTGCCCTCAGAACATCGATCTCACAAATATTAGTTGCTTAACACAGACCCTGCCCCATAAAATTGGTTTGAATTTAATTACCCCCCTATTATTCTGTAAATAGTCAAAGAGCTACTATCAAGATCCAAATATTATTGGATACGAAGCTGTGCCGATTGGTAAATAGTCACCGACGTTTCGGAGAATATCGCTGCCTCCTTCAGAATCCAAGTAGTCCAATAACCCCTTAAACATGAATCTTCATCAATACCACTGTAAGAACCTCAATCTCGCGCTCAATAACAGGTTACCAGGACATGGCAACGTTCCTGTCCGCTCACTATTCGTTCTCCGCGTGTCTCAAACGAATGGAATTTACATCAATAAAAAATCCTGTTGATTACAGAACGTATTGACCACACTCCTTTGGACAACCCCTATTGGATTATCTCCAAATATCAGTTACGACTAGTCGGGCAGAACGAGGGCCTGACCTCGCGACGTTGTTGGCACGACCTACGACAACTGAACAATATCTGCATTGCCAGCACACTACCCAGAAATTAGTTGTTATTCAAACCATCAATTACACTGCACCGGACAGCTGGACAAGTACCAGCAGAACTGCGTATTTTAAATGCTGTCATCTGAATAGAGATGACAGATAAACTTCTACATTAACACTTCTAAGGCACAAGTATAAAATACCTGTCAAAATTCAACGGCCATCACTTACAGATGAAGACCGTCGGATGACTAACGCCATCTGTCACGCAAACAGATTCTCTTAGACGTGAAAGTATGTACATGTCTGACGATTAACGCTACCCCTTCAGGTACGGAGAGAAAGTACGTCCTCTGTGAGTGGGTAATATACACACGTAGTCAATGAACCACAAATCGTCTACCAGTATACACCACAGGCATATACAGGCTGAAAAGATATTTGCGCACAAGCTCTCTACAGTGTCGTTTTTTGTCTAAGAAATAAGTCGCAAATGTTATATATTCTGCGACGCTTAGTTTTCGAATACACGTCACCGTTAAACGGCGCAAAGTATCAAATGATCGGGCGCCTCGTCGTTACATGTAACAGGTGTAGCGGACGGTAGTTTGGAAAGATGTGCGTTCCGCGAGGTAAGGATCCAGTTAATCGTCAAGTCGTACTTCGAGGAACCTCGGTTGGGATACTCCCAGTTGTCGTATGATATAGCACGATTTTCTCCTCTTCTCTCTTTACATAGCTGCAGTTAGGCCTATGGCATCTTCATTGTTGGTGTTCGTACAGTCTGTGGACCATCTGCTTTCTCAAGTACACACCAGAACAAATCACATTTCTACGTAACGCATCTCTACGATGGAATGGAATGTGAAATAAGGGTGTTTAAATGATGTGTATAGGAGGAGGATGACAGACAGACAGACAGACAGACAAGTAAGTAGGAAAATACATACAGACACGCAACACATTTAAATACTACAGCTGCATAGAAGTACTGGTTCCAGCGAGGGAGAAAGATCACCTGAGCTAGACATAAAGAGGTTATACAGGCGAGGCATACTTCAAGATATGTTTTACACGCGAGACATACTTCAAGATATGTTTTACAGGCGAGGCATACTTCAAAATAGGTTTTACAGGGAAGGCATACTTCAATATAGGTTTTACAGGCGAGACATACTTCAAGACAGGTTCTACAGGCGAGGCATACTTCAAAATAGGTTTTACATGGGAGGCATACTTCAAAATAGATTTACATGGGGCATACTTCAAGATAGGGTTTACAGGTGAGGCATACTTCAAAATATGTTTTACAGGGAGGCATACTTCAAGACAGGTTCTACAGGCGTGGAATATTTCAAATTAGGTTTTACAGAGGAGGCATACTTCAATATAGGTTTTACAGGGGAGGCATACTTCAAGACAGGTTCTACAGGCGTGGAATATTTCAAATTAAGTTTTACAGGCGAGAAATTCTTCAAAATAGCACGTATATCCTGATCCAGCAGTCGGCAACCTGTTGGTAGCTGGGGGGGGGGGGGGGGGGGGGGGGGCTGGATTCGACTTTCAACCTCAGAACGCGGCTCCTTGGGTATGACACTGACAGCTTTCTGAGAACGAAATGGGAGATGAAGAAGTACCAGCACATACTGGTGCATTTATTCACAGATGTAAAGTAACATACTTATTTGAACCATACTACTGTATCTATGAAATACATAAAATTTAAAATCCTCTTAACACAAAATTCCCCAGCCCAATTCCAAGTAAGCATTTCCTTTAGTTTCACAATGAAACTTCCCAGCCAGTCCTGTTCTTGGTGCATAAGCTAGTAAGGTCTTGATGAAGATGAAAGGCATGATCAACGAGACGAACACGTGTCATCAACTACGCAGTATCTGTGATGTCACTTTCATCCACTGCGAGTGCATAACAATCAGATGACTGCCTGCAATTAAGGAGTGCAAATAAGTTAGTGCAATAAAGTCAGGATGCAGTGAATTGAAATGACACTGCAAACAGACAAGTTAATAATGTCGAGAAAATTCTCTTATAGAATAAATACTAAGCAGCCTATCCTACCGAACTTATTTTTATAACATTAGTTACCTCCCTTAATTGTGCAGAGTTTTCAGAAAGGAAGGGGCTTGTACTCTCCAAATTCCCGCTCGAAGTGTGTGTGTGGATAGTAAATACATTCTGTGACGAGTACAAATACAACCACTAACACACGCCACGTTACACACACATAAAGTCCGATTTCAAGCATCATCAAGGCCTTTGACTTTAATATAGCCCACTATCTGACTTCCTAAAAAGGCGGGGGGGGGGGGGGGGGGGGATAAAAGGCATTTTTTTATCACAAACGCCCGGACGACCCAGATGGTTTGTTTGCTTCCGTTTACATCAGACTCTGATTATGTAAGGCAGGATGTTTCCAGATACAATCCAAAGTGTTTTGGAAGTCTTTCGTTTATGCATTGCAAATAACTTTTTTTTTTTTTTTTTTTTTTGTATGGCTCGACAGCCCTATATGGGCCTGGGCCTCCTCGTTTCGTCGAGGTTTCATAATCACACACATTTGAGACACACCACAGTCGGTAGGACTCCTCTGGACGAGGGACCAGCTCGTCGCAGAGACCTCTACCTGACAACACACAACACTCACAAGAGACAGACATCCATGCCACCGGTGGGATTCGAACCCACGATCCTAGTAAGCGAGCGGCCGAAGACCCACGCCTTAGACCGCACGGCCACTGGGATCGGCAAATAACCTATATACAAGTTATTTATTTTAAATTTAGGCGTTCTTTAACTGTTCATTAACGCAAAATAACATTATTTAACCTGCTCAGTTTGTGGGATGTGCTTGGTTTACAGGACAAACAGGCTTTGCAGTATTTGAGCTTTTCACGACGGTGACTATCAAGGTTACAACCCCCTGACATGTGATGCTGTGCAGTCCGGTAGCAAGTATCAACGTTTCGGAGGAACTTACTGCATCCGTCTTCATGTTATCAGACTACGACGCGTAATATTCCAGAAGACAGTAACCTACAAACAGAGGCAGCTTCATTAAACATCATTAAAAAAATACAGTCGAACTCGGTTATAACGTCATGAAAGAGACTGAATATTTTGTGTCGTTATAAACGAGTGTCATTATAACCGAGGAGTGACGAATTAATTGATTCCACAGAATATAACTCTATAAGCGAGGTGTTGTATAAACCGATGTCGTCATAACCGGGTTTGACTTTATTTGTAATGAAGATGTAATGTGTTTTCTAAGATGTATGACTCGACTTTTAAAATAACCTCTTCCTTAAATAAAGTCTCACTCTGTACAGGGATAAAATAAATCATTGCTAATAGACTCGTGCGAATGAAAGATCAACGATGTATCAAGTGACAACGCTAGTCACAATGAACACGCCTAACTGGATGAGACCTTCGATCTTCTGGGATATTACATGGGTTAGATTTGTAGCTGGTTACCGTAGTTTCGGAGAAGCCCATCGGTCCCCTCTTCAATGGCCATGCAGTCCAAGAACGTCAACTTACGCCGTGTAACATCCCAGAAGAGCAAAGGCCTGAAATGCACCGCGGCGGAAACCTGAAATCTCGCATCTAACTGGATGTAACCACTCCACACAGCTGTCAACAGAGACGTTTAAGCCTACAATAATAACGCGTTTGCATCGGACTAGCACTGTAAGCCACATGCCGACTGCTTGATTCTCTCTTTTTTTTTCCCCCAATGGCTCGACAGCCCCTTGGGGGCCTAGGCCGCCTCATTTTTTCGAGGCTTCACGATCACACTTTAGACACACCACATTCGGTAGGACTCCTCTGGACGAGTGACCAGCTCGTCGCAGAGACCTCTACCTGACAGCACACAACACTCACAAGAGACAGACATCCATGCCGTCGGTGGGATTCGAACCCACGATCCTAGTAAGCGAGCGGCCGCAGACCCACGCCTTAGACCGCGCGGCCACTGGGATCGGCTGATTCTCTCATTACCGTAACATATTCAACTCTGCTGTCGGAGCCTTCCGATGTGCTATGGCGATTCTTATACTTACGACACAGTTGAGATCTGCGCTCTTCTGGGATATTACGTGGCGTCGTGTGGTAATTGTTTACCGACGTTTCGGGACAACGTGTCGGTCCCATCTTCACGGGTCAAGAGTTCGAGTGGGACAGATAGAAAGCCAGCAACCTGCAGCTGGCTTTCTATCTTTCCACTCGGACTGTTGACCCATGAAGATGGGACCGACACGTTGTCCCGAAACGTCGGTAAACAATTACCACACGACGCCACGTAATATCCCAGAAGAGCGCAGATCTCATCAACATTGCGGCGGAAGCCTGAAATCAAGGTTATGACACAGCTGACAGGTGGCTATATTGGCAACATGTATAAAATAACCGTGCTGACATATCGACTTTTGACGGTGTGTTCACCAATGTCCCTGAAACAGTATCCTCTCGGGAAACATACAGCTAGTTGTGAGGATGTATCGAGCAAAGAATACGCAATGATAGCAACAGAGGATCTGTGTCCGGTCTCTACGCATCGAACATCTTCACCGCTGAAGTAAACACAACCCCTAAGTGCACGTTATCGGCGGGAACTCTAATTTGGCCAGTGCACAAACTTAAATAACGACAAAGCACTTCCGAACAGACACCATGAAGCGCACTGCCCTACTGTATAGACTTACAGTTCAGCAGAACTGCTGGTATTAGAGCAGAGGTGCAGAAATTCCGGAGGCCAGGACGCCCTGATAACTAAATTTTGTACGGTGGCGCCTAATATTTGTGGGTCCTCAGTGTGGAACTTGCTTCTTGTCATCGAGCTGGCGTCTAGAATTTTGAGGTGGCTCCTACATTTTGGAAAATTTGTGTACCCCTGTATTCTTCTTCTTCTTATTATTATTATTATCCAGGAAAACTAACACCCTTCTCTTGAAATATAAACTTGGGGATTCTTATATTACACGTACTGATTGTATTAAGGATTTGGGAGTTTTTATTGATTCTAAATTATACTTTCACTCTCATGTTGATTATATTTTTTCTCAATCTATTAGGCTTTTGGGTCTCATTCGTAATATTGCCTTCTCATTTTCGACTATTGATAGTTTATTGATTTTATATTCTTCACTTGTTACACCTAAATTAGAGTACGCATCCGTAGTATGGAATTCAATTACCTCTACTGATGCTAAAAAACTTGAGCGCATTGAGAGGAAGTTTGTAGCTCTATGCTATAATCTATTCCTTTCCCCAGACAGTAATGGCTATAGTTATGCTAATGCTCTTCAAGTACTTAATTTACGTACTTTACATGACAGAAGACATCAACTTGATGCAATTTTTGTTATTAATATTTTTGTGGGCTCTAAATCCTGTCCATCTACTATGGACATTATTGGTCTTCGAGTTCCCACTCGGAACCTCCGAGACTTTCCTTTGTTTCATGTTAGTTCATCCTATAAAAATTGTCCCTCCGGCCGGTGTGCAACTGCCGCAAATTCAGTTTATAATCAATTGGATGTCTTTAGAAGGCAAATTGTCACACTTAGTCAGATGCGATATTTTATTACATTATTTTAAAGTGTTCTTATTAATTAAGTATTTTTTATTTGTTTGTTTGTTTTGGTTGTGTCTGTTTCATTTGTGTCCTGTTCATTGTCCGTTGTTATTTGTGTTTGTATGTTGTGCTGTTTCTGTAATTGGCCATCTGGCTGTTGACTGGGCACATTAATAAACTAGAATTGAATTGAATAGAATTGAATTATTATTGTGTGGAGAGGTTATTAGTTAAGTACAGATTCTGTCTAAATTAAGTATGTACTCGCCATGTTAGTAACTGTTGAAGACTTTCAAAGCATGTTCCATTCAAAACAGGTTTATTATTTGGTACCATACCAAATTTTACACGCCTCCAACAGTTCGTTATCGACATCAAACTAAGATCAAAACACAATTTTCGTATACGAAGCTATTTTACATTATACAAAAAATTGCCTTGACAGAGCTTGAATGTTTTCTTTGCAATATCTACCACCGTACGTCATTTCAGCACCCTAAATTACCACATTCTCATAAGTTCGTGCACCCGCCATGTTGTTATTCCTGACTGCAGGAAATTAAAAAGTATGACGTTGATTTGACAGTAAATGGCATTACGTTTATAACAGTTTCGTGAAAATCGGCCAAATGTTTCAGAAGCTGAAATGGGAACTCAGAAAGAAAGTAGGATAAAGAACAAAGCATTCGTATTTAGAAACGCCCTCGCAGAGTATTCAGAACTTAGTGACAGTGGAGCAGTGTCAAGCCAGTCACTGCCAATAACGACCAGCAATGAAGGTCATCGTGGAACACAAGCTGAACTTGCCGTGCGATTCTAGAAGTAACAAAATGAAGCATTCCTTGCGATGACGTTTAGAAATGCCGCAACATTTCATATTCAAGCGTAGCATTTCATTCACAGAAAGTAAGAAACAAATAACATTATCGGTTGAGATCTGCGCTCTTCTGGGATATTACGCGGCGTCGTGTGGTAATTGTTTACCGACGTTTCGGGACAACTTACCGGTCCCATCTTCAAGGGTCCTTGGAACCGATACGTTGTCCCGAAACGTCGGTAAACAATCACCACACGACGCCGCGTAATATCCCAGAAGAGTGCAGATCTCATCAACATCGCGTAGGAAGCCTGAAATCAACATTATCGGTGGTTCCACCAGTGCATGTAGGCTCCAGTCCTTTTTGCGGACGTTGTAATATCAACAGATTGGCTGCTAATTCAGCTAATCCACTAAACCGACAGTCTGCACTAATTAATTTCACATTTCCTTTCTGCAAAAAATTGCTTTATTGATTACACAAGACAACTGACATGATGTCGAGTTATTACAGCAAGCGAACTGTGTTCTGATAGCCAGTCAGATTTTCTGACTGTGCTACCCGATTACCTTGAAGACAATATCACATACAACGAAACGAAAATGAATCAATACAAACTGGTACAACAACGATTATATCTCTTTTAATGGCATCTGTATTAACTTCTGACAAGCAAGTGAAACGGCGATGACTATTAAGTGGGTATTTTTGTCTAGCCAGGTACAGTGTTCGGAAAGAGAGCGTCACAGGTGAGATTTGAGGTTCTCACTGAGGTTACAATGAAAACAACTGTCTTCTGGGGCATGACGTCGTATGGTCTGGTATATGTGTGCCGATGCTGCACAGAAACCTGCTGCCTCCATCATCGAACTTACACGATAGAATTATATGCAAAAGAACTAAGTAAAGTTGCATTTATGGAACTGACGGTTTCATTACCGCGTATACAAGAGCCTGCCACTGGTCCGTGTGCTGAGCCACATGAAGGATCAGTGCTGTGCTCTTGTGACGCGGTAACGATATCAAAATGGTGGGTAATGAGTTTCGAGGATGTGAAGTAGACTGAACTAGATCATAACTGGGTCTAGCAGTCGGATTTGGAGAACGATGTTCAGTATTTGGTATTTTATAATAACTACTCACTCTTCAGAGACTATCCACTACCGGGGACGTAGTTTGTATCTGTGCTGACTTCCAAATAAACGCAGCCCTACCAGCACAATTCTAGAGTTCGTCCTATTAGAAAATAATAAAAAAAATTCAATTTCCAAAATACAGGATTCGAAAAAAAAAACCCCACACAGAAACTTACGACCAATGCCGTCTCATTTACAGGACACTCACGAACATCCAACATGCAGCCAGAGTGGCATACATCCTGCCTTACTTTCTGTTGGAGAACTGTGCCTTCGATGAATGAGACACGTCACTAAACGTCTTCTAGAAACTAAAATAATGATGCTGCTTCGTCAAGAATACGTCTTGAATACGAGTTATAATTATTGGGCCTGAAAGGAGTTGGTGCTTATGCACGGGCAAACACCCACTGTATCTATATACACAATAATAATACCAACAAATGCACACAAGTACACTAAAATTAATTTATACATAGAATTAACCATCCCCAATAAAAATTATGATAGATCAAAAGCATTTGGAGAATGTGGAATATTTCAGTTATTTGGGTAGCATGCTACCAAATGATGCAAGGTGTACACGTGAAATTAAATCCAGAATTGCTATGGCTAAAGCAGCATTCAACAAGAAGAAGACTCTTTTAACCAGCAAACTGGACTGTAATTTAAGGAATAAATTAGTAAAGTGCTACATTTGGAGCATAGCTTTGTATGGTGCTGAAACGTGGACACTTCGGAAAGTAGATCAGAAGTATCTGGAAAGTTTGAAATGTGCTGCTGGAGAAGAATGGAGAAGATCAGTTGGACCGATCGTGTGAGAAATGAAGAAGTATTACACAGAGTCAAGGAGCAGAGGAATATCGTACATACAATAAAAAGAAGGAAGGCTAACTGGATTGGTAACATCTTGCGTAGAAAGTGCCTTCTAAAGCACGTGATTGAAGGAAAGTTACAAGGAAGGATAGAAATGACGGGAAGACGTAAGCAGCTACTGGATGACCCTAAGGAAAAGAGAAGATACTGGAAATTTAAAGATGAAGCACTAGATCGCACCTTGTGGCGAACTCGTTTTGGAAGAGGCTACGGACCTGCCGTAAGACAGACTACAGAATGAATGAGAATTAACTCCTACAAGTTTCGGCCAACCATGTGGCCATCATCAGTGATATAGAGTACAAAGGTTAGAGACATAAAAAGTAGAAAATATAATTATAAAAACATAAAATATATCAGAACCAATGCAAAGGTGTAATTACAATCGTATCAACCAATTGTTTAAAAAGTACATAAATATGAGTTATTGCGATAAGAATGTGTTGATATTTGGTTGGATGGTGTAAGCAGAAGTTTCAGTTAGCTCAGTTAGCAATTCACCATTCGAGAGAAATTGTTGTGTTGTGGACTGTATGGTAAACGACACTGTACTAAGCACAGCGGCCAATTGCTAACTGAAACTTCTACTACACGCTGTCACTAAATAATAAAGGCAATTTTAGGCAAAACAATTATTTTTTTATTACGAAAACAATATTTGCCTGTACAAAATGCCACACGTTTCGACCTATACATGAATAATGTAAAATAATATACAGTATACGGTATATGGTTGAGATCTCAACCGTATACATGGATAATGTAAAATAATATACAGTATACGGTATATGGTTGAGATCTCAACCGTATACATGGATAATGTAAAATAATATACAGTATACGGTATATGGTTGAGATCTCAACCGTATACATGAATAATGTAAAATAATATACAGTATACGGTATATGGTTGAGATCTCAACCGTATACATGGATAATGTAAAATAATATACAGTATACGGTATATGGTTGAGATCTCAACCGTATACATGGATAATGTAAAATAATATACAGTATACGGTATATGGTTGAGATCTCAACCATATACATGGATAATGTAAAATAATATACAGTATACGGTATATGGTTGAGATCTCAACCGTATACATGGATAATGTAAAATAATATACAGTATACGGTATATGGTTGAGATCTCAACCGTATACATGGATAATGTAAAATAATATACAGTATACGGTATATGGTTGAGATCTCAACCGTATACATGGATAATGTAAAATAACATAATGTGATTTACATAACAATTTCTCTTTGGTACCTTGTTAGCCTGATGATGGCCCTTTGTATATGAGCCGAAACATGTTGCAGTAAAACCATACAACGTACAAAATAATTAGTTGTGACTGACGGCTACTATCCTTACATCTGTATATCTTCATCACAAGGGATGTCACACTTAAAATATTCAGTGTAGAAACTGTTGAAGTAAGAAGCGAAGTCCGAAATCTCCACACCTGCATATCATCGACCACAGTTTCAATTTATTGTTCTCTGTACCAATATGATTTCAACAGTGTAGGTCCTCGTAGAAGTTTTGTTGACTCTGACACTTGAAAGAAAAGCTTTAAACAAAGAGCATGCTTAGCCGGCTTAAAGGCAACACTAAAGAGGATATGCCTACTGCATTCTCAGATTCAGCTGTCGAAGGAATACACGTCATCTCGAGAGAAGGAGGATGAAAGAGAGAGTGCAGAGAAATATCACAATGTAGCGAATCATGTGGGTTGGGAGAGGGTGGCTGGGTGTATAAGGGATGCTGCTGGGGATTTTCCACTGCTCCATGTGCATTACAGCTGGCGCCTAGCAACAGTGCAACCTGCTAACCTGCCATGCGCAGCATGGCGTCCTCTTATATCCCCCCAGCTACACTGGATCGCATTGGCAAACTCCAGTGACCAAGTGCAGTCAGTTACCGGGAACCCGATAACTACACCTCGCACGACTCCAGTGAAATTTATGGGCCGTGCTCGCAGCTGGCGATGCGACGACGAGTGGCACATACGCAACAGGAAACAAATTACAGTCGAACTCGGTTATAACGTCATGAAAGGGACTGAATATTTTGTGTCGTTATAAACGAGTGTCGTTATAACCGAGGAGTATAAAGTTATGGTTAACAGTGACGAAGTAATTGGTACCACAGAATATATGACGCTATAGGCGAGGTGTCGTATAAACCGATGTCGTTATAACCGGGTTCTACAGTATTTCTATGACATCGGATTTTGATCAATTACTGAAAGAGTAACCAACTTAATACGTCACCTTATTTCGCCTTCATGACTCACTGAACTTTTTTTCTTCTGTGGCGCTACAGCCCAACTAGGGCCTAGCCGCCTCATTGTTGAGGTTTATAGTTCACACACACTCGGTAGGACTCCTCTGACGAGTGATCAGCTCGTCGCAGAGGCCGCTACCTAAACACCACACAACGAACACAAGAGACGAACACCCATGTCCTCAGCGGGATTCGAACCCGCAGTCCCAGGAATCGAGCGGCAGCAGACCTACGCCTTAGACCGCACGGCCACTAGGATCGGCCAATAAACATGTTAGCTAAAAAATACGTGTCTACACGATATATTTCATGCCATCATCATGAATTCCGTAAAATTTCTTCACCAATTACACATTAAATTTTGTGCATTGTTTCATTAATTCGTAATTGGTGACGAAGTACTACATGACACAGTTGCATATCTTGAACTGACACCTGTACGTGCAAACATACGTTCTGGCGCGTCTACGAAACCGGACTGTCATTATATGACAAGCAACGCCAAGGAAGAATACGCTACCAGCTAAGTAATTAACAAATCAGCAAACCAACCAACAAGTATGTAATGAATTAACTCATTACGCATTTAAAAAGGACCACGTAATACGAAGATTCCTTATACAATAAGTCTCTTCGCCTAAGATTCTTGACTAAAACTCTGTGTGCATTCCACACTTCACTTAGGCATACAGACCATGATACTGGTTGAATTCCCCCCCCCCCCCCCCCATCGAAATGATCGAAAATAAATATGAAAATCCCCCAGTTCGTGGAGGTCAGCCTATGACGGACTCGAAGTCTGCGGTCTTCAGTTCTTTCAAGTGAAAGTTAAAATGAGAAGCAAGCCTTTTCTACGTAAGTGGGGCCGGGGTACGGGATGGACGGACCGGAGCTCGAATCCCGGTCGGAGAATTTCTCATCTCTAATCACGTCAAGACAGGCCCTGAAACCCATCTAGCCTCCTGTAAATGGGTACCGGTGTTATTTCCTGGGGATAAAGCGGCCGGGGCGTGATTTTGGCCACTCATCTACATCTAGCGCCGGGGTTGAGACTGACTGGAGCTATACCTCTACTCCCCCTCTGTGCCTTCATGGCGTGTACGGCACAAATTTACTTGTACCTTCACTACGCAATAAACGTGTCATACAATGAGAACAAAGAAAAGCATATCACCTATAAGACGTCGCCTGACATCGTTCAGTGATGTTCCTTTGTTCCGTCAACACAATACAATAACTCACTATTTTGTTGACAGACAGACAGACAGATACACTCAAAGCACCGAGGAGTAAACGTGTCAAAAAGGAGAAAAGAGGGCCAGTCTATCACAACTACACCTTTGCAGCGTCTTATTGTATAGTGTGCTACATGTTTCGGCTTTATCTAAAAGCCATCATCAGGCAATATAAAAATACTTGTAAAAAGAGCACTCGCACACAAAACGATGACATTTCAGATGACTGTGATCTCAGCCTTACAATATGTTGTGTGTACTAACAGCCGAAAATGGAATAATAAAAACATAATAAGTTATTTTTTTAAATTCCTATAAAGGGATGTCACACATCAAGAATACACGCGTGCCCACCATTTTGTTTTGCTACGTACACCTGCCACCTGGTGGCAGAGGCGATAAATTTCATCAGTGATGGTAAAGCAATCCCATTACAGGCCTGGACAGACCCTTAGGGTTCCAGGAGGTTGAGGCTCCCAGATTTCTAGACAATCGGCACATGAAGGTGGTAAGGTTGTCAGCCCTAAGCACCGGCCGCCTTTACCCCCCAGGAAATATTCCTGGTACTCATTTCTGTTAGAGGCTGAGTCGACCCCAGGGCCATAGTGCGACCGAAACGAGTATGTCAAGGAAAAATTCCAATGACACCATCAGTGATGGCAGGAAGTACAAATGTCTGAGTCTTCAGCAACTAATATTCAAAAAAAGTCACTTCAAATAGCAATAAAAACAGAAGTTCAATTACAATTCTCGCAGCGTTGGGACTTCGGAGGCTGGAAAAAACAAAGAGCTAAATTCGGCAGTAAATAGTTTCGCGCTACAGTAAATTTTATTCCTAGGGATAAAAATTATCGCTACATATTTTTGGGCCTCACAGCAGTTTTATACACTGCCGATTATCGAATCCCAGACATCCAGTCCATGTTCTATCACTTTATTGATCTGACACGGTTCCGAAGGCAGGGAAGTAAGGGGCTGGAAAAGCAACTAGTCGGAGCTACCATTGTGGATTTCCTAGCAACCGGCCGGCTTGTTCGAAAGTTGACAGAACTGCCAGTTTGTTCTACCACAAACCAACCGAAATACCCTCATAATCTGCGTATTTTAACCACCTGATTAACTAACTAAACTAACTACATGAAGCAGAGTCCTTCCTGATGAGCTAACAGGTGCTCATCTAGTCAACAAATTCCCCATTTTATGGAACCCGAAGGTTCATTACCGCATTCACAAGAGCCTGCCACCTGCTCCTGAGCCAAATCAATCAGGTCCGCGCCTCCCCATCCCACTTCTTGAAGATACATTTTAATATTATCCTTCCATCTATACCTAGGTCTTCCAAGTGGTCTCCTTCCCTCGGGTTTCCCCACCAAAACACTGTATGCACCTCTCCTGTCCCCCATACGTGCCACATGCCCCGCCCATCTCAGTAATCTTGATTTGATCACCCGAATGATATTTGGTGAGGAGTACAGAGCATAAAGCTCCTCGTTATGTAGTCTTCTCGACTCCCCTGTCATCTCGCCCTCTTAAACCCAAATATCTTCTTCAGTACCCTATTTTCGAACACCCTCAGCCTATGTTCCTCCCTCAATGTGACAGATCAAGTTTCACACCCATACAAAACAACAGGAAAAATTATAGTTCTCTATATCTTGACATCTATATTTTCATCAGCTGCGTACTTTACTTAACAAACATGCACCTGTAATATTTTGTTTAGATTACACGCATTACTGATGCGTTGGAGAAGTTGTCGTATTTAAAGGAACTAGCATAATCCCAGAGGGGCCTCAGAGTGCAAAACATCGGATGACGCAGAGAGTAAAGGCGACTAAAGGTAAACATTGAGGTACTGCAGGGTCAGAGTGGCCTCACGACGTACACGTGCCGACGAAGACTAAAACCCCTCCTGGCAAGTGTTGTGACCTTGATCTCGGCGAATGTAGCAGTGGTAGTACACACGTTAAGATGTGCCTGGATGGCGCGCATTAACACAGCCTGTGGAAAATACGTGTACAGTATTACACGTAGGCAGACGTGATAGTGCCACGGCTCAGGCGGTTAGTCGCCGGACGCTCACAGTGGTGGCCCGCGTGCGATCCCAGGGAATCCCATGTCCATGCAGTTTAGCTTTTTTCCACCATGATGTAACACATTAAGAAGACTATTTTGGACTTAATGAGGCAAACACCTTACGCCTCTTCACTTAAGTATCCCGAATATCGCAAGAATTATGGAGAGATAGAGAGAGAGAGAGAGAGACAGAGAGCAGGAAAGAAGTATTTTTATTTAACGACGCTGTCGATTGATAAAACGAATAATATATGAATATGGAGCATTGGTCGAATGATACTGACGCGGGAAAACAGAAGCATAAGAAGAAATTTTTCACTTTTTTAAGTGTGTTACTTAACGATGCTGTCAGTTTTTAAGATTGTATATCGTCGGTGATGGGCGGACGAACGAGTGATTATAATACCGACAGGGGAAAACCCAAGTACTGGAATGAAAACCTGTCCCATTGCCTCTTTGTTCCTCACACGAAATGTCGCAACCTCTCACTAATTTCATATAGTTCATCCCAGTGTGTATATATATATATATTTTAATTATGTTTTCCCTGTCCACGCCATTATCGCACACAAGTACAGAGGGAATAAATATACAGCTCCACTCATTTTAACCTCGGCGCTAATGGAGGTGAGTGCTTAACTTCACGCCCCGGCCGCTTTACCCCTGGAAAAGAACCTGGGTAACCATTGAATAGGAGGCTGGGTGGGCCCCAGGGCCGGTCTGGACGATTTAGAAAAGAGAAAAATCTCTTGTCCCATCATTCGAACCCCGGACCGTCTAGTCCGTAGCCTACTCACTAAACCGACTATGCTATTCCGGTTACATATATAATATATATATATATACATACTAATAAGTAACCGTTTAACACAATATTTTTTTAAGAAAATTCAAAATGAGCTACATGTTTCGACTATTTTAAGCTATGTTAACAGTTACAGTTGTACATTCTCTTTTTATATAATTGTACACAGCCTGAGGATGCCTTAAAATAGCCGAAACATGTAGCTGACTGTTTAATCAACATGTGTCAGGCGGATCTTTATTAGTGTCCGTACACGGACAGTTCATTTTTGAACTTTTTTTACAACTGTCACAAAAAACATTCGAAATAAGTTTTCGGGTAAGTACCAAGGTATCCAAATTGGATGTGCGTTATGTACGAACCCCACATCGTACCTACCAAGAACCACCCATTTAATACTCGTACAAGAAGGTCGTTAGACAAACTTAAGAGCGGGACACCGAGAGTCACAACTGAGGAATAACACAACACTAAAAGGTAAAAGGCACAGCAATCCCATACAGCCTGGACAGGCCTTACGGTTCCAGGGGTTGAGGCTCCCAGATTTGTAGACAATCGGCACATGAAGGTGGTAAGGTTGTCAGCCCTACGCACCGGCCGCCTTTACCCCCCAGGAAATATTCCTGGTACTCATTTCTGTTAGAGGCTGAGTCGACCCCAGGGCCATAGTGCGACCGAAACGATTATGTCAAGGAATTAATTCCAATGACACCATCGGGAATCGAACCCGCGACGTTCCGGTTTGTAGCGTAGTGCCTCAACCAACTAAGCCACCGCGCGCCCCAACACAACACTAACCGACTGGATAAATACATTGTTAAGACTTGGTGCAATATTTCAAAATTGTTACTCAACATCTGTAGGTTGTTGGTAAAAACCAGCAGTATCAAACGTCTGATGTAACAAGCCCATGGTTAGGCACCGTTGCGTGAAGTAAAACAAACAGAATAATTACAATCAATGTCATCTAAAAAGCAACAACAAGACCTTGAAGTCGATCATTCTATCAATAGCCAATTGCAGAAAAATTATTGTCCTCTGTAATTCAAACAGAGAACATTTCGAGTGACGTCAAACTTTGGGAGATTAAATCTCTCGATTAGTGGTGCTTAGGGGCGCGATAATGGCCGACATTGATGGTAACCTCTCATAGGAATGTGTTGCGGGTGAGTAATAGTCAGCGATCCAAATCAGTAAGAATTTACACTAAACGAATCATACCATCGGACACGACACAGCAGTAACTAACTAACTAATTTCATGGAGCAGAGTCCTTCCTGAGAAGCTAACAGGTCCTCAGCTAGTCAAGAAATTCCCCGCGTTTTATGGAACCCGAAGGTTCATACCGCATTCACAAGTGCCCGTCCCCTTTTCCGTGTTCTCAGCCAGATCAATCCAGTCCATGCCTCCCCATCCAACTTTTTGAAGATCCATTTTAATATTATCCTCCCATCTACGTCTAGGTCTTCCAAGTGGTCTCCTTCTGTCAGGTCTCCCCACCAAAACCCTGTATGCACCTCTCCCCTCACCCATACGTGCTACATGCCCCGCCCATCTCATTCTTCTTGATTTGCTCGCCCGAATTATTTTTGGTGTGGTGTACAGAGCATAAAGTTCCTCGTTATGTAGTCTTCTCCACTCCCCTGTTACCTCGTCCCTCTTAGGCCCAAATCTCTTCCTCAGCACCCTATTCTCGAACAACCTCAATGTGAGCGACCAAGTGTCACACCCATACAAAACAACAGGCAAATTATAGTTCTGTATATCTTAATCTTTGTATTTTTGTATAGCAAACTGGAAGACAGAAGATCCTGCACCGAATGATAACAAGCATTCCCTGACATCAATCTGCTCTTAATTTCTTCATGAATGGAATTTCGATTTGTTAGGGTTGCTCCCAAATATCCGAATGCTCCACCGTTTCAAAGGATTTATTACCTCCATTTATGTTGTGATTTCATAACAAAGCACTAAGAAAAGCAAATTAATTTCAAAATATAACTGACATTCCAGAAGAAGTATGTGTATATAGTATATAGCAGTATATAGCAGTGTATTACACATGAGAAATACAGAAAATTCCGAGGAAACCTTATAAAGTCTACTTTCCTATTGCATATATTTCTAATTGTACATATTTATTAGTATTATTGTTATTATTTTAAATAAAGTGTCATTTTTAAATAATATACTTGTTTGGAAAATTAACTTTATTACGGTTGCTCTCTATCTCTCTAAAGAACTTATGGCTTCGAGCCTAGAGACGGGTAGTTTGTAGGGTCAGATCTCTCGCAGCCCCTGCAGTGTTCACTTTTATATACGAGAGATGGTGGCACGCTACCGGATCAGGTCCCCGGACTCGGAGTTCCAGAGCCTGGTTCTTACTCTATAGTGGCGCAAAGTCTGACGTTCCAGAACTAGCCCAGAAAGCTGGAGGGTTAGAACTTTGCGTCCGTTGTTATTTGTGTTTGTATGTTGTGCTGTTTCTGTAATTGGCCATCTGGCTGTTGACTGGGCACATTAATAAACTAGAATTGAATTGAATTGAATTGAATTATTATTATCGTCATTATCATTGATGCTATATTTTATTTTCGTGAACAAAATTATAACTAAAATACGCATTCTGCATACACTAAATCTGTGGGAGATAACCTCAACATTTCGCATCATCTCCATGTTTATAAGTGACACAGATATTTTAATGCTCTATGTCCACACCACATCGCACATGCGTAGTTCCAGTATTTAATTAGTTCCCATTATCAAAACCGAAAACCAAATAAAATTGTTACACGGTTGCCACATTGTCACGTAATATTCGACGTAAGTGTTGCCTTAACAAATATCGCATATACTTCCAAGTTACTGCCTATTATCATTCATCACTTATTAGGACCCTGAAGTGAGTCGCGGTATTGTCGCTCGGTCCTCACGAGTTGGCGCGTCCGTCATATTGTTATTTAACAACTAAGACGCGTCGAGTTGTTGTGTCTTCTAATGATATAATGTACAATAGGTCACCCGGTTCACGGACACAAATAGGGCACAAGCAGATACAGTATGGTCATCACAAAATGCCTCCTCTCTCCTCCTCTCTCTTTTTTTTTTTTTTTTTTTTTTTTTTTTTTTTTTTTATATGACAGAAAAGTAGGATAGTAGTCATCTGTAATCGCAACACTGCCGTATGCTTTACCTGGCCACACTTTCTCACTCGGTATGTACAATGGCTGCAGTGTGTCTAATACGAAACTACGTGACATGTATATATAAACTGTACTGACGTAGTCTCCAAACTGTCTGCCTGCTGTCGCTGAATTTATGTATTGTAGTAAGAGTATTCATATTGCAGGCTGTACATTGCCATACGATATTCTATTACAAATACAAAATTCCCATGACATAAAAAACGAAGCTCTTAAAAAGAGAAGAGTTTTAACCTTAAAATACATTGCTTTTGGGTTTGTTTAAACTGTATTGGAAATATATACAATAACAGTATCAGCAAATGCACACAAGTATATTGAAATTAGTTTATATACACAGTAACCTCCGACATGTTTCGGCAAACCATGTGACCATCTTCAGGAAGGTAAAATACAAAGAGTAGATACATTAAGGTGTAAAAGGTAAAGCAATCCCATTACAGGCCTGGACAGGCCTTTAGGGTTCCAGGAGGTTGAGGCTCCCACATTTCTAGACAATCGGTACATGAAGGTGGTAAGGTTGTCAGCCCTAAGCACCGGCCGCCTTTACCCCCAGGAAATACTCCTGGTACTCATTTCTGTTAGAGGGCCATAGTGCGACCGAAAGGATTATGTCAATTAAAAATTCCAATGACACCATCGGGAATCGAACCCGCGACCTTCCGGCTTGTAGAGCAGTGCCTCAACCAACTGCGCCACCGCGTGCCCCATTTAAGGTGTATAAAATGAAATTACAGAAGTATTAGAATCTATCGATACATATAAAATAATAATCATAAGAACCCACAGTTTAAAAATACATATATAAGTTGTTACTAATAAGAATGTGTTGATATTTGATTGGATGGTATACGCAGAAGGTTTCAGGCAGTAATTTACCATCCTGTAATAATAGGAATATGTACGTGTAAGATATTTGGTAACATATTAATAGATATTAATATCTAATAATAGCAATAATCTCTTATAAGTTAAATCACAATAAAGGCCTACACTCATAATTACTTTTAAATTGTGACTTTTTAAATTAAAATTAAAACCAACTTGATGCACACTCACTATTATAAAACTTTAATAGTAGATTAATTAACCCGACATGTTTCGGTCAGGTACCTGACCATCTTCAGGGGTATAGGCCTACTACATTTAATTGCGTAGTCCATATGTAAAACACACATAAGATATGAGCCTATAAGGTCCTTATAGTCTCATATCTTATGTGTGTTTTACATATGGACTACGCAATTAAATGTAGTATTCCCCTGAAGATGGTCAGGTACCTGACCGAAACATGTCGGGTTAATTAGTCTACTATTAAAGTTTTTTAATAGTGATTGTGCATCAAGTTGGTTTTAATTTTAATTGATACAAGATGCACGGTGAATACAATATTAAATGTGACTTTTTAATTTATACTACGCCCCACTAGACTTTATGCCATCCAGCTACGGGTGCATAACGGTGTAAGGTAAGGTTGCCCCAGTACACGTCATGAAAGAGTACAAGCGGAGAGGAGATATAGCTCCACTCGTTTTTATCCCCGGCACTAGATGGAGGTACATGGTCAGCCTAACGTCCCGGCCTACTTACCCCCCGGTAAAGAGCCCCCGGTACCCACTAAACTGGAGGATGAATGAACCTCGCAGCGAGTCTAATTTTCTCGTGCCCAGCATTTTGTCGGTCCCTGTCGTAGGAGAAACCTGGGGCTGAAATGAAGCCAAAATCGCTTCCCTAGCTCCTGAGTCACCCCACTGGTTACTGATAAAACAACATAAAAAAAAAAAAAATCAATAGCATAAAATATTGGATCGTGAACTACACACAATTTCCCATCTTTGATAAAGTAATATCTTGGTTCTGTTCACATAAAATACTTCAGCCATTTCACTGGGATTTTTCCTTCCTGGCACGATGGAGCTAAAGTAGGTTGTATAATTGACTGTTTCTACCAACAAATGCACCAGGACAAGATTGTCACTATTTTCTTTATTAAAAGAATGCCCCAATACGCATTTCGGCAATTATATTGCCATCGTCAGGGGTTTTTTTTTTTGAGTTGTTACATAGACAAATTCTTAAGTTACGTCATAACAGTGAGTCAATGTTTGTTCTTACCACTTCATATAAATTTGTATAATTAGTGGTATTGTTGAGTTGCTAAAAGTTATTAAAATTAACAGTAAAATCGAGTGGTATATATAGACTACTTGCTGTAGTGTACTTTATTAATTAATTAATGGCAGCGTGGTCCTATTTTCTGTTAATTTTACTGTTAAGAGCCGATCTGGACGGGTTTGGAGAAGAGGAACAGTATTGCCCCGGCCGGGATTCGAAACCCGGACCGTCCAGCCCGTAGCTGGTCGTTGTAATGACTAAGCTATCCTGGCTCCATAATATTCTTAGGGGTCTTAAGGAAATGGGATTGGATCGGGTGGATTGGATTGACCTGGCTCAGGATAGGGCCAAGGTGCAGGCTGTTGTCAACACGGTAATGAACCTTCCGGCTCCATAAAATGTACCGAACTCCTTGACTGTCTGAGGAACTACCGGCCTCTCAGAAGCACTCTGCAGCACGATCAGGTTCCATTATTTGCACACGACATGTCCAGTTATTACTATTACTCATAATTTTATCATTTATATTCAAGTTTAATTCCTTAAATTTTTATCACTTCTACATCACGTGAATGCTCTGTCAGGCTCAAAAACGTTATCACAGACCGAGTGGGCGACGCGCCAGTCATCAGGCGTAAGGCAGACTCTCGCTATGGAGGAACTCCTTAACAATGTAAGTCATTGCCTATCAGTAGGCTTAATCTCTAGAAATACGTGCACTATCCAGCCTACGTATCGCATATGTGCCACGACCTCTTAACGATCTTGTCTTTTTGAAATTAACATTTGAAGAACCTCGTAACGATCTTGTCTTTTTGAAATTAACATTTGAAGAACCTCGTAACGATCTTGTCTTTTTGAAATTAACATTTGAAGAACCTCGTAACGATCTTGTCTTTTTGAAATTAATATTTGAAGAACCTCGTAACGATCTTGTCTTTTTGAAATTAATATTTGAAGAACCTCGTAACGATCTTGTCTTTTTGAAATTAATATTTGAATAACCTCGTAACGATCTTGTCTTTTTGAAATCAATATTTGAAGAACCTCGTAACGATCTTGTCTTTTTGAAATTAACATTTGAAGAACCTCGTAACGATCTTGTCTTTTTGAAATTAATATTTGAAGAACCTCGTAACGATCTTGTCTTTTTGAAATTAACATTTGAAGAACCTCGTAACGATCTTGTCTTTGTGAAATTAATATTTGAAGAACCTCGTAACGATCTTGTCTTTTTGAAATTAATATTTGAAGAACCTCGTAACGATCTTGTCTTTTTGAAATTAACATTTGAAGAACCTCGTAACGATCTTGTCTTTTTGAAATTAATATTTGAAGAACCTCGTAACGATCTTGTCTTTTTGAAATTAACATTTGAAGAACCTCGTAACGATCTTGTCTTTGTGAAATTAATATTTGAAGAACCTCGTAACGATCTTGTCTTTTTGAAATTAATATTTGAAGAACCTCGTAACGATCTTGTCTTTTTGAAATTAACATTTGAAGAACCTCGTAACGATCTTGTCTTTTTGAAAGTAACATTTGAAGAACCTCTTAACGATCTTGTCTTTTTGAAATTAACATTTGAAGAACCTCGTAACGATCTTGTCTTTTTGAAATTAACATTTGAAGAACCTCGTAACGATCTTGTCTTTTTGAAATTAATATTTGAAGAACCTCGTAACGATCTTGTCTTTTTGAAATTAATATTTGAAGAACCATCCTCATCCTCGCTTGTCTTACCGCAGTCAGCTTATTGGTCAATTCCCTCATGGCATCCCTCGAACAGAAACAGGTTAAGACACATAATCTTGATAATATGTGCGGTACGTGATACGAAAACACAATTCATCATGTTCATGTATACTTTACATGCCGAGCCGACAATAACATGACGTAAACAACGACTTCCGTCTCGCACTTCTCACGTCACATCCCTCTGCCTTGCACACCACATTCAACACTACATAATCTTAACAGTTCATCAGATAAGTGTAAATTAACTCGCAAGACACAAATGCCGGAAATGCAAAATGTCTAAGAGAAAAAGACGGCCGGGGGGGGGGGGGGGGGGGGGGGGGGTCAACACTCCCAGACGTGGTGTCACATCCCAAGCAACCTTCAAGAGGGAATTTCTCCACCAGCACAGTAGCCACCAGGCAGGCGGTTAGTCACACTGCGTATCTCATAAGCGATCCGATGCAACAAAAATTCTTTGGACGGAAACTGCTTTTTACCAAGTCAATTCTAAGGAATTTGTATGATGCTCCGAAACCTTAATATGCAGGGCTACCGCAACAACAGCGAGTGTGTTTAGTAACGTAGTGAAACAGTTTGCACGGCCGTGCCATGGCTCAGTCGGTTAGTCGCCGGTCTCTCACCGCGAAGGTCCGTGTTCGATGCCAGGTCAGTCCATGTGGGATTTGTGGTAGACAAAGTAGCACTGGGACAGGTTTTTTCCCCGAGTACTTCGGTTTTTCCCTGTGAATTTCATTCCACCGGTGCTCCATGACTTGTAAAAAATGAAAAAAAACTGATCCGTCTTCATCACAGGGTTGCACAATAAGCCTCAAGGCTGCGGTGCGTCCGTAGCATCTGCTGCGGGGCCCTTCTCCACAAAAAAAAACGATTATGAGGCAAGTTTACAGCACTGTTTATATCGGGACAAGTCTCTTAATCAATTCCATTCACGAAGCAGAGATAAGTCTATGTGATAATGACAGGAGGTAGGACAGACAACAAACGTACCTTGGCTTCAACTGACTGAGATATCATGATAGAAGAAATTAGCGTTAACTTAAATTTTGTGTGTTCAATAAAACTAAAGGATAAAAAAACCCATTAACATCACAATAACAACATTAGCCTTTAAACAACCAACATTTGCATATGCAAATCGACACAAAAAACCACCCCATGAAATTCATTTTATATATTTAGGCAACAAGGAAATTTACTGTACTTTAAGGCATGCAAATAATCCCTATTTTATTTTCCACAAAATGCTGTTTTATGTCATAATTTTATCTTTAACTGTTCAAATAATACTCACATTTTACATAAACCATGTGATAAAATTTAAATACCAACCCGGCCATTTAAACGTTAATACAAAGTAAAATTACTCAAAAAAATTTAAAACAATCACATTTAAAATCCATCCATCCTATGACACTAGAGCCCGTAGTCAAGCCTTGGCCTCCCATAATATCACACTCAAAATAGAAGGTGATAATTAAGATGGATACGCTGCAGATAACCTCTGGTTATAACAATACAACGCTTTTAAAAATGAGAAGGTGCAAAAAGTGACTAGATTACAGCATAACACTTTTTAATTGTTGCTCTTCTGTCTGATAAACAATGAAATTGAGATCAACGGACACTTAAAAATGATAGAGGTCAATAGATGAAACTTGGGAGCTTTGAATTATTTCTTATCTCTGTGCGACATTGTACCTTATGTACGTGTACCGCAGTACAACGGAAAATTTAATTATTCTCAGTAAGACAAGTTAATGGTTTACCACATTTAGGCACATATTGACTTGACGAAGGTAAATTTGACACAATGCTTAATTAAGCACCATACTAAGAAGACGTAAGAGTGAGTGAAGGTGTAGCTCCACGAATTTTTCACCTCGACAATAGCAGAGTTGAGTGGTCAGCCTCACGCTCTGGTCACTTTACCCACTGACACACTTTATAGGAATCTGAACGAGCCCCAGGGCCGGTGTAGCCCGTAGCCTAATCACTATACAGACTGAGGTAACCATCTCACACTTACCAGCTACTAGTGTAAAGCCAGCTGAAATTTAAATGGGATAATTTAGTAGTTCCCATTATTACACATTACAGCCTTTGAAGAATACTTTAAATCATAATTTCAGTAAGTATGTACACTTGATTTTCTTCAGCAAATTTGGAGACTGTAATACCGAATGAAGCGCCGATACCTCTCACTTCTGATTATCGCTGCCATCTTGTGATACCATTCTTAACTACTAATAACAACTCTGACTGCTACACTGCGATACGATAGTCAATTTCAGCCGAAAGATAGAATTGTGAACTTTGTCTGAGCAAGCAGAAAAATACCCCCAAGTACAGGAAAGACATTTGTCAAAATGAAACCTTTCAAAAGAGGCACAAATCGAATTATTCTTGTCTTGAATTCTTCTTCTGTGTCCGTCCAGTCATTTGTTCTATATTTCAGTCTGCTTTAACATGCTTTAAAAGATTTGTTACAGCGAGCCAATTCAAATAAGGGTCAACTCGAACTAATAATTTTGAATAATTTTTGTTCTTTCAGTCATTGACGGGATACCATTGGCCCAGGGGTGCACAATATCCGGGCGCCACGTAGCCGTATAGACTAATTTATTTACGGTGGTGCCTAATATTAGTGGGTCCTCGGTAAGGAACTTGCTTCGTGTTACCATTCTGGCGCCTAAGGTCTTGAGGAGGCTCCTGGATTTTTGGAAAATTTGTGCACCCATGTTCTAGTGGTTATAGTCGGTCCCTTAACGCAAAAGCTGAGATACTACCTCGATTGGGTCACACGGTGGCGCAGTTGGTTGAGGCACTGCTCTACAAGCCGGAAGGTCGCAGGTTCGATTCCCGATGGTGTTATTAGAATTTTTCATTGACATAATCCTTCCGGTCGCACTATGGCCCTGGGGTCGATTCAGCCTCTAACAGAAATGAGTACCAGGAGTATTTCCTGGGGGGTAAAGGCGGCCGGTGAGTAGGGCTGACAACCTTACCACCTTCATGTGCCGATTGCCTAGAAATCTGGGAGCCTCAACCTCTTGGAACCCTAAGGGCCTGTACAGGCCTGTAATGGGATTGCTTTACTTTTACTACCTCGATTAAAGACAAGCGCTTCCTTCCAGTTCCTTTCCAATTCATCAATAACTAACATTCGACGCAATATGATCTGCGTACTTACTGACAGCTTCGTAAGGAAACACAAAAAGAATCAACCTCGACCCTCAACTGGTTCTTCACCTATGACCCTTCGAGTAAGACGATTAGTGAAGACTCACTGGATTTGGGAAGGTGAGGGTTACGGGTGAGGGATATGCTTAATTTTACCCATCCAGCTCGTTCAAAGAGACCTTGTACATAAACACAACAACATCCAGTCTGGATGTCATTAAGTCTGTCAGAATTGCAGTCACTAAATAACATCAAGTGGATGACAGGCATCTGTTTACTTCCTATTTGAGTGATTTATAGTTGGCAGACATGCTTCCGTGCTGAGTCAAGTGCCTGTTGAAAAGCTGCATATACTGAGTACGAGCAAGCCGGCATGTCTGCAGTGCAGGAATGAACGTCACGTTATTTAACCGCGCTGCATAAACTGACGACGTCCATCACAGATGGCAACACTGCTGACAGAAGATCGTCGAATATATTAAGCACAGATTACCAAACGGTGGTCTACGGATCTATGGGGCTCAGTGGGAGGTTCTCAGGGCTTCCTCTGGTCTTAGGATTTTGTTCTACGAAGCAGAATCTTTCTCCAGAAGAAAAGAGTTGTTTGACCAGTCAAGAAATTTCTCGACTTTTATGAGATCTCAAGTGTTACTTGGATCACTAAACAGAAATAAAGCTGATGCCAGTGACCGCGCGGTCTAAGGCGTGGGTCTGCGGCCGCTCGCTTACTGGAATTGAGGGTTCGAATCCCGCCGGGGGCATGGATGTCTGTCTCTTGTGAGTGTTGTGTGTTGTCAGGTAGAGGTCTCTGCGACGGGCTGATCACTCGCCCAGAGGAGTCCTAACTAGTGCAGTGTGTCCGAGTGTGATCGTGAAGCCTCGACAATGAGGAGGCGGCCTAGACCCCTAGGGGCTGTCGCGCCTTGACAAAAACAGAAATAAATAGTCTACTGAAATTATAATCTCTAAATTGTTTCTTACCCGAAGTAATATTGCATTGGTAATCTCGTAGATCAAGCAACGAGTCAGATCAACGCACTGACAGTAGCTAACAGGCTTCATTTCAACATTTGTACCTCACCTCTACCCCGACTGCCAAAGTAACCAATTTCCAATGCATTTCGTGTGCACAGGTACATTCTCCCGCGTATGAGCAGCTCACAACGAGAAGAGTATACACATTAAGTGTCTCACTTAGCTCTTTCTATTTTCTGTTTATTTCATCTTTCCCAAGTCTGATTATTTCGCTTAGAACTTTGGTCTCAAATACAGACATTTAAAGTTATTCTATAACCTCTGCAAAAAAAAAAAAAAACTGTTAATCATAAAGAAAAAAGAAAGACTGCGCCTTGTCTGCTCTTTAGCATTTGTATACCGAATCAAGTGATTTCAATAAACTGTAACAAACACTAATTAATATCATAAAGAAAGCCACAGATCACTAATTTATATCTTATGCTACATAAAACAAAGACTATCTATTTTACTGACCCTTTAAGTGTTGTGGTTATTATATGTACAGCCAGGTTTAAGGCTAATAACTCCGAATTTTTAATGTATTTTTATGTATTCCGCATGGTTCTTGCAACAGACAACATCCACCGATTGATCTTCCTAATGTAACAACGCTGCGTTCTCTGTGAGTTACATACCGAATCTTTATCTGTAAGGTAGTTTAATGTTAGTTTGCAAGATGTTAAATGTATCTTCAAAGAACTGGCGTTTACACTATAGTCATTGTTTATCCTCTAATTCTAATTATTCTTGACTTAAATCGGCAAATAAATTACGGTCAATGTTAAGAGTCAGCGAATTAATTTCGATAGATATCCAATAGATATCTAATAAAGGCCTAAAGTTTCCCACTTTTTAAAATGACATTTTATCAGTAATTTTAAAGCACAACTACTGGTACACATGGCTTACTATGCTCGTGAATTACATATAATTAATATATATAAACACTGTCTAACATGATGCGCACTTACAGGAAACATTTAGGCGAAACTGTCCCCGTGCACATCATAAAGGCACGTGAGACTGGATGTATAGCTCCATCCATTCTTAACCTCAGTACTATATGAAAGTGAGTTGTTTCCTTCACGAGTTACACAAACAGCGTTCATCTATTCATCAGTCGCGTTCTGGCCAATTCGCGTTAATGTAACACGCGTAATAGCAGAACCCTTTGTACAAGGCAGAATATTCCTGGTGGCGGGCTCGGGTGAATACGGTCATAAACCTTCGTGTTCTATAAAATGTGGAGAATTCTTGACCAATTAAATCAGGTACCCAGCCAGAATGTTTATTTTGGGGGGGGGGGGGTTACCCTGAGGCTACATATAATTTATATTTGATTTTAAAAATTATGTTATGAAAATCATGTCGTAAGTAAAACTTACATAAACTGTAACATAACACTGTTTGCAACTGCATTTGTATACATACAAATATAACTACATGATCCATGACTCACTCACCTAATTTAAATCACAAGGTCTAACCTTCTTGGTTCTTTTAATTTCATCTAAGACATCCTAAATTATTTTATTTTTCAAAATTCGAATGTACTAGTCATCAGCCGATTTGAGTGACTGATTTCGCGTGAAGGGCAAATCACGTAACACGTTTGATATCATCGTGTCTAAAAAATGTGTTTTTTAAATTTTGATTTGAGGCCGGGGGGGGGGGGGGGGAAAGAGGCTGCGCCCTTGAATTAAATTCCATAAAATCAGTTTATTATGCCGTGTGAGGCCTGTAGCTATTAGCTCGCGACACTTTGGCTCGTAAATAATGACGTAAGTAGGCCAGTAAAGCAGGTTCTAAGCCAAATTTCAAATACCACAGCTATAATATTATCGGCATTACCCTTTCCCGCTCTTGTTAATAGGCCCCAATATAAGAACAAACAGTGAGGTACAACCTACTCCTGATCCCACTTTTCAGCTGATTACAACAGCTTAAGTGTCATAGAAAATAACATTTAAAAACATTCAGTGGAAAAGAAAGTGTAAATGAAAAAAGGCTTCATGTGACCATGAAATTAATACAAACTGTGATACTTGTATTAACACTGCACACGACTGCCTGTTTTAAGCAAGAACATTGTATGAACAGCGTGAAGACAAATATTAGTAGTGCTGTGGTGTGTTCAAACTGAAGTAACAAACATGCCTTTAACGACGAGAGTTGCAACATGGCCACGTATTCGTACACACAAAGGGCCCGTCAAAATCGTTAAGTAGCAACCCCTCCCACACTTCCCAAGTCTGCACAATGCGTCATACAAAGTGCATATGAAATGTTGTAAGTTTTAAAACTTTCGCGGCGACATGATTCAATATAGTCTTCTCGGGCGCACAGCCGCGTCAACTCGTTTGAATACAACGTTTCGGGGACTAGCTCCTTCCCCATCCGCAGGCAAAACTGATTTCAAATGAAATGGTTTACCCAATCTGTTTTCAACTCGCCGTTTTGATTGTTTTCCTAATACCTTTATTCTTAATACGACAGGCCTATAATCTAGAGCAGCCATTAACTCTACATCAGTATTTCAACTCTATTCCTGCATTCTGTTTGCACCTCCGGCTATAACTGCCCATATTCATTGCCATACAGCAAAGTTGCTACTGCTACTGCTACTGCTACATTTCAACTGCATTTCATTCCTTGTCTTAGTATTTAACCCTTCAGTGTCGGCCTCGGTGCACTGTACAGACCTTAAATACTTCATATGCAGCCAGCCTCGGTGCATCGTAGGTCGTGAATGCATTTAAGGGCACTGTAAATCAAAACCTCCTCCGCCCTGGGCAGCAGTTGGAATTTAAACCCCAGCGCCAGTGAAGGGTTAAGCTTCTCCTTTACACAATACCGATAGTCTATCCTAATTACTTGTTTTTTTTTTGGTGGTGAAGGGCCCCGCAGCAGATGCTATGGACGCACCGCAGCTTTGAGGCTTATTGTGCAACCCTGTGATGAAGATGATTAGTTTTTTCGTTTTTCCAAGTAATGGAAAATGAAACTGACAGGAGAAAACCGAAGTACTCAGGGAAAACCTGTACCAGTGCCACCTTGTCCACCACAAATCCCACATGGACCGACCCGGGATCGAACTCGGGCCTCCGCGGTGAGAGGCCTGAGCCATGGCACGGCATATTCTGTTTGTTACTGTACTGTTCACGGCCTACTCTGCTTGTTACTGTATTGTTCACGGCCTACTCTGTTTGTTACTGTACTGTTCACAGCCTACTCTGTTTGTTACTGTACTGTTCACGGCCTATTCTGTTTGTTACTGTACTGTTCACGGCCTACTCTGTTTGTTACTGTACTGTTCACGGCCTACTCTGTTTGTTACTGTACTGTTCACGGCCTACTCTGTTTGTTACTGTACTGTTCACGGCCTACTCTGCTTGTTACTGCACTGTTCACGGCCTACTCTGCTTGTTACTGTACTGCTCACAGTCTACTGTGTTTGATACTGTACTGCTCACGGCCTACTCTGTTTGTTACTGTACTGTTCACGGCCTACTCTGCTTGTTACTGTACTGTTCACGGCCTACTCTGCTTGTTACTGTACTGCTCACAGTCTACTATGTTTGATACTGTACTGCTCACGGCCTACTCTGTTTGTTACTGTACTGTTCACGGCCTGCTCTGCTTGTTACTGTACTGTTCACGGCCTACTCTGTTTGTTACTGTACTGTTCACGGCCTACTCTGCTTGTTACTGTACTGTTCACGGCCTACTCTGCTTGTTACTGTACTGCTTACAGTCTACTGTGTTTGATACTGTACTGCTCACGGCCTACTCTGTTTGTTACTGTACTGTTCACGGCCTACTCTGCTTGTTACTGTACTGTTCACGGCCTACTCTGTTTGTTACTGTACTGTTCACGGCCTACTCTGCTTGTTACTGTACTGTTCACGGCCTACTCTGCTTGTTACTGTACTGCTCACAGTCTACTGTGTTTGATACTGTACTGTTCACGGCCTACTCTGTTTGATACTGTACTGCTCACGGCCTACTCTGTTTGTTACTGTACTGCTCACAGCCTACTGTGTTTGTTACTGTACTGTTCACGGACAGTACCCATCAACAGTGGTGCCGCATGACAATACAAGTCTTAAGATATGAAAATATAGTAAGTCATGTTTTTATGAAGGCCACTAGAACACTTAGAATCGCTAGCTCGAATCCCGCTCGGGGCATCGCAGCACTTCTACGATCCAGTGTTGTATGGTGTAGGTCACGGTAGAACAACTTGTTTGGCCACAGTGTAGCCTTGTGATGGGTCGAGCCACCGTCTTCAGAACAGGCCACAGGGCGTCCTGTCCGGGAGGACATAAATAACAACAAATCGAGTGACGCCTTTCTGCTTCAGATTCAGGGATCCCGTGTTCAAATGTCGGACTAGAGACCGGCTGTCGTGGCTGAGGTTCATCGCGGGTTTGTTTAGTCCCTCCAGGCAAATTCCGCGATAACACCTCAAATTATTTCACAACCGCTTCCTCCTGAACTCTTTCCTATTCTTTGCCAACTAACTACCCTGCCATTCGATGCCATAAAGTATGCGCTACTGAAGGCGTCTTTAAACGAACTGTCTACATCATACAACGAGCTTGGTTTATGAACTGCATGAGCGAGTGATTAGTTGACGAAAATTATGCTAGATGACAGTAGCCGTTATGAAGCAGTCAATAAGTACCCATGCTTCGGTCGGCACTGCAGCTACAGTTATCTTACAGTGTCCGTCTAAGGCTATAATATATATGAACGGAGAAACTGACAGGGTATCTGTGGAAATGACAGCTAGAGACGCTCTGGATCAGAGCACGAATACATTGGTAACTCCGTCAGATGACGGGGCCGTTTCCAGTACACAAATAAATAAATAAAGGTAAAGCAATCCCATTACAGGCCTGGACAGGCCTTTAGGGTTCCAGGAGGTTGAGGCTCCCAGATTTTTAGACAATCGGCACACGAAGGTGGTAAGGTTGTCAGCCCTACGCACCGGCCGCCTTTACCCCCCAGGACATACTCCTGGTACTCATTTCTGTTAGAGGCTGAGTCGACCCCAGGGCCGTAGTGCGGCCGAAAGGATTATGTCAATGAAAAATTCCAGTGACACCATCGGGAATCGAACCCGCGACCTTCCGGCTTGTAGCGCAGTGCCTCAACCAACTGCGCCACAGCGTCGTGAATAGGATGACTGGAGAATCGTGAATTGGAAAGGATTTGGAAGAAAGTGGGACGTAGCCCGATCCAGGTACTATCTCGGCATATGACTGGAAGGGATGAGGAAAACCACGACATCTTCCGTCAGGATATCCGGCAGATATTCGAACCGGGCACCTCCCGCACACAAGTATAAAATGTCGCCGCTACGCGAACCCCCTAGGAGATGAGAGTTACGCACAAGTGTATACAGTTACAATAATGTCTAATACATGTTACTAATAAATTCTTAGCGTATTGACAACACCGTTCAACTGCGTATGGAACCTCCATTGTCCAGTTCTTATTTAGTGCCTTCGCAAAACGGAAAACAGATAAAGGTAAGTTTTTCCCTATCCACGCCATGAAAGCATATGGGGGAGCAGAGGTATAGCTCCACTTACTCTTTTTTTTCCGTTTGTGATGAAGGGCCCCCCTCATCACAGCCTTAAGGCTTTTTGTGCAACCCCAATGACGATGATAGATGAGCAGTTTTTTACCAAGTTTTACAATTAATGGAGCACCAGTGGAATGAAAGCGACGGGGGAAAACCGACAACTCGGGGAAAAAACCTGTCCCAGTGCCACTTTGTCCACCACAAATCTCACATGGACTTGACCTGGGATCGAACCCGGGCCTCCGTGGTGACAGGCCGGCGACTAACCGCTGAGCCATGACACGGCCCTCCACTCACTCTTACCCTCGGCGCTAGATGGAAGTGTGTGGTCAACAATATGCCCCGGCCGCTTTATCCCCAAGAAACAACGCCGGTACCCATTAAATAGGAGGCTAGGTGGACCCCAGAGCCGTTCTGGACGGTTTGGAGAAAATAAAAACCTTTTGTCCCTACCCGAATTCGAATCCCGGACCGTCCAGCACATAGTACGGGAAACAGTTCGTGTTTGTTTTCTGTTTCAGGTAGGTTTTACGGTTTTACATCAATACGAATTAAGGGGACAGAGTATATGTTAAAGACGATGATACAAATTACATACATAATACGCAGACCATAAGAATATTACATTTCCTGACAATGCTACGTCAAAAACGTGATTTTAACGTAACTAAAACTCACAACGTGGCCTCGAGGACAGTCCAATACCTATCAATTACCATGAAACTCACGGTTTAATTAGGATTGTTCGCTTTAGACTCCGTGCGTTTCTGAGCTTCACTTCATGGAAGGAAGTTTTTATCGCGTGAAGACTAACTCAGGCACTTAGACAGACCTTCCTACATCAAGCGATCTCAGCCAAGGTGATCTTGTCACGAGCGGACATCTCGGACGCCGGATAGGGCGGAAAGAAACACAGGCGACCTCGCAACTTCATAGCCGATATTGGCATATTCCATTCCTGACGAGACTGATACTGCAGAGAACTTCACTGTGTTCTGATACGCAGACTGATTCTTTAGTACATTGTTTGTTAGCTTGCAAACTCTGAGCCTATCATAGTGAACTGGCTCTGCGAAATGACGATGCACTTTGACTGCTACTAGTAATATTGTTCGGGGACGGTGGTTACATACATGTACCGGCGTGTACCACCAGACCTCACATTCAGACCCTACATTCTGCCCCAGAATGTATTTACGCTATGCATTTCTTACGATTCCCACAACAAAGAGACATTATTGCCCTACACGGCATTTACTTAACGGTTTTTATAACCGCGACGGACTGTGTTTACTGCGAGGTACGAACGGAATATTTAAATACAATTCGAATTAAATTCGGTCCTCAAAATGGTACATTACAGTCAGTAGACACACTATTCGAATATCAGCTAGAGGAAGTTGTGATTCAAACTTCGTGGTTCTGCTCAGTCTCACCAACTGGAGGCTGGGATTGTAGTCCTCGCCAGTAATGCATACATATATACACACACACATATACATAGTATGTGTGTGTGCGTGGGTGTGTGTGATCGTTTCATCTGGATATTGAATGTATTTTAGAATGTGTGGAAGATGGATGCAGCAAGTTTCTCCGAAGATCATTAGACAGACCTTTGCCGCAATGAAAAACTAAAAAGCTAATTTGTTATACACTTTACGCCAAATGTGCCCTTGATGTTTTGTTCGATAATCTTGCCATTTGCAACAAGCTCACACTGCCGAACGCCAGCAAAGAACATGGCGGCACACCTTATTCGATCTCTTGAGTATGTAGCATACGCTACGCAGAAATGGAGTACGGTGTTTTACAGCCCAGTGGCCAACCATCATCCAGGTGAAGCCTGCGTAACTTACACGGATACCTCTTATTGGTCTGTCAAAGACATTTCAGGGCCCAATGAAAAAAAAAAAAAAAAAAAAAAAATTGGGGCCCTTCCTACTCGTAGCCTGAACTAACAATGCAGATAGAGCAAACATACAAAATATTTTGTTATGTTCACCGTGCATCTTAGCTATAAGCCTCAATCTTAACCAACAAATGCACTTTTTATTCTCTCACTTCTATCCACCCTACATATGTAAAGTGACTATATCGGTATACCTCTGATGATGACCAAAGTACGGTCGAAACATATATAGGGTGGATAGAAGTGAGAGAATAAAAGGTGCATTTGTTGGTTAAAGATTGAGGCTTATAAAAAATATGTTTGACAGAAAATCTGAAATGCAACCACCCTCTTTGGGGCCCCCCAAAGGGTGGGGCCCCATGCAGCCGCACGGATTGCCTAAACCGGTCCTGTGTCTCCCCACATCGAAAACAAAACTTAAGCTGTTAATATAAACCAAGTTGGCAGGTCTGTTGAATGACCCTGACAGTACGCCATTCACACTGGGGAAGATCTTGTCCTACGGCAGCTAATGTCTCGACAGGATTCAAACCAGCAACCCTTGAAACGGTAAGCATGGATCCAAACTACTGAACCGACATGTTACATGTCTTTCCTTCCCAATACCCGCTTTTCATGCTGTTATATGTGAAGACACAGATAGGGGTATAAACGTGTACATAAATGCTTTACTAATTGATATATTCTGCAAGTTTTCTCACATATATTTAAATGCCGTTTCACGCTACAAATAAACAAGATAATGGAAGCTGCAAAGTTGTGGCGTTTTTTGGCCTATTAAAACCTGCAGCAGGTGATTATAGGTAGAATAAAATAGGTCATGAATTATAACTGAAGAGGTAAAACTGCTAAGTAATAGAGTGAAGGTCAGAGATTAAGTAAATAAGCATTGGCGAGGTACATCGTTCAAAAAAATGCCATGTGTTCGCCATTAAAATTACCGTGACGTAACGGACACTGCCCATGTATTCACAACACAAAACGTTAAAAAACAAATTGACATGATATGCATCTTCTCTTTATGCTTTCTTTGAAGGAAAATCACGAAAGGAAAGCACAACGCGGAAGTAGCGACAGTCCATCTGAAATTTTTATCTCCGAAACTACTGAACCGATCGCGATGAAATTCTGCACTGAGGACGCGTCTGCATGTCACACCTCGCCGGGCGAGTGTAGCTGAATGTACGTCTGCATGTCACACCTCGCCGGGCGAGTGTAGCTGAATGTACGTCTGCATGTCACACCTCGCCGGGCGAGTGTAGCTGAATGTACGTCTGCATGTCACACCTCGCCGGGCGAGTGTAGCTGAATGTACGTTTGCATGTCACACCTCGCCGGGCGAGTGTAGCTGAATGTACGTCTGCATGTCACACCTCGCCGGGCGAGTGTAGCTGAATGTACGTCTGCATGTCACACCTCGCCGGGCGAGTGTAGCTGAAAGTACGTCTGCATGTCACACCTCGCCGGGCGAGTGTAGCTGAATGTAAATGTGAGTTTTGTTACCAACTACTGCACAAAGTACTTTTTGCTACTACATGTTTCGGCTGTGGGCCGGGATAGTGACTCGCTACGGGCTGGACGGTCCGGGGATCGAATCCAGGTGGGGGTGAGATTTTCCGCACCCGTCCAGACCGGCCCTGGGGTCCACCCAGCCTGCTATACAATGGGTACCGGGTCTCTTTCCCGGAGGTAAAGCGGCCGGGGCGTGGAGTTGACCACCCACCCTCATCTAGTAGATGGTAGTAGAGCGGTACCTGTACTCCCCCTCTGGGCCTTCATGGCTCCTTCTAGGGAGAACTTTACCTTTACCTTTACATGTTTCGGCTACGTTTTGTAGCCATCATCGGGGAGCCAGTATTATACAGACATGTCTCTATAATACAGGTACATTATAACGTATCGGTCCGTTTGTCCCGAAACGTCTGTAAACAATTACCACAAAACGCCGCGTAATATCCCAGAAGAGCGCAGATCTCAACATCGCGGTGGAAGCCTGAAATCAAGGTTCTTACATTCTTCTTCTATCTGTTCCCTTTCTATTCATCTAATACGAAACTTCCAATTTTTAATTCCCTCCTCATGCGATTTTACCCATTCCTTTGCCATTTCATGTAATTCCAAATATTTTCATATTCAATTTTCAAAAGTCTGCAGACTTAATTTACGTCCTTACGTAGCTGTAAGAGTCCAAACATAATTAGCATACAAAACGAAGAGCAAAACAATAAGCATGTAGGCCTGCTTAATGCTAGCACTGAATACAGAAGTCAACACAAGGGTTCCTGAACCGAAGTATTTGCACACACTCTTCCATTTTTTAATCCTATAACGAACCCATTTCTATTTGCTCTTGTCATTTCGGTTACTTATTCTTTTGCATAGTTTCATATGTTTTATCACCTATTGTCGTTACGACTTCGTGCCAGATTTTGATTTAGTATCATATTTACGTACTTTTTATCTATTTATTTCCACAACAGTTTATTTGTCCAGTCGTAAATAAGTTATACAGTACAACTTGTCCGCCGCTCAACTTACGTCATCAGTATACGTTAATACAAGACCTATATTTACGCAACTAAACGAGTCTGCATTTCTGTAA
Organism: Reticulitermes speratus; assembly: GCA_021186555.1. Lineage (NCBI taxonomy): Eukaryota > Metazoa > Arthropoda > Insecta > Blattodea > Rhinotermitidae > Reticulitermes > Reticulitermes speratus. Next base: position 9,523,586 of record JAJKFL010000012.1, read on the forward strand.
TGCATTCCTCCTGCCCTGATGACACGTGTGCTGGAGGACACCAACTGCGTGTCGTGTCATGTCGGCAGGTCAACTACATTAACATGAAATACAGTGACTGGGCAACGATACGTTTCTTTTAACTCGAAGACAAGATAATCACAAATTGCAACTGTGACGCAGAACGTCACTTGTCAAATACAGGCAACTCACATAAAGACTGGGTTGTCACACGTAGTTTCGTAGGTAACCGAAATTTCGGAAGAACCTGCAACCTCCATCATGCGGTTAGAAGTGCATATTGAGGCAGTACGTTGCTCCGAAACGTCGGTAACCATACACACAACATTCAGGAGAGAAAAACATTAATTCTTATCGCTATGAAAACCTTGAATCTCGGAGGCAAAAACTGTAACGCTCGTACACATTGTAGTTTCGTATTTGTGATGAGAGAACGAGCATTAATAGAGTCGAACCCGGTTATAGCGACATCGGTTAAAGCGACACCTCGTCTATAGCGTCAGATATTCTGTGGTACCAATTAATTCTTCACTGTTAACCATGACATTATACTCCTCGGTTAGAACGACACTCGTTTATAACGACACAAAATATTCAGTCCCCTTAATTACGTTATAACCGAGTTCGACTGTACTTCATTATTAAGGTTATTTTCTGTCAAATTCCAGTGCGGATTTTTTTTTGGGGGGGGGGGTGAAGGGCCCCGCAGCAGATGCTACGGACGCACCGCAGCCTTAAGGCTTATTGTACAACCCTGTGATGAAGATGAATAGTATTTTTTTTCGTTTTTCCAAGTAATGTAGCACCGGTGGAATGAAACTGACAGAGGAAAACCGAAGTGCTCGGGGAAAAACCTGTCCCAGTGCAACTTTGTAGACCACAAATCCCACATGGACTAAACCGGGATCAAACCCGGGCCTCCCCGGTGAGAGGCCGGTGACTATCCGCCTGAGCCATGGCACGGCCACTCCAGTGCGGCGTTATTAACTCATCATTTCTCTTGAAGTTTCGATTCGCCATCTCCCAAACGAGCATTACATAATGCAGATGCATTACGTCTCCTTACGTGTTCATTCGATTGCATATGCAGAACACGTCGGGACGACAGCTCCCGAAATGGAATCTGCTAGCTGGCAACTCGCCTGCAGGAAGGGATGTGACGTGACCCTGAAACCGAAGGACTGCAGATTGGCGTGCTTGCTTTATTACCTTCATTAACACACAAGTCACATTGTTGCTCAAAGCACCAAGTTTCAGTGTCTGGAAAAACAAAACAGAATACCTTCTTCACAAAATTACGGAGTTGAATATGCGTATCGCCATGCGTATCAGTTCGGATATTGATATCACAGACAGTATATCAAAGACGCGGTGTCGTCTGAGGCAAATACGATCTGGCCTGCTCGAATATCGAAATAATAATAATAATAATAATAACCATGGCTCAACAGCCCTATATGGGCTCGGGCCTCCTCTTGCCTCCTCTTTCCGAGGTTACTAAGTCGTGTGCATTCGTGGCAGTTGGTGACTGGCCAACTGGCCGCGCTACTATTCTATCGATCCTGATGTGTCCGCCAGAGCCATCTGGCAGGCAGTCAGGAGACTTGGGTGAGAAATGGAGGCTTTGAATTTAGCTTACGAAACATTTTTATTCATGCCCGTAAGGTTCTTTTACATGCCGTAAATCTACGACATGGGACCGACGGCTTTACTTCCCCTCCGAAGGAAGTGGTGCTCCGGATTTTTATCACCCTTAAAAATCCATCGACCTCGGTCGGGATCGAACCCGCGAACCTTGGGTCCAGTGGCGAGCACGCTAACCACTAGTCCACCGAGGTCGACATATCGAAATTACGGGTCCGAATTTATTTTGGGGACATAGCTGTATGTCCATGTTGTGTGGCCCTGCACACGCACACGCCTCGCGATGGGCCTGTTCTCCGTCCCAAAATGTTTACGGATTAATTCTGAGCTGGCACAAAATCGAGGGACAAACCAGCGGAAACATAAATATTACAAACTCAAACTGTCTGAGTTTCATGAATCCACGTCAGAACAATCTCGTTCTGGGGATCCCCCGTCTTGATACAGCACGACCAAGTTAACTGTGCAGTCAGTGAGGGTAAAGCACTGCGCTGGAAGGGAAATGAAAGAGGAGCGCAGCATTCGCAGTTTTCCAGCATGCAACGCAAGGTGTGGCAAGTAGTACAAACTCCCTGTTACTAACAACAACAATATGGTGCCAATGCGAACTTATAAGACCGCAATATCGCTATTTTTAGACCATTTTGACAAAAAAAAAGTCACTAATGTAATGTATGTCTTCATAAATAAATATATCGTAAGTTTTCAAAGTTTCTTCGGCCTTTTGTCTCGTATTTACCAGGAAAAGGGTTAAAAGACGTTTTCTCATTACAAATGTTTCAGTGGGCAACATAACACTGTGTCGCGAGCAACATGTTGCCCGCGAGTTACGCACTGAGTGGCCCTGCTTTAAAGCAGTGGTATTTAAACTTTTTTATTCGCGTACCCCCGTATATTATTTCTCTACAACTTTGTACCCCCAAAGTTGTTGGTGCATAATTCAAGTTATACACAGTCTATAATCTACATCTAAAATAAGTTAAATAAATTACATCCAAAATAATGTATTAATAATAAGTTATAAATGAGAAAAAGGAGAGTCAAGCTATTAAATAACAAATATATTATACGCACTGTGTGGAATAAAATGAAACTAGCCGCCCAGATAATAATCGCATAAAGGAGAGAGAGAGAGAGAAAGAGAGAGAGAGAGAGAGAAATGGCGCTCCCAAATCGCAGGCCCTTATGTCCGGGTCTCTTGTGGCTAACCCTAAATCTGGCCCTGATTATTCAGTGTTTATCATGTATATTTATTTTTTTAATTTTACGTACCCCCTAAGATGTCTTCGCGTACCCCCCGGGGGTACGCGTACCCCAGGTTGAATACCACTGCTTTAAAGGGTTAAATTATAGCACATACAGTGTTCAAAGAAACACTCCAAGGCTGCTTGTTATTAAATTTATATCTTCCAACAACATTATATTATGCACTGCAATAACAGTCTGGCACGTTTCGCCCGAACGAATGCACTTCATTTCGCAAATGACGTCACCGTTCCTTTATTTATTACAGCATTTATATGCATCAGCGAGAAGCGATACATCTGTACACCCTAACATAATCGGTACAAGCCTGCGGAGTGTTATAATTAGACATGTCCTTGAAACCTGTTGAGGCAGACTGTTCATGAATTCCAGCGTTTCAGAATACAACCAAGAATAAAACACAACACTGTACAGAAAACGCTTTCACCAAACTGGCAGAGCACTAGCCTCGAACTCAAAGGCTTCACGTAGAATTACTTGGTTTCCGGAATTTGTCCCTTGCGTCTTAGTAAAAAAGAGCACGCTTCGACAACTAGATTTATCCCGTCTTCACGTGAAAGAGCGGGAAAGCACCTGTTCATTGGGTCCCACAGAAAGAGCGATCCTCAATGACCGGTAAAGTCGGTCCGACAGCAAAAGACTCGAAATAACTGGTCCAGCGACCGAGAGGCATTCTGCCAGCCGCCTCTGTAGGTGTCTCACACCCTCCACCTTGAGGACTCAGACATATCAAGTCACTCAAACTCCTGGTTCTTTTTTGGTTCTACAATAGGGTGCTGAGGAAGATATTCGGACCTAAGGTGGACAAAGTAACAAAGGACTGGAGAAGACTACGTAACGAGAAGCTTCATGACCTGTACTCCTCACCAAATATCATTGGGGTGATCAAATCAAGAAGAATGATTTGGGCGGGGCATGTGACTTGTATGGAAGAGAGGCATAGAGGGTTTTGGTGGAGAAACCTGAGGAAAAAGAGACCATTCGGAAGACCTAGGCGTAGATGGGAGAATGATATTAAAATGGATCTTCAAGAAGTGACATGAAGGGGTATGGCCTCGATTGATTAGGTTCAGGACAGGGACAGGTGGCGGGTTGTTGTGAATGCGGTAATGAACCTTCGGGTTCCACAAAATGCGGGGAATTTGATGACTAGCTGAGGACCTGTTAGCTTCTCAGAAAGGGCTCTGTTCTATGGAGTTAGCTAGTTAGTTAGTTAAGTGTTCTTTTTCTGAATACGAGAAGCTCGCCAAAGAGCAGAAACGTGGTAATCCTAAGTGCAACATACCACTGTCAAAACATTTCTAAATTGTTTCACGGCACAGATGCACTCACACTCAGCTCACTGTTAGGGAAAATATTCTTTCTTTTGTTTGTTTTCCTCCTGTCGCTCCTTGCGGAGCATAGGGCCTCCTTTCAGAAGTTTCTTGGTCTGGAGGTGTGCATTCTGTAGTGACTGACCAGTCCACTGACTGCACAAGTTCTACTGATCCTGATATGACTGCCAGAGCCATCTAGCAGTCAATCAGGAGACTTGGGTGAGAAATGGCCGCTGAATTTTGCTTACGAAACATCTCGATTCTGCCTGTGTTGAAAAGTATCAGTTCATACCAACGGTGACGCTCAGGTCACAGAGCGATCAAGTATTCATCGAAAGAATATCTGACCCAAAAGTAATGCAATTACTGTAAACCCTCGCACAACGCGATCTCGTCTAGCGCGGTTTTGACAAAAACTGTATTCAAAATAATTAAATATATTCGGGAGAAAAATTTGCCGAAAGCTGAAAAATTTAAATACATGCGAACAAAAGCAGGCGGTCACCAATTAAACTGCCGCAGAAGCTGACAGCATCAGCTACGTTTCACGCCGAAAAATGTAACGTACTTTATGTAATGGGGAGGGGTACCCCTATTTTTCCCATAAGAAGTTTGTGCAATGCGGTTTTGTCCAACACGCCGTGATCAATACCTCTAACCCTGCGTTATACGAGGGATCAGTGTACCGACAAATCTTTACTGGTCACATTTTCGAATATGTTTAAATCAAAATTTTATTCACTGAAGTGCATCAAGAGCGTTCAGTGTAAATACTGCACCCAAATCTCTGGTCGCGAGCTTACCATGAGCTGAGCGTGAGCATATCCATTGCGTGAAAAGGCTCTTCAAATTGAATCACAACAGCCAGCCATTGGCTGACTGGTGTGATTCAGGTTTATTTAACGAAGCTGTAATTGAGAAGGATGTTGAAGAGAATGGTCGTGACCTTTTTATTTATTCATGGTTTATTTCACGCCGCCGTCAGTAGCTCGGATTACGTAGTGTATAATGCTCTACTCTATCGTAAAACAGCATGTAATGCAACGGACTGAGTAAGATCACGTAGCCTCTCATTCAGGATAGATGATCGCTGAATCGGATTTGGGGTACGAGACTTCACGATCATTAAGCTAGAGGCCTTCAGTAAAGTTTAGGTGTGATTGATTGATTGATTGATTTGTGATGTTGGCTGCTACAGAACATGTCACAGCGGCACTGCGCCAGATATGCATTCTAGAGGTGTTCGTTTGATATAATGAGTGGCAAATTGGGGTGTCTGAATTACTTCGTTCTTTTCCACTTCATTTAAATTTAAGAGGAAAATTAATTAAGAAATGGATAATACAATTAACGACGGTACTTAAGCGTCTACTTTCTAAAGAACTCTCTAACGTTAAGATACATAAAACAAAAGGGTCTTTATGGAGGACCGCCTCCCTCCTTTCTGAGAAAAGAAATTAAAACATACAAAACTACAGGATGTTCAGGAAAGGCCCGATAATTTGAGTCAATTTTATGTGTTTTTTAAAGAACATTTGTTGTGATGTTGTTATGCTTGCGTAAATTAATGCGAGGAGTGAAGATAGTGTCCTACACTTCAGAGAAGAGGGTATTTATAAAAAAAAAATTAAATTTACGTATAGTGAGACATAAATCATCTCTTTCGTAACACCCTGTATAATTGCCATTCCTTACCCTCTATCCAGACAAGGTTATCGTGACTCTGTTCAGTTTCTCCACACATTACCCACAATGACAACAAATTACCTGCACAGAAGAACAAAGTGGACTACCATAATCTATATATCGTACCTCAGATAATGAACAATGCCGAGTACAACGCAGTGGAGTTGCATACTTTGTACGCCGTATAGTACTATTATGTACGGAGGGGCATACAAATGTATTCAATACGAATGCTATAATTCATATGTTGACGTCGCTGTTGACAAGACATACGTACTGATGAACTAGAGCTGGAGATGGAGCGAATATTTCATTCTGTGATCAGATTTGCTACGATTTACTGGCTAGATGTTTACTAAATGGGTGATAATTGTGACGTAAGATAGGGACATGTTATTACATGGTTATGAAAAGTTATTCACTGGGGTTTAATCAGTGACGTCAGGTCTGGGAAAACAATGAAATTATTAGCTTGGTTGTATAAATTGAGGTCACGCTGCGATCAGAATTATCACTTCTGCATAGCAACTGAATGTTGGGGCTGTTTGTGGCACTCACTGCAGAACGTATTGCCTAAACAAACAATTCAGGGGAACGCGGTTGTTTCATTATGGGCCGATGATTAATTGTCCAAGGCTGAAGACACATCATCAACAGAAACGCGCTGACTCAGAATAATTTGAAGAGGGAATACGGAATAAGCTGGCGGATTCAAGCAGACTGTCGTTGCCTAACCACTGGAGGGTCATGACGACCACCAGCGAAATTGCTTGACGTGGGGCTTCAATTTGTGAGTTATGGGCTACGTGAGATTATTCCTAGACTTACGGGCTGGGAGGGATTATCCAGACGTGACAGTAGGTCGGAGAAAATCGCGAGAAAAACTTCAGTACTTCTAAACTTGTTAACTCCCTGAAGCACACTGATCGCTCCATCTACATCCAACACTCAAATACTCTGCGTTTTACACACACAGTGTATATATATATATATATACTAAGTTATACATATATACTAAGTACATACATACTACGTTAGTAACATATATACTAAGTTAGTACACATATACTAAGTTAGTACGTACATACTTACGTTAGATACATATATACTAAGTTAGTACATATATGCTATAGTTAGTACATATATACTAAGTTAGTACATATATATATATATGTGTAAAAACGCAGTAAAAATTGAAGACATATATAAAATTGAAAAACATATTAATTAAATACGATTTAATTATAGGTTTTCATCCACTCAATAATTCCATTTTTATACAACAATAATACAACTGATTATCTTGAATAAATAATACGAGATATGGCGACGATTGAATTAATGTAAGTGTTGAATATTAGACAACTCACGTACTGCTAGGGTCCCTGGTCGAATTAGGTTTCTGATTGTTTCGATAATAACCACGAACGGTTGGTATTAGCATAGTTTGTGTATATACTGTATATGTATACATATACACACATACATAAGTTTCGTGTAACTCTTCGGAAAAAAAGAGGGAATATTTCCCTAAACACCTATAAACAGTTTGTCCTTTTAATGGAGACGCAATGTGTTGTGGCTTAAAAACTGGCAAAGCTGTTTTCATGTATGCCAGAAAGACATATGAGGGACTGGAGGTATAACGCCATGCATTCTTTAACCATTACAGTAGTTGGAGTTTAGTGGTCAGCTTCACGCCCCGGCCGCTTTACCTCCGGGGAAAGATCCCCCGGTACACGTTCGAGAGGAGGCCGGGCGGGTCTCGAACCGGTACGAATTCTATGGAGAACATCAACACAACTAATTAAGTTATAATTACATTATATTATACAAAAGTGTGGCTACATGTTTCGACCAATCACGTGGCCATCCTCAGGCCATTCGAACACATAAAAATCAAAATCACAACTGCAAACATAATTTAAAGCTCAGATTGAGAACTCAATCCTGTTGTTACACAATGCATGTCAATAAATTTTCAAATTTTAAAAACCAACAAGTATATATATATAAAGCACTGGTATGAAACTGGTTAGGTCTCGCAGCCAGCCTGAAGAGTAAATTTATTGTCCATTCCTTGTCCACTCCGTAGCCTAATTAATTAATTAATTAAATCAGTACATACACGTCCTTAAACACTAGCAATACTGTAAAAATCACGAGTTTATTTTATTTTATTTTATGACACTCTATATCTCTGCTTTCTGCCTCCTCTGACCACCCCTGTGTTGTCCTAGACGGAATTAGCACAGACACTGTTGCAAACTCAAGGATGACAAAATGCAAACGTGGCTGCCATGAGAACTCGACCAGTGTGGGAACATTATACGCCGGACACGAAAAATCTGCTCGTACGAACAGTACACATGTGTAGTCAGAGGCGTGTCACTTTCCAGCCCATTCTCGAGTTTCAAAACCAAGAAACAATATTTTATACTTTTATCCAGTCCAGTCAGAAACACACACACACACACTCGTAAAGTTTGTTCTGCCGTCATTCGCGCTATGTTTTTTATACACTGAGAACATTCAATTCCTGTTCGTTTAGTTTCAGGACATTGTTCTAATCATGGTCGATAGCCCCCTCTTCTACCGTCTGCGCCTGGGTCAAATGCCCCCTCCCGCTTCCCTAGTACCTTCCCTGGTTCTGCCCAATCTTGTATCATTCATTCATTCATTCTGCATTCTGTGTTACGAAAGGTCCGTAGTCTCTTCCAAAGCGAGTTCCCCACAAGGTGCGATCTAGTGCTTCCTCTTTCGATTTCCAGTATCATCTCTTTTCCTTAAGGTTATCCAGTAGCTGCTTACGCCTTCCTCCTCGTCTTCCCGTCATTTATATCCTTCCCTGTAACTTTCCTTCAATCACGTGCTTTAGAAGGCCCACTTTTGTATATGGTTGAAAAATTACTATTTCTTACGCTGAAGTTTCCTTATTCCCTTATTACCCGCAAAGTAAGCTGGCAAGAGCTTACATTTTCTGACGAAGTAGGGCTAAACACCAATGAAGAGTAATACACCATTGTTACAAACCTTTACAATTACGTCTGAAGGAGATGTAAAACGCGTGGACAATGGCAAATAAACGACAATAGGCAGTAAAGATGACATGAGTTTCTAAATCCGATGGAAGCTAGCAATGCGTACACACATTTTTGTGTATAAAAATCTCTTGGACGAATCAGGTGGGCTACAGACTACATTGCAAAGTTACAGCGATATATTGTGCGAATGCGAACTGGATCGAACTGGTTCACGTAATATACAGAGGAGATATGTGCCGGTTTATTAGCGGGGTGGCGGACATTCAAATTCTATTACCACAGTTAGTAGGCAGCATTCTTCATGTGACCCGTCTATATTTAATATAATTTAAGCCAATTTCAGTCTTATCATATGTTGTTAACGCTCAGATGTTAATGCTCCTCCAACCAGTGATGTCACTTCTTAAAACACGGCGCACTGAAGGTTTCGTTCTTATAATCAAGGCCTAAGGTGACATTTCGTAACACAGGGCCTCACATATAGAAAGTAATATTATCAGGATGATTAAATCCACGAGGGTAAGATAAATGGACAAGTATCACATATGGAAGAGGTAAGAAATTGACAGAAAACCTAAGTTCCGAAATCTGAAAAGAAATAAACAACTCCGGGGACTAAACATAAATGGGAGGATAATATTCAAACGGACATCAAAGGAACATGTGAGAGTATGTGCTGTCTTCAACTGGTTCAGGACAGGGACTGATGGTGGCTGATGTTTTCGTGAACAGAGTACAGGAAACAGACTACAGACCAAGAGATTATCCCCGCGGGAGGTAGGGGTGTCTGGCGGGGTGCGGGGACTGTGGTTGGTAGGAGCGACAGTTCTACGATTACACACAAAGAGCAAGCATTTCGAGGAGCTTGAAGTAAGCCAGCGCACTGTGCGAATGTTTTCAGGATGGGTAGTAGCAACTGGTCACTTACACCGACATCTTGCGCATGCGCAGCTATCGCATTCCTAGCAGGGATCATCTCCTGGTCTGTGGAGAGTAATAATACCTCGGATTCCACAACAGGCAGAAAATTCCTTGACCTCTTCAAGAACGACTCCTTTACGGAGATGGCTATGTTAAATACTTAATTTTTACTGCTGCAAAAACATGAAACGGTAAGTTCACATGCATGCATGCACGCACACGCATACACGTACACACACAATAGAAGTCATCCTGTTTACTTCCTGTCCGAAACCTTGGAACTGGCCTTCAATATGCTGGCTTCGTTAATGCTACAGAACTACAAAGACAACAACCACTACATGATTTTCAAATTTAACTTTTTTAAACCGATTAGTAAAACATACCCTGCCAAACTGTGATAATTTCACATTATTTATAGCTGCAAATTCCATAGCAAGATCGCCTTGAACATAAGGTAATTGAAAATTGTGAGGTGAGGTAAAAGAGAAAGGGTTCAAGATACAACGGCAGGCGGCCTATCGGCAGGGGAAGAAGGGGGAAAAGAGAAAACGGCGAACAGACAATTGTGACAAAGTGGCCTTTTGCAGGGCCACAACGTTGCGCAGCCCACTTACACACGGTGCACAATCCCCAAACCAGGAATTAATAACGAATCACACTAAAGCCTTAAAATTAGTTAAATAAGAAATTTTTCTTGTGAATCTAACAGTCGTATCTTTGGTGACGACATTTCCAGCTGTTTATACGGCCCGATTATTTATTACCGTGTTCATAATAACCCGATATTGGACCAGATCCTGGGGCCAAATGAATAGTGTCCATATCCTCACACCCTACTGACTTAAAATTTACTTTAATATACCCCCATCTGCCGATCCCAGCGGCCGCGCGGTCTAAGGCGTGGGTCTGTGGCCGCTCGCTTACTGGGATCGTGGGTTCGAATCCCGCTTAGGGCATGGATGTCTGTCTCTTGTGAGTGTTGTGTGTTGTCAGGTAGAGGTCTCTGCGACGAGCTGGTCCCTCGTCCAGAGGAGTCCTACCGAGTGTGGTGTGTCTAATGTGTGATCGTGAAGCCTCGATAAATGAGGAGGCCTAGGCCCCCAAGGGGCTGTCGAGCCATTTGGGGAGGGGGGGGGAACTACGTCTAGGTCTCCCAAGTGATCCCTTCCTTTCACGTTTTCCGACTAAAATTGTGTATTCATCCCTCATCTCTCCGCCGCACGCTACGTGTCCTCCCCAATTCATTAAACTTGATTTCAACATCCTGATCCTATTTGATAATGACTGTAAATTATGACGTTCATTACGAAGCTTCCTCCAGCCACACTTTCCTTCCTTTCTATGAGGTCCAAATCTTCTTCTTCTTCTATGGCTCGACAGCCCTATATAGGCCTGGGCCTCCTCGTTTCGTCGAGGTTTCATGATCACACACATTAGACACACCACAGTCGGTAGGACTCCTCTGGACGAGGGACCAGCTCGTCGCAGAAACCTCTACCTGACAACACACAACACTCACAAGAGACAAACATCCATGCCCCCGGTGGGATTCGAACCCACGATCCTAGTAAGCGAGCGGCCGAAGACCCACGCCTTAGACCGCACGGCCACTGGGATCGGCATGAGGTCCAAATACTCGTCTTATTTATTCATTAAGTTTTAGTTACTTCTAGCTCTCAGTTGCTCACTGTCAATGCTCAATACTACACTGCCGTGCGTCTCACAACAACTGGACAGCACAAAACAGTTTGGTGCCCTAGCTCGTTACTGCGTACAGGACAGCAATTGTATTTTAGTTTTGTGTACTATTTTTGCTGACACGGTGCGCCTGTTTACTACAAGACCCATCGGGCGAATACCTGTGGCGTATTTTCACTTGTAACAACAGGACGTCCCTAATATTCCGAAACGTCTGCAATTGTCACTCTTCATTCAACATCCAGACTGCAGCTCAGAAGCTAACAATACTAAAATCTTGGAGTAAACGCATTTTACTTATGTTTATTGTTGCTTTGAACAGGCCTACGTAACTAGAATTCATGTGCTTTACTGCAGATTTGTATGACAACGAGGTACGACACACACCGAGGTGTACTTGACACCAAGGGTGGGCCTCACATGCTGTATTATATAATTTAGAGGATACGAGTAAGTAAGCAACCTTAGGCCTGCCCAGGGAGAAGAACAGTACTGATTCTGCTTTTTACAGCCCTAAAACGTCTGTTTTAAAATAAACTTTTATTGTGTACACTGTATATGGAACTAATGTGTGGCTGTGACGTGCAGTGTGTGCATTACAGCAGATACAAATTACTTCATTCAATATACACCAAACAAATTTGTTTACAAACGTTTTACGGCCCTAAAAAGCAGTATCGATACTTGTTTTTCGCCCGGAACAAACCTATGGTTGCTTACCTAGTCACATCTCCTAAATTATGTAATACAGCACGTCGTAAGTCCAACCCTTGGTGTGAGTTACAGCTTAGTGTGCATCACACTTCGTTGTCATGGTTACCGGGTTGTGGCGACAAACTGTTTGCTCGTCATCAGTTGTCCTGGTAACATGGTTGTGACATCACACACCGGCTGGCATGTTTGACACTTTCCAGGGGTACTTGGTTGTGACTTCACGATAGTACGGATAATTGTTTTAGTATGAAGCCGTAATGAAGTGATTATTAGGACTTAGGATTGTTGTTACTTGCGTATCTGCAGCATTCGTAGGAAGTGGTTGAAATACTTCACGGCCCAAAATGAAAGATACTAATAATGAAGCGAGGATTAATAACAGCAATCAATGTAATCACGCAAATGATGATTCATCACGTGTTGAGATTAGTGGATCTCAGACGTTTAAAATACAATAATAAGTGAGGAGCCATTAGTGTAATGAGTTAATAAATCATAAACCAAGAAAAATGATAAAGGAGGTGGATTCGCACGCGAATATATCATGACGGGCACGTGGCTAATATAGCGTATCACACCCGAGGTGTGAGTGATTCAGTGCGTCACACCCTGGGTGCCATGACGATCACTGTTACCGGCTTACACGTTCTCTGCGAGGTACGCGCTCTTGGCGAATACACGGTTTTTTAAATGAAAGAGCGTGTAATCACTGTGCGGTACGGACTGAGGCTGATGAAAGAGCTGAGCATCGAGCATTCAACACAACATGGCATAACTAGGTGGTAGCATTCCTATACATAAAATTAACGCTTGGCTTGGTGTAATAAAAAAGATATGAGAGATGACAGAAGCCTTGGAGTAGCGAGTGAATGTTAATGTGGCTAGTCAAAATATGTCACACGAAATTAACTTTAAAGAAGATATAACACTCTAAATGAGAAGCTGATATGTACAGGGTGGGTGGGAAGTAAGTAGGCATTAAATAACTGACGAGGCACACGATACGTACGGTGTTAGAGAAAGACTTGAATTTTCGCCCGTGGAAACCCCATTACGTGCAGGAGCTGACACCTGAAGACTGTGACCGCAGAATGGAATACGGGGAGTTGATGCTGGGTTCGCACGAGGATTGGCCACAACTGTTTGAAAACTTTCTCTGGAGCGACGAGGCCGTTTTCCATATCGGCGGTTTCGTCAATCGACATAATTGTCATTACTGGGCGGCACACGATCCTGAAGTGACGGTGGAGAAAATGCAAAATCGTCCAAAAGTGACCGTGTGGTGCGGAATGACGGCCACTAGGGTCATCGGCCCATATCTTCTGCATGACACCATGAATTCCGACCGCTACCTTCAGATGCCGCCGGTGCCTACATTGAATTTTAAGCTAGGCGTCCATATTCCCATTTAAAAAGGTACATGTAAAAATTATTTTCATTATCTTTGCATTGGAAATATAGAGGTTATAACCATTTCTCAATGCCTACTTACTTCCCACCCACCCTGTAGTTTACTTTCGGGTCGTGCAAAATGTTGTCCGCCTGAACTAAGGGTGTGGCTTTCCTTAGATTTCTGGAAAAAGAAAATTATTTACTTAATTAATTAGCAAGAATGAACTAGCCAGTCAGTACGGTCTAACCACCTGCCCGCCGCCTTTCTATTACTGCTAAAATATCCATATATTTGAACAGCTAACCGACTGTACGATCCCGGTTGCCGCGCGGTCTAAGGCGTGGGTCTACGGCTGTTCACTTGCTGGGATTGTGGTTTCGAATCCCGCTGGGGGCATGGATGTCTGTCTCTTGTGAGTGTCGTCAGGTAGAGGTCTTTGCGTTGGGCTGATCACTCGTCCAGAGGAGTCCTACCGAGTGTGGTGTGTCTGAGTGTGTTCGTGAAGTCTCAATAATGATGAAGCCCTGACCCACTAGGGGCTGTAGCGCCATGAAAAAAAAAAGACTACTTCACAACTGTTATCAAAAAAAAATGCACGTGACCTGTACACATATACATTTCTGATCATGTAACCTGCTATTAAAAAAAAAGTTTAACTCTCCTAGTCTACAATTCCGACATTAAATTTAATTGAAATCTCTTTAGTAATTTCCAAACAGTTGGAAAAAATGTTATTACAGTCCACATACGGTAACAAAAAAACAGAGTTGTCCTTGTTCAAGCCCTGAAGGCATACAAAGGTAGTACAAGTAGAATTCTACTAATTCCCAACGTCGTCAGTAGATACAGGTGAGTGATCAACATCACGCCCCGGTCGCTTTACCCCAGTACCCATTAAACACGAAGCTGGGTTGGCCCCAGAGCCGTTCTGGACGATTTGGAGAAGGAAAAAAATATCTCTTGCTCCTGCCGGGATACGAGCCTCGGACCGTCTAGCCCGTAGCCTAGTCACTATACCGACTATCCACCTACTGGAGCTCAAATCTGTCAGTGAACGCCATGCCACATCAGTGTGTATTGTGAAGGGACTTGGTGGAACGCTCACTGCAGCGTCTACGTAATTTCATAGCAGCTGCGACTGAAAACAGATCGCCAAATAAAGCTGAATGATGCTGCTTATGGGCGAACCGGACTTACTGGAAAAATCAATGAACAGTTCTGATTCAATGAGGCCATAAATACTGACAAAAAATATATCCGGAATACTTGCAAATGCGGGAACAAAATATCGTTTGGTCAACAGCCAAAACAAACCCCGGGGAACTTTTAATCCCGCTACAAAACAGGAGATGTGAAATATGAATTATAAATTTTCTCCCCTACAAGCTTTCATTCATTCAGTTAACGACAGATTTTTTTTTTAAAGCCATTATAACTTCGAAGCTGACTGGTGTAATCCAAAAAAGCGCTGATGCGTGTCACGTACAAGCAGTCACACCTCTCATCGCCAGACTGACCACAAATATCGCAGTTTCTCTCATTAGAGGGCTGCTGAATGGTACGGTACAACGATGTAGTGGTAACGATCTAAACTCTGGTCGAATCTCGGCAGAGCTACCGACTCGACTAACCTGACAGAATTCTTTCGGGATATTCCTGTCTCTGCAGGCAAGTATCGCGACGCTGTCTTAAATCATTACTGTGTCCTTCCGAATCCCCACGTATTTCACCTTTATCTTTACATCATATTTGTCCGTTCATTTTGTTTTTGAAAAGACTCTCGAGTACTGAAGACAGTACAAGTCAGCAGTAGCATAACCAGCATTTATTTCTATAGAGGGGTTTAAGAAATTACACAAAAGTGTACATGACCACACATTCCAAACCCAGGTTTGCTACTGAATAAACGCTGCTCCCTTCAACTGTCCATGTCCACATTCTTCCCATTTCACAGCAACATTCTTTGTTTCATGTTGTTCCTAACACTTCGACAGGGGAGAAGTTCTTTAAAGCAAACTGGTAACTATGTCTACCACATATTTCAACATTAAAATCTATGCATTTTGCCCACATAAGGTATTTATGTGTCTCGTATAATCACCAGAATAAAGTGAGAAAATTATCCCAAAAGAGAATTAAATGGTTGGTCTCTGTACTACAGACGCAGTGTGTTTTCTACGAGGCAGGAAATGACTTTTAAAACAACATTAGGTGACCTTCAGTCTTTAATTGGCGATCAGTCCAAGTAAATCGAATGGTCGTAGTGACATGAAAGGGGCGGTATTTTGTATTCTGCAAAAAACCGGTCAGCATAACTAACTAACTAACTAATTGACTAACTGACTAAGGCCGTGCCATGGCTCAGGCAGTTAGTCGCCGGCCTCTCACTGCGGAGGCCCGGGTTCAATCCCGGGTCAGTCCATGTGGGGTTTGTGGTGGACAAAGTGGCACTGGGACAGGTTTTTCTCCGAGTTGTCGGTTTTCCCCCGTCAATTTCATTCCACTAGTGCTCCATCTACTTGTAAAACTTGGTAAAAAAAACTGCTCATCTTCATCTTCATCATAGGGTTGCACAAAAAGCCTTAAGGCTGTGGTGCGTCCGTAGCATCTGCTGCGGGGCCCTTCACCATGTAAAAAAAATAACTAACTAACTCCATGGAGCAGAGTCCCTCTTGAGAAGCTAGCAGATCGTCAGTTAGTCAAGAAATTCCCCGCATTTTATGGAACCCGAAGGTTCATTACCGCATTCACAAGAGCCCGCCACCTGTCCCTATCCTGAGCATAACTGCTTGAGACAATACAGGATGCAATAATGATTACGATTGATAGACTGGATTGGGCTGAGTAGACAGGACTTGGGATCAGTGTTCAGCAAATATGCTAAAACGTCCCCTCGTTAGCCTCAGAATAGTGACCATCGACATGACCAGATAAAAGACGCCAACATCTAAATCAAGGACCATGCGAACGGGAACCGAGACACACGCAGCGTCCTTACTTGTTTATAATCTGCACTTCCACTGTCTGGCGGAGTCGCTTGAGGATGAAAATTTGACCTGGCAACGTGACTTGACAAGTTTAGACCTAAGGAAAGGAGACAAAAGCAACCTCTTTCACAAATCGACAAACAAGACATAGGCAAACGAAACGAAGCAGTGAATGACATGTGTGAGAAAGTGTTTATGTAGGCCTACAAGAACTGAGCCAAGTCGCCATGGCGCCACTTCGGTTCGTCGGAATTTGTTTATGTTTTCGCAGCGATATGCATGTCCGACATTCGGCATCTTCTGTGCCAAATCCTCAAGCCAGAGCATTTGACGTAACTAAGAATGATTATTCGTAGTGAATTCGGTACAAGTAGAGCACCTTAAAACAGGCTGCAAGTTAAGCGCCTGTTTAACCCCTTCAATATAGCGGATTTCGTTCTGAAACTGAAAGCGGAAGACGAGAAACATCTGGTGCTCAAAATCGTATTCATTCTGTCTCAAGAATTATACGATGAAGGGGATGTGGTCTTTGCGTTAAAAGGATCAAATTACCAAATATGGAAACGCTCTTTCAGTCCGTCCGATTCGAGCGAGCCATTATGAATTTCGACAAAATTTGGCACTGGAGGTTGCAGGGTAAATAACATTCTTCTTTGTATCGAAGTAACAAAAAATCCCTACTTTACATACAGCTCAGATGGAGCTTAAACAATTTTCTATTAAAACGAAAAAATAAAATAATCGAAGATGAAGTCTCTTGGGACATGACGCATGTCAAATGGTAAACAGATAACGGCGTTTCGGAGGAATTGTAGTCTCCATCATCATCGCTCGGATTACCTCAAAAGCTCGCCTCAAATCTAGGTGTTACCCGCCAAATGTCAAGAGTTCTCCTATCAGACGCGAAATAGCTATACCTGGTTCAGCGCTCAGTTGAGACCATTTACTGCACAGTAAGCGGTCACTGTAGCTGCCGGCCTTCAAACATTCGGTTCCCCCGAGATTTGGGGTTGCCACAGCGATGCTCAAGTAGATTCCAGTCTTCTGGGGTACGACTCCATATAGGTCTGTTAGAATCAACCAATCTTTCGGAGAAACTTACTGCTTTTCTTTGTTACACCTCGAATGCCACAGAACAGCCGATGTATTTATAGTTACTGTAGCAGCGTGGTGACTGCCCTTGTAAAATACACGCAGCATTGCTAAGCAAGTAGCTCAACTGAACGCTGAAGAGAATATACATATAAGTTTTAAAACTTTCGCGGCAACATGATTCAATATAGTCTTCTCGGGCGCACAGCCGCGTCAACTCGTTTGAATACAACGTTTCGGGGACTAGCTCCGTCCCCATCCTCAGGCAAAACTGATCAGTTTTGCCTGAGGATGGGGACGGAGCTAGTCCCCGAAACGTTGTATTCAAACGAGTTGACGCGGCTATGCGCCCGAGAAGACTATATAGAGTATACATATCTAATAAATTCCCAGCCACTTTATGGAACCCATAGGTTTATTCCCGTGCTCACAAGAGCCCGCCACTGGTCCTAGTCCTGCATCCTCTTAACGTAGAATGTTTCCACCCAAACACACAAGTCTTGCGACTCCAAAACTTTCAGACGTCACACGCGTGACAGTGACCAGTCACCCGGTACCGTTAAACGACTTAAAACACCAAACTCTCCAAAACACAATGGAGCAGGTTTTTGTCCTGACAGTTAGCCAACAGTTATCCACAAACACTGCCACTTATCAGTAGGCATAATCTGCTACAAAGGCCAAGAAAACCCAGACTAATGTTCGTAATCCCCGCAGAGCTGTAAAAAGCTTTTAACGTTCGATTAACAGCATTTCGTTTCAGGAAGCAAGCTCGCAATAAAGTTTCCCTTCCCTCTCACATTTGATGTTGTTATAATTTATTTTAATATTATTCTGTCAACTACATGCGTTAAATCATTCGTATGAGAATAGTATGCCAATGTTGTGTAAGGAAGTGACCGAACAGTATGGAAGCAATTGCAAAATAAAGTACACGTGTTTCGCTTTGAAGTCTTGATAAACGTGTAACAATAGCCTGTGGTCTCGGTAGCAGCCAACTGCGTTATACACTGCTTGCTGGCGCCATACATGACACCTGCTGTTTATCCCTGGGAGCCACGACCGGATAAATCTAGTTCTTGAAGCCGATACAGAAAGCTGTGCTAATCACAATACACAGTTGTTGTTCCCAGTCCCTCAGTATCACTCTCAATCTCAAGTAACACATAAACCGAAGAACTGTGAACAAGATCTTTCAAAGCTAAACTGGTTCAGTCCAGAACCATGTAACAGAACTGCCCCTCTGTATCAGCAAACTTAGCAACACTGCCTTGTGATAATTTATTTATCAGTTAATCCGCATGCACAACTTGCACGAATTACAGTCAGTATGATATTTCACATCCAGAGATACGACATTAAAACAAATGTAAAAATTCAGATTCCGTCCTAAGATTCACAATACCGTTTACCACTTTATATTCAGACATAAATACAAGTTTAGTGCTGCTAGGTAAATACAGACTGTGAGTGAACGGCAGAAAAGCACACGCCATAATCATAATCCTTGCCGGTAACTACAAGGTACTTCCTTCATTGCTTGACCTAGACAATTTTCTAGCCAGAAAACCTCCATCCCCCAAGACATCCCGTGACAGCTGCGGTGCCCACGACTTCGATAAACGAAACAAGACAGGCAATGTACATACGTATAAACGTAACATTAAGGCGCGTTAGCGTAGCCACTGTTGTCGTGCAAAAAAACACTAAGTATTACACATTCTGAGTGTGTCTGTAGCCTTAGTTATCCAGCATGCAATGCGCAGGCGCCGTATTATATTGTCATCTGCGACCTATCTAGCTCTACCATAATTTTTCTATATTATCTCATAAACGGCACGATTTTCGGAAAAACGTTATTGAACATAAAATGTGTGTTCTGATTTTCTCTACAACGTTTGTCTGAAAAACTTCTCATTCTAAGAAGAAATCAGCGAGATATCATAGGTGTACATGCGTTTTCATGTAAAGTACCCGTTATTCTTGTAAGAGTTTAATCAAATTTGAATTCTCTCGACAGATTTTCAAAAATTACTCAAATATCAAATTTCATGAACATCCGTCCAGTGGGAGCCGAGTTGTCCCATGCGGACGGACGGACAGACACGACGAAACTAATAGTCGCTTTTCGAAATTTTGTGAACGCGCCCAACTAGCATAAAGGAGCTGAAATTTCGGTGGAAAATTATACTGGCCACTAGCATCACAGTCGTTCACACCGTACTGGCCACTAGCATCACAGTCGTTCACACTGTACTGGCCACTAGCATCACAGTCGTTCACACCGTACTGGCCACTAGCATCACAAGTCGTTCACACTGTACTGGCCACTAGCATCACAGTCGTTCACACCGTACTGGCCACTAGCATCAGTCTCCACTGTACTGGCCACTAGCATCACAGTCGTTCACACTGTACTGGCCACTAGCATTCCACAGTCGTTCACACTGTACTGGCCACTAGCATCACAGTCGTTCACACTGTACTGGCCACTAGCATCACAGTCGTTCACACTGTACTGGCCACTAGCATCACAGTCGTTCACACTGTACTGGCCACTAGCATCACAGTCGTTCACACTGTACTGGCCACTAGCATCACAGTCGTTCACACTGTACTGGCCACTAGCATCACAGTCGTTCACACTGTACTGGCCACTAGCATCACAGTCGTTCACACTGTACTGGCCACTAGCATCACAGTCGTTCACACTGTACTGGCCACTAGCATCACAGTCGTTCACACTGTACTGGCCACTAGCATCACAGTCGTTCACACTGTACTCATGTTACAGTCGATCCATCCTGTATTATTATTACTCGATCGCATCACTAACACCCGTTAGATACTGCCACGGACAGTCCACTCAAGAGCCGTCAAATGTTCTTCGCCCTGTTTCAATAATAGGAGCGTCAGCCTCCTGTACAATGGGTACCGGGTCATTCCCGGGGGTAAAGCGGCCGAGGCGTGGCGTTGACCACCCACCCCCATCTAGTGCCGAGGTTAAAGAAAGAGTACAGCTACACCTATAATCCCCCTCTGGGCCTTCATGGCCTGTTCTAGGGAGAACTTTACCTTTACCTTTACCACACTAGCGATCACTTTCGAGGCACAACACTCCTATTCGAACACAGCGAAGAATATTTGACGGATTCTTGACTGGAGCGTGATAGCAGTATAATTTAAATTTTATGAGGAGGAAGATAACGACATGGTAGGGTTAGATGATTTTTTTTTGTAAGTATCAGATGCAGTTGAGTGTATGAGAAAGAACGGTTTCGTTATAGTACAGGGCATACACAAAAGAATGGTGCGGTTTCAAAAGTGAATAAATTTTTGGACATGTTGGAAAGCTGGTTGTTACCCCAACTGAATACCAATTATGACGATTACATTCTACAACTGGACGGAGCTCCCCCCCATTTTCACAGGAATGTACGAGTGCTTCTCAATCGTGTTCTTCCACAGCGCTGGATCGGACGTGCTGCTGCAAATGGAGACAAGAACCTTCTCCCTTGGCCACCCCGTTCGCCAGATCTTACACCGTGCGATTTCTTTCTTTGGGGATTCGTTAAAGATAGCGTTTATGTACCACCATTGCCCACGTTTATCCATGAAATTCGTGATCGGATAACGCATGCACTGCAGGCCATTACAGCGGGCATGCTACACAGGGTCTGGGATGAGTTTGATTACCGTGTGGATGTGTGTCGTGTGACCCAGGGTGCACACATTGAAGGATTGTAATTACCAAATGAGAAACTTGGACAGTTGCCGCCGCTGACGGTGTATGTTGTGCCCGTGTAAGGTGAGAAGTACATTTTTTATTCACTTTTGATACCGCACCATTCTTTTGTGTATGCCCTGTATTATTATATAAAGCCTCGACAATTAGGAGGCCCTGGCCCACTAGGGGCTGTCGTCCCATGGGTAAAAAAAGAGGAAAGTGTAAAATAATTTATTGAGTTTTAGAAGGATGCAGATCAGTTACTTAATAAACTTGAAAAATGGAAAATTTGTTATCAAGAAGCTTAACAGAAGAATTCAAAACGACAAACATTATAGATAAACGTTACAGGAAAGATAAGAAACAAAGCGATGTTACAACATTTGAGACGATATTTCGTTTGTAAGGCTTGTAGGAAAGTATTTTTTAGTACGGGTAATACGGGTGGTAGATTGAGGTATAGGTTGTATAAAAATGTCGCTTGCAGAATTAGACACAAAGGCTGCGCGAAAAAAAAAACCGGTGTTAAGCAGACGCAGTCTTCTGTAAAATTTCACTCAACTAGAAACACTTGATTTGATCCTAGTGGAACGCGACTGTCTGTATAGAGTGAATCGGGTCTTAATCATTTACAGTGGGTTATTTTTTTTCCAATGGCTCGACAGCCCTTTGGGGGCCTAGGCCGCCTCATTTTTCGAGGCTTCACGATCACACTTTAGACACACCACAGTCGGTAGGACTCCTCTGGACGAGTGACCAGCCCATCGCAGAGACCTCTACCTGCCAACACACAACACTCAGAAGAGACAGACATCCATGCCTCCGCCGGGATTCGAACCCACAATCCCAGTAAGCGAGCGGCCGCAGACCCACGCCCTAAACCGCACGGCCACTGGGATCGGCCCTGTTATGTTCCCGACCAGAATTAAGACTGCCTTTGACAGAAGTTTGATGCTGGCTTTTCATGTTAGAGAAGGGTCACTCTACTTCGCCTTCACGACCCCTGCAAGTACGATAACAAGCTGGACTCAATTAGGAGAGACAGAAGTCGCTTTCTGGAGACACACTATCTGGAATTCAGCATATCAGTGGTGGATCTGGGGTCGGTTCATCTACACACTTGAATGTCAATGTTCATTCTGAGGTAACAGGACACACATATGGCGAACAGTGACTGGCATGGCCACGGACTCAAGTTCGACTCCTGGAAGAGGCGGAAATATATATCTTCTCCACAGTGCCTTAGACCAACTCTGCAGTTCATCCAGCCATTTTTCCAATGAAAACGGGACTCTTTCCCCTGCAGTAAAACGGCCAGAGCGTGACGCTGACCACTCATCTTCATCTAGTGCCGGGGTTAATATTTCGTGCAAATCAACTTCCCAAAAGCATTCAAGGTGTGGTGCTTGATAAGTAATCTTCATCAGCATTGCAGAAGATGTTTATACAATTTCGTACTTGCGTCTGTAATCCGTAAATGTTTCTGGAACCTCCTGTATGATACATCCTGTGATCACTGCGCGCCTCTGCAGATGTTCTATTGACGCCTTCCTTGGGTTGGCTTCTAGTGACGCTGTAACATTTCGTATTACTTTGTTCAATGTTGTTCACCCAACTTCAAAACATACAACACTTGCATTACCCCTCAGGTATTCAGCACTGTCGGTAAATTTCGAGCAAACAGAATTGTTTGGCTTCTTGACTATGCTGGAGCAAATGCAGAAGTTACGTAGCACCAACTGAGATGATTATGTACGATGAACATCCATGTTCTAATTTAATTTTTCTTAATATCTTTATCATAAAATATAAGCAGCGACAATTATCAGCTCTCCACCTCTACTGCCGTCAAGTGAGGGACATCTGTTAAGAAGCAACTTTACGTGGCCGCAGTCAGTAGCCACTTGCCACTCGCCACTTTATGCCACTGAATGTTGCCGAGTGACCACAAATGCAGAATAACTTACCTAACAGTCCTGTATTATTTAAGAAAGGAAAGGGAAAATACGTCTCGACTCGAAAACATGAAACATTTCAAATTCATTTTTATTTTACCTTTCTACACGTTTCTCTGGTTGGTATTAAGTGAAAATGCTCAGTTTTGAGGTAGATACGTACTGTACTTTTCCAGATATAAGTTAACGTGGAAACAAAATCTCTTTCTATTTTATACGGACATACGCTCTTCCATAACAAGTCAATAATATTTAGCCGCTGAAAATGTTCGTCTTTTATGGAACCCGAATGTTCATCATCGTCTTTAAAAAACCATGCTACCAGACCATAACCTGAATCAGTCGCATCTTGTCCACCCTCTCGCAGATCACACCTCATGTATCTAATATCCATATTAATATTGTCTTCCCATCTCACTAACGCCACACACGGTCTCTTCCTTGTGAATGTCCGCCTAAATTTTGATTTTCATTTCCAATTTCTCCCACGTCTCCTATATGCCACACTCATGTCATCCCTCTTGACAGTTATTTGGCCAAAACAATATTAGGGGAAGAGTAAAAATTACAAAGTTCCTCTGTATATAATTCTCTCCACCAGCCTGTTACTTCTGCTCTATTAGGTTCAAATATGTCTTCAATACTTCGCTTTCAAATTCCTCAACGTGTTCCAAAACAACAGTCGCCGCACATCGGTGACACAAATGATAGCTCAGTTTTATCTAATTTTCTTCATCTTTTTGCTTCTTACCCTTTCTTAGGTTCAAATACGTTCCCCAGTACTTCGCTGTAAAACACCATCAGTACCTGAAGACAATGCACTCAACAAGGTTCACTTTCATTCATTCTGCAGTCTGTCTTACGACAGGTCCGTAGCCTCTTCCAAAGCGAGTTCTCCATAGGGAGCGATCTAGTGCTTCCTCTTTCAATTTCCAGTATCTTCGCTTTTCCTTAAGGTCATCCAGTAGCTGCTTACGCCTTCTTCATCGTCTTACCGTCATTTCTATCCTACCCTCTAACTTTCCTTCAATCACGTGTTTCAGAAGGCAGTTTCTACAAAGATGTGACCAATCCAGTTAGCCTTTCTTCTTTTTATTGTATGTAGGATATTCCTGTCCTCCTTGACTCTATGTAATACTTCTTCATTTCTTACACGATCGGTCCAACTTATCTTCTCCATTCTCCTCCAACACCACATTTTAAAACTTTCTAGGTATTTCTGATCCACTTTCCGAAGTGTCCACGTTTCAGCACCATACAAAGCTATGCTCCAAATGTAGCACTTTACTAGTTTCTTCCTTAAATTTAAGTCCAGTTTGCTGGTGAAAAAAGTCTTCTGAAAGAGACTATCCAGGAAAAGTAATAATGTGGTAGTTTCTCCTCACTTTATACAAATACATAAATTATTTAAACACTACAACATGTTTCGGCCTATCGGCCATCTTCAGGGATACCATTTGGTACAGCAAGGCGGAACTCGAGACCTTTACATGCCCTGCCAACACTAACAGAAATCCCTAATATCTGTTCCTCCCTTAGTATGACAGACAGCGTTGCACACACGTATAAGCAATGACTACTAGTCTTAACTATAATT
This sequence comes from Reticulitermes speratus, assembly GCA_021186555.1. NCBI lineage: Eukaryota > Metazoa > Arthropoda > Insecta > Blattodea > Rhinotermitidae > Reticulitermes > Reticulitermes speratus. Next base: position 9,548,629 of record JAJKFL010000012.1, read on the forward strand.
GTGTGTGTGTAATATGTAATGATTTGACGGAGGGAAATGGGGGGGAGGGGAACAGAACTTGCACGGGAAGCCTCTCATTCACGTCTTCCGCCACTGGTTGCTATGCAGCATCGGTATCTAGGCGGACATCTCTCTCCACATGAAGTACATTGGAGCTGGAAGGAAACGAGTTCCTGGAAAACGACCAGCAGCGAATATTGATCGACACCAAATCGAACTGTTCGAGAAGGAACATGGAACGGAGTAAACCGTGTTTTATAAAGGGGAAAGTGACGTCAATATATTGAAATGCCTACGGGCGAACCAAAGACGGATTCAGCGAGCCAGCTGAGGTAGCGTTAAAGCTACATGCTTGTAACCAGGAGATGCCCGATTTGAATTCGGCCGAACACCGGCTGTTCTGATGTCTTCCGTGGCATACGTCAGAACCTCCAAGCAAATACCGGCTCTGTACCTCTAATCAAAACACAACCATTTCCTTCCAGATCCTATCCAATGCGTCTTACCACGCGACGCCAGTATCTCAAAATATGCATAAAATGAAGACCGAGTCGGTTTCGAATGCTCTTCAACTGGAAATGAAATTCACCACTGTGGTTCAGACAGGACGAAGCACTGCATTATTCTCGTGCCACCTTGCACGCAAGTCCTTCTTGTTTATCACACTAGTCAATGAAACCGGTACTTCAGAGAACAGAGGCTATCACATGTAGGTCCTTAAAAACAAGTTTATATTGCCTCGTATTGCTAGCTGTGGCTCTGCAGTGCCCCTAAGGTGGACACTGGCTGCAGTCGCTTGTGTCCGCCTTGGCTCCAGACCTGGATAATTAACGACTCGGACGCAGTCTCGCACGTTCAGAACCCTTACAGCGACACATTTATCGTAATATTGCAGCATCTGGCGGAAGGTATGTGAACATCAACAAAAGACCACTCAGGACAGACAGAGAATGGAGGCCAGTATCCATATAACACAAAGCACTAATAACGTCATCTGATTTTCAAATAACTTACTCGGCCGTGCCATGGCTCAGGCGGTTAGTCGCAGGCCTCTCACCCCGAAGGCCCCGGTTCGATCCCGGGTCAGTCCATGTGGGATTTGTGGTAGACAAAGTGGCACTGGGACAGGTTTTTTCCCGAGTACATCGGTTTTTCCGGTGTTCCATTATTCGGAAAAACTAAAAAAACACTAACCATCTTCATCACAGTGTTGCACAATAAGCCTCAAGGCTGCGGTGCGTCCGTAGCATCTGCTGCGGGGCCCTTCACCACAAAAAAAACTTACGCCATGTGTTCAGCCCATTCGCACACGATGAAAAGTTGATTCTGTTCAAATCTAGTAAAACAGGAAAGAGTTACTGTCGAACAGAGTTATCAGAAACGTTATTGCTTTCGAATTTAAACCATACAATATAATTTATCTCCACAATTGGGTATTCTTTTTCAAAATGCGACCCGACATTATCTAGGTACTGGCTACGCGTGACTCTTCAGGCAACGCATGCGCGTTCAGAACGCCCATAAAGAAAGACGGGGATATTAGATGGGGCCAGTACTTGTTTCCTTAGCTGTACTGGCAAAAGGGCAGCCACATACGTGCAAAGTTCCACATTCCTGGTACCACTCAGACGACTGTATATTTAAATTGTAATAACCTCCTGTTTACTCAACATCAAAATACGCATTTAACCAAGTCCACGGAGCAGAGTCCTTCTTGAGAAGCTAATAGCATTTCATCTGTTTAGTAAATTCCCAGCCTTTTATGTTCAATTTGAAAATTCCTTATTGCGTCTATAAGAACCAGCCATACATCCCTGTTTGGAGCCAGATTAATCCAGTCCACAACCTCATACCCTCTTTGTTTAATATCGATTTTAATATTATCTTCCAATCAGCATCTAGTCCTCCCAAGTCGCCTCCTTCCTTAGGGTTTCAGAGTAAAATTTGTTATGCTCTTCTCGTCCACAAATATCCATGTTACATGCTCTGCCTACGTCATTCCCCTTCATTTACTCATCATAACAAAATAGGCCTATGATGCAGAACATAAATTATGCTACTCATCACCACAACGTGGGCCGGGATAGCGTAGTCGGTATAGCGACTCGCTACGAGCTCGACGGTCCGGGGATCGAATCTTGCCGATCCCAGTGGCCGTGCGGTCTAAGGCGTGGGTCTTCGGCCGCTCGCTTACTGGGATCGTGGGTTCGAATCCCACCGGGGGCATGAATGTTTGTGTTGTGTTTGTTGTATAAGGACGGTAGCATGGAACGTAAAGTGACATGAAGGACGAAAAGGATTTAAACAGTACAAAAAAAAATCCCGGTGGAGGCGAGATTTTCAGCACCCGTCCAGACCGGCCCTGGGGCCTACCCAGCCTCCTACACAATGGGTACCGGGTCATTTCCGGGGGTAAAGCGGCCGAGGCGTGGCGTTGACCACCCACCCCCATCTAACGCCGAGGTTAAAGAAAGAGTAGAGCTATACCTCTACTCCCCCTCTGGGCCTTCATGGCCTGTTCTAAGGTGAAATTTACCTTTGCCTTTTATTCATCACCACAACGCCTCCAACTTCCCTTATTTCCTACCCGAAAGGCGCAACACCGTGACTGCAAGCAAAACGCCAGTTTCTGGACTGACAAAACTTTTCGTTTCAACAGATTTTAACAATGAATATGAGAAAGTAACGAAAATGCATGACGGAAATTGAATACAAACAGCCACAGGGACCACTGGCTGACGCCAAGCCATTACGAGCTGCGAGGCGAACTATTTCGTATGTGGGGAATAACCGAAATTTCGAACGTTCTGACTCCATGAATACACAATGTGCAGTTGAACCGCAAAACCCTGCAAGCCGGCACCAGCTCGGCCGCTCCTCGGCAACCGTGGGGCTCTATTCACTGTATGCAAGTTCCATTCTGACATCTGTTACAAGTCTGTATTGAATTCTCGTGACTCTGTTTCGCCATATTTGAATGTCGGTCTCTGCCTGCTGCTGCAAAACACTGAAGATGACACCAACTGCCCCAAATTTCATTGAAATCCATCACATCTTCATCTTCATGTGCGTTATGTTCATGGATCACGTGAAAGTGCATTTAAACTTATGGGACTGGCCTTCATACACCGACAACATAATACAGAATCACTTTGTAATTTCAGTATCTCCTACATCAAATCAAACAAAACTACACATTTATATAAACATTAGTGAATGAGTTTTAAAGCTGCATCGTTAGACACAACACGACATACTGTGATGTCATATAAACCTGTCCGCCATTTTTTCTAACACCAAGGACATCCTCTTTCAGTACTAAAATAAACACGGCAAAACCTGATGATTCTACAGCAGCGCTATTTTGCTGGAGGCGACTGCGACAAAATGTGTCTACTTAACCACTTAAAGCCCAGTGGTAACTATGGATACCGCCTGCCGTAATATTAACAAACTCTGCACTTTACTGCATGGTGTATTTACGTCTACAGTACGAATATCACAATAACCAGCGATTATTTCCTTAAACTGCATTAAACGGTTGGTCTTTATAATGCACATACACTGTGTTCTCTGTGAGGTAGAAAGTAAAGGTTTTTTTTTGTGAAGGGCCCCGCAGCAGATGCTACGGACGCACCGCAGCCTTGAGGCTTATTGTGCAACCCTGTGATGAAGATGATTAGTTTTTTTTCGTTTTTTCCGTGTAATGGAGCACCGGTGGAATGAAAATGACAGGGAAAACCGAAGTACTCGGGGAATAAAACTGTCCCAGTGCCACTTTGTCCACCACAAATCCCACATGGACTGACTCGGGATCGAACCCGGGCCTCCGCAGTGAGAGGCCGGCGACTAACCGCCTGAGCCATGGCACGGCCTAACAACTAATGTTGTGTGTATAATTTTCAGGAATGTCAGTCTTCAGGGCCGTGCCATGGGTTAGTCACCGGCCTCTCACCGCGGAGGCCCAGATTCAATCCCAGGCAACTCCACTTAACTCCAACTAACTCCAATTAAAAAATGCAAGGCTCTTTCGCTTACCGGGGAACATTGTCAGTCTTCACAGGATTAAAGCGAACCACATACGTAAGGTGAGGCAAGGTGAGGCACGGTGAGGCAAGGTGAAAGAGTGCTTCAGTTTCGGAATACAGGACAGTTTCCAAACGCGATTTTGCCCACCTCAGCGTAACATCTGTAATATAGAATACTGTCTTGTGCAAGCTAACGCAATTCAGTCTGGTAGAAATTTACCGATGCTTCGGAGGAATCTGATACATTCATCTTGAGGTCGACCACACTCCACCGTGAGCGTACAGGCAGCAGGTTACTCCGGTGAATGTCTACCAGACCACACGGCGTCACATCCCACAAGCCGGTATCATACATTGTCACGGTCGTGACAACCTTGCATACCGCACAACAACTGCGTTGTTTCCAGGCGCCGACGTCAGCCCGTTCAGGCTTCCAAACTTTCGGAATTCCTCCCGCGTCTCTCCACCATACACGGACACTCCGACTTAAGCAGCAGTTTCGTTCCGGACGGTCCGACGCAAGTCCAATTTTGTGCAAGTCGAAACTGACTACACATATGGTCAACTATGCATGTACATACAAAGGAGTCCAGTTGAAATCCAAACTCCAACACATGGATCCTGATCGGCCGCAGCATGACAGCCCCGCCGCCTGTGTTATCGCCCAGCAGTATTCTACCTCCACCTACGTCTCTCCGCGCTTTCATTCTCTCAAGAAAAAATCAGACGCGCGTTTGAAAAATGTTGTTTATTTATTTATTTTTACTTTTTAAGTCTGAAGTTAGGTAACTTAAACCTGCGTAAGTCTGGGAGTGTCTGTACTGTCGGATATGCAAGTGCATTATGAAAATCTACTTTGGACTGTAACTACGCAAACAGATAATGTGCACCACACGGAGCAGTAAAATAAACCGAAAATCAACCGGAGATAATATACATAGCAATATATAGCAATATATATATAGCAATCCCATTACAGGCCTTGACAGGCCCTTAGGGTTCCAGGAGGTTGAGGCTCCCAGATTTCTAGACAATCGGCACATGAAGGTGGTAAGGTCGTCAGCCCTACGCACCGGCCGCCTTTACCCCCCAGGAAAGATTCCTGGTACTCATTTCTGTTAGAGGCTGAGTCGACCCCACGGCCATAGTGAGACCGAAACGATTATGTCAATGAAAAATTCCAGTGACACCATCGGGAATCGAACCCGCGATGTTCCGGCTTGTAGCGCAGTGCCTCAACCAACTGCGCCACCGCGTGCCCCTGACAATATACACAACCACGGGTTAATTTCTGCAGCAGAAACAAACCTCGACCCATCACTGGCCAGTGTTTTGATGGTTGGGTGTGTTTTCACAGGCCGTACATGTCAGTCAACGGAAGGTTTGTTTGTAATGCGTGGGCCACGTCAAATTACATCCCTGTTGTACGTTACGTAAGGGCTGTCCAATCGGACGGAATAAAAAAGTAAAATACATCATTTTGTCGCAAATCAATTCATGTAAATAACATGCCATGCCTCAGGCAGTTAGTCGGCGGCTTCTCACCACGGAGGCCAGGTTTCGATCCCAGGCCAGTCCATGTGGGATTTTTGGTGGACAGTGGCGCTTAGTCGGCATAGCGACTCGCTATAGGCTGGACGGTCCGGGGATCGAATCCCGGTAAGGCCGAGATTTTCCGCACCCATCGAAACCGGCCCTGGAGCCCAACCAGTCTCCTACACGATGAGTACCGGGTCATTCCCGGGGTTAAAGCGGCCGAGGCGTGGCGTTAACCACCCACCTCCATCTAGCGCCGAGGTTAAAGAAAGAACAGAGCTATAGCTGTACTGTCCCTCTGTGCCTTCATGGCAGGTTATAGGGTGAACTTTACTTTGTGACAGACGCTACATAACCTCAGCAATCGACAGCGATGTTCCACAAAACACTCGCTAGGCAGCACATCTATCTAACAAAAATGCATGTCGTTACATTCCAACGGTCGTGATTTCTACGAGCTCCTTTCTCGTTCTGTCTCCCTTCTGCAGTAACGTTTCCTGCATTACGAGCGATCCATGTTCCTCGAGGTGTGTCGTCACAATCACCACGGTGACCAACAGATTATGGAGGGAGAGCTTGGAACGTGCGTGTTGCTTGTTACGTCACAGACGGAGATGGAAGTAAGAACTCCACCTGTGTTGCTCCAAAGTCTGTCCATTTTTAGCACAGCTTGGAGGGAACTAACATTGGAATACGTAACGAACAAGTTTCTTGAAGGTACTATGTAAGCAGCTGGCAGGTACGTGGGACGCGAAAGTAGACATCGCTAGTCGTGATGTGGAATTAACATATTCAGATTCACATAAATAACAGAAATACTACGACTTGCTGACTGAACAACCCTGAGCTCAATCACAGTCGTCAAGAGCACACAACAACTACAATAACGACAACAACAACTACAACTACTACTACTACTACTATACTACTAACTACTACTACTACTACTACTACTACTACTACTTTCACCACTACCACCACCAACAACAATAATAATAATAATTATTATTATAAATCTGTCGCCCTCGGTGGAATAGTGGTTAGCGTGCTCGCCAATGGACCCAAGGTTCGCGGGTTCGATCCCGACCGATAAAAATCCGGAGCACCACTTCCTTCGGAGGGGAAGTAAAGCCGTCGGTCCCATGTCGTAGATTTACGGCATGTAAAAGAACCTGACGAGCATGAATAGAACCAGTAATGCTCGTAAGCAAAATTCAGCGGCCATTTCTCACCCAAGTCTCCTGACTGGCTGCCAGATGGCTCTGGCAGTCACATCAGGATTGAGTAGAACAGCGCGGCCAGTGGGCTGGTCACTCACTGCCACAAATGCAAAGACCAAGTAACCTCGGAAATAGGAGGCCCAAGCCCATACAGGGCTGTCGCGCCATGGTTATTATTATATTATTATTATTATTATAAATCCAATAACACACAAAAAAACTTACCAATAAGAAAGGACTATATATATATAATGAAGCCAGTGACAAATTGTCACACTAAATAAAATACTAGCAAAGCTGCTATAAAATATGATCAAAGAAACTATTTATTTTTAGGCGCGTTCGCATAAGTCGCGAAAAGCGCATATTTCCTTCGTCATGTCTGTCCGTTCGTTCGTCCGTCGTCTGTCTGTCTGGCCACATGCATCAGCACCGCTCCCACTTGACTGATTTTCGTGAAGTTTGATATGCGGGACTTTTACGAATATCTGTCGTGAAACTGTACACTTGGTTAAAATCTGACTAACATGTTGAGCACAATACATAAAGACCTAAGTACGTTTATCCTGTTGACAGGAGTGCCAGATACTTTTGTAGGTCGACAGTAGTGCTAAGGGAACACATTGTTACGTTTCCAAAGCAACACTGAACACTTGTATTGTCGACAGCTACATGTAAGTCAACAACAATGACTAACGAACTAACTAACTAGGCCGTGCCATGGCTCAGGCGGTTAGTCGCCGGCCTCTCACCGCGGAGGCCCGGTTTCGGTCCCGGGTCGGTCCATGTGGGATTTGTGGTAGACAAAGTGGCACTGGGACTGGTTTTTCTCTGAGTACTTCAGTTTTCCCCTGTCAATTTAATTCCACCGGTGCTCCATTACAAGGAAAAACGAAAAAAATAATCTTCATAACAGGGTTGCACAATAAGCCTTCAAGGCTGCGGTGCGTCCGTAGCATCTGCTGCGGGGCCCTTCAATAAAAAAAACCTCCATGGAGCAGAGTCCTTCCTGAGAAGCTAACAGATCCTCAGCTAGTCAAGAAATTCCCCGCATTTTATGGAACCCGAAGGTTCATTACCGCATTCACAAGAGCCCGCCACCTGTCCCTATCTTGAGCAAGTCAACAACAATACAAAGGGAAAGTACCGTACTGTTGTGTTTCCATGGCAACAATGGTTAAGCGAACGCGCCACAATGTTACGTTATACGTACACTGCCTATCTTGTTGTTTTCTGAATACATTAACATCAGTATCAGACGTGCATTCAGAAGGATAATTCTTGTACAAGAAGTCAGCACTTAAGGTTCCGAGTAGGAACGCGAAGAATTACGGAGTCAGAAATGAATTTAATCGAATTCAATTCCTGAAGGGCTTGACAACAGCAAAAGAGCCAATTACAGCAAGAATTGCAGAAAAATAATCGCAAATAAGATAATAGAATGTTTTTTTTTCCAATGGCTCGACAGCCCCTTGGGGACCTAGGCCGCCTCATTTTTCGAGGTTTCACGAGGTTAGACACACCACACTCGGTAGGACTCCTCTGGACGAGGGACCAGTTCGTCGCAGAGACCTCTACCTGACAACACAGAACACTCACAACAGACAGACATCCATGCCCCCGGCGGAACTCGAACCCACAATTCCAACAAGCGAACGGCCGCAGACTTACGCCTCAGACCGCACGGCCACTGGTATCGGCAGGGGATAACATGTAACTACAATAATTTCATTATTAGAGCAGTTTTTGAAACCAGTCTCGTTATTTAAATTCACCAGAGATAGTAGAGTTCTGTTTACAGCCTCAAGCTTGTTGCTACGAACTTGGTGCCAGAGACCTCTACCTGACAACACACAACAGTCTCAAAAGACAGACATCCATGCCCTAGGCGGGATTCGAACCCACGATCCTAGTAAGTGTGCGGTCGCAGACCCACGCCTTAGACCGCGCGGCCACTGGGATCGGCAATAGAATGTTAAAAAACATTAAAAAGAGGCAACATGTAGACTAAACTATAAATGGCACAAAAATAAACTCAATAATGCAATTAAAGTTGAAATCTGAACAGACAAACCCTGTAATTTAAGTACTGAATTGCTAGTATGTTTAATAACGTCAGTTACGAAAACGCAATCAGTGCTAACGTATACATATATAAACCTGCAGAATACCTCCCACACAAACACAGCGATTTATCGTTAATGCGGCGGTAAACATAAAGACAGACCAGTGCCTAGTTACCGGTACATTGACAGTAATAGGAATGGGCGAGAAACCTCGTTTATTGTGCGAGACACCGGGCAACAAGATGGTAGTGGTGGTAGGAGCATCAGCAATAGTAGTAGCAGTAATTATGCGCTGACTCAACAACCTAATAACAATAATAATAATAAAGGCGCCGTGCTTAATAAAGATGTACGCGCATGCGCAGTAGAATTCTAGGTGCTCCTCTCATTCCTGACCGCAGCACTAGACGTGAGTGGTCAGCCTGACGACCCGGCAGTTTTACCCATTCCATAGGAGGCTGGGTGGGACCCAGAACCGACATGGCCAGTGCTGGGAACCGAGGAATCTCTGTCCCCGCCAGGAATCAAACCGATTCCCCGGTCGACCAGCCACAGCCTAGTCACTATACTAATAGTAACTGTCTTATATTCACAAAAGCTTACCACTGGCCCCCCCCACCACCCTCATCCAGTTCACATCTTCACAAGATTCAATTAAAAGTTAGATCTACCAAGCAATCTCTTCCCTTGAGGGTAACAAACCAACATTCAAGAGCGTTCAATTCCCCACCTGCTACATTCTCCTCACATCTCATACTACTCGATGATGATGATAATGATGATAATTTATACCTGTTGTCCTTGTACGTCTTTGGAACTGCAATCTTGATGATACATGTGAAACAAACACATGCCAACAGCTTGTTGTTTACACATTTCACGCTGAACGAACAAGTGGAGGCTGTGAGTGTGTGGGGGGGGAGCCTGAAGGTAAAGGATTACGTAAGAAGGAGAGTGCCAGTCATGAGTCTGCAAACTCAGTCTTTACGGCAACCTAAGAATCTAACATGGCCTGAACTGGTTCTTAGCACACGTTGTTAGCTGTAACGTAGCTATAACATGGACTGAACTGGTTCTTAGCACACGTTGTTAGCTGTAACGTAGCTATAACATGGCCTGAACTGGTACTTAGCACACGTTGTTAGCTGTAACGTAGCTATAACATGGCCTGAACTGGTTCTTAGCACACGTTGTTAGCTGTAACGTAGCTATAACATGGCCTGAACTGGTACTTAGCACACGTTGTTAGCTGTAACGTAGCTATAACATGGCCTGAACTGGTTCTAAGCACTAGTTGTTAGCTGTAACGTAGCTATAACATGGCCTGAACTGGTTCTTAGCACACGTTGTTAGCTGTAACGTAGCTATAACATGGCCTGAACTGGTTCTAAGCACACGTTGTTAGCTGTAACGTAGCTATAACATGGCCTGAACTGGTTCTTAGCACACGTTGTTAGCTGTAACGTAGCTATAACATGGCCTGAACTGGTACTTAGCACACGTTGTTAGCTGTAACGTAGCTATAACATGGCCTGAACTGGTTCTTAGCACACGTTGTTAGCTGTAACGTAGCTATAACATGGCCTGAACTGGTTCTTAGCACACGTTGTTAGCTGTAACGTAGCTATAACATGGCCTGAACTGGTTCTAAGCACACGTTGTTAGCTGTAACGTAGCTATAACATGGCCTGAACTGGTTCTTAGCACACGTTGTTAGCTGTAACGTAGCTATAACATGGCCTGAACTGGTACTTAGCACACGTTGTTAGCTGTAACGTAGCTATAACATGGCCTGAACTGGTTCTTAGCACACGTTGTTAGCTGTAACGTAGCTATAACATGGCCTGAACTGGTTCTTAGCACACGTTGTTAGCTGTAACGTAGCTATAACATGGCCTGAACTGGTTCTTAGCACACGTTGTTAGCTGTAACGTAGCTATAACATGGCCTGAACTGGTACTTAGCACACGTTGTTAGCTGTAACGTAGCTATAACATGGCCTGAACTGGTCCTTAGCACACGTTGTTAGCTTTAACGTAGCTATAACATGGCCTGAACTGGTTCTTAGCACACGTTGTTAGCTGTAACGTAGCTATAACATGGCCTGAACTGGTTCTTAGCACACGTTGTTAGCTGTAACGTAGCTATAACATGGCCTGAACTGGTTCTTAGCACACGTTGTTAGCTGTAACGTAGATATAACATGGCCTGAACTGGTTCTTAGCACACGTTGTTAGCTGTACGTAGCTATAACATGGCCTGAACTGGTTCTCAACACACGTTGTTAGCTGTAATGTAGCTATCGCTTCTCTTGAAATAATCAGACACATAATGGCTGTCTAGTCGGACGTGACGATGCGTACTGTCTGGTGGCTTGCTACTGACGTTTCGGAGAAACCCGCTGTCTACGTCTTTAGGGTAGAACAATAAACGAGCGGGAGAGAGAGACTGTGCAGGAAGAATACAAACCGGGGGCTTAGGGCGAGCCAATAGAAGGCAATGGACCGAAGTAGGGAGATGGAGGCCGTTAATGCTAGAGCACAGGCAGCAATCGAGGAAACGCGGTGTTGAGGGCAGAATTTTAGATGGTGGGAGAAAGAAATCTTTCTTCTCACGTATTTTCCTCGATTGCTACGGACTCGTGTGCTCTGCCAACACCAATGGCTTCCATCCCCTTCCGGTCCAGTCTTCTATTGGCTCGCTCACATCCCGTTACTATCTCCCTCTTGTACACACTACAGTCTTCCGTCGACCCTGAAGATGCAGGCAGAAGCTTCCTCCGGTACGCTGGTGTCAGGCTGCAGTTTCGTCAACGTCGGAACCACAAATCTCAATCAACTAGGCGCATGTTTGGAAACACGTCTAGCCATTATCCGTAGCCCGTCATTATAGATGGTAGTTATGCGCCAAGTCCTTTGACATTTGTTAAGCTCATAATTCAAGCAGACACACATACACAAATACATACCTATAATCAAACTGGTATGAAGGACAACTGCCTTTGGAATCCAGTATCTTACACATTCATAGGAGGCATAACTAAATAACTAACTCCATGAAGCAGAGTCCTTCTTGAGAAGCTAACAGGTCCTCAGCTAGTCAAGGTCAAGAAATTCCCCGCATTTTATGGAACCCGAAAGTTCATTACCGCATTCACAACAGCCCGCCACCTGTCCCTATCCTGAGCAATATCAATCCAGTCCATGCCCCCATCCCGCTTCTTGACGATCCATTTTAATATTATCCTCCCATCTACGCCTGGGTCTTCCAAGTGGTCTCCTTCCCTCAGGTCTCCCCAGCAAAACCCTGTATGCACCTCTCCCCTCCCCCATCATAGGAGACATATATTTCAAATATACTACGTGTCTGAGTAAAATGTAAGCAACGTAAGAGCTGATGAAATAACTACAAAATAAAGGATGAGTTCAAAACAAATCACATGAAACCTATTTTCCTACTGAATATATTTCTAGTCCTGCAAATATATTTGCATTATCGCTGCTATTTAATTTTACTTTTGTAAATGAACCATTACTTAAGTACAGATTCTGTATACGACAAGTTCTCGTACATAGCCTCAAAATTCCGCACGTCATCCAGGTTTTAACTGTTAAATTATACACAATGTCATGCAAAATGCGTAAGCCTATCTTACTTGTTTGTACACCAAATATCACACAAACAGCTCCAATGGTTCACTAGTTATTATCTTCTCCGAAAGCTAAAGAAAAATTTCGCACGGCTACATGCTGTTATCTTACACTTTACAAGGACATAACCTCAATAAAAGCCACATATTACTCCATAATCTATTAACACACACTACTTCAGGATCCTGACGTCAGTGGTGCTAGTGTCGCTCCCAACTCAGAGGTTTACGCTTCTGAAATAATGTTATTACTTACTGCAAGAATAAAAAAGTATGGTGTTGGTGGGCACTACAACACAACATTCATACCAAGTTTCGTAAAAATCGGCCAACTGATGCAGAAGTTTATGTGCAAAGTACACATAAAGCTATTCGACGAGGAACTTTTCTAACTTCAAATACCATTTTCATGTGTCAGAATCAGCTAAACTTTTGGGCTGTCATGAAAATGAACTTGATATACTGAATGTAATTAAGTTAAAAAAATTAGTATTTACTCTACCAAAGTATAATACAAGGGGCTCTTATATGCTTTACATCAATGTGCATGACAAAAGCACAGTAATGGAAAATAAGACTAGACGGATTTATGTCTGATCAGATTAGGACGTTCAACATGTAGTTCCCAGCGCAATACAAGGACTGTGTTCTTACTGCATTGATTTCTACTTCTAGATACCTAGCAGTAGTAGTAGTAGTAGTAGTAGTAGTAGTAGTAGCAGAACTAGAAGTAGTAGTATCAGTACTACTAGTAGTTTTTTTTCCAATGGCTCGACAGCCCCTTGGGGGCCTAGGCCACCTCATTTTTCGAGGCTTCACGATCACACTTTTTAGACACGCCACTCTCGGTAGGACTCCTCTGGACGAGTGATCAGCCCGACCCAGATACCTCTACCTGACAACACACAATACTCACAAGAGACAGACATCCATACCTCCGGTGTCATTCGAACCCACAATCCTAGTAAGCGAGCGGCCGCAGACCCACGCGTTAGACCGCACGGCCACTGGGATCGGCTACTAGTAGTAGTAGCAGTAGTAATATTGTATTATTTTATTTTTGTGAAGAACTTAAAACAATACGGCACATTCTGTATACGGTAAAATTATTGGACATAACTAAGGGTGCACAAATTTTACAAAAATCTACGATCCAGCTAAAAATACTAGCACCCGGACTGATGACGTGAAGCAAGTTTCATACTGAGGAAGCACAAATACTAGGCGCCACTGTACACAATTTAGCCTCCCGAGCGACCTGGCGCCCGGGATTTGTGCACCCCTGGAGATAACCATATCGTTTCCATGTTTGTAAGTGTTGGCTTGGAAATAATACTGTATTTTGTACACAGTGAGTTGATATGTTTGTTGTGTATCCTCGTAACACACTGCACATGGCTAGCTGCATGCTTCATTGCTTATCGGCATCAAACTGATCACTAAAGACATTTTTTTTTTCGCACGTCTGTCATTCTGTCACTTTACAGTCTGTAAAATTATTGATGTAATAAAAGTTGCACAAGCCACCAAGAACCATTACCACCATTAAGGTATTTATTTGGAAGAGCTGAACAAAACCACGAAACACTTAAGTTAGTCGGAGTCAAGAGTCGACACTCAAACCGGGAACCTTACGAATACAAGTCCGAAGCCTTCTCACTTGAGCCAAAGTGTTGCGCCACTTCCTGTTCCACAAATAGTCATCAAATCATCACTCAGAATCGTCCAATTATCCATTACCAAAAGCATGTAAAGCGAATTAGTCACGAAATAATTCTTTCTGGAATTTCACTGTTTATTGGTGGTGGGCCGAAAGCAGAATTGAACCCGGAACACTTCACTCACCAAGTCCGTACGACGACCTCGTGGTATAATGCCAACTATCGTTGTTATAACCCACGCATGAGAAGGACCGAGACGCTCTGAAGAAACAAAACAAATACAGGATCAGAATGGGACTCAAAAATAAATCCTCGCCCCTTGCGTCGGGTTTGTTACACGCGTTAAGTAGCACAGTTCGTACCGCTGAAACACACGAACAGACGTGAATAAACGCACGCCGCAACAGCAAAATATTATTGAAGTAAACGAAAAAATGTCTGGGAACGCCATATACGTATTTGTTAACAGTTTTATCTTCTGTCGCACTCGCAATGAAAAGTTGCCAGCAAATACGCCCGCCTGCTTTTTTTTATTTTTTTTTTATTTATTTATTTTTTTTATTTTTTTTTTTAGAAGGGCCCCGCAGCAGAAGCTACGGACGCATCGCAGCCTTAAGGCTTACTGTGCAACCTTGTGATGAAGATGAAGAGAAAGATGATTAGTTTTTCTTTTCATATTTCCTTGTAATGGAGCACCGGTGGAATGAAATTGACAGGGGAAAACCGAAGTACTCGAGGAAAAACATGTCCCAGTGCCACTTTGTCCACCACAAATCCCACATGGGGCACCGGTGGAATGAAATTGACAGGGGAAAACCGAAGTACTCGGGGAAAAACATGTCCCAGTGCCACTTTGTCCACCACAAATCCCACATGGGGCACCGGTGGAATGAAATTGACAGGGGAAAACCGAAGTACTCAGGGAAAAACATGTCCCAGTGCCACTTTGTCCACCACAAATCTCACATGTACTAACCCGGGATCGAACCCGGGCCTCCATGGTGGAAGGCCGGCGACTAACCGCCAAATACGTCTGTTACATTGGCCATGAGTGTCGGTGCGTGTGTCCAAATACGTCTGTTACATTGGCCATGCGTGTCGGTGCGTGTGTCCAAATAAAATAGCTCGCAAACAGGCAAACTGATTTTAATAAGATTTGATATTAGGGATTTCCACTGAATTTTGTGGACACATTACCCAAGACGAAGCACGACGATTGTATACATGGCCCAAAACCACTTAATATAGTTATAAAACCACTTTTAAATTTTAATGTTTCAATATTTTAGCATAGTTCCATGTGAACTATACGTATGACTTTATACTCTGGGCTTTTAAGGTATAATATTTATTTATAACTACTGCTTGCACAAGAGGTATAGTGTTTTATCGTTTTTAACTTAAATTCTTGTACAGTTGTACATCTGTACATTGTACACGACCATGACATATGTATGCTCTGTAAAAAATGTTAATGTGTAACCATACTGTATACTTGGATGTAAAAGGTTCTTGTAGTTCTCTGCTAAAAACCCCCTGAAGATGGCAATTCGTTTGCTGAAACATATGTCTTCTTCTTCTTCTTCGGTGGCACTACAGTCCAATGCGGACCTTCGCCTCCTTAATGGCCCTTTCCCAGTCAGCTCTGTTTTTTGACCTTTCTTTCCAGTTGTTAATTTTACACTTCTTAATGTCTGTTTGTACACAATTCCACCATCTGTTTCTTGGTCGTCCTCTTGGTCGACTTCCTTGAGGATTCTTATTAAATACTTGACTGACTGTTCTTTTATTCTCCATTCTGTTAACATGACCAATCCATTTGAGCCGACTTATTCTGACAAATGACAGTATATCCAAAGCTGAAACATATGTAGGGGTCTCAAATACGTTTTACATATGTCAATAATCTTGTGCATTTGTTGGTTGATTACAGTTTTTTTTTTAATTCGAGCAACAATAACGGCTGTTTACATCAGGGGTGTCTAGCATTTCTTGCAAAGGGCCACAACCATTATTGCGAGCTAGTTCGCGGGACGCACGTGTAGAAATAGCAAAAAGCGGTATACCTAACCGCCCAAATTCTTATAATTTATTTACATATTTAATTTACAAATGTACGAATTAACGCTGAACTCGATCGTCTAACTAATGAAGCAGACACCATACGATTTATTGAAGCTCAAAGGATTATAGTTAGGCCACATACAAAGAATGGACTCCTCAAGGATGGTAAAAATAATATTAGAATGGAAGCCAATGGGGAGTCGAAGGACAGGAAGACCAAGAATAAGATGGCTGGATGATGTGTGTAACAATATGAAGGTGCTGAATGTGAAAAATTGGAAAGAACTGGCGCTGAAAAGAAGGCTTGGATTGACCTGCTTGAGAAAGCCAAAAGCCACAAAGGGTTATAAAGCTAATGGAAGAAGAAGAGCGCGGGACGCACAACACAAACTGGCGGACCGCGGG
Organism: Reticulitermes speratus; assembly: GCA_021186555.1. Taxonomy (NCBI): domain Eukaryota; kingdom Metazoa; phylum Arthropoda; class Insecta; order Blattodea; family Rhinotermitidae; genus Reticulitermes; species Reticulitermes speratus. Next base: position 9,565,258 of record JAJKFL010000012.1, read on the forward strand.
TTCGACACCCCTGGTTTACATAAAGACAGGCTACATGCGTTCCTGCGCGCATTTAGAGCTCTCGCTAAATATACATCTGCGCGAAAACGATTTCCAATAAAAGTCCTACAGAAAAATAAATCTCACATTTTATATCTAACACAGTTTTCCCGCAAGTCCTGTGGATCTCAAAGTAATTAAATAACAGGTCACAAACGCGCCACACCTGTTATAATATGCACACATTTCCTAACTTGTTACACACTAAATATGCATCTTATTCTACGTATTAATTAAAATCAAAAGCGTTTTTAATTTCCACTGACCTAATCACCGCAGGAGCAGTCAACAGTCGTTAAACAATTTCGAAGCTGCAATACTCCGACGGAAGGACAGACATGATCTCTCCATTTTGTGTTCATTCTATTACATGTGTGAAAACAACTTATAAAGTAGCCTTGATCGGATATATTTAGAGCATATGTCAGTGTATATCTCACATAATAGCCTCTGACGTAACTGGTCATTCGTAAAACTCGGTAAAGAGGTCATTCCACTGGAGATCATACCGACAGCATATTTATTTCTGAACCGTACACCCAGTGACATCACAAGAACTACTGAGGTGGACTCAACACCAGCACAGCGCAATGTACGATCATGTAAAACTTTACGCCGCTATTAGCATTATCTGGTGACAGTTTTTATGCAAAGCACAAAACAGTAACGTGGCGATTGCATAATAGATTTTAATCTCATTATTACTATCGACCTATTTTAGTCACACCCATGAAATGCGGTAAAATATTTGAACCGTGTCTACAGATGTGTGAAACGCACGTCTGTATGTTGAGCACGCAGGCTCCGCACATCAACGCACACTGCATTAACCTCAGAGGTTCCTTCCAGTATGCCCCATGTTGGGTGTCTTCCCGCTCCTCCCTATAAATATTTTTTTTTTTTTAAACTCTTCGTCAATTTATCACAGACCTAAGCCTCCCTCGCAATGGATGCCGAGGGCTCTTCCCCAGAGGTAAAGCGTCCGGATCGTGAAGCTGACCACTCACCTTCATGGTGTGTCGAAGTTAAGAATGAGTGGAGCTGTACCACCACACCCCACATAACTTAGCAGCGTGCACGGGGACTTTACCTTCACTCGACACGTTCCGGCGTATATCTACTTCTGTTTACGTCAGTTACAAACATCACAGTCGTCTAGGATGCGACGCGGTGTGCCGTGATAGGTATAGGGGGAACCAGCTGACTCCATTTCCAGCGCTCTTCAACCCTGAAGATGGAGGCAGCTGGTTCCTTCCAAATGTTGTTACCTGTCTGTCGAATTACACAGGTTTACCTCCAACAGTCACAGATTTTATTTCAATTATCTTTCCAGTGTTTGGTGCCCGTGATTTGTGAAGCACATGCGGAGCTGTTAACAGGCGTGGTGCTTTACCTCCGCGCCCTTTACGTGCCTTTTTTTTTTTTTTTTTTTTTATTTTTTTTTAAATTAAGCTTTATTTTCTTTGTTGGTTTAATACATCGAGACTCTTCTTACAGGTATCAAGTTGTTCCTTACACCAACTTCTTTGAATTAAAAAAATGATACACTCAAGTGACTGTGATGTATACAATACCTAGATGTGTAGCTGTAGTGAAAAGTATATAATTTCTCTTCAACTTTGTACTCCCACAGTTGTTGGTGCATAATTCAAGTTATACATAGTCTATAATCTACATCTAAAATAAATTAAATAAATTACATCCAAAATAATGTATTAAATAATAAGTTTTATATGAGAAAAAGGAGTTTCAAGCTATTAAATGACAGCAGCGTCAATTGGCAAAGAACAAGGTAATATGAAGGAGTGCGTCTGTTTGTTTATTGCCACAACAGGATTTTGAAGTAGGTTCATTGCATAGTTAAAATAAGTGAAAAACAGTATTAGGTAAAACGTTAATCCCGTCCAATAGTGTTCAGTCACGTTCCAACGCACTATGTGGAATAAAATGAAACTAGCCGCCCAGATAAGAATCACATAAAGGAGAGGGAGAGAGAAAAATGGCTCTCCCAAATCGCATGTCCTTACGTCCGGGTCTCTTGTGGCTAACCCTAAATCTGGCCCTGATTATTCAGTGTTTATCATGAAATAATAGATTTTTTTTTAATTTTACGTACCCCCTAAGATGTCTTCGCTTACCCCCGGGGGTACGAGTACCCCAGGTTGAATACCACTGACTTACGTGACTCGTACGCTTTCCCGTCTTTACCTCCTCCCTCAGTCACTCATTAGGTTAATGCAACGTTAACACACGTGTAACTACAACAATAGAATATGAGGAAACAGCAGAACACAGCTGGCACAGGTGTCTGACAGTGAGACACGAGTAGTAAGATTTTGGAATTTCACGTCAAGTGCTTCCTGGTATACAGATGAGTGTGAGAGCAGAAACTATATGACATCTGGGAAACTTGATGACACATGGCGAATGTCTGAAATGTGCCCGGTTTAGGATCAATGTACAATCACCTCTACAAACGAAAACTGTTTAATGTGAAAACCCAAAATGATGAACGTAACTTTCATGGAAAACAGTCTGGCTTAGCGTTCACTTTGTTATGTTCATGTAATTTCGTTTGGAAATGTTCTTCCTGGAATTCATCTTAGATGGAACATTCCAAACACATACAGAAATAAATTAAGACCGAAGTTGAGTACCTCGGTGCATCAATGGTAAGACTAACATCCGGAGAGTGGAAAAGAAAGAAGACTGTGAACGTGTCTGTCTAGTGCAGCCAACGGTGCGGCGCACACGGAACACCAGTGACATGCATCGTATATGTAAGAAGACCCTCCCCGGGGGCTGCCGCCTTATCGTGGCGGGGAGGTTTGTGTGTCCCGTTACGACCCTGAGAGCTATGCTGGCGGGAGCTGAGCTCCTGGTAGGGCCACCCAAGCCAGACAGGTCGAAGGGCAGGGGCCAGACAAAGAGCAGCCCACTGGTCCTCCAGGTTGGGGGTTGGGGCATTAGGCTGACGACCTGATACCCGGAAAAATATCTCATTGTCCAGAAACCCGAAACGGGATGCCAAAGCCCACCAAGGGCTGTAGTGAAAGAGAAGAAGAAGAAGTAAGAAGACATACATACATAAAAACGCGTGACATGTACTGTCCAGTCCTTTAATCCAGATAGAGAACGAAGGGTTAAAGGAAAGGTATCTACAACAGGAAGAATTTCAAGTCCCACCGGATACAATTAAACACAAGTTTTACTTTACTCTTTCTTTGTTCTCTCGTTCTTTGTGGCTTACGATGTATTTAACGACGCAGTCAGTAGCTCTAACAACGTAGCGTCGAAACGTGAGTTGATAAATGATGAATTAGAAAGGACATGGAAGGAAGTCGTAGTGACCCAACTTGAGGTACTACTGCAGCATTTATATGGGAGAACTGAGGAAAACAACGAAGAAATCTCAGAACTGTTCGTGTCCAAACGGGGATTCGAACTTTGCACATCCCATATATGTCAGATGCGTTAGTGCTTGAGCAAACTTGTCGGGTCTTTAAAGTTATAATTCTTCGTTTCACAAAAAATGGATGAGAACGCACAATGAGGAGCTTCATGAGTTGTACTGGCCACTAAATATTATTCCGGTGATCAAATCAAGAAGGATGAGATGGGCGGAGTATGTGGAACGCAAGGGGGAAAGGTGCATACGGGGTTCTGATGGGGAAACCTGAGAAAAATAGACCACCAGAAAAATATAGGCATCGACTGGAGGATAATATTAAAATGTATCTGCAAGAAATATGTTGAAGGGCGCGGACTGGATTGATCTCGCTCAGGACAGGGACAAGTGGCGAGCTCTTGTAAACACGGTAATGAACCTTCAGGTTCCATAAAATTCTGGGTATTTAGTACAAAAATTAAATCAGTATCTGTCCAAACACAACTAAATTGTATTTATTATATAAAACTACATGTTTCGACCTATCTCAGGTCATCCTCAGGTACAAAATTGGTCTTTAAAACATACTGAGGAACAAATAAAGAGAAAGATTTTAAAATGTACTGTATATTTCTTCCTCACTATGTTTTAAAGACAAATTGTGTACCTGAGGATGACCTGAGATAGGTCGAAACATGTAGTTCTATATAATAAATATAATTTAGTTGTGTTTGGACAGACATTGATATAAGTTTTCTACTATTAACAACACAGCGGGATGGCTTTCGTTAAAATTCTGGGTAATTTTTGACTGAGGAATTTTTAGCTTCTCAAAAGGACTCAAAAATCATTGGTTTAAACGAAAACTCCATAAATGAAAATGGATTTCCAATTACCTTAACGGCATATAACGCTACGGTGACAAGTGTCACAACGTTGAAGAACACAAACCGTTAAAGTCTCAAACGTTACGCGGACAAAACCGACTCCGTGCCGAGACGTTCGCGGCAACAGGACGTCGGACAGACACGGTAACATCAGCAAGAAGTGAACTATACTCCGACATGTGAAGGAGGGAAAATAAACTTACATTGCAGAGCAGAGGTCATCCATTGACCTCAATACATTAAGGAGCAAGAGTTGACAAACAAACAAAAGATCGCTCTAGACGCCAGTAAACACCGTCGCCGCGACGACAAAGACGCCAATTCAGCTTCAGTCCTGCCTTCCTCATAGTTTTATTCGGCTTGCTATCACAAGCTGGTTCAGTATATGCATTAAGGCAGTGCAAACATACCGTAACATGTATTCATTTGGAAACCATTCGCAGGTTCTAACTTCGCCGGTGGCACGCCTGTGTTTAGACAACCAGTATTACTCGCATGACGAAAAGTTACCGTACCAATAAGGCGCTATAAACGGCAAGGAAAATTGCTCACAGAAACAGTACAGGTACAAAAGGCTGCAGGTGTCTATACAGAGTGGCGCAGAATCGCTTGACACTAGAGCCAACATGATAGTTGAATTTTACTGACACCATAATTACATTTATTGACTATCTTAAATGTTCAAAGCGTGTTCCTTCTACACTGACACATACTGTCTCACAAAGCTGCCTGCTGTCGCCATTGCCATAGACAACATTGTTAAATATCGAGTGTCAAGTGACTTTTGCGCCACTCTGTATATTTGTATGAAGTGAGCGTAAATATTTTACTCTAATAAAATATTCAACTTATTCGAAGATCACAGGCAGAAGTAATCTAATTTAATAGTCACTAAAACACGTGACTGGAGTACTTACATTATCAGAAATCTGATTAGCGTTATAACTCGCATATAACCCACCAAACCAGGCATACTGATTATCATCATCATCATCATCATCATCATCATCACTGTATTCGTTTCGCCTTCTATTTTGTCCTTTTAACTTTTTGTATCAGTGGCCGTGCGGTCTAAGGTGTGGGTCTACGGCCGCTCGCTTGCTGGGAATGCGGGTTCGAATACCGCCGGGGGCATGGATGTTTGTCTTTTGTGAGAGTTGTGTGTTGTCAGGTAGAGGTCTCTGCGACGGGCTGATCACTCGTCCAGAGGAGACCCACCGACTGTGGTGTGTCTGAGTGTGATCGAGGAACGTCATAGAGGAAGCCTAGGCCTACTAGGGCTGTCGAGCGGTGAAGAAAAAAACTTTTTGCATGCCTGTATATAAATATGTATGTTAGTTTTGGTCTATTAGTGCTGACTTTGTAATCGGCCGTAAGACGGTTGAGTCAGCAAGTTAGTAAAGAAACAACTGAGCTGAATGGAACTGCACTGTTTTCAACGCCCAGCTGCACACTAAACACAAGCAATTCAAGTTGCAAACACAGAAATTAAAAGACAGAGATTAATGACGATAATCGTAACTTGAAGGCCGTGCCAAAGGTCAGGTGGTTAGGCTCGGACTCTGCGTTCAGACAGATCACGTGGAATTTGTGGTGGACAAAGTGGCGCTGAGAAAGTTTTGTCATTTACCAAACACTTCGGTTTTCCCCCGTCAGTATCACTCCAGCAATGCTTATGTTCATATGTCTGCCATCGACGTAACACACTGTGTGCTCTAGAGCATGGGTCTCCAACCCGCGGCCCGCCAGGTTCTATTATGCGGCCCGCGACCACACTGGAAAATTATGTAAATACTATAAAAACTGCACAATAATTTGGGCGGTCAGGTATACCACTTATTTTTATTTTTCCACGTGCGGCCCGCGAACCAGCCTACAGTAACGTTGTAACCGTTTGCCATAAAAAGGTTGTAAGCCCATGGTTTTGAGTAGCCGTTCTTAACCTGGGGTCCACGGGCCCCTTGGGGGTCTATGGATAGATTTCAGGAGGTCCATGAACTTGGATGGGAAAAATATTACAACTTCATTTTCACTAACCTCTAATTGAAATTTAGCTTTTAATTCAATAATTAATGTATGAGTGTGAAACTTGGTCTTTCACACTGAAGGAGGAACACAGGCTGAGGGTGTTCGAGAATAGGGTGCTGAGGAGGATATTTGGGCCTAAGGGGGCGAGGTAACAGGGGAGGGGGGAGTGGAGAAGACTACATAACAAGGAACTTAATGATCTGTACTCATCACCCATTATTATTCGGGTGATCAAATCAAGAAGAATGAGGTGCGCGGCGCATGTAGCACGTATGGGGGAGGTGAGAGGTGCATACAGAATTTTGGTAGGGAGACCTGAGGGAAGGAGACTACTTGAAAGACCCAGGCGTAGATGGGAGGATAATATTAAAATGGATCTTCCAAAAGTGGGGACTCAGGACAGGGACAGGTGGCGGGCTCTTTTGAATTGGTGATTAACCTTCGGGTTCCATAAAATGCGGGGAATTTCTTGACTAGCTGAGGATCTGTTAGCTTCTCAGGAAGGACTCTGCCCCATGGAGTTAGTTAGTTCAATAATTAATGTAGGCAACAAAGTAATTTATGGCCTCTAGACTCCAAAAATGTTTGTTGACTTCATTAAATCTCACTATCTCTATTTTATGCATTTAAATAAATTTTTTTCTGAGAAGGGGTCCGTAGGGTTCACCAGATTCTCAGAGGGTCCATGGTACAAAAAAGGTTAAGAACCCATGCTTTAGAGCATGTGTGTTCAACCCGCGGCCCGCGGCCACATTAGTAAATTACATATCCTATATACTCGTAATTACATATTAACTACAAAAATTATACAATAATTGAGGTCAAGTATACCAGGTATTGTGATTTTTACACGTGTGGCCCGCGAACCAGCCCACAATAATGTTTATGGCTCTGTCAAAAAGATTGGACAGCCCTGCTCTAGATAGTGCTGGTGTCGCTAAGGGATAAAATTTTGTATTTTAGCGACAATGTTGCCAATGCTCTCATTTTATCCTTTTATTGGAAGATACCGCACATCGAGATCGCGTCCAATGTCCGTGCGACCGACTGTAGTTCGAGTGTGGGAGTTCATTGGTAAATTATACGCATAGCCACGGGCACTGTGTGGACAGCCGGAAAAAACTGTCACTTCATACAAGAGATTTGTGTGGACTTGAAACAAGACTAATTTTGATCTAAAACGCTTTGCGACTGCACACAGAGGTGGGACGTCCCCAGGATAAGACCCAAAGGAATCTACGAATCTTCATATAGACACCTACATTTTAAACTATTTTAATTGAGAAACTAAAACCATACTAGGAACACATCTGACCAGCACTATAAATATCACCGAAGCACTGTTATTGAGGCTTAGCAAGCAGTGAACATGCCTTTACCCTCTGCACAAATACAATGACTCCCGTCTAGAAAGTACTGGCTCCGCCGAAGTGTGAATGATAAAGGTGCTACAGTAGGTCTTACCGAGCAAGAAGCCGGCTCAAGCGGTAACGCTTCTGACTTGTATTAGGATGGTAGTCGCTTCGAATCCTGGCCGCAAAACCTACAGTTCCAGAGGAAGATGCGATGTATCATTGCATTGTGTTCGTTAGCATACTGGAACGACGGAACGCAGTACAGAGCCTTCAACAGGGTACGTCCGGTGGCTTCGCACTGCCTCCTGGGTGCTGATTAAGATGGGAGTCGGCATAGCTCAGTCGGTATAGTGGCGAGGCTACGGGCTGGACCTCCGAAGAATCGTGGTTCGTTGCCAAGTAGGGGCACACGATTCCTTTCTCCAAAATGTCCAGAGCTGCTTTGAGGTCCACCTGGCTTCCTACTCAATTTGTCCCGGGGACTCTTTCTCCGGGGAGTAATGTGCCCGGGGCGTGAAGGTGACCACTCTCCTTCTAGAGCTGAGGTTAGGAATGAGTGCAGCTATACCTCCACTTCCCCCATATACTTTATGGCTTGCACAGGCACCACTTTACTTTTTAAGGGCGTTGTAATGCGATATAAGCTTAATGGCGAATTGGACGTATCGACAGTATCGCGTCGGCGAGATGAAACCAACGCGATTTTCCAGCGGTACATCTAATGCTATGTGTATAAAAGCACAGTGAGGTGAGACCTCTACCATGAATATATTTCTGAGAACCTTGAAATTTTGAGGAAATCAGTTACATTACTATAGGCTAAATGCCGGGATAGCGTGGTTGGTTTAGCGACTCGCTACGGGCTGGAGGGTCCGGGGACCGAATCCCTGTGGGGGTGAGATTTTCTACATCCGTCCAGACCGGCCCTGGGGCCTACCCAGCCTCCTATACAATGGGTACCGGGTCAACTTTGGGGAAAGGCGTCCGGGGCGTGGCGTTGACCACCCATCTCCATCTAGCGCCGACGTTAAAGAATGAGTAGAGCTATACCTCTACTACCCCTTTGGGCCTTCGTGGTGAAATTCACCTTTACCTTTACTATAGGTTATATATATAATATGTGACCTTGGCTTCAGAATGTGCCCAAGACTGGCGTCGTCATGTGCGAACTGTCCCACCACGACACGGTTCAGCTCTTACCTGTAACAAGCAAAACAGAACAATTAAACTTACAACATATCTCAGATATTATCAGTGGCGTAGAGAGGATTTTTGGGCTCCTATGCAAGGCTTACCGAAGGGCGCTATCCCCTCTACCCATAAGGTACATGGCCACTTTTTATAAAATCGTCAAAAACAGACTTCGTTTTCCAATATGGCTGTTTATTTAAGTCTTTCTCTTGTTTGGGTTCTCGCGAATATGCTCTAGCTCGCCCGAACAGGGGGTGGAGTTCAGTTAGTGTAACAAAAAACGTGCAGCGATGCGTTCGTGGCCCCCCCCCCTACATTTTTGGGCCCCTAGCTCGGCATACTCTTTGCCATATGATAGCCACGCCCCTGGATATTATGCTAAATGTTTCTAAGAATGGTTTAGGATTGATAATGGGATAGTTTCTTTCAATGTGGATCAGTCTCCATAAAAAATAGTGTGCAACGTTTCGAAGGCTTACTTTGTCGCCGTCTTCAGGTAGATGGAAAGAATCTGTAGTAACAAGCTGCATCTTCAGCTAACAGAACCTCTGGAATACTAACAATTATGTGACATTTGATAGGCCAATGCTTAGTAAAGCTTTCTACTGATATTTACATGAAAGTGAAGCATGCAAAAAGAGAATGGATCTTGGCAAGGCGTAGACAGCGGATATAGGATATCTGTGTAGCAGAGAATGGAACTTGAACTCGGAAGAGAGGATCATGTAGTGGGGAAGGTTCCTGACACCATTCCAACTTGTTTGCCCGATACCAATACAACAATTCCATCGCCATATAACAAATATGCACAGTGTGCTTCAGTTTAGTATATGTCTGTGTTATCAAATGGCCACTGCCTGGAAATCACATGTCGAAACATGTGACTAACTCAATAAAACAAGTAGACAAACAGGTCACTGTCATCAACGAAAAGTTTCGGTCGCCTATGTCCGTCTTAAATACACAAACTAGCGGAAACTGTTAAGTGAAAATTTACACGCGTTCATATGTGAGACCTGCCTGTTTAGGGGAAAGTTTAGCAAACAATTTCTATAGCCTATTCGGTATCGTTAAATAACATCCGGAACAAGAAAGCCGAAGTTTTTACTGAACCACTTAGTGTCGCAATAATTTTGACACTAAAAGTAAGCTCTATATGATTCTGACAAAGGAACACTGCAATACAATACAACAAAATAGACTAACATAAATGACATCATTAGAGCATCTATGGATGTAACAAAAGTAAAGCACACCCTGTACAGTCCTGGACAGGCCCTGAGGTTTCCAGGAGGTTGAGGCTCCCAGATTTCAAGACAATCGGCACATGAAGGTGTAAGGTTGTCAGCCCTACGCACCGGACGCCTTTACCCCCCAGGAAATATTCCTGGCATTCATTTCTGTTAGGGGCTGAGACGACCCCAACGCCATAGGGCAGCAGAAATCTATGAATGTAAGAAAGAATATATTAAAGCAACTGAATAAAAACGGTTACGGTGGTTTGGACATGCAAAGAGAATGCCAGGAAATAGATTGCCACGGAGGATAGTAGATTGAGAACCAGAGAGAACACGATGGAAGGGAAGACACAAAGAAATATGGATGGATGGAGTAGGACGGAGAATTACTAAATACGGACTGACAGACGAGGATACTAGAGACAGCGACACGTGGAGAAACTAATTTTTGGGTGAAGGAAAACCACTGTACAGTGGATAATCCTTGGATGGATGAATGAGAAATATAAATGTATTTAAGACTTATTAGCCTTTGGACACAAAAAGAAGTACACACAACTATCTTTACAGTATTCATTCCGTGCAACGAGATTATGGTGCTTATTTTTTAAACCAATATTTGCAAATATAGCATACATACAATTTCTTAATTCCTGCTACATGTTTCGGCGGCCACCGGCCATCATCAGGGAGTATACATACCAATATACTTAAAACATAATAAAATACGATACAATACAACAGTGATATTCATTGTAAAATATCAATTTCCACAACGATACTCATTGAATATAAAAGTCTAATGTGTAGAAGGAATTAAGAAATTGTATCTCTATGTATATGTATACTGCATGTGCAAAAAACCCCATCTAGCGCCGAGGTTAAAGAAAGAGTAGAGCTCTACCTCTACTCCCCCTTTGGGCCTTCATGGCCTGTTCTAGGGAGAACTTTACCTTATGTGCAAATGTTGGTTTAGAAAAGGTAGTAAACACAATGTTTACCAAAACGTTGTTTAATTTTGTTGTGTTGTTGGAACGTTGTTCGGCAAAGTCCAGAGGCTAACAGGTCTTAAGTTTTATTACAAGCATCACATCGCAAGGTCTCCTTACATTTTTCATTGGCTCATTCTCTTAAGTTAGCACTTCTTACTTTTCATAAAACATTCGACGACCTGCATCGCATTGCGCTAGTGTTAGCCCCAAGACGAGAATGTTCACAGGGCTTTAAAACTAAGTACATGGGCTGACCATTCAGAGCTCGAGTAAGCCAAAGTGTGACGATGTGAGAATTGAGGTACAGTAGAACCCCCGTATTAGAATAATAGGCCCAATCTGTGAAGGAGGAAGATGGAGAAGGAGGTACAATAACGAGCTGTACTCCATTTATACAGATCCACCCATCAGAAGAATAGTAAAATCACTAAGATTGAGATGGGCAGGACATGTGGCACGGATGGACGATACAGAGATACCTAAAAAGATGGAGGACAAAGAGGGCGTGGTCGACTGAGAACCAAGTGGTTGGATGGAGTTGAGGAAGATCTACGGAAAATGGGATACAGGAATTGGAAAGTACTGGCACAGAATCGAGACAACTGGCGGAAAATCGTTGAAGAGGCCAAGGTTCACAACGGACTGTAGAGCCACGAAAGAAGAAGAAGAACCCCCGTATCTGCGGTTTACCGCGGCCCGAAAATATTTAACACATTCACTGCCAAAGTCGACCATGGTCGATTTCAGTATTTACGTTTTAATTTGCCAGCGTCGACTTTAGTCGATCTAAAGTTTACTCTGCGCTTTTATATATAGGGTTCACTACTATCCGCGGTTTCGGGCATCCGCGGTAGGTCTTGGAACGTATCACCCGCGGATACGGGGGGGACTACTGTACTCACTGCGGTGTTGCTGAATATCTGGTGACGCTGTGTCTTTGGGCGAGTTGTTACGGACTTCGACCACTGCTTGGTCCTGAACACCCTTCGGATGTTGGAGACTATTAACCGGACACAGCGCCACATTCCAGAATACCTAAATCTTCGGCAACACTGCTGTGAGCTCAAGCCTCGAAGAATACGAGAAAACAAAGAAGGACAGACAAATAAATAAAACGGACAGCGCTTGCAAACTCCCTATGTAATGGCTACAAGTGTCTCATTCTGTGGGAATAAAGCGGCCGGAGCTTGAACCTAACCATACGCCTTCATAGCGTGCCGAGTTTAAACATGTGTGATGGTAGAAATAGTGACAAATTTACGTTTACGTTCCGAAAACGTGCCAAATTTTCAGTATAAACTTTATGAGAGTCAACACTGTTTACATGTGAAATGGAGGTCTGTATTTGAAGGTAAGCATTATCGGTAATTGTTCGTGGCTTCCGTCAGTAGTACAGTGAATAATGAGTTTTGAAAGAAGCAGTGGTAGCACAATTTACGGTACTATCAACGAAATTGTACGAAGATTGAGTAAAACCACGAAAAACCACAGTATAATCGGTGTCGTGACCGAGGGTCAAACCGGGCCCCCCCATATAAAAGGCAGAAGCGTTATAACTTGATCAGCGTAACTGGTGCATGAATCAGTGAGCGGACACACCGACAACCGAATTTACCCTCCGAAAGCAAGTCACATTTTTGACAGAAACTTAATTGGATTCCAAGTTATTTGCATGCGAAATTGTGGTGTTGTCCAATCTTTATTTGAATGTAAGAGACGCTAACCCACTGCTGCAAAACGGGCCTATAAATGGGTCATGACCACCAACAGTTCACACGTCACAGTCACCAAGACTTCAGCAAATGTGGATCGTCAAATTACGCGGGCAAACTGAAAACTGGCTGGCAACAAAAGGCGCTGACGGTGCTGGGCAGAGGGCAGTGGCCACGGTCGACCTGCTTCCATTACAAGCGCAGCAAGCAGTTGGAAGGTAATAAAAACAGTTCATTTGGCAGCTGATGACAAAAGACAGGTCCTCCACCCTCATCATTATCTCCGGAAACGCTCTGTTAGTGCAACTAATGGCCATGGACCTCAAACTGGTCCAACCGGGTGTCTAAAATTATGTAGGACAATGAGTATAGCAAAAGGAGTTAACGGGTGTCATATGTTAGATCTTCATTATATACGGAGTGTGACAGTGTACACCAGGACCACTTACTTGCATTATGACCGCCTTCATGTACCGTGTGCTCTTTGCGCCAAATGCATGAAATACGTGAATATGGGGACGCTGTATTCACAATTCCATGTGCAAGCACCTGGTCATCTCTCAAAGTATCTGGTAGATTTTTATGAAACTTGGTACTAGTCGTTTAAACCAAAAGATGTCCGGCAGGGACTTAATGGCTCGTATCATTCAGCTAGCCACCCAATTTAAACACTCTGAAGTTACCTTATAAACGTTTCATCGTTCACAAAATTTACTTTCACAATATATAGCTCGCAAAGCCTTCTATGACTTGCATTTTCGATAATGGGCATATTTAACGGCATCTAAAAAATAATTCCAACCTGCAGGCAATGTGACACCTGTAAAATCAATGACTACAGTAACATCTAAATACAAATTAAATAATAAGAGAGATACAAATACTTTTATCACCTAAAACACCTGCACTTAACTGAATGTATAATATAAGGCATACAAGAGGTATGGACTGCAGGTTCCACGCATTCTTAGACCTCATAAGTAAATAACCGCCACTCTGTTCCCGTTAAGGTAACGTTGCCCTCTATGATTATCAATAAATCTTCACGCATTCTTAATCTCAGCACAGGATGGAGGCGAGTGGGAAGCCTGGGGCAGGACCGCTGCACGGCCGAGGGAACACCGTCCGTCCGGATACCATTTGGAAAGGAGGGTGAGTGGAAATGAGGACCGGTCTGGGAAAGGTGATGGGGAGAAAATGTGCCCCTAACGCGGAAGAATGCTGGTCGCCTCGCCCGCAGCCAAGTCGCTGTACATCACAAACCTGTCAGGAACCATTCGTGTGTTGTGTTCTTAGAAGGTAAAGGCGCCCCTGTACTAAATTAAGCACCACATCATGAAGAAGTATGGGGGCAATAAGGGCACGATCCACGTATTCTTAACCTTCGCAACAAACTGATGTGACTGGTCAGCGCCACGCATCGGTCGCTGTACTCCCAAAGAAAGGGAGCCTTGTATCCACTGGGTATGAAGATGAGTGATCAGAACAGCCGGTCTTGACGAGGTGGACAAAACTGCCTAAAGTCTGGAATCGAACGCCGATTGTCACTATACCGACCGAGTCAACGATGCAATTTAATGTAAATTCAGTAGTCCGTAGGCTAGTATTACTTTGAAGAATGTTATTTTCTGAGATGTGATGATGTGTATTCTGGTAGTTACCAACGTCTCGGAAAATTCTAGTACCTCCATCTTCAAGGTAGAATATCTGATAGCTAGGTGACTTCACGTCGTCACATCCTAAAATACAGCAATCTTCTTAGCCGCCGTCGCGAAAACCTCAAATGTCCCACCATATTTCCTTATCTACAAACAGTAAAATCAAAAAGATATTTTTATGCATACTGTAGTGTTATTTTCGGGTCTCATAATTAGGCAATTGGGAACAGTGTGTAATCTACAAGACAGATCACAAGATAAGGAAAGCCTGTGTCCAAATAAAACGGCGTGACTCTAACAAAGGATCAAATAATAAGGATTTATTTGTTAAGAGGGGAGGCGTTAGAGAATAAAGAGGCCGTTGACCTTTTGTGTTCTTGGCACATGCTTCTGCAAGCACCACCATGACAGATGTAAGTTCAGTACTTCTGAAGAAAAGGGGACTAAGGTGCGAGCTGAGTGGCCACGGTCTTGCTGAACGCACTCTTCCCTGCTTCACGTAGTGTCCACCACTTTTTAGCCGACTTCATGCTATACAAGGGCGAAAAAGGAGCAAGTTGATGAGAACACGTGTGTGCGTACGTGCGCGTGCGTGCGTGGGTGTGCGTGCGTGGGTGTCCATTTAAAATTTTGAACCAGCTGACCGATTTTTACGAAAGTGATACGAATGTTTCATCACTGAAGGCCAAAACCGTAGGGGCAACTTCCAAATTCCTACAAATAATAATACAATATGGACGACACGCGAACTTGTGAGGCTGGAATGACAATAGCGCCACCCTGTAGGGTCTTAAAATGAAGAATGATAATTGATCTTGGGAAAACATGTAAGTTGGTTCAAAATTCTGCTGTCTGCTTACAAAGCTGTGGTAGATTATACCTTTCTAAAGCCAGAAGGTGCACAGTAAAAGTATCAGTTACCCTTATGCCTAAGTGACACATTATGAAGATGAACAGGGGGGTACAGGAGTAGAGAAGTAGAGCTCCACGCATTCTACATCTCAGCAGTAAGTCACCTACACAACGCAGAAGCATTAATTGGACATATGTGCTACACACCAGTTATACAATAGGTAGCGAGAGGTCAGAGATAAAGGTGACCACTCACCTCAATCTACTGTCACGGTCAGGAATGCATGGAGCTATATCTCCATTCTTGCACACGTCTTCCTAACGTGATGCTTCATTACGGACGGACACAAATCTACCATTAAACCACCTACAAAAATTACACCAAATGTGCTCAGTGTTTTTTAGGTGATTGGACATAACTCTTCCCTTAATTTCTTCATTTCACTTAATTACTGCATAGAAACCACAGACTTTAAAAGGAAGATGCCAGAAAGAATTTGGAGACAAACAGAATCCAAATGTGGTCTGTGAAACAGCTGGATCCGGTCGCATGGCAGACATACTCAAAAGAAGGGGGTCAGGTTGAACTGCGTAACTTTAACCTCAAAGGGGACATGTGTCCTTTTAGTGCACGTCCACATGTAAACAGGTGGGTGGAGAAGATGGCCAAAGCGAGTGATTGAGACGTCAGAAGACGCTACCAGCAGTCACGCGAGGATGGGACTGAATTTGACAGTATGACAGATATTGGTTTGTCCTTTGTTGTTAAAAGAATTTAGGGCACATACACAACATCACGTTGTTCTGAACAGTAAACTTCTGCATGCCAATACAATGCCTAAAACTGGAACAACGTACAATGCTAGACAGACACATAAAACCAAAACATTTACATAAATCTACTGGACGATGTAGCGAAACTGCCTAAAATCGTGTCGCTTAATCCGAAATAAAAAGATATCGAAATAAAAAAGTCACTCTCAGAAGTGAAGCAAATAAAGATCTGAAAAAAAAAAGCCATGTACTCTGGTAGGACGGTACTAACGCTTCGTTGGAACTCGTTTACTCATCTTCAGGTGCCTTATCCCACGATACATTCACCGCCTCGAAAACCTCATATCATTAAAACAATTTTTTTTAATTGTCTGAACACAGTGGGTAACAAAATAAAATTGTCATTAAGGCATATGGATGAGTTAACGTGTAGCTCCACTCATTCTTAACCTCTACACCAGATTGTATGTGTGGTCAGCTTCACGCTCCGGCCGCTTTACTCCCCGAGGAAACAGTCCCCGGTACTCACTAAATTCATTCATTCGTTCATTCATTCTGTAGTCTTTCTTACGACAGGTCCATAGCCTCTTCCAAAGCGAGTTCTCCACAGGTGCAATTTTTCAGTTTCCAGCACCCTCTAGTTTACTTAAGGTCATCCAGTAGCTGCTTGTGTCTTCTTCCTCATCTTCCCGTCACTTCTATCCTTCCTTCTTTCTTTCAATAATGTGTTTTAGAAGGCAGTTTCTACGCAAGATGTGACCAATCCAGTTAGCCTTTCTTCTTTTTATTGCATGTAGGATATTCCTCTCCTCCTTGACTCCGTGTAATACTTCATTTTTCACACGATCGGTCCAACTGATCTTCTCCATCCTTCTCCAGCACCACATTTCAAAATTTTTCCAGGTATTCCTGATCTGTTTTACGAAGGGTCCACGTTTCAGCACCATACAAAGCTGTGCTCCAAATGTAGCACTTTACTAGTTTCTTCCTTAAATTTAAGTCCAATTTGCTGGTGAAAAGAGTCTTCTTCTTGTAGAATGCTGCTTTTGCCATGGCCATCCTGGATTTAATTTCATGTGTACATCTAGCACCGTTTGTTATCATGCTACCCACACAGTTGAAATACTCCACATTCTCCAGTTGTTTTTGAAGTGGATAACATACAAAGAAAATTCATTGACAGTTACAAAACATCAATGTCAACATACGTCAACACCACAGTAACATGGAACACGCTTATGTGAACGGTTAAAAAATATGGCGATGTTCACAACAAACAGCAACCAATACCCACCAATATGAGAGGCTATACAGAAAGGTCAGTGCACAGTACGTCAGTGGAACGAACAGCATACACCGACAGGCGAAAGGGGCCTGTTAACTACGTCTACTTGAAGTATCTCATTACATGGACCGCTCCATAGCACAGGTGCCAGGTCGCCGGCTTCTCATCGCGGGGTCTGGGGACCAATCGCTGTTGTCTTCATGTGAGATCATAGTAAACAAAGTGGCACTAAAGCACACTTTTCGCCGAGTTTCTTGGGCTTTTCTCTCCTTATCCTCGTTCACCCACTGCTCCACTTCCGTATCACCACCTCCTGCGGTGTGCAATGGCCCTGATCAAGAAGCACAGCATTTTGTTCCTATGGCACTTCGGCCCGCTTCCTGGCCATGGCCTCTCCTGTTTTCCCCCTCTAGTCACTCCTACGTCTTGCCGCTGTGCGCCAGTTTTTGTTACTGAGCAATTTGGAGGTATCCTTCCGTGCTTCATCTTCCCATTTATTCCTTGGCTTTCCGGCGGCCTTTCTTCCGCCGAGATTTCCTTCCAGAATTCGTCTTGGGATTCTGTTATCCGACATCCTTAGTACATGCCTAGGCCACTATCATCTTTTAGCAAGAATGTACAATCTGTATAGTTCTTCATTGTACCACACAGCATATTGTCATATCCTCGGTTTTTTAAGCCCGCGGCTTCATAACCGACGGGCAGTTGATGGGTAAAGAGTGAGGAAGGCTACGGTTTATTCATTCTAGCCCACACAGTCGCGCTTCTAAATTAATTAGTGATTCCTCACGAGTACGATCGGACTAGAGTCTCTTGGAAGTCAATATTAAATTCAGTACTTTCCATTACAGGGGTTAAGTTCTTGCAAAAGTTATGCCTCTAAATCAGTGCTTTTCAAACGGTGGTAAGAGTACTACTGGTGGTACGCGAAGAAATTTAGGAATTTTTTAAATAACTGAAGTTTAGAAACGTTAATTGTGGTATTAAAATTGTTTTAAATGTGTTGAAATGTAGAGAAAAATATTTATACAGTGTATAACAAGATACCATTTCATTGTTCGAATACAAATACAGACTCTCCTCTGTCATCTAATCGCGTTCAATTAGAAAAGCAGTAACTGCGACATTTGAGGTTACCATAGCAGATCCCGGAAGACCAGTAGCCTATCCTGAAAGTAGGCACTAATATTTGCAGTACCTAGTAGTACATGTACATGTTTTGTATGGTGACAGTGGTAAGCGAGAGAAAAAGTTTGGAAAGCCCTGCTCTAAATGACAAAACTAAACTAAAAGAGCTGAACTTGCTCATTACAGCGATAATATGTGTTACAATTAATAGGAAGCGAATGAGGACTGCGGGAGCAGAATGTGTGTTGTTCGCAGACGGTGACACATTTCTTTGTGAAAAGCGGCACTCGGTACAGATGAGTCACGCTCCATCAACACTCGAACTTACTATGTACTTCGACTCGAACAAAGAAGGGAACAGTACCAACATGTAGTTCGGTGACCGGTGTGGACGGAAATAGACACACACAGTTTTGGGGCACGCGTGCCTTTTCAAGTAAGCATGTCTTCCGTGGTTCTAGCGCGGATGTGATGAGATAAGAACGTCTGTTTTACTTTAAGGCGGTGTCAATAGCTCAGATTACAGCGGAGCGTCCAAGGGTATGGCGAATGATCGACTGCAGACGATTTGGAAGGAAGCAGTACACAGCCTAACTCAGGAGTACACAAATTTTCCAAAAGATCTAGGAGAAACCTCAAAATTCTAGGCGTCAGAAGGGTGACATGAAACAAGTTCCATACTGAGGACCCACAAATATTAGGCGCCACCGTATAAAATTAATCACCCGGGATTTGTGCACCCCTGGATTAACTGAACTACTATACCTGTATTTGCCTCTAGATCGAAGAAAACCACGAAAAAGCTCAGCGACGATACCCCGCGCCCCGGCCGAGATTTAAACCCAACACCTACAGGATGCAAATCAGGAGGTACACTGGCTGGGCTCGGTAGCTTTATATGTTTGATGTGGATACAGATTTCAGCACTAGACGAAGGTCGTCGGTTTCACGTTCCGGCTGCTTTACCCAAGGGAAAAGTGTCCACTGTAGCCATTGAAGAGGCAAGCGGCTAGATCCCAAAGTCTACGGTAAGGGAAAATTCACTGCTTATGGAGGAAATGAAATTCCAGTTGTCTAGACAATAGCCAACCATTTAACTAAATCAACCAGAAATAAATTTAGGCCTACCCACAAACAATGATATACTGTGCGTATTCGCCACTTGCTGCTACACATTGATGCGTGCTAACAGCTGACATAATGGTCTTTCTGTTAGCGACCAGTCACACAAAGTTAGCAGTACAATCTCTACAACCATAAATTTAATAGCATACTAGCGAGATTTCAGGCTTCCGTCGCAGTGTTATCGTGGCCTTCGCCGTTCTGCGATGTTACATGGCGTAGGTTGGTGGTTGGTCACGGACGTTTCAGGACAACCAACCACCAACCTACGATGCCCAACATTCCAGAAAAGCGAAGGCCCTAACAGTAAAAGCCCGTGCAAGCCACGAGGGCACATGGAGAGCAGAGGTATAGCTCCAGCTATTTGTAGCCTCGGCACTAGATGCAGGCGAGTGGTCAAGTTCACTCCTTGGCCGCTTTAACTCCCGTAGAAAGAGCCCCCAGTGTCCACTGAAAAGGAGTCAGGGTGGGCCCCAGAGCCGGTCTGGACTCTCTGGAGACAATGACAATTTCTTGTCCTTACCGGGAATTCAACCACGATTCCTCAGTCGTCCAGCCCGTAGCCTAGTCACTATATCGACTGAGCTATCCCGGCTCCTACCACAGCCGTTTAGGTCTGACTACAGAGTGTTCCACTTAAAACTGACCCACTTGCAAGGCGAAACCGAGAAATGATTTTGTTTTGTTTAGTTTTCGGTAGACTAAATGCACACTGTCACAGAAGATGTTGGAAATGAGATCCTTGTGAATCAATATATTCTGTGCGCGTGTTATCATGTTCAGGTACACAGGTTCAGGTTCGCAGAAGTTGTCAGCAAAGGTTTGTGGCCCCCAAGTTCTCCGGATTTGTCAACGTGTGATTTTTATCTATGGAGATACTTGGAGGGCAAAGTTTACGAATCAAATCCTCACACTTCAGATGAACTGAGGAAGAACATTAGAAGCGCTCTTGAGACTACCGAAGTCACCGTTTTGCGTAAGGTGTACCTGAACAAGATAGCAAGCGCAAAAAAAAAATGTATTGATTCACAAGGATCTCATTTCCAACATCCTCTGTAAGAGTGTGCATTTAGTCTACCAAAAACTGAACGAAAAAAAACCCTTTCTCGATTTCGCCGTGCAAGCGGGCCGGTTTTAAGTGGAACAGTTCAAAAGCTGAAGCTACCCCACTTAATCAATAAACTAATCCCTGTTTATGGATCCAGAACGTTCATTATCGTATCTGCCATGGGGTCCGATCCTGAGCCAGTAAAATTCAGCCCACCCCATTACACTCTATTTCTGTAAGTCACAAGGATGACTAACCCACTGGATACGGCCGTCTTCTTTCTGAACACCTCTTAGTCATTGACCGGGGAAAGGGATGCAAGAAATTTATGAAACCAAAAGATTCATAACTGTTTCCAAATCCTGAGCCAGCTGAAACCTGTCCACCTCTTTCTACCACACTTCATTTAAGTTACACAGAAGCTCTAACACATTTTGTGGAGCAGGGTCCTTTTTGAGAAGCTGATGGCCGAATTTTAAGAAATTCCCTAACACGGAATCGAAGATTTCTTACACACAGCAGCCTGCCACCAAAACTTTTCCTCAGCCGGTTGAATCCATCCATCCACACACACACCTCACTTATTAAAAATTTTTATAATATCCCCCCATTTATGTCCAGTTCTCTCTTCAGGTTTTCTGACCAAACAACATGGTACAGTTATGAAGCACAGGGGATCCACCGTGTATCTTGAATATTCATCTAGCACAGCAGCATCGGTTTCCAGTTTGTCTCGTCTCAGCGAAGCAAAATTTAAGGGTCACTAGCAGTGACCTGAGAGATTCTAAACCAGAAACCGCTTCTAACTCCTTCATATATTCAAAGCCAAATCACAGTTTGTAGGCCACAACATAAAAACATCGATTTCCAACTGCTTGCTTTGTGTAGCAAAGCTGATGCAATACACAGCCGAGATTACTCTAGTGAACTCTACACCACTGCAAGCGTGTACGTCACACAGCGATTGCTCGTCTTATAACAAGATAAGCATATGGTTGGACAAACAACAGTCTTCTTTTCCATTATCCCACGGAGTCTGACCGTCTTGTTCTTCCCCATAATCGTCCACTACGGCGTCGCAGTCTGTTTCTTAAGCATTGAGAACCTGTGTATTTTCTTGTGCTACTTCCGTTGTGTTATTTTCCTGTTACGATTCAAGAATCTTATTAACGGGCCAGGAGTTGAACAGAAGCCAAGAGAAATAAAACACTGTCTTAGAACACTCCAATACTGAAACGGCGAGTTCAAATACATTTCGAGGTACGGGGTATACCCGTAGTGAATTGAACGTAGTGAACGTGTGGATTGGATGCGACTGGCTCAGGATATTCTTCAGTTATGGACTCTTGTGAACATGGTAAATGACTTCTCAGTCATACACAATGCAGGCAATTGTATGACGAGCAGAAGAACTGTTACTTCTCAGAACGACTCTGTCCCACAGTGTTAGTTTCATAGCACATACACTTGCTGCCTTCTATACACTGCTTTGTATACTTAACCATTATACACGGAATGCTTCCAGTATACTTCTATGTTCTTCTGCATGCTACAAAAGAGATGAAGTTTCAACTACCTACAAATAATTAGATGTGTTTTATACATAACTATTTTAGTACTTCCTGATGGTAAAGGTAAAGTGGTCCCATACAGGCCTTGGCAGGCCCTTAGGGCTCCAGGAGGTTGAGGCTCCCAGATTTCTAGACAATCGGCACATGAAGGTGGTAAGGTTGTCAGCCCTACGCACCGGCCGCCTCTACCCCCCAGGAAATATTCCTGGTACTCATTTCTGTTAGAGGCTGAGTCGGTCCCAGGGCCATAGTAATTCCTGATGATGAACCTATAAAGTTCGAAACATGTAGGAGTTTAATTGTTTTAATATAATTATGAATGTGTAAATGACAAATTGTGTGCATTCTGTTGGCTGGTTATTATAGATTACTGATTATAATACGCCGAATGAATAACACAAAATTTCACGGTCTAACTGTGCGGAGCAGAATATGTCTTGAGAAGCTAACAGTTCCTCAGCTAGTCAAAAGTTTCCCCGCATTTTATGGAACCCGAAGGTTCATTACCGCATTCACAAGAGCCCACCGTGTCCCTATCTTCAGCCAGATGAATCTGGTTATATCTACAAAAAATGTTTCAATAAATTCTACGATAATTAAAAATTTCTTCCTGTATGAATGCTGCAAGAACAAACATGACTCAGTCAACATTTACATGAATCTGAGGTTCACACGACGGTATATATAAAGACTGGGGTCTGCTGGGACGTGACATCGTGCAGTCTGGTACAGTGATACCAACGTTTCGGAGGAATATGCTGTCTCCATCTTTAGGATATGAAGATGGAAGCAACCGGTTCCTCCGAAACGATGGTAGCACCCATGTGAGTACAGTTTAGATAGTTTGCCTCAAACACCACAATTCTTCTGAGCTGCTATAATCAGTGACGGGTGCAAGTTCGTTAGTTCACAAAGATGTAATCGATGAACTACTGACCTCAGCGTTGCATCTATAGGTGTAAACCTTGCTACGAGCCGATCCCCATTCCAGGGATTACGCTAACTCCTTTAACTTGTCACGAAATTCCACGCCTTTAATGGAACCAGAACGTTCATTACCGTATTCACAACAGCCCGCCATTTATCCCTATCACCAGCCAGATAAATGTAATCCAAATCATCCTTTCCGTTTTTTAAGACTAATTTCAATATTATCCTCCCATATATGCCCAGGTCTTCAAAGTGGTCTTTTTCTTTCAGGCTTACCCACCAAAACTCTGTATGCATTTGTCTTCTCCACACGTGCCACATTCCCTGTCAATTTCATCGTTCTCTGGTTACGTTAGCACTGTACAACCCAGATGGCCTGCCAAATTCAGGAATTGAAATAGAAATATACGTACTTGCAAACTGAGATAAAAGTAAGTCGTATATATTCCGCAGTTTTTTTTGAAGGGCCCCGCAGTAGATGCTACGGAAGCACCGCAGCCTTCAGGTTTATTGTGCAACCCTGTGATGAAGATAATTAGTTTTTCTTCGTTTTTCTTTCTAATGGAGCACCGGTGGAATGAAATTGACAGGGGAAAACCGAAGTGCTCGGGGGAAAACCTGTCCCAGTGCCACTTTGTCCACCACAAATCCCACATGGACTGACCCGGAATCGAACCCGGGCCTCCGCGGTGTGAGGCCGGCGACTAACCGCCTGAGCCATGGCACGGCCTATTCCCCAGTTACTAACACAATGGAGGCATCTATGGACAGCTTTCCAAACTAAATGCAGAACACAAACCTAATATCGTGGCTAATTTAGAGCATGTGAACATTTACGTCATGGAACTGGGCAAGTTTATCCTATAACACACACAGTAGAGGCAGGGTTCTTTCAAGAAATGAATACGCAAACATTGTAGGTTCTCAAGGCGGTGATTTTAAAAACCCATGTATTGTTATATTTCTCACTAAAAGTGTTGCTTTTGGACCACAGGAATAACCAATACAAAACGCTGTAGGTGTCGTTTTCGGTTTGTTCTCCTAACCTCCAAATTCAGTCTCCACCTCTGACTTCCTGTGTCGCAGTGAAGCTAACGATGGCCTCAGGAAGCTAAATGTCTGTCTGATTTAGACGTGATGCTTCACTGCATTAGCCTGGAGGGTCTGAGGAAAGTCGAGAAACTCTAATGTAGGCTAATTAATACCTGTATACAGCACTTGGCGGTGCTGGCCTAAGAGCATAAGCAAGGGATGTCCAAAACAGCTGTTACTGGTTACATGTCTGGGGTCATCCTGTCCAAATATTCACACTTCTGAGATATTAAAAAGTGCTTCTCTTATTCTTCCTAAATATTTAACGATGCTTCAGAAACTACGACTATATAACTTTCAACTGTGGAATGATATATTGTACAGTGTATCCAAAAAGTCCTGTTCCTATTTTAAAAATTTATTATATGACAACCAAAACAGATAGCAATATGCCATCTCTTGCAAATCGACCCTTAACTCAAAAACTCTACCTCAACACGGGAACCCCTAGTGGGCCTGTCACATGGGGTGTCTACCTTGACATGCTCGAGCTGCACGTGGTCCCACAGCTGGAAAAATTGCAAACATTCGTCATTTCAACATGATGGCGAATCCCCACACTGAAGTAACAATGTGCGGACATTTATTGACGAAACATTTCCTGGAGATGGATTGGCCGTGGATGACCTATCTTCTGCCCCCCCCCCCCCCCCCCCCGACATGGACGAAACTGGACTATCGGCTTGATTAAATCAGGGCCACTAGGGGTTCCAATGTTGAGAAGGACTAAAGCACAAACAGACTTTTTGAGTTAGGAACAATTTGCAAAAGACTACATATTTAGGCCCATACCCTTTTTGGTTATCATGTAACAAAATTTTAAAATAGGAAAAGGAATTTTTACACATTCTGTGTAATGAAATGTAAAGGATATGCAAAGATGCGGTCGTTGTCTGGTATCAGGTAACATTCAGGAATGTGCCTGGAGCGATCAACTAAAACCACAAGAAACCTCAGACTAGTCGACGTCCCAGCCGATATTCGAATACAGCAGCTTCTTCGATAGGACACAAATCTGCAGGTGCCTAATAACCTTTCACCTCAGGCCGGGAATACATTCAGTTCAGCTCAGAATGCTAGATATGGACAAAGTCCAGAAATCAAATAGCCTAACCCCATCTATAACCTATCTTCATTTTTACAGTTTCTTGCAACTGACACTGTTCATTACGACGCCAGCTTCAGTACCACCTGCAACAGAAGAAGCTACCGGTATAACACTTTCCCCTCTCCCATCAAGAGACAAGAACCTTACGCGAACAGGCGTCAGTGTGGACAGAAAGTTGTGGATGTTTACAGAATGAAGTTCCGTAACAGCATTAGCAAATATGACAATTAACGATGTTTATCGTCAACCTTAATTAACTCCGGTGCCAAGTTACCTTTTTTAGCCTCGCAGCAAAAGTGTGAGACCATGAACTAAGCAAAATCACCAACAGCTTTCTCTAATTAGCCTCCTTACATAAAAGGAAGGGTATTTACATTTTTGACATCTTCTTCCTAGTGTCCTTCCTCGGTAGAGGACACTGTAAACTTGTCCGGCCACTTTAATCGTCAAGCCGTAAAATCCACATATGTTATAGAGTGCTGGAATTTTGCAGCTTTATTACTTGCATTGAATTCAGAGAGATCTGAATATCAAGATTATACGCATTAGAAATGTAACGCCCTGCAATTTAGTAGACAGGTACCAACATTTCGGAGAAACCTGCTGCGACCACACTTGTGTACCTCGTGAACAAGATATCAGGTAATAAAAGAGTTAACATACTTATGTCTTTTTTTTCCATGGCGCAACAGCACTTAGTGGGCCAGGGCCTCCTCATTATCAAGGCTTCACGATCACACTCAGACACACTTCATTCGGTAGGACTCTTCTGGACGAATGATCAGTCCGATGCAGAGACCTCTACCTGACAGCACACAACACTCACGAGAGACAGACATCCATGTCCACGGCGGGATTCGAACCCGCAATCCCAGCAAGCGAACAGCCGCAGACCCACGGCTTAGAACGCGCGGCCAGTGGGTTCGGCAACATACGTATGCACGTACCTTTATTTGGAGAAAGCATCAAGTAAAAATAATTAGTACCCAAAATTTTGGAAAAATAATCGTGAATGGCCGTTGACAGATAGATGTAGTCACGTGCAGAAAGGCGTTGTTATCAATCTTCCACAGCACAGCAAATCACACCCCAAAATACAGTAATACCACTATACGTGCAATCAGGCGTTTGCGTGTGGTAGCAAGTATTGCGTCGTCGGCAACTGCCAGGGTACTCTGGTAGAGTGCCTTCTATGAGCACTGAATATTGATATGGGCAATAAGTCCGATATTAACAAGAGAAGAGTGTGGTATAGTAAACCGCCCATAACATGATCATCAGCCCTATTCCCACGGGCTTGCAGCTGGCCTTTGGGAAGGTTTCTAGGATGCCCGCAGCTTGAAAACGTCTACATTTCGTAATTGTTCACTAATGATAGCGAAGTACCTTACGGTTTAAACTCAAAAACCGCATCTCAGTCCGGCGTCTTTATATATTCATAGCTTGTTTAAATACACTGTCAAATGGTACGATTATCAGTGAACAGGGAATTAGACACGACGTGGAAAGAACAGATGGTGGTCTAAATAGAGGTACGACTCCAGAATTCACAGGAAAGAAGTTAAGGAAAAACTACGAAAACTAGTTGGGATAGTATCGGGGCCGGGATTCGAAGGAAGCGCCTCCAGAAAACAATTTACCACTGCAGCCACCCTGCTCGATTGATCAATGTAGAGGACCTTAGATGTTTATATTGTGGTCCAGTGTCCCATTAATTGGGGTGTTCGGCAGTAGATCATGGTAAGTAGCATCCTCTAAGACACTGTCATTTGCCAGGTGTCCTTTCGTGAGCCAGTGTATGCCAAAATAATATTCTGGTAAAGGCCCTCATATCAGAACACAACATACGGAAGTGAAAATTAAAAGTCTTTGATCTGTTACGCTGGGTCTTGGGTAAGTAGTTCCCGACTTTCCAAAGTATCTTAGTGCCTTTATCTTCAAGGTCAAGAAGTCCAGGAAGATTACCCTGCGGCAAGATTATGTAGCTATTGGTGATGATGGTAGTGCAAGGACATAGTAGGTGGCAAGCCATTGAGGTGGTAGAGACAGGCACTGAGGGGGGGCCTTAGTGTACCAGTTGGGAGGGGGGCAGCGGTCCACAACTTTCCCAAAAATCTAGAAACCCTCTTAAAATTCTAGGAGCCAGAAAGGCGACATGAAGCAAGTTCCATAATAAGGACCCTCAAATATCAGGCGCCGTCGTAAACCTGGCGCCCGGGATTTGTGCATCCCTCGAGGGGGCGAAGGGAATTTTTAAGGTTATGATACAAAAAAATAACGCCAAAGGGAATGAAAAACATAAAAATGGAATAAAATGATTAAGGAGCTACGATAGGCAATGCTATGGCTCAGGCGGTTAGTCGCCGGCCTGTCACCACGCAGGCCCGGGTTCGATCCCGGGTCAGTCCATGTGGGATTTATGTTGGACGAAGTGGCACTGGGACAGGTATTCCCCCGAGTACTTCGGTTTTCCTCTGTCAATTTCATTCCACCGGTGTTTGAATACACGGAAAACAAAAACAAAACTAATCATCTTCACCACAGGGTTGCACAATAAGCCTCAGGCTGCGGTGCGTTCGTAGCTTCTGCTGCGGGAACTACAGTGTGTTTTTTTTCCTACTTGACCGATAAGCGCCCGCCCGCCGCTCTAGTGAGTTTTCATTAGACTTTCTAAAGGTTATCATCACCGCGATCGTTTGTATAGCTCCTGTCATCGACTGTTAAACCTCCCCCACAAGCGGCGTTCGACGCAACGCTGGTGGAGCGTCGGGGGCGGAGCGTTGGACCGGCGCTTATCGGTCAAGCAGGAAAAAAAACACCCTATACTTACTCCACGACAGGGGGTATCATCCCAGAAGACCTGAATCTTCATCATCACCATCGTGAGAACCTCAAATATTGCAAGGTACGTAACTGTTAGTAATCTAATTATTTCAATTCGCATATTCTTTGTCGATATATCATAGCGTGTCAGCTTCAGGCCAGAAAATGGAGGCAGTAAGGTCATCCAACACTTTCATCCCAACCCATCAGACTACACAGTACCGAAACCCACAGCGCCACAACCTGAATCGGCTCAACGATCTCGCCAAATTATATTCTCAGTCTACTGCTATTTTTGAGCTCTGTCATCACAATGGCAGTGATGACAATCTGTCTACTGTCTTAACCTGTTTAGAACCAAGATTATTTTTATTCTCCTGATGGGGCGAGACCGTAAAACTGCGGCTGCTAATGGTCCCACTGTCCAACCGTCGCATGACGAATTAATACGGAGCACTGGTGAAGAAAAACCTCTACCAATGACACTTTTTTTTAATGGCTCGACAGCCCCTTGGGGGGCCTAGGCCGCCTCATTTTTCGAGGCTTCACGATCACACTTTTAGACACACCACACTCGGTAGTACTCCTCCGGACGAGGGACCAGCCCGTCGCAAAGACCTCTACCTGACAACACACAACACTCACAAGAGACAGATATCCATGCCCCCGGCGGGATTCGAACCACAATCCTAGTAAGCGAGCGACCACTGGGCCAATGATATCTTGTCCACAAAAAATCCCAAACAGGCTGCCGTGGGATCGAATTCTGGTCTCCGTGGTGACAAGTCGGCCACTAATCGAATGTGCACGGCCATAACCGAGATATTCAGTGTAAATTCCAACACGTTTTAATTTATCTGTAAATCTTCCCAAGGCCCCCCACACACATACACACATACGTGTACATACATCCACGTTGTCTCCTCCTAACGCAAGGAAGGATGCCAAGTTGAAGAACACGTAACGTCAGCACCACACTCTATCTGCCTGTCTACAAACAAAAGTCATACGATGGCGAAGTTATGAGTTTATTGTTAGAAGCGGTTTGTTTAATTACGTTAATGGTTTAGGAGATCTGTGACGCGGAAGTCACAATTTATTTGTTCACTTTGGCGCAGCAGTGGCGGTTTGATAGCTTCTGAAGTGTACGCCTTTTGGAAGTTACAAAACAATACAGTTTGATTCACTAGCTTATGCTTGGGAAACGACCCTGCAGCAGTATTCATTTTCACGAGCCTGTTATTTTGTAGAGACATTTTAAAAGGAAACAACGCAGCGCTATTAAAACCCAAGGACTCAACATCGCTGCAACAAACTTGATCATTGAAATCGATCTCTTGTAAACCGGTTACATCAGTCAGCATAGTGCACAGGGGTGTCCAGCTGGATGAGCTTCAGGAGCCGCATTTCAGGAGGCAACTTTGGCAAGAGCCATGTGTTAACAAAGTAAAATATTTTTGCGTTATATTATGGCTTCCTGTTTCTGTTCATCAGATTTTAATACGCCAGTTTCAGGGGTCTCCGTTATTTAAAATATCTTTCAAAACGCCGTGTGTGTATGTAAACTAACTGTATATTATTTTTAACAGGCAACTGTCGCGAGCCGCACCAGTGACGTTTGCGAGCCCCATTGTGTTCATCCCCGTTATAGTGACTGGACGACCGGAGAACCAGGGTTAGATACCCGGCGGCTGCAGAGACCGGCCCTGGGACGTACCGAGCCTTCTGTCCGATGTGCAGAAAAGTTCCTTCAGCGGCGGTAAAGGGGACAGGCGGTGCAGAAAAGCACTCTGCTCCGTTGACTGTCGAGACGAAAAGTAACTCCACTACTTTGAACATAACTCCTTATGTCATTAATTAATCAACCAATCACAGGAAACCTTTACCTCTCTTGATCCATACGACGAAAATTAAATGTTTCACCCAAACCAATTAATTTCCCTACGATGTGAGTACATTCAAATAATAAAGTCATACAAGTTACACGTCGTAACCACCACCACCGCCACCATCATCACGAACACTACAGTTAGATCGATAGTACGTGTTTTTTTGTTTGGTGAAGGGCCCCGCAGCAGATGCTACGGACGCACCGCAGCCTTGAGGCTTATTGTGCAACCCTGTGATGAAGACGATTAGTTTTTTCGTTTTCCCTTGTAATGGAGTATCGGTGGAACGAAATTGACAGGGAAAAACCGAAGTACTCGGGGAGAAACCCTGTCCCAGTGCCACTTTGTACACCACAAAACCCAAATGGAACGACCCGGGATCGAACCCGGGCCTCCGCGGTAACAGGCCGACAACTAACCGCCTGAGCCATGGCACGGCCATTACTACGAAACCGAAGACTGTCTTGGTCTCTCCATTGTCGTCTGTCACTCATCGTCCCTTCAGCCCGAAACGCAAAGCCAACTGGGAAAGGCGGTCTCTTGTCAGTCATTCCAGATAACGTTTCCTAGAATCAACTACCCCAAAATCACAAGAGTACCGCTACGAAGTCCTCTGTATTCCTCTACTCCAGTGGTATTCGAACTGTGTTCCGCGGGCGACTTGGAAGGCTTCCGCAAGCACAGCTGCTTCATAACGAAACTGCTAATACGATTTTCATGATCTTAATTGCATTTTTATTTTCCTCCAAATCTGTGCATACTGGGTTTATTTTCAGTGTGAATAAATAATAATAATAATAATAAATGACGTTTTTGTTGTGCGTAAATATTTTATTATTTTAAATAAAATTTTATGTTTTAAAAAGTTTTATTTTATTTTCCCACTCGTGAAGGTACACTTTCACTTTACACCCGTTCCGCGAAAATTCTGATTTAGTCACAAGGGTTCCACGGATTTTAGGATTGTGTACACCGCCTCCCCTCTCGATCACCTCCACCAAATGTTCTCAGGCTAGTTAAAGATGCTGTTTTAACTACAGAGAATGATACAGGAACACGATCATCGATGGTTACCAGGTAATAATATGCGGAATGGTCGGGCGTAAGGGTACCACTTCTATATTCACGTTCGACACTGAGCAAAACCACGAGAAAGCTCAGGAATAGCTGTTAATGGGACAGAGATTCGAACCGGGTATATCCAGAAAGCAAGCCTAAAGCGTTACCGAAACGTCTGAGTGTTCGGTAGCATTCATATCAACAGAAGACTTGGCTTCTGTGACGTGAAAAACGGTAGTGTTTGTTGGTTGGCTTTTTTGACACACAGACAACCAATTCGACGCACGCTACTAACATGGACTTAGTACGAAGACCGGAAGCTGGCTTACGTGTCCAAATGTCAGTCAGACATCTCACCACGCTGTCTCTAGAGACTGTAGTTACAAAGTTACATAATCGCGTTCCGTATCAGTGAATCTCGACCTTCGGAACATGTGGGCCTGTTACG
Source organism: Reticulitermes speratus (assembly GCA_021186555.1). NCBI lineage: Eukaryota > Metazoa > Arthropoda > Insecta > Blattodea > Rhinotermitidae > Reticulitermes > Reticulitermes speratus. The sequence continues at coordinate 9,596,875 of JAJKFL010000012.1, forward strand.
TAACAGCAAATGACTGAGGTACAAGTACAATCATGATACAATGCCTGTTACCTCAGGTGCCGCATCGCCAAGCATACGGAATGTCCGTCAGTACCACACAATAACAGACCAACCGAATGTAAGTTTTAAGAACATTTCATGTGCACCTGAACCGACGAGCTCTGTCAGTATAGTGGCTAACCCTCTGCTTTTATTACCGAGGAATCGTGGTTCGATTCCCGATGTAGGGGAGAGATTTTTCTGTATCCCAAAGCGTCCAGATAGACTCTGGAGTCCACCCAGTCTCTTATGCAATGGGCACCCGGGTACTTCCCTGGCAGTAAAGCGACTGATGTAGTACCGATCCGCACCTCCCACTCCCAACCTTCCAATCAATGTCAAGGTTAAGAATGTGTGAAGCTATACCTCTGCTCCGCCCCACGTCACGGCATAGTGCTTATTTAAGCACAGGAAGGATTTACCTTCATCTGAACAGACATAATTCGTTGGTTATAACACAGTGTCACTGGTCACTGTCCAGTCGTCTGTTAGCATGCCTTCTTTAACCCTTTCAAGCAGTCGCTCCTATACCTAACTACATTCATTACCGGCCATGCCATGGCTCAGGCGGTTAGTCGCCGGCCTCCCACCACGCAGGTCCGGGTTCGATCCCGGGTCAGTCAATGTGGGATTTTTGGTGGACAAAGTGGCACAGGGACAGGTTTTTAGCCGAGTACTTCGGTTTTCCCCTGTCATTTTCATTCCACCGGTACTCCCATTACTTGGAAAAATAAAAAAAACTGATCATCTTCATCTTCATCACAGGGTTGCACAATACGCCTTAAGGCTGCGGTGCGTCCGTAGCTTCTGCTGCGGGGCCCTTCACCACAAAAAAAACTACATGCATTAACACTTAACAAGATACGTAAAACGTAATTATTATGGCGTTTTCGCGTAATTATTGTTGCAATGGAAAAGCAACAAAGAGTCCTCTGTGTACTGCTGAACTACATGTCAGTGTCAACAATATAAAAATATTGAGTGTTGCACAACAATGCCTTTACGAAGAATTCATATCGCCGGCAACAATATGGAACCCACAGGTTCATTACCACGTGCACAACAGGGCCGTGTTATGGCTCAGGTGGTTAGTCGCCGGCCTCTCACCGCGGAGGCCGGGTTCGATCCCAGGTCAGTCCATGTGGGGTTTGTGGTGGACAAAGTGGCACTGGGACAGGTTTTTCTCCGAGTTGTCGGTTTTCCCCTGTCGCTTTCATTCCACTGGTGCTCCATTACTTGTAAAACTTGGTAAAAAACTGCTCATCTATCATCATCATTGGGGTTGCACAAAAAGCCTTAAGGCTGTGATGCGGGGGCCCTTCATCACAAACGGGGGAAAAAATGTGCACAACAGCCAGTCACTGATCTCCATCCGCCTTCATGGCGTACGGAGAACCGTGTCTTTATACTATGCAGCATTTATCCTCGTGAAGAAGCACACAGAACAGACACAGAGATCTCGTGTCATAATCAGATTTTAGAAATCAACCGTTTTCGCCTTTAAGACAAGTTTTATACCATGTGTATAGAAGGAAACAGCAGAATGATCTGCAAACGTCTCACGCTCAGCTGAAGGAGTGAATCTGCCTACAAATTTGATGCGTGGCATAGTTTGTTGGAACACGGCGTGCATTAAGATGGCGAGACACGAAGTGCCACTGACTAGCACCACAGCTTTCTCTTACGTGTTGTAGCGTCAATAGATGAAACCTGTGTATCGCATTTACACTACAGGGATACACAAAGATAGGCCTATAATGACGGGCAGGTTCACGTGGCGGTACGATGGAGTCTTGTTAAGTGGGGGGGGGGGGGAGGAGATGGGCGGGCTGTGTAAATATGGGGCTTAAGTAACAAGAGGAACGACAAAAACCCACAACATGGAATCATCCCGCGGTGTAAATGAGATATTCGCTCTTCTGGGATGTTACGCAGCGTAGATTGGTAGTTAGTTACCGACGTTTCGAGACAACGTATCGATCCCAAGACCCTTAAAGATTGGGACCGATAGATTGTCCCGAAACGCCGGTAACTAACAATTTACGTTGTGTAACGTCCCAGAGGAGAGAAGATCTCACAATAAGAAACTTAATAATTTGAGGGTGTGTCGCCAAATATTGGATAATATTAAAATGGATGTTCAAGAAGTGGGATGGGGGTGCATGGACTGGATTGATATGGCTCCGGATAGGGACAGGTGGCGGGCTCTTGTGAGTGCGGTAATGAACCTTCGAGTTCCATAAAACGCGGGGAATTTCTTGACTAGCTGAGGACCTGTTAGCTTCTCAAGAAGGACTGTGCTCCATGGAGTTAGTTAGTTTAGTCGCCAAATATCATCAGGATCTGGAATTTCGATGCAAGGAACAGTGACACCATTACCACATGGTGCAAAAAGCCCAAAGCAGGGTAAGTAAAAACGTAATTTTTTAGCCTACAACAAACAAATTCCATGCAACAGAGTTACTTTATTCAGCACAAGCTGCTTTTCAGCTAGTAAAGAAATTCCCCGCCTTTAAAGAAACATGAACATCCCCCCCCCCCAAAAAATTAAACCGCGTTCAGAAATGCGTGCCACTAGGGCCAGTATTAAGCTAGATGAATCCCTTCTACAACCTCACAAGCTAATCGTATATCTGAAATATCCAATTAAACAACACTCTGCTGCCTACGGTCTGGTCTGACAAGCAGTCTAGACCCTCATTTCCATTCATGCTGCTAGGCATAAAATAAGTTGCCTTTTCGAAGGCCAAGAAAAGGATCACATTTATCAAAACGTAATTTGGACCAGACTATTGTAATTTACAGGTAGAGCAACCTTCCTCCTATCTACGCTCTCCGTTTAGTTTCCCAAAAATTTTATTTTACAACTAAATACTGTCAATTTCTCAAGTTTCTGCTTGGGTAACCAGAATTTATAAACGCGCTTTTAACGAAATTTGGCACGTTGTCACTATGTCAGTCTTTACAGAATAAACACAAAACTATGTTCATGCTCCTTTTTATTATCCTACTACATGTTTCGGCCGCGTACGCTGGCCATCATCACGTAGAAACTCACAAAATCATAAAAGAAACGTGCCCCTTGAGGTGGAGACCTCAAGGTGCACGTTCATTGAAGCTGATTTGTATTTGGGTTGAAGCAGAGTTCTCAGGTCACATTTACTGACCTTTACTGTGGTTCTACTCTGTCCTACCAGAAAATACTTTACTGGACTAGGCCACGACCACTTTCGTCTTACGTTTCCTCCACTTCATCGTACACCATTATCCTCAGATTTCATTCGATACTAAATAACCTTTGCAAACGGCAAACTGTCGTAACACCGAAACGTGGGAAGTAGGCCTGAAAAATCCTGTGGACAGCCCTGACAAATGGGTGTGTGATGAGACTGTGCTTTCTTTACACGCTACAATTCTAGCCCCAGTGTACAAATGGACCAGATCTATCGTGCAATATCCTGGAGGCTTTTGTAGGAGTTTGTTTTCTGTCTAAATTCCTTCATACCTCTTCCCAGTCCTTCTTACAGCAAAGTGGCCTCATTCATTCATCACGTAGGTCTACAGCCATTTACTGAAACAAATTTCAGCTGTCAACTGGATTTAGTGTACTGAATTTTAATGTCCTTTCTTACTCTTACACCTTGGAATACTCGTAGATATTCTACATTCTTCTTCTTCTTCGTCAATAATAATAATAATAATAATAATAATAATAATAATAATCACCATGGATGTACTAGCCATCGCGAACAATAAAGATTTTGCTATATCAAAATATAGTTACAACTGATAATGAAAACACCGTTGGCATAATTGCAAAATTGAGATCTCACTTATTATATTGCAATTTTAATGTATATAATAATACACGCTTTTTCCCCTGAAGACTTTAAGCAAAAGAAGCCGAAATATGCAGCAGCAGTATTTATGACAGCAAAGTAATTTGTTCAACAAATAGTTGTGTTTGACAGTCCTTACCACTTAATTGTATACATAAAGCATAACGGGATGCCCCACATTAAAATACGTACATGCCACTAACACCACTTGAGCTACTTTCACTGTTACACTATTAGCAAAATGCTGTGTCAACAGCAGTGTAATTAACCCTGCAACTGGTAGAATGAAGTGATGTGAGGTCACATATCTGATGTTTAACCTCAACACTCACGCCCCGGTCGCTTATTCCTTCCACGGTAACAGACCCGCAACCCCACTGTATTGGAGACTGGGTCTGTCCCACTGCCAGTTTGGATGCGGCCGTGGAAACGTAGATCTGTCGCTGACGGGACTTGAACTCCGCAGGTCAACCCATAACAATGAATTTACTGACAGAACTAAACCGACCCATATAAAACACGTAATTTAGTTAGTTAGTCCCCTTCTCGCTCCAATCGCGGAGCATTGGGGCCTCCTTTCGGAGGTTTTTATGGTCATGTGCGTTGATGTAGCGGGTGACCAGCCCACTGACCGCACTCAATCCTGATGTGACTGCCAGAGCCATCTGGCAGGCAGTCAGGAGACTTGGGTGAGAAATGGCCGCTGAATTTTGCCGACGGGCATTACTAGTTCTATTCATGCCCGTAAGGTTCTTTTACATGCCGTAAATCTACGACATGGGACCGACGGCTTTACTTCCCCTCCGAAGGAAGTGGTGCTCCGGATTTTTATCACCCTTAAAAATCCATCGTCCTCGGTTGGGATCGAACCCGCGAACCTTGGGCCCAGTGGCGAGCACGACCGAGGGCGACAAAACACGTAAAACAGACTTTAATTTCACTGAACCTAAGAGCATATTTAATTATTTTCGAATTTCTGCATGCCAGGAGGTAAAGCACAGTGATTACAAACGTGTCGGAAGCGTTGCAAAGTTACAAATCGTCCGAAAATGTGTTCGAAACACGGACAAACAAGCATTTGTGTTTCCGTAAAAAAAATCGTTCGAAAATTACAGAAAGTCAATTACTTCAATCGCTTCACTTTTCAAATTTTGTATTAAAAAAAAACTTCAGATTTATTGGTTGAAGACAAACATGCTTCGGAATTACAGCTATAAAGTTACAAGGAATCAAAAAAATAAAAGATATTTTGCAAGCTGTATTCTCGACGCCCCTAATCCTATATTTTTTTCTTCCTCGGATCAAACGCTATGGCAGTGCTGCACGGTACGGGCAATTTTTTTTATGGCTCGACAGCCCTATATGGGCCTGGGCCTCCTCGTTTCGTCGAGGTTTCACGATCACACACTTTAGACACACCACACTCGGTAGGACTCCTCTGGACGAGGGACCAGCCCGTCGCAGAGACCTCTACCTGACAAAACACAACACTCACAAGACAGACATCCATGCCCCCGGTGGGATTCGAACCCACGATCCTAGTAAGCGAGCGGCCGAAGACCCACGCCTTAGACCGCACGGCCACTGGGATCACGGTACGAGCCATACAGCCTGAAATTCACTGTACCGCCGTATGTCCATCGAGAATAGACATCCGTGTAATGAACAGCCTCGCCTTTTACTGTGAAACCCGACTGCAACGTACAGAGAGTGATTGTTCAGTTAAAAACAAAAACAAGCCATGTCATACACACCTCAACAAAACACAATTACATATTGTGTAAAACGGTATGGTTGACCTTGAATAAGTTGCACAAAGGGTACGAGAGATACTTTAGTGAATGATAGAATCTGTAGGAGCTATTACGTTTGTGGACAACAATCTGATCATTCTACGTTTGGTTACATCATTCACTGATCGTTCGGTATTCAGGGTCACCCGAATCAAGGGCAGGACAGAGTTAGTCTCCCTAACGCACAAACAGCCACACCCTCGCCCCAGTTTTCGGCAGCTAAAAGAAACCAAAAGTGAGAAACTTTGCAAAACGAAGAGAAATGCGAAAGTTTGTAAGTATGGTGTGTTATTGAGGTTAACAAACATACAGTATTTAACACTGTTTTTTAAAACATACGACGTTTCGTTGCTTCTATCATCAGGTAAAATACACGATTTGTCATATCTACTCCGTTGTGTCCACTGGAACGAGCTATCTTATTTTTTCCTTCTCTCTTTTCTTCCTCTCTGTCTTCCTCAGACAGACACTAGCTCCATCCGGACCAGATTTAATAATTTTTGTATTTTACCCGATGACACAAATGCGGTAGGTTTTAAGAACAAGACAGGCAATGTACGTGTAACGTAAGAGTCAGGCGCGTTCGCGTAACCACTGTTGCCGTGAAATAGCAATAAGTATTACGTTTTCTGAGTGTGTGTCTGTAGCCTTAGTTACCCAGCATGCAAAGTGCATGTGCTGTGTTATATTGTCATCTGTGGCCTGTCTGGCTCTACCGTACTTTTCCACATTATCTCATAAACGGCACTATTTTCGAAAAAAAAAAGTTACTGAACATAAAATATGTATTTTTTATGTTCTCTACAGGGTTAGTCTGAAACATTTCTCGTTCTAAGAAGAATTAATCGAGATGTTATCATAAATGTACATATCCACCCCTCTCTCACCCTGGTTTTACCCTATTGACTGTCATCACGCCTAAGGATTGCTACCCCGCCGTACTTTCCAGAATCTACGTTATAGGTTGCTGGCTTTCTTTCTTTCCTACTCGGACTCTTGACCCGTGAAGATGGGACCGACACGTTGTCCCGAAACGTCGGTAAACAATTACCACACGACGCCGCGTAATATCACAGAAGAGCGCAGATCTCATCAACATCGCGGCGGAAGCCTGAAATCAAGGTTAGCATAAACTCCGTCCACCAATTTTATTTGTAAAAATATTCCTTCTATACACAAATTAAAAAAAAACATGTTGCACTTTTAAAGGTTCTGTCGCCTCAAGCAACATTCATGTATGTTTCATAAAGAAGTGCCTGCACTGCGTTACTAATTTTATAAACTGTGTTAATTATTATTATTATTATTAATTATTCATTCAAATTTTGCACCAGGAAGTGAATAAATATCCCTTCCTGCCCTGTTAGACCCAGTTACGTGACCGAGTTTTCGGAGCTCTAAAATAATCCGTATTTATAAACTACCAATGTGGCTGAATTATTCAAGGGACTGAAGTCAGAGTTACTCTGAAATAAACCTTAATATTTTATCTAAAATTAACACGCTGATTCTTTTCGGCAAGAGCAGAACGAAACTCAAAACTGGTCTAACTAGCCTAGCCTCTACGATTTGGCCATATAGAAGAACATTTTACACCATTTTTAACAGCCTGGAGTCGAACCCAATTCAATTATAGAATGTTTAAAAGCATCGTTGTAATCTGTTGATCTTCAGAAATCATACATCAATCGAAATCCGTTCATTCCGTAATGTCTTAAGACAGGTCCACAGCCTCTTCCAAAGGCAGTTCTCAACAGAGTGCGATCTAGCCTTTCCTCTTTCAATTTCCAGTACCCTCTCGTTTCCTTAAGGTCATCCAGTAGCTGCTTACCTCTTCTTCCTCGTCTTCCCGTCACTTCTATCCTTCCCATCTACCTTCAATAAGCGCTTTAGAAGGCAGTTACCACGCAAGATGTGACCAAACAGTTAGCCTTCCTTCTTTTATTGTATGCAGGATATTTCTTTCCTCCTTGACTCTGTGTAATACTTCTTCATTTCTCTCACGATCGGTCCAACTGAACTCCATTCTTCTCCAGCACCACATTTCAAAACTTTCCAGGTATTTCTGATCTACTTTCCGAAGTGCCCAAGCTCTCCAAATTATCGAAACATATTAATATCATCGTACATGTTACAGATTACATGAAATACCAACTAAAGACCTACATATATACAACCATATTCATACATACATACATACATCATCGGCTTTTATATGCAGTACGTGGGACGCAACAGCAAAATTACTTCTGCGACAGCTGGTGTATTTACTGAGGACACAGGAAGAATTTTAACGAACTCCCCAGCCATAAACATCAGAAGTTAAATATGCCTGTGTTACGGAATTGGCACGATTAACAACGTAGGCGTCACGTGGGACTAGCTAGTTAACAGTGCGTATCATAACATGACGTAATATAAAATGTCACCCAAAGGTGAAAGTGGGGGAACAAATTCTGGCAATAATGACGCATCTCGATAATGTACAGTAGCCAGGTTTTCATATCAGAGAGTGTTTTTTGAAAACCAGTACACAAATCTGCATTCAATGACGTAACGACGTTATTGACAAACTTTGGTACGCAGAATACTGTCTTCTGGTGTGTGACGCCGTGTCGTCTGGTAAAAATCTACCAATACTTCCGAAGAACCTGTTCCGTTCATCTCATATCCAGACGATGAAGTCAGCAGTTTCCTGAAGATAAATGCTGCAGGTTGCTGAAGATAAATGCTGCAGGTTGCTGAAGAAAACGCTGCAGATTCCTAAAGATAACTGCCGTAGGTTCTTGAAGATAAAGACAGTAGGTTTCTGAAGATAAATGCTGCAGTTTCCTGAAGATAAATGCTGCAGGTTGCTGAAGATAAATGCTGCAGATTCCTAAAGATAACTGCCGTAGGTTCTTGAAGATAAAGACAGTAGGTTTCTGAAGATAAATGCTACAGGTTCCTGGAAATAAAGACTGCAGGTTCCTGGAGATAAAGTCAGCAGTTCCTGAAGATAAATGTTGCAAGTTCCTAAAGACAGTCATATGTTTCCTGAATATAAAGGCAGCAGGTTGCCCCAAACCTTGGTAAATTTCTTCCACACTACACGGCGTCACATCGTAGATGGCAATAATCTTCACAGTCATTGCCTTGAGAACATAAAATTGATGCCCAATCTCTGAGCTTATGCAAACTACATTTTGTACTAGACAGATAACAGTCAAAACGACATTTACATAAGCACGTCTGATTATAATACCAAAACAAATTTCAAAGAAATTTGTTGAAATTTTTCAGAGATAAAATACGAGAAAATATATAGCTACTCCAATTATACATAAACTTTATGTAATTGCGGCAAATAACAGATAATAAAAACTTGTACAATTACGATAAATGGCTACACCGATAAAACTTCAGAAACATCTGTTAGTTCAGCAACATTACGCAAGTAACGTCCTTAACACGATGAGGCTGCTATTTTCTCACAGTCGCACAATTAAGCACCGAAACAAGTCAACACGATGAGATGGCCTTGCTTGTAGTAAGATACATAAATTTGTCAGTATTATAGCTTTCATTTTGATCTCCCTTTGTTCTGTGCCATACACAAGCATTTCAAATTAAAGGTATCTGCATGCCTGCCTGTAGATCTCACATGTCCACACCGATATGAACACAGCTGATACGTAATTCGAATTTCGTGTCAAACTTAACGGTCCATAAAAGTCGTACACTAAACTGGAATTTAAAAGCAGTGTTACAATACACAGCTAAAATGTTGACAACAAATCTTTCTGGGAAAAAAAAAATCCGTAAATAACCAGTGTTTAATAATACGTAAACTAAAAAAAAGTGTACATCGATTGGTTAGAATACGTTAAAATGGCGTGTGTTCAGATTCGTACACACAAGCAGAAAGGTTACAACACTGCAGCATGGCGGACAACTTATTGGGTATAATTACTCTGGTACAGAATCTAGGGAAACAGGAGTTCCCCGGTGGGGTGGTGATTTTTCTTCCCCACTACGCCAAGATCGGGAAACCGGTATAGCGTAGTCGGTATACGGACTGTAAGGTCCGGGGCTCGTATCCGGGCAAGGGCAAGAGAGGTTTTGCTCGTCTCCAAATCATCCAAATTGGCTTTGGGGCCAACACAATGGGTACAAGGGTTCTTTCCCGGGGGTAAAGCTTCCAGGTCGTGATGGTGTGACCATTCACCTGAATTTTGCGCCGAGGTTAAGAATGAGTGGAGATATACCTCTGTTTCCCCTGTATAACTTCATGGCGTGGGCAGGGAGAAATTTACATCTTACCTGTTTCAAGGCCGGCTCTGGGATCCACCCAGCCTCTTGCCCAGTGGGTACCATGTACCATGAGTCGTCAGAGATTGTAGTTAATCTCATGCAGAAAATTAAGAACAAGTGGAGCTACACCTGCACTCCCATACACGTGATTTCTGGCGTAATGAGCACTTAAGTATGCACTAAAAGAAAACATTTATTTTCCCAGTACATTCTCCGTTATTTTGCATACCTTGGCCTTTGACTATACAGACACAACATTGCACAGTTAAGAGTGTGTCCATTTTAGATCGTTACAAATTCAATATAACGAAATACGTTTCACGCAGGGGATAGCAGATCTTAATTAAATCCACGTTTCATGCATCCTACTAGGCACGCGGTGGCGCAGTTGGTTGAGGCACTGCACTACAAACCGGAAGGTCGTGGGTTCGATTCCCGATTGTGTCTTTGGAATTTTTAATTGATATAATCCTTTAGGTCGCACTCAGCCTCTAACATAAATGAGTACCAGGAATGGGGTAAAGGCGGTCGGTGCGTAGGGCTGACAACCTTACCACCTTCATGTGCCGATGTCTAGAAATCTGGGAGCCTGAACCTCCTGGAACCCTAACGGCCTGTCCAGGCCTGTAATGGGATTGCTTTATGCATCCTACTAATTTGTTGTGTGTTGAACAGTTTTTTAAAGAAAATTTATTAAAATTCGATGTCGGCTTAAACCAGTGGTTCCCAAAGTGGGCGCTAATAGGTTAGAGAGGTGGAAGGGAGCGCTGTTATTATCACAGGGGGGCGCTAGTAGACAAGTAGTGCATTTATTTTTATAATAAAATTCAAATAAAGTGATTTTTGTGTTAAAAATAAAAAATGAACTAAATTTCTTAGTATTTTAATTTAGAATCTTATTCAAGCACATATTATTTTTTTAATAAACTACTGCTAGATTAATTATTGTTAATCATAAAAAATATAATAAATTTTAATTTATTAATTAACACATAAAACATTAAGTTTAACTCTTATAGATTTATTTAAACGATTTTTTAAATATAAAATAAAAGTGGAAACAAAAGCGCATTTGTTTTTTAAAAAAGGTGGGGGCGCTATGGGTGTGTATATGGAACCAAGGGGGCGGTGGACCGAAAAAGTTTGGGAACCACTGGCTTAAACTTTATCGATTTAACATATGCCTGTATGACATAAAGTATAATTAACTTCATCACACCAGAAAATATGCAGAATTATCTTAAGAGGATCTTAGACCAGAATGTCAGCAGTTTACTAGGAAACAAAACAATTTTCTCTTACTTGTAAATTTAATAAGAAAGGTGGCCTCCATGTACAGATGTTCCTTCAGAGGAATGTATCTGTGGAACACAGTTCCGGATCAGCGATGTAAAATATTGAGCTTTTTAGCAAGTAAGAACAAATTTGTTGAAGAACAGTAACGCCTTGTGTTTCGACTTCCAGTGACACACTAAAACTCCTCAATTCACGCAGTCATTTCACGGCGAATATCAAAACTAAGGTCAGACTGACCTAGAAATATCAGCCCAGCAACTTTAGTGGCTAGCTTTCTAGTGGAATGAGATGGTAACCACAGAAGGATTTGTTTTCAACGAGGTTTCACGACCTATGCGTATATTTTTAGAAAACTGCATGACATATTCAATACACAAAAGGCGAACGCCGTAATGAAAGGTTGTAAATGATGCTGCTTATACGAGTACTAAAGCTTTAAAGACTAGTGGTTACTACATGTACAACATCTAACGTCCAGAAATCCTACATTCTACCCACAGCATGTATTTATGTGTTTCGTACGGATTTCGAAACAAACAGCGATTAGATCTGCGCTCTTCTACGATATTACGCGGCGTCGTGTGGTAATTGTTTACCGACGTTTCGGTACAACCTATCGGTCCCATCTTCAAGGGTCAAGAGGTCCCGAAATGTCGGTTAACAATTACCACACGACGCCGCGTAATATCCCAGAAGAGCGCAGATCTCATCAACATCGCGGCGGAAGCCTGAAATCACGGTTCAAACAATGATTATTTCCCACATAGCTCGTTTCTGTCAACTTTTTAAAAAACTGTTTAAGTCTGAAAGTGCTTTAAGTGTGAGAGTGTCTGTACGCGGATTCAGCCAGTGGCACTAGGCTGGTGTGGTGGTAATCGGGATGCGCCCGGTTTGAAGGCCGATCGGAACGTCACTGTCTAGACAGAGGGGTTTTGTTTCTGGCCTCAGTTCCTGCAGACTAATTACGGGATAATCCCCCAATAGGCGCCGACTTCTATCTTATAACTCTGATTCACAAATCATCTTACCGTCAACGCTACACAATCTGCGATAAGCACAGGTCGCAAAATAAACTGCACGACCTCACTCACAGCAGGCGGTCTTCAGTCTAGGTTTGAACCGGAAAAAACTTCAATATGAAGCAGAAAAGCAAACAAATGCTAATCTAACTAACTCCATGGAGCAGAGTCCTTCTTGAGAAGCTAGCAGGTCCTCAGCTAGTCAAGAAATTCCCCGCGTTTTATGGAACCCGAAGGTTCATTACCGCATTCACAAGAGCCCGCCACCTGTCCCTATCCTGAGCCATATCAATCCAGTCCATGACCCCCATCCCACTTCTTGAAGATCCATTTTAATATTATCCTCCCATCTACGCCTGAGTCTTCCAAGTGGTCTCCTTCCCTCAGGTCTCCCCACCAAAATCCTGTATGCACCTCTCCCCTCCCCCATACGTGCTACATGCCCCACCCACCTCATTCTTCTTGAATTGATCACCCGAATAATATTTGGTGATGAGTACAGATCATTAAGTTCCTTGTTATGTAGTCTTCTCGCAAACAAACTGCACTCACCTTAATGTGAGTTACAGTTCCATGTCTTAACCATTCAAATCATGATGGTTACTTTATGCACCACCCGTTTTAACACTGACAACTCTGCGTCTTCCCGTATAGCGTTATTTAAGTGGTTCGTACAATTCTAAAGACGAAGTGTGATTGCTTTCCTGCGCTGTATCACCCGATGTGCTTGTAATGGAGACGCAGAGTGTTTTCAGTCAGAAATAAGCTCATATTTTAAATAGTGAGGAAATTAAAATAGTTTGTCTCTATTCACGCGCCATGAAGGTACATAAGGGGGTGGGGGGGGGACAGCGGTATAGCTCCACTCAATCTTAAACTCGGCGCTAGATTGAGGTCAATGGTTATTATGCCCAGACCGCTTTACCCCGGAAAGAACCCCGATATCCATTGAATAGGCAACTGGGTGGGCCCCAGGGCTGGTCTGGATGATTTGAAGAAGAGAGAAATTTCCTACCCGTACCGGGATTCGAAGGCTGGATCGTGCAGCCTGTAGCCTAGTCACTATACCGACTACACTACGCCGGTTACCGAAGCTGTAACTAGTATTTGGATTAATCGAGTGGTTAAAGTAAAAAGAATTCTGTAGAGTAATCGTGTCTTTGATGCTAAACAACTTAACTACAAAATCTGTGGTCTTCTGGGTAATTACACGGCGTCGTGTGGTAATTATTTACCGACGTTTCGGGACAACGTATCGGTCCCATCTTCACGGTCCTCACATCGCACGTTCCCCCACCCCGCTATGCTGCCAAGTTTCTTTGCTGGCTTTCTTTCCTACTCGGAATCTTGACCCGTGACATGGGACCGATACGTTGTCCCGAAACGTCGGTAAATAATTACCACACGACGCCGTGTAATTACCCAGAAGACCACAAATTCCATCAACATCGCGCCGGAAGCCTGAAATCAAACTTAACTACGAACGTGAATATAATAGGAGGTCAATGACCCTATCACTACGTCCACCAGCTGAGTGACAGCCGTGACACACTCCTGACATTACGCCACCCCACTATGCAGCATGGAATACAATGCTTGTAATTTAACGCTGTGTGAAGCACCGTATTACAAAACTGGAATACATTAGTACCACACGGCTAGAACAATATGAATAGCAGATACACGCTTGTCTTATGCAAGTCTATCTGCATGCCATATCAATGTATAATTAGCCTTTGTACTGTGTTCACTGCCGTAGAATTACGGGTGTAATTTATGTTCGTATTTTAATCCTACCTGACTCAGGGTTAGTTGTCGTCAATATCATCATCATCATCATCATCATCATCATCAGTGAACGTGTTGGGACGCCTGTTGGTCCGTTCCTCGTCCAGCAGCCTCTCCAGAGGCCTCGTCCGGATTCTCGATCCGTGCTGTTCGTAACTTATTTGCGATAATTTGGGACGCCTCACGTTCTGTCGACATGCTAAATCCAAATGATCTTTCACTTCAAAATGTTGTCCAATATGGATTTTGTTTTCCGTTTTTTCAACGTGTATTCATTTCTTTTATGGTCCATCCACGTGTACTTTGCCAACTGTCTCATAAATTTTATGTCATTAGCTATAATAACACGCTAGATCTGAGGTTTTCACAGCGGTGTTGACGAAGATTCAAACCTTTTGGGCAACGACATCGCGTTCGGACTGATTAGACCCTGAAGAAGGAGGCAGCTAACTCCTCCAGAAAGGCAGTGACTATTTACCAATCGACACGACGTCATGTCCAAGAAAACTTGATTTTTCGACTGTAATACGAGTACTAGTTGTCTTTTATTTTAATTTTTCAATATTGACTCCAAATAGATGGTCCATAGTTATGGTCACTATTGCCTGTAATTATAAAATACGGAAGAAAACGACAGATTGGAGAAAAACCCAAGATAATTTGGTACACTGTAAGGCATTAAGTGGACTGGTAATAATGTCATTATTAATACATAATTACAGTTTATGTTTAGCCTTGAACTGCAGTGGCAGCATTGCGTTATTGAGAAATCCAACGAGCTTTGAAGCTGAGAATAAGTAGATAATAGATAATAATAATAGAGAATAATAGATAAGTGTATTATTGAAATGATGCGGTCGATTACGCATAACTCCACTGTTGTCTAGATATCAAAGCGAATTAAATTAGCGTACGTTACGTTTAGAGCCATCATTCGTCACACTTCGTCGGATAAAAGAGAGGTACAAAATATCAATTTATACCCTTGGATAAAACATTCCGTATAATAGACGATACTAATCAAAATCACAATGGAGTCAACTCTTTTGCAAGAGGTTTTAAGGTAATGAGTCCAGAAGTTTCAGTGCTGTTACGTATTGACGGATGGAAGAACACGACTGAGTGGTTTCATAATTTTTACAGAAGGCACCTAAGAACCTACTGAGGACGATGGTGCTACTGGTCATGATAAAAACAACAGTTCAACGAGGCACGTTCAACATGTAAGGTCCCCTAGCTTGTAACTTATGTGTTAATCAAGCATTTTATTTTTCGGTAGGAGGTAGCACTCGTAATGACTAACTCCATGTAGCACAGTCCTTCTTGAGAAGCTAACAGGTCCTCAGCTAGTCAAGAAATTCCCCACATTTTATGGAACCCGAAGGTTCATTACCGCAATCACAAGAGCCCGCCACATGTCCCTATCCTGAGCCATATAAATCCAGTCCACGACCCCCATCCCATTTCCTGAAGATCCATTTTAATATTATCTTCCCATCTATGCCTGGGTCTTCCAAGTGGTCTCCTTCCCTCAGGTCTCCTCACCAAAATCCTCTATGCACCTCTCCCCCCCCCCCACATACTGCTACATGCCTCGCCCACCTCATTCTTCTTGATTTGATCACCCGAATAATATTTGATGAGTACAGACCATTGCATGGACTGGATTGAGTGCATGGACTGGATTGATATGGCTCAGGATTGGGACAGGTGGCGGGCTCTTGTGAGTGCGGTGATGAACCTTCGGGTTCCATAAAACGCGGGGAATTTCTTGACTAGCTGACGACCTGTTAGCTTCTCAAGAAGGACTTTGCTCCATGGAGTTAGTTTAGTTAGAGTACAGACCATTGGGTCCCTGTCACCACGGCATGACCCGTCCTCAGGTTGCGGATGGAGAACGGCCTCCGAATATGGAGGGTAGCTGCGAATACATTGAATAAGCAGTCGAGGACAGCCAATAAGGGGTGATCCTCCAGCTTGGGGGTTGGGCGAGGTGCTAACAACTCCTCACCGTAAAATATTACCATGTTACGAAACATTTCACAAGGCCTCGGACCTGGACTGATCCTTTGGTAGCACTCGTGATAGGGGTAACAATCAACAGATGGCGCAAGAGTTAGTCATATGCCATTAATGGGATAAGTTGACGTTCAATGGAAAT
Organism: Reticulitermes speratus; assembly: GCA_021186555.1. Lineage (NCBI taxonomy): Eukaryota > Metazoa > Arthropoda > Insecta > Blattodea > Rhinotermitidae > Reticulitermes > Reticulitermes speratus. The sequence continues at coordinate 9,613,103 of JAJKFL010000012.1, forward strand.
GGAATTGGAACCTCGGTCCCGCCAAGAAGTTCGTAGTGTGATTTGGTTATCACGGCCGAAAAATCTTTCCCCCATCTAAATGCACCGCTAATACAGGTGTAAGGTGAAGGCGTAATGCGAGTGCAGTATGCCACAAGCCGGTGCAGACACTTAGAAAATGGTCGAAGGGACATACACGACGACGATCGCACCGGATGGCCCAGCAGATCAAGGACGGATGTAAACGCAACAGGACGTGGAGGAACTAACTTTGTGACGTCGACCAGTCACAATTTGTGGTCGCTGATTCCAAAGTAACGGGAAGTGGAAACGGCAGTTCGCGAATTATTTTGAATGCCAAGAGCCCGATTTCTACCTCGACGAAATTTTTAAACTTGTGCCAAGGTGGGATAAATGCATCACTGTGCTCATGGATTATTTTAAAAGATAATAATAATTCTTATTTTTATTCAGCGGAATAAATCAGCTGAATTCGTATTTAGTGTAATTACTTCTAATTTAATTTTTATGACCTAAGGACCTTTACTTATTGAACATCCTTCTTAAAAATTCATATTAAAGAGATTGGGTGTAACAGCCTGCACTGTATTCATTTGACACAGTGCTGCGCTCTTCCGAACACGCTAACGAATGTCCGGATTTCTTGAAACGAATAGTCTTTGACCAGCTGAGTGGCTATTAGCTTCTCAAGAAATATCGCTCTACATGTAATTTTTACGACAATAATGTTGATAAAGCCTCTCTCTAGCATTTAACGATCCCCAATGGCCGCGCGGTCTAAGGCGTAGATATGCGGTTGCTCGCTTGCTGGGATTGCGGGTTCGAATCCCGCCGGGGGGCATGGATGTCTATCTCTTGTGAATGTTGTGTGTTGTACAGGTGCAGGCCTCTGCGAAGGGCCGATCCCTCGTCCAGGGGAGTCCTGCCGAGTGTGTGTCATTGAGTATGATCAGTCGCAACAATAACCCCCCACGCCTAGAATGAGTAGGTACAAGAGGTCAGACTAAAAAAGGTGCATTTATCAAAAACGCCAAAACCTTAGATCCATTTATCACAAACAATAAACCTTTGTACTGATCATTCCGCTTTCGGCTCGTTACATTCGATACAAACTTACTCAGATCAGTTGAGGCCTGTAATAATTTCGCTAGCTAAGTTATCTTTATGGTAAAGGATTATTAACTTCGCTCTCAGTTCTTGAATTTTGGCTACCCGGACTGGACATTCAGCATATCTCCAACGACCCCCTTATCGGTCTCCATTTTACATTACCTGACGTTTAAAAGCTATTAGTCAGGGAGATACATACATACTTACACACATACATACATATATACAGACAGACATACATACATACATACTTACACACATACATACATATATACAGACAGACATACATACATACATATATACATACATGCATATACACATACATGCACACACACATACTTACATATATATATATATATATATACACATGCACACGCACACACACATACATACATTCATACATACATACATACACACCTATATAAATACATAAGACATACATGCACACATACATACATACATACATACATATGTACGTACGTGCGTGCGTGCAGACATACGTCATGCGTACATACATACACACATACATATACATACATACATACATACATACACACATACATACATACACACATACATATACATACATACATACATACATACATACACACATAAATACATACGTACATAAGTACACACACACCCACTTCTACGCGGTGTTTAAAGACGCCATAAACCTTATTCTAAAGTCAAGTATGAAATGTTGGCTGTAAATAAGACATTAAGCTTACACTAGTGACACATTTTGAAGTTAACAGCAGTGGAACAGAAAGTCAGACTTCTCCGAAGGTCAAAACTTGATTTCCTTGTCAGTTTCGCTGGTAGATTAACCCATTTGCACGCTTCGCTGCTTGGCTATCTCAGTGTTTTTCACAGTAAACAAGTACTGCAATGACTAACAAAGTCCTTCATGATGTAGTATAAGATGCAATCTATGCCATTTGCATATCAGATTGTGTGGATCCACGTTAATAGTTATTGGGAATGGATCTGTAATCCCGAATACTATTTTCCGACTGCAAATCAGCTCCAATCTTTCAGTGAACTTTGAAAATGTGAAAACCGAAAACAAAATTATTATAATTACCGTTGTCACCATTGTCATCAAACGACACTCTTCTCTGTCTTCCGTAGGCCGGAAACAAGTTTCGTGTTGGTGCACATCAACTTATCTTGGGCTACACACGTCGTGTCAAATGCTATACACCAAACAAGTTTCGTGTTGGTGCACATCAACTTATCTTGGGCTACACACGTCGTGTCCAATGTTATACACCAAACAAGTTTCGTGTTGGTGCACATCAACTTATCTTGGGCTACACACGTCGTGTCAAATGCTATACACCAAACAAGTTTCGTGTTGGTGCACATCAATTTATCTTGGGCTACACACGTCGTGTCAAATGCTATACACCAAACAAGTTTCGTGTTGGTGCACATCAATTTACTTGGGCTACACACGTCGTGTCAAATGCTATACACCAAACAAGTTTCGTGTTGGTGCACATCAATTTATCTTGGGCTACACACGTCGTGTCAAATGCTATACACCAAACAAGTTTCGTGTTGGTGCACATCAACTTATCTTGGGCTACACACGTCGTGTCAAATGTTATACACCAAACAAGTTTCGTGTTGGTGCATATCAACTTATCTTGGGCTACACACGTCGTGTCAAATGCTATACACCAAACAAGTTTCGTGTTGGTGCACATCAACTTATCTTGGGCTACACACGTTGTGTCAAATGCTATACACCAAACAAATCACGACTAAAATAAATGTGAATCGACTGTCTTGAGAGACTTTCGTGGAAATCAGAGCGTAATAGCCAGTTACTTTTCATCCGACAGTCTACAGCAGGCCCGCTCAACCTTTCATGTGGTGCGGCAACTTGGGCAAAATTTGGTCTGCATGGGGGAAACATGAAATTCAATACACAGAAGAATGAAAAAGGAGCCTTTACGTTTAATTAAGTGTACAGTTTTACCTGTTTTTTTTACAATCACGTGCAATAAAAATATACTAATAATAATAGGAAAAATTGATAAAGAATCCAGTTCGCATCACAGGCTAGGGTGTCGCTATTTTTTGCACATTTTTACGAAAATAATTAGTAATGTAACGTCTGTCTCCATAAATAAACAGCTCATAAGTTTTCAAAATTGCTGCAGTGTTCTTTCTCGGTTTTGGCATAGGAAAGGGTTAAAAGACATTTTCGCATTTCAGATGTCTCCGCGGGCAACATGCTTCCCGTGAGCTACGGGTTGAGCGGGTCTGTTTTACAATTTACATGGGGGACTGGAGGCATAGATCCACTCATTTTTTAACTTTGGCACCAGTTGCACGTGAGTGATCAGCTTCACATCCCTGTCGCTTTGTTATATTTAAAAACAATGGCAGGATGATTACTGATTTGGAAAGAATTTGTATAAAACGGCCACAACCACTTGGACGTACTATACCGAAATTTTCATTGTGGGACTGGGAAAAACCACGAAAGAACTCAGCCTGAACAGCCAGGATCCTGGTCTAAAGTCGAACCAGCACCTTCGGAACACAAACTAGCTCGGTGACAGCAGGGTGAAACAAAACATAACCGCCTACTGAGCTGTTCTTCCCAATCCATCGTTCAGTAGGCTACTAAACTCCCGCATCACTCGAAGGCAAGCTGGGCCTGCAGCTGAGATACCGATACTGTATAACAGATGTGAAGATTACCATACACGGTAAAAATGCAGTGCTATAGAAGGAAGCTATCATGACCTATTTGGATGTACTAAATAGCAATTCGATTGGGCAGACCGAAGAAAACGTCGACAGTCTCGAGTTATGTAATTCTCTCGAAGCGATTGTATCCCGAATAAAGTCCGATACGTTACCACTGTGCTAACCTGATCAGTTCTACGTTCCATAGCCTCATTCCAAACTGAAAGAGAAGCTTTTAACGAACCACGCTACCGTCTGACTTTACGTGTGATTTAAGCCTTTTTAGCGACCTGCACAAGTGACAGCCATATAAGACGTACTAACGCTCACGAACAGTGAATAGGGAGAGATCTGGAAGGAAACTGTGTAATGTATTAGCAGGTAATAAAACGAAAATCGACTGAAGAGACCGGGGGATCTGAGAATACGTGGTGTTCTGACCGCCAGTCGCAGTACCTGTCTCTCGAATTAGTTCGTGTGGTGGCTGTGGTACTGGTTGGACGATCTGAGGTTTGATGCCCGGCAAGGACAAGAGATTTTTCTCTTCTTCAGAGTCCATACCGGCTCTGGGACTCACCCAGCCGCGTGGGGCACCAGAAATTCTTTCCCTGGGGATAAAGCGGATGGGGGCGTGACGCTGACTAATCACCTCTATCTAATGCCGAGGTTAAGACGAATGGAGCTGTATGCTTTCATGGTGTGCACAGGGACAACTTTACATTTTACCTCTCCAATAAGAGTAGCACAAAGAGTGGCCGGCAGATCACCGTACCTCCACTAACTTACCATGTGGATTTGTATATGTTCGCCGTGTACCGTGGTGCAATGTACAAGGTCACGGCGATCACATACAGACTCACATGGTAAGTCGGTAGAGGTACGGTGAATTGTCGGCCAAGCTGCACATTAACACCCTCCTAACCTGCTCTAATTTCTACTCCAGAAGAAACTAATTTACCGCGGGTCGCCATCGGAAACACCACCGCCACCACCATATCATCACGCGTGTTGTCACAGAGATCCACTGACCCAGTTTCTCGAGCAAGTACCTGTCATATGCACGAGCCTCCCACCACTTCGCCTTGTGACCTTTTGCTATATTGTACCGCTGCTTGCGGAACAATTTCCATTCTGCAATCAGGAGATGGCGGTCCACTCTATTATACGTTTAGCCTTCACCTCTCTGATTACCTAGCAGAGTGGGTTATGTAAGGAGAGGGGAACATGAGCCCCCAGGCGTGACAAGAGCAACAGGGTCGATAATGCAGCTCGTCACACTCCCACAGCAGTAACGCGGTTCAGAAAGTAGTATGGGTAAAAGAAAGGTAAAGGTTATCCCAGGCCACGCCATGAAGACATAGAGGGGGAGTACAGGCATAGCTCCACTCATTCTTAACCTCGGCACTGGATGGAGGTGAGTAGAAAACTTCACGACTGCACGGCGTCCCATACCACAGACTAATCTTCACAGTTGTCGCCTTGAGAAGCACATATTTCAGAAAGAAGAGGATGGCATCAATAGGGACTTCAATGCTGATGGGACAGCACATGTATTCCTTGACACATGGCGGTGACTGTGGTTAATTCTATTTGCTAAGGAGTTAGAATACGTACGTACGTCAAAACCCATTAAACTACATGGCTGAAGAGGCGGACACGGCGAAGCAAAATGGCTCCTCATTTCGAAATGCGCCAGGAAAAGTGGGTTAAGCTTGTTCAGGTCTTGTTCGCCTGACATAACATCAGTTTTCTTTCGTACATCCATAAAAAATACCCACGCCCTGTACTTCTCAAAGAAACATTCACCAAGCCAAGCAGTTCGATATCTATAGAGAAGTCTGCCATTTACAACACACTTACATCACTTACACACTTCCATACAGAAGTGAAGGCCAGATAATGAAAGCAAAAGATGAAGGCCAGAATTACAATTGCAGACATGAAATTTATGAGACGAATATCGAAATACGCTTAGAGGGGCTATAAAAGAAGCCATTGTATCTGGCTCTAGTCCCATACTCAGGTGGACTGTTATTATATTGGTGCATTTTTATAGGTCTTAATGTAGGCTGAGTGCTGATGTTCAGATCCAGTCCGGGAACTTCCAAATACTAGGCCAGGGCCTTACCTACTGCATAACTGCGGCTGGTAGAGCGCAGGCCGTGCCATGGCCCGGGTGGTTTTTTTTATTGAAGGGTCCCGCAGCAGATGCTACGGACGCACCGCAGCCTTGAAGGCTTATTGTGCAACACTGTGATGAAGATTATGAGGTTTCTTCTGCTTTTCCATTTTAATGGAACACCGGTGGAATGAAATTGACAGGGGAAAAACCGAAGAACTCGGAGAAAAACCTGTCCCAGTGCCACTTTGTCCACCACAAATCCCACATGGACCGACCCGGGATTGAACCCGGGCCTCCGCGGTGAGAGACCGGAGACTAACCGCCTGAGCCATGGCACGGCCGCCATGGCTCAGGCGGTTAGTCGTCGACCTCTCACCGCAGAGGCTTTAATCTACATTCTTCCCCTAAGGAGAAGAGCCAGTAACAGGTACAATTACCAGAATGCAAGTGTATTCGATTCCCGGCAGGGTCAAGAGACTTCCTCTTTTCTAAAACATCCAGATCAACTCTGGCACCCACCCAGTCTCCAATCCATTTTGTATCGGAGGAAATTTTCCTGGAGACAAAGCAGTCGTATTGTGAAGCCGACAAATACCTCCAGCAAGAATGAGTGGAGCTATAATCCTAGTCCTCCATATGCCTTCATGGCGTGCATAACGACTTTACCTTATACATTGCTAACACTTTACTAGAAAATGTGCCCACCCTGTAACATACATTCTGTCGAGACCTCGGCAGTTGGTAGGTAATCCATCCCAGTTCCGATATCGAGCAACGCCCTGGTTGGCCTTGCAAAGAATGAGATTTTGCCATTAAGGTTGAGGATCAAAGTGTACAACAAGGTTCTTCAATGCCCCTCTCAACGCGGGGACACTTGTATGTTGTCACGGACTGTTGTCAACATTCGCAAAAATCACGTTTTACTGCCTTGCGCAAGTAAACCAAAGATTTCAACAAACAAAGAAAAAGCGTTGGCGACAAAAGGGTCAATTCAAGAAAACAAACAGCTTTTCAGTTCACAAGAGTGCAAACAAAGGACAGCCACATATTACGGCACTGACAGGCTTTTCTCTAATTGAATAGCACTTCAGACTGTATTGCAAATCGCGTCTCTATACAGGACACATTTACTAATTCAACAACCTACATAAAGACCAACTAATGCACATAAACTTTATTCACAATAGTTTATTCTTAAAAATTCCCCTTGTACGTTAATCTTCAGGGGTCGTAGAGATTATTTAGCATAGACCATACAGTTATTACATATGTGGTTACATCCGTATATGTAGAATATGAGTGGTCTATTATTGTCCACTTCTTACTGTATTGTAAAATAAGTTATTATAAAAGGATTATTATTTTACAATACTGTAAGAAGTGGACAATAATAGACCACTCATATTCTACATATACGGATGTAACCACATATGTAATAACTGTATGGTCTAAGATAAATAATCTCTACGACCCCCTGAAGATGGGGTTTAAACCACCGAAATACGTATAGGGGAATGTTTAAGAATAAACTATTGTGAATAAAGTTTATGTGCATTAGTTGGTTTTTAATGAATATTTCTTAACGTAGCATAAAGGTTTATGACCCGGTGGTATTCACCTAAATGCTGGGTTATCTCAGCACCACACTGTTACAGGATACCAGTTTGTCGGCACAGCACCGGACAGGGTAACGCCTTATTTTCGCACAGCTGGAATAATGCGTACGATATTTCAAATACCCGTATAGTAAGCCAGGCTACTACAATTTGTTCGCGAGTATTAGGCTAGGCTCCCCTTACGTCGGGGAACGCCGTCTGATCAACAATTTATGGTATTATAATACGCCTGGTACCTTTACACGTCAAAAATGAGTAGCCGGCAAGTGAAGTATAATAAAGGACTTACTATGTGTAATCATAGTAAAGAAATATTTACAATGGAAAGAGAAACAAAGCTCCCTCAATAATACCTTACTTGAACAATTATGTAACATAACTCTACCAATAATATTGCTCTGATACAGCCTCATTAATAAGCAATGGTTAAATTAATTTTAGAGCATTTTCTTTACACCGTTCCGTATTCGAATGTTCGCACCGCAGCGAAGTAGGAGACAAAACCGTGGACACTGAAAAACGGCATCACAGACGATGTGCTACGGTGCGCATGCGCGAGTCGGCCGACTTTCCTTTCACTTTCATCTTGTCTGCTTGTGACTTCATTCACAAACCAAGCGTTTTATATGGATTTAGAAGAATACTTCACTTTAAGAAGACTTAAATAAAAATGATGGTAAAGGTAAAATTGGCCGTGCCATGGCTCAGGCGGTTAGTCGCCGGCCTCCCACCGCGGAGAACCGGGTTCGATCCCGGTCCAGTCCATGTGGGATTTGTGGTGGACAAAGTGGCATTGGGACAGGTTTTTCTCCGAGTACTTCGGTTTTCCCCTGTCAATTTCATTCCACCGGTGCTCCATTACAAGGAAAAACGAAAAATTAATCATCTTCATCACAGGGTTGTGCAATAAGCCTCAAGGCTGCGGTGCGTCCGCAGCATCTGCTGCGGGGCCCTTCACCACAAAAAAAAAAGTAAATTTGCTGCTGTGTATAGGAACCACTTCAGGAAGGAATATAAGTAGCACGCCTCTGCCGTCTTAGGTCAATGCAAATGGCATTGGGCATTGGCAGTGGGCATCAGTGGACAGGGACAGGCGGCTCGGTGGTCCCACAGCAGACGGATGTGGTGACCAAGACGAAAGATCTGTTGTCAGGAATCGAACCTGGGAGTCAGTCACTATCGTCACTGAACAGTCACGGATGTCAAAGTGGTAACAGACTGACTGACTGAAGTTGACTGATTTATCTTTTACATCCGGCCTCCTAAGTTTTATAACGCCCATTTCTCCCATTTTTACGTCGTCCTGTATCTGCTCTTCTACAGGAGTTATATTTAAACGCTTGTAATGGCATGTAAGATTTATACATTCTTTATAAACATTTCTCCGATTCTGTTTTATATTCCATATTTTTTTTTTTTCCTGGAAGACGAAGAGCACGCATGTCTGTTCGTGTATCTCCATTCTTTAATTTATCTATTCTTGTGCAGCTTTTCACTCTTTGCAAATATTTCATCTCTCCTGTCTGAATGTTATTGCAATCCTTTTTTCTTTTGTCATGTTCATGTTTCACTGCTACAGGAGAGCACCGAAACTGCGGAAACTTTAATTTTTCCAATTCACTGTCCATGAACCAACTAAATGCACTTTTTCACTTTCACTTCTCTTTATTTATTAGATTGAACATAATTTTGTACCCCCTGATAAGAGGACTGAAAAATATGTAAGGGGTGAACTTGTAAAGAAAGAGAAGTGAAAGTGAAAAAGTGCATTTAGTTGGTTCGTGGACAGTTAATTGTTAAAAAATGCACGGTGAGACTAATATAAAGTTTAATTTTTTTTTTTTTCGTTCGTGCTTCTTTTTTCACTTTTCTCGGAATTGTTCTACACACACTTTAAATTTTATTAACTCCCTTTAATAATTATTACACTTTGTAGGTAACAATACACTCCACATACTTAACATCTGAAACTTTCTCTATAATTCTCTTTTTTATCTGAAGTCACTATAGGCTGTGCAAGGGCTCAGAAGTACAGTCCCGGGCTCGAATCTCGACCCGTAGACTGGCCATCCCGAGAGGTATTTTCCTCAGTCTCTCCAAGCAAATCCTAGGATTGTGCCTTAAAGCAGACCGCAATCGGTACCTTGCAATACTCTGAAATTCATCACTCGACGCTACTAAGCTATGCATTGACAAACAATTACTAAACAGACCAATTATCGATGTTGGGATGGGTTATGGCCGATTTCTTCCACACCGCCTTCAGTTGACACAGTTGTCGTAACGTTGCTTCACTCTACGCCTCATACGTCAGCTTACGTGGTAATTAATGGACAGAGCACGGACTACAGTCACGGCGTCGGACTGTACAGCTCTCTGGACACCTCTCACACATAAACCATGACCTTCACGAATTGGGAAAAACGTTTGTGTGAGGGGGCGCGGCGTGAAAACAGAGGTCGCTGTAGGTCATGGCATAAACTCTCACTCTTCGTCCCAGAGGGCCTTCGTGGCTAGTCCTAGCAAACAACTCCTTTCCTTATGGGGGGGGGGGGGGGGCCATCCACTCAGTTCAGAATCCTTTGCATTGCGAATACTATCTAAACCAGTAAAAAAGGTGAAGTTGTCTTTATGCACGCCGTGAAAACATATGGAGAAGTGGAGGTATAGCTCCCCCAATTCTTAACACCTGTACTTAGCTGGAGGAGAGTGGTCAGCTTCATGCCCCAGCCGCTTTACCGCCGGGAAATAAGCCCCCGGCACCCACTGAATAAGAGGTTGCACTATCTAAAGCTGTAAATATTAAATATACAAAACATCAGACTCAACTTTTCTGTTTGTCCGGATATGAAGTCTGGTCTCTCATACTACGGAAATAATGTAGGTTGTGGGTGCTGGAGAAAGGCTGCTCAGGGGAATATTTGGACCTAAGGGGAGAAAGTAACAGAGGGCTGTGGAGATGAAAGAAGTGACATACAGCGAAGTACAGCTCACGTTTGTTAAGGTATCAAATTGAAGAGTATGAAATGGCGGCACGTAGCACGTATGTAGAGACAAAATACACGTAGTTGTCGGAACTCGAGGGAAGGCCACCAGTAGGAAGATAATGTTGAATGGTTAGTACAGAAATAGGTGGAGTATATTGTCTCACTCTGCTGTATAGTGTCTCCACTCTATCTGTATAGTGTATCCACTCTGCCTGTTAGTTCCCACCTGCCTGTATAGTTCTCACTTACATGTATAGTGTCCCACTCTGCTGTATAGTGTCTCACTCTACCTGTAAGTGTCTCCACTCTACCGTATAGTGTCTCACTCTGCCTGTATGGTATCCACTCTGCCTGTATAGTGTCTCCACTCTACTGTATAGGTCTCCACTGCCTGTATAGTGTTCCACTCTACTGTATAGTGTCTCACTCTGCTGTATAGTGTATCCACTTACTGTATAGTGTCTCCACTACCTGTATATGTCTCCACTCTGCCTGTATAGTGTCTCCACTCTACATGTATAGTGTCTCCACTCTGCTGTATAGTGTCTCCACTCTACCTGTATAGTGTCTCCACTCTACCTGTATATGTCTCCACTCTACCTGTATAGTGTCTCCACTCTGCTGTATAGTGTATCCACTCTGCCTGTATAGTGTCTCCACTCTACCTGTATAGTGTCTCCACTCTGCCTGTATAGTGTCTCCACTCTACCTGTATAGTGTCTCCACTCTACCTGTATAGTGTCTCCACTCTACCTGTATAGTGTCTCACTCTGCCTGTATAGTGTATCCACTCTGCCCGTATATGTCCACTCTACCTGTATAGTGTCTCCACTCTGCCTGTATAGTGTCTCCACTCTCCTGTATAGTGTCTCCACTCTGCTGTATAGTGTATCCACTCTACCTGTATAGTGTCTCACTACCTGTATAGTGTCTCACTCTGCCTGTATAGTGTCTCCACTCTACCTGTATAGTGTTCATACCTGTATAGTGTCCCCACTCTGCCTGTATAGTGCATCCACTCCGTATAGTGTCTCCGCTCTCACTGTATACCTCTGTTTCTTATGCAAATTTGTATAGGTCTGAACAACTTTCTTTATTCCGCCGCGACCGAATCAGCAAAATTCATTTAAAACAGTAGACATCTGCACGCAGACTTTGAATGTATACATTTACCTCTATGTGTGATACACAAGTAAAAATGGAAGACTAGGGGCAGTCAATCACAACTACATTGTGCAAAATACAGTCCTGATTGACAGCCCGTATTCCTCCATTGTACGTATACATTTATATTTATACGTAATTTTAATGTACAAATTTAGGTATATTTTCATATGCAATTATTTTAGCCTTATCACTCAATGTTTTGATATACTGTGTAAATAAGGACAAAAATTTATTTTTAACCAAAGGCTATATATATATATATATATATATATATATATATATATATATATATATACATTTAAATTACTGAACGTGGCCAAAATTGAGTGGATACTTTAGCACCTGGCATTGCACTGCTGTATTAACTTGCACAGTATCGATATGGCTATGTGTCTGTACAGCCTACGTACACCACTCGACACGTTATCTGTAACTCCTTGGCAATGGTGCTCCAACAACTGAAACATGTTGGAATTAAGGAGTAATGAAGACTGTGCGGTACACCGTACCTGATAATGGTGTACTGTGTCGGTATAATACCAAATATTTGAACTGCGTACATGGAATATCCGACATTATAAATAAGATGGGAGCGCTGCGACTGGATTCCGTTAAGTCGAAAGACGGACCAGTGGCGGGGTCTTGTCGACACGGTAATGACTTTTCGGGTTCCATAAAAAGCAGGGCATTTCTTGACTACATACATCACTAGGACTCTGCTCCACTAGCTTGGTTAACACTGGCATTCTGTTAGAAGGCCTCAAGGAAAGGCCAGGACTTACAGGACAAGAGAATATTACCCTCTGACAACCCAGCCCAAGCGACTCTGCTGCAGTCAGTCTGTTTGTTCGTCGTCTTGGCGTCCTGCCTCCTCTCCCCGAGGCTCATTACCAGACATTAAGTAGTGAGTCTGCCCTTTGCAGTTGTAGTCACCTTGGGACGTCCTCTACTGTAAGACTGAAATTAATCTATAGTTCGCAACTCAGCTTTGAGGCCCTAGAAACTGAGGAAATGAAAGGGAAACAGAGCCGTAGGGCTCAGTGACAGAATGTAACGTAATTCGGCCGACATACATGTAGGGTCGATAAATTTCACTTTATATTCACCGTGCATCTTTTTATAATTGAATTATGTATACCAAAAAATGCACTAGGACAGTTTCTTCACTGTTTTCTTTATTATAAGGATGCCCCAATACGCATTTCGGCAGTTATTCTGCCATCATCAGGGGGTATTTTAAGTGAGTTTTTACGTAGACCAATTCTTTGGTTACGTCATAACAGTGAGTCAGTATTTGTTACCACATCGTATAAAATTTGTAAAATTAGTGGTATTGTTAAGCTGCTAAAAGTTATTAAATTTTAAAAATTATAAAAATTACAATAAATCAAGTAGTATATTATACTACTCTCTATAGTATAATTATTAATTAATGGCAGCGTGGTCCTATTTTCAGCATTCTTCATTCACCCTAATTCTATATATATATATATATATACATATATATAAATAATAATAGAAGAAGAAGAATAAGAATAACTGCCGAAATGCGTATTGGGGCATCCTTATAATAAAGAAAACAGTGAAAAAACTGTCCTAGTGCATTTGTTGGTACACATAATTCAATCATACATGTAGGGATAACAGAGGACATCAAAACAATGGATTTCTCAAGATAGGAACCAATATCCGTAAGTGCTTAGTTTGGTCGCTAAACGCGACAACCTCCGAACATGTTCACGGTTCTACACTTACCAGTCATTTGTTGAGTTGTACCTCTGATATTACGATTTCCCGGTTATGGTTTCCTATCCTAAAATAAATTGGTCTCTATCCTCCCTAGAAACCTTGGTTCAATTACGTTACACACTGTATAATGATTCGGCTCCTACCTCCCAAAGAACACAGTGTGCTTCCATTAGAAAACTGTGTTGAAGCCATGTGGGAGAGATGTACTTTACCCGTATGCCACACTCTCCAGATTTCGATCCTTAACTTCCGGAGCTCATACGTAAAGGTACGAAGCATCGTACCCCACGGAAGTAACAAGGCCTATATGCACATTAAAATATTACTGAAAGAGAATGCGACCACGGCAAATTGTTTTTGATCAGGAATGCAAATTATTGTTAGTAAATCATGATTTATAGTATAACCAAACTTGTTTATACCACTCTATAAAGCGCCAATTAATGATACGGTATTTTAATCGTCATGTATGAGTTCGGAGTGACTCTTACCGTGTCGGTAATGCATTGCATGAATAAGAAACCGGACACAAAAATGAAAATCAGTAAAATGCGAATTAAACACATTAAAACAAGCAAAGTGCGAAACAATATAACTTAGCATTCACCAACATGAATGTCATTTAAACAATACTAGTTTCAACACATAAAATAATATAACATATTAATATAATATTAATATAATATTATATAAATATAATATAATGTATAACAGTATCCCAGCTCTCCAAAAATAAATAATAACAAAGCTGAGAGCATTAAACAACAGGACTGTCACAAACAACCGGACTGTCACAAACAACAGGACTGTCACAGCACAGAGCGGCAATTAACAGGCGCGTTCGCGAGAAGGAATCATGTCAGCGACTTGTATCCATATTTACTGCACAGACCTCAAACATTCAAAATATTTATTCGGATGAATTCAGAATTTTATTTATGCTGTCATATACAAATATATTTTATATCGGTACTGACAGACCTATAATTTGGTTAAGAAGACACCTGGTTTTATTACCACAGAGAATAAGAAACTACAGTAAACCTCGCAGGTGTTCGGAAAGTCGCCGTTATTTGTTCGATAATCTTCGGGCGTTCGGAGAACCATCTCCGACTGTTGGACATTTAAATAATGGCACAATAATTCTTACATAAAAACCCGTGAGATTTGTGGAAAATGTGGATTCACTTCGAAATATTGGGTATCTACAACTTCTGTTTGAAGTAGCCATTTTTTTTCGCTATGTCATATGTTTAAGGAGTTACTCTCGAGATGTGAGCAGAAAAGCATTTTGGTTCTTTTGCAAAGCATCCTTTACCTCTGTCCGATTTTAAATAAAACGCACATTTTTCAAAGAAAGTATGAGTAAAACTCAATAATATTAAATGTTGGTTTATGCGTAAATCGGACAGACAGACAGAACTGTTTTAATAGGCGCTCCACATGGCTGCTAACGAGCATAAAAGTTACTCTCGTTGATCGTTAACCCTTCAACGCCCGCCTCGGTGCACTGTACCGACCTTTAATTCTTCACATGCCGCCGGCCTCGGTGCACTATAGGTCGTTAATGCATTTAAGGTTATTTAAGCTCAAAATCCCTCTATCCTGGGCAGAGTTGCAATTTAAACCTCTGCGTTATTGAAGGGTTAAAATACTACTGAGGTTTTTTTTTTGGGGGGGGGGGGGGAGCGGCCCCGCAGCAGATGCTACGGACGCACCGCAGCCTTGAGGGTTATTGTCCAACCCTGTGATGGAGATGATTAGTTTTTTCATTTTTCCGTGTAATGGAGCACCGGTGGAAATGAAATTGACAGGGAAAAACCAAAGTACTCGGGGAAAAACCTGTCCCAGTGCCACTTTGTCCACCACAAATCCCACATGGACTGACCCGGGATTTTTTTTTTTTTTTGCCTGCCGGGGTTTTTCCCCTTTGATCCATTTTTGTACTGTTTAAATCCTTTCGTCCTTCATGTCACTTTACGTTCCATGCTACCGTCCTTACAACAAACACAACACAAACATCCATGCCCCCGGTGGGATTCGAACCCACAATCCCAGTAAGCGAGCGGCCGCAGACCCACGCTTAGACCGCACGGCCACTGGGATGGGCGGATCGAACCCGGGCCTCCGCTGTGGAAGGCCGGCGACTAACCGCCTGAGCCATGGCACGGCCTACTGAGGGAGTTACGGTCGCACGTAATAAGATGAAATCCTAACTTCCTGGCAGTGCACGGCCATTCAGACACCGCACGTGGTTAGGTTCACAGACTGGACCGTCAGTGCCCACGTGTGCGGACTGTATATTACACTGGACACGTCTACTTATTTAGCGTCAGATGACGCCATGATTAGGGAATCAAGAATCGGAAAGGACACTGAAGTACACTTTCGTGGCCTTAAGTTCAAGTTCACGTAAAATTCCAGTACTTTGCCTGGAAAGACTGAGATAAACCACGGAAAATCTCAGTTAGAATAGACGCTATCCGGAACACGATATCAACCCTGGACCAGCCTAAACCAAAGCAGAAGTGCTAACCGCCCGATCATACGTCTGTTTAAGCTCAAAGTGTAAACAGACATAAAATCAGTTCATTTTATTCACGTACAGCAGTACTGAATATTTTAACAAACCAAATATAACAGAATGAAGAATCGTGACTTAAATTTCTTTGTCTGCTCGTGAGCATGTGGGAACATTCTAAGGGGCCGAATTTGGCCCGCGGGCCGCTAATCTAATAGCCCGGCGGTTAACAGGCATGACGAGACGTTTCCAGTCACTTGTTCCTGCAGCCGTACAACATTTGGAGAAACAGAGTGGAAGTGATAAGAGAAAATGGCATAAAGGAGAACCGAAATATCGGGTGGTAAAATACAAGTTCAGAATTTTAGTCTGAAAACCCTGTTTAGCCGAGCTGCAGAATGGAACATAATATTAAAATGGACCTTAAAGAAATACACAACTGCTTTGCAAAATGCGAGATTGGAAGTTGTCACAGCGGTGTTGCTGAAGATTCAGTGCTTCTGGGATATGACGCCGTGTCGTTGAATGCATATTCAATGCACTTCTGAAGGCACTACGATCCTTTGAAACATCGAGAAATACTCAGCGACACGGCGTCATATCCCAGAACACCTGTATCCTCTGCTTTGCATAACTTCCCTACCTGTTCATTGAAGGTCCCCAGCGACGGCAGCTGAAAGAAGAAAAAAATCAATGTTAAAAGTAATTCCATGTCGTTACTATGTACCATAAAACACAAACATACGCAACCGCACACCGCTACACAATCTTCAATTCACATTCATTCACCATCTATCGGCAACAGCCAACACTAATATGTGAATGTGTGCATGTAATTGGATGCCTTATACTGCCATCACGCGACCATTACAAGAACCATCTAAACAAGAGCGATAAAACCACAGGAGGAAAATAAACATTGTTCATGGTTCATAAAATTAATTACATGCCAAATTATTTCTACCACAGAACCGTTCATAATTGGCCGCTAATTAGGATAGAACATATTACGCTTATGAGGTGTTAGAAAAGCGAACAGGTGGGAGTGTAGGTGGGAAACCATGAAGTCATAACACCGAACGAGAAGAAGCGAATGAAAACCGACACCTGCTGTTTCAATATAGAAAACGCGGGAGCCTTCGTAGGAAAACTCTTAACGCGAGTTCCGGAAAACTGATTTTACTAGCTGCGTGTTTGTCTGTGACACTTAGAACAATCACTGGGATCAAGAGGTACTTCGTAGAAAGAAAGGAGGAAACAAACAAACAAACAAACAAAAGACAGAATTCTACTAAGACGATGTCAGACCACAACAAAATGTTGTAGGTTATCAAGCTTATCAGGCAGTAATTTTACACCAATGACAGTAATTTTACACCAATGACATTAAGCCCATCGCACAATGTCCATTGCCTGGAGATGAAACTGTATCTGCACCGGTGTTACGTCAACCACTGTCCACTGAGAGCAGTGTTTCCCACCCAGAGTTCCGCAAAACATCGTTAGTGCTTCCGCGAGAAATCGTGGAATAAGCACATAACAATTTTGAAATGCCACAAAATTCCAAACATCCCTCAAAGTATCGCGGGCATGTTTGTCCGGCAAGTGGCGATACTGGAGTGGTCTCGGTGCGCTGCCGCCTGCCTCTTTGTTTTATGAAAATGATACACGTTCCGCCATGCTTAACATAGGGTAACCAGAATTCGAAAATAAGAATGAAACATTTTACCATGATGGCGAACGGGCTTCAAATATTCTTATCTACAAAATGATAGACGTTCCACAATCTGACAATAAAAAGGGACACTTTACCATAATGGTGAAAATGCCTCAAATATTTATTACTTATAAAAATGATATACGTTCCACCATGCGTAACAGAGGGTAATCAGCACTGGAAAATACAAAATGAACACTCTACCATGACAGCGAAAAGTGCTTAAAATATTTCTCATTTATAAAAATTATTGGGCTATACGTTCCACCTGTTCAACATAGGTCAACAAGAATTGGAAAATTAAAAAGGGACACTTTACCAAACGGTGAAAATGCTTCAAATATTTATTGTTTACAAAAAGTGATATTTAAAACAGACAAAAAATCAGGATGGGATTATAGATTGCCTATTTATTTTACACTTCTACATTACTAATAAAAATTATACAAGTATGTGTACTGGTGTTAATGAGGAGAAGAAAACAATATACGCCCTGTTTTATATTCGTCGGGACAACGGGACGTCCCGTTAAAAAGATAAACATGTCACCCTAGTTTAACCTTAAAAAATTCTACATTCTACCCGCAGAGCGTATTTCTGTATTTCCAGAACAAACAGCGATTATTTACCTACACGGCATTAACTGGTTTATATATGTTCTTTACAAAGTATAAAAGAAAAGTCTTATGTGGAGATGAGGTCGCTCCGTCTGCCCTAGTATCAACCACCTTAATCCTAAAAGACATCGGTTAGCAAGACCAACGCCTTATGTGAAATTTTCCGCGATACCTGTTAACACTCACAAAAGCGTAATTACGTATAAAATTTTGGTTCGAAAACCTGAAGAAAAGAGGCGACTCATGAGATTCAGCAGACCAAGAAATAAAGCCTTGTCACCAGCAAATTTGGATCCCTTAATGTGAGTTCGCGTTTGTTTAAAGACGTCGTCAGTTACGAAGACATGCAGCGTCGGGTATAGATGTAAGAAAAAGTACGGAGCATTAGTTGAATGGCACTGATAAGGGAAAACCGAAGTACTCGGAGAAAAAACCTGTCGTAATGCCACTTTGTCCACCATATATCCCAGATGGATTGGCCTGGAATAGAACCCTGAACTTCGTGGTAAGAGACCTGCGACTAACCGCCTGAGCCACGGCACGGCTCCTCTTAGTGTAAAAGCCACCGATTTTTCCACTGTAAATAAATAAATGCGGATGTACAAAGCCACACATCGGAGGTGACAAAGCCAGATACGAAGGTAAACCGCGCTTGGCGAGGGACTGCCGCCACTGCAAAGACGCACCCTCAAAGAACTCAATAGACGCTCCCAACAGACGCTCCATTTTAAAATCGGTACACCGCAAGCAAAATGCCCAACACGGACCTGGAGCCGGGGTCTGGTTTTGATGGCCTGAAGTCCTACGGCAATATCTCTACGAAAATCGAACAGGGAATTGAGAATAAAGTAGGAAGAAAAGCAGTGACATTGCTTGAAGCATGCCACAATCCTGTTCTGTGAATCGAATCCACAAACGCAGAAACTGAATAGGGAATTGGGAATACGAAGGCACATAAATTATGTTACAAAACAGAACGCTTGTACGAAAATCACCATACAACATTTTGAAAAGCAAATTTTCTGATACAAGATCTTCCCACAGCAGTCATACAAGTACGTAATTACGGAAACTGAAAGATCACGACCGTCATCACAGGAGAAAGAAACTGAACCCGATCCCGGGCCGCGTCATTCCAGTAAATATTCATAAAAGGTCCTTAAGGCCTGGCTGAATCAGTGTAGGTCAGAAAATACGTTTACAAGGACAGTACTGTCGTAACTACAAAACCTTCAGTATTTGTGGTTATATCAGGGGAGTTCATAATCAGTTTGCACACTGCGCCGTGATTCGGCTGTCATCACGTAAATCTCGGCTGTGCTTCATTCATTCATTCATTCATTCATTATTCATTCATTCATTCATTCATTCATTCATTCTGTAGTCTGTCTTACGACATGTTCGTAGCCTCTTCCAAGCGAGTTCTCCGCAGGATGCGATCTAGTGCTTCCTCTTTCAATTTCCAGTATCTTAGCTTTTCCTTAAGGTCATCCAGTAGCTGCTTACGCCTTCTTCCTCCTCTTCCCGTCATTTCAATCTTTCCCTCTAACTTTCCTTCAATCACGTGTTTTAGTAGGCAGTTTCTACGCAAGATGTGACCAATCCAGTTAGCCTTTCTTCTTTTTATTGTATGTAGGATATTCCTCTCCTCCTTGACTCTGTGTAATACTTCTCCATTTCTCACACGATCGGTCCAACTGATCATCTCAATTCTTCTCCAGCACCACATTTCAAAACTTTCCAGGTATTTCTGATCTACTTTCCGAAGTGTCCACGTTTCAGCATCATACAAAGCTGTACTCCAAATGTAGCACTTTACTAGTTTCTCCCTTACATTTTAGTCCAGTTTGCTGGTGAAAAGAGTCTTCTTCTTGTTAAATGCTGCTTTTGCCATGGCAATTCTGGATTTAATTTCACGTGTACACCGGCTGTGCTTATCAGAGTTCAAAATACAGAACCAAAAAATATGCACTGTAACCTTATTTTTGACCACCCTTCAATCAAACACGTTGGGTTTTTGTAACATTATAAGGCTTCCATTCCAACCAGCGTTATGTACAATTTCAATACTTTGGTACTATATCTCCAGCCTAACACAAAATTCCAAATACTAGGCAAATGTTTCCTCAATACAGTAACGTCTCCAACATTTATTGGGTAGGTTTTAAAATATGACGATGAATTACGAAAGGAAGACAAGAATCAATAACCAAACTGAACTTGGCCTGTTTTACGCTCGTTACGACAATGGCTTGCAGAGACTATTGAAAGAAATTAATTGACTGACAGTAATACAAATACAGAGATCGCATTTTGTGTGAGGGATGCGTTCCTGAAGACCTCGCGTAATTCAAGACCAATTTTCCCGTAGGAATAAATGTAAAGTAGGGCGTATGCGTTCTCGGAGGTCATAAATCTATAACCATTGTAGCGTGTTTTTGCTTTTAAACATACTCTTTAAGCACAGTATAAAAAAATAAACAACAGACGTTAATTTAATATCAATTTTATTATTCAGTACACTACCCGAAAAAAAATTACAGAAAATCGTCACATTCTGACGACACTGAAGAAACAGGAGACGCAACAGACGCCTAATCTGGACGCGCTCTCTCCTCCCCCCCCCCCCCATGATGCTGCAGGCTGACGTGACAAATATTTTTTTTTGTTTTTTGATTGGTATTATTTAAAATGTTGTGCACTAAGTGAGAATTTATTAACATTTTTATATCGCACTATTTCATACTCGTGGGCCGGCATGGCGTAGTCGGTATAGCCACTCGCTACATATATTGATATGAACTGTTTCCCTTGTTTTGATGTCGGACCTCATTGCTGAAGTTTCTCCAAGCATTTTAAACACACACGGCAATATTTCAACGAGCGCACAGAAACCGAATTGCTGAAAATTATTTAGACGAACTCCACGTTTCATAGAGTCAAGAGCCCTACTGTACTAACTACAAACCGGTAATGTTCCTGGGAAGAAGTATGTAGGCCTACAAAGGTAAGCAGTTGCTACCTATTAATAAACACACCAGGTGCGCCGTCATGTCGCAGCAACTTATCTAACGGGGTTATTATGCGGGTCAGGGTCTACAATATCTGCAGGCGTGTAAACAATTTCTAAGGCAGCCACGCTCAAACCGTAGCTCGCGAGCAACATGCTGCCCGCGATACAGCGTATGTTGCCCGCGGAGACATTTCAAATGAGAAAATTTCTTTCAACCCTTACTCAGGCAAAGCCGAGATAGAACGCAACAGCAATTTTGAAAACTTATGAGCTGTTTATTTATGGAGACACACATTACAGTAATAATTTACTTTGCACAAACGTACTAAAGATAGCGACATCCTAGCCTATGCTACAAACTGCATTGTTTATCTGTTTTCCTATTATTATGAGTATATTTATATTGCTCATGATGTACTGGAAAACACACATACATATACTTAATTTATTCTTCATTCTGTGTACTGAATTTAATGTTGCCCGCCCGCAGGCAGACCAAATTTTGCCAAAGTTGTCCGCACCATATGAAAGTCAGTTTAAGTTGCTCAGAATATAGACATTTTAGATTTTTTCATTCTTGTTATAATACGTTCAGCTGCTTTTTTTTTTTCGGCATGAAAAAATGCCAGAAAATTACGTCCTTCCAGAGCTTGACAGTCGTGTTTTGTCTTGCTGCAAGATGGTGCGTGTGCGTATTTCGGTGCCGTTTTGCAACAATCACAGAATACCGAATTCAGAACAAATGCCTGCTTAGAGGAGCAACCATTTTGTCTCGGCCCTCACCCCTTCAACCCGTATAGGTCCGTGACATTAATTCAAGTAACGAGGTGGTCCTCATGTGTGTACAACACACAAAGTGTGCACCTCACTGAGCAAGCTGCTTCGAGCGGCATACTTCTGACTTACTTTCGGAAAGAGACCATTCAGAACCTCGGCCGGACACGGGATACCCTGAAGTTTATTGTAAAGATTCAAGTCTTCTGGGTTGCTACGCCGTGTCGATTGGCAAATACGTCGTTTCGAAGGAATCGTAGTACCGTATTTTCAGGATCGAAAAGTCCAAGAATAGCAAAACGTCTTGGACTGCTTGACTGAAACAAAAGCACTACAATCCTTTGAAACGTCGACAACTATCAGTCGACAGGCGCAACAACCCAGACGACTTAAATCTTCAGCAAATCGTCTGTAAAAATCCCAAATCTCGTCAAGTTTCTTGCGGTTTTCTTCAGTCAATTCGGTATAGGGAACACAGCTTCCTTCCACATCCTGTCTAATTCATTACTGATTAAGCATCCTACCATTCGACGCTGTATGTCCTGCGATACTGACAGCGTCGGGAAATGCAACAAAAAATCGTGCACCTTAAAACTGACGTCTCTGCAAGAGTTAAAAGGAAGCAAGTCAGAAGACACACGAAGGCACGGTTACCCACAGTACAAACAACACAGTTATACGTTGGATGTACTAAGCTACAAAGGAGCTCACACCAAAATAATGCACCCAACATGTAAAGGATTATGCTGTTGTTTCTAACACGTATATGGGAAGATAATATTCAAAAAAATGTTATAAAATAGGATGTCACGATGTAGAGCAAATTCCTTGGTGTCAAAATAGTGACCAACGGTAGGCTCTTGTGAATACGACAATGAACTCTCGAGTTCCACAAAATTCAGAGAACTTACTGAGTTATTGAACAATTACTGACTTACCAAAAATGACTCTGATCCATGGAGCAGTTACTTAGTCCACTGTTATCTGTAAGTCATAATTTTTTTTTGTATTTTATCATATTAAATATTTAAATGTAAAATACCGACATTACTATTATAAAGAGTTCCGATAGTAACGACAGAGACATAAAAAACTGTAAATTTAAAACGTGTTCCAATATCACACCTCCGATGTTAACTGCAACATTGGTACGACGTCTTGAAAACAAACATTTTTAAATATTAAACCACAAGCCATATTCCAGTGGAGAATTTTAACTAAAACATCACAAATGAATCTGTTCAAATAAATACTTGCAACAGTGCCAACGTGCGACAGTGTAGTCGTTTCCGCTTAGCATATATCCATCTTAAACAAAAACAACTTCGGTTTATACTTGGGGAATTTGGTAGGGGTCGTCTGCTACGGCTTATGTCAGTAAACTTAGCTGTATATTAACCGAACCAGTGTTCATAAACCGTTTTTGACAAAGGAAGCATACCGTGAAATGTAAATCTCGGATACGAAGCCAAAAATATGTGAGAGATGAGTTTTCTTGAAGACAGACACAGCTTCTATATATATTTACGAAACTACAAGCCGTCACATAACAGACCACCGTAATTTTAACAAGAAAAACAGACAAACGAATTTGTATTTGATGTACAATGATACGAAAATAAACAATGACTACTTAACGCAATACATTTACATTCTTATATTTACAAAGATCTGTATATAAATACTGTTTTACACCAACTAAATGCACTATTTATATAAGAATAATAAAATATTCTATAAAATAAATGCGAATAAATGCGTTCTTATTTGCGTAACAAAGTGATAAAAGAAGTCTAGTGGAACATGGCAATGACTATACTCCTTTATAGAGAACCTATATATGTACGTATTTTATAAACAAGCAGTTATGACACCGCCTGAGGATGGCTTATCGATAAGCTGAAACACGTGTAGGGGTTTTAGATATTGTATAGAATAGTTTATTATTCTTATATAAATAGTGCATTTAGTTGGTGTAAAACAGTATTTATATTCAAAAATGCACGGTGAAATTAGAATAAAGATCTGTAAATAGTTTCGTAGGTACAGAAATCTTGGAACATTCTGCACACAGCCCTGATCTGGCGCCGGGATTATCATATTTCCAGAGTCGAAGCAAAACCTTGAAGTCTTCGCTTTTCTGGGGTTTTTGCGCAGCGTAAGTTGGTAGTTATACAGCTGTTTGCAGGTAACCAACTACCAATTTACGCCGCACAACATGGCAGACGAGCGAAGACCTCAACTACACGGAGAAGAAAACCTAAAAACTAGAGACAGTTTTTAGCCAAGCGAAATCTCTTGGCGGTCAAAGAGGATTTCGAAGTGGAAGCAGCTGTGATACGACGGCTGATAACACCAGATACTGGGCTTCTATCTACAAAGAATAGAAAAGCTCGTCCCACGATACCATAAATGCCTCAGTTGTGGCAGTAACTGCTGGCAGCGGAATTATATCTTATAGTTTAAACTAAAGAATATAAAACATATGCATTGTAATCTTATTTTCTGATCAATCTTCACACTTCAAATACTCCAGGTCACATCACACACTTCAGACGTCTCTCTTTTGTTACTCCTCGTGCAATACCGCAGCAAGTCTAGTCTAACAGGTTTCAAGTTGCTATGTCTAAGATTAATACACATTTTAATACACGACAAAATCTTCCCGAGCAACCAGCCGTGTCGAATCCAAACAGAAGTGAATGCTGCCAGAACGACCGTTCCCCTGGTGGTGGAGACACGGCAACTCTACAGAAGGTTGGATTTCGGATCGGATTTGAAGCGGCTCGTCGGTCCAGAAGACTTTTATCATTTTTATTCGCCGTAAAGGTTCCAAACCTCTTTTTTTTATGCCGTGTTAACTGCTGACACAAACTGGTTTTAAAAGTCAGAAGGTAAAGGAAGAAACAAAAGCGAAATTTTGTGTTAAATTTATGATGCATGTTTTCTTTTAAATGTTTAGGTCTGCAAATGAAAATTATGATAGAACCATAAAACAAAACTGGTAGGTTTTATGAAATCCCACTCGAATCTCAACTGGAATCAACGCCATACGTATTAGGAACATTTATAAACATAATAACTATGCAGGACTGTAAAAATCACATTTAAGAAAGGGCTGACTTTTAGGTTGTTTCATCAGTAGAGGTTATATAGTGTCAAATGACATTTACTTACACCGTGTACTAACTAGCAAAGTTGCTATGACGGTATTACAAATTGCAGATGAACAGTGAACAGGTAAGGACAGGCGGTTAGTCGCCGGCCTCCCACCGCGGAGGCCAGGGTTCGATCCCGGGTCAGTCCATGTGAGATTTGTGGTGGACAAAGTGGCACTGGGACAGGTTTTTCCCCGAGTACTTCGGTTTTTTCCTGTAAATTTCATTCCACCGGTGCTCCATTACTTGGAAAAAATGAAAAAAAAAACTGATCATCTTCATCACAGGGTTGCACAATAAGCCTCAAGGCTGCGGTGCGTCCGTAGCACCTGCTGCGGGGCCCTTCACACAAAAAAAAGGTAAGGATCTTGAGGAGACAATCTGCGCCCATTCCAGTGTACTACTACTCCAGTATTCACCCAAAAAAAACTTAAGAAAATTACAAAACTTCTCAACCAGAACTGCAGAAAACAACCGAGATTCGAACGTTGTACCTCTCCAAAACAAGTCTACACGCTTAATACCATATCAGTATTGATCGGTTAAAAGATTTAACGAAAATGGTCTTGTGGGACTTGGCCCATACAGATTGCGTTCGGAGAAAACTGTTAACTCCATCTTCAGTGTAGATCCAAGAAGGAGGCAGCAGGTACCTCCAAAATGTCGGCAGACGTACGTGTCAGTCAAAATGTACGGCGGCACATCCCAGAACATTGACATTCATGACTGTGAGAGCCTCAAATCTAATATACGGCGGGGGTGGGGGTGTGGGTAAAAATTAAAGTGTAGGTAAAGGTAAAGGTAAAGTTCTCCCTAGAACAGGCCATAAAGGCCCAGAAGGGGAGTAGATGTATAGCTCTACTCTTTCCTTAACCTCGGCGCTAGATGGAGGTGGGTGGTCAACGCCATGCTCCGACCGTTTTACCACCGGGAATGACCCGGTACCCATTGTATAGGAGGCTGGGTAGGTCCCAGGGCCCGTCTGGACGGGTACTGAAAATCTCGCCCCAAAAAGGGTATGTTGACCATTAAAAGTGAAAGGTACTGTAAGGACTCTCCCTGCGCTGTTACTGCAGCTCTAACAGCAGTCCTCAAGCACCTGCTGCTGTCCACATGGGTTAACAGGCGTAAACCTGCAGCCTTTATTTCTGCCAGCATTAAAGCAGGGAGAAGGCAAAATCGAGTTACTCGTCAATTTTACATCTGTAATGCCTTTTCAAGACAACATTTTAATGCACATCCACGAAACTTGATTACAAACCAGAAGTGCGAAACGATTCAGACAGTTTATCGAATTTAATGAACAGTCATGACGACAATTTTAACTTGAGAGTGTTTCTTTCATTCTTTTGAAGACTGGACGTACGAAGAGCAGACGGTTACTCTTCTCGCACTTACTGCACTGCAACACGTGTATGTCGCAACATAAATATGCCACAAACTGCACACTAATGTATATGTTCTACAGTATTAGGAAGAGCAGACGGTTACTCTTCTCGCACTTACTGCACTGCAACACGTGTATGTCGCAACATAAATATGCCACAAACTGCACACTAATGTATATGTTCTACAGTATTAGGAAGAGCAGACGGTTACTCTTCTCGCACTTACTGCACTGCAACACGTGTATGTCGCAACATAAATATGCCACAAACTGCACACTAATGTATATGTTCTACAGTATTAGGAAGAGCAGAGCGTTACTCTTCTCGCACTTACTGCACTGCAACACGTGTATGTCGCAACATAAATATGCCACAAACTGCACACTAATGTATATGTTCTACAGTATTAGGAAGAGCAGACGGTACTCTTCTCGCACTTACTGCACTGCAACACGTGTATGTCGCAACATAAATATGCCACAAACTGCACACTAATGTATATGTTCTACAGTATTTTCTTTTTTTTTTAAGAAATGACTCCACAGTGTCAAGTATAAATCTATTTGCAACATATTCTTATTCCCTAACTAATGGTACAAAGTCAAGGAGCCAAACGACTCATTTGACACGAATACCTCCCGGCCGCCAAGTTTAACCAACAACTGTAAACATAAAAATATTTAAGCAGTCATTAGGATGGCCGCATTTGTTACTTTCCTGCATTTTTTTTTTGTCTTCTTCGCTTTAGAGTAACACTCGTAAACATGTTCGCGCGGCAATCCACATTTATTAAGCCTTTACCAGCCAACAGGTTTAATCCGTAAGTTATACTGCAGATTAGAGACTATTTAGATTCTCATTTTTATCACTGTAAAGCAAACTTTCTCGTTTAACAATTTTTCCCTTGACATGACTTACGACCTTAAAGATGTTCCCATATTAAAGTCCGTTCTGCAGCCAGCATTTCCTTTGTGCATGACTGCGTAATATGACGTATCTCTCGTTTAATAAAATTTAAATGAAAATGCGTAGTCGTTATAGCGACTAACTACGGGCTGGAGGATCGGGGGTTCGAATCCCAGCAGAGGCAAGAGATTTTCTCATCTCCAAAGTCTCCAGATCGGCTCTGGGGCCCACCCAGCCTCCTATTCAATGGGTACCAGGGTTCTTTCCTGGAGGTAAAGCTGCCGGGTTGTGACGTCAGCCACTCCACTCCGTCATGCGCTGAGGTTAAGAATGAGTGGAGCTATACCTCTCCTTCCCCTATATGCCTTCATGGCGTGGACAGAGACACACTTACCTTTACTGCGTCTGTTTACGGCACGCTTCATTAGCTGAATTAATCGTCCGTTGCGATCTAAGAATTAGTAAGATATAACGCAATAGGAGGATAACATTAAGGCAGATCTCAACGAAATTGGGCGTGACTTTGAACAACAAACACTTAGCTCAGAACAGGATATCGTGGCGGGATCTTGTGACAGTGGCAATGAACCTTCGGGTTCCACGAAAGGCGGAGAATTTGTTAACCAGCAAAGCCAATATCAGGCTACCAAGGGCCCATCATTGAACTAGTAAACGCGTATATATATATATATATATATATATATATGAAAAAGCATGATTTGAAGATAAGTATATTCGGTAAACTTGTAATTTATCTTTATTGCTCGCAATTTTAACAGAAGAATCTTCCATTCCAGACATGTGTACACGGCAGGCACTGAGAATCAACTGTTAGCAATTTCGTACCACGCCTGAGGTCAGTCAACTTTCCCAACAATCTGAAGCCCACGTGTCAAGAGCTCGTAACATACTTCGTCTGACACACTATATGAAGACAATAGGAAGCCTTCCGTCTACTAATACGCTGAAGACAGTTTCCTGTTTTTGACGTGCCCATTGGACAGAGAGCAGCAGGATACATGCTAAGAGAGAGGGAAATGAAACAAGGAAGCAAACATGATAAAGCTGAGTACGACGATTAATTATATTTTTGTAACAGTGTTGCATTTAATGACTATGTGAGAAAAACAGATAACTTTCCAAGGTCTTCCTGACAGATATTCTGAATACTGACTTCAACGTCTATGGACCACGCTCAGATGCATTCCTTATAAAGTTCCAAATAATCATTGTAATAAAAGGTAAAGTGTCCCTGTCCACGCCATGAAGACATACAGAAGTGGAGGTAGAGATCCACTCATTCTTAACCTCAGGACTAAAAGGAGGTCAGTGGTGAACTCCACGCCCCGGCAGCTTTACGCCAGGGTAAAGAACCCCTGTTACCCATTGAATAGGGGGCTGGGTGGGCCTCAGAGCTGGTCTGGACCTTTGGAGATCTTCCAGCCTGTAGCCTACTCACTATACTGACTGAGCTACCCCGGATCTCTTGCAATCATCATAGACTTATCGAGATAGTCTCGGTCATACTAGATGATCTGTGGTCTCGGCTTCATTCAGATCAGAGCATTATCACATCGCTTATTGAGCAGACGGAATGAAGTAGGGTAATGCGTTTCACTGGTACTGCGATGGAACGCAAGGCACATCAGCTGTCTGGTTTCAGTCATTCCGTCGTCACTAGAGCAAATTCTGGTATAGCATGTTACAAAAGCCATGCGACATTATTTCTTACCGATCCAAAACACTCAACCAATCTTGTCATATCATTCGAAGTTAAATAAGCTGTGTAGTCATAAATCGTCGTTTAAAAACGAACTATTCACGAAAAAAGTTTCAGCTCAAGACCCTAAGACACGACTGTACCCGAGGCTTTGTAAGGGCTGTGAGACAGACTCGGCTGTAACGATGTCCTGGATATCGCAAGAACTTAACAACTTCGCTGATCAAACGTTCTGATTTCGTTAGCAAAACATTCCCAGCTGCATAATCTATAGCATCGGGCAGGGATGCACAAATTTTTCATAAATGTAGGCGCCATCTGAAAATTATAGGCGCTAGTAGGAGGACATGAAGCAAGTTCCGTACTGCAGATCCACAAATATTAGGCGCCACCGTACAAAATTTAGTCGCCCGCGCGACCTGGCGTCCGGGATTTGTGCACCCCTGGTGTCGAGCAAGATGTAAAGATAGTTACGAATGGTGAGTAGGTGAGAATTTGGAAGGACACAATCAAAACCTGTCGAGAAATTTCAAGTTTCATTAAAATCTGACAAGAACAACTGGTACTTTACATGAAGACCTATGTACATTTATTATAATATCTCGCTGAATTCTTCTTAGAATGAGAAATGTTTCAGACAAAAGTTGTAGAGATAATCGAAACACATGTTTTATGTTCAACATTTTTTTTAAATCGTGCCGTTTATGAGATAATGGGGAAAAATATGGTAGAGCCAGACAGGCCACAGATGACAATATAATACGGCGCAGAAAATATGCGATATGCAAAATGGATAACTAAGGCAAGGATACAAACACACACTTATAATGCTGAATACTTATTGCTATTCCACGGCAACAATGGTTGCGCGAAGGTGCCTCAATGTTACGTTATACGTACATTGTCTGTCTTGTTCATAATTGCGTCGGTGTTCTATCTCGGCTTCGCCAGGGAAAATGTTAAACAAGTTTTCTCATTGCAAACGTCTCCAACGGTTGAGCGGGCCTAGTTTACAGCGTCGCCAGTAAACAAACATGCTAGGCCTTTGTTTCTATACCAGCATTATGCGAATATACGTACGTACACAAACTGTGAGCTTCCTGATCATTTCCTGTTTCCTATCGCAAATTAAACACACCAACACCCGAACATAGTATTATGACCTTCACTTCTACATTCTCGCCAAAATGCGCAGAAATTGCATCCGCTAAAGCAGTGTCAAGCCGATCCCAGTGGCCGCCCGGTCCAAGGCGTGGGTCTGCGGCCGCTCGCTTGCTGAGATCGTGGGTTCAAATCCCACCGGGGGCATGGATGTCTGTCTCTTGTGAGTGTTGTGTGTTGTCAGGTAGAGGTCTCTGCGTCGGGCTGATCACTCGTCCAGAGGAGTCCTACCGAGTGTGGTGTGTCTAAAGTGTGATAGTGAAGCCTCGAAAAATGAGGCGGCCTAGGCCCCCAAGGGGCTGTCGAGCCATTGAAAAAAAAAAGCAGTGTCAAATTACTGCGGCTGAGTTTTGGAATGTGATTCAAATCCTCATATCAATTTTCTTCTTTTTAATGATACAAGTATACTTTCATTTCATAATTTCAGTGTTATTTCTTCGTTTAAAGATTTGGCTGCCATTTTGACAGTTACAAGTAAAGCAATCCTGTACCACTCGAAGAAAGAGTATATCTGCCTGTTACACAGAATCCCAAAAGTTACAATGAACATGCACGACAAGTCAATCGCCATGTAGGTAACGACAGGACTAGAGTGTTCGTACAAATCTAACAGCTAATACAGATATCGTATTGAAACAATTGTAATGCCCTGCGGTTCAAGCACTGGATGTTAGCCACAGCGAAATTCGCTTTGCTATAACAGAATTAAGTGCGAGGTAATGTAATGTAACTTAATGTTACTGATATCTCGGATGGGTTCCAAACTCACACAAAGCACGCCAGATCCTATCACGATATTAGTCTCTACCAGACCAGCGTCGAGTGAGCCATATTTCTCGCATTCAAATTATCCGTAAATTCAAAGGTTCTGTTACGCAAACAACACGTGACCTAAGGCAATGGTTCCCACACTGCAGACCTCGACTTTCCGTGAAACCCGAAGTTCACCTAAATAAGAATCAACTGCCTCCAGGCCCGTAGTCAGACCATGAACACAGTGGGTAAAGCGGCTTCCAGTGCGGCTGCATATATGTTCATACGTTTATATAGGTATATAATGCTGTATCAGATAGGCTATATGCTGTATATATAGGCCTATATATATTATGTATACTTAAGCTTAAAGTGGGCCGGGAAAGCATAGTCGGTATAGCGACTCGCTACGAGCTGGACGGTCCGAGATCGAATCCCGGTGGGGGCGAGATTTTCAGCACCCGTCAAGACCGCCCCAGGCTCCTGTACAATGGGTGCCGGATAATTCCCGGGGGTAAAGCGGCCGGGGCGTGGCGTTGACCACTCACCCCCATCTAGCGCCGAGGTTAAAGAAAGAGTATAGCTATACCTCTACTCCCCCTCTGGGCCTTCACGGCCTGTTCTAGGGTAAACTTTACTTTACACAAGCTTCAAAGCGCCTTTGTCAGGACTACAAAACCAACACTTTAATTGTATCAACATTGCACAAAATGTCTTGCATACAAAAAATTTTTTTGAAACTGTTTCTAACCACGGTGGTTCAGCAGAGGCAACAGATGGATGCGGTAAGGTGTCACACGTTTGTTAGCGGGCTGATCAGCAAGTATGTCTTTGGTATTTTGCAAATTCCTAGTGGGCGCATCCAGATTTTTAGTGGGTCATTCCCTCCCACTAGCAACCCCCCCCCCCCCGGGCTTGCTTCCTAACTCACAGAACGCAGTACGTCTCAATTGCGAAGACCATACAGTTAAAGCTATGCAGGAAAATGGTCACAGACGCAGTTTAATCCACGACAACGTAACTACGTTATATGGATAAAATTCAAAAGTGGCTGACTGCTAAAGCAGGTGACACATATAATAATAATAATCGTGCTTTAAGTGATAAATAGTGGAACTAGTTGGCGGTTCGGTGCTCTCAGACACTTAGCTATATTCCACGCACCTACTTGAATCGCAATAATGCGTCGGTGAAAGAGGCAGAGGGCCTCTTGGCGGTGCCAATTGGACAGAGACTATGCGATCCACGGATAAACTCAAAATGCTCCCAAATAAGAATTGCTATTAAATTACGTTGTGGACCAACTGATGCACACTAAAACCACTTTTTTAAGTAGCTTTATTATTAAAATTGTTAAAAATTGTACCCCTACACGTGTTTCGATCCTAGGATCATCGTCAGGGGGGTTTTTTGCTAAAAGCTACAGTCACTTCAACACATGATTTAAAATATTCTATCTGCACTTTAAAACATAAGTTAAAATCTTGTAAAAAGATTCGCTAAAAGTTGTAAAATTATAAAAGCACTGTAGATGGTAGATTGTGGAACTGCTGGCGTGTGGGATCGTGGTATTAAAAGCATATGAAATGTTTTTGCGTGGAGCGGAGTGTACTACGTGTTGTGCGGTGAGGAGTACTACGGTGGAGTGTCTGGTCCCGAACCAGACACTCCACCGTAGTACTCCTCACCGCACAATTTTAATAATAAAGCTACTTAAAAAAGTGGTTTTAGTGTGCATCAGTTGGTCCATAACGTAATTTAATATGACGAAGATGCACGGTGGCAACAGTGTGAAATTGAGAAGAATTGTTATCTTACGACTGAAACTGATTCCAGCTATGGGTACGTTC
Source organism: Reticulitermes speratus (assembly GCA_021186555.1). Classification (NCBI taxonomy): domain Eukaryota; kingdom Metazoa; phylum Arthropoda; class Insecta; order Blattodea; family Rhinotermitidae; genus Reticulitermes; species Reticulitermes speratus. Next base: position 9,646,141 of record JAJKFL010000012.1, read on the forward strand.
AGTGAAATGATACAAGTCCGTGCTCTACAAAGACAGATATTCATCCCAATCTAAGTTCATTAAGTACAGTACCTCCTGAGAAGCTAACAGCTGTTAAGCTTGTCAGAAATTTCTCGCGTTTTATGGGACCCGACGGTGCACTGCCGTATTCACAACAGCGCGTCATTGGCCCCCGACCCTAAGACGAATCTAGTCCACACTGTTTTATGCTATAACAGTCCAATTTAATATGAACTTCCCATTAGTGGAAAAGACCACCCAAATTCACGGGCATAATTTATTTCGTGCTTGCATTCTTGACTCTTATTTTGTACTTTCGTTTATCCCCTTCATATCTTTATCTCGTTCCCTTATTTCTTCATTGAAACAGTGTATTAAGTTTCATCTATGTCCTTCAGATGGCACAGTTTCAAACACAGCGCTGCCATCTCGGTAAGTACGTGAAAACTATTATGGCGTGAGAACGACATAACGTGGTACACCTACTCAGCACACAGACTTACATATTCATAAACCGTCTCCTGTTACACATAGATCCTTCACCTCATCGACACTAGTGTCTTCCAAATGGTCCTTTACCTTCGGGTTCTCAGACTATAATCTTTCATGTGTGTCATTTCTCCCACGTGTGCTAAGTTCAGAGCTCATTTCACTAGGTAAAGGATTCAGTGAAGAAAGAAGAGGTACGTAACGAAGAGCGCAGCAACTGTAACAGTCCACAGGTGATATTTAGATCCTTAATACCTGCCCTCTACAAGTGACCCATTGCTAATTTTCCCGCAGTCTCCACTACAAAGTGTGAATAAAGCAGATGAGTGATGCAAGTCTAAGACTCAAGCACGGATGACAGGATAATATTTACGTACAACATATAAACAGGTGGTATGGATGTTAGCTGTAGTAAACTAGTTTGTGTCATGACAGTGGCGAATTTGTGTCAATAGTTTTTGAAGAGCAAGAGGTGAATTTTGGATTTGTCTACCGGTTAATACACTAAGATTATTACTACCCCATGGGGCGTGAAACCGCGTAGTTTGGTAGATAGGTAGCGAAGTTTCGAAAGAACCTGATAGGTTCATTTTCTGTTCTGAGGATGGAGGCAACAGGTTCCTCCGAAACTTCGGTAAATATCTTCCTAATTGCAAGGCATCACTCAACGGAAAACAGTAATATTCATATTCCCCACCACGAAAACCTAAAATCTCCCAGGCAATAAACCGACTAAACAGTTCAATAAAATAACTGGAGTTTACAACACGGAAAATATACAGGGTCCAGGTATCAGGTTATCTTATAACGCGAGCATTGTACAAAGTCTGTGTTCAATCCAGGCATTACCTAAAGGTGATCCGTGTATTTCTTTCGAACTGCGACGACTTTAGAGAATGAAATGTTCAGGACAAACTATTTACAGTCAAAGGGGAAAAAATAAACTCCCGTTATAAAACATTAATTTTGTAGCTTTGAAAAGAATATACAGAACGTTAATTATAGATTGCGAACCTGCTAAAATTATGCCCTGGGAATAATATCGGTCCATGCACACCAGCTAAGAAACACGGACACGTATAAGGATGAAGCGGCCCAGCCCCAGGGCTTTGTGCTGATCGAAAATCAAGAACATTCCTCTTATCCGCTGGGTGTAATTAGCAATTCCATAGACAGGGGGCGTTTTCCAAGAACGCGATGTGGAAATGGAATTCTAGGGACACATTAACAGCTACAGACCACAGGGCCCTGCTGTGTACTAGTAGTTGCTAACGGGACTGCCCAACAAACGCGCAATAATTCTGAACGAAGTTCAGTGTAATTACGTTACGTGGAAGTCCACAGTTCTGATCTAAAGATTGAGATCATGACGATACTCTTATGCCGCGCTGCAGTCTAGGCACGAATGATGAGACACTGAAACTTCACGCAGGGCTTTATCTTGGCGGCTTCATTTGTGTTTAATAATACGCCTTACAGTGTATTATAGCAATGACAAAACCCTGAGTTTAGTCTTAATTCCAATCAACCACTTGAACCCTGATATCCGTCTAAATATTTAAAGTGTCGTGAAGTTTCAGCCTTCTACGTCGGTCAGTTTTCGAGATATCGACTCTCAAACTTTACATAATTAGGTCAAGTTCGTCCTGCCCGCAAATCCATCAAACAAAATTATCCTCGGAACGGTGTAACGTGCAGAGTTCAATGACAGCTCACTTAAAACTTATTTCAAAGCCGATTTTACGCACTTTACACTACTGTCAACTTCATACACAGTACAAGCAAAAAAAAAACCCTGACAGAAAACCAAGGGGGAAGGGGGCCCTCTGTAGGTGGGTAAAACCAGCCTCCCTAGGGGAAGAAACCCTGATTACAAACCCGGTCCTCCAGGGTGGGCGTTGAGCACAGGGCCAACAAACCTATCTCGGAAAAAACGTGTTACGAAACCTCAGGATGAGCCTCGGATGAAAGCGTGGAGGCGAATTGTCGAGGAAGCTAAGGCCCACCGCGGGCTGTGATGCTAAGAAACGGGAAGATAAGCCAAAAAAAAAAGTTTTGAAATTGGGTGAGATGACCTTCAGAACGTGTCAGAAAAGTGGCGTTCATGCGCTGCGCGCCGCGAGACTGGTATCGGGGTAGGTCGCCGCATTAATCCGCGTTCCGGGGAAATTCCGTATCATCTGGTAGTATCGGTTGCATACGTATATTATTACCAATTATTATTAACTACCAATCTACGCTGTTACACAGCGTAAATTGGCAGTTACCGAAGTTCCGAGACCGATAGGTTGTCCCAAAAGGTCGGTAACCAACTACCAAGCTACGCTGCGAAAGAGCCCAGAACAGCGAAGATATCATATGATTCTCTGTCATAACTGGGAAACGCAGGAAAAATCCCCACACAATTTCAAATTTAATTTAGTGCCCTTCTACGCGAAATCATGATCTGGAGAGGACTCTTTGTCTTCTAGAATGTTAAGCTGTTTATCGAGTAATTTAACATATTTAGGATCTACCAACCCTCCAATACGAAGGCGCTATATTCGTTCGAAGTATTGGTATATGGTTACATTGCCAGCTGCACGGCGTTAATCATCCCGGAATACTAGAATCCTCAACATCAGCGCTGTGGCAACATCAAATGTATTCTGATCCGGCGCTAACACATTAACACGCCTCTTGATGTGTATATTGAAATGCCTTTACGTATTAAACGAAACATAAGTTAAAGGTAAAGTTGGCCGTGCCATGGCTCAGGCGGTTAGTCGCCGGCCTCTCACCGCGGAGGCCCGGGTTCGATCCCGGGTCAGTCCATGTGGGAGTTGTGGTGGACAAAGTGGTACTGGGACAGGTTTTTCCCCGAGTACTTCGATTTTCACCTGTCAATTTCATTCCACCGGTGCTCCATTACACGGAAAAATGAAAAAAACTAATCATCTTCATCACAGGGCTGCACAATAAGCCTTAAGGCTGCGGTGCGTCCGTGGCATCTGCTGCGGGGCCCTTCACCATATAAAAAAGTAAAGTTCACCCTATAACAGGTCATGTAGGCCCCGAGGAGGAGTAGATGTATAATTCTACTCTTTCTTTAACCTCGGCCCTAGATGGGGTTGGGTGCTTTGCGCCACGCCCCGGCCGCTTTATCTCCGGGAGAGAGACCAGGTACCTATTGTACAGGAGGCTGGGTGGGCCCCAGGGCTGGTCTGGAAGGGGGCGGAAAAATAAAATAAAAATAAGAATGAAAGATAAAACGAAACATGCTATTTCCAAATAAATTCCTGAGATTATCACAATACGACCGATCATACAAGGCATTACATTATCATTCAAAAATATTTCGACTCTCATGCGGCAAATTTTCACGGCCAGAAATTAGATAATGCAGTTTAAAACGACTCCGCACATACAACATACCGCAGCCACTGAAGCATGCCAATGGATTACTACGTCAAATGAATGTTTCCACTTCCACAGGCACGCAGATTCGCTCTCTCCGCACCTCCTCACCAACACACCTACCGAACGTGGATATCACAGAAGGCAGATCAGCAGCTCAAATTCGGACGCGGCTGAGACGGCGCTGGATTCCCTCAGCCCCCACCCCCCACAAGTAAATGCCGGGTTATTACTTCAAATTAGGCCAAACTGCTTCTCTCTACATCCTTTCCAATTCGTTATTTACTAATCATTCTTATAGTAAAGCCATAGCGTCTGTATCGCCTTCGAATAAACCACCAATTTTATCAAAACCCACATAAACACGATATAAAACAAACTGTAACTCTTTTAAAAATTTCGAGCCAAAGAATTTCAATCAAAACTAGAACTTTCTTTCGCCGACTACTCCCAGAAGACAACCACTCATTTTCTAGTTTATTAAATAAATGGCGCCTAGTATTTGTTGCAGTGTCTTTCGTTTCATACAAAATAAGTATCAGTTCGAATGCACCGAGAAAAAAAAACGCCCGATAAATGTGAGGTTCAAAGGTCTCTGGAGAACTGTGAGTCCTCTGAAACTTGCTTCACGTCACCCTTCTGGCGCCTAGAGTTTGGAGGTGGCTCCTGAATTTCTGGAAAATTTATGGGACTGTCCGTGACAATGTAACATTTCATCAAAACTGACTAAAGGAGAGAGTACAGATGCACCGAATGCTTTTGTCCTAGACGCTGGTACAATTAACTCCGAAGAAAGGAGAAGTTCAAATAATGTTTGTACATTTATTCTTCAAATACTCAGAAGACTTAACAAATGACAATATACATCGCTATAAAGTTTTCATTTTGTACAAAATCCACAGACAATTAGTCTCCCTAGTGACAGGCAGAGAAACTGAAAACACAATACAGAATAGAGTAAATGTTATTATTGTGGTGAGGGCGAAACAGACGTTGCTTGCAGACAGTCTGCAGGCCTGTCAACCCCCTGTGGACTGCATCCATCAACTATACGCTCTTGCAGTCAGCAGACACGGGTAAACTAAACAGAACGTAACACCCCTAACGTCGTTTTCCGAATATAAAAGTAGCATCTCTTTACAACACAATTATGAACACTATCCAAAACATTATGTGCACTGCATTTTACGACGTTTCGACATTTGAATCAACTGCTGTCTGCAGGTAACTGGTTACTATTACATCGAGAGCGTGCTTAATTTATTTCTATATTAATGAAGCGTTGGTGAAAATTTAATGAGAAATTTTGACAATTTCAAACTCTGGCAAAGGTCGATACTGCAATGCCGACTGAAAAATATGTACTGTTACTAGCATTCATTGTTGCCATTTTTGTTCCTTTATTTAAACTATTACCAGTGCTCCATATTCCAGCATAACACACACACACAGCTCAAACATAAACCGCACTAGAGACAGATTCGTGTCACCGGCCGTGAAGGTTACCTGAGTCACTGTGACAGATTTATGTTTGGTAATGTTCATCTCTTTCAGACCGTGACTAAAATGCTAGCGAGAGGCAGGACAGTAAAGACGATGTGGTAGGGGGTAAATAAACATAAAAAGAAGTTAGGAAAAGTCCACAGAGCGTAAAATCCGGCTCGGTTTCTCTGTTATTTTCTCTGAATGTTGGATTCTTGAACAATTTCTACAAAACACTGAGTATTTTACCACACTGTAAGATGTATACCGATCCCAGTGGCCGTGCAATCTAAGGCGTGGGTCTGCGGCCGCTCGCTTGCTAGGACTGTGGGTTCGAATCCCACCGGGGGCATGGATGTCTGTCTCTTGTGAGTGTTGTGTGTTGTCAGGTAGAGGTCTCTGCGACGGGCTGGTCCCTCAGAGGAGTCCTACCGAGTGTGGTGTGTCTAAAAAGTGTGTGATCGTGAAGCCTCGAAAAATGAGGCGGCCTAGGCCCCCCAAGGGGCTGTCGAGCCATTGGAAAAAAAAAGATGTATGCGTATATTAGGAACGGATTCACAATTTATCATCACTAAGAAGATTTCGTACGCTCAGTGATTTACAATCGATATCTCGACGTTTACAATAGATCATGCACGATGCTCAACTGTTTCTTCAGTCTGAACTCATACATCACAGTCTGTCTCAGTTATAAAAACTAGTTCTTCGGGCTCACCTCGTACCTCATAGAGAACACAGTCTGTCTCAGTTACGAAAACCAAGAATGGCCGGATATTAAAATGCGCATTGCTTTTCCAGTAAAGTGCGTGCTATTTTTGTCCAGTGGTAAGAAAATCGGAAAGTGTCAAAAAATTTTCACAAAGCCAATATGTGAAATTTCACGACAATCCACCTGGCGGGAGTCATACTTTACTTGGGGGGGGGAGTAAATTAATTTCTATTTACCATTTATTGTCTGATGTGGGTAAAATTCATTATAAGAGATTTGGCCATAATTTTGTCGAGCAGTTGTGAGTTTCGTAAGGAAAAATCGGCGTGCGGAAGGCTGCACTTCTTCTCGCGTAAATAAAATTACACTGACTCATGCACAGTGAAACCATATGACTCCTGACAGTAAACAACGCCTTGGTGACGTCGAAAAATACTACGTCACGAAGCACACCATTTGCAATCTTCTTATCGGCAATACGACACAGCGATAACTTGGTGTGTGTTCGGAGGACCACTGCTGATGGTGAAACCTACTGTTGAATTTTGTGTTGTATGTATGTACCATGCATTTTATCATGAGTTTAAGTTAAAACCAACTAATGTACAAGATTATTAATCTTATTAAACCATATGGATGCACTGGTCTTGTGAAGTTTCTCTTTGATATCCTTATAGTTGTAAACTAATTTTGTCTGTTGGGCATTAGCAGATTTTATGTTGCACGTACCATGCATTTTATCATGAGTTTAAGTTAAAACTAACTAATGCACAAGATTAATCTTGTGCATTAGTTTTAACTCAAACTACTGTTGAATGTTCCACCGCTTCGGACTCCGCACTTAAAACACAACTAACAACAGAACATTAACCTGCACCGTCCTGATAACCTCAGATCTCATAGTCCCAACTGTTTTGCCAAGTAAACAATACTTAGACATTAGTCATCCGCTTACCGCACCAATGTATATGGATATATGGATGAGTAATCTGGAAACCTAAAAAAATGTTCAGCTTATGACCTCATGAAGGGTCGAATGCAGTATGCACATAAACAAGTTATATGTGGATATGTTTCAAGAGCATCGGAATGCAACTACTGGAGATTATTCAGACACGTAGTGTACAAATATGCTTCGGGTTCTCACATACTTCAAACTTAACAATTTTCAGACCTGTTCTAATATAAGCCACATATATTCGCACACAGCAAAATGTCTAAGAGATACATTTGTTTCCGCATTATGTGTTATACACATACTGTAGTGTGACAAGATGCGAGGTTAATTCATTTCGGGTCATTGTAATCCTTGCTTCACATAACAGCACGCAATGCATGTTAAGTGGGGCCCTGTCATCACAGCATAGAGCGTCCTCAGCTTGCGGAAGGAGGACACAGCCTCCAGATATGGAGCGTAGCTGTGAATATGCTGAATACAAAAGTTCCAGACACACGACAACGGTTTCTTCTCCAGCTTGGGGACTGGACGTGGGTCTAAAAACCTCTCATCTTAGAAAATCAACACGTTACGAAATGTCATACAAGATCTTGGACACGAAATTGCTTTTGTGAGAATGGGAATGAACCTTCGGGTTACATAAAGCTGGAGAATTTCTAGAGCAGACGAGCGACTGCTAGCTTCTCGAGGAGCAGTCAGTTAGTTGGGGCACACATTCTTTTTGTGTCTACTAATACTGGATCCGCCGATCCTACTGGCCGCGCGGTCTAACGCGTCAGTCTTCGGCCGCTCCCATGCTGGGACTGCGGATTCGAATCCCGCCGGGGGTATGGATGTCTGTCTCTTGTGAGTGTTGTGTGTTGTCAGGTAAAGGTCTCTGCGTCGGGCTGATCACTCGTCCAGAGGAGTCCTACCGAGTGTGGTGCGCCTGAGTGTGATCGTGAAGCCTCGACAGTTTAGAGGCCCTGGCGCACTAGGGGCTGTTGCGCCATGGGGGGAAAAATATTGGATCCATGACCGCGAATGTTCGAAATAAAGTGAAGGTTGTGACGCACCTTGCCTGTTGACATACTGGAAACTACGTAAAGAAGTTCTAAAGTGTGACAACTGGTATGGGGTGTAATAACACGACCAACTGCTTGCAGCCAAGCTCTCCTCGAGAAACGAGTACAACATTAAGATACCTAATCTTACCAAAAAAACGCAAGTGGTAAGTGTTGGATAGGACGACGCTCTCCTCTGACGCCAGTGACACGCTAGGCTAAATTTCATTATGTCATTACAGTTCATGCGAGTACTCACGCCACTTAGAATTTCCTACCTTTTATTTGTACATAACAACAATCACAAGCAACTGTCAAAATCACGTTATTTACAGCATTCACAAGAACACAAGCCTATACATAACGCAGAAAATCGTTGCAAACAAAAATTATATCTAACTGATATGGGTCATTCGTGTGAAAGCCATGTATATTTTTTGTACGGTAAGTCGTTAGTGACAAAACGTATAAAATTGGATTTCAGCGTAGGAAGTTCCAACAGATATTGTAAATGTGTCTCCATTCTCTCTTTCTATGTCTCTTTTATAAAGGCGCTGTCAGTGGCTAAAATTATAGAGCGTCGGTGATATTTGCATGAATATGGAGCACCGGTGTAATGACGACAGGGTAAAACCGAAACACTTGGAGGAAAACACGTCCCAGTACCACTCTGTCCACCACAAATCCCACAAAGAATGGCCTGGGTTAGAATCTGGGCCTCCGCGGTCAGAGGCCGGCGACTGACAGCTGGAGCCACGTCACGGTTCTGTCCAGTCTCACACGACCCCGTAAGACTAGGCCTACTTAATCACATTAACCCAGAAACCGGTTACTGGTGGCTGAACCTAAAAATGGCATGTGTCAGGAAACGTAACAGGAAAGGGGGGTTGTGGTATCAGTCAACACATCAGAGAAGTGCCTGACAGAGTAATAACACCGGCAAACATCACACTGACAGGTGGAACGAGAACATCAGATCATCTAGATTACTTTACTTTCCGGGCGTATATGTCCTCATTAACCCTTCAGTGAGCAGAGGTGTCATACAAGTCACCTAATTTAATGTTACAGGACTCAACATTGCATTCAGATACGTGTTACTTGCAACTGCTTCTGAGAATTAACAGCGATAAATGTCCTGACGATCATCAGACGAACTAAATTCATAATAAACACGTGTTCTGTGAGGTATGACACAAACTCCTACATACAGCAAACATGCATGCATACATACATACACATACATGACATACAGGTGGCGATTCTGACATTAAAAATAGCTCAGTGCAACACAGAACAGCATAGATCACAGACGGCACAGTGTTTAAAGTGATCAAACTGCACAAAAAAAAAACAGTCGTTTGCAAAGAGCTCTATGGTCTTAAAAACCATAAGGTGGTGCAGAATAACTCTTCCAGTTGAAGAAATTTCTTTAGGGACTAATGGTTGCACAAACAAAACCATCGAAATTACTACGAGTAAATACTGAATGCATTTTTCCTTCCAGATCCCTCACTCTTCTTGCCATCTCCTACAGGCGGGTTTAGATTATTCACTTTGGATGAATCACTAAAGTGAACAGAGTAAACAGTCCCTTCATCAAGAGTGATATCCGCGGCCAAATTTGCTTCACGTTGAATGAATCATCCTGGATGAATCATCGACAGTGAACAATGTAAACAAACGTGTCACTGCTTGTTCCTCCGCAGTGAACAATGGACGCTTCTCCTGTTTGCTGTCTGTTTCTTTTTCTACTTTTCTGTTTGAAAATAACCTACTGTGGTTTTTAAATGGTACGACGACCACACACCGTTGGTGCTAGACGTTATGGCAGATCTTAAGTGCTTGTGGATAGCGAAATCTGAACATTGTAGAAAGAAAATAGCTCGTGAAAAGGCCCTACTGGGGATTGTCACTCACCGTAAAGGACGTAAAATTGAAAACCAAAACAATTCGTATCAGGTATGCTGCTGAGCTAGCTGCGGTAATGAAATAAAGTAGTGCAAGCCTATACGTCATTTCTTCTTTTGCTCGTTTTTTTTTCAATAATTTTTCTATATTAATCGATTAAACAATCACAAACAATACGGATTCCTAAACGCATGAGTTCAGGTGCAGTTATTTTGAAATGAACTACCCTGTTCAGTGTTGATGAACCATGTAAACGGATCACAAATTACACACCAACGAAATGCACTATATTTTTGCACTTTTTATTTTTAACCCCTCTAGATCTAACTCTAATTTCACAGCATCCCTCAAGGGTCATAATGGATAAGACGGGATCAATGGGTGGATAGATTACCTGAGGAAAATACAGATGAGTGCCTTTTCTTTGTGGGCGTAAATTAAATCACACTGACGCGTGTACCGCAAACCGTATGACATTTTTAACGTAAAGAACGCCTTGGTAAAGTCTGTGCACTACGTCACGGAGTACACAATTTGCAATCTTGTTTCATTAGAAAAGTAACCACTGTCTTGAACGATTTTAATTCAGCGTCGTTAGACCGCAGTGTCTGAAGGGTACCACTAACGATGACAATTGTCGACTTCTCAAACCGGAAAGCAATTTTCTTAGAATAGTTGGGCCTGCACACTGGAACTCACTGCAAACACACCAAGGACATATTTCAGCAAAGCAATCCCATTACAGGCCTAGACAGGCCCTTAGGGCTCCAGGAGGTTGAGGCTCCCAGATTTGTAGACAATCGGCACATGAAGGTGGTAAGGTTGTCAGCCCTACGCACCGGCCGCCTTTACCCCCCAGGAAAGATTCCTGGTACTCATTTTTGTTAGAGGCTGAGTCGACCCCAGGGCCATAGTGCGACCGAAACGATTATGTCAAGGAATTAATTCCAGTGACACCATCGGGAATCGAACCCGCGACGTTCCGGTTTGTAGCGTAGTGCCTCAACCAACTACGCCACCGCGCGCCCCCCGACATATTTCAGTACTGAAGTGAAATTATTAATAAATAAAACTTATATAATGCGGTACATATATATCAAGATTAATAAAGTGTTATAACTGTCAGTCATGTTAGCATTTCAAGACTACTTGCCAAGTACACTCAAGGTATTCTGTCGGTTTTGTACAACTGTTATTGTCAGAATACTAAATTATGGTAAGATATGATAACATCAATGCCAAGCTTCGTATGGAGGTAGCATATATATCGTAATATTACCTCCAGTACGTTATGTTTACCTGCACAGTCCTTCAATTGATCAACTTGGCTGGCAACCGAACGGAACGACGAATTAGCACACAATAAGAACGTGCAGTGGCTGTAGAGCGCACGAATGCGTTTCTTTGCAGACGCACAGTCGCGGACGCTTGACCAGCATTTTGATAAACTTGTTGAAAAGGTCCCCATTTCTTTCTTGTCTTAAATCCTTCATGCCTTTCTACCTTTTCATTATCCCTTTCTTACCTCTCCCCATTCTTTGCTGGCTCTTATCTGTTTCATGATAAAACAGTTCATCAAGTCACATTTTTACACTTCAGATTGCGTAGTTTCAAAAACAGTGCTTTCAACTATCCATGTTTACGAAAACTACGCTTCCAAGAAATTTCGCAGTTGGTTGAGGCACTGCGCTACAAGCCGGAAGGTCGCGGGCTCGATTCCCGATGGTGTCATTGGAATTTTTCATTGACATAATAATACTTTCAGTCGCATTACGGCCCTGGGGTATCCTTTAATTTTAATTATTTAAATATTTAACAAATATTACCTAACCAATCAATACGTAAGACATCGACAGCGGACATACCTCCATAACATAGTCAACACAAAACACCGGAACAGTACACACCACAGTAATGCAACTTAAGGAACAACGGGTATGTCATTCATATTTATCAATTATAATATATATGAAATACGTAATATACATTTTCTAATTTTCTACAATTATTAACTTACAGTAAACAGCACCATGATCCTTCTACACGTCAATCAACAAGTGAAATAACATAACGAGAACAGTCTCACTTACAGTTCCAAAACCATTTTATTTCTCATTTTAACATATGGTGTAAAAAAGTGATAGTGAAAATAACAGTAGTGAAGGTGGTGAACTATATGCGAAAACTATTGAACGGACGTGTTTTTAAACAAATGCAGTTGAGTGACACCCCCTGAAGATGGCTTTCTAGAGAGCCGAAACATATGTAGGGGTTTTTTAAATGTTTTAAAGAAACCTTATATTGGTTTTTTTTAAATAAAGTGCATTAAGTTGGTGATAAGACACTGATTACTAGTAATAAAATCAAGGATACGATGGGTGAGCCACGCGGTACGCATACGTGAAATGAGAAACGCTTGTAACATTTTAGTCACGAGCATGAAGAAAATTGCACAACCGGAGGACAGGGCGTCTAAAACTTCTCTGAAGCTACATCAACCTTACGGAAGAAATGTCCTCTGTCTTCAACGAGTCTTCCGTATGGGGATCCTGATAACCATCTCTACGATATTTCACGATTAATGCCAAATTTACGTAGTCGGTGAATATATTTTATCAGCAAATAATGTTGCCAGACTGTCTTACCAGGCGACGATGATCTAAAATCACATGTTATAAGTAATAAGGGAAGAAAATAACAAAGTGTATGTTATTTTAGTTAATTTCTCATGATTATAGCTCGTTCTTGTGACGTTTCTTTCCCCTGTTACTGTGGCAGTAGCCGATCCAGTGGCCGTGCGGTATAAGGCGTGGGTCTTCGGCCGCTCGCTTGCTAGGATCGTGGGTTCGAATCCCACCGGGGCCATGGATGTTTGTGTTGTGTTAGATGTATGGAGGATAGCATGAAACATAAGGTGACATGCAGGACAAAAAGGACTTCAACAGTACAAATGGATCAAAGGGGAAAACCCAGGAATACAAAAAAAAAAATCCCACCGGGGGCATGGATGTTGTCTCTTGTGAGTGTTTGTGTGTTGTTGTCAGGTAGAGGCCTCTGCGACGAGCCGATCCCTCGTCCAGGGGAGTCCTACCGACTGTGGTGTGTCTCTCAGTGTAATCAAAAGAAATTCCAACCTCGACACTGAAACGGGAAATCCGGAGTAGGTAGAAGAGGACGACCAAAAGAACTGTGGTAGTAACATGGTGAACCCGGCCAGCTGTTTCGCTGGCGTCTCTTTGGAATTCGGGAAGCAGACTAGTTCTATCGAGGAAAGTAGTTCCTATGGAAGTAACATTAACTTGGTATGTTTCAATGCACCGACGGCGCACGAATACCGCAAGTTTGTTGAAAACAGACTACAGAATTTTATTGATGACGTAATGATATGCTTCACTATCTGATGACGACTGCACCTCACAGAAGTTCTGGACCGAGTCTAGGATGGTAATGGTACACACAACTCAATTGCATGGAAACTGGGCGTGAGGATGCACACAGGATTGATCTGGGTGAGTTCTGTGACGGGTGGTGGGCTCATGTGAATGCGGTTATGAACAATAAGGTTCCACTGGAGGAAATCTTGACCACTTGCGTGCATATTAGGTTTAGAAGAATGATAGTACATCAATATAGCCAGTGGGAAAGGACAGGACGAGTCTCATGGAATGATAATGTCACATACTTATTAAAAACAGGAAATATTTCAGCAAAAGGCCCATATATTCATTTATGTGTGCACAGCAGTTTAAAGAAATATCGGCGACTAACGTGAAGTGTTTTTGTATGGCGTATGTCACTTTGCATAGATCATCGTGTCTTAAATTGATATGTAGGCTTAATAAATACAAAATAACAAATATGACATTAAAATAAACCGCAATTGCTATAACACACGTTCTTATACTCTAAGTCTTAAATATTCTGGTCACACGAAATCAAATTAGTGACAGGGCACTCAACAGCCACCGGTACGAAGCCATTACAAGAATTGCAATAACAGCAACAACACATATGAATGCTGATGTTGCAACTGACGAGGACTCCTCTTTCATACTGAAAAGGCCCTTAAAATTAGAAGCACGTTTATTGACGCCTTGAACTTCTACTTCGTCGTCATCATCATCATCGTCATCGTCGTCATCATCGTATAGATTATCATAGTCATCGTCACCTAAATCTTCAGCTTCACTATTTCGCGATTCGAACTCACGTACTTCAATGTCGTAACGAAATTTGACACGACTACTGGGATCAATGCCGTTCAATGTTGAAGAATCTCTACGCCAAAAGAGGTGTCCTGATGCACGACGATCCAGCTTCCAATCAGGGTAAGGCGAGTGCGTTAAGGAAGACACTTTGGCTTCAGGTTCGAAACGGGAAGACTGCAGTACTTCTCCAGAGCACTGAGATTGTTCACATGAACTCTCGAAAGCAGTCTCCTCTTTCACGTCTGAAATATCTGGCGTAATACTATGTCCAGTTGAGGCTGTCGGGTCCGGCACAGTTCTCAGGTCAGACATGTCACATGGACTAACCTGTGGATTGTCTAAGCTGGGTGTGTCCGGTACATTCTTCAAATGTGTAGTGTCCCATTTATCAGACAACACCTTCAGATGCGACCCTTCAAACAAATTGTTCACACAGCTTGTGTCTCCCACATTGCCAGATTCGGCTCCTTCCATTAGGCTTGTCAGTTGGGATGTGGTTTGCGATAAACTTCTGGTGTGAGTGGGAACACTTGAAGGGAACTGGGATGTACGGTTAGGATCAGCATGCACCATATCTTCTTGAACACAAAGTAGGGCTGAATCTGATGGCGACGAGGAAGGCGAGGGCTGGTCCGTCATATGTAGCACATCGGATGTCTTCTGCAGACTCATCAACTGAAGTTTGTCTGACGTATCGAAATATTGAGGAAACTGGGTACCTTCCGATGAACTGCCCAAATTAGGTGGCTTCTCTAAATGCGTGTTATGTGACATGGTAGAAGTAGCATCCATGACTCCGAAGTGAGCCTCGAAACCGCTGAGGAAGTCCATTTTATTCCTCCGACTGTCAAAGGATTCGGTACCGTTCAAGATGACAGCCTCTTTCGTCATAAGGATATGTTCCGAGCTGCAGTTTTCAACAGATCCATTCAAAAGTAATGCTGTTTTATGCTCAATTTCGGTTAATTCTGTAATCATACGGTCAGAGTCATCGAACACGTGTCCTTCTGCCTTAAGGGTTAGTGTTAAAGAAGAACTACATATTTTCTCTTTGGGTCTTTGAAGGTGGTGGAACACCGTCTCGGAGCTGACCCGGTCGAGCTGCTGCAACAGTCCGTTCACTGACGACATCTTTGCTCATTCAGATGATCATTAAACTCTTTCGAGGTTGGAATTATCAAGAATGGTTTGAGCTGTAACCTGAAAAATGAAACACACTCATGAGATTTGCAAGTATCTGCAGCCTCCTATGAGGCAGCTGGTTCAATTAACTTTACACAACTGGATAGGAATGCCTTATATGTAGTTTAGAAGGCAATGCACGAACATAATTATCATTGCTATGTTAAAATTAAACTAACCAAACCAATTACCCTCCCATAATATGAAGAACAGACTAGAAGACTACGGTAACTGACCTATTTGTCCCGTTATAGAAAGATGCCTTTATGAATTTTACGCGGTTAACTAGTTTCAGCTGTAGCAAAACGTCCGTTTTACACATTAAAGAGCTCAAGGAATGGTGACAATTTTACTGGTGACGTAATTATTACTGGCATAAAAGTGCAGTGCTGTACAATGCAGCTAATACGAAAATGTTGAAAAATAGGAGGCGGAAGGTTGACGTCGCTCTCTGATGTTATAATATCACAAACATACATCATGTGTGTCTGTACATGTCATCTACTATGGTCCTACTAATTCATCAATCGTCTCTGCCGATAATTAAGGTTATCATTATCTGACTTGCAAAAACCTCTCAAGATTAGTTTCAGCGCATAATTTTAATGCAAGAAGAAACACAAAGTTCATTTAGTTGAGGTCTATCTGAAGCATAAGTCCAGTCCTCAGAAACTGAGCCCGTTACGATCAAGCGGAAATTCCTCTGTGACTTGATTCGGGAAGAAATAGTTGAAGTGTACGTTAGTGTACCCACCACGGAGAAACTTTCTGTGATTTTACACATACACTCAGGGCAAATCCAAATTAGCTACATGTTCTCCTCATTAAATTTCAGTTCACAGCACAGGCCCCAATCGTACCATCATCCCACTCAGCGGTTTACCATGTCTGCAAGTGGTACATTTTAAATACCCCAGAAGCTAACCTGAATTATTACACAACGCCAAAGAACAGTAATTTTTAAATGTTTTCGCATAGTCGCGAAAAGTGTCTGTCACCTTTGTCATGTCTGTCCGTATGTCTGTCTGTCTGTCTGTCTGTCCGTATGTATCAGCGCGGCTCTCACTGGACGAATTTACGTGAAATTTTATATTGGGGACTTTTACGAAAATCTGTCGAGAAACCCCAAATTTTTAAAAAATTTGGCAAACATACTGGACATGTTACATGAAGACCTAAGTAAGTTTTGTTGTTTCCGGCTACATACAAGGACTCTTTAGGATAGCCGAGGAGGTATAATCATTAAGCGAACACGCCACAATGTTACGTTATACGTTCATTGTTTTGTCAATACACGTCACCAACAGCTTATCTAGAATTTAACCTTCTAAGACACTTTCATTGAAACGATATAAACAAATTCAGTTCACACCTCACAGAGAACATTTTCCGTTTCCATTATAAAGATTTATCGGTGACTCATTATAAAACACAAAATACAGGTACATATAGCTACAGTGAGGCTTTGAACAGTTAATTTTGGAGACTGGCTGTTCTGAATATTACAAAAAAAAATGTTTTACTATAGATTCCCAAATTAATTGTGCTGCTTTTTCGAAATTGCTTACTCCGTGCATTTTGATCAACTTATTTTCTTTCACTTAACTATATGCATATAGCACATACACAATAGTATAGTCTTTTATCACTCCAACATGTTTCGGCACTATTGTACCATTTTCAAGGAGTTCTTACACCAAGTTTTAAAACTAGCTAAAATATGATGATAGATCACATTCGTAATATTTTTATATATAGCATTTCGCAGTAACGTTCAATTTGCCTAGTGGTACATACATAATCCGTAATACATTATAGCAATGTTATGTACATACTATTTTTATAACAACTATCAAAATAATATGATGTACACATAACATTGCCATAATGTATTACAGACTATGTGTGTACCAATCGGTAAATTGAACATTACTGCGAAATGTTACATATAAAATATTACGCATGTAATCTATCACATTCTAGCTAGTTTTAAAACTTGGTCTAAATACGCCCTGAAGATTGTACATTAGTGCCGAAACATGTTGGAGTAATAAAACACTATACATATTACCGTGTATGTTGTATGTGTATTTAGTTTTAGTAAAAGAAAATAAGTTGATTGTATTGCCTTCAAAACTGTCACTTTCAACGTCACGTATACATCTCCTGCCCTAAATGATGCGATAAAACCACAATTTTCATTCAGTTCCAGCCAATTCACCTACTTCATAACGTGATTAACGCTATCACAGAATGTCTTGGTGAGATCTGTGTCCTGCATTGCGCAGTACACCATTTGCAGTCCTATCTCGGCAAAGAAGGGCCTCACCTGACGCTACTGTTTCTGCACCACACGGCACTCTTACTTTAATTAAGCATCATACTGCTGAAGTACTATTTACCTAACTACGAAGTCGCTATCAATCATATTTGCCACCGACCAACGCATTGCCAGTCATTTAGATATCCTTTTGTCAGAATACACGGACGTTTCCATAAGGCTGCTATCTGCAGTCATATTTTTCTCCATGCGATTTTATGCTGACATTGAAATGATCCTGGCTAGTTTGTACAAAAATATAGGTCGATATTGAATTCTGCCTGCACAAAACAACACAGACATATAGCCTATATAGGTTACAACGACCAGCAATAAATATATCCACGGAGCCTGAAGTATGTCATCCCCACCGTGTAACTGGTATTAACATTGCGTGAAGATAAAAAGTCAATATTAGACAGTCTTCAGACACGCACATTTTAGCATATCAAAATAGAACTCGGTAAGACAAGACAAACAGACACAATAAATTATGGTTTCTGCCCTTCACGATGTCCAGTGGTGGGCTGGGTTAGCGTAGTCGATACAACGACTGGCTACGGGCTGGACGGCCAGGGGATCGAATCCAGGTGGGGGTGAGATTTTCCGTGCCCGTGAAAGCCTGGGGCCCACCTAGCCTCCTGTACAAGGAGTACCCGATCTTTCTCGGGAGTAAAGTAGCCGGGGCGTGGAGTTGACCACCCACTCCTACCTAGCGCCGAGGTTAAAGAAAGAATGGAGCTATACCTCTACTACCCTCTGGGCCTTCATGCCTGTTCTAGGTGATTTTAGCAAGAAACTCCATAGAATATAAATCTTCTCGAGGATCCAGTGGTAGCTCAGCTCGTCAATAAAATCTCCGCCTTATATGGATTTCCTAGCATTTCGATTCATATTCTTAACATTCGAACCGCGACCCATTGATTGGCTACCCGGAGGTTCCGCCAGGCACGTGATAGGACAGTACACTGAAATGTACTAAGAATTATTACGTACACGCCCTGCAAAGTTATATTTAACTAAACCAAAACATGGTACAAAGTCTTCGTCAGGCAATAAGAAGAAATTTAGTGAAGACACTCCGTATTTTAGAATCCATCCATCCGCAAGTTCTTCATAAAACCAAGCAATGAACTCCTACCTACTTCAAGTTAAAGCAAAGTTTCCAACACGAAATGATTTTTTGCAAAAATCAAATATCCTTCATTTTCACAACCAAGCTACATGTTTTGACCCTCAGCGGGTACTTATCAAGCTATTCGCATATTATCGTTTTCTACGTGTTTATCCGAACAGCCTGAAGATGAACCACTAAGGGTCAAAACACGTAACTTTATTTAAAACGAAGGATATGTGTTTTTCCAATAAATCAAATTGTGCTTTAGCCTCAACCAATTTACTGTACAGACCTACACAGCGGGATGTCACACATCAAAAATGAACCCCACGCTGAGACATTTCTATCTACGCCTAGGTCTTAAAAATTCGTCTCTTTTCCTTGAGGTTTTCTTACCAAAACTTTCGTAGGTACGTCCCCATGGATCCTACATGTCCCGTCCGTCTTATACTCTTTGATCTAATCACCCTTAAATATTAGGGTACAGCTCCTAAACATGTGTCTCCTATCCTTTATTTATCTCTTTCATGCCGAAACATCTCCCTCAGTCGTGACTATTTCCCACTTCATCAGTCACAATCACCTAATCATTCGACGTTTAGAGTATATAACGTACGCAGCTGAGAAAAAGTTTACAAATAAACTAAAAAGAAACACTGGGCTACAAGCCGGAACGTCGCGGGTTCGATTCCCGATGGTGTCATTGGAATTTTTCCTTGACATAATCGTTTCGGTCGCACTATGGCCCTGGGGTCGACTCAGCCTCTAACAGAAATGAGTACCAGGAATATTTCCTGGGGGGTAAAGGCGGCCGGTGCGTAGGGCTGACAACCTTACCACCTTAATGTGCCGATTGTTTAGAAATCTGGGAGCCTCAACCTCCTGGAACCCTAAGGGTCTGTCCAGGCCTGTAATGGGATTGCTTTACTAAACAGAAAACATACCACATGACAACTGAGAATAAGCTAACCGGATAGCGGATTCCCTCATGACAAATTAGGTTATGTCTATAAATGTAATGAATGTATGTATTACGTCATCAAATTGGCTCGCTTCCAGAACATTCCGAATTACAGGCGGTGAGGACCGGAACACATTGGAAGCAGACGCAGAATTCAGTGTTTTGGAAGGCCGTTACAAGTTATAAGTGTTGGTGCATGCTGCTAGCTACTGCGGCACGGTGAAACGAGATGGCAACGTGTGCTCCAGTGAAGCAAATGTATTTTATCCGTATTACTTTTCAGTCATAGAGGGACAACACCGCGTCAAAAACTCTTCTCTGTGCAGATCCGTATGGCGTTGTGTCGCAACAGGACCGCCAGAAAATATCTGGACCTGACAGGAAGTAAGAACAGACTGGAGAAAATTACATAACGAGAAGCTTCATAATTTGCGCTTTAAACAAATATTATTAGGGTGATCACAGAGAACGAGATGGGCATGATATGCAGTACTCAAAGAAAAGATGATATATGCGTGTAGAATTTTAATCAGAAGGAAAATTCAGGGTTATGTGGGAGCAAAATATAAAAAAAAAACTACTTTTAAATGAACAGGCGTTTTTGAACGCGCGTTGCATTCATTTTGGCTCAGGATAGAAACCGGTGCTAGACTCTTGTGAACGCGGGCAAAAACTTTCGGATATCATGAGAAATGGAAAATTTTTGTAACTAGATGGGCGAAAGTTAGCTATTAAAGACGGACTTTGTGCTATGACGTTGGTTAGTTAAAATCCTTGGGGAATGCGCGTCCACTTTAATGGATTACGACACTCGACTTTACGTAACACAACAATCACAGCATGGCAGAGTGTTGGAAGGCCAGGACATTGAATGCATGAAGCGCCAAACGGTCCCCAGCCTCATTCTAATGCGATCGTATATATACCGCGTACAATCAGGGCACCCAACCATAAAGTTTCCGACTTTTTCAGTAAGAAACGAAAAATGTGTGTACCTATAATATGAGTATCGATGTCAGGTTCTCATGCGAAGATTACTATCTTCTCGTATGTCACCGTGTAGTCTGGCACGTATTTATAACTGTTTCGGAGAAACCTCCTGACTCCATCTACAGGATAGAATGCTGAATATGGAGGCAGCAGCTTTCTTCGAAAGATTTAAAACTAGTTACCACGTTACACGGCGTCACATACCAGAAGACAGCAGTAATCTTCTCCTGAATATCGTTCACAAATTTGCTGTCAATAGCCGTGACTCCGCTATGGGCTGCGAACCAGGCTTGCGAGCCGTTTACATATGAAAGGACATTTCGGTCGCCATCCTGTCTCCTAAAAACAGGTTTTAATTTTTTTCCGCAACATAATGCAGGGAGTTCGAGCCGTCACAAAAAAAGATACTCCACGTCTAAATCTTCGGAATCATCAAAAATATTTCGTTCGATTTTCCAAGTTGGGACAAAATTTGATTAGAAATTCTTGTTATACGGACAGCGGACACTGCAGAAACAGGAACACTCCCGAGAAAACTGGCCTTTCAAAACAGTTTATTATTTTATGATTTTCATCTACTATCACATGAAAGTTGAGGACTCAGCATTTAGGCACTGTGATGCTACCACCTAAAAATTTGAATAGTTTCCGTTTTGGAAACGATAAAGTTTGACTTTAAAAACTATGGTACTGGCATCCACTGCACGATATTGATATCGAATATCAGGAAAACCTGCGATTTCTTTAAAAATTCTGAGACACGTATTCAAATGCAAAAAAAAAAAGCTACTCATTACTTCTTACACCTCGCTAATCACCTACACATATTATTATTATTATTAATCACCTGAACGTATGATCTTCATAACACTAAAAGTAAATCGTTTTTAAGCAACTCTGTCACGCACTATTCGAAACATCTGGTTTATGCGGTCTTTATAAAGGTAAAGCAACCCCATTACAGGCCTGGACAGGCCCTTAGGGCTCCAGGAGGTCGAGGCTCCCAGATTTCTAGACAATCGGCACATGAAGGTGGTAAGGTTGTCAGCCCTACGCACCGCCGCCTTTACTCCTCAGGAAAGATTCCTGGTACTCATTTCTGTTAGAGGCTGAGTCGACCCCAGGACCATAGTGCGACCGAAACGATTATGTCAGTGAAAAATTCCAGTAACACCATCGGGAATCGAACCCGCGACGTTCCGGTTTGTAGCGCAGTGCCTCAACCAACTGCGCCACCGCGGCCCCTATGCGGTCTTTATGCCAGTGTATAACAAGGAAAGACCATATGGTAATGAAGTATCCAGCTTGTTTTAAACAAAGCTTATACTAGAAGTTTTAGGCCAATATGGCGACGGCGCGAACATGAGGTTATGTTTTGAAAATAGAAACCAGTCATTGCAGGTCGGGTCCAACCCAGCCTAGTTATTACTTAATAATATTTTAAACAAGACTGGAATCGGATATTTTTGACACACGTCACAAATTAATCTAGTATCTCCTAAACGTTAGTTAAACGAGGAATATAATGAATATCAAAAATCGACAAACTTCCTTATATAAATTTAACAGACAATAATAATGTATATTCTGTTATAAGTCTCACCTTCTACTGGAACACGTAGGAACTGATTACCAAATTATACACACGCTAAAATGTATCTTTTCACAGTGACAGATCTGACACGTTTTACTTCCCCAGGCCCACAGGAATTAAAAGGCCACAGAGAACAGCTCGACTACTTGCACGTAAGAATTACAGCTGAGCACGACTGGATAGGCAGTCTGGTTGGCCGGTCAGTCAACCAATACTTGCCAGCAGCTCGACACCTCCTCCGCGCTCCTCACTGACAAAACAAAAAGAGAACAGACAGTGTGCGACCTCTACACCACGACGCAAACCTGAACAACAGGTTTCTGAAGCACTGTGCTAACTTCATTTCACCATCACCAAATCACGTTAATTGCTGAGACATAATACACCAAGATGCTGTGGTCTAATGGTTTGTGACAACGTGTACACTTCGCGAGAGCATACTGTCAACATACTGAGGTAGCAACCCTGAATATGAAGGCAATACGTGCCTTCGTAACGTTGGTATTCGTTTATTAGGCAACGCGGCGTTGTAACCCAAAATTTCAAAATATGAATTCTTATCGACGTCAAAACCTCAAATTTGATTGATCATGAATATAAAAAAGGATAACTGTAGCAGTAACCAAAAAAATGTGATAAAATTAGTCACTACATAATATGTCATTCAATTTATATTACCACCAGCTGAAATTAGCATAGGGGCTCCGAACTGGTTCGATTTGGTGAAGAATACCCAAATTCATCTTGCAAAACATAGCAAGAGAGCACTTGGGGTGGGGGGAGGCGATGAAGAGATGAAAAGATAACACTAATACGGATCTCAGAGAAATATGGTATGAAGGTTAGAGTAGATTTAGCTGGACAACACAAGGCCCAAAAAGAGGTCCCTGTAAACACCGTGAAGAACAACCAGGTTCCTTACAATCAGATTAATAAACATCCAACGAAGACCTTGTACCATTAACATGAAGTAAGACGTATAAAATAGACTATCACTCCCACTTTAGATGTTCGGACAGCCTCCATGTTGGTATTATTGACAGTAGGAATTAGAAATACGAAAGTGCGGTATCATGCTTCTGCTGCCGTCCGAGGATTAGGCTCAACAATATATTATATATAGACGTGTATGGGGCTATAAGATCAAAATTAATGTAAGGAGACGGGGAAAGAAATGTTGCGGTTTCATCCATTGGCTTTATATTGATACTGAATTTTATAAAAATCCGTCATTTGGTTCAAAGTGACGGATAGTCGAATGGAAGACCATAAACAACCGTAACAGAATTCTAGACATTCACCAACAAAATGCACAAATCACTAACAAGGTGCAATCAGCCCTTTATCATAGTCAAAACCTACACATGTTTCGGCTCTCTATAAGCCATCATCAGGGGTTTTTCAATAGTGCTTTTCAAATGCTGGATAGATCTGCTAATGACACTCGTAAAGTTTTGCACTGTTTATAATCATAAAACAGTGCAAAACTTTACGAGTGTCATTAGCAGATCTATCCAGCATTTGAAAAGCACTATTGAAAAACCCCTGATGATGTCTTATAGAGAGCCGAAACATGTGTAGGTTTTGACTATGATAAAGGGCTGATTGCACCTTGTTAGTGATTTGTGCATTTTGTTGGTGAATGTCTAGAATAATAAAAATGCACGGTGAATTAAGACTAAAAACCGTAACAGAAGTTTACTTGAAATTACTTTTGAAGCATCTATGTCAGTATTTTTTTTTTTAGTAATTGGTAAGTCCAAAGCAGACTCAACTACAATTATTACTCGCGACTGTTACAGATAAAACCAGACGTGTAAAAGTGAGCCTTAGCCTAACGTCAATACTAACAGTGGCACTTCCTGCACACCAGGTGTAGCTTCTAACTAACGGAAGATAAATGGTGAAAAGGAAAAGTACATGAATCACTTGAAGGTTAACGATCAAAATTATAACCAGTAACGTGGCTGATAACGTAACGTTACACCATTTGAACAAACAATGTGTCAGTAACAGTCACATCCTCTGGGATGTTAACGGCGTGTCGACTGGCAAATAGTTACCGATGCTTCGAAGGAGCGTCGGGTCATGCAGTCCGCCTTGGACCGCATGACCCTGAAAATGGAAGCACTAGGCTCCAGGGAAACGTTTGGTAACTACTTACTAGACGACACCGCGTAACATCCCAGAAGACTTGAAACTTCGCACCGCCATGTGAAACTCGTATATTCAAATGACGTGTCGGTTTATAAGGAATACAGTCTGCGGCACAATATTGTAAGCAGTTCAGATTAATAAAAGTCCTTAAGATTAAAACAGAAGATTGAGTCACCTGCAGTTTCTGTTCAGCATAAACTTGCTGGGCAAGGCAGAAGCAATTTTCTTACTACAGCTGCAACAAGTTCATATTTTAATTGAACCTCACATTCCAGTTAGTTTTTATGAATCATGAACTGATGCCCCAACAATTATAGCATAAAATGTACATAAAATGTGTGCCATTTTATTTTGTGTTGTTTTACTCCATTAAAGCAAACTAATTACCAAACGAGCAAAGTACTTCTTTGAAAAGTATAAGTAGCTTAGCAGACAAATCCCCCGCCTATTAAGAAACCTGAAATTTCGACAACATATTCACAACAGTTGAACTCTGATCCCTAGTACAAGGTACACACAAATCTGGTTCATATCGTTAACTACAATCTCTTTCAAAACACATTTTGATAACAACCATACATCTGTGCCTAAGTATCGCAATCTCTTTCTTCACCTCACGTTTCCCATAACACAAAGCGGAAGTAGAAGGTGAAAGAAAACGTGAAAAAGAGGAAAAAAACCTGGACGTGAATTCTTATTTTGTATTGTATTTTTGTCGCATTTCCAACCCTGTGAGACACGTTTCTTACGTCGTGACGTCATGCAAGTCTGGCAGAGAGGTGGGTTTGTCTAGATCTATGAAGATACTATTCACCCTGAAAAAATAACGTACCTCACTAAACTTCCGTTCGTAAAAGTGAATGAGAAAATTTTTGTCTGGATTTAACACTACATCGTTAAAATCAGTAGCCTGAAACTCATGTAAATAATATCTAAAGTTATTAATTTCACATTGTGTTCACCGTGCATCTTGACGTTAATTTCACATTGTGTTCACCGTGCATCTTGACGTTAATTTCACGTTGTGTTCACCGTGCATCTTGACGTTAATTTCACGTTGTGTTCACCGTGCATCTTGACGTTAATTTCACGTTGTGTTCACCGTGCATCTTGACGTTAATTTC
This sequence comes from Reticulitermes speratus, assembly GCA_021186555.1. Classification (NCBI taxonomy): domain Eukaryota; kingdom Metazoa; phylum Arthropoda; class Insecta; order Blattodea; family Rhinotermitidae; genus Reticulitermes; species Reticulitermes speratus. The sequence continues at coordinate 9,671,782 of JAJKFL010000012.1, forward strand.
ACGTTGTGTTCACCGTGCATCTTGACGTTAATTTCACGTTGTGTTCACCGTGCATCTTGACGTTAATTTCACGTTGTGTTCACCGTGCATCTTGACGTTAATTTTCAGTTTTTTTTTAACCAACGAATGCACTTTTTTGTTTTTATTTTCGTATGTCTGTTCAATTCACCCTACACATGTTTCGGCCGTGACTCGGCCATCATCAGGGGTACATTGATAAGGTCACTTCACTGTTCACTGGTCCAACGACACAGTGCTCTATATTCACAATTTACAGTGCTATACTATATACTTCAAACGCAAGATAAATACTACATACACCAAGACATTTCAAGAAACTACTTAAAGAAATTGTGTATACTGGTGATTACCAATGTAAATAATAGCCTTAAACAGTGTAACGGTTCTGTGATAATACCAAATGGACTAGTGAACAGTAAAGTGACCTTATCAATGTACCCCTCATGATGGCCGAGTCACGGCCGAAACATATGTAGGGTGAATTGAACAGAAATACGGAAATAAAAATAAAAAAGTGCATTCGTTGGTTAAAAAAACTGAAAATTAATCTAAAATTATGTTCGTGCCTCGCTGAAAACCTACTGCGTCCCCATTAGGCAGACTTCAGCTGTTAATATTGTAAAGGGAAATAATCACTGTTCATTTTGAGACCCATACCAAGCAAACATATGCACTCGCTGGGCACAGCACTGTCGTCTTAGCATTAAAGTAGGTAGTACAGCATACAGTACCCACAGCGCCTGAAAGGCCATCACAAGTAAATATTAAGTACAGCATGCACTAAATACTTTTATTAATCACATGCGACATATGGCACAGCAGTTCCGCGGTTAACACTCAGTACCTCCCACTTCCGGAAAGCTGGTCGTGGAACTTCAGCCTAGCACCTCTTTTCCTAGCTTGTGCAGGCGAAGAAAAGATAACCGGACAATACTACATTCATATCTTTAACATTTTTGTTTCAGATTCTACTATTTTCTTTGAAATCTTAAATCATAGGCCTCAACTGGACTTCGGAGGATGTTAGCACATTTTTATGGCGACCTTACTGGACACCATCCCAGGTACCCGGTTTCCTGACCACTTGTGAACAACTTATTGTTCCCAGGTACCCGGTTTCCTGATCACTTGTGGACAACTTATTGTTCCCAACCCGGTTTCCTGACCACTTGTGGACAATTTATTGTTCCCAAGCCGGTTTCCTGACCACTTGTGAACAATTTATTGTTCCCAACCCGGTTTCCTGACCACTTGTGGACAACTTATTGTTCCCAACCCGGTTTCCTGACCACTTGTGAAAAACCTATTGTTCCCAGCCCGGTTTCCTGACCACTTGTGAACAACTTATTGTTTCCAACCCGGTTTCCTGACCACTTGTGGACAACTTATTGTTCCCAACCCGGTTTCCTGACCACTTGTGGACAACTTATTGTTCCCAACCCGGTTTCCTGACCACTTGTGAAAAACTTATTTTTCCCAACCCGGTTTCCTGACCACTTGTGGACAACTTATTGTTCCCAACCCGGTTTCCTGACCACTTGTGAAAAACTTATTGTTCCCAACCCGGTTTCCTGACCACTTGTGGACAACTTATTGTTCCCAACCCGGTTTCCTGACCACTTGTGAATAACTTATTGTTCCCAACCCGGTTTCCTGACCACTTGTGGACAACTTATTGTTCCCAACCCGGTTTCCTGACCACTTGTGAATAACTTATTGTTCCCAACCCGGTTTCCTGACCACTTGTGGACAACCTATTGTTCCTGCAGTAGGGATTCTCAATCCCTGCCTCCCGCCCATCGCTAGCCCAATACACACTGCCAATTAACTCCAACACTAGTAAGCCACACATATACTACATACTATGCTCTTACCTGCCTTGTTATCTGCATCCTCCCGTTTCTTACTGCAGCGGTTCATCTCACTGACCGCAGAACGACTGATGACTTCCCGCAGCTGTAGAGTTTAACCCGCGCTTTGCTTTATTCAGTCTTTTTCTTTCAACTGCGTAAACAACAACAATAACAACACATACGGAAGAACGAAACAAATCTGCGTACTGAGAAAATATCACACACAAAAAAAAATCAGTGTTGCTGCTACTGCTGCAATGACGAAGGACAATCATGTGAACTGATATGGTGAGGTCCATCATCAGTCTTCACACAGGGCCAGGAAACAAAACGCACTGGGCAAGTCAGACGCTGAGGTACATAACAAAGAGTGTATATTGTTCCCAAAGCGTCCAATGTTCTTAGTTTATACAACCACTTGACAAAAATACAAGAAATAATGTACATACACACACATGTACACACTGTAGATCATTTATTTCAGAAACCAACACAAACAATTCAAGGTTGCTCTATACCTTGTGTCAGGCACACACATTTAGCGATAAACCAGTGATATGTACAAAGACTATCTGTCGCCCAAGATATGTGCGATAAACGCAGGTGAATACGTTATCTGTGGTGTTCCTTATATAACAGTGACCGCAATACCAATGTGACGTGGTACCGTACGTAACCGTCGGGCCAGGCCTGCTCCTATGAACACTTCTTAGTGGGGAAACTGCAATGGTCTACCTGGATGATTGTGAAATACCGCTCAAGAAAATCTCTGGATGACAAAGTGTGACGCTTGGCTGATCAAGTAAATGCCAGGGGCATCTCAAAAGAACTCGCTAGGTGAGATAGGCCTTGTTCGTAACACATCTCGCTGCAGTAACCCGTTTCTCTTAGAATCCTGATATTGTTTGTGGTTGCTGATTATCTGAACACGAACATACGCCTATTACAAATTGCGGTCGTTGCAACGGTAAAGTACCTGAACAGAATAAAAACAGCCAAGTTGTGCAAGTTTCAAAAACGTAAACTAATTCTACTTAGACTTAAATAATGTAACTTAAACATATAGCAGAACACGTAATCCCAGTTTGAAGAAAAAAAGATTTCGCCGCTTCCAAATAAAACAAAAGGAAACCAGTAAAAACAAAAATTTCAACATAAATATAGTGACACAATTTATAATCCCAGTTTACATTAAAAATAAAAGATTTCATTGCCCCCAAATCACATGAAAGGGAAACAGTCAGTAACAAGCATTTAAAAACGGATTGTGATACATAAAATCCTACTTAGTATTGTGACGATAATTAACGTGAGAATTGAAACTTTCGTACAAAGAAAATACATGCACTGCCAAGGGGTATTCTTAAAATTTAACTTTTTCCTGGAGCATCTTTCGATATACTCATTACGTTTTCAAGTAAAGTGAAACGACAGACACAGAATTTCAGGTGATACGTAGCCAAATTTTACAATTTGAACCAAAACTGCTTAGTATTAAGTCCCTCAATGTCCACTTTCATTTACAGACGTGAGGATGGAAAAAAACTGGCATAATGAGGTAAGTGGCGTTCAGAAAGCGATGGGAAAGGCGGCTTAAATATCGTACCAATGGTTTACAAATGTAACTTGACAAACATAACGATGAAAACAGAACACGTAATAATTACAGTTTTTAAAATCACTAACCTTCCTTTTCCAAGAAATATTACCTTCTTTATCTATTAATATCACTTCGCTGTCCAACTGCTGTTAAGAAATGCGTAATAACTCGTAGCGCAAAATTAAGATAACTCCATAGTTATGTAAATGAAATAGTATGATATTCATTTGCTGATTAAATACAACGCAAAATACACAGAGATATGGTGCAACCTTAAAAATTCATATATCAACTCTACACAAAATACACACAATGAAAGCAAAATGAAATATACAATTCATCTGATTTAAGCAATGAAATACACAGTGCATATACACAAATGTGTTAACGGCTCTTCCATTATACGGATGTCAATATCATGCATCAGCACTTCAATGTTAAAAACAGTACAAAAGGACCCACTTGGAGCTTCATACAAGCCACATTAACAGCCTACGAAAAAAAAAAAATCGCTGATGACAGGATTAAAATAAAAATGAAGCACCCTAAACAACAAGATGCTGACACATTTTCATTCGGCCATCGCGTTTATCTGATCCTGTCACGTCAAAAACACAACTAAATCCGTGCTTTATAAAAAAACGCATTTAATGTACATGTACCACTCAGCATACTCTTGATTTCGGAGAGATGTTTGTCGGACTGACACATTAAACTGTTTCTTCGCACGACTATACCAACCAATACGCTTCCTTGAACTATACATCTGTGCTGCTAACTCACACATTCACTCACACTCAACTGTGGCAAAACATATTTATTGAAGCATCTGCGTCATATACCAAGGACATGGAGAAGAGTTTACCAAAAGCATAAGATGGCCCTGTGCCAATGATCTGCTTGTTAGATTTATGTTGATGCGGTAATTGAACATTAAAACAGACAAAGTGCAGAAGGGCCCGTCAGACATGCACAGAGTTATACAGTTAAATGTGAGCTACAAAACACATGTGAGATTTTAGATTCGAAAGGTCACGGCATTTCGGGCTGTGACGCCGAATAATTTAATAGATACGTATTTTCGGGGGAATTTGCTGCCTCCGTCTTCAGAGTAAGATACAGGCATCAGGTTCTCCTGAAACGCCGGCACTTAAACTTCCATACAACATAATAGGACAACAACAGAAAAAATATCTTATGCAAATTAAACCACAATCACCAACAATGAATGCACTGATCAAAATTCACAAAGAAAATGAACCAATACGACCTGTCGTAAACAGACTCCACTGTAGTACTCCTCACCGCATAACACGTAGTACACTCTGCTCCACGCAAAAACATTTCATATGCTTTTAATACCACGATCCCACACGCCAGCAGTTCCACAATCTACCATCTACAGTGCTTTTATAATTTTACAACTTTTAGAGAATCTTTTTACAAGATTTTAACTTATGTTTCAAAGTGCAGATAGAATATTTTAAATCATGTGTTGAAGTGACTGTAGCTTTTAGCAATAAACCCCCCTGACGATGATCCTAGGATCGAAACACGTGTAGGGTACAATTTTAACAATTTTATAATAAAGCTACTTAAAAAGTGGTTTTAGTGTGCATCAGTTGGTTTATAACTTAATTTAATATGATCGGCTCCGTTTAATTAAAGCCCGCAACTTCACAAATAAAAATTCTCAAACTCACCGATTACGCAAATACTTCCTGCTACAGCAATTTAAAGTGGCTCGATTTCACTCAGAATTAAGTTACACTTAGTCGACAAATTGTAACGAAGATTTGAATCAATTTCAAGGACATCTCTAGAACCAGAATCAATACCACGAGGAAAACTAGACGCTGCTTGTTACAAGATGTCTGATTGACAAATCTACAGGGGCTGTCTAAGTCAGACGGAGATGTTAATCTGCAAGGCCATATAGCATGACGTAATGAAGAAGTAAATGAGGTGGCGAGAGGAATTTTATTTATGTTAACCGTCAGCCACAAAAGTCGGCTCTATAATTTCAGTCAGCGTTTTAAAACGCTTAACAAGTCAAATAGGTAGAAGCGTGTTCATGAATTCTGATGTGTCTAAACTAAGCAGGAAAGATGGAAAAACAACAGCTCTTTATTGAGCACTTGCCCAGTAAAAGGAAAGTTACAGATTCAGTCAACAGCTCTGAAAAACTCAGATCGACACGATATTAAATTTGATGTTAGGTCCACAGATAATCGGCTGATCAATTACTTGCAGACAAACAAACTCCAAGAAAAATTTCCCTTCAGTTTAAGGCCGTAATAAAACTTAGGAAACACCAGGATTGTTCAGAAAAGTTTAAAAATCCCTGGTATGAAACACAGCATCAACGTCATAGGCTAGCAGATTATGATCCATCCACCTTCTGCTTCTCTTATCAAAACAACGTTCTATACGCCTCGTCACAAAAATATATGGTTTGAAAACAGACAACAGGTGTTGTAACTTCGGTGTTGCAGTCTGGAACATAATACAACTCCCAGACTTCCCATCAATTTCATTCCCTTGTGACAGAAGCAATTCCCTTCTTCGGTCATGTATCTACCCAATAGGCTATTTGGATCTATTCGTTGTGTGTTCCTTGGCACAGACATTTGTATTTATTTTGTATGTCACTGAATCACCAAGCACATCAGTCAGACCCTTAACGCTCTGAACATGAAACTTTCTGAATTCAAAAATTCACTTCACACTAAACGAACCTACGGTCACCAAGATCATAATTCAGTCGTATAAAATCAGACTGCAGTGTTAAAACGCAAGCAGTAAGCACTAAAATATACGACTTATCAAATCTTCCGGGATGTTAAGCTATGTTTGTGGTAGGATCGTAGTGCCTTCACCGTCAGGGTCATCTTCTAGGACTACGTGAACCTGACGACAAAAGCGCTAGATCCGTCACAACGTGGGTAACTATTTACCAGTCGATAGTACAGTAGTACAGCAGTATCCACTGAACTTTACAGGTTTCCTATATTCATCAAAGTAATACCATGAATCCTTTTAACTTAACAAATTAAAGACTGCCAATCGCAATACAGGCCACTTTTTCATTTCCTTTCATAGACTTTATTTAGAACAAATTCCTGATATATCATAATCCTTATCTGGCTGGCCATTATTCATCAAGGTTCACGTAAAATCCTTAAAATCAAGCTATTTTGAAGGCCAAGTCTGAAAAAATCTAGATTTTAAATCGGTAATTATATTGCAAAAGCCGATCCCAGTGGCCGTGCGGTCTAAGGCGTGGGTCTTCAGCCGATCGTTTACTAGGATCATGGGTTCGAATCCCACCGGGGGCATGGATGTCTATCTCTTGTGAGTGTTGTGTGTTGTCAGGTAGAGGTCTCTGCGACGAGCTGGTCTCTCGTCCAGAGGAGTCCTACCGACTGCGGTGTGTCTCAAATGTGTGTGATCATGAAACCTCGACGAAACGAGGAGGCCCAGGCCCATATAAGGCTGTCGAGCCATAGGAAAAAAAATTATATTGCAAAAACACTCCACATAATTATGCGACTCGAATGTGACCTCAGACATCACGCATGTCATGATTTAAGTTCACTGATCAATATAGGATAAAAACAAACTGGACCTGAAGAAATTCTTGTAAATGCTACGAACAAGCAACAGTATACATCTCTTTGTTTCCCGTTGGTTTGTACTACGGCAATTCACCGCACATGTCAGAAACAGCAGGCGCATAATTCAGCCTTTTACTTTGTTGCTCCAAAGGTTGGTACGGGTATATCATGTCACAAACAGCCCGTTTCGTATACACTTTCAGAAAAATCCCACATTACTATATACCAATTCCATAAATCTGACAAGAACAAGCATGAAGAAAATGTATGCCTATGTAAGAAAAGATTCGAACTGTCTTATACAATCTATGTGCGACATATTTTCTCGATTAATCCCTTAATTATTATTTTATTTAAGGACAATGTGCCAACTACAGAGAGTAGGAAAGTATCTGACAGAAGGGGGGGGGGGGTATGGTATGTTTAAGCTTACTGTCCCCGCATCTGAGATTCGAATCTCAAAGCCAGCCAGCCAGCCAGCCCCACACACACACACACACACACACACACACACACACACACACACAAATAACACTGAAGTTTATTAATACAGTAAAAACCTGTCTATAACTGAATCCAAAGACATCCAAAAATATTTTCCGTTTTCAACAGATTTGTGCTTGAAAAATGCAATCTGCTTACTACGTCCTACGGCATCCAACATCCTGTTCAACGCTTACCGGTGTGGAGCGGCCGAAGCGTCAGGCTGGCCACGTGCCTCTATCCAGCGCCAAGGTTAAGAATGACTGCAGCAATACCTCCACCCACTATGTACTTTCATGGGGCGCGCAGAAACAAATTTACATTTTACATTTATCTCTTTACTTAGTAGGCAACCTTAAATCAAGTTCTGTATCCCAATGTCGCACTACGGCCCTGGGGTCGACTCAGCCTCTAACAGAACTGAGTACCAGGAATATTTCCCGGGGGATAAAGGCAACCGGTGCTTAGAGCTGACAACCTTACCACCTTCATGTGCCGATTGTCTAAAAATCTGGGATCCTCAACCCCCTGCAACCCTAGGGGCCTGTCCAAACCTGTAATGGCATTGCTTTACCTCTTTTCTGCATCCCAATAACTCTTCTTGACCACCACAGCTATAAGAAAAGAAAGAAGCAAGCGTCCTTGGATTTTACCACAGATGCATATCTTACTGATTATAAAGGAGTAAGAAAATTTTAGGTTGTTGCGAGTCACGAGGTGCTCACAGCGGTAAACATCAGGACTGTGGGTTTCTGAGATGGAACGCCGTGTAATTAGGTACGTCATCGTTTCGCAGGAAACCATTGCTCCACCTTCCGGGGTGACAGATGTTACTGTATTTAATTTCTAACCGAATTTCGACTTCCTGCATTTTAACTTAAATAGTGAATACTCGTATTAGGGACTCCAAAGCCTTAATCAAAACCTTGATTTAACTGATTTCTTTTGCGATCACAATACTGTCTCTGTCCTACGCATTACAAAGTAAAATTTGATTAACGGTCGTATTTGCTAACAATAATTAAAACGCGCAGTGGGGCGACCCAAATATTTTTGCGGACTAAGTTTGCCACACCTTGATCTTAAGCAGATGGTCTTTATGGATGTTAACTGACACAGTCAGTAGGCTACAGAGACAATGGCGCATTCTGTAGTGCCAGTCGACCTTAGCGTTCCATCATGATAGAGCTCTCTTAAAAGAAGAACGATTATTTACTGCTCAGAGTACATCAGGCAACAGCGTACTTCTATAAATGAACTTAGAATGCAGACGTTTAATTTAGATACGTCACACTTATAGGACACTCTACATAGCATACATCTACATAGCATACTGGAAAACTATATTAGAATAATCGATACCACTTCTGCCTGTACAAATGATTAACGACAAGATGACGAACTACGAAGTTCAGATTGCCTTTGTCTATTTTAAGTCACGTTTGCTAAATACGCATTTGCATTGAACGGGCCGTCTCAACAGAACTGAAACGGCTGACAGTTGATGAACACGCCAGCTGGGAAAGATTGAGTATAACAAGGCCTTGCCAAGTTCGGTTCGAGTGCTTGGTGTAAAGGCTATACAGCTTCATACAGCTGTTCTCACTTGATGTAGTCTAGGCTATACAGCTTCATACAGCTGTTCTCACTTGATTTAGTCTAGGCTATACAGCTTCATACAGCTGTTCTCAGCTTGATGTAGTCTAGGCTATACAGCTTCATACAGCCGTTCTCAGCTTGATGCAGTCTAGGCTATACAGCTTCATACAGATGTTCTCAGCTTGATGTAGTCTAGGCTATACAGCTTCATACTGCTGTTCTCAGCTTGATGTAGTCTAGGCTATACAGCTTCATATAGCTGTTCTCACCTTGATGTAGTCTAGGCTATATAGCTTCATACAGATGTTCTCAGCTTGATGTAGTATAGGCCATACAGCTTCATAAAGCTGTTCTCAGCTTGATGTCGTCTAGGCTATACAGCTTCATACAGCTGCTCTCAGCTTGATGTAGTTTAGGCTATACAACTTCATACAGCTGTTCTCACTTGTTGTAGAATAGGCTATACAGCTTCATACAGCTGTTCTCAGCTTGATGTAGTATAGGCCACACAGCTTAATACAGCTCTTCTCAGCTTGCTGTAGTCTAGGCTACACAGCTTCATATAGCTGTTCTCAGCTTGATGTAGAATAGGCCATACAGCTTCATACAGCTGTTCTCAGCTTGATGTATTCTAGGCTATACAGCTTCATACAGCTGTTCTCAGCTTGATGTATTCTAGGCTATACAGCTTCATACAGCTGTTCTCAGTTTCATTAAATCTTATAATATTTAACGACTTTATTTCAACCCGTATAAGCAGCGTCGAATCAAATTGGAAGATAATCGTGAATCGTAAGTAGGGATTTAGAAGGCGGTAACATATTTCGACATTCACTTTCACACTAAAAATAAATCAACACCTCAGTCAAGACTTCAGGTAAGGAATTTATACCGAGTATTCCCTGAACACATGTGTACACAGACAGTGTTACGCTAACATTCTAGTTACATTTACTATTCTTATAAACATCGCACTTAATGGCGAGCATAAACAAATGAACAATCAAATATCGAGGTCGAAACGGTAGACCTTACTTCGCAATCAGGTGGTGCTGGGTTAAATCTCGGCCCGCAGACTGGCTATCCTAATAATATCCGTAGTTTTCCTCAGTTGCTCCGAATAAATTACGCGACATCACTTCTAATTAGCCCATGACCGCTTTTTTCCAGATGCATACCACGTGATTCAGCTTTCTAATCCATTGTACGATTCAACGTTATGTGGCGTGAGCCAATGCCAGCGTCGTTAAATAAATCACGCATAAATAAATAAATAGATAAATAAATAATAAGAATAAAGATTATTATTTTCATGCCCCATAATTTTTTATCTTAGTCTCTGTCTCCAGATATTTTACACAACCCTGATATGGCGTATTCTGGACCTCAACAACGTATTCTGTGACAGTAAAAGCTATTACATAAAATGGGAATGCCGTAGCGAAATTATAAATGGATTCAGCATGAGTATCTACAGAACTGTCACGGAAGTTCTAATTGAATGCCGCTTTGTCTAGGTCGTTTCCGGACCATTTCCGTACCATGCAGGTAATAGCTACCGGCATACAGAAGACATGCGTCGAATAAACGAAGCAACCAGCATTTGTCCTTTTTAATGGGTAAACACATCATTCCAACAAGTGGAACTCGACGCTTGTGACACAGTGAGGACTTGCCATATTTGTGCAGGTCAAAGGTAATGAGAACAAGGCAACAGGAATTACAAGCGAAATGGGTTCGTCCCTATCTTCATGTGAGTGTGCTTTATATGGACCAATGCCATCAGGCCTGCCTCATAGGTATGGCACAGAACATGTGACAAACGGACAGCACTCCATCGTCTATCACGATTCTTCATTCGGCTACTTAAATACGCTATGTCGAATGGAAGCAATTAGCATAATCAGCAAAGCATGATCTCAGTGAAGCGTGTAGCGTGTTAATCTTCAATAGGCAGAATCAGTATTCAAGGTTTAGGATGTTTATTTGACTTGAAAAATGTCGTTTCACATGAAGCGTTAATTCTTGTTCAATGAAATAAGATTAGCTACATTCTAGGCCTATACGTACGAATTTTAGTGCCTGAGCCACACTTGATTTGCGGGGAGTGACAAGCTGCATGTAAAGGTAAAGCAATCCCATTACAGGCCTTAACAGGCCCTTAGGGCTCCAGGAGGTTGAGGCTCCCAGGTTTTTAGACAATCGGCACATGAAGGTGGTAAGGTTGTCAGCCCTACGCACCGGCGGCCTTTACCCCCAGGAAATATTCCTGGTACTCATTTCTGTTAGAGGCTGAGTCGACCCCAGGGCCATAGTGCGACCGAAGACAAGCTGCATGTAGATCTCTTAAATGGCTCTAGACCGTGGGCGACCAACGTTTTTATGGCAAAGGGCCACACCGGATGTTGCGGACTGGTTCGTGGGCCGCACGTGGAAAATTAACATTAAATTATTGTGTAATTTTTACGGTATATACATAATTTTACTGGCTGAGGAAGAAACGGTGCTATAGGGCATGACTGATAGACTAATTTAAATTGGAAGACGCTATGGAATGGAAATGAATGTGGAAAAAACTAAGGTAATGAGAATCTCAAGGCAACCATATGTAATAAAAATTATGACACATCAAAAGCAATTGGAGAATGTAGAATATTTCAATTATTTGGGTAGCATGATAACAAATGATGCAAGGTGTAAACGTGAAATTAAATCCAGAATTGTCATAGCAAAAGCAGCATTCAATAAGAAGAAGACTCCTTTCACCTGCAAATTGGACTTAAATTTGAGGAAGAAACTAGTAAAGTGCTACATTTGGAGCATAGCTTTGTATGGTGCTGAAACGTGGACACTTCGGAAAGTGAGTCAGAAATACGTGGAAAGTTTTGAAATGTGGTGTTGGAGAAGAATGGAGAAGATCAGTTGGACCGATCGTGTGAGAAATGAAGAAGTATTACACAGAGTCAAGGAGGAGAGGAATATCGTACATACAATAAAAAGAAGAAAGGCTAACTGGATTGGTCACATCTTGCGTAGAAACTGCCTTCTGAAACACGTGATTGAAGGCAAGTTAGAGGGAAGGACAGAAATGACGGGAAGACGAGGAAGAAGACGTAACCAGCTACTGGATGACCTTAAGGAAAAGAGAAGATACTGGAAATTGAAGGAGGAAGCACTGGATCGCACCCTGTGGAGAACTCGCTTTGAAAGAGGCTACGGACCTGTCGTAAGACAGACTGCAGAATGAATGAATACGTAATTTACAAATGTGGCCGGGGGAGGGGAGGAGGGGGAAATAATACAACCTGGAGGGCCGCGGGTTGGAGAAGTATGCACTACACTATCTATACAGCACAATTTATAACGGTATTACCACTAAATTTTCGAATTCGGAGATAATAAAGCAATTTATCACACGATCTATAATTTATATTTTGAAACGTAAAAATCTCTAAACTAACTACTATTGTTTAACTGACAGTTTTCACATCAGATTGTTCCTAGGAACGCTAAGTACCTGTTCTTCCCATAAAAGTTCTACTTCCCGGTTAAGCGTGTAATGTGGCTCTTCTAGACGAACATTGTCAGTGACCCATTCATGTCCATCATCTTAAATTTCTCTTCCAATGAAGACTTTTACGAGAATATCTGACGATTGCAGAAGCAAGAAACTGACTTTCCAGATTTGTAGTCTGGTCACAAAATACACACCGAACTACATAATCATAAAACCTAACAAAATCTACGATGGACATAAAAACACTGACATAATAAGATAAGACTGCGTAATAGGCATGGATCTGGAAGGAAGTCGTCTTGGCATACCTCTGCAGTCGCCTGGATATCTGACGAAAACAATGAGAGAAACCTTAGTCAAGGAAATGACAATCAAACGAAATACAGATCATGCACCTACCCAATAGCGAAGTCGGTATAGCGACTAGGATACAGGCTGGACGGATCAGAGTTCCAGTCACGGTCGCAGAAGATCTCATCTCCAAAAATGTCCAGACCGGCTCTGAGGTCCATCCAGCCTACATTTCAATGCGTACTGAGGTTCTTTCCCCAGGTAAAGCGACCGGAGCGCCATGTGACCTCTCACCTCCAACTAGCGCTGAGGTTGAGACTGAGTGGAGCTATACATCTACTTCCCCTCTTTAGCTTCATGGCATGCACGGGACAATTTTACTTTCTACCTACCGGATACAAGACTAAAGGGTCAGAACTACACCAACTGATCTTACTGAAACAGAAAATTATGGTTTCCCCTTATTCAGATACTGCAGGGTATACTTGATCTTACAACACATACAAACAGTTCACTTGATCCTCCTAACCGACACATCAACAAGCACCGAGCAGATATTGCAGTGACAATGCTCTAGAATTTGTATTCCAATCTCGCCTGGGACACCGGCCATCCTGACGCTTTCCATGGTTATCCCTATTCCCACCACGCAAATGCCGGGACAGTATCTCGATAGGCTACGACTTCCTTCCAAATCCTTACCAGTTCATAATTCACCATTCATCGCTCATCATACCTTCGACGACAAATAGTGTGACATACGGACAGAATTGTAAAATAAACCACCACCGCAAATATACTGAACAATATTCTGATTCTGAAATTGGTGACTGGGGAAATTACGTAAATCCATGCAATAAACATAAATTACATACGATTAAACCCATCTGCAATTTCCACGAAACAGGAAGGATCTGATGACCCGTTAACGCAGTACACGCGAAGCCAATGGGTAAAGCCAGATAGATAAAACGCGACCCCTTCACGGATCTGACATTTATCGAATGTCTGACAGAAAACAGGCCAAGAATAGAAATCAGAGTAGGTGCTGCAGTCCTGAATGAACTGGGGAATGCAATAAGAGTCACCAAGGTTCAAAGGGGCAGTGGTGAAGAACAATGGATGAAGGGGCAGAACGGAATACGGCAAGAGGCCCGTCTCCGGATAACAAAGTGCTCTATCAGTTAGGGGCCATCTGTACACGGGACATGCCGACATTTAATCTGATCGGAGAGAATGAAATGCAAGTACAGGAGAGACGGAGACGCACAAAATGGGAACGGTGACAGGGATTGACGGACAAAAAACACAGCGAGAGGCAGGGAAACACAGGCACCAAAAAAAAAAAGCTCATTACGTATGATAGTAAGCCGAAACAGCTCAGTCGGCATAGTCACCAGGCTACGGGCTGCATGACCGACAAAGTGTGGTTCGATTCTCGTAAGCGGCAAAAGGCCTCTCTCTTCAGCAGCTGTCTCTGGGGCCTACCCAGCCGATCTAGTGGGTACCGAGAGTAAAGAAGACGAGGCGTGAAGCTAACCACTCGCTCCCATCTAAAGCCGAGGTTAAGAACGCGTGACGCCATACCTCTAATCTCTCATATGACTTCGTAGCGTAGGGCTTAAGCAAGCACAGTCACAATTTTACCTTTACCTTTACCCGACGGGAATACATAAACGGGGATAGGGAGGAAAAGCAGATGAAAGAAACAAGCGACGGGAAAAATATGGGGAAAAGAGGAAAACAGAGACGAAGATAAATCAACTGCAAATGAGACAACTGGGGGGTTAGGAGAATAAAGATGGAAGAAGAGAAGGTAGAATACAGAGAGAGAAGGAGTGAAGTGATGAGATTAGAGATGGAAAGTGAGGGAGAAAGGATGAGACACGAGGACAGAGACAGCGAGCGAGCAGCGAGAGTGGAAATTTCCCTGTGGGTCGCGAATGACCCCGATGGTCGCGCCACCACCACGAGATGATGCACTTTGCCGAGATCAATATGGAGGTTCCTGTACTGGTGTGTTACCCTGCATGGTTACCAGAAGAGCTGACAGTAATGGGGTTGTGGGGTTGAGCCCGCGTCTTTGTAGGCGACAGTTACACCTCACAAGCGATCTCGCATAGATATACTGGAACATTAGCTTAAAGAAACATTATTGCATTGTCAATGCCTGTCAAGTACACCGCAGTGATTTAATGGGCATGGCATGAGAAGAAGTCAGTACTTCAGTTCCTAAGCATTATTTGCACATACTGTAAGCTTGATGGGCAGGTCATTTATGTCAGCCCGCGGGTTTCAAGTCCGAAACCACGAAACGGATTTCTCTAAGAGTGAGGGGAAAGCCTAAATAAGAAATGTTGATATTTAAAAAAAAACACATACCTACGTCTATAACAGCCTCCTATCCAATGGGTACCGGGTTCTTTCCTGAGTGTAAAGTGGCCGGCGTGTGAAATTAACACTTACCTCCATATAGTGCCAAGGTTAAGAATGAGTGGAGCTATACCTCTACTCCCATTATTTGCCTTCACAGCATGGAGAGGGACAATTTTAGCTTTACCATCACTGTATATAGTTACGTAATCTTAAAGTCTTGGGTTTCCAATGCTCAATGAAACACAAAGGAAAGATAAAGCCTAAATATATTATTTGGTTTTCTTATCAGTAAACATAGCATATATTTAGTTGTAAGTTACAAAACATTATCGCCCATTACTATTACAAGAGTTCAGTTCAAGCTGGATAAGGCGAATTAAAGGAAGATGTCAATTTACATCTGCAACATAAAAATGTAAAGGCCATATAGGAATGCAAATACCCAAAGAATGCGACTATGTTCTCTATGGAGTACACAGCTCTCCAGTCTTATCTAAATTCTCTACAAATTCCATTTTAAATGTGTCACCTCCTTCAAAATCCATGTCTACTTAAATGACAGTCCGTCCATATGGTGAACGTTCTGGCACACTGCATATTATGCGAGTTGAATGTAGAACTGTAACCACCTACGTTTATTAACAGGCAACTCGAATCACAGATGGCGCTGCCATTGCAGATTCCTGTGACATCTGTTCACTTTTCTGCGAACTAATGAACGGACGACGAAGATCGTACCTAAGTTACAGCACAATGAATCACACAGACTTCAACACAACGCATTCAACACGTCCCTTTGTTGACCAGTGTTTCCCAGACGAAGTTCCACGAAGTGAAAATAATGTTCAGCAAAGAAAACTGCATTACTATGAAAGGATATTATTATTTTTTATGAATTACAGCGGTTTAGCTGGTTTTCAGAGAGTAAGGGTCACTGACCAAGCACTTCTTATTCACTCTTCTGCCAAAAACTTCCTACCTATATGGCATGTGTTGAGTATTACTGCTTTCTGCATGAGAATATATAGACCAGGGCGAAGACTGAGCAGTTTGAAGCTATCATCTAGTTTTATTGGGGGATAATACCCGTTGTGGATAATACTAATGGTACTATATAGATTGCATTTAGTTGCCATATCCTTGTTAGCTCTTCTTTAAGGTCTGTATATTTCTGGAGCCTCTCAGTGATGGTGATTATTATCATTATTATTATCTGTTTTGATTAATGACTTGTTATTAATGTAAATCTTGAACTCGACGCTGTAGTTCGGTCACTGCGACATTTTTAAATCAAGTCGTCTATGTTCTGTCAGGGTATTGGATTTCTGACCCAATTCTTCTTTAATATTGTTCTACTACACATTTTATTCGTTTTGTTTCTTTAGTGTTTTGTCTTGTGTATTTGTAATGTTTTGGATTTTATTTGTGCTTCTGTGCTGGCTTTGTAATTGGCACTTGTGCTGTTATGTCTGCACGTTAATAAATACCCACTGAATTGAATTGAATTATTATAACTTCACTGTAAAAATAATTTTCATTTCACAATAATTCAGTCATTCAGACATTTCTACATTCTTGAAATACTAGAATAAACACAACCACATTTCTAAAATAAATTTCTTTGTTATGGGATCTCATACAAGTCTTTAAGGTTCATTTTTCGCCTACAAGAAATGCGAGTTCAGTTTCTAAATACGCGAAGTTCAACAGTATATCGAACTCATAGCGTTGTTTAACGCGCAATTATTATTATTCTTCCTTACGCCTGGTCTGGCTGCAAATGTAAAAATTTTATTTGGAGTTTCGCAGAAATGTTTCGAGTGCGAAAGAATTCCGTGGCCAAATTAAAATGGTAAACACTGCCATTGACCAATGCATACACAGGAGGTACAAGCCTATACGTGAAACCAGAGAAATAGCTATTAGCTCTGGGCTGAACGCCTAATGTTCGATTCGCAGCAGCCGTTGCGGCATCCACACAAGTGGCAGGACAACCCCACCCTCCTGTGCAATGGACACGGGAGATCCTTTCGCCGGAGGTAAACTAATTACTTCTCTCCAGCTAATGCCGTGTTTAGGAATGTGTGGATTCATTTGTGGTTTCTTAAACGACGTTTTCAGTCCGTCGAGCGGTGCAGTGATTAGTACAGAATGAATTTAGAATGATGTGGAAGGAAGCGGTTGTGGCCTGATTTGAGGTTATATCTGCCTGCAGTGATTAAGGGAAGCCACGAAAATCCTCAGTAGGAATAGTAAATGCCCAATTGAGATTCGAACCTGGCATCTTCTGTACTGTGTTCACTGTAAGAGTAGGGTATATACTTACTTGGCATTCACCGTTACAGGATTGGATACTTTCATAGCGTAGCCTCTTCCAAAGCGAGTTCTCCACAGGGTGTGATCTAGTGCTTCCTCTTGCAATTTCCTGTAACTTCTCTTTTCCCTAAGGTCATCCAGTAGCTGCTTACGCCTCTTCCTCATCTTCCCGTCATTTCTATCCTTCTTTCTATCTTTCCTTCAACCACGTGTTTCAGAAGGCAGTTTCTACGCAAGATGTGACCAATCCAGTTAGCCTTACTTATTTTTGTATGTAGGATATTCCTCTATTTGAGTGCAAATACAACCATAATTTATAGGTTTTATATATACAACTGAATATTTTATGACACTACATACATTTTAAATAAGCTCATTACGTTTTAATTTTCTAATAATTAAAGTTTTAATTATTAATTTATGTATGTACAGGATCACTGCAGAACTGGCCAATCTGTGTCTAGTACCACAATATCTTGCACTTGGAGGCATACGTGAGTTGCGCTCTTTAATGGTATTGTATACTCATATATCTTGTATAGTCCCTTGAATTGTAGCTGCCTGATGATGGCTCATCCAGAGTCGAAACATGTCGGAGAAAATATAATTTAAATAAGTGTCCTTTGTTGGTTCAATAAAGTCTTCTCGGGCGCACAGCCGCGTCAATTCGTTTGAATACAACGTTTCGGGGACTAGCTCCGTCCAATCCTCAGGCAAAACTGATTTTCAGAAAATCAGTTTTGCCTGAGGATGGGGACGGAGCTAGTCCCCGAAACGTTGTATTCAAACGAATTGACGCGGCTGTGCGCCGAGAAGACTATATTGAATCATGTCGCCGCGAAAGTTTTAAAATTTATGTCCTTTGTTGGTATTTAATAAGCTGTAAAGTGAAATACACGGAAGATATAAGACATTAACACACATGCATTCACACGCTCGGACCGCAAATGAAATAAACATAAGCCTATTACAAAGCACTGAAGGAATACACAGTTTTAAACGAACTGGAATTATCATGTTGAGAAAGAATGACCAGGATTCCCTGCAACATACTGCTAGATGAGAGGGCACGCGGTGGCGCAGTTGGTTGAGGCACTGCGCTACAAGCCGGAAGGTCGCGGGTTCGATTCCCGATGGTGTCATTGACATAATCCTTTCGGTCGCGCTATGGCCCTGGAGTCGACTCAGCCTCTAACAGAAATGAGTACCATGAATATTTCCTGGGGGTTAAAGGCGGCCGGTGCGTAGGGCTGACAACCTTACCACCTTCATGAGCCTCAAACCCCTGGAACCCTAGGGGCCTGTCCAGGCCTGTAATGGGATTCCTTTACATTTTTTATACTGCTAGATGGCAAACAGACACAAAATTCGCCACGCCGGAAAAACAGAGACCAATATAAGGGCGGAACAGATAGAGACAGTAGTTCCCAAACTATGGTCGGGATTTCCGTGGCGGTACGGGCTCTTAACGGGCTCTGTGTCGTTACACGCATCAGTCAGTACTGCAGTCGCTCAGTGGTCGATCTGGTAGAACATAGTACGAATCCCACGTCACTGAGGTCCGCTCCATTTTGATACTTTCGGACCACCATAAATATATACCACATTGCTGCCGTACAGAGCAGCTAATTAGAAATATCACAAGCGTTACGGAACGGGTTTGAGATTATATACGACAGATATTTAAATATCAAATTCTTAGCGAAACATTTTCAGAAGAACTAAAATAACATGGAAGTAATGGGACATGACTTAGCGTATTCTTCACACTGAGTCATTACAACGTGACACGAAATACAAACTGTGACACGTCACAATAACGTGTATTCGCATTACGAGCGAGCAGCAATAAATTTGTTAAGGCATTGTTTTCGAAATCCTGAAACGAATCATGCAATCGGTTTTAATAGTTATTTATTATTACGCAGTTGTATACAGCTAGAGTTTGACACGATGTCACTGCCTGGATGCTTTATACACGAAGGAATATAGTGAATTCAGTATTTATTTTCCAGTAAATATTTCAGTAAAGAACGACAGTCTGAGATGAAGTAAAGTAAAGTCCAGTAAAGTAGCAGTGGGAGATCGATAGGAAGCACTATGCGTGACAACACAGTCTAAAGAAACGTTAGCTCCAGGTTAAGGTAATACGAACCAGTGGCCAGAATGTAACACAATTAATAGGACCTCAGTGCTACATTAATATCATTATGCGCTAAGAACAATATAATACGCAGGAATGTGACAGAAAATGGAGAACAAAAATTAAATCAGTATCTGTCCAAACACAACTAAATTGTATTTATTATATAGAACTGCATGTTTCGATGGGCCGGGATAGCGCAGTCGGTATAGCGACTCGCTACGGGCTGGACGGTCCGGCGATCGAATCCCGGTGGGGGCGAGATTTTACGCACCCGTCCAGACCGGTCCTGGGGCCTACCCAGCCTCCTATACAATGGGTACTGGGTCTCTTTCCCGGAGGTAAAGCGGCCGGGGCAGCACCACTTCCTTCGGAGGGGAAGTAAAGCCGTCGGTCCCATGTCGTAGATTTAAGGCATGTAAAAGAACCTTCGGGCATGAATAGAACCAGTAATGTCCGTAAGCAAAATTCAAAGCGGCCATTTCTCACCCAAGTCTCCTGACTGCCTGCCAGATGGCTCTAGCAGTCTCATCAGGATTGAGCAAAAACTTGTGCGGTCAGTGAGCCGGTCACTCACTACAGAATGCACACTTACCGACTAGGAAAACCTTCGGGATGAAATCCCAAAAAGAAGGAGGCTTTGGCCCACCTCGGGCTGTAACGCCATGGAAGAAGAGAAGAAGAAAGCGGCCGGGGCGTAGATTTAACCACCCACCCTCATCTAATGCCGGGGTTAAAGAAAGAGTAGAGCTATACCTCTACTCCCCCTCTGGGCCTTCATGGCCTGTTCTAGGGTGAACTTTATCTTTACCTACATGTTTCGACCTACCTCAGGTCATCCTCAGGTTCACAATTGGTTTTTAAAACATACTAAGGAAGAAATATAGATTATGTAAGTCAATACATCACAATTAAAATTATTAAGATTGCTAAAATTATTATGGTCATAAACAGGAACACTGTGTGTGGATAGAGGTTCTGTCACAACTGCTACAAATACTGTTTACAGAGTTTACTGCCTTTGCTATTCCAAAGTTGTCACAGGAATAGCAAAGGCAGTAAACTCTGTAAACAGTATTTGTAGCAGTTGTGGTAGAACCTCTATCCACACATATTGTTCATGTTTGTGACCATAATAATTTTAATAACTTTAATTGTGCTTTATGGAATTACATAACTTATATTTCTTCGTTAATATGTTTTAAAGACCAACTATGAACCTCAGGATGACCTGAGATAGGTCGAAACGTGTAGTTCTATATAGCAAATGAATTTAGTTGTGATAGACAGATACTGATTTAATTCTTGTACTCTTAACAACACATTCTTTAAAACTGAAACTGGAGACATTTATTATTATGAAGAGCTTCATAAAGAAGAATACGTGACGTCGTGTGGTTTGTGTGAAAGGTCCTTCCGAACCGTCTGTATCAGACTAAACGGTGATATATCAGAGAATACCGTAATGGCCATGCTCACCTTGCAACTCACGACAGCTCCAAAATCTGCACAGTTCACGTAATATTGCTACAGCAAGTTAACAAAGAAGGAGTAGATACGTGACGTGTGCTATACGTACACAGCATCTTGATAGGAAAATCACAAGAGATCATAACTTTTGGGAGACCTAGGTCCAGAACCGGGTTAGAGGATAATATTAAAATGGTTCTTACAGAATGCGGATATACAAATGGACAATGGATTCAGGGGACTCAAGACAGGGTCCCATGGAAAATTTTATAGAGACGACAATGATTCTTGAGGTTCCAAAAAAGCTGCAAATTACTTGGCCATCTCAGTAACGACCCCTTGATAAGGAAGGACCTTGCTGTGAAATTCGGATAAAATGCTCGACATGAAATTAAATGAATGTAAGTATAATACGCTGGACGTTTATTTAATTTTAAAAAAAATGAAGGTCTCAATGACACAATTTATGCCATTTCTAACTTTTGGTAGAAAGTACCTATTATTTTCAGAAAACACGCTTCAATTTTCGCAGCATGTAAATCGGGAGTTGTACTAGAATGATATGAGCCACAACTACACGAATGCCACAAATCTACCAAACTAAAAGACGTCACATTCCAAACGGCAGTAATCTTCATAATCCGACAAAGTTTAACGCTTTTAAGACGAAGACTAACTTGAATTATATTTAAAGACCCAGTCCGTACCGCGCAGTAAACACACTCCGCCTCTGTCATAAAAACCAATCAGTTAATGCTGTATAGGGAAATAATCGCTGTTTGTTCTGAGATCCATACAAAACACATAAATACACTGTGTAGGCAGAATGTAGAATTTCTGAATGTTAAAACCTGGTGGTACATATAGTAACCACCCACCACCAAATTCAGTCGATATGCTACAAGTAGTTCATGAGAAATCACATGCGGACGGACAAAATTCCACACCATGTGTTCATACTTCGTACACGTCATATACAGAACGTGTAATAAATAAACTTCAAGGTCTTCGGCGTCGCTAGGAAACAAATGGTCGAGTATGTCATATGTTAAATAACAACGATGTATCACCAATACAAGCTAGTCAAGTGGGTGATAAGTTATGGAGGGTTGATTATTTATTATACACAGTCCTGATGGTTCACTAATGAGCAGCCATCTTATGCAGGTGTCCCGCTAAAACAGCCATCAACAATGGCAGCAATATGTCTGCAAAAACACGACAACTCTCAGTACGCCAACAACTGAAAAAGGAAACCTAATCTGAGATTTTGAAGACGAGTGGTCAGCCCGACGCAGAGACCTCTACCTGACAACACACAACACTCACAAGAAACAGATATCCAGGCCCCCAGCGGGATTCGAACCCCCAATCCCATCAAGCGAACGGCCGCAGACCCACGCCTTAGACCGCGCGGCCACTGGGATCGGCTTACTAATTTCTTCATGACATTTAAGTTCAATTTGCTGGTCAAAAGAATCTTCTTCTTGTTGAATGTTGATTTTGTCATGGCAATCCTGGATTTAATTTCAAGTGTACACCTTTTGCATCATTTGTTATTATAGCATATTAGAGTCAAATAAATATTCGCGAATGCAAACACAACGGGGACTCTTATTATTTGCTAATATACACGGCGTGAGTTGGTTGAGGCACTGCGCTACAAACCGGAACGTCGCGGGTTCGATTCCCGATGGTGTCACTTGGAATTTTTCACTGACATAATCGTTTCGGTCACACTATGGCCCTGGGGTCGACTCAGCCTCTAACAGAAATGAGTACCAGGAATCTTTCCTGGGGGGGTAAAGGCGGCCGGTGCGTAGGGCTGACAACCTTACCACCTTCATGTGCCGATTGTCTAAAAACCTGGGAGCCTCGACCTCCTGGAGCCCTAAGGGCCTTCCTAGGCCTGCATGGGACTGCTTTACCTTTTTAATATACACGGCGTCATACCCCAGAAGACCTGGCTTTGAGAACTTTAGATCTTCAAACGAGTTTATTCTGAGTTACAGTTCACATACTATCCATTTTAATATTATATTCCACCTATATTTCAATCTTCCCGTGTAATCCTTTCCATTACGACTTACAGTCAACATCCTGAATTGTTTGTGTCCGTGATATCTTTCATATTCACATCGATCACGCGACTTCTTGGTGCAAGAAGATGACACACAATGGGATAAAATCTACATATCTCAAATTCCTTACGTTAGTCACCCTAAAAGTAATCTTATGATTCATAACAGCAGCCACATAACACAGACGACAGTGCAGTTTTCTCCACTCCCAGTTCAGTTCTTTCCTCTCTTGCCCAAATACTAGACTCCGCCCTACAAGTGCAGATCGCTCTTCGTCCCTCAAAGAGAGACATTCGTTGGCCAACGCGGACATTCATTTTGAGCTGCACATCTGTGCAAGTGCAAATATAAAGAACCGCAGTGATCAAAATAGAAATCATGTCCCACATGATCCATGTGCTGTCTTCTTGAAGGCCAACGAATCTTTGAATCTTTTTAAAAAGAACGAATTCAGCAGTAATTGGCATCGTCATGTAAAAGACGAAAAGTATTAAATTAGATCACGTTTCCTGTAATTACAAGATTGCACATAAAGGGAATCTGGTGACGTTTGCGTCCACAGTCAATTTGCTTGTAATTGGCTTGATCATTTACGATTCCGAGAATTAGAATTATGGCAAAGACACGAGGCATTGGAGGAACTTTCTTTTGAAACGAAAATCGTTACCATGTTGGAATGTAAATTAAAATGACAAGTAATTCAACCACCGAGTAATCTTTGCCGTCGAAACAGACAAATCACTGTTCGCCACTGACAGAGGTGCCTGATGTCATGACTGGTGAGGGAGTGAAACTGTCCTCTTCAGATCGGTCTGTCCTGGATGAAACCCCATTGTTACAAGGGAACATATCTTACATGTAGTGCACATACTGATTATGTCTTACACAACTAGTAACATAAATAATCTTATTTTATACTTCAAATTACATGTGATCAAATGCAGTATGTTATTACGTAAAACTTAGGTATAAAATCTATATAAAATCTAAATAATCTGTCTCCAAACATCTGTCTCTCAACAACTTACAGTTTTTGTGGGGTGGAGACCCCTGGCTGTAGTATCCGGTGTTTACTTCTTGAGTGATATCTCTGTACTGTGATATCTCTGCACTGTGATATCACTCAAGAAGCAAACACCGGATACCACAGCCAGGGGTCTCCACCCCACAAAAACTGGAAGTTGTTGAGAGACAGATGTTTGGAGACAGATTTTATATACATTATATAGATAGAAAAAGACCTCGGTACCCATTGAGTAGGAGGCTGGGTGGGCCCCACATCCGGTCTCAACGTTTTGGGAAAGGGAAAATTTCTTGCCCCCACCACGATTCGAACCACGGACCGTCTAGCCCGTAGCCTAGCCACTATACCGACCGGTTAAGTGAAACCAGCAAAGTGACACGCTGTATGTTGAAGCTGCGGTCCTAGCATGTGCATTGCATAGCTGCTCTTGCTTTGATATCAGATCACATTAGACTGTCGCAGGCTGTGCCGACAGAGCATGATGCGTGTTACGTTACCGTAACGACCTGTCTGTTGTAAACACTTAGGGCCTTGCGTTTCGAAAGGTATAAAGTTTATCAAGCCTGCTTATTGTGCCAAAGATATGTATATGCCATAAAATACGAGTATTAAGATAAAAGCATATGCAAATTTGTCTGAAAACGTGAAGGTACGAGGTCATTGTGATAGATGGGAAAATAGCATTAAAATGTATTTTGTAAAAATAAGTTACAAACATGGAAACTTCATATAGTCTTATTCCGACAAATGTACAATTTATTATCTCCTATTTAATACATGCTTATGTCAATAAATAGTCGACATGTTTCGAACTGTATCAGTTCATCGTCAGGACTCTTTCTCATTACACCAGCTATATGGTACTCATTAAAATAGATAAAATGGACAAAATGTCTTCAACTATGTTGGGTATATGGCCACTGAAAATAATATTAAAACATTTTTTAAATTAAAATACTTACGTAACAATCAGAATTACAAAATGATTAAATTTGGTAGTACGACTGTTGAAGTGTTACATAAGCATGTATTAAATAGAAGATAATAAATTGTACATTTGTCGGAATAAGACTATATACAATAAAAATGTACGCTGAAAATAACATAAAAAATGGAAATTTCAATTAGCTTAGGATTTTGGGATTGACATGTTTCTGTGAAGACTATAACACTAACACACTAACCACAGTGACTGTTTTTCTAAACAGCACTAACCAACTAGTCTTTGTAGGGACGCAGTGTTGCCTGAATACTTAAATGTTATTTTCATAAATTTCACGCTTCAAAGGGATAATACATCTTCCGCTTGTACGACAGACAATGTATCGATCAAGTGAATATAGTCTGTTGAAGGAAGACTTTCTGCCACGTAGCAAGTCAATTAGCCCAAGATGGGGGCCATTTTTAAATCAAAGACAGCCTACTTGTCGGTATAGTACGAAGCCAGTATAATGAACACACGAAGCTCTAATATCGATGTTATTCTGTCAAGACTCGGCTTTAAATTGATTACGGCCTTATCCGTTTACAACATGATATTATCGTCGTCTTTCAATCTGGCAGTCCTCTAGTAGATACTGAAGTGTACCTTTAGTTTGGTGTATAAACACGGCAGTGCGTGAAATAAGCAGGAACGGGGAAATGACTTCTGATCGTTCCAGCAGCCAACACAAGACACTTTTTTTTTTCCAATGGCTCGACAGCCCCTTGGGGGCCTAGGCCGCCTCATTTTTCGAGGCTTCACGATCACACTTTTAGACACACCACAGTCGGTAGGACTCCTCTGGACGAGTGATAAGCCCGTCGCAGAGACCTCTACCTGACAACACACAACACTCACAACAGACAAACATCCATGCCCTAGGCGGGATTCGAACCCACAATCACAGTAAGCGAGCGGCCGTAAAGCCACGCCTTAGACCGCGCGGCCACTGGGATCGGCATACAAGATACCTACTGTAGTAAAAATATATTGGAACACAAGACGTTATACGTTTTTATACCTGGAAACTTGGGCTGGTTTAAATTAAACCCTATAAACTTAATATTTTACTAACGACTTGGAACTTAATAATTGTACAAAGTTGCATTCCGGCATGTATTTTCAAAATGCTTTCCTTTGTAACACGCATATCACATTGGTCGTGATATTCAATTATCAAAAATATAGATCTATTGTTAGACAGATAATAACATAACACAGGACTACATATCGCACTGGACAAGCAGGAGTTCGATTATTTCCTTGCATTTCGTTAAACGATTACAATACCTAAAAAGGTTTAAAATAAAGACGATAGATGTTATTGTGATCTTCATTTCTTATTAAAAAGTTCACTTTAAATATACGCTTATTCATAAGACCCCTGACAAAAGACTTGAGTTTCACAAAAAATACGGTTTCACTGGACCGATGCAAATTAAAATTAAAGTCTAGCAACAACTTCCGGTGTATATACAAACTACCAAATTTAATAGAAATCCAAGTATAAAGATTATAGTCTTCTGATACATATCATGTTGAATGGTAGATACCAATGTTTCGCAAGAGCCTGTTGCCTCCATCTTTAGTCACCCTGATGATGAAGATGGATGTAGCAGGTTCCTACATACCAGACGACACGGCGTCACATCGCAGACAACTGTGTTTATCATACACACTACCATCATAACCTCAGATCTCACATTCTTGAAGTATTTTCGTAGACAAAACTTGCGGACAGATACTCTCATTGCACATTTATTGTACGCATTTCGTGCGAAGAACGCATAAAACAGTTTAACTGGTCCAGAATATCACGCACGTGTTCAACCATTCAGGTCAACGATTCTTAGGCCAGGCGCTTGGAACCGAAATAGCCCCAAGAGATCGCTTAATGCAGAAGTGGCAATATTTTTTCCCCCCAGCTTGCGTGAAAATATGTAAAGCAAGTTGAAAACTGCTTTGTGCGCACAGTCAGTTTACCTACCTATATAAATGGACACCACAAACTGCTTTGTGCGCACAGGCAGTTTACCTACCTATATAAATGGACACCACAAACTGCTTTGTGCGCACAGGCAGTTTACCTACCTATGTAAATGGACACAACAAACTGCTTTGTGCGCACAGTCAGTTCACCTACCTATATAAATGGACACCACAGACTGCTTTGTGCGCACAGTCAGTTTACCTACCTATGTAAATGGACACCACAAACTGCTTTGTGCGCACAGTCAGTTTACCTACCTATGTAAATGGACACCACAAACTGCTTTGTGCGCAGTTAGTTTACCTACCTATGTAAATGGACACCACAAACTGCTTTGTGCGCACAGTCAGTTTACCTACCTATGTAAATGGACACTACAAACTGCTTTGTGCGCACAGTCAGTTTACCTACCTATGTAAATGGACACCACAAACCCATAGCTAATGTTTCCGGCAAGGAGAGTTGTCACATCATTAAAACAGAGACTTTACAATCATGATAAACACCCTTACGTAAATAAATGGCAGTGCCAAGCAGAATATATAGAAGCGAGATACGGAATTACAGTAACAAAAGGTACACGTAGATTGAAAGCTGTAAGATGAGATTCGTAACAGCAACAACTGGCTTTACAAGGGAACATGCAGCGCGTCCACAAAGTAAGAATCGGTTGGGAGTACGAAGCGTTTAAAGAATTATTTTAAATATCTTTATTGCAATATGTTTGTACCTTATGAAACTACTCTTCCACATAGTCGCCATGTAAATTAACGCACATGTCATATCGTGAGATTAGCTTTTGTAAGCCTTCATCGAAAAACGTCGCCGCCAAGCCTTTCAGCCAGTCCTGAACAACGTCTTTTGTCTCTTGGTCACTCCTCAGACTCTGGCCGGCCAAAATTCTTTCAGGTGGAGAACAAGTGATAATCACTTACTGCCAGGTCGGGACTGCTTGGAGGATATCCACTCTGTTCCTCGTCATGCACATTAGTCCTGCCTTCTTTGAACAACCGACACCATTTCCTCACACTCCCTTCGTTAATGGCACCTTCACCATGCACTTCAACAATCTGCCTGTGAATTTCGGCCGCCGGACGAACACTTTCAGCATTTAAAAAACGTACCACCGACCGCACTTCATTGGTAGCGGGATTTTCGATTTTCGTTTTCATCTTTAACGACTACAGGTGTTCCCCTCGACATAGAGAAGACCACTCATCTTAACAGGCAAAGCACGCGTCCCTGCAGGGCCGCTATTCACGATCGATTCTTACTTTCTGAACGCGCCTCGTACTATGCAATCGGTATATGTTTACAGCGTTATTCAATAAGCAACTAATCTGAATGAATATACAGAATTGGTACAAAAACATATACTTGATGCTACAGCAAGAACAGAGACTTGGTTTGTAATACTGTACATCTCTGCATCTTTATTAAGGCAAACAGTAGCATAGTTAGGACGGAGAATAAAGTCACTCATAAAACACAGACAAATGCAAGCACACATCCATTCCTTGGACGGAAATACGTCACCCAGTTTTACGGTCGTCCATAAATATAAGGCTTCCTACAAAGCAAAATTTGATAATATAAAATCTGCTAGGAGACGAAATTCATGGCAAACAAAGAAGCTGTCAATTGCACAGCAGTAAAACAGGACGAGAAACGTATCAAGTCAATAGGTGTACGCCTGTGTTGAAAATAATTCCTTCGCTATTTTCCATTGCTCAATAGCCTTTGTGTTCATGCAGATACAAATCCACTAGTACAAAGCTAATAAATGGCACAGACATGAAACCTCAGTGAGACATAAATAAAGTTGCTTTGCATTTCGTTAAATGTAAAATGATATGGAGAAATGACTAAAACAGAATTTAGATCGGAATGAAGCATATTTTGTCACCCAGCCTAAGAATTATTAGTGTGATTAAATGCGTTCTACAAAATTACAAAATTAAATTTAATCTTCACGTAAAGTACGGTCAGCGTATACAAGCACCCACAAATCGACAGTTTCTTAACCTCACTTTCTACACAAAATAAGCTACGAAAATTCAGTAAACTGACTAGCTATGGACCGGACACCATACGCTCTATTCCCGGCAGATGACGGCATTATTCTCATCACAGGTTAGCTCAGTTGGATAGTGACTAGCTAACGAGCTCGACGAACGAAAACCCCTGCTTCGATTCCCATCGGCGACAAGAGATTGCTAATATTCGCTGAATCGTCCCGGTAGGGTCAAGAGATTTTTCTCTTCTCCAAAACGTCCAGACCGGCTCTGAGGCCTACCCAGCCACCTATTCAAGGCACGGGGGTTCTTTCCAGGGAATAAAGTGCCCGGGGCGTAACGTTAACCGCTCACCTCCGCCTAGTGCCGAGGTCAAGAATGAATGGAGTTATACATCTACTCCCCATATATGCCTTCAACGTGTGGAAAGGCAAGAATTTACTTTTTAACTCCTTTTTTCTGAAGCGTCCAGACATGGGCTCAAACAGCCTCCTATTCAGTGGGCACCGGGGCTCCTTCCCGGCGGGTAAAGAGGCCGGGACGTGCGGTTGACCAGTCACCTCCATCCTGTGCCGAGATTAAGAACTCATGTCGTTACACGCTACATCCACTAATGGCGTGCACAGAGACGACTTCACTTTTACTCGAAGGTAGGGTTTATACTGAAGTAATAGGCGCCACAAATTGTACAAACTCATTTCTCTGTAGACACTGCACTATAACACAGTCCGAAATAGCCTCCCCATTATGGACTCATTTTGCGCACTCAGCACGAAGAACGCATAATAACATCCTCGATTTCAAGCTTCCGCCGCGATGTTGATGAGATCTGCGATCTTCTGGGATATTACGCAGCGTCGTGTGGTAATTGTTTACCGACGTTTCGGGACAACTTGTCGGTCCCATCTTCACGGGTCAAGAGTCAAGAGCTTTCATACTCGGGACTCTTGACCCGTGAAGATGGGGGCCGACACGTTGTCCCGAAACGTCGGTAAACAATTACCACACGACGCTGCGTAATATCCCAGAAGATCGCAGATCGCATAATTATATGGTCACGCTACTCCAGCAGATACATCTGGAAAACGTGTTATCGTAGCAGAAACTTTAACCGGAATACTGAATCAGAAATGCCCCATATACAGGAAGAATGCACGGCCATACGAAATTAACACCCTGGCAGGATGACGGACAGGGCCTTCAGCCCTGCAGCTTGTATCCCTGGAGAACTATCAAAACCCTGTCTAGTGAAAACAGCACTAAGCCAGAACATAATGAAGACACTGCACATGTGCTTCATGAATATTTAAAATGACTGTAATGAAGTACAAGCAAGTTCAAAACAATGTTACTTTTAATATAAATTAAATTAGCCCTAGGAAACTTTGGAAACTACAAAGATGGGACGAAACTTCGCCGTGACATGGCCAAATTGTATCATCTGCCACGGGTACGAAATGAGAAAACGGCTAAAGAAGATGCACGAGGAAACACGTCAAAAGGTAAAGTCGTTCTTCTGCGCGCCAGAAGGGTATATGGTGGAACAAAAGTACAAAGCCAAGTATTCTTAATCGCAGCACCAGATGGAGTGATCAGCTTCACGCCTCGGCGGATTTAACCCGGCACCCACTGAATAGGAGGATGGGTGGGCCTCAGAGCCGGTCTGGACGGTTTGCAGAACAGAAAAAATACCTTGCCCTTGCCGGGAATCAAACCATGATTCCTCGGTCGTTAAACTCGTTGCCTGGTCAATACACCGACCGAGTTATTCCGGTAACTTTGAAGCTGTTATCCCTGTATTCGACGCACAAAGGATTGTTACATTTGTCCTTTAAGGGGGCTGATGTAACAGAGGTCAGGAGGAATGTACACAGTCGTGGGCTTCAAAACTTGGCGCTATTCACCACCTCTTATTACTGTAAATAAGAACTGGTTGGGCTGGACATGCCACGCCTACGGGGCAAATACAAGATGCATACAAAATTTTTGACTGAATATATATGAAGCGACGCGATATCTGAAAGTATTTCCTTATAAGTGGTTTCACACTGTATAACACTACAACGCAATTTTTAGATTCCTACCGATATGATCCAAAGCGATTTGCATCAGAAGTCTCAGTCTCCCCTTAGTATCGCTACAATTGCCCACTCAAAGGCAAAACAACAGAACGTCAAACAATCCATGAATATGCATTCAATATACAATTACAATCAAGAATTGATATTCATCCACATAACATATACATGAGGGAACACATCTGAATTACATGTTACCATTCGAATCCCAAGAGTAGGCTATCACGTTATGATAGAACTGCAATTTACACTATTCAGAGTGAAACGTGGTCTCTCACACTGAGGGAGAAACATAGGCTGAGGGTGTTACAGAATAGGCGGGTGAGGAAGATATTTGGGCCTAAGAGGGACGAGGTAACAGGAGAGTGGAGAAGACTACATAACGAGGAGATTATTGGACTATTTGGAGGATCAAATTAACACTTTCACTGCCGGTTATTTAAATCCCCGAGGGTGTTAAATTGCCAGGGATTTATTGAATGTTAAACAACTAGTGCGTCAACTTATAAATTATAAAATATAATTATATATAAAATTATATAAAATGCATATATTTTTTCTATTTGTCAGCTAGGGATTAATAAAGATTTAAAATATGTTTCCTGAAAGAACTTATTCTGTACGTGGCCTATTTAAGGCAAAAGGGCAAAGTAAATTTTAGATCGACTAAAGTCGATGCTGGAAAATTGAAATGTAAACACTTAAATCGACCGTTTTCGACTTTGGCAGTGAAAGTGTTAAGACGAATGAGATCGGCGGGGCATGTAGCATGTATATGGGAGAGGAGAGTTGCATACAGGGTTTTTGTGGGGAAATCTGAGGGAAAGAAACCACTTGGAAGACCTAGACGTAGATAGGAAGATAATATTAAAATGAATCTTCAAGAAGTGGGATGGGGCATAAACTGGATTGATGTGGCTCAGGATAGGGACAGGTGGCGGGATCTTTTGACTGCCCGAATGAACCTTCGGATTGCGCAAAATGCAGGGAATTTCTTGACTAGCTGAGAAACTATTAACTTCTCAAGAAAGACTCTGCTCCATAGAATCAGTCAGTCAGTTTGTACCAACAGGCACACACATCCGACATTTCTGTGGCATTAATGTTTACAGGTGGACAACTTCCGAGGCGAACAGAGAGAATATGCGCACCAATGCACAAAAATGTCTACTAAGAGGACTTTTCCTTGTTTAATTCTGTGCCAAATCAAGAACCACTGGTCGTAGGATTTGCCGTAGACAACGCAACCCTAACACGATTCTATTTTTTTTAATATAATAAAACTTTATTTACATCAGCAAGTACATCAGCGAAATATATACATCTGTTTGACTATTGTACCTGTTACCAACTTCCAGGTAGCCATTTAAACAGGTGATGGACCTGCTCCTCTAGTAATCGCCACTCTCATGTTATATGTAGTGAAAAACACAGCGTTACCGCCTACAAAAAACACTACCTATATAACACGATTCTTCGCACTACACTTCCTAATACAATTTGCAATCGCAGCAATAACTATATTCCAATCCAAAAAAAAAAAGCCCAAATTACCCCAACAACAAAAAAATAAGGAAAGAAAGAAAAACACCAAACAATAAAGAATAAACCAATCACCAAGAACCATGAAAAACACACAAAGGGGTTAAAAAGAACAAAAAACAAAGAAACCTTAACATTGAAGAACACTATAAGAACGAAAATAATCATTACTACGACTATTACTATCATGACTACGAATTACAGAAACCAAAATTTCACTCGGGTTTTATGTTTTTTGGTTTTATGTTAATCGTTGTTTAGATAAAGTTTATTTGTACCGTGAGGGGTAGTTTATTTGAACGTAACTTAGACCACCACATTTCTCACATCACATGACTAGAAGGACTGTACTTTACTGCATATGAACGTACCATATGAATATGTCGACCATCACACTGCGGAAAAAATTGGTTATCAGACCCAACAGTCCCTTCACAGGGACAGGCGAGTGTTCTTCAATGGACTCTTCAGTGCAGGCAGACACGAACGCAGTCGAAAATATCCGTGACATCTAATTTGGCACAGATCCTTTACAAAAAAGTTACAAAAACTGCAGTGTTCCACATACACGAAACGTTAATCATATTTTCTTAGCCTACTTTCTTTACATACGGAAAGAACAGTGGTTATCAGATCACCGTGTTGTGCGTGCGTGCACGTGCGCTTTGTCCATGTCGACGTTTGAGCCAGCTAACCTTTTACGAAACTTGGTACAAACATTATGCAATCTGAAATAAACCCAACGTCGTAATTTTTAATTTCCTACATTCAGTAATAAAACATGGCGGTCGCGCGAACCTGTAAGGTCGTAGTGACGCTTAATTTCCGGCCCTAATGATTTACGGCAACAGATCTTCGAAAAATATGCAGTTATCATTGTAGTAATATATTTGTCGAGTGTAAAATGACGAGGCTTTAATAGTCATGCTCCTAACTTCTTATCGATTTAACGGGTTTGCCATACTGCCGCAACGATGGACGGACCTCCTGTCTCACCACTTTACCCCCGGTCCTGACTGCCTGAAGTTTGCCATACTGCCGCAACGATGGACGGACCTCCTGTCTCACCACTTTACCCCCGGTCCTGACTGCCTGAAGTTTGCCATACTGCCGCAACGATGGACGGACCTCCTGTCTCACCACTTTACCCCCGGTCCTGACTGCCTGAAGTTTGCCATACTGCCGCAACGATGGACGGACCTCCTGTCTCACCACTTTACCCCCGGTCCTGACTACCTGAAGTTTGCCATACTGCCGTAACGATGGACGGACCTCCTGTCTCACCACTTTACCCCCGGTCCTGACTGCCTGAAGTTTGCCATACTGCCGCAACGATGGACGGACCTCCTGTCTCACCACTTTACCCCCGGTCCTGACTACCTGAAGTTTGCCATACTGCCGTAACGATGGACGGACCTCCTGTCTCACCACTTTACCCCCGGTTCTGACTGCCTGAAGTTTGTCATATTGCCGCAACGATGGATGGACCTCTTGTCTCACCACTTTACCCCCGGTCCTGACTGCCTGAAGTTTGCCATATTGCCGACAACGATAAACGGACCTCCTTAGTCTCAACCACTTTAATCCCGGTCCTGACTGCTTGAAGTTTGCCATACTGCCGCAACGAATGGACGACCTCTGTACATCACCACTTTATACACCCCGTCCTGACTGCACTGAAGTTTGCCATATTGCCGCAACGATGGACGGACCTCCTGTCTCACCACTTTACCCCCGGTCCTGACTGCCTGAAGTTTGCCATATGCCGCAACGATGGACGGACCTCCTGTCTCACCACTTTACCCCCGTCCTGACTGCCTGAAGTTTGCCATACTGCCGCAACGATGGACGGACCTCCTGTCTCACCACTTTACCCCCGGTCCTGACTGCCTGAAGTTTGCCATACTGCCGCAACGATGGACGGACCTCCTGTCTCACCACTTTACCCCCGTCCTGACTGCCTGAAGTTTGCCATACTGCCGCAATGATGGACGGACCTCCTGTCTCACCACTTTACCCCCGGTCCTGACTGCCTGAAGTTTGCCATACTGCCGTAACGATGGACGACTCCTGTATCACCACTTTACCCCCGGTCCTGACTGCCTGAAGTTTGCCATACTGCCGCAACGATGGACGGACCTCCTGTCTCACCACTTTATCCCCGGTCCTGACTGCTTGAAGTTTGCCATACTGCCGCAACGATGGACGGACCTCCTGTCTCACCACTTTACCCCCGGTCCTGACTGCCTGAAGTTTGCCATACTGCCGCAACGATGGACGGACCTCGTGTCTCACCACTTTACCTCGGTCCTCACTGCCTGAAGTTTGCCATATTGCCGCAACGATGGACGGACCTCCTGTCTCACCACTTTACCCCCGGTCCTGACTGCCTGAAGTTTGCCATATTGCCGCAACGATGGACGGACCTCCTGTCTCACCACTTTACCCTCGGTCCTGACTGCCTGAAGTTTGCCATATTGCCGCAACGATGGACGGACCTCCTGTCTCACCACTTTACCCCCGGTCCTGACTGCCTGAAGTTTGCCATATGCCGCAACGATGGACGGACCTCCTGTCTCACCACTTTACCCCCGGTCCTGACTGCCTGAAGTTTGCCATATTGCCGCAACGATGGACGGACCTCCTGTCTCACCACTTTACCCCCGGTCCTGACTGCCTGAAGTTTGCCATATTGCCGCAACGATGGACGGACCTCCTGTCTCACCACTTTACCCCCCGGTCCTGACTGCCTGAAGTTTGCCATATTGCCGCAACGATGGACGGACCTCCTGTCTCACCACTTTACCCCCGGTCCTGACTGCCTGAAGTTTGCCATATGCCGCAACGATGGACGGACCTCCTGTCTCACCACTTTACCCCCGGTCCTGACTGCCTGAAGAAATCAGCATCGAACTTCTCAGGTCGACCTTGTAGAAAACCAACATACCTTCACTATCAGAGTGAAATGATGATGTTCGAAGACTGAAAATATTTCGTGACACTGTTGATAGGTCTGATTCATATTTTTACATTTAATGTAATAAAAGAGCTCTTTTGGAAAGGAACTCCACATTCAGAAGTTTCACAATGAATTCCATCACACCATGTTGTCCTCTAGATGTGCAAGGAACAATGGGAAATTACGGGATATATAAACTTAACACATCGTGGGCAGGGTGGGGGAATTATATACGTAAGCACAAGAATATGTGAATTCTGCATTCAAGCCTATTTTTGACATGCAGCTCTATCTAGCGGTGGGAGGAATGTTATGTTACGTTTTTATATACATTTGTTCAAGCGGATAATAAATCGATTTTAACACAGCTTACACCAAATTGCATTGTAGAGCTTCTACATATGTATCCTTGACCTTTACACATTCGGGAGGGAATGGGACTAAATTTCAGGCCAAGAGATCAGCTAAAATAAATTAGGTTTACGTGAATTTACTCAGTCTCTGGATGCAAAATGCTGGGAGAGTAACTTAAAATAAAGGTAAAGGTAAAGTTCAACCTAGAAGAGGCCACGAAGGCCCAGAGGGGAATTAGAGGTATAGCTCCACCTTTTCTTTAAACTCGGCGCTAGATGGGAGTGGGTGGTCAACGCCACCCTCCGGCCGCTTTACCCCCGGAAAAGACCCGGTAACCATTGTACAAGAGGCTGGGTTGGCCCCAGGGCCGGTCTGGACAGTTAAAATTTCACCCGATATTTTTTATAAAATCAGACAAATGCAGCCATGGGTGATTCACACAGCTCTCATCTATCTTGTGACAAGACACAACAGTATATGAAATGTACGTGTGACATTACATCGAGTCGCATCCCGATCTTCGCATCCTTGACACTTCTTAGATGGTAATGCAATTTATTCCACTTGGGCCACAAGTTTTGCTGTTGGTCACAATTGTACTCATATTATAACATGTTAACACTATTCTTAGGGTATGTCATAGTAGTCTGGGCAGAACTTATTATTCACATATCTACGTTACGATACTCGTAATCTGTATACAACTTGTACGTATATTCATAATCTATTGACATAATTCCCAAGACATAATTAATAAATATTATAAATGCTTGTTTTTATTTTCCTTCATTATACGTCATACAAATTGCATGAAGAAATGACGCATATCAGGTCGATTACTATCGATTACTGTTTATTGTTATCGATCAGTATCGAATGCAACCACGGTAAAATTTGTAACCAAAGCAGTCATACATGTACGTAGGTCTTCATGTTAAGTGCCTGTTATTCTTGTCCGGTCTTAACCAAACTGAAATTTTCTCGACAGATTTTAGCAAAAACCTCGAGTATAAGATTTCACGAAAATCCGTCCGGCGGCAGCCGA
This sequence comes from Reticulitermes speratus, assembly GCA_021186555.1. NCBI lineage: Eukaryota > Metazoa > Arthropoda > Insecta > Blattodea > Rhinotermitidae > Reticulitermes > Reticulitermes speratus. The sequence continues at coordinate 9,709,138 of JAJKFL010000012.1, forward strand.
GTTGTTCTACGCGGATGGATGGACGGACGGACATGAAGCTCACAGTCGCTTTTCGCAACTTTGCGCAAAATACGTATCAACAACTACCCCTTCGGGACCGGGAGATGAAAGCCGCCGGGCCTTCTGCTTTTCGAATTTCGCAGAACTGATCATTCGTATCATCCCTTCATTGGACGCACTGTACCGTTAGCACGCGTTTCATGAAGAGTTACAACACAGTATAAGCATGCGAGTGCCCGAGACATCCTACAGATCCATCAGCTATTCAGCTTGTCAATACGTAACAAATAAATCATATGACCTGTGAGTAAGGTTCAGGACTTTAAATAACATCAATTCCTTTTACAGCAGAGCGTCACGCTTCAAGGCTAGTTACACCAACTATGAGAAGACACAATAACAGCTGTCGAGGAAAATAATATCACGAAATACATCACTCCAGTCGTATCAAGAAAAGTGACAAAATCACATATATAAAAGGCACAGATATGTTATAGATCACGGATATAAAACGTGCAATGTAATATGAATGATACAGATCTTAGGGATGTGTACCACTGAAAACTTTGTGCTGGCAGCCAATCACATCCCTTGGGAACTATGTGCTTGAGACTGAACAATTTATTATTATTATTATATATTTAAAAATCTGCATATCATCATTTCCTAGGAAGCATTGTGCAAGGAATATGGGGAAGTGGACTCTGAATGAGGCGCCGTTGCCTGTCTACAAATAGCATCCTAATATTATCCTACAGAGATAGAGAATGGAGAAGATAGTTGGACCGACCGTGTGGGAAATAAGAAGTATTACACAGAGTCAAGGAGGAGAAGGAATATCGTACATACAATAAAGAGAAGAAAGGCTAAGTGGATTGGTCACATCTTGCGTAGGAACTGCTTTCTAAAACACGTGATTGAAGGAAAGTTAGAGGGTAGGATAGAAATGACGGTAAGACGATGAAGAAGGTGTAAGCAGCTACTGGATGACCTTAAGGAAAAGCGAAGATACTAGAAATTGAAAGAGGAAGCACTAGATCGCCCCCTGGAGAACTCGCTTTGGAAGAGGCTACGACCTGTCGTAAGACAGACTGCAGATTGAATGAATGAACGAGACATAGGAAAATCCCAAAACCCCTCAGTCAAGACAGCTGGTAACCCGGCAGAGACTCGAACCTAGTATCTACAGAATACTAGGCGATTTTTGTTAAACTATAAAAATTGAAGAAAACGAAAAAATGTTTTGAACTTTGATACGACAAATGATAAAGGTTACTAACTACGGATGTGAACCCAGACTCTTGCGTAACAAGGACGGGCACACAAATCCTATTCCGAGGCTAGTGAAACTGTCTGTGCTACAAGATTCTTAAAGAGGCCACTTTTGAATACTGGGTATGCCTCCGTCTTCAAGGGAAAACACAGCCTGGATAAAGCCAATATTAATTAGTAGTGACCTCTAGAATTTAAATTTTAAATTTCAAATGGATAAAATCGAAAACTAAGCGAAACCACAATAATAATAAATAATACACAACTATCAACAAATATTAGAACGACAGAGAACTGAAGTTTAGAAAGAAGTCCATCCCCCCCCACCCAAAGTTACGAACGGGTTACGTGCTAACAACTGTTTCGTAATTCTTTTGTCTGGAACTCCGGCAAAATGTTACAAATATCCATCACGTTCTTAAGCAAACCCACATTTGTCTTCTAACCCCAAATTATGTAAAGTGTAGTACATTTTGAATGGGTATCATAAGAATGGACACTTTTACAACACCAGTAGCAAAACTAACACACACGCAATCAATCTGAAAAAAAAGAGGAACACTTGATTTTTTGATTATGCACTTGTATGCCTTACGTGTCAGAAGTGCCGTTTTTTTGAGAAAAAACGGGCTCAAAAAAGAAAACTTTAAGCATTTTCAGGTCACGTTTCCCTCAAAGAGCTTTACGGAAAATTTCAACAAGTGACTTATTTTTCTCGCGGTAAATTTCTTTGTAATAACACGTAGAAGCATCTGAGCCAACTCTGGAGACTGAGGCAAGTGTCAGACAATTGTGTCTTGCTTATTATACAGTGCCAAGTCCCCTCAATCATTCTACAGTATCAGTCATTTCCTTCGACGCGATATTTTTGGGAGCGCAACTCTCGAGAATAACAACTGGTTTTTATATGTTAGTTTGACCAAGGTACTAAAGTTTGAAGGCAGGTAATAGCTTCGTTGGTATGGACGTTGGTATGACATTTATCCCATTTCTTTTCGGCCATTCGTTATTTTATCTCGTTACTATAAACCCATTTCAGCACTATCGAAGATATGTTTTTCGGGAAATAGCGTTTTCATAACGAAGTAACACAATGTGACTTAATATGTTTCTGGTCTTCGTTCTTCTGGGATACAGCGCCGCGTCGCTAGGATGATTGGTGCCCGACGCTTCCACACAGCGTGCTGGTCTCATCTTTAAGGGTCTAACTCCAATGTCCAGTTCAATGGACACTCGACCCTTAAAGATGAGACCAGTACGCTGCCACGAAACGTCGGGCACCAATCACCTACTGACGCAGAGCTGTATCCCAGGAGAACGAACACCTCAACTGCACCGATGCCGAAGCCTTAAATATCGCAATAATTCGTATTTTGACCAGTTATCGGTCTGAGAAGAATCTTAAACTTAAGCTATCAAAACTTGGTTCCAAAAGAATTTTTCCCAAAGCTAATTACCTGGTAATTACGTATCTATTTTACATGATATCTTCAGGGGACTGGATTCATCACGCGCATTGGTGTGAGAACTTCAAAACTCGTGTTCACAATCTGCTTCCAATGTATATGCATGAAAACTCCGTAGCAAAACGAAAGGAGCCTAGTAAGGTCCAGCATCCTTTAATCGCTTTTACCTTTATGTTCAGTGTCTCAATAACCTTGAGATATATTTTGTTAGTTCAAACACTAACGATTATATGACATCTGCGCTCTTCTGGGATATTACGCGGCGTCGTGTGGTAATTGTTTACCGACGTTTCGGGACAACGTATCGGTAGATGGGACCGATACGTTGTCCTGAAACGTCGGTAAACAATCACCACACGACGCCGCGTAATATCCCAGAAGAGCGCAGATCTCATCAACATCGCAGCGGAAGCCTGAAATTAACTATTATATATATTCACTTTACCGCATACCGGGCTACTGTTTTGTGCATGAATTTTGGTCCTGACACGCCTCTAGAACACACACACACACAACAGATATATACCGAAAACCATTAGCAAATATACACTGTAGATGAGTATGATATTACCACAGCTGTGTAAATAAACAACGAGGCAAAGTACAGAGTAATTAGAAGCAAATGATAAATACATATCGTTGAATAACACATACCGAGGGATCTAAAATTAAAAGTGTAATTTGTGGACGTACAACTGACCCAATGTAAATATTTGCTCAGATGCATCAATATTGCACATAATTAACGAACATTGCCATCTAACATCGTGAAGGACATACATTTCGTCTGAGACTTCTATAAAAAATCAAAGTATCACGCAGAGATAAGTAAAATACAGGGCATACACAAAAGAATGGTGCGGTATCAAAAGTGAAACTTTTGAAACCGCACCATTCTTTTGTGTATGCCCTGTATAAGTCAGGCAAGGACTTACCAGGCGCATTCTGCCCTTTGCGTTTGAAAAGGTAAACTGCAGTGGTAAAAAAAAAATCCGAAAGCTTTCCATGCTGGTAACTATAAAAACACTACCAACGTTCTGCAATCGAAAACTGCACACACACACAAATTACCAGCAAGTCGACTTCATATGCCTGGCGGTAACTAATCATTTAAAACACGGTGGTTGCAACATGTACCACCTGCTTTAACAAGAACTACGCATTCTGCCCCCATAGTCTACACTGTTTTCTAACGATTCTCTGAAGACTGTACCAAAACGACATTAGGCGGCCGGTCTTTTGAATACAAATACCGTGTGTCTTCAATGAGCCAGTGAATAGATTTTCAAATATTATTAAGCTAAATCTCAGGCTCAAAAATTGCCACGCCATGGTTCTGCGGTTAGTCGTCAGCTTCTCACCGCGAAGGCTCAGGTTCAATTCCAGCCTAGTCCATGTGAGGTTTTTGTTGGGTAAAGTGACAGTGATGTACGGCAATTCGGCATTCCCATGTCGGTATCGTTCCACCAGTGCTCCATACCCATCTTTATCCTCATGTTGCTTTTATCAGAAGGAGAAACGGGCGAAGCCTGTGAAATTTCAAACAAATCAACAATCTTCCGGATGTGGAATGAAAATTACTTTCATTATTTTAGACTTCAAAGAATTAACGGATTTCAAACGAAAAAAAAAAGTATATACTTTACTTGATTCTGCAGTCTGACCCATGAGTTGTTTAACACACGTTAAACAACTCGTTGGGTCAGACTGCAGCATCAAATAAAGTGTATACTTATGATCGGTACGCCAACGGGGATGTCTTACATTGAAATTAAGAAAAAAAATGCTGCATACGCTGCAATCTATCTGCCTCGTTTTATTATCGTTATGGAATTGGCAAAAGGACTAAATGGTTAGCATCGACTGCTTCGCACTCGAAAAGTCCTGGGTTCAAAAATTAAAAATATAGGATTAACATCCTGGAGTTTTCAGTCTTCTTCTGTCGCCGCAAGAAAATTCCGGGAAAGCTCTTTCTAACATTACTGTTCACTGTTTGTATCATCCTGACGTTACTCTTTCGAAACCACATGACGTCTGCAGACAAAGTGTGGTGTTGAATGAACAAGTGCATACATAACAAGATCTTACTTCAGTTGTTTACGGTCTAACCAGCTAATCGAGACATTCCACACTATAAACTCTTCGTCAATATAAAGCCGCTACTGGGCCGCAGCAGCAGCCAGTTCATGACGAACGAAAGAATAAATGAACGAACGGATATGTAAAGGCTCCACGATACAGGCACAACGTGAAAGATTACGAAAACAAAACAGGTTAAAACAACGAACATTTTGTTAGTAGAATCGGGAAAGATTACGAAAAACAACGAACATTTTGTTAGTAGAATCGGAAGTTTCAACATCGATAATACATACAATATTTTTTATTATACCAAACACAGCACAATAATTATTTTTACTGCTACATGTTTCGGCTAACCATCGTAGCCATCATCAGGGAGTCACTTTTGACAGACGTGCGCAGCGTACAGTATGTAAATGAATGGTAATATGTACATTACCTATTTACAGCAGTACATGGTTAGCCGAAACATGTAGGAGTAAAAATAATTATTGTGCAGTGGTCGGTATAATACAAAACTTACATGTAAAACAACTGCACAGAATATGTATAATATTAAGTATATCGATAATACACTCTTGACCTGCTTATATCCCATTATCACAAACTATTTCCTTAGGAACAACTTTAATGTTATCATTCCATCTCCCTCTAGATCTTCGCAGTGGTTCTTTTCAATGGGTTTCCCAACAAACATTTTGCACTCACTTCTACACACCATCCTTACATCATGTGTTCGGCCCATCATGGGTTTTACAATTCCCCAAAAACACATGACCTGTATATATCATTACGTTACTGACATTTAAGAAAATGGTGGAAACAACGATAGGGGGTCCGGACGAACGGTGGGGCATCTGAAACAAAAGCATCTTAGACGGCCACAAGACTAGAGAGGACCGCGATAAACAGACACGATATTCTAATGAAGGTTCCTTTTCTTTATTTATTATAAGAGTGTAGTTTTGGCACAGTGAGGAAGGGTGCCCTTCAAACACAATTCCGGAATGAGTCCACGACACTGTACTCAGAAGCATGTCATCAGCTGATCTCAGAGATTTGGCTGTAACTCACAGGATGTAAAGGTTAGGCCAGCGGTCTCAAAACATACCACTTAGAGGAAGAAGGTTCAAATGTACTCGTAACACCAGCGTAACATTTCTCGGAGTGTTACGAAAGTTAACTTTAACAAGTATTACAAATTATTACACTGATTCGAAATTCCATAACACTTTTCATACAAATATTGGTCCCTTCGACACCAAATATACTGTGACTAAACTTTTCATAAGAACATGTTTTCTCGCGCCGTGACTGTGACATCGCACAAGAGGGTCGTGCCATTAATAGTTCAGGGTTACGTTTTAGCAACCTTGCACAATACAGCTTTCGGTAGGTGAATACACATCCAGTTAACTACGTAAATAGCTTTATTGAAATACGAATGATACAATTACACAGGCCATTAGTGTTGCATGGACACAATTAGAAAGCCATCAGAACCACAATGTTTGAGAACCCTGGTCCAGAAACAAGATAACATATTCTCAATAAAGGTGGTCACAAATCAAGATGCTGTCTCCCGTAAGAAAAATGAGTGTCCACATGCATCAGTGAAGACAGCTGAAAGGTAGTATGGGGCATTGGGATTTTTCATTGACTTAATCCTTTCGGCCGCACTATGGCCCTGGGGTCGACTCCGACTCTAACAGAAATGAGTACCAGGGATATCTCCTGGGGGCAAAGGCGGCCGATGCGTAAGGCTGAAAATCTTACCACCTTCATGTGCCGATTGTTAGAAATCCTGGAAGCCTCAACCTCCTGGAGCCCTAAGGGCCTGTCCAGGCCTGTATAGGGAGAGCTTTACCTTTAGCTTTCACTGAGGATGCACGTGGCTATATCTGGCAGCAGTAAACAATGAACTTGGCGGCAGAAACTTCAGATTCCTATCTCTGCGTGTTGCTTGTGGAATATCGCACAGCTGTGAACATACGAGACACATTTTTCTTCCTACACTGAAGATACTCCACAGTGTTTCTTTCCTAATTTCCTCCCCCGCTACGCTCATAATTTTAGGCAACCTACTGAACGATATGATAATTTTAGAACTACACATCCTAGGAAACTCTGAACACACACACACACACCACACACACACATATATATATATATATATATATATGAGCAGTTCGCGGGGTTCTGGCACGTACACAAGCAAAAAGAAATATTTCAAGCAATCAGAAAACTTACATCCCTTCAGTTCACCATTCAGTGATCATACAGACAGCGCTGTTAAATAAACCACAAATATATGAAAAAATCTTTAAGAAAACAGTCGTAGCCTATTCCAAGACATTACCGACATGTTACATTGGATAAGCTACTGAGGAAAACCATGAACAATGCAGGATACTCTGTAGCTGTTCTCCGAATACAAATCTAGTGTCACCGTCATTATAGGCTGATACGTTGTTTACAACAAACAAACGAGATATAAACACATATCGTTAATTATAACTATCAAGAAGAGAGACCGAATAACTGAACACTCGTTATAATTACCTGCTAATAACTTGTGACAGCGTAATTACAAATGACCAACGAATTTTCCATAATTTTCCGGATAAATTTGCCGCGAAACTTAGAGAAGTGTTTAGTGAAATGATTGAAGATTATGAAGGCACACTTCACATCCAGTCAGGAGAAAGGGACCGTCTTAAATTAAATATCCAAGAATTTGCTCACACGGATTCCGGTAAAAATAAATTCCCGTAGGTTTGAAGTACGTTCCAGAAAGGCGTGTAGGATCGTGGAGGGGAATTCTGGTTACGATACTGTAGTAGATTAATATAAAACTTTAAGTACCATTAAAGGTTAAACAAACTCAAATTAAGTTATGTTATCGCAGAGAATGTTTCAAAATCCAAACAAAGTAAGAAGCAATTGATTCACGTAGTTTGCCCACAGTAACCTATATACTCCTGCTGCAGAATGAACAATCTATAAGAACAATTCACCGATCGTAAAGTAACTTCCACAGTGGTGAGCAGGATGCTACGTGAATAATGCAGAGGTGAGTTGGATGCTACGTGAATAATGCAGAGGTGAGTTGGATGCTACGTGGATAATTCAGAGGTGAGTTGGATGCTACGTGGATAATTCAGAGTTGAGTTGGATGCTACGTAGATAATTCAGAGGTGAGTTGGATGCTACGTGGATAATTCAGAGGTGAGTGGATGCTACGTGGATAATTCAGAGGTGAGTTGGATGCTACGTGGATAATTCAGAGGTGAGTTGGATGCTACGTGGATAATTCAGAGGTAAGTTGGATGCTACGTGGATAATGCAGAGGTGAGTTGGATGCTACGTGAATAATACAGAGGTGAGTTGGATGCTACGTGGATAACGCAGAGGTGAGTTGGATGCTACGTGGATAATGCAGAGGTGAGTTGGATGCTACGTGGATAATTCAGAGGTGAGTTGGATGCTACGTGGATAATTCAGAGGTGAGTTGGATGCTACGTGGATAATGCAGAGGTGAGTTGGATGCTACGTGAATAATACAGAGGTGAGTTGGATGCTACGTGAATAATACAGAGGTGAGTTGGATGCTACGTGGATAACGCAGAGGTGAGTTGGATGCTACGTGGATAATTCAGAGGTGAGTTGGATGCTACGTGGATAATACAGAGGTGAGTTGGATGCTACGTGGATAACGCAGAGGTGAGTTGGATGCTACGTGGATAATGCAGAGGTGAGTTGGATGCTACGTGAATAATACAGAGGTGAGTTGGATGCTACGTGAATAATACAGAGGTGAGTTGGATGCTACGTGGATAATGCAGAGGTGAGTTGGATGCTACGTGGATAATTCAGAGGTGAGTTGGATGCTACGTGGATAATTCAGAGGTGAGTTGGATGCTACGTGGATAATTCAGAGGTGAGTTGGATGCTTCGTGGATAATTCAGAGGTGAGTTGGATGCTACGTGGATAACGCAGAGGTGAGTTGGATGCTACGTGGATAATGCAGAGGTGAGTTGGATGCTATGCGAATAATGCAGAAGTGAGTTGCATGCTACGTGAATAATGCAGAAGTGAGTTGGATGCTACGTGGATAATTCAGAGGTGAGTTGGATGCTACGTGAATAATGCAGAAGTGAGTTGGATGCTATGGAATAGTTGCCTAAATAAATTATAAAATCAAAAATAATCGTAACCTTCCGAAACATGAAATTTATTTAAATAATGATTAAAAATTCAGCTCCTCCTTCACAGTAAATAAACTCAATCGCAACTACAAAGATCACTCGATTAATTCTGTTTATTCCGATAATCACACGAAACACACACGCACACTGTGGGCAAAATGCACAGTTGTTTTAATATTAAAGCAGGTGGTACATATAGCAACCACGGTTATTTAAAGGCTTAAATCCGAATGGTAAAGGCAAGAGCTCATTCTATATAAGCGAGTATCAAAACAGCCCTTCCATCTGCTGAGCGCGTTTCTCGGTATGAAAGCGATACCAGTGGTGTTTAAATCTAAGGGAAGCTTTATTAACTGAGTACAATGGTCTAAAAGAAAGCAGAGGTGGATAGAGTGGTCCTCCACGACTTCCGGGAGTCCCGTCATAGTAATTTCCCACATACACACACACACACTCACCGTACACAACAAAAACAGTACGATTCAACTCATCTTCAGTTCACCAATAGCATTGTATGTCCAACTGAATTCAAATGATTGAAATACACCATTCACGTGTCTAAAACCTTTGTTTCTGTTCCTCAAACCGGTATAAACGGGGTGGGGGTGGGGGTTGTGCTTGTTTGTAAGACTAAAGACAGACGGTGTATTGTCTCTCTTAAACACAAAAGCATTAAACGGTTGTAATACAATTTTCATGTCTGTGTCAACATTCCGTAATCCGGACACGAAAAGATCTCTCCAGTGTATATGGTTACCGTGGCAACCAAAGCTTCATTCTCTTCGATAAGTAAGAAAGAGGGAGAGAGTGACCGTTCACGGACTACAATCAACACTAATGGTCCCCAAGGTCGATGTCATCTAACGAGACTTCTATTGTGGCAATTACGAAACCGACCGCCATGCCTATTAAGAGACAAAGAGGGCAGAGTCTTAGCACACGTGAATAATCGCAACAGTAGAAACCAGCTGCTACATTTTTATCTCGTTATTAAAAATTCACGTATTGGACATCAGTTTAATTTATAAAAGTGTAATTACCAAATATGTTGCAAAATGATTAAATTAGAGTTACCATCATGATCATGTTACGTCTCAACATTTCGAATACTTTACATATCAGCTTCAGTGACTTGATATAACAACTCAGCACGTGAAAGCCATATAGATATTCAGAGAAGATGAAGATGAAGCGCTGAGCATCACATTGCACAAACATTGGTCTTCTAGACCAGCGGTATTCAACCTTTTTTGTTCGCTTACCCCCACATATAATTTCTCTTCAACTTTGTACCCCCAAAGTTGTTGGTGCATAATTCAAGTTATACATAGTCTATAATCTACGTCTAAAATAAATAAATTACATCCAAAATAATGTATTAATAATAAGTTTTAAATGAGAAAAAGGAGAATCAATCTATTAAATAACAAATATATTATTGCCTATCATATAAAAATTAATAAAGGAACAAAGGTATTTTAGCAAAGCAAAATTATTGCATTGTGTGGAATAAAATGAAACTAGCCGCCCAGATAAGAATCGCATAAAGGAGAGAGAGAGAAAAAAAATGGCGCTCCCAAATCGCATGTCCTTACGTCCGGGTCTCTTGTGGCTAACCCTAAATCTCGCCCTGATTATTCAGTGTTTATCATGAAATAATATATTTATTTTTTTTAATTTTACGTACCCCCTAAGATGTCTTCGCGTACCCCAGGTTGAATACCACTGTTCTAGACCACAATTCAGTTAATTACGTAACTGACGTGCTCGAAAATACCGCAGATGACACAGTAACTGTTAGATACAATAAGAAAAGTGGGCAGATGTGCGAAATGAGAAGTAAGGTGATTAGTACAACACCTACACTTCTGCAAGCCATGCAATTTTTCCACCTCCTAATGTATTAATCTCATTACTTTTAACACTGTATTTACTGTATTGATTTATTTATTGCATTTAATATTATATTGGTTAAGACTGTATTTCCCTTGATGACTTTTTTATTACTTTATGATTATCTGGCTAAATGTATACTTTCTTTCCTCTAGGCACATTAGATCATCTAAACTCATTCACTTCGTGGGCCTTTCAAAGCCTAATGATTACTTGATCCAGCAACAGTTTTAACATTCAAAACTTCTACATTCTGCCCACACTGTATTTATGTGTTTTGTATTTATATTACAACAAACAGCGACTTTTGCCTTACATAACATAAATTGATTTTTTTAACCGATCTGAAAAGTGTTTACTGCGCGGTACGAACTGAGTCTTTAAATGAAACAGTTTACGCTTCGTCTTTAAAGGGTTAATTTTATTTCAATAAAATACTGTGAAATTTATTTCAATACTTTAGACGATGGAAAAATCCATTAAGTTAATGCGTTTAAATGAACTAATGTTTCTTCTTCTTCTGGTCGGCACTACAGCCCATGTAGGGCCTCGGCCTTCTTGACCACATGCCTCCATTCCTCTCGATCCTCAGCCTTCCTTCTCCATCCTTTGACTCCTAGCTTTCTGAGGTCCTCCTCTAAGTCATCTAGCCATCTTTTCCTGAATGAGCTAATGTGCCTAGGCGAAAGAAAACTCACACAAAAGAAGTCAGCAAGGTAAATACAATCTTTGTTGAAGACGTCACCGTTTCTCACATTACATTTGCCGAACAAATATGTCTAACCTTGTAAGTAACCGTACACTAAGACAAACCAGACTGAATGGGTAAACAATTTTGTTTTGTAAAAATGTTAATGGAGAACATCGAGATGTCGTCAACCGCCCAGAAAGGAGTGTTGGTAAGTAACCGATATGCTTCCTCTCATAAACTGCACACAGTTACAAAAAGTTATAAAAATCTGCTACGCATGTACCATAAGGCTCCATGTTTTCTTTGAAGGTTTAGAGTTCAAACAAACCCATCCAATGTAACGTATTACTGAGCTGCGTACAAAAATGCACTTGTTCTATGATGCAGATTTTCCGTTACCTTTGATTTCAAACAAAATTTGGATATATTACAAATTTAATAAGCCCACCCGCCACTTCCAAATTTCATAAAAATCCGTTCAGCGGTTCTCGATTTATTGCAGATAGACCGACAGACATATCAAAGCTTACCAGACACATATTTGTAACTTTTCGTTGTGAAGGTGACACAAAGTTCTAGGACTTAAGTGCGGTACGGGATTCAAATGCTTGAATGTTGTGATGTGACGATAATTGCAAAACTTTCTGATAAGCACAACTGTGCGTTAATAATTTAAAATGTTAGTTGTTTAAAGACAGTTAAGATCAAATCGAAAGAATGAGGTGGGCGGGGCATGTAGCACGTACGGGTGAGGGGAGAGGTGCATACAGGGTTTTGGTGGGGACACCTGAAGGAAGGAGACCACTTGGAAGACCCAGGCGTAGATGGGTGGATAATATTAAAATGGATCTTCAAGAAGTGGGATGGAAGGGAGCATGGACTGGATTGATATGGCTCAGGATAGGTACAGGTGGCGGGCTCTTGTGAGTGCGGTAATGAACCTTCGGGTTCCATAAAACGCGGGGAATTTCTTGACTAGCTGACGACCTGTTAGCTTCTCAAGAAGGACTGTGCTACATGGAGTTAGTTAGTTAGTTAAGCTCACATGAACATGGAAGTATGAATTTATAATGTATTAAACACTAAGAGGTAATATTTATAGATATCGAATTTCAGAATTCCTTCACCTTTAATTTAAATGTTATTCTGTAGACACGCTGCGTTGATCTTATTTACACCACTTATACACAGTCCGCTACGTGACACACGACAAGGAACGTCGTGTACTTATCCTGGTGTTACAGGAATGTAAAGAACTCGACTTCGCGTAGTTACACGTTTGTCACTAAACTCATCAGACATTCACAGTGCCTTTGGTACGTGTTAACTGATTACGCATTCTGCTTGAAAGACCTCGAGTACATTACTTTTAGGAGTTCGTTCCCTTTGCCCATTTCATCTTCGATCCATTATGTTCACTTCGTCCTCGATTCACTATTCACATTCTCTTCCTTTTATTCGTCCCTTGTATTACCTCGTCTAGTTCATTTCTTTCCTCCTTCTCAAACTACACATCTTTCCTTTTGTTTTTCGAAAACCTGGTGCTTTTCCCTTCGCCGCCTTTCGTTTTCTTTAGGCTCTATTCCCCCTTGTCTTTCTACTTCTTCCACGACTAGCGCCTTCCTGTTTCTGCATTCCTTTCTCCTCTTTATTCCTTTGTCTTTCTTTTACAGTTTCGTCCCTTTTCAGTCTCGCAGCCCCAAGTAGGAACCACAGATATAATATGGTGGAAAAAACACTAATACATACACAAAAACGGAACTAAAAAATCCAAAAACTTTCCAGTCAAAAGAAAGCACTCTGACGTCTCCTGTTTCGAATATACAAGCCACTGTTCGAAACACGAGTGCTATCAATCTTACTTACGCCAAAAACCGAATGCCCATCAATAACGACGTACTTTATGTTACATACTATACAAGATTAATGTTCCCATTTGCCCGAAAGATAGAGCAGAAAGATGCACATGATCAATCAGTCGCTCAGATACATAATCGAATCACACTAGATACTTTGGCGCAATTTTTTATTTATTGTATTTATTCTTCGTTTACTTAATGGCACTAAGATCATATAGTGTCGGATGACATGATAGTGAATAATGAACTGGGAAGGATGTGGAAGGAAGCGGGAGTAGCCTAATTTAAGGCAATATCCAGGCATTTGCCACGAGTGAATGAGGATAACTACGAAAACTTCGGTCAAGATAGCAAGTGTTTGGGCCCCGCAGGGTATCGACCCACAATTTTCATTTCATTTCTGCAACGTGTGACGGTATGACGAATCAAAACCATAAAATAAAAACCACTTCTCTTATATCTCACACACTAACACGGCATGTGCCCCTAATAAGCTACAGTATCTAATGCTGCTAATTACTGATGTCACTTCGGCACGCCAAGTGTATGAAATGTCAGTTATCTGAGGACAGTTTCTGGCACTCCGAATACAATATTAGGCCTATAAGAACGTCCGTCCTTCAACTACAACATGTTAGAACACTTTGCATCTGTTCCTTTCGGTTAAAAGCACGACACTTCGGAAGCAGGCCCTGGTTCTGTCATCAGCAAACGTATGAAACCTACTCTGTCGGATCGCCTACACGCAGCTAGTGTGCGTATCCGGACCTGACCGTTACAAGTTGAGCCATCTGCTGAAACTTTATACCTTTTGCGATCTGCGCTCTTCTGGGATATTACGTGGCGTCGTGTGGTAATTGTTTACCGACGTTGTCTCTATCCACCCCTCTCTCTCCCTGGTTCCACCCAATTGGTTGTCATCACTCCTACTGATTGTTACCCCGCCGTACTTTCCAGAATCTACATTATAGGTTGCTGGCTTTCTTTCTTTCCTACTCGGACTCTTGACCCGTGAAGATGGGACCGACACGTTGTCCCGAAACGTCGGTAAACTATTAACACACGACGCCGCGTAATATCCCAGAAGAGCGCAGACCTCATCAACATCGCGGCGGAAGCCTGAAATCAAGGTTTATACTTTTTGACCAAAATACCCAATACACGTGACAGCTTAAATAGCACACCTAACTAACGAACCAACTTACAACTACCTGCCTTAACTCCGTGCACCAGAGTTCTTCTTGATAAGCTAATAATTCCGCAGCTAGTCAAGAAATGCCCCGCATGTACGGAACACGAAGCATCATTACCGTGTTCATAACAGTCCCACCTGTCCCTATCCAGTCCCACGCCCTCTCATACTATTTCTTTAAGTTCAATTTCAATACTACACTCCCATCTAAGCCCATGTCTTCCAAGCGGTCTCCTACCTTCAGGTTCCCCACCAAAACTCTGTAAGCATTTCTCTCCTTATCCATATGTGCCACATGCCCCAATTGGTCACCCAAATAATATGAATCGTATTTGGTGAGGAGTACAAATCATGAAGCTGCCCGTTATGCAATTTTCTCCAGCCTCCTGTTACTTCTTCCATTTTACGTCCAAATATCTTCGTCAGCACCCTATCGTTGAACATCCTCAGCGTTGGTTCTTCCCTTAGTAATAGAGACCAAGTTTCACACCCACATAGAGAGAAGACAATACTATGGTTGAGGTTCGTTACCGTTGTTCCCAAATATTTAAAATCTTCCACACTTTCAAAGGATTTATTAGCAATCTTTCTGTCGTAATCTTATTCTGCATTCCGTTCAAGAGACATGAATATATATTTAGTTTTCTCAGCGTTTACTTCTAGACCAACCTCCTTAATTGCCACTAGTGCTTTCTGTGTGTTCGCGCAACAAACGAACAGCATAAACCAGAAGGTGATGCGTTCCAGTCCAGTCCATTCCAATCCCTTCTTCTTCACTCGGACATTCATAATGACACATTCTAAAGCGGAATTGAAAAGCAGTGGTGCTAAAGCAGTCATTATTATAGACCATTCTGGATAGGAAATGTATTAGACAAATGTTTGCCTATCCGGAGCTTACTATAGGTTTCATGAAAGACATGTTTATTAACATAACTAGTTTCATGAGAAAAATATTACACAAAACCTCCCTCCTATCTGAATCAAACATACCTTCGACAATAACATTTTTAATTACACTCCTATTGACTACACGAACTGTAATATGTGCACGTGTATTAGTAAAGTTCACCGTAGAACAGGCCATGAGGGCCCAGAGGGGGAGTAGAGATATAGCTCTACTCTTCCTTTAACCTCGGCGCTGAATGGGGGTGGGTGGTCAACTCCACGCCCCGGCCGCTTTAACCCCCGGGAATGACACGGTACCCATTGTACAGGAGGCTGAGTAGGCCCCAGGGCCGGTCTGGACGGGTGCTGAAAATCTCGCCCCCCCCGGACCGTCCAGCTCGTAGCGAGTCGCTATACCGACTGAGCCATCCAGGCCCACGCATACGTGTATAGTCTACAGTATAAAACACAAATACACAATTGTTCCGTACATTTCATATGCACCCTCTTAACCATTTATTCCGGCAGATTATTCCAACTAGGTATGCCGGATAACAAACATTCAGAAAATTCTGTAAAATCATATTATAACGATTAATTAATTATGTCATTGCTTTGTGTGACACATGCTTATCTCACACGTCACTCATGAAACACCAATTTGTCGTAACCAACACAATTCGTCAAACTGAGATTCTCGCATTACTAGACAGTTGGGTTACAAACACACCTTCTGTCACAATGTTGAGTCCACAAAAAAAATTGCTTCTCCTTATATTTTCGTAAAAGAATAACGCGCTTTAAGCGTTGGTCTGTTAATGATGTGTCAAGCTTTTTCTGTCTCCTGTAAAACTGTGTATCGGTGTGTTACGACAAATTGCTGTTTCATCAAGGATATATGACTTTGTGTTGCGTGGCTTTTATAAATAAAACGGCTTTCCATCTCACTTGCAGCAGTGGACCTGGATTCAACCCAGGGCCATAATAGCAACTCTGTATATCGGTTAACATATGCTGATAAATTAAAATTACTAATTCATTAATTCTCGCCAGTCATTTTCGTTTTGACGCTGCCCGAGACCCGATATATATTTTTTTTTTTCCTATGGCTCGACAGCCCTATATGGGCCTGGGCCTCCTCGTTTCGTCGAGGCTTCACGATCACACACTTTTTAGACACACCACAGTCGGTAGAACTCCTCTGGACGAGGGACCAGCCCGTCGCAGAGACCTCTACCTGACAACACACAACACTCACAACAGACAGACATCCATGCCCCCGGTGGGATTCGAACCCACAATCCTAGTAAGCGAGCGGCCGAAGACCCACGCCTTAGACCGCACGGCCACTGGGATCGGCAGACCCGATATTAGGGTAATGCAAATAAGGCTGTCCTAACTACCAACTCACCATTCTGTTTATTACAGCGCTCTCGCAGACTTGATGGCCACTGGTCTCTGTCGCGATATACACAGACAAACGCACGTGAACATAACAACTTACTATAAACTTAGAGGTGAGGGCTAAAAATGTCGGTTCCGAAGTATTTAATGTTATTTTCAAAAAAAAAAAAAAAGGGCCTCTCAATACCGGACACGAACACGGAATGTAAAGACTGGCAAGCTTTCCACATAATCTGTGAAGACAAAATAGTCTCCTGGATGACTCACGTGTCTTCTTAAGGCAGCGAAGAATGCTAACGACCCATGATAACACACACACACACACACACACACACACACACAAAAGAGAGAACGCGCTGAAAAGAGAAAAGCACACAAGCACCTGCATAATTTAGAGCAGAAACTAAGTCGCTCGCTCGGTATATTTGAATTTGTACAAAACGGAGGATTCCCGATGTCAAACGCTTAGTAACTAATGTCCCTTACTCAGGAGAATGCAGTTGACCTGCACAGCGTGGGTAGAGTCCCTTAACACTCGCGACGACGGTAGGGGGGGGGGGGACCTATAGATCCTGTCAAAAACATGAGTCACGCATCATTGTAAAACGTATTTTTTTAAACAAATACCGGTCGCCATTTGCTAGGTGTTTCGTTTATAACAGGCCCAGGGTCAAATTCACGCACAGCTTTAACCACACTGAACGCTACAGAAAATAACTGTATTACCTGACACGCACCAATCATAACAGCACTTCAGCCCAATGTATTTTTTAACTGTAATACATTGCTGTTTAAAACACCAACAAAATGCACTTCACTTTCACTTTTATTATGTATTAATCAACCCCTACATATGTTTCGGTCTTATGTAAAACCACCTTCAGGGGGTTCAAAAACTACGTTCATTCCACATCCAATGTTACGTCTGCCATTATACTTACACCGAAACAATGTAGGGGTCGATTAATACATAATAAAAGTGAAAGTGAAGTGCATTTTGTTGGTGTTTTAAACAGTGAATTGTAAAAATGCACGGTGAGACTAATATGAAAAATGTAATGCATCGGTTAATGGTTACAAACAAGGGACAGCGGGCTCTCCCCAGCGCGAAACAACAACCAAGGTCAACTGAAAACTCCACAGTCACTAACAATGTAAGTTCCAATACGTATGCGTCATATATCTGTACGTATAAATGACAGATTATGAAAGGACATGACAATCGTTTTTCTATCCCATTCTTAAAAATGTCACTGGAGGAACAATAGGATAGACTACGCAAATTTGATATGCAATATGTTATATGTGACTTACATCACAAACATTAAAACCATTACAATTAAGATCAGCTATGTTAAACTCATGTAGCAGATTCACGCATGCTAAAATATCAGAGACTGTGTTTCTGTGCGTCCATTACCGGTTAGAAACTGTTTCACAAAACTAAAGCCAGGCTGACGCACAAACAAAAGATATCGACTTACTAGTATTTTTGAAAACCAAATGTCTCATATAATTCTTCATTTATCTCTGTTGTTCAAAACAGTCAAACTCCTTAATCGCTTAACTGCAGCATACCTTGAACGAGAGAAATGTCATGTGGTGTACTGTTTTCCTCATACATAAAGCAAATTATCGGTGTTTAAGTTCTGAGTAGAATTATAAACATCTAAGCTGCAATTAATATCGTGGTGTTTATCACAAGGAAGTCACAAAACGCCATTCATAAACATGGAAACCATAAATGCTTGGCGAAAGGCATTTACAGCTCCGGTTATTTTCGACGTCATGTTGCCGTTGACGTCAATGGCAACAATCAACGGAGTCATGTTGCTGGTTGTCTGTAGGTTATACATGCCACAGACAACCCGAAAATAAAAAGTTATATTATGTAAAGTTCTGACAATGGTGTATATCTGAACTCATTACCTTTGTGGACTTTTTCCATCTTCCAACGCATTAAGACTAACATAATCATTACAACAGGGGAGGATCGGGCCCCATCTTGACTCGTGATGAAGACCAAGCACCAAGTGTCTAGCGCGATGTGTGTTGACGTAGTTTTTAAAGTGTATTTAAAACATAAAGTGCTCACTAGTTTTACTTCAGTCCGTGTTACAGAACAGTGTAAATAATTATACACTAATGCATCACAAGCGAGTCTGAAGACGGCGCCTGATCCTGCCCCCGAAACGTAGTGTTGCAGTGATTATATTGACGTCAACACATCAGACTGTGTTACGCGTATCACTACTGGTACGGCGCGGCCTCAATAACAAATAGAAAAATAAACAGGATTAAAATTTCTAAAAATAAATAAAATATAAGTAACATATATATTTGTTAATACGCAGCATTGCTGGCAAAAATTATATAACTCATCCCCGCTGCCAGCCAGTATTTCCAATTTCAGCTTTTTTTTTATTTAAGTATAGAAAACACAGGTGGTTTCCTGAAATTATTAAATTTCATTTAGTGGTATGCCAGCGAAAACGTTTGAGAACCCCTGTATTAGACGATGGATAAAGTCCATAGAAGCTAGTCAGTTCAGTTATGTAAATGTCTCCTATTATCACGCGCACGAACACAACCTCCACCACAAGATGTGACGTCAGAATTATAATAAAAAAATTAACCATCGCCTTATTGCCACGCCTGTATTACGCCTATATATTCTTACATGTTTCTCAGAAAACACGCAGCCACGATAAACGGTATACCACAAGGGAACATTCAATCGCTTAAAGTCAAGCAGATTGGCACAGCGGTACCTCTTCTGATTCCCATCAGAGGGAAAGCACATAAGCATTACGGTCGGGTTCCCACGTATCGGAATATTTAAATTAGACTTTTAGCGGCTGTGCTCAGTTCCCAAAGCGTATACACTACCACACACATACACTACACAACACATACCACCACAACACATACACTACCACAACACATACACTCACAACATATACACACCACCAGCTTCGTGAGCAGGAGACAATTTAGGCCATGCATTAATAAAGTATTTTTTTTATCATTTGATGGCTTCTTTTCCTGTTCATAAAACTCCAATACGTTATTTCAGTTAGTTATGATCCTCGTTTCTTGAGAAAACCCTTTTAAAACGCCATTCACTGTCAGCCTCGTGTCCATGTAAATTCCACAACATTATATTTTCATAGGCAAATTACGCGACCGCACCAGTTAAGTGCGCGAGCCGCGTTGTGGTGACTTCGCCTGCTGATACAGCGCCGTAAAACAGCGGGAAGGGACACAAATCTGTGACATTATTAAGGCTACGCTCTTCAGAGATGTGACGCCACGTATTTTGGCAGACAGTGACCAACGTTTCGCAGCAATATCAAGATAAAGGTAAACTACACGGCGTGACATACAAGAAGACGGCAATCTTAAATATAAATTAATAGGAGTTGGACTAGTTTCGACGGCAGCAAGCTGAAGACCTATGTTCTATTTAAAAACATTAACATGAACAACAACAGTAAATATGTCCAAAAACGAAGCCCATTCCTCCGTCTCTTAAATCAATTAACAAACTGTGTTATTCGTAATCAGGAGGCATGTCCATAATCACTTGAGTCGTGCGTGACTCGAATCATGCATTTCTATTTTGTTAGTTTCCTGCAAAATACGTGCTTGAAGACAAGAACTACCAGCAGCTGGTGAACTGCCATAACGTACAACAAACTGCTGTCCAATTGCTCTTACCTCCTCCAGTGGAATGTAGGCGCTGGGGCCATGGATGTTTGGATGCGGGACAGGCATCCCTCTTTCCTGCCAACAAACGATAAGGATTATTACAACACTGCTCAAGCCAATATTCACATCACAACAACTAGACAAAACCACTTCGACGTCATGTGTCTATTTTCAGCAACACAATACGCAACAAAATTGGAACTGGTGTACTCCATAATGCAGCGCACAAAATTACAAACGGCATTCTTTGAAGTTCATTAAGCTTATTTGAAAGCAGGGATAATGAAATGCAATTCAGTGAAGTCTACCAAATTGAATTTTAACAAAATCTGGGGAATGTTTATGGGCCATAAGGGAAATTCTGCCTATGGTTTAATTAATTAATTAATTTTATGAGTTTTGGTTCGTTCTTTACACGAATTCGTATTCACGTAACAGCTGGTTCGTTTTTCTGGTCGTCTGTGTGTCGAAACGGCAAACATATTAAACGTTTTTTATGGCTGGACAGCCCTAGTGGGCCTACACCGCCTCATTGTTGAGGTTCCTCGACCACAGACACACCACACTCGCTAGGACTCCTCTGGACGAGTGATCGGCCCGTCGCAGAGACCTCAACATGACAACACACAACACTCATAAGAGACAGACATCCATGACCCTGGCAGGACTCGAACCCGCGATCTCAGCAAGCCGTAGACTCACTTCTTACGTCGCGGCCATTGCGATAGGCATTAAACGTAACAAGCATTACAAATAATTTCTGAAGTTTCGCACGGCATCTAAATTGCGCAAGAAATATTTTCCGCATTTCACACGAATCTTTAAATGGACTAAAATAAAAAGACAAAAATTAGCCCATTCCTTAAGTCTGTTCAAAATATAAAAGGTCAGCAAGAAGAACTTTATTAGTGATAACTAATATGTACCGGTCCATAGCCTGAAATTTTGTATCGCAGAGTTTGAGTGCACACGGGCGGAAGCTACCTCGACATATGCCTCCAGTTCCTGCACTCCGTGCAGAAATGCACACTACATTACTACTAATGCTTATTCCACGAAGACACACACACACTTGACATAGACCTACCAAGTACACGCAACACTTCATGGACAGTACTCTGCAGTAAGACAGCATGCCTGCAGAGAAGTCTGGTGTCCTCCACCGAACTGTATTACTTTACGGAACTAACCTTCGCCAAGTAATCAAACAGTGGCTTTACAGCCGCGATATCCCAAGGCTGTTATTTCAAATTGGCTTTTACGATACAGATAAAGCACACTCCACTCAAACGACGTTCGCAAACAAACAACTTACGAGTACAAGGAGTGCAGGTTTCCCTTTATTCCAAATACCGTGTTATTCCAACGGCCAGGCAAAGTATACAGCTTGCAGGGAATGCTAAAAGTCGCAACAGGAAGCACGATTTATCTGAGACGTACAATCAGTTTCTACGTTTCGATCTTCTAGATCATCGTTTTCCAAACCTATGGCCAGCGAACGGTTTATGGATGGTCGTCGATGGTTTCTATTCAATGCATTTGTTTTTATTTATCCAGAGTTCTTTTTCCCATAACATTTGTTTATAAGGCTACTACCTATTTCCGAAATATCTCATGCATAAACACTGAAAATAATGTTGGGAGCAAAACTTAAACATAAATTAGCCGACCCTAGAAGAGACAGAACACGGATAGTAATTAGAAAATGACTACACAAAACACGTAAGCAGTAACTACTTTTGTTAAAAGTAAATGTTAAGTAGAAAAAGAAAATGAAATGCACAAAACGGTCCGTAGACCAGGAAGGCTGCCTCAGGTGGCCCACGGAATGCAAAAGGTTGCGAGATGCAGTTACGTTCACCACAAGTAACTGTGAACGTGGCCGTGCCATGGCTCAGGCGGTTAGTCGCCGGCCTCTCGCCGCGGAGGCCCAGGTTCGATCCCGGCTTAGTCCATGTGGGATTTGTGGTAGACAGAGTGGCACTGGGACAGGTTTTTCCCCGAGTACTTCGGTTTTCCCCTGTCAATTTCATCACACCGGTGCTCCATTACACGGAAAAACGAAACAACTAACCATCTTCATCACAGGGTTGCACAATAAGCCTCAAGGCTGCGGTGCGTCCGTAGCATCTGCTGCGGGACCGTTCTCCACAAAAAAAAAACTGTGAACGTTCTGCAGCATTTACACATGGCCACTTAAACCATAACATCGTCCGGCTTAGTCACAAGACAATTCCTAAGGTAACTACACAGACAAAATGCGGGTTTAGTAGGCTGTAACAGCTCACGAGATCAGGCTCCAGTGTTACACGTTGCATCATCAAAACACCTTCACGAAATGTAACAAGTTACGTACATGACTATTGACGTAAGAAGCATCCGACACATAAAAATTACTGTTCATTAATTATAAACAAAATGTAAGATTTTTAAAGCACCATTTACTCTACGTACCCCAACACTATACGAGTATTTCATATTTTTAGGTCGCATTCTGAGTTCAGAATCGAACAGTTGAATATAAAAGCAATTATTTCCCGTACTTAAAACCTCCTATAGCCGATCCCAGTGGCCGTGCGGTCTAAGGCGTGGGTCTTCGGCCGCTCGCTTACTAGGATCGTGGGTTCGAATCCCACCGGGGCATGGATGTTTGTGTTGTGTTTGTGGTATAAGGACTAATATGGAACATAAGTGACATGAAGGACAAAAAGGATTTAAACAGTACAAAAATGGATCAAAGGGAAAAACCCGGACAGGCAAAAAAAAAAAAATCCCACCGAGGGCATGGATGTCTGTCTGTTGTGTGTTGTCAGGTAGAGGTCTCTGCGACGAGCTGGTCCCTCGTCCAGAGCAGTCCTACCGAACGCGGTGTGTCTATCAGTGTGATCGTGAAGCGTCGTAAAACGACGAGGCCTAGGCCCCCTAAGGGCTGTCGAGCCATAGAAAAAAAAAACTCCTGTAATTTCCTTGAACGCTACCAACAAAGCAAACAACACAGTAACACCACCAACAAGCTGAATGAAACCGATAGTTTTAAATGTAGGGTTCCCAGTCAAGCTTCTAACAGTAACCAGAATGAATTCTCTACACGTCTTCCAGCGACAACAATGAAATCCTTGTGGCACGTTGGAAGACAACGAAAACATTATTGAACACAACGACCGATCTGCAGTTTTGCGATCTGCATATCACACTCCATAATTATAAAGTAAAGTTGTCCCTGTCAACGCCATGAAGACATATAGGGGGACGAGTAGAGGTATAGCTACACTCATTCTTAGCCTCGGCACTAGATAGAGATGAGTGGTCAACTTCGCGCCCCGGCCGCTTTACCTCCGGGAAAGAACCCTGGTACACATTGAATAGAAGGTTAGGTGAGCCCCAGAGACGTTCTGGACGGTATTGAGAAGAAAAAATCCTCTTGTCCCAACGGGATTCGAACGCCGGACGGTCCAGCCCCATTTTAATTAAAAGAGGAAGGCCTATAGTCACATAATACTTTTACATCGTCTTCTTGCTTTGGAACTACCTACCATATATTGAGATTTGGATGCAGACACGAAACAACGTGTATCAGCACTTCGTTTCGTCTATTTCCGAGTCGTTCATTCTGGAATAACATAGTGATTTAAATTCAAATAAATTAGCTGGCAGTGATGTAGTTCTGCATGCGACGATACACAGGTTAAGTTAATGTGCATTTCATTGTTCCATAAGTAGTCCATAGGTAGACTGAGGCTTGTGGTAACATGTGTGTCTTGTCACTAACAGGTCACTGAATCGAATGTCTCCTTGTCATGCAAAGCTTCGGTACCTTAGCTATAAGGCCTGATATGATTCTCGATATTATAGTTACTAGTTCTGTTGTTTCGCAAAATTGACAGATACTGATACACACACATATATCAACAAAGGAAAATATATTAGATAAACAGAATAGAACTCTAACCGTTCAAAGAAACTAAATATGACTGGGCCTAAAGGAGATTCAGACTAATTCAGTTCACACATTTTATTGCCTGTAATCAGCACCAACGACTCGCAAACTTCTGACGTGGGAGCCGTACAGCATCGTTAAATTTAAAGTGTCCTGAAGTGCAACGTGATACACATATAAAAATATCCAAATGTTATGAAGATATAAAATATAACCAACAAAAGCACGTAAGTATATTCAAGTTAGTGTATTTTCACAATTAACTCCCACACGTTTCGGCCAACCATGTGGCCATCTTGAGAGATGTAAAATACAAAGTTTAGATACATTAAAAGTAAAAATAAAATTATAAAAGTATCAGAACCAATACAATCATATGAACCAATAGTTTAAAACGTACATAAATATGTCATTACGACAAGAATGTGTTGATATTTGGTTGGATGGTATAAAGTTTCAGTTACTAGACTAATTCACCATCCGAGAGAAAATGTCGTGGTGTAGATTGTACAGTAAACGACACTGAAACCTGTACACCTGTGTGCGTTTGTTTGTGCCATTATTGTATATATTCGAATAATGCACTGATCATGAATCATATAAAGCTCTGTGAAGATAATTTTTGTGGAAAATTTAAACTAGAGAGTGCAATGACCTCACGGAATGAATTAAATTTTAGGTTTCATAAAAATAGATTTGAACTCGGTTATAACGTCATGAAAGGGACTGAATAGTTTGTGTCGTTATTAACGAGTGTTGTTATCACGGAGGACGATATTGTTATGGTTAACAGTCAGGAATTAATTGGTACCACAGAAAATCTGACGTTATAGACGACGTGTTGCATAAACCGATGTTGTTATAACCGGGTTCGACTGTATATTAATTATTCTAACTAGGCTGCTAATGTAAAGAGTACACTAACCGAAATATACAAAAATAGAACCCTGACTACTTGTAATTCAGTCCGTAAATTTAGATGGACATATTTAAAGGAACGTTTCAGTACTAAAAGCTCTTTTTGTGGTTTATTTTACGACGCTGTTGGTCTCTCAGGCTACAACACTGCGTCGAGTCGTGGAATGATAAGTGAATGACGAAGTGGAAAGGATTTCTACAGAAGCGGTCGTAGTCCAGTCCAAGTATCATCCTGACATTTCTATGGAGGGAATGAGGAAAACCACACAAGAACCCCAATCAAGGCAGCCAGTGCCCACATCAACATTCAAAACGGGCACCCCCGAATACGAGCCTAGGGTGTTACCGCTATACCATCCCGCTATGTATGCTCTTGCCAGGAACTGTATTACGAAAGATAAAGTAGGCAAAACGCAGGAAGGCCGAATGTCTTTATTCTCGGTGATATTGCAAACTTTATAATAAGAATATAGCTGTTGTACGTCTGCCGGTAACATACGCTGAAACTATAGCAACGCTGGTAAGAAGCCCGGTAAATCAGGCAGCAGCATATGTCCCTGCAGCACCTTTTGCAAAAGCAATTTCCTGCTACTTCCGTCCGTCTCCCTTGGCAACCTCTTCATAGATTTTCAGACCATCAAATAACTCTCTGACTTGTCTGCTGCGAAGGACAAGATCTCAGTGACGTATGTGTGCGTGTGTGTATGTATGTGTATATATATATAATGAATGCTGCATACAATTTAAAGGAGTTGGGACTGATTCAAATAACTAACAGTAAAAAAGATACAAAAACCCCATGGAGCCAGCTGTTTCTGAAATAAAGTAACGTCTGTACATGACACAGTTCATACTCCAGATGAGCTCTTTCTATTCGCTTTAGTACACAGTACAAACATGCGTTAACCCTTTAAAGCAATTTGGTCACTATAAACACCACATATTTTAAGATCAATAAAATCTGCAATGTACCCATGTAGTGTCTTTATATGACTAGTGCGACTGTCTGATATTTCCCTGTTTCTCCTTCACCTGACAGGTCTTTGTAACAGAAACTCAATGTTTTTCGTGAGGCAGAAACTCAGTTTCTACTCTGTAAGTTTCAAACACACAGCACTCGTAATGAATTACAACAAGCTTGCCGCAGTAGCTCGGTCAGTATAATGATTTGGCTGCCAGTTGGAAGACGGCGGAATTGTTCAATTTCCGACAGATACAGACATTTGCAGGGAGTCCAGACCAGCTATGGGGCTCACCAAACCTCCCTGCCGTTTTGGTATCACTGAATCTTTCCCCTGGGGAAAAGAGCCGAAGCGTGAAGCCGACCACTCACCTACAACTTGTGGAAAAGTGGCGCTATACCTTCACTTCTCCATACATTTTTATTACGTGGTGCTTAACTAAGCCGTACAACTTGACTTGAACGCACTAAATCAACAAGCTGCCTATGCTAGTGCGAATAAGATTCTGAATCACGTAGGCTTTCCAAATCTGAAATCCCATTCACAAGGAAGACAAAATATTTCAAATCTACAATCCGATTAATAAAGCTGACAGAATATTTAAAAAAAACTGAACCCTATTTAGAAAGAGGTTCATAGGGCTGCGCAACATATTAAAAATTCGGAATCCCATTCACATAGGTGACGAAATATTCCAAATCTGGAATCCTGTTCATAAGGCAAGCATGGCGATATATCATCACACTCGGTTTGTAAACAGTACCACTCACACTGACAGACAGAGCCACTGGAGTCCGGTATCGACACCTGTTGTGTGCCGTTAACCTCCCATAACCTCAGAGTACACTGCATTAAAAAGTCTGGCACAATCCCAAAGCCATGTATATCTCATAATTTCTGCTACAGGGAACATAACATAACTCACATTCACAAACCCCTTGCGAGGAACACCAGCAGTGTTCAGTTGGTATCAATGAATCGGTACAGTACCGGTATACCGCCATTTATATAGCGCATATAAACATGCAGAGCGACAGCTTCTACGTCACGGATCGTTCCTGTTCCTTTACGTCACGGATCGTTCCTGTTCCTTTACGTCACGGATCGTTCCTGTTCATTTACGTCACGGATCGTTCCTGTTCCTTTACGTCACGGATCGTTCCTGTTCCTTTACGTCACGGATCGTTCCTGTTCCTTTACGTCACGGATCGTTCCTGTTCCTTTACGTCACGGATCGTTCCTGTTCTCAACGAACTATGTGCACAAACCCACCAAAATAAATTAAAAGCGACGATGCCAAGAAAGTAACGCTCTGCATGAATAACAAGGACATACCGGACACAGAAACACAAAAATAAATGGATTAGTTCATTTTTAAGTCAAAATATTACGAAAAATGAAGTTCAGTTAAATAATCCACAGAAATTCAGATCCTACTTCGTCTCCTTTACACAAATCAACCAATGTTGTGTAGCGAAATAATTACAGCTCGCCATTAGTCCTATCATGAACGATATTAATGAAGTCCACCCATCTCCCAGCCGGTGGTAGCCAATGGCGTCCTCTGTACATTTAAATTCATCTAACAATTATACCACTCTATTCCATATCGTATATGTTTAAGAACCATTTTAATATTGTCCTCTCACCTATAACTTCCAAATAATCTTTTTCTTCCCTGCAGGTATACCGCCAAAATTCTGTACGTATTTTTCATCTAGCCCATACATGCTACATGCCCGCCCATATCATCTTTCTTGATTTAATCACACTAATATATGGTGAGGCCGATCCCAGTGGCCGCGCGGTCTAAGGCGTGGGCCTACGGCCGCTCGCTTACTGGGATTGTGGGTTCGAATCCCGCCTATGGCACGGATGTCTGTCTCTTGTGAGTGTTGTGTGTTGTCAGGTAGAGGTCTCTGCGACAGGTCGATCACTCGTCCAGAGGAGTCCTACCGACTGTGGTGTGTCTAAAGTGTGTGATCATGAAGCCTCGAAAAATGAGGCGGCCTTGGCCCCCAAGGGGCTGTCGAGCCATTGGGGGGGGGAAATATATATATATATATGAAGAGAAATTATGAAACTTATCTTTGTGTAGTTCTCTCCGTTACATTTAATCAGAATCTGAAAACGTATTCACCCATTGAAACAAGCAATAACTACACAATAATGTACATCCATCAGGCAGCACTGCAGAACAACTAGTACGCACCATACAACTGCACGTAAAATATTTTGGTTTGCAGAGACAAGGTAATAGTAGTCGATTTGCTGCTACCTTAACAAAATCACATTAATGCTTAATAACACAGGCCACTTCTTTTTTCTGTATAACCTAAGGAATAAATAATTTAACTAAAAAGCCAATATTTTCAGTATTTGTTTTTTATTTTCTCGGTACACGAATTTCAAAACTTATCCCTAACTTCACACAACCTTGCATACGTCTGTCCGTCGGTTATTTAACAAAGTTGTAACAACTACAGAGATTATTTACCATTGAATAATATTAAGAAGTAGGCCCACACAGACGGTGCAGTGGAAAGGGATGCACAAGAAGGTGTCGCAACCCAATTCCAATGTGCTATGCAGGTATTCTCCTGAAAGACTGAAGAAAATCAGGACAACGTCACAAAAAACAGCCGGTGACGCAGGGCCGACAGTCGAACGTCGCATTACCACTTCCATTTAACAAAGTGTACTGTACCTCTGTGACGTCATCGTCTCCACCAAGGCTGACAGAGAAGAAGGGCAGCGCCTGAGTGTACCATGATCTCTTTGTCAATCTGTGCTGGTCCTTCGGTGGGGTAGAGGAACTGGCCGTGGTGGTTGGGGAGTCTGCAGTATCGGGAGATGTCATTGGGACGGTTTCTGTACTACTTGATTCGAGACCCCACGACACGGGATCACTGACCATATCCACAAAGCTCCAAGAATCACAAGGTGCAGATTTAGAGAAATTGTCAGGATCTGTATCGCGCAATGATGAGGCAGAAGGCACGATGGACAGAGGGGTAGCGGAGCCGTTGCCAGCAGTTCTGGGTAAAGGGTCATCCTGTGGTGAGCCGGTGACCATATTATCAGAATGTTGACGATGACGCCCTCTGTGACGCCTTTTCTTCAACCTGGGTGTTGCCAACTGAGGTATTCTGGTTAGGGTACTGATATCCGGACATGAAGCTTGGTTATTACCACAGCCACTACTCAGACCACTTGCACGTGAATCGCAGGACACAACATCTTTGGGATATGATTTAGAAAGTTCTGAATGTAAACTTGTTGATGCGTTCCTGTTTTTTTGGATGTGATGTTTACGGGAAGCAGGTGTAACAACATTTGAAGAAGAATCGACAGGCACGTGATTTCTTTGTAGCTGTGAATCTTTACCTGGTGGAGAATCGCCGGGGAGAGGCGGCGGGTCCTCAGCGGTGTCGAAGACGTCATCGATCGCAACAGGAAATATATTCATACCGCCTTTATCGGAAAGTCAAGTTCTGGATCACAGATGACAATAGCACATCCGCTAAAAGTGACACAGGAAAAGAGTCTAGATACAGAGGTTAACTTCCGCGGAGCAAGAAGTGGCAATTAATTCCGCTAGCGAAATAATCGTTAACAATATTAGGGTTCAATGGTCTGAACGATAGAAGCACACACACACACTGCACATTAAGTACTTTTTTTCTGGTTATACTGTAGGGTAGAACGATAAAAAGGAAAAAGAACGATGAATACTTTGTCGTACAGTATGAATAGAGAAAATAAAGAATAATTTGCCTTTAGAAGACGGTAACAACTCTTTTAAAATCTTACGTGGCGTTTCTGTAAGAATGTATTATACTATAATAATGGCGAAGAAAATGTAAGTGAAGTCTCAGAAAAGAAAGCTACAGCCCCCATTAAAAATACCTGCACCTGTGTGTATACATACACATTTGTCAATTTGATGTGACAACACTAAAAACGCGGAACTTGCATTTTCTGGACGATATACAGTTGGAGGTGATACAAAAGGATGAATGAAGACGTATGTAGATAAGAGGTACGGTTCGGTAACGACAGACTGAGGGAAGAAATCTTTGAATCCAGTTTCAATAAGATGGCCGATGACATGGCAAACACTTTGCGTTTCAATCTGCGTCGAAGCCAATGACCAACTCCACGTGTTTGTTAGAGAAATAATTCACAGAGCATGACAAGGGCTACTCATGCAACACTGCTATATTTTAACACAGCTCCTTCACTTATTCATTACAAAGTTCACAACTGGGCCCGTCATGCATAAATTATTTTCAACTTCACAGAACTGTACAAAAAAAAATCGCACACAAGCTAAGCATGTATCCGGGCAACACAAAAAAGAAGTGGCTGTCCATTCAAATTCAGCACCAGATTGCAGTGAATATACTGAGAGCGAGTGTTCTAAACGACACCACTTTATTAAAACATCGCATTACGAGGGTCACCGGCAGTTAAAATTACAGACCTAAAACGAGACGTGCACTGAAGGAACTTGGAACCAAGTACCGCGAACTACTTTGGAAACATCTCGGAGGAATGAGAAGAGGAGAAATATTTAAAGAAGGGTAGTGACTGTGGGGGGAGGGGAAGGGAACTACGGCGACTTGTTTACCCTTTTTATTCTTTTTACTCTCTGTCAAGGTACTGGGCAAAATGCCTATGGGCAGAGGAACCTCTCAAATCGTCTTCCCCTTTAATAAGAAGTTAACACGGCCAGACCACTACACACGGTAGAAACATATATATCAAAATGCACACAGAAACAGCGCAATGTGACAGGTTGCAACAGACCGAAATTGAAGAGGTGCCATCATACGTGGCACAGATACAAGCAATGTGATCACAGACGAATTGAAGGTCCACACGTGCACAACAGAATATTGAAGATGGGGGTCCATCATACGTGGCACAGATACAAGCAATGTGACAGGTTGCAACAGACCAAATTGAAGAGGTGCCATCATACGTGGCACAGATAGAAGCAATGTGACAGGTTGCAACAGACCGAAATTGAAGAGGTGCCTTCATACGTGGCACAGATACAAGCAATGTGACAGGTTGCAACAGACTGAAATTGAAGAGGTGCAATCATAGTGGCACAGATATAAGCAATGTGACAGGTTGCAACAGACCGAAATTGAAGATGTGCCATCATACGTGGCACAGATACAAGCAATGTGACAGGTTGCAACAGACCGAAATTGAAGAGGTGCCATCATACGTGGCACAGATACAAGCAATGTGACAGGTTGCAACAGACCGAAATTGAAGAGGTGCCTTCATACGTGGCACAGATACAAGCAATGTGACAGGTTACAACAGACTGAAATTGAAGAGGTGCCAATCATAGTGGCACAGATATAAGCAATGTGACAGGTTGCAACAGATCGAAATTGAAGAGGTGCCATCATATGTGGCACAGATACAAGCAATGTAACACAACAATGAAGAGGTCCATCATATGTGGCACAGATACAAGCAAAGTAAGCATGAGGTGCCATCAATGTGGAACAGATACAAGCAAAGTAGCAACATGAGGTGCCATCATATGTGGCACAGATACAAGCAAAGTAACAACATGAGGTGCCATGATATGCGGCACAGATACAAGTAAAGTAACAACATGAGGTGCCATCATATGTGGCACAGATACAAGCAAAGTAACAACATAAGGTGCCATCATATGTGGAACAGATACAAGCAAAGTAACAACATGAGGTGCCATCATATGTGGCACAGATACAAGCAAAGTAACAACATGAGGTGCCATCATAAGTGGCACAGATACAAGCACAGTAAACAAACATGAGACATTCTGAAGTCCCCTTCCTCCGTAAATCATTTCTCTGGGCAGGGTTTGTCCCCCTAAATTCTAACATTAACCATGTGTTACGGCACTCAGACTCATAACAAAACGTCTAAACTGCTTCAATAGACTGCCAACTAATTGCAGTTGCTTACTAACAAGTCATTTTACTTCAACAGATAAGTGTCAAATATGGTATAAGAATGACGTACGTAAATACAATAGTCGGAAGCCGGAGGTTTGGTACGAGTTTCAATCCGTGTCGCGCAAAGATTGGTGTCCAGTGGTCAGTGTGCAGGATAATGGCCATATATATACACATAATTCCACACAGCAGAGGCCTTCTTGAGAAGCAAGTCAAGCAATTCCCCGCATTTTATAGAACCCGAATGTTCACACCAGCGTTCACTACAGCCGGCTACGTGTCCCTATCCTGAGCCAGATCAATTCAGCCCAAGACCTCCCCCATCCTCTTTCTGGAAGTTAAATTATAATATTGTCTCTAATCTAAGCCTAGGTATTCCAAGTCGTCTCTTTTCATCACGTTCCCCCACCAAAACCCTGTATGACACCTCTCCTCTCCCATATACGTGATACATGTCCCGCCTACACCATTCTTCTAGATTTGATCATTCGAATCATATTTGAAGGGGGGTGCAGATTATGAAGCTCCTCATTATGCAATTTCATCCACTCCCCTGTTACCTCGTCCCACTTAGGCCCAAATACCTTCCTCAGCACCCTATTCTCTAACACCCTCAGCCTATGCTCCACCCTCAATATGACAGACCAATTTTCACACCCATATAAAAATACACAAACTTATAGTTCTGTATATTTAATGTTATACATATTCCATGCAGTTGTCTTCCACACACGTTTTATTTCTAACTACTGCACAGACCTACATGTTTCGGCTATCTATTATAGCCATCATCAGGGAGCTATAATATTACAAAGACACAATCAGCATATCGTACGTCAGTAAATGGTAAACATATACATTACCATTAAATGTATTATATATATATATTAGCATTATATAGCTGCTATATAATGCTAATGTATATATCTTTACCATTTACCAACATATGGTACGCTGCTTGTGTCTTTATAACATTAGAGGTCCCTGATAATGACTACAATAGGTAGCCGAAACATGTAGAAGCGTAAATACTTTGTGCGGTAGTTGGAAATAAAACTTATGTATATGAAATCTGTGGTCTTCTGGGTTATTACACGGCGTCGTGTGGTAACCCAGAAGACCACAGATTTCATCAACATCGCGGCGGAAGCCTGAAATCAAGGTTAAAACTTATGTATAGTTCTGTATATTTCAAAACTGTATATTTTTGCGTAGCAAATTGGAAGACAGAAGATTCTGGACCGAATGGTAGAAGGCATTCCCCGAGTTCCATCTGCTCTTTTTCTTCATTAATGCCACTCTGATTTGTTATGCAAGGCAATATATACTGCTTAAATTTCTCACAGCATATGCGGAACGTAGTCCGTGGGTAGTATATATTATCGTAGCATTCCAGGACACAAATTTTCCATAAACATTTTCTGATTGGTGCGAGTGCCCAGAAACAAAGTGCTTCAGTAAAACAGGCCTATTTGGATCCGAGAATGATGTACACAGAGGGTAGCTGCGAGTGTAACAAATAGTGGGGACTTCGTAGGAGACTGGGAAGAATCGCCGTATAAACCACCGCGTTAAGAAATGTAGAATATCTTGCGAGCACAATAACCTTCGGATTCCATAAGGGGCAGATTTTTTTTTCCTTTGTGATGAAGGGCCCCCGCACCACAGCCTTAAGGCTTTTTGTGCAACCCCAATGATGATGATAGATGGATGAGCAGTTTTTTTAACCAAGTTTTTACAATTAATGGAGCACCAGTGGAATTAAATCGACAGGGAAAAACCGACAACTCGGAGAGAAACCTGTCCCAGTGTCATTTTGTCCACCACAAATCTCACATGGACTTGACCTGGGATCGAACCCGGGTCTCCGTGGTGAGAGGCCGGCGACTAACCGCCTGAGCCATGGCACGGCCTTAAGGGTCAGATACTTTCTCAAGCAGGTCTTCGGTCCATGGAGTTAAAGACGGCTCACACACCGAATCGGTGAACCTTAAGTCAACACACATACACACAGCCCTAAATACAGGCAACTCATACATCTGGCGTGCCAGTTGGGTTGCAGAAACATCTGTTACTATAGCGAGAGAGTACAAGCGTTTCGCTAAACATGAACGTCCAGTACAATTATCCGAGAATTCTGCGGCCAAGAGCTTGCAGGCTTGTAACACAGCTAATATGTATCACTAATTATACGAAGGCCAGCTTATATTACCGACAGCTTGCAGGCTTGTAACATAGCTAATATGTATCACTAATTATACGAAGGCCAGCTTATATTACCGACAGCTTGCAGGCTTGTAACATAGCTAATATGTATCAGTAATTATACGAAGGCCAGCTTATATTACCGAGAGTTTGCAGGCTTGTAACATAGCTAATAATGTATCACTAATTATACGAAGGCCAGCTTATATTACCGACAGCTTGCAGGCTTGTAACAT
Organism: Reticulitermes speratus; assembly: GCA_021186555.1. Taxonomy (NCBI): domain Eukaryota; kingdom Metazoa; phylum Arthropoda; class Insecta; order Blattodea; family Rhinotermitidae; genus Reticulitermes; species Reticulitermes speratus. Next base: position 9,744,035 of record JAJKFL010000012.1, read on the forward strand.
AGCTAATATGTATCAGTAATTATACGAAGGCCAGCTTATATTACCGACAGCTTGCAGGCTTGTAACATAGCTAATATGTATCACTAATTATACGAAGGCCAGCTTATATTACCGACAGCTTGCAGGCTTGTAACATAGCTAATATGTATCAGTAATTATACGAAGGCCAGCTTATATTACCGAGAGCTTGCAGGCTTGTAACATAGCTAATATGTATCACTAATTATACGAAGGCCAGCTTATATTACCGAGAGCTTGCAGGCTTGTAACATAGCTAATATGTATAAGTAATTATACGAAGGCCAGCTTATATTACCACGCTGAAATTTCAGTGGTTTCTGGGTTCTGTGGCGAATTACTTGATGAACCATCCTATAGGTCTAAAGAGGTGGTTGCGTATATAATAAACATTAACATCCCGTGTTAAAACAATCGCCAGGGGGCAAGATATTTTCTCTTCTCCAAACCGCCCACACCGGCTCTACTGCCCATCCAGTCCTCCTAGTCAATGGGTACTGGGGTTCACTCCCGGGGGTAAAGTGGCCGGTGCGTGAAGTTTACCACTCATCTACATCTAGAGCCGAGATTAAGAATGAGTGGAGCTATACCTCTACTCCCCTATATGCCTTCATAGTGTGGACAGGGACAACATTAGGTTTCACCTATTTTACTGTTAAAATAATGCCGAAGACAAACACAAGACAAATAAATGAGCAAAATGTTATTCCAAGATAAACCTACGATTTGCTGTATTTGGATGATATAAATGTCTTGAGCACATAAGCCGTAGTCTAACATCCAATCGTTTAACTCACACAAGTAGGTGCAATAATGAAAACCACAAAAAAACGACCAAAAAAAAAGCTCATGCATTATTTATTCTCTGTTTGGCTAATAGACGTATAGCGTTGTTCTCATGTACTGGCAGTGTTGCATTTACATACTTTACATAGTTTAGGAAAGAATGCCTTCATGAACTGTTTATTTGAGAGTTTTCAAATTCTAGTTGCAAACTACTGCGAAGAATGTGAAGGCAAACAAACAAACACGTTATGCGTGTCTGAGGGGAAACATGACAGGCATATTTGGTAAATAATTGCGTATTTTGCGTGCCCCCCCCCCGGTTACGCTTAAAAGAAATACTGTATTAGACGACGTCCACTGGAAAGTGATCACATTATAACAAATATGGCGAGCAGCACAACATATTTAGTTGCGTAACTTGCATCTTATTTATAGCACTAGAAACAAATATAACATAAGGTCTGCGATCTTCTGGGATATTACGTGGCGTCGTGTGGTAATTGTTTACCGACGTTGTCTCTATCCACCCCTCTCTCTCCCTGGTTCCACCCTATTGGCTGTCATCACTCCTACTGATTGCTACCCACACGCACTTTCCAGAATCTACGTTATAGGTTGCTGGCTTTCTTTCTTTCCTACTCGGACTCTTGACCCGTGAAGATGGGACCGACATGTCCCGAAACGTCGGTAAACAATTACCACACGACGCCGCCTAATATCCCAGAAGAATGCTGATCTCATCAATATCGTGGCAGAAGCCTGAAATCAAAATATAAAATAAAAAGACAATCATTGCTGTAAGCGGAACAGGAATGCTGAGGGATCAGTGTGTGCCATCTGTTTGACATTTCATACCTCCGTAGATCGTTCCATCACTGACGGCACAAACAACATTACCCCAAAGTACTCAGTCAACACAACAAATCACAATGTACCTATTTATTTATAACAAGCCAATGAATCATGAAACAGTACTTACAGAAACATCGTAGAAAATCACATATAATCACAGTAACCAAAAAACCATCTCGATAATAAATTAAAGAGGCTCCACAAGCTTTATGAACACTTGGTAGTGCTCAGGTAGATATCAAACCCTCACTCACTCTGCAGCACTACCAAGGACTTCAAAATTCTATACTATTGCTTGCCGAAATGAAAATTTAGAAGCAAGAGCCTAAAAAGACTTTAGATGTTACTACCTCGCAGCCAGGATGTTGAGTGACCCTAGGAATAAGCACACGTAAAAAGGTAAACAGTATATAGCCACAGGGAGGAAAGGACAGGTACAACTCAATGAAGACAAAGGGGGGGCAGTTATCGTCCGGCGGAACTGTCTCGTGCTCAAGTCACGTAACACGGCACAAGTGCAACCTAAATAAAATTGGAATCATTTTTAATACAGAACTCCAAGCCTCTCAGACCAAATATAAGTCGGTGGCAGACGACGAGTAAAGCGGAGAATAGCTCTCCATTACCCCTTCGTCGAACGGTGTGAGGTGTGGGGATTGTCATAAAATTCTATAAAGTCGAAACGGCGAACATTCGCGAACAGCATCGTGTCTGCATGTCTGCAAGGAAGCGTAAACCACCGTCACTATCTTCTGTACCCCACATCTACCAAGGTATGTACTATGTTTTGTTTCCATCGGTAAATTACAGCGTGATACATAGTTATTAATTCGGAGCCTCCCTGTATCACTCTGTAGTATCCACTAAACTACTGCAATATCTCCCACGGGATCTTTTGTCCGTGACAGGTGTCCACTGAGCCACGAAGTGTCCGGGAGGAACATTTCGAGAACCACAATAATAGAGAACAACATATCAAAATTTAACTATAACAAAAATATTTTACACCACCCATATACACTAACCGGAATAGCTCAGTCGGTATAGCGACTCGCTACGAGCTGGTGGGTCCGGGGATCGAATCCCGGTGAGGGCGAGATTTTCAGCACCCGTCCAGACCGGCCCTGGGGCCTACCCAGCCTCCTGTATAATGGGTACCGGGTCATTCCCGGGGGTAAAGCGGCCGGGGCGTGGCGTTGACCATCCACCCCATCTAGCGCCGAGGTTAAAGAAAGAGTAGATCTATACCTCTACTCCCCCTCTGGGCCTTCATGGCCTGTTCTAGGGTAAAGTTTACCTTCAGCTTTAACTTTACCCATGTACACTAATATTTTGTTTACATGATATTTGCCTCCTACACATTTCAATCGCTACTATCATCCTCGGGAAGGCATTTTTATGTTCTCATATCTGCATATTAATTTAGTTCAGTATGTTGTAACTATTTTAAAATAGTTCATTTTCGTTTTATGTGTTCATATGTACAGGATAACAATCAAATCATCAATACATAACAAAAAATTGTGTATTCGGACAGAGTAAAAGCATTTTGTCGAACTTGATATTAGTGTACGCAATGAAAATGAAATAATATAAAACAGAAGTTGGCATTCCTGTGTCACCAACGTCACAAACACGAAACGCCACAGATATAGGCTACGGGCTGGACGACCGAAGCATTGTGGTTCGATTCCCGGGAGAAAGAAGATATATTTATTTTCTCCAAAAGGTCCAAGTAGCGTCCTAATCACATGCTACCGCGGGTGCCTTCCACGGAGATACGGCGACCGGGGCGTGAAGTTGACCACTCACCTTCATCCAGTGTCGAGGTTAAGCATGAGTGTAGCTATACTTCCATTTCCCCATACACCTTCATAGCGTGCACAGGGACAACTTTACTTCACCTTATATGATGCCCGGTTTATTATATTCCAATCAATCAGCTACTTTACTGTTCCGTCTATTCATTGAAAGTTGAGATGTTGATTTTATAACGACGTATCAGTTGTGTGTCACTTAAAAATGGGAAAGAAATGACGACGGTAGCCACGGTTTCTCAAATACAAAACCGTTTTAAAACACTTCATGCACTGACTCGTATGCGGCAGACAATTACGTAACCTTGATCTCCACTAAACATGAAACAGGTGGCACGTCATTAATTTCTTGTAGCATCGTCTATAGTGGCGTTTCTTCCTCCATCCACTCTTCTGCACTACTTCAGCTAGAGGTTTAAAATTAGTCTCATAATGGAACAAGTGCCTTCTGAATTCAGTGAACGAGTGAGAGAGAAATGTGTGGGTAGACCCGTGGCGTGTTGCCTCATTAGACCATTAATCAGGGCTGCAACCCCCTCCACCCTCCAGTTAGCCAACTCATATAACCATAATCATGAATCCACCACCATTAAAGATTTATAATGAGTCCTCTGCTTCAGATATGAGTTAAATAAACGAACCTTTCAACTGTATTTCAAACCTAAACCCCTCCCATTTTATCTTCAGCTTCATGTTATGCGATCTTTCCCTCTACTGTCAAGTCGATGTCAAAGCATGACCTTCACTCCGCCCACAAACCGTGCTGGCATAAGCTTAAAGCAGAGATTAAGGTCGGCAAGACATCTTACTGCCGATCCCAGTGGCCGCGCGGTCTAAGGCGTGGGTCTACGGCCGCTCGCTTACTGGGATTGTGGGTTCGAATCCCGCCGAGGGCATGGATGTCTGTCCCTTGTGAGTGTTGTGTGTTGTCAGGTAGAGGTCTCTGCGATGGGCTGGTCACTCGTCCAGAGGAGTCCTACCGAGTGTGGTGTGTCTCAAGTGTGATCGTGAAGTCTCGAACAATGAGGCGGCCTAGGCCCCCAAGGGGCTGTCGAGCCATTAAAAGAATACATCTTACTGCAATGTCTTCAACTGTTCGGAATTAAAGAATTCATGCTGTGGAAAGAATAAAACGAGGCATATATTCGGTATATGGTACATTAGTGTCCAGAATGTTAAACGAGGTGTTATTTTCTTGCACTTGTCTTCATTTGTTATTCCGTCACGTGGTTATTGCTGCAATTTTATTCTTGATTTTTACTTCCTCTTTTTTCCGTAGTCTTCTCTTGCCAGTATATAGACTTACAAGTTCAAGGAGCAGAGTCCTGCTGGCCAAGCCAGTAGCTGCTCAGCTGGTCAAGGCATTCCTCGCTTTCTATGAACCCGTACGTTCGTGACTGTATTCACAACAGCCCACAACTGATATTCAGTCTGATACAACCGAATGCGATGCACATCGCCATATATATTAACATCCATATTAATATTATCCTATTTCTCCTTTCCAGTTTCATGTCTGTTAGACATTCGTTACGAACAGCCTTGGATGGTGATCGACCCAACGGAAGTTCTGAACCTGCGTAAGAACAAATGCGACTACATGCCCCAGTCCATAGCGGGAATAGATGCGTCTATTCCAGTTACGTCTCTCAAGACTGCTGGTCTCTCTGATAAGTATGTTTCAATACAGTAGTGCCTCGCTTTACGACGCTTCGCTTTTACGATCGGTGACGCGCACATCAGTTGAATTTTATTTACTATTTTTACTTTCACATCGTTTTTTTTGGCCTTGCTCTATTCCCGCACTTAATATATGATAGTGTAAACATGTTTTAAGGCTTTTATATGCATTAGCAAGTGAAAAAAGCATGTGGTTCGCTTTACGGCGATATTCGCTTTACAGCGGTGGTCTGGAACCTAACCCGCCGTATTAGCGAGGTATGTCTGTATTACTAATTACAACTTACATGGAAAGAAGCAGCATAAATTCGCGTTGAGCTGTCTCATGCGGATCCAAGGCCAGTTAGGTGTGGTTACGATTCATTTGTATTCCACACTACGACGGCTCTGTACAAGGGACGTGCCAGTACTTCGTCTTCAGACTGCTGTTATGCACAGTGGACCGACCAGGCATGATTTGCTCCCGTTCCGCGTCACTTTGCCACAGTTTCTCACCCGGATAAAATTCGTAATATTCAAAACCATTTTTAGTAATATGAATCGAAATTTTAATGCCGCTAATACCTGACTTGTGACTGAAAGCAAACCTTTCTCTCTGTCTCTCTCATGGCTCAACAGCCCTAGTGGGCCTCGGCCTCCTCTATGACGTTCCTCGATCACACTCAGACACACCACATTCGGTAGGACTCCTATGGAAGAGTAATAGGCCCATCGCAGAGACCTCTACCTGACAACACACAACACTCACAACAGACAGACATCAATGTCCCGGCGGGATTCGAACCCGCAATCCCAGCAAGCCAGCGGCCATAGACCCACGCCTTAGACCGTGCAGCCACTGGGATCGGCTGAAAACAAACCTGACCTTGTATAATCCACTTTAAAATTTTGCAGCCGATTTTAATATTATTCTTCCATCTCCCACTCCGTCTTCGTAGCTGTCACTTTCTACGAAGTTTCTTCACCAAAAAGCGTCCCCATTTTCCATTTCTCCCACTGCAACTACATGTTCAGCGCAACTAACCTTCTCCATCCCATTATCCTACCAACCAATGTGCGATCTACAGACCACAAAGCTCCTTGTTACGTAACAGCATCCTTGCTTCAATTCATCTGTGTAAGGTCTAAGTGATCCGCAACTTGGTAAAAAAACTGCTCATCTTCATCTCCATCATAGGGTTGCACAAAAAGCCTTAAGGCTGTGGTGCGTCCGTAGCATCTGCTGCGGAGCCCTTCACCATAAAAAAAAAGTGATCCCAGGAACTCGTTTGGGAATACACGTGATTAATATCATTTTTTAAAGTCCCACTTCATAACCACACAGGAGGTAAGGTGACGGTGTTAACTCTTTTCGAAGCAAAAAGACAATTCTCTGATCTGAACCACAACAAGCATTTCCTGGATTTCGTCTTCTCTTACTTCATCGCTATCCTGATACTTATGCCACTGTTTTAAAGTATGATGCAATAATAATGAATATAGTACTATAAAGAATTATTACTTTCTATTATAAGAGTTCTTTGCATGAAATACATAAATGACAGCATATTACGAACATCGCATCCGTTCCACTGTTTTATATATGGGCAGATTGGATTACACTTGGTATGTGCAGTCTACACCAAAAGTTGTCCGGCCGATTTAACTCTTGAGACTTCCTGTAGTCTAAACTCCCAATACCCAATTCAATCGCAATCCTTCGAGTTATTTAGGAAAGGACAGAAACCAACAGACAGAAAACGAATTATCTCCCCACACAATTCACTTCATGTAAAAGCATACAATAATGCAACAAAACATATAAAATATACACAAAGTGTTGTTAGGCAACGTAAAGTCTACTTGTATCTCTCTAAGCTCTCTTGAATATGTTCACAAATAAACATCGGGGTGAAAGATAGATATTTCGCCAGGGATAACTATGAGAGCAGTGAAAAATGAAAATGTTATTTTTACAAAAAAAAATTTTCATCGAACATTGATGTCGAGTTAATTTTGAAAACAATGGCTTTATATAAGCTAGTATGTGTACAAGTCGTTAGATTACATGACAGTGCCAGGCAGTTTCCTCTTCGCGCAAACAATAATGAGAATACACGTATTTCAGTCAATTCATTATGTGTTTTTCGAAATACAGTAATTGCTGTACCCTAATCCCTGTGGGCCAACAAAAATATACACTTCTAAGCCTACAGCAGTGGTTTTCAAACTTTACATACCGGGCCGCCGCACTCTGCAATGCAAAACTGTTACGCCCTTCCAGCTGTCATTCACAAAGTCGAAACAACTAAACTCTCTGGCATGAGGACCACCACAAGGCTCAACATTACTACCTAACACAAACACTTGCCGTGTAAGCCAGGCTTTCTTCATTCCAAAATAAAATTCTAGGTTCGTGCCACAATGAAATTAATTAAGCTTACTTAATACAAGTTCGTTACAGTTCGTTCGCTTTAATCCTTCCTGACGGGGAAAAGAAGTTCCAAGTGTAGCTCACAAAGCCTGCCCTTCTATTACACACATTTCTAGCCCTGCGTATCTGTTTGCATTATTACTCTTGCTCTCCTTTATTTCTGCGACGCACCTCATACTTCAGACGAGTTATTGATTCTTTGTACATAAAAACAGTGCATACAACTTTAATATTCAGCGTGATCGTCATGTCTGTAATTACCGACTCAAAAAACAATATTTCGTAAACATTGTATATGCGTGTTTATGAAGTATTCGCATATAAAAAATTCGCACACCTACCTGTAATGTTTAATTAGTTATGGCAATCAAACCAAAACCTAAGTAAAATTTTCGCATGGCTTCCGTTTTTTTAAATTATTTATTGAAGATTACAATTTACAGTATGTGCAGTATACAAGGAAAAAAATACAAAAATTGTTCCGATAACCAGTTTAACTAAAATGAGTACATGAACCAAAAGTTATAAATAGGGAAAAATAAAAATAATATTAGTGAAAAAGACTAAAAAAACACTATGCCTGATAGTGAGCTGGTTTACAGTAGTATACGAGTATGTTTCGGTCGTTTATGTTTGTAATGGCTTCCGTCTTGCTATTTTACATCCCATAAATCCTTACCTTAATAAAAGTCGTATATTCTTACGTGCTCTATTAGCACACATCGTTTCGGGGCCCTAAAATATGTGGCGCTGCTTCACACGTTCGCTCGTCCGCCATGTTATTACTGATTGTGGGAAATTAAAAAGGGGTAGCTGTATCCTCCAAGGACACAACGTTCATACACGTTCTGTCATAATCGGTCTACTGGTAGCTGTATCCTCCAAGGACACAACGTTCATACACGTTCTGTCATAATCGGTCTACTGGTAGCTGTATCCTCCAAAGACACAACGTTCATACACGTTCTGTCATAATCGGTCTACTGGTAGCTGTATCCTCCAAGGACACAACGTTCATACACGTTCTGTCATAATCGGTCTACTGGTAGCTGTATCCTCCAAGGACACAACGTTCATACACGTTCTGTCATAATCGGTCTACTGGTAGCTGTATCCTCCAAGACACAACGTTCATACACGTTCTGTCATAATCGGTCTACTGGTAGCTGTATCCTCCAAAGACACAACGTTCATACACGTTCTGTCATAATCGGTCTACTGGTAGTTGTATCCTCCAAGGACACAACGTTCATACACGTTCTGTCATAATCGGTCTACTGGTAGCTGTATCCTCCAAGGACACAACGTTCATACACGTTCTGTCATAATCGGTCTACTGGTAGCTGTATCCTCCAAAGACACAACGTTCATACACGTTCTGTCATAATCGGTCTACTGGTAGTTGTATCCTCCAAGGACACAACGTTCATACACGTTCTGTCATAATCGGTCTACTGGTAGTTGTATCCTCCAAGGACACAACGTTCATACACATTCTCTCATAATCGGTCTACTGGTTCAAACTTAAATAGTCGACACACACATCATGGTGATGTCAAACCTACTTTCTTTCCTTAGAGAGGAATTACGGAAAAATTAGGCTTTTGAAGTCACCATACAGTGTATATATTACTCCATTTCAATATACTTATTACGGGACTGGACCTGATAATGTAATCGGTATAGTGACTAGTTACGGGCTGCACAACTGAGAAATCGCGGTTCGATTCCCGGTACGAATAAGAGATTTTCTGTTCTCCAAAACGTCTACAGCGCCTTTGGGGCTCATCCAGCCTTATTTATTGGTTACAGAGAACTATTTCCCGCGAGTATAGCGGCCGTGGCATGAATGTGAACATTCGATGAGGGCGGGTGTTCAGCACTAGACTGCCGAAATTAAGACTGCGTGGAGCTACACCTCCACTTCCCAATATGTCTTCATGGTGTGGTACTTGATTAAGCTAAGGGGCAAGTTTTACTTCTTTATATCTGCTGGTCAACTATAAAGCTTAACAATTTACGTATTATAAACCATTAGTTCCTAATGCCTCGCTGGAAAACTTCGGGCAGCCAATTCTCATGTTAACAGCATCATGGAGATGGGGTGAATGCACATTACTAACACAACTACTATAATGCAGAAACTGACGACAGAAGCGTGTTGATGTACTTTATTGCTTTGACATTCATCCCTCAAGGGCGCCGTCGGAAGACTTGTGGTTTGAGTTACGGTTTTTTTTATCAATCTCCGGATAGTCAATATCACTAAAAAAACTCCTCCTTTCCAAAGTCATTAATTCTTGTCATTTCGTATTCGTTACGACGTGTTCCAACTTGGTGGTTAGAAGACATAAAAGTTACTAAGCTTAATCATCGTGTCTTGTGAACAAACAGTAATGCATTTCCCATACCGAACGTAAAGCACCTGCATTCAGAATACATTTAACGTTCAGGTACATTCGTCCTCATATCGTCATGATTCAGTTGACAGATCTTCACGACCGATTTCATATTAGTTTCACCGCAAAGGCCAGGCACTTTGTCATTCACCGCTGAGACATCGACGACAAGAAAATCGAAGAATGAGAAATGACGTTCTTCAGGCACGATGACGCAGTAAGATTATTGGATAGATATGGGGGTAACGGTATACAAAAAGAACTGCACATTTCTGAACCAAGTAGTAGAACAGAGGATATAAGACATTATTAGATAAATAGTATTGCATAGGCCAACGACGAAATGTATGAGGAACAGCTATATATTCTTATAGACCAGGGGTGGCCAGCTACAAATCTTCGGGAGCCGTACATTAGGAGGCAACTTAGACAACAGCCATGTCTTTATTTATAAAGTCAAACGTACGGTAGCAACACTTCTCACTGCCTGACGCAAGCCGCACCAATGACGTGCAAGAGTTGCGTTACGGTCGCCCCTGTTATAAGCCTATAACACGGAAGAAAACATGATTCAACTATATGTGCAATAACTATGAATTCTGAAGCCAGAACTCTTTAAAGATGTACCAATTATTCGTCACCACCATCATTATATCACGTCAATAAACAAGCAGTGTATTATTATTATTATTGTTGTTGTTATTATTATTGTTGTTCTTGTTGTTGTTAATCAAAATGCTGGGACTCATACGTACGTTGACCTTTCCCTTTTCTACTACTGATAGTTTATTTTATTTAGTTTATCTTTGAAACAGATTTTACCCTAGTAGCACGTTTCAATTGAGTTGTGGTTTTAACTATTTTAGCAAATTTAAATTTCAACTTTTGTAGACAGTGATATAGATATATTCGGCAACCGAATTAGACTTTGAAACATATTGTAAGGCAGTCGCACGTTTTATATAAGTTATTTTAATTATTTAGGTAAACCTGTGTTTCAGTTTCAGCCTAAGTCTGTTTTGTTAAATATTTGTTTTGTTGTGTTGTACGTTAGGGTTTGTGCAATTTGTGTTGTAATTATTTGTGTTAGTTTTGCAATTAGCCAAGTCAGGGAATGCTTGCTATCATTCGGTACAGGATCTTCTGTCTTCCAGTTTGCTACATAAAATACAAAGATTAAGATATACAGAACTATAATTTTGCCTGTTCTTTTGTATGGGTATCAAACTTGGTCTCTCAAAGTCAGGGAGGAACACAGGCTGAGGGTGTTCGAGAATAGAGTACTGAGGAGGATATGTGGGCCTAAGAGGGACGAGGTAACAGGGGAGTGGAAAATACTACATAACGAGGAACTTAATGATCTGTACTCATCACCAAATATTATTCGGGTGATCAAATCAAGAAGAATAAGGTGGGCGGGGCATGTAGCACGTATGGGGGAGGGGAGAGGTGCATACAGGATTTTGGCGGGGAGACCTGAGGGAAGGAGACCACTTGGAAGACCCAGGCATAGATGGGAGAATAATATTAAAATGGATCTTCAAGAAGTGGGATGGGGGGCATGGACTGGATTGATATGGCTCAGGATTGGGACAGGTGGCGGGCTCTTGTGAATGCGGTAATGAACCTTTGGGTTCCATAAAATGCGGGGAATTTCTTGACCTTGACTAGCTGAGGACCTGTTAGCTTCTGAAGAAGGAATCTGCTCCATGGAGTAGTTAGTTAGTTTGCAAATTGGCCACTGTGCTGTTAAACTATCACTTTAATACACGAAATTCAATTATTATTATTATTATTATTATGTATTTATGTATGCGTGCTGGTTTAATAATTGAATTTCTGCTGTTAAGCCTGCACGTTAATAAACTGAATTGAGTTATTAAGCTAAAACGTAAGGAAAAGAGGACATGCTTTATATTAATGCTGTCTTCACTCAACGCAAGCTGGAGGTAAAGCAAGAAGTGCATACAAAATTTTGGTAGCTAAACCTCAACGAAAGAGCCTCATTAGGAGAACAGAAGAATGTAATTTAGAATGTAACAGAAAAGCGTTCCGAGAATAAGAAATTCACAAGACTGTCTCCAGAGAGGATCCACTGAAGGGGTTACGATTTGTGCTGTGCTGTAATGAGTGACACTGAGCGGGAAAGCCAGGCAGCTAGTTCCTCCACAGTGAAAAAACATAAAGCCCTTTACAAAAAAGTCTAGCAAAATCATCGTTAGTTGCCTAAAACTAACTTCTTGAGAAGCTTACAGTTCCTTAGCTAGTCAACAAATTCTTATGCAATAAGAAGGTTCATTACCGTGCTCACAACAGCCCGCCATTTGTCCACATCCTGAAACAGACCAATCCAGTCCACGTGCCCCTTCCTGTTTCTTGAAGATCCATTTTAACTTTATCCTCACATCTACGCCTAGGTCTCCAGGTCTTCCCACCAAAACCCTGTATGTATCTCTTCTCTCCTCCACACGTGCCACATGTCCCGCCCATCTCATTCTTCTTGATTTGAACATCCAAAAAGCCTAATATCTGGTGAAGGGTAGACATCAAGAAGCTCTTCATTACGCAATCTCCTCCGGTTCCCTATTTTTTTTTTCATGGCGCAACAGCCTCTAGTGGACCAAAGCCTCCTCATTATCGAGGCTTCACGATCACACTCAGACACACCGCACTCGGTAGGACTCGTGATCAGCCCGACGCAGAGATCTCTACATGACAACACACAACACTCACAAAATACAGACATCCAAGCCTCTGGCGGGATTCGAACCCGCAATCCCAGCAAGCGAGCGGCTGCAGACGCACGGTCCCCTAGTGCAGTTCTCTAAATTGGGGATGTTATTGTGGACCATCAAAAACTCGCTAACTACTGATCCCCAATGTTTCCATGTGTCAGCAAGTGAATGTTTTTGGTGCCAGTATCTACAGGAATTTCGAAATGGGACTGTGAAGACAGCAAGAAGCACTGGCCTGTATTCCAAGTGAGCTAGACTAGCGCCTAGCAGCTTCCCAACAAACTGATGGTCGCCAGAACTATTACAAATGCAGCTGTTTTATTTTTACAGAGGAGGGTCACATTGCATACTGACACTAATCAGTGAGACAGTTCAACAAACGCTGGCATGACCGCACGATAAAAAGCAAACTGCACTGCGAATTCGCTAATAATACTTTCATCTGAACGAAACGTTTCATGTAGCCAGCTGTCAAATAAAAATAAGTGGTCATAATTTTATCTATAAACAGCTCACAGTCATTTAATAACACATCAGTGTCCTGTGTTTTACGGGGAGAAAAATATATACAATATTACTACGTTGGCCATACCTCTGCCTAAACTTTCCAAAATGAACTACGTATCGACAGGAACAACCACTTTGACCACAGAATTTGGCAAGAATATAAAAAAACAGTAATTTAACCCTTTCATGTACAGTGGTATTGTGTACAACACTTGCTTTAAAACTAAATAAATCGGCATTTTGTCCAGAGTTTCATTTGTTTTTACGCATAAAAAAAATTATAATTTTGCGAGTTTTTAGGCTTTCGCAGCCGTGCAGTTGAGGTCTCCGTTCTTCTGCGATGTGGCGCCGTGTCATGGACATTTCGACCCTCGAAGAGGAGCCCGCTACATTGTCTGCAAACGTTCGGCACCAAACACCCAGCAACGCAGCGCCAAATCCCCCCCCAAAAAAAACAGAGACCTCAATGATCGCCTGACAAATGTACACTTTATTCACATTAATTGTGTAACACGGTCCTACATGTTTCGAGCCTCAATTGTGACTCATCTTCAGGGACTCAGTATTTTATATTACACATTTTACATCAATTGGTACAATTGTTAACAATTTTAACAATTGTACCAATTGATGTAAAATGTGTAATATAAAATACTGAGTCCCTGAAGATGAGCCAGAATTGAGGCTCGAAACATGTAGGACCGTGTTACATAATTAATGTGATTAAAGTGTACATTTGTCAGACTATAAATATATAACGAAAATGTACGGAATGAATAATATTAACCTCAATTATCATTTTAAGTTTTCAGGTTTTCGAGATGGGTGTTGCTCAAACCAAGGTCTTTTAGATTCTTATATCGTGTAGGATAATAAGACTGATCCAACGTTTCAGTGTACGAACGCACAAGACCATAATCTGAATGTCATTTGTTAAACTTTCCTTTGTCGAATGAAGTTCATAATTAATATGTTTTGTGTTTTCCGTGGCGTAGTATATGACGAGTTACACGTCAGTCATATCAATTTCGCTTTTTAAATGGTTAATAGGCCGTGCCGTCTAAGGCGCAGGTTTGTAACGGCTTGATTGCTGAAATCGCGGGTTCGAGTCCCGCTGAGGGCATGAATGTTCGTCTCATGTGTTAGTTGTGTGTCTTGCACGTAGCAACTTCTGCGACGAGCTCTTTACTCGTTCAGAATAGTCCTATCAGGTGTGCGGGTGTGTGTGTCTAATTGTGTGTGATCTAGAAATCTCAACAATAAAGCGGCCTAGGCCCTAATTGGGCTGTAGAGCCAGAGAAAAAAATGGTTAACAGATCTACTTAATGTATTCATTATTCACCGTGTACATGCTGTCCTCGATATTAAGGTGAGTAGGCCTAACATCCATACACACAAACTATTAACATTGATGATACTGATTTTCACTGATTTTCATACTGTTGACTAATGCAAAAAGAATTCAAAATAACTCAAGTACTGCCATTGATAATACATTTGTGGACAACAGTAGACTAAATTTATCTTCTATATCTCCCATAATAAATGGCCTACCAGACCATGAAGCTCAAATTCTCACAATTAAAAATATATATGCAACAATAAACAAATTTCCTTTCAAGTAGAAAACCAGATTAATAAACAATGAGGCAATCATGAACTTTCAGACACTACTAAAAACATGGGAATTTGTTTATAAAGATAAAGATCGTAACCATATGTTTAACTTATTTCTGTGTACTTTCTTAAACATTTTCAAAGCTAGTTTTCCAGTTAAACACAAAAGTACGAAAGAAAAGAATGACTGGATTACACAAGAAATAAAAATATCTTGCAAACATAAAAGAAGTCTGTATACCTGCACATTTATATTGTAAAATCATAAGAAAAGTTACAAAAGAAGCTAAGAAGCAACACTACAGTAGACTTACAGCAAAATATAATAACGAAATAAAAAAAAACATGAAACATTATAAAGAAAGAGGCAGGAAAAGTGCATTCAGTGGAACAGGTTGCCACCTGACTTGTGAATGATGAAAAATTAAAGGATCCAAAACACATGGTTAAGGCCTTCAATAATTTATTTATAATAATTAATGTAAAATTAAACATTCAACAAATAGGGAAAGATGATGATATCTCAATTCTAAGAGATTCATTTCCTGGAAACTTTCCCAGGCTAAAAATAATCCTAATCACTGAACTAAGATACAATACCTAAAACAAGAAAAATCATCACGTTATGATGAAATAACAAGTAAAATCTTCAATATAGTTTTCTCGGGCGCACAGCCGCGTCAATTCGTTTGAATGCAACGTTTCGGGGACTAGCTCCGTCCCCATCCTCAGGCAAAACTGTTTTGCCTGAGAATGGGGACGGAGCTAGTCCCCGAAACGTTGTATTCAAACGAATTGACGCGGCTGTGCGCCCGAGAAAACTATATTGAATCATGTCGCCGCGAAAGTTTTAAAGTAAAATCTTAAACAACTTGTGCATCTCTCATTAGACACCCATTAAGCTACACTTATAACCACTCACTACATACAGGTATTTTTCCTGACCGTCTTAAAATTGAGGTAGTAAAACCACTTTACAAGTCAGGAGACAAAATTAATATGACAAATTATGGGCCTCTTTCATTACTAACTGTTTTTTCTAAGGTATCCAAGAAAGCTATTCGCGGTAGCTTAAGCTAACATCTGCATACTAACAACATAATGGTCACAAAACAGCAGGGTTTTAGGAAAGAGAAATGCTGCCTTCAGACTAACAGATAGTGTATTTAAATCTATTAACCACAAAGTGCACGTTGGAGGAATTTTCTGTGATTTGGCAAAGGCTTTTGATTGCGTAAGTCATTATATATTGTTAGCTAAATTACATTTCTATGGAATTCGAGGAGTAACTGAAGATTGGTTCAGGTCCTATTTAACTAACAGAAGACAGAAAGTTGAAGTAAAATCACCTAATACAACTAAAAACTTTTTCTCTGACTGGAGTACACTGTAATATGGAGTTCCCCAACGATCAATTCTAGGGCCTCTATTGTTCATAATTTACATAAATAACCTTCCCCTGACAATAAATTCTATATCAGAACCAACATTATTTGCTGATGACACTAGTGTCATAAGCAGAAGTTTCGAAGATTTATGTTCAGTGTCAAATTCAGTCCTCTCTCATATGATTAAATGGTTTGTTGCTAATAAGATAGTCATAAATCTAGATAAAACAGGTATAATGAAATTTATAACAAACAATTCATCACATTCTACACTACATATTGGTTATAAATAAAAGTATATAGAAGAGACGGTAAATAAAAAATTTCTAAGTTTACAAATTGATAACCACCTAAATTGGACGAATCATATCGAACAAATGATTCCTAAGTTAAGCGGAGTATGTTACGCTGTTAGGTCGATGGTCCATATCAGCAGCATTAGCACTCCCAAAGCAATTTACTATGCATACTTTCATTCTATTATAAAACATGGAGTAATGTTTTGGGGTAACTCTTTCAACAGTGGGAAGATTTTCAATTTACAAAAGAAAATCATCAGAATTCTGGCTGGTGCACAACCCAGAACGTCATGTAGGAGTCTGTTTAAACAATTAGAGATTGTACCTGTTCCAGGCCAATATATACTTTCATTAATAAACTTCATTATCAATAATCGGGAAAAGTTTCAAACAAATTCATCTATACACAATATTAATACAAGCAATAAGCACCACCTTCATAGACCAAACGCCAACCTACCTTGTTCTAAAAAAAAGTACACTTTATGCTGGCATCAGATTTTTTCAACTGTTTACCACGTAGTCTGACAATCCTTAAGAATGAAAAGGAGCCTTAAGAAAATACTGCTTTTTACCTGCAGATGAATTTTTTATGTGTAAAGATGATAGTACCGTTTTGTAAAATGTTTATAGTATTCACACTGTAAAACTTGTGTATATTTGTGTCTTTACGACTTGTTCCACATCCTACTGTCTTTGTGACACACTTATGGATCCGTGGAATGCATGTATGTATGTATGTATATATGTATGTATATTGTATGTACCTATGACTAATACTTCAATTAACAATAATGGATGGAAATGGTTCATGGACTATATCAAAATCCCTCACAATTGAATTAGAGGTCAGAAAAACTTAACAACACTGGGTAAAGGTAAAAGTCTCCCAATAACATGGCATGCCATGCAAGCATAGAGGGGGAGTAAAGGTATAGCTCTACTCATTCCGTACCTCGGTGCTAGATGGGGGTGGGTGGTCAACGCCACGCCCCGGCCGCATTAACCCCCGGGAAAGAAACCCAGTAATCATTGCACAGGAAGCCGTGTGGGCCTCAGTGCCGGTCTGGGCGGGTACGAAAAATCTCGTCCCCACCGGGGTGTTTTTTTTGGCCTGTCCGGGGTATTTTCCCTTTGATCCATTTTTGTACTGTTTAAATCCTTTCGTCCTTCATCTCACCTTACGTTCTATATTACCGTCCTTACAACAAACACAACACAAACATCCACGCCCCCGGTGGGATTCGAACCCACGATGTTAGTAAGCGAGCGGCCGAAGACCCACGCCTTAGACCGCACGGCCACTGGGATCGGCTAAGGGTTCGAACCCCGGATCGTCCAGCCCGTACCGAGTCGCTATACCGACTACGCTATCCCGGCCGCCACAATACTGAGTACGACTTCTTGATGTTTTCCGAGTGATATTAATATATGCAAAGAAATAGAGAAAAGTATGCAGCCTGTCAATACTCCTTTCTCTGACATGATATTAAATTTACACAGTGAAAACTGAATAGAGATACAGAATTCGAAGCGGCGTGTTTTTATTGACTTTAGTGGAAAACACACGATACTTTCTATCTGTACAGCGTGCATAAAAATGAACGCGTATTGGCGAGTTATTGAATAATGACAGTTTCTTAATTCAGCAGACACTGAACACAAAATCTTAAATAAGACACATGCAATATTAAAGGCTGCAGTACGATAAAGACCTCGACCATCTTGCTCAATTAAGTTCCTGTTCTGATAATGACAAAGACACCCAAAAAATTCAAATGCTGGAGAGAAATCTCAGTCAAAATATGCTAATTTAATAAAGGTCAAGTCCAATTAGTCTGTACAAAAACATGCCGGTAATATGGACACACTTATGAAGGCAGGGATGCACAAATTCTCCAAAGAGTTAGGAGCCACCTCAAAACTTTAGGCACCAGAAGGGTGACATAAAGTAAGTTCCATACTGAGGACCCACAGATATTAGGCGACACAGTACAAAATTTAGTCGCCACGGCCACCTAACGTTCGGAATTTGTGCAACCCTGTGTAAAGGGAAGAACAATTTAAAGAAATAACTGAAACATGAAATTGCATAATGAGGAATTTCATAATCTGTAGGCCTAATTTTCGTCTAAATTGTTAGGGCACATGAAATAATAAACATCAATAGACGTGACGACGTGTAGCATTGGTGAGAGAAATTAAGATGGAATGCAGAATTTTGGTCGGGAAACCCCAAGGAACGAGGTCACGTGGAAAATGGCCAAGACAGGAAGATATTAAAATTATTATAAAGAGAGAACCATATTGCTGGGTGGAGAGACCCTAATTGTAAAATTTGTCTGTGGACAGACAGCAAAATCAGACTAATGTAAGCACAGAAAGGAACCTTCAAGTTACTTGAAAGCAGCAAAATTTTTGACCTGCAGACTGTACACACATTTTCCTAGGAAGACCACGCAGAATGGCGTTAATTAGTTAATTGTGCCTACAAACTGACCATAATCGTTCCTGTCTGTTCATAATGTGATTAGTCATGTCCCTAAATTAACAACAGTTTCAATTACTATTAATCCTAATCTAATACAAGTCCAGTGATAACCAATTAGCCAGGGAAATCCTCATGCAAACTCGGTAATTCTCTTCATCAGTGCAATAAAATCAACTAGTGTGGGGGTGAGTTGATGCAGCTCATTGCATTCGGAGTGAACCCTTCTGAATGGATAATAATTTGGAACACGTGGCCTATGCTACGTTAATTGAAACCATACTATCAACAAATCACTCAAAATCATAACGAATTGGAGGAAATCACAGACTTTTAACCATTAGTATAAAGTGTTATTAATTTTTTATTTCTTAAACTGTTGTCATGAGGCATCTGAAAATAATGTGAGTACAAATACTCGTAAGTACTAAACATGAAGAAAATCTGCTTATTTAAAATATAACTGCTTTCGAGAATATAGAATTTGTTTTGTTAATCCTTCGTGTAAATTGCTTATCTTAATTTTATGCGTCTTTTCAACACAGCAATAAAGCGACGGCATTATGGGCAGGTTGTAACTGTGTGTGTCCATCAGAAATTTTACATATCCAAAATGTATTGAACGTATTTCGATCAAATTTGGTACTTCAACTTACAATCAGAGTTGTCTGGCGAATGTCGTTTTCTAGCATATCGGTTCGGCATGAAGTCCACATTATGTGAAGCTAAAACTAAACTTGCATCTTTCTCAAACGGCGACTCATCGTACATTTTTATATTGTTCATTCCGTGCATTGTCGATGATCAAATCACAACATTCAGCCCAACAAAATGCACTGTATTGTTCCCAGATATTTTATATTACAATATCACGTTGAACACTGCTACATGTTTCGATCCCTTATGGGATCATCATCAGGAAATCACATTAAAGAAACACTTCACAAAACCGAACTAGCAATACATGTACACAATATAAAGATGCAAAAAATCAACCAGTTAAAATCTAGCCGTTTGTTGTGTAATGGATCCTGGTATACCAGGCGCTTTGCATGCTGGATGACAAAGGCTACAAACACACACACACTCAGAATATGTAATGCTTATTGCTTTTCCATGGCAACAATGGTTTCGCGAACGCGTCTCAATGTTATGTTGATACGTACAGTGCCTGCCTTGTTAAATCGTAAAGCTGACGGTATGTAGAGCAACCACTGTGCTTTGATGGTTTAAAACCAGAATTTTTAAGCATTCAATTTCATATGGAACATTTGTTGTTAAATATAAACGTAAAAACCAGGAATGCACGCTAACATGTATAACAATGCATCGAACTTCATTACACAACACAGCTTGCCGCATGAACACTTTTTGCTCGAAACTTCATCGAACCAAACAGATCGGTTCTGGGTGATCGTTGTGAGAACATGAGTGACACTAACTTATCAAAAGACGCCGTTTCAAACACGTAAGTTACACAGCTTGTAATTCTATAGAAGGACGATCATGAATGGTGAGATTAGGGTTTGCAAGACAGCACTCGTTGTGTCTGTGATTATGATATCGGGGGAATCACCTGAAAGAGCTGAAGGAAACCACGAGACGTATCAGGCTACAAGGTAACCCGCGCAAAATTCCAACCCCGTACATTTCGAGTACAAACCTAGAGGTGTACCACTACACCAATCCGATTGATGCAATCAGAGAAGCAGACTTATGGTTTGGTATAGATATAGGGATTAATATTAACATTCAACATGAAAATGACTGATTACTGTTTCTCGTGACCAAATGTGTTCCTTAACTGGTTATCTTATTAAGCAATCACTTAATACACCGATTAAACAAAACATATAATCCACTAAACTTAAAATTTACAGTGACGGCGCTATTAAAAACGTAGAAAACGTGAGAGGGTATTACACAGTCAGTAAATCTTATAATAGACGCAACAAACCAAGAAGTCATAAGAGTGTATTTATTTACAAACTGTCCGACTGATATCCGGACAGGCTAGAGCTCTCGATTTACAAACTGTCCGACTGCTATACGGAAAGGCAAGAGCTGTCGATTGATTTACAAACTGTCCGAATGATATCCGAACAGGCTAGAGCTGTCGGTTGATTTACAAAATGTCCGACAGATATCCGGAGAGGCAAGAGCCGTCGGTTGATTTACAAACTGTCCGACTGATATCCGGACAGGCTAGAGCTGTCGATTCGTTCACTTTGTAAATTCAGAAGTTCAGTACAAGAGCTTGTGTCTATAACTTTCACGTCTCTGCACTGCTAAGGCAACAGTGATGCATGAAGAGCTGCCACGGCATGACGTGGGTAGTCACAGTTTCCAACTCCGATCGCCCTTGGGTGGAGAGGCATACATAAAGTCACCTTCATGGCCCAGCCCAGACCACGAATATCACGTGAAGGCCTGCCCTAGGCCCAAGAGGAATACAGTCACCGTACCAACACACAGCAGGTGATCTTAATACACGACGGCATTAAGGCACACAAGGGCCGTGGACGTAAAGCTTAACGCATTTCGAGCACCATTCCTCGACAGATATGAGTGGTCGGATACAGGCCCCTGTCGCTTTGATTTTCCATATACGAGAATCTGAAACTCTGTGTATGGAAATGTTGGATTCGTAGGTTCAACGTGGGCTGCACAACGTCGAATTGAATGAGAAGATGATAATGAACGTTGATGAGATTATGATCTAGAATGAGGTGGTAGTGTCCTGCGTAACGGTGCTACCTCGATAAGAATACCTTGTCACGGAGCAATTCGGATCACACACCTGCGGGATACACAATATCAACAGCGTTGTGTCAAACGACACTAATCGACCAAGACCCAAACTCCAAAGAGTCTGCTGGGAATCAAATCCCGGTCATTCCGTCCGTAGCGCATCTAATTACTGACTGCACTACCACCACTTCAAGAGTAACTGTCCACGTCACAGGGAACAAGCTGGTCAACTTGTTTGATATCGTAATAAAGGTGACGATATCAAAGGTCTCCACATGCCATACCTAAACCTGGGTACCTGCTTGTGAAACTGGAGCGACATTTGTCACTCAAGTGTTACGAGAGAGAAGTACACGCACTTCGAAATACATGCAGCTATGCTCAGGATCATATTTATCATACAGTCTAAATTAGGAAATAAAATGGCGAACGTATAAAATATTTTTATAACAACAAATATGCAGTAGGAACAAGAAAATGCGTCTATTGGGCGAGTATGCAATAATCGTAACAAGATATATTGGAACGCCATATTTATGTGATCAAAATTAACATGGTAAAGTTTTCAAGTAATTCAAGAATCGCCACTGTAAAGTAACAGTACATTTATCCGGTAATTTCCAAATAAATTAAAAACCAAATATGTCTGTTACTTTAGTTACCTCTGACCTTTCATAACTGACAGCGTCCAAACTACACAATCAATTTCGATTAAACTCGGTGTAACAAAACTGCAGTAAATTTTGTCCAGCCGTTTTTATATTGGCTTACTTGGATATAGTTTCATGACCACTTTACTGCCGAGCGTGAAGAACTTGCGCCCTGTGTTTATGCAGCCACTTGATATATTTTGAGGAATGAAACTTCTCTCCATGATTAAATTTAATCAGTTTTAATTCACTCTAAATACGAGCCTAAATGTATTTGAGTGTAAATATTCTCCTCAGGCTGAAATATATAAATAAATATCAGTAAAGGATTTAGATACCACTAAAACACATACAGCATGTTTCATACATATTTGCAAAACAATTCTAAAACCCTCACCAGTACAAAATAACTATAAAAGTTGGCCCATCGAAACGGCTGTCCACATTTAGGCGACTGCCATGTCAGCTGGCGAAAGTTCGCTGGATTTGCAACGCACGACACGACATCATATTCCCACAGAATACAGGCGCCACGCCCCCTTCCCCCTCTGTCCATACGTCCGTTTTTGTTACGGTCTTATTTTCTCGAAAATAAAATACGTAAAACTGCATTAATTGTCTAGTGGCGTCCTTAGCTTTGCGTCCTGGCACTCGGAGCAGAGATGATTCCCATCTGTGCTTCAATTTTCCTTGAAAGAAGTGTACTGTCTCCTGTAATTCATGTACGGAGTGGCGTTGCGGCAGCAAATCCATGTTTTTGCTGAAGCTTTGTTACTGTCCTGTCGAGCTGTAACTGGTACCAAGTAGCAGTACCTTGCCCATGAAGCAACGCTGTCTTAGTGCTGACGTCCTGATACGTCATCTTATTTCAATACTGCATTCTTGTCTGATGAAATGGAAACATCAATCACGCTGCAGAATTTTCTGTTTCTAACAATATGTGTATATCTGACTTATCTACCAGAATTTCCTTACAGGTACTGCTGATTTCCAAATTAAAATTATGGCATTCTGTTGTACTCAGAGAAATTACATACACTCTGCACAGTGCATTGGATGCGTTCACAGAACTTACCCCATTACATTACGTATTCTTTTTTTTTTAACGGCTCGACAGCCCCTTGGGGGCCTAGGCCGCCTCATTTTTCGAGGCTTCACGATCACACTTTTTAGACAGACCACACTCGGAAGGACTCCTCTGGACGAGTGACCAGTTCGTCGCAGAGACCTCTACCTGACAACAAACAACACTCACAAGAGACAGACATCCATGCCCCCGGTGGGATTCGAACCCACAATCCTAGTAAGCGAGCGGCCGCAGACCCACGCCTTAGACCGCACGGCCACTGGGATCGGCACATTACGTATTCATCATCTTCTAATATTGAGTATTCTGACAAAAGAATGTTCACATAGTTTCGCCCAGCTGTTGACAGAGAACACTGGTTATACACATACGTACACGTACATATGTACATATATGTACATCTTCCTTCAAAACACAGAGTATAAAAGATCTTTAAGATATCAATCTCGTATTATGCAGAGCACGTTTAAGTCATAACTTAAATGTGTATCAAGTCGAAAGCTTAACTTAAAAACTTTTGATCTAAAGCCTACGTTTCTAACTAGTGCTCATTCTGACCGCTAGGTAGAGTTACATTCGTTAGTACCGCTAAAGGATTGGGTAAAGCCACAGCTGCAGAAGACATTCCAAATCTGATTTACCAGCACAACAGGGCCCCAACATATATACTTCCATAACGAAATGAAGTGGCACCTGGATGAACTCCTGCCTAGTCAATGGAACGGGCATAGAGGTCCAATGATATAACCCCCAAGATCACCAGATCTCACACCCATAGGTTATTTCTCCTGAAACGTTTTTTAGGGCTATGCGTGTCTCCCTCCATTGCCAACAACAGAACAGCTCAAGACAAGGGTCAGATATATCTGTGCAAAATATGACGATGAATTTTTCCAAAATGTGTGGCAGGAAACTGAATATCAATTT
The DNA here is from genome assembly GCA_021186555.1 of Reticulitermes speratus. Classification (NCBI taxonomy): domain Eukaryota; kingdom Metazoa; phylum Arthropoda; class Insecta; order Blattodea; family Rhinotermitidae; genus Reticulitermes; species Reticulitermes speratus. The sequence continues at coordinate 9,768,449 of JAJKFL010000012.1, forward strand.
GACACTCCTCGAGTCACTAACAACGCTCAAACTGGACTTACGAGTTTTTAATCTCACTTTGTGATATGACCTTTCAGAAGGTCTGTGTCTCTTAACTGTACATTAAACGTGCTTTGAGCAACACAAAATAAAAATCGCAAAGATCCACGTATGGCCAGTCAACATGTCGTCTGCAACAGTCGGTGCAGAATGCTTGTTCATGAGCTGCTGATATGTAACACTGTTTCTCCCCTGGTGATTCAATTCCTCATCTACAAATACGTTTCTTCCTTAGCCGACAACTTCTCTCAAGACCTTCATCTGAACTGTCCAGGCATTACGCCAACTCGGCGTTTTATCTTTGCATCTGATTGAAGTCGGGGCATGCTTGTTATCATTCGGTGCTGGATCTTATGTCTTCCAGTTTGCTACCCAAAAATATAAAGATCAAGACATACAAAACTATAATTTTTCCTATGGTTTTGTATGGGTGTGAAACTTGGTCTCGCACACTCAGGGATGAACATAGACTGAGGGTGTTCGAGAATAGGGTGCTGAGGAGGATATTTGGGCCTAAGAGGGACGAGGTAACTGGGGAGTGGAGAAAACTACATAACGAGGAACTTAATGATCTGTATTCATCACCAAATATTATTCGGGTGATCAAAGCAAGAAGAATGAGGTTGGCGGAACACGTAGCACGTATGGGGCAGGGGAGAGTGCGTACAGGATTTTGGCGGGGAGACCTGAGGGAAGGAGACCAATTGGAAGATCCAGGCTTAGATGGGAGGATAATATTAAAAGAAGTGTAATGGGGGGCATGGACTGGATTGGTATGGCTCAGGATAGGGACAGGTGGCGGGCTCTTGTGAGTGCGGTAATGAACCTTCGGGTTCCATAAAATGCGGGGAATTTCTTGACTAGCTGAGGACCTGTTAGCTTCTCAAGAAAGACTCTGCTCCATGGAGAATCTTTGCATCTACCGACTCCTTTTTCTGCGTCTGTACATTTTGGTATTTACTTTCATGAACTACTACTGACGAAACTTCCTCATTATTATTACTGTTATCACACATCTTTTTACGGCGCTTCGGCTCTTTTTCGAGCCGTGGCCTCCCCGATCTCCTTCCTCCAGTCTTCTCTTCCTTGCTACCGCCTTCCGGTTCCGTATCTGGAGCAAATGTATGACATCCCTCCAAACAGCATCCTCCCATCCTCTCTCATCACACGTAGGTGTATTTAATATTACGGTGCCTAAATTAATACTCTTAATGCGCTAAATTAGGGTAATTAGCTGGGGAATCGATACATTTATATGCTATCGGGAAAAAGTGTATCATATTGCTACGGATCCATTCTATCGATATATCGCCTAATTTCTCGATAGCATTAACTTACTAACAAGCCTGTTTAGTATAAGGTGCTGGCGAAACGGAGTACTATCCACTGAAGAAAATTTGGAAAGCCTTTCCAGCTGGTTATTCGGAATAGAGAAATGTACGAATAACCACGACTGCTGTGTAGCGCAGGCTGAAGCCTGATTTCAGTCATTTAAACGATCGCAACCTTCTAATTCCAAACAGGCCTATAACCTGCCAATGTAACTTATATTTATGCAGGACAAATTTTAACACAAAATACAAGGTTGGATACTGGATTTACTGAGGTACTTGAGTTACATAGGGAGTTATAAATCAATAAGGCGACTCGATATCAGCACAAACGTCCACAATACCGATATGAAATTCCATATCGATTGGCATTCCCTCTACCTATGCTTCAAAATGCCCACATAATGTACCTGCGAGTACAACAACAAACTTCTGAATAACGTTACAGGCCTTATAGGAAACTATGGATCAAAGTGCATCATTTTTATAGCGTTGTAAGCCTTCTCTGAAGCTGCAATAACTTGTATTTCGAATTTGGTCTTGATGTCAAGTGCGACAAATCTCCTCAGCTAGTAGAACAGACACGTCTACTCTTCAAATGTCTCATTAATTATAAATTTTTCTGTACGAAGCTGTTGTACCGCGGTATTGAAACTGCATCCAGACAGATGGTCCTATTCTCTCTCTCTCTCTCTCTCTCTCTCTCTCTTTCTACAAACAACAATATGTTTATCAAGGCACCCCCAAAATATTCTTTCACATCCCGAGAAACCCCCACCTATGAAAACGTTTACAGACCAGAAAAGAAAGTGGCAGCTGATAGTGCATGGGGATTACTCCAGTATTGCCAATTTCCGGACAAAAATTCCCTCGATATTTCGCGGGGTATTTGGAATTTTTCGCGGTATTTCAAAAAATTTTATGTAGATATTCCACAATATCTCACGGAGCCCCTAACGATGTTCTGCAGAACCATGGTTTCCCTCAGATCCTTCCGAATTTATATAATTAACAATCATCTTAATAATCGGGAGACGACAAAGCGTCGTTAAATAAACTAAGAAACAAGCGTGCGTAATCAGCAGGTGCGCTATCCGTGATTTTTTTTTTATTTTGAGAAATTCGAATAAAAATGTCGCATCAAAATGTAATTCTTTCACATCACATGATGACATCAAAACTGTGATTTTTATTTTAAAACAAATTTAAATTCTATAGGGAGGCATGTGCTTCGTTACGTGGGAATTAAATCAGAAAATATTGTTTAAGCTACTCTAAAAAAAAGGAAGAGGCTACGGGCCTATATTTCTGTGCAGCGAGTGAAGATTTTGAGAAAAATGTTGATATAGAAGGAGGGGAATTTATGAAAACGTAATCCTACTATTAACACAGCAAATAATATTATAATTACTTTTTGAAGAAGTTCAACCGTTCGAACACCACCAAAGAGGCAAGTTTCTCCATCTTGTTGTGAAATGTATAACGAATTGGACATCTTAATTACGGATAACTTTAACATTGCACTGTTCTATTGAGAAACAGACATCTTGTTTCTTACTGACATATATTGTTGTGGCAAAGAGTTAACAAACAGCCTGTCCTCTAGTGACGGTACCGTGCAGGTTCCGGCATATTTCCTACGTTTCGCAGTCTTACTGCCTCCAACTTCAAAGCGAAGTTCTGCATTCATTTTTATTTTATCTTGAAGACGGCACTAGAAACGCTCTCCGAAACATTGGCAATACGACGCACACCTACAAAGTACCACCATTCAGGAGTGGATCCTTGTTAAAACTAAACAATCGCGAAAGCCTAAAATCATGTAGCCTACAAAAATTAGGCGTTACATAGACCCTACATTAAACTTATAATGTAGGACACCATGGCAATTTGAGGTGTGATGTTTCAGTTACGTCACTGCTATGGAAGGCGAGATAGAGTCGAAAACGTACTGTGGTCTTCAAGTAAAGTGCCCTTCAACGAACTGTGTGAAACATATACTTTTTAAAAGCAGGGTCCAAATCTGTATACCCCACGTGCATCATACTTCTTTTATGGCACTGATGTTACACACATCTAAATTGTTAATCGCGACAGGAGACCCCTCGCCAGTTGGTTATTATGAAATATGACAACGTGTTTTTTGTTGATTAAGATATAATGTATTATTCAATTTAGAGTCTCAAAACATGTCCGGTTAAGAGTCCCTTAAATCCCCCCCCCAAACGTTCTATTGAAGGTGTTAGCATGTCTTTGAAGTGTGTGAAGGTGAGTTGTTTGTTGCTGCCCTTGTTTACTTTGGCTGCCCACTCCTCTCTCGTAAGGTTAACTAAGAAAGAAGTGTTCTGGTGACGCCAAAGTACATCTTAGTGAAGACTGGTGATAAGACTGTTACAGGTGCTATATATTATTAACGACCAGAAGATTACAGTCTTCTGGTATGTGACACAGTAGAAACTATTACAGGTACTACACATTAACGACCAGAAGATTACAGTCTTCTGGTATGTGACACCGTAGAAACTATTACAGGTACTATAAATTAACAACCAGAAGATTACAGTCTTCTGGTATGTGACACCGTAGAAACTATTACAGGTACTATACATTAACAACCAGAAGATTACAGTCTTCTGGTATGTGACACCGTAGAAACTATTACAGGTACTATACATTAACGACCAGAAGATTACAGTCTTCTGGCATGCGACACCGTAGAAACTATTACAGGTACTATACATTAACGACCAGAAGATTACAGTCTTCTGGGATTTGACACCGTAGAAACTATTACAGGTACTATACATTAACGACAAGAAGATTACAGTCTTCTGGTATGTGACACCGTAGAAACTGTTACAGGTACTATACATTAACGACCAGAAGATTACAGTCTTCTGGTATGTGACATCGTAGAAACTATTACAGGTACTATACATTAACGACCAGAAGATTACAGTCTTCTGGTATGTGACACCATAGAAACTATTACAGGTACTATACATTAACGACCAGAAGATTACAGTCTTCTGGTATGTGACACCGTAGAAACTATTACAGGTACTATAAATTAACAACCAGAAGATTACAGTCTTCTGGTATGTGACACCGTAGAAACTATTACAGGTACTATACATTAACAACCAGAAGATTACAGTCTTCTGGTATGTGACACCGTAGAAACTATTACAGGTACTATACATTAACGACCAGAAGATTACAGTCTTCTGGCATGCGACACCGTAGAAACTATTACAGGTACTATACATTAACGACCAGAAGATTACAGTCTTCTGGGATTTGACACCGTAGAAACTATTACAGGTACTATACATTAACGACCAGAAGATTACAGTCTTCTGGCATGCGACACCGTAGAAACTATTACAGGTACTATACATTAACGACCAGAAGATTACAGTCTTCTGGGATTTGACACCGTAGAAACTATTACAGGTACTATACATTAACGACCAGAAGATTACAGTCTTCTGGCATGCGACACCGTAGAAACTATTACAGGTACTATACATTAACGACCAGAAGATTACAGTCTTCTGGGATTTGACACCGTAGAAACTATTACAGGTACTATACATTAACGACCAGAAGATTACAGTCTTCTGGCATGCGACACCGTAGAAACTATTACAGGTACTATACATTAACGACCAGAAGATTACAGTCTTCTGGGATTTGACACCGTAGAAACTATTACAGGTACTATACATTAACGACCAGAAGATTACAGTCTTCTGGGATGTGACACCGTATTGCCTCCAAGATGATAGAAGTAGGGGGTTCCTCCGAAACGCTGGTAAATTTCTGACAGACTACACAGCGTCACATCATATAAGACGGAAATTTTTACAGTCACCGCTTTAAAAACCTCAAATAGTATACAATAATGACATATACAAGACATAACCTCACGAAAACCACTCTAAATATTTCTTATATGCGGATCCTGACCGCTAGACCTAGCAACTCAGACCACGATAACATTTGGAATTTAGATTTCATTCTATTTTGATCTTTCCCGGGACACATTACATTTGGTGGACTGGAGGTACAGGCGTATTATATTCGTTTCACCACTAGTGGAAAACGGCCGTCAATAGTTCAATGGGAACACTTACTGAAGAAAGTATGGTAGAGGCAGTCTGTCAACTAACGCCATCTGTCAAGGTACTTAGAGTCAACAGCACACGCGTTTAGTCAGCCACACAAAAACCATATCCTACTATACATGCACATACATAATACATACGCACATACACATATACATATCTCTTCCTATTTACGTTACGTTACGTCAGCCGATACTTACGTTCACAATTCTCGCGATTTATTTTACGCTACTGTCTCCAAACGGCTACAAGGTCACTTTTCTGAAGGACATCATAACAATAATTAAAGCTTCACAGGCCCATTCTCTGAGCACGGTCCTTGGTACCGTTAATAAAAACTTAAAAGTCGACTGTTCGCAATGAGTTTCGAGATAAAAAGGCGCTCATGATATTAGCTTATACCCCGACCATACTCAAAAGATGCTTCGCCAGACGAGAAAAGCTAGTCTATGCACCAGGTACGTGCCCTGCTTATAGGATGCAGTTCATTACAGTCAGTACACCAGGTACGTGCCCTGCTTATAGGATGCAGTTCATTAGTCAGTGCACCAGGTACGTGCCCTGCTTATAGGATCCAGTTCATTACAGTCAGTACACCAGGTACGTGCCCTGCTTATAGGATGCAGTTCATTACAGTCAGTACACCAGGTACGTGCCCTGCTTATAGGATGCAGTTCATTACAGTCAGTACACCAGGTACGTGCCCTGCTTATAGGATGCAGTTCATTACAGTCAGTGCACCAGGTACGTGCCCTGCTTATAGGATGCAGTTCATTACAGTCAGTGCATCAGGTACGTGCCCTGCTTATAGGATGCAGTTCATTAGTCAGTGCACCAGGTACGTGCCCTGCTTATAGGATGCAGTTCATTACAGTCAGTACACCAGGTACGTGCCCTGCTTATAGGATGCAGTTCATTACAGTCAGTACACCAGGTACGTGCCCTGCTTATAGGATGCAGTTCATTACAGTCAGTACACCAGGTACGTGCCCTGCTTATAGGATGCAGTTCATTAGTCAGTGCACCAGGTACGTGCCCTGCTTATAGGATCCAGTTCATTACAGTCAGTACACCAGGTACGTGCCCTGCTTATAGGATGCAGTTCATTACAGTCAGTACACCAGGTACGTGCCCTGCTTATAGGATGCAGTTCATTACAGTCAGTACACCAGGTACGTGCCCTGCTTATAGGATGCAGTTCATTACAGTCAGTGCACCAGGTACGTGCCCTGCTTATAGGATGCAGTTCATTACAGTCAGTGCATCAGGTACGTGCCCTGCTTATAGGATGCAGTTCATTAGTCAGTGCACCAGGTACGTACCCTGCTTATAGGATGCAGTTCATTACAGTCAGTACACCAGGTACGTGCCCTGCTTATAGGATGCAGTTCATTACAGTCAGTACACCAGGTACGTGCCCTGCTTATAGGATGCAGTTCATTACAGTCAGTACACCAGGTACGTGTCCTGCTTATAGGATGCAGTTCATTACAGTCAGTACTTCAGGTACGTGCCCTGCTTATAGGATGCAGTTCATTACAGCCAGTACACCAGTTACGTTCCCTGCTTATAGGAGGCAGTTCATTACAGTCAGTGCACCAGGTACGTGTCCTGCTTATAGGATGCAGTTCACTACAATCATTGCATCAGGTACGTGTCCTGCTTATAGGATGCAGTTCAGTACAGTCAGTACACCAGGTACGTGCCCTGGGATGCAGTTCACTACAATCGGTGTATCAGGTACGTGTCCTGCTTATAGGATGCAGTTCAGTACAGTCAATAAACCAGGTATTTGCCCTGCTTATAGGATGCAGTTCATTACAGTCAGTGCATCAGGTACGAGTCCTGCTTATAGGATGCAGTTCATTACAGTCAGTGCATCAGGTACGAGTCCTGCTTATAGGATGCAGTTCAGTAGTCAATGAACCAGGTATTTGCCCTGCTTATAGGATGGACTTCATTACATCCGCTGGTAGTTTGCAGTGTGAGCTTTTATTACCACCTCGTATTCCAAGCTCAGAATAGCTTCGTCAGACATAGGAAAATCCCTAGCACTACAACCACAGCTCGCAACAGATATGCCATACGGCATGAACTGTGTCTCCGGTATTACTTCATGATCTTGAGATACACTTGCGGTTTACATATATAGCCACTGTGCTGACATTCCAGATACAACCAGAAATACAAAGGACAGATATCTGATACGCTACAAGACACAAAATCTGCATAGTTTCAGAACTAAATGCAAGTAATGACACGCGAACCCATGCGAATGAGCAACAAACAGGAGACGATTCTTATTCTGAGGAAGATAAAAGACTGAAGGTATTTGAGAACACAGGTGCTCACGGTTATGTATGGAATTCGAAAAGAATATAACTTGTAAAATGAGCTCCGCGGGTTTCGTTTTTCACAATTACAGTTTGAAATGTGAGCTGGGTTAAACACGCAACTTGCACGAGGAATACAGAAAAATTCATGCAAATATTTTTGTTACAAGGGATAATGGTCAAATGACCATCCGGGGAACAAATTCACTGATGGACGTATACTGATACAAGTTGTCGGAATGTGAGCTAGCGGCAATTGTATGTGGGCGATGCACAGTGGCAGACAGCTGTGATGGAAACTAGTCAGAATATGAGTGGATGACAGGAGAAAGGAATAACAATGACAGGGAAATGTACATGCGCAAATCAGTCACTGTACGTAATTACCCCCAATACCCCATTAGGACGCAGGGGGAGTAAAGTTGTAGTTGTATACTCATACATTCTGAACCTCCGACACTAGATGAATGTCTTTGGTCGTACGTTCTGTCTGCACTTAACCACAGGGACCGAGCCCCAGATACGAACTGGGGATGCCGATCCCAGTGGCCGTGCGGTCTAAGGCGTGGGTCTTCGGCCGCTCGCTTACTAGGATCGTGGGTTCGAATCCCACCGGGGGCATGGATGTTTATGTTGTGTTGTAAAAAGACGGTTGTGGACCGTAAGAGACACGAAATGACGAAAAAAAGGATTAATACAGAACAAAAATGGATCAAAGGGAAAACCCAGGAATTAGTAAAAAAAAATAAAAATAAAATAAAAAAAAAAAACTGGGTAGGAGGCTGGGCAAGTCCCACTGCCAGCACGACATCTAGGAAAGAAAGAAATGTCTACTCCGGCAAGTCCACCATCGTCCAGGCCGTAGCCTTGTCACCCGCTTTCGTCTCCACAATTTTATTTTTATCCCAAGTCGAGCCAGATTTATAAATTTCTCATGCCTTTGAAAAGTACCAATGACCACGCCAAAATTCAACCTGCTTGTTTTCATCACGGTAACAACATTATGCGAGAAGTACAAATTATGAGGCTCCGATTATCTAATGTCCTCTACAAGAAAAATATTCCTCAGTACTCCGTTCTCAGCCATCAGCTACAACTACAGTTTTATACATTTCAATCTTTAGACATTCTGAACTTTAAGTGGAAGAATATTAATAAAATGCCTTCCGACACAAAGTATTTCACAACAAATTCACGTAAGCTAGCCAGGATTCGAAATTGGCCCGTCGGTTGGTTCTCAGACTGCTTAATTACAGGGATAATATAGCGCTGAAAATATGTGAGCTGTTGACGGGGAATGAATGAATAAATAAATAAATCTTGCATTAAATGTTATAACTATTTAATAAAAGTATTTAATTTAGTTGAAAATAATATTATATTTCTCCGTAACGTCCAAACCGGCCCTGAGGCCCACCCAGCCCCATATGCAGTGGGTACCGGGGTTCTTTCCTTGGGGTAAAGCGGCCGGGGCATGAGGTTGAACACTCACCTCCCTCTAGTGCCGAGATTAAGAAGTGGAGCTATACTACTACTTCCCCATATGTCTTCATGGCGTGTATAGGGACAACTTTCTTACTTTTTACTTTATCGCACTTTATGTGTAGACGGGTTTCGGCGTGCTTCGAAGGATCCGTCTGCAGATTATGCATGAATTACAATGGCCTTGTGTTACGAAAAAACTGATGAACTTGACAATAAGCTTTTTACGTCACACGTATATATAGTTAAAAGTATGCTAACACTTAAATAACGTAGTAACTGTATATTACTGCCGATCCCAGTGGCCGCGTGGTTTAAAGGCGTGAGTTTGTGGCCGCCCGCTTGCTGGGATTGCGGGTTCGAATCCCGGCGGAGGTATGGATGTCTGTCTCTTGTGAGTGTTGTGTGTTGTCAGGTAGAGGTCTCTGCGACGGGCCGATCACTCGTCCAGAGGAGTCATACCGAGTGTGGTGTGCCTTAGTGTGATCGAGGAACCTCATAGAGGAGGCCTAGACCCACCACAGCTGTCGAGCCATGGACAAAAAACTGTATATTACTAGTGACACTAAGCAAATCTGTAGTATATTTCCTGTTGCTAAGCTGTATGTTTACGAGACTCAAAAAGCATGGTATCTCAAATCGTCAATGCTACGAATAGTGTTTTAACTAACAGAGTAATAGACAAATGACTTTAAAATTTACCCAGGGAGTAACTCCTATTGGTAAACACAGCACGCGCTATTCACGTAGTTCCGAGTAAAGACACATATTGTTACAACGCTGCCGCATTAACACTTATCGCCAGAGTATGTTATCTTACATAGTCACGTCTTGTAAGAATGTCAAAATAAAGTCGCCCACATGTCACCACACACCAATACTGTATCCACAGGGCGTACAGGTACAGCTACAGCTACAGCTACACACATTTTTAACCTCTGCTCTAGACTGAGATTAGTGATACAGTTCACGATCTGACCGCACTGACTCGTTGAAAGAACTTCCGGTAGCGACTGCGTCGGAGGATGGGTGGACCACAGCACATTGCTGCAGCAAATAACTTTATTCGCTTATATTCATGCTCCAAAACATTACTTACGTAAATGACAGACAATACATGTGCGTATTTCATGGGGGCACACGAATGACCAGTAAAAATGTACAGCAATCCCATTACAGGCCTTGACAAGCCTTTAGGGTTCCAGAAGGTTGAGGCTCCTAGATTTCTAGACAATGGCACATGAAGGTGGTAAGGTTGTCAGCCCTACGCACCGGCCGCCTTTACCCCCCAGGAAATATTCCTGCTACTCATTTCTGTTAGAGGCTGAGTCGACCCCCAGGGCCATAGTGCGACCGGAAGGATTATGTCAATGAAAAATTCCAATGACACCATCGGGAATCGAACCTGCGACCTTCCGGCTTGTAGCACGAATGACCAGTAGCAAAACTATATCTAAATCTGGGAAGGATTGTAAAACAAGAATACTGTCTTCTGGTACGTTACCAGGTGCAGTATGGCAGACATTTACCGGCGTTTCGGAGAAAACCCTGACTCCGTGTTTGGGATATAACTACTTTACTGTGGAGCGGAAATGTCGGCAAAATTTCCATCAGACTATAAGACCAAGAATGGAGACAATATTCTTCTTAGACACTACCGTGGGAACCTCACAGTTCCCAGTGTAAAATAATTACTAGAAACGAATGAAGAAACAGGAGAAGAACGCAAATTCTGAATACCTGACGCTGACGACCAGGTCATCAAAATCTGTCGTAAGCAGTCAAATACAAGCACAGTACGCTAAAGAAGTACGTACTAACGGTCATTTTATGCACCGCACTAACACCAAATTACAGGAACTTACACCACTGTACTTTTCTAGGCTTCTACGGTGGGAGTTGTCTACATGTTAAGGGTTACACCGTGTAGTAAAGTGGGTCATTTCGACTTTCCTCCGAAACGTCGGAACAAACTTATGTTACACTGTATAATAATCCAGAACAGTATCATGTGGATGTAACACTTTGGGTGTGACCACAACGAACAATTCGAAAGGAGTGGAAAGACACTAATCATGGCGGCAACTTCGCAGCTTGCCCGACAGCCAGAGGTAACGTCAGAACGTACTCTTTCTAACGTGTGGAACTCTGTACCACACGTTCGCCTCTGCGTACTGTTTATCTGAACCTGTGCTTATGAGTCTTGTTCAAACACGCAACACAAATATTTTCTTGTACGAAGTCTATTCAACAAGCACCTTCCGAAGAAACCAACTAAGATGCACGCCCAACGACAGCTAGAAACATGTTATTGTAATGAGTTGAGAACAGAAACAGAAAGGCAGACTTTTACAGCGTTTACTGTGCAAACAAATCTAGATTCATGTCGTATTTAAATAAGATAAACTTGTTTAAAATAAAAAGTGACACTTTGTTCATACCGTACTTCATGGAAGCTTAATTAAATCATATTACTACGAGAGTGTAATACCAAACAGACACAACAGCAACAAAAAAATAATAATAATATGGCATTATAATTGTATTCGTATCTTTCTACTCTCATGCTCAACGATGAACCTGCAAAATGACAGATACAAATGCAAGTTTCATCGCATTTCTCACAAACGAAGGAGCCTGTCATAGAATTTCAGATTAAATATTTATCCCATTAAATTTTATAGAGTTAATTTCAAATACTTTTCGTTTTTGTATTTAACGAGATAGAAGGAAATGTTTGTTTAACGCCATCTGAATGAAGTGGAAGCCCTCATCGAGTGAACCATTCCTGAAATGTCTGAGGCTACAAAGTCAAGGAGTTCCCAATCCGTTCACTGACACTGTCGTTGACAGTAGGTCAGGGACGGAAAGAAAGACAGACACGGCAACGATATAAACCATTCGACTTTATGTACTCAAAGCTTAAAATGCAATAGCATGAAGTGTGGCTTGCAAATCATTCAAACTCAATACAGAAAGCCAGAAAATTTCGCAACAAAAGACACAAGCATTACGCTTACGTTAACCTACACCCGGTCCGGGATAGCGACTCGCTACGAGCTGGACGGTCCGGGGATCGAATCCCGGTGGAGGCGAGATTTTCAGCACCCGTCCAGACCGGCCCAGGGGCCTACCCAGCCTCCAGTATAATGGGTACCAGGTCATTCCCGGGGGTAAAGCGGCCGGAAGGGGGGGTGGAGTTGACCACCCACCCCATCTAGTGCCGAGGTTCAAGAAAGAGTAGAGCTATACCTCTACTCCCCCTCTGGGCCTTCATGACCTGTTCTAAGGTGAACTTTACCTTTAACACACAAACACCCGTACGTATAGGCGTATTCTCACATAGGACTAAGTTATATTACATGTACATGTGCTACATAATGCTCACACGCATATCCATACGTATGGCCTTACACACACAATTCACATTACATATTCCACACAATACGTGTAATTACTTCGGCTCGATTACCGTTACAACAACCGAGAAGAATACTACAATCCGTCGCATGTCGACAATTCGCCCTAAATCTCCTCCCCTCCTTCACCAAACAAGAAATTGAACAGGCATAAATTAACGTCAATACCGTATTAAAAAGACACAGCAGAACAACACTCTGACTCCTTACAGGCACAATGAAGGCAAAGTCCGGTCATTGTCCACTGACTCTACCTCCACATGCCGATACAGAATTCTCCCTAATAATATGCTTTCGCCACCCCTATGTAATCACATTAACGTCGACCATGTGCGTAATACACGTTCACGGTTGAACAAGCTGTTGAGCACAACACTACCAACTTTCGGGGTATAGTAACATCATAGTAAACCCATTACAGTCAGGCACGACACACAAGACAATGGCTTCTCTACAGACATTTATAGAAGACATTATTCCTTGAATATTCTTCACATTCTTTATGACCAAAAGTAGTAATTATGTAACGTGAAGGGTTTCAGTCTATAACAATCGATACTTCACGCGCGAAATTTCAATTTTATCGAAATAATTCTCACAGAAAAAAAAACTGCAAAACTCCACTGTAATACAGCCTCAGTAGCAGCTCCTGAATCACGGGCATTTGAAAAACAAAATTGGAAAACGGAACTGCAATGTACCAAAATGACACATATTTTTAAAAAATGTCATCAACGTACACCTCATTGGCTTCACGATTCATGCATTGCTGTAGAAAAAATTCTACTCTCGTAAAGATAAATTGCACTAAAACAGATTGCATAGTATTGTAAGAAAACAACCGTTATAATGTAATGATAAAGCAGTCCCTGTGCAGGTCGCGAAGGCACACTGGGAGTGGACGTACAGCTTCACGCTCAGGCCACTTTACATTCGGAGCAATTGCCGCCGGTACCCACCGAATAGGAGTTCGGGTGGGTCTCACAGCCCGTCTGGACGTTTTGGAGAAAAGAAATCTCATGCCCTTGTCGGGAGCCGAACCACGATTCTTTGGTCGTCCAGCTCGTGGTCACTATATTGACTGAGCTACCCCGGGTTGCTAGTTCCCTTGTATTTCGTTAATAATTCACGACATAAACAAATATTTCAACGAAAGTTGAAGATTTAGATTGGAGTCCTCTGCATTGTGACACCATGCACTGTCGTACGTGGCTACCAACCGGACTGCACGGTGTCAAAACCATGAATACGCTAAGCTAATTTTCACCCCCGTGAAATCTTCAAATATCACAAAGCTATAGATGTGCTTGTTGACATCTCAGCGTATAGATTGCAAATGACGATACCATTAACCTTTTAAAGCCTAGCGGCTACTTTACTTACCACCAAGTTTAACATTCAAAAATTCTACACGGTTTTCATATTGCATTTATGTGTTTTGCATAGCTCTCAGAACAAACAGCGACTTTTACCTTATACAGCATTAACAGATTGCTCTTGTATAACCGAGGTGGAGAGTGTTTACTGCGCGGTACGAACTTTCATATAAAACAGACACGTTTCGTCTTTAAAGTATTAATTTAATAAAAGTGTCCATTAGAATTTCACAGTTTTCAAAGTTTAATTGCCGCACAGGACTTCGGGGCCGTAATACTGAACGAAACTAATGCTGACCTCACTAGCAGGCCGTCACTTTGGAAATGATGACAAGAATTACGCACTGTAACATCAGCGCTATTAATTAGGTCTATAGCTGTCAACATCATATGTACAAGAGCAGTAAATGAAGGCCAATAAAAAATTCAAAACATAAAAAAACGTATTTGGAGCATACGCGTGTGTGGCACTCCGTTGGACAAGTCTTCAGCTTTTGTCTTCTGATTGTGAAAGTTACGACGGTTTTGTTCTTGTGCCCACCGGCTGTGGGTTCAAATGTCAGGCGAGCCACCCAAAGCTATAGTACCTGGAGTGTTTCGGTAGTGATATGTTTATGTAGTGCCGAGGGAGAGACGCAATTAAACATCTTTACTGGGACGCACGTTATTCAGTTCGAAATTATGACGTTGAATAGATCAGTAATTCCTTCGACCTCAGTATTTCTGTAAGGCAGCACAAGTGTTCGAGACATCTCGGCGCCAGACTGTCGCTTACGCTCATAGGATAAGCAATGCATCGGCACGCAGCATCCTGTTCTGTGTAGAATTAAAGAAGAAACGGGCGCTGAAACACCGCTGAAAGAATGGGGCTCCTGACGTCACCCAGAGTGAACAATACTCCAACAGGCTAATTCCCGAGGGAATGTCATCGGAATGACAAATAGCTTAGCCAACCAGAAAGCTTGCTTGAATTCAAAATTCCAAACAAACCGTAGATGGCGTCTTTGACACGGCACAGTTCCCAGCCTGAAAGACACTCTCGGTTTTCGGTCACGGAGAACAGCTGATACCCAAATTAACTTTCCACGTTCTTACTTTCAGCATGCTGAAGTTAAAATTAAAGGGTGAATCTATTCGGCGTCAGACATTGCAACATATTACGCGTGAGATCTGCGCTCTTTTGGGACATTACGCGGCGTCGTGTGGCTTTCCTACTCGGCCTCTTGACCCGTGAAGATGGGACCGACACGTCCCGAAACGTCGGTAAACAATTATCACACGACGCCGCGTAATATCCCAGAAGAGCGCAGATCTCATCAACATATTACGCGTGGTTTAATTTCTGAACCCATTGTGACAAGTGTCATATAACGCAATGCGAAACGTACGCAAAAGCAATCAACGCAGCAGCGACAACAAACAAACAAACATGGAGTGCGACAGAAGTTGAACAACCCGTAGTTACTTCGATCTCAAAGCCTGTTAATTAGCACACACCGACTGCCAGCTCGCGACGAATGGAGATACACAAGTCGACGTCGGCTTCACAACATCCTCGCTGTACTGCTCGAAGTCATCTTTCAACTCCTGCACGGTATATTTCACTCTTGTCAGTAATTACAGTCACAACCAACATATATATTTTTGACACATTAGACTACCGGTTTCAGCTCTATAGAGCCATCATCAGGCCTATGCAAAACTATGAAAGTCAAATTCTATACACTTAATAAAAGAAATCCCCTTATTTTGTACAATTATATGTACAAAAATGGGTGGGAGGGGGGGTTGCCTAAGACAAAGTACGTATTAACAATGTTATTGTATTGTATTGTATTGTATTGTATTTCGTCCTAGAAATCATTTTTTTTTCCTATGGCTCAACAGCCCCTTTTCGGGTGCCTAGGCCTCCTCATTTCGAGGCTTCACGATCACACACATTTGAGACACATTACACTCGGTAGGACTCCTCTGGACGAGGGACCAGCACGTCGCAGAGACCTCTACCTGACAACACACAACACTCACAAGAGACAGACATCCATGCCACCGGCGGGATTAGAACCCACGATCCTAGTAAGCGAGCGGCCGCAGACCCACGCCTTAGACCGCACGGCCACTGGGATCGGCTCCTAGAAATCATTACAGAAAGATATTGGACGCGCCCAGAGAGTAGTTACAGTAAACAGTATAAGAATTATAGTAAAAGCAAACAAACACGTCAATCTGATATAATTACATACATGTACAGGACCTTACAAGACCCTGATTAACATAATACACAGAAGAATGCACTGGCAATTACCGTACAGAGATACATCTTTAACCCAGTTCCTACAAATTAAGAGTCAACTGTCATAAATTCTTCCACCGAATGAAAACTCTTTTCGAGTAGGAAATTTCTAAGTACCTTCTTGAATTTTATTATGGACTTAACACTTTTAATTTCGCTAGGCAGTTTGTTATAAACAAGCACACCGTTGTAAACAGTACTCTGTTCGAATACATTGGTGTTGTGGCTTGTAATTTTATTTATTAAACTTCCAACTCCTAGTCTCAGCACATCCTCCCATGAGCTAGACACCAAAGGACCACGACTCGAACCCAGCTACAGCATACTGAAGACAACAGGCAGTGGTGGCCGTGGAAGGATAAATTATTATGGTTTATGCTAAAATATATTAAGACTATAAAAACATGTATTGTGGAAGCACAGAAACTGATATTATATAGAAAATGTTTAGTATTAACAAGTACATAACATTTTGATACAAAATGCCATGAAGTCCAATGACTTCTGTAACATACTACGAACTTTATACAATGCAACGTGTCTGTCAGAGTCGATCTTTGCGAAACAAGATTGTTCACTAATCCACACTCCGTGACAACAGGCATGAATGTTCACTTAAAGAGAAAATGGATTTTCCAACAAACACAAATGCTGCAATATAATACAATTCGTAGAGTTTCGGCTCTCAAGCACGTTCAAGAAAATTACACCTTTGAGACAGAAGGCGTCGTTGATGACACACGCTACATAAACAAATTATATGGGCTATTTACCTTTACTAAGTCATTCTGAAAGCTCTGCTAAAGCATCAAAGCGTTCACAAAGAGCAACTTATTGTGAATCCTGCCATCAAAATACATAAAAGAGGGTCCTTGGAATTGTTCGGTTGGTTGATGCAATTATTGTAAGACCTTTTGTGCTTGGTATCGTTTTCAGCCAAAGCACCAGCTAGCTATTGAAAAGGAATCTGTGAACACATCAGCCCATGGAAACTTGTAGGAGGGAGCCCTGTGACTGTGGGACACTGGCGGAGGCCGTTCCGAAAGCGTTTGCCAGAGTATCTCCAATGCATTTTAACAATAGTTCAAAAAATTGTTAACAATCGCAGCTCTGTTGTGCCATCTCACCGGACTATACTGATCTTTGAAATATTCCGGTGCGTAATTTATTATATAACGACGATTGTAAAATTGTAACAAATGTACTACAGACTCGCTACGATACGTGAGCAAACACCTCGATGAATAATGCGGCTATGGAAATTCGACAAAGTTATTGTGATATAATACTGAACGCCAACGAAATTATAATTTAGAATATGATATTGTCATATGTTCGATGTGGTCAGATGTAAGATAGGAAGTGTCTTGAATTGACTTGAAAGTGACTATTTACTAGCTGAAACATGTAGTCACTGTGTATAACAGTTATCAAATATAACCTGGTATTTTACACGTCAATATAATAGCTGTGAAAATAGGATTTAAGTTTTGTAACAATTTATATCTATAAACAACACAGCAGAATTCATTAAGACAACATAAAAATATGTCACACATTTGTGATTATGATACAGTGAAATCTGATTTAATGGGACCTGGGCATAACGGAAATCTGTCTTTAGCGGAAAACTTTTACAGTCCCGAGGATCCAAACTTCAAGTACCTGTATGAAACGGAACCTGCCTGCAACGTAAACAATTGCGATCCCTTGCGATTCCGTTACAGGCACGTATCATTGTATAAACCTAAGGATTAATAATGTTTACAAAAATCTCTAATGGCTGGTGTCTATACAACAACCGCTGGTAATGGCCACATATCGCTGAAACATATTGGATCAATTAATACATTTTCAATTTATATGGAGTTTTATTTTGGTGGGGCTTTTGTTACCTATACAATTTGCATGTATCACTTCATTTAATGTTACAGTTTTTGTCATTTTTAATCGCTAAGATCAAAAACAATTGGAGAATGTGGAATATTGCAATTATTTGGGTAGCATGATAACAAATAATATAAAGTGTACTACTGAAATTAAATCCAGAATTTCCATGGCAAAAGCAGCATTCAACAAGAAGAAGACTCTTTTCACCAGCAAACTGGACTTAAATTTGAGGAAGAAACTAGTAAAGTGCTACATTTGGAGCGTAGCTTTGTATGGTGCTGAAACGTGGACACTTCGGAAAGTAGATCAGAAGTATCTGGAAAGTTTGAAATGTAGTGCTGGAGAAGAATTGAAATGATCAGTTGGACCGATCGTGTGAGAAATGAAGAAGTATTACACAGAGTCAAGGAGAAGAGGAATATCCTACATACAATAAAAGGAAGACAGGCTAACTGGATTGGTCACATCTTGCGTAGAAACTGCCTTCTGAAACACGTGATTGAAGGAAAGTTAGAGGGGAGGATAGAAATGACGGGAAGAGGAGGAAGAAGGCGTAAGCAGCTACCGGATGACCTTAAGGAAAAGATAAGATACTGGATATTGAAAGAGGAAGCACTAGATCGTACCCTGTGGAGAACTTGCTTTGGAAGAGGCTACGGACCTGTCGTAAGACAGACTGCAGAATGAATGAATGAATATTTTATTAAAAATGAAGACATAAAAAATACATGCCTAACTCATTTTATCTTTCTCCACTTAATTATCCTAACTATATTAGAAGAGTTCCCCTTTAAGCAATTTGTTTCCGCTCTCCTTTAATATTTTATTTCCTACATTAGCACAATATTCTCACATTCCCTCATTCTATATTCCTTTCTTAGAATGCAATACCAAGTTCTAATCGTCATAATTTTAGAGAGGACGAAAAGGGGGAAATTTTCAATGGTTATCAACAACCTGCACATAAAGGCAGAAAGGCGTACTTCTGTAAATATGAGGTTGGCTGAGCGAACGTCCGTCCGCGAAGCCGTTCGAATTAGATGATTAGATTTGAGACAACGCACAGTATCAGGATCACACATGGCAAGACACGGCCTCCCGTTTTGTTCACAGGGCACGCTGCACAGGAAAGGACATCCGCTTTCAGACACTTGCATTATCGACTGAACCGTCTTTACAAAAAGACAAGCAGAGGATGAAAGTAAAGCAAGGTCACACGCCCAGAAATAACCACAGAAAGTGTTGATGCCTGTCGACCCCTTCCCATAATTACTACCGCATGGGGAAATCAGCTGCAATTCCACCGCCCTCAATCCCGTTCGCCCACCGCCTCCGACTATTGATCTGGCGAAGGGGGTGCTCCTCGTTACTACGTCACGTGGCAACAACCAAAACGCTCACTGCCTGGCCGTGACACTGCGGGATGCCTGTACCAGCTGAGACCCCGGGAAAGTGAAGGGAAAGAGGATACACCCCTCTCGCCCTTGGCCGCAACCTTGTGACCTGCACGACCTGACCTGACTCAAACTTTCCAAACCATCCAATCGCATGGTAACACATTCCTGGATCTGACTAGACATGCAATGTATGGAAAAGGGAAATACAGCTCCATGTATTCATTAATACCGGAAGTAGATAGAGGTGAGAGGTCAGCTTCATGACCCGGCCTCTTTACCCTCGCAGAAAAAGTCCCCGGTACCCACACAACCGCTGGGCTCTGAAGCCGGTCCGGACATCAAACGGACATAAAACCATTTCTAAGAGAAGTCCTTAGTAGGACGACGTGAAGGCCTTGGCCAAGATGGTAAATCCGTTAGCGTAAGCACAATCCCGTTATAGTTATGAGGTTCCCGCGGAATAGCCCTGCCATGAGTGTTATACGCAGGAATGGTTAAACTGAGCATGGAACGTCGAAATGCGCTTCACACAAGCCTCCGCTCTTAGCTTTCTGGTTGGCTGGTGGCCGGTCCGGACGTTGTGGAAATAGCAACGAAGCCCGAGTTCTCCGTTAAGCCCGTAGCCAGTAATTATATACACTTGGCTAACGTACAAACTCTCACTACACAGAATGCTGGGTCACAGCATTAAGCGGCGCCATGCGTCGTTTCCATAGCGCCGAGGTTAAAGAAAGAGTAGATCTATAATGCCTTCATGGCATGTTTTAGGGCGAACTTTACCTTTTATGTGTCGATTCCACTTAAAAAATTTACAAGGTCGCATGTTCGGAATTACTGACGACAGTGAAGTGAACAGAACAGAAGAGCAATGGCCTCTAATCGCATGGTCTTCGTAACAGGTTTTATAAAAATCGATCACTTTGTTCAAAACGTATTAGAGACGCGGCGGACATGACGCACCAAGTGAGATATGAGATTGCCACGGCGATATGAAGATTTGCTGCGATTCGACGCCACGCAGTGTGGAACATAGGTACCAAACTAGACGGTGTAACACCGTAGAAGACAGCCGTGTTTACGTTGTGTTAACGGGAATAACTAGTCAGGCTTAACACATCTATCAACATAAGAACACAAAATAATTACTGAGTTGCAATGAAATAAAGTATGGGAAAATCTGCAGGGACAACAGATTGCATTTCCTCAGTCTTGACATAATTTTGATCTTTCATTGAAGTGTCACATATTTAATCGTTTTACGATTTTATATTCCTCCCCGGGGGCTGCCGCCTTATAGTGGCGGAGAGGTTTGTGTGTCCCGTTACGACCCTGAGAGCTATGCTGGCGGAAGCTAAGCTCCTGGTAGGGCCACCCAAGCCAGACAGGTCGAAGGGCAGGGACCAGACAAAGAGCAGCCCACTGGTCCTCCAGGTTGGGGGTTGGGGCATTAGGCTGACGACCTGATACCCGGAAAAATATCTCATTGTCCAGAAACCCGAAAAAACGGGATGCCAAAGCCCACCATGGGCTGTAGTGCAAAAGAAGAAGAAGACGACGATTTCATATTAACAAGCAACACTTACACTGTAATAACCAAGGACTTCAGGTAAATTAATATGCAATTGTAATTTATTTTTTATGTAACGAAACGACCTGAAGATGACCACATTCTGGTCGAAACATGTTGCTCTGTAATTTGACCTGATAGAAATACCAATAAATAGCACTACTGTGTAACTATAAGACAGCAGTTTTCATGATACAATAAGATTAAAATGTCCTAATGAAAGCGAGAGAAGTGAATGTTGGGCAAGAATACAGCGGATCGCCTGGCTGCCCAGTTAACCAGCCTGCGGACATGAGGCTCCGAGAAACCTACAGCACATTACGACTAGATTAGTCCAATAGCTGACGTAACGCGACAAATGAACACAGAAAAACCCAAGAGTTAGAGGTCAACCAACACAGAAACTCTCCACGAGCACTAAGATGTTAAGGACACTGCTGCAACGAGAAGGGGCCATCGTCATCGCCAGTGAAAAACATGAATACAGACGCCAAGAACATGTGGCATCCACTCGGAAGTTCAGATTGCAGTAAACCACACGTTGCGCTTAGGACAATGACACCACCATCAGTACTTCCACGTGAAGGCCGATGCGATATTGAAATGGGTCAGGTACGTTCCGTATCGTCCTGCCTTCTTCAGTCATGATCATTACACAAAGCACATTAGATACGCGATAAAGGGGCTGAAGTACATTTAAAATGTCGGTCGGGGAACCGATTATCCTGGTCACGGATTCCCTCAGTTCTTAAAGATATTACCCAATAAGACACAGATGTTTTAAATACATTCTTAACTATACAGAATTATAACAATTACAGTTGATGCAGTGCTGAATAATAACGTATGACGTTGAGGAACAAGACTTTCTAATCGAGGCCGTGCTAGGCTCAGGCATTAGTCACCGGTCTCTCACCGCGGAGGCCCGGATTGATCCCAGGCCAGTCCATGTGGGATTTGTGGTGGACAAAGGGGCACTGGGAGATGTTATTCTCCGAGTGCTTCGGTTTTCCCGTCATTATGATTCAACCAATGCTCCATACTAATTCGTTCATCTATCACCGGCGATATGTAATCGCAGCAACTGACAGCGTTTTTAGATAACACGCTTAAAAATATAATCATAACTATCATCAGGTTTCGCTGAAACCACATGATTAGGGTCACCCCATGACATGCCTATGTAGGAACAGAGCAGAGGTAGGTATAGCTCTTACCTATTCGCAAGCTCGGCGCTAGCTGGGAGTGGGTGGTCAGCACCACGCCCCGGCCGTTTTACGCCCGGGAAAGACCGGTACTCATTGTACAGGATGCTAGGTGGGCCTAGAGACCGGTCTGGACGGGTGCGGGAAATTTCGCCCCCACCGGGATTCGATCCCCGGACCGCCCAGCCCGTAGCGAGCCGCTATACTGACTGAGCTATTCCGGCCGCCTACACTACATGAATGTTACAGTTAAATTATAAAAGGAAGGAGCGTATTGTGAGTGGAGGTAACGATCCACACACTCTTAACTTTGGCACCACAAGCTCTGGTTTAACTCCCCAAAAAGGTATACAGGACTGTTGGTTGGGCAAGCCGACACAGCCGGTCTACACCTACACCTACCGGTCGTCCGGCCTACAGTCTCTGAACTGTAACGCCTCTAAAGTTGATAAGACGTCTAAAAACAATGAATGAATCAACCTTCCCGACAGTTAAAGTATATACAGCTTTACTACCAACTTACGGGTTGGAAGACCGAGCATTTGTGGTACGATGCCGGTACAAGGCAAACAAATTTTTCTTCAAAGCGTCAAAGCCGGCAAAATAGCGTGAAAGTGACGACTCGCCTCCAACTAGCGTAGAGGTTAAGAATGTGTGGGAGCTATGCATCCACTCCCCCAATATGCTTTTATGGCGTGCTGCTTAAGCAAGTACAGGGACTTCAGCTTCCCTTCCCTTTTAGATTCACTTGGTAACGTTTTCCTGAGTGGTATCAAGAAGTCTGATAACGATACAGAATGACCTGCAGCCAAATTCAACACCGAACACAAAGATATACAATAAATGCCTTTTACAACGCTAAGTAGTCTATGGAAGTCTCCTGTGGGAGGGGTGTAAGGGAAGGAAATCCATTAGTCCTGTTGCTTATCAATAACTGATTCCTATTCATGACGAATGCACATAATGGTCGAAGAAGGCGTACTGAATGACTACAGCAATTTGCCCATCATCTAGCTCACTAACTTAACACTTCAACTTTACGTACAAGAAAACAATCTACCCCATTACCCAACACCAGTCATTTATCCAGCGCCCTCAGTAATCCGCCAATCACACCACCTGGCTCTCGGCTCAAAATCATTAGAAACTGGACTTGCTCACCAAGATCACGTTAAACAGAATAAAGATTTGGTCTAGGGGCGGGTTCTGGTTCCATGAAGGCGTGGAACTTCTCGGCCAGACGAATGACTAACAAGTTCTCAGTGAGGACTCATGCCTGAAGACGTGTTTGTCCACATTTCAACATCAGCGATAAACAGGCGCCATCTCACGGAAGAATTTCTTTCACAGCGCCGTTTCCTCAAATGTATAGCGTTTGTAAAGTTATAGCAATTATGATGCTTGAGTGTTGGAGACTATGAATAAGATGGAAAACCCATTTTCAAGAGTGTTATCTAATGACTCTGTCAATTGCTAAAAACTATCTAGCATCGGTGATAGATAAAAGAGTATGAAGCATTGGTGGGATTATACTGACAGGGAAAAAAACGACATACTCTGAGAGAAACCTGTCCCAGTGCCACTTTATCCACCACAAATCCCACATGGACTGGCCTGGGAATGAACCCGAGTCTCCACGGTAAGAGGACGGCGAGTAAGAGCCTGAACCATAGCACGGCATTGAAAACCGTCATTAATGATGACAGGGAAGGACTGAGAAGGAGACTGTCATGACATAATGGACATATTGGGCATGTATCACAAAGGAGGCCGAGATTCTCAGCGGAATGCGGAGTCAAAGTGCAAGCAAGTGACGACGACCTACTTGAGGAATAACCCCTGCATGCGAAAGACGGACTAGGATAATCACAAAAGAACTGGCTCGGCAACGCGGCTGAAGTCCCAGCTTCTCATTGCCACCCCAATACACGTCTAGATCAGTGGTTACCAACCTGTGGACCGGGGACCCCGGAAATTCACATACCTTTGCAGCAATTCTCGCTCCTCCAGCCACCGCTTGGTTCCCTCTGTAATTAGTATTCTGATTAATCACACGTGAGCGCATTTACAGCGGTTCTGAGATCATAACAGTTTTTCTTATCATGCTTATTGTCAAGTCACGAAACCCAAATGTACAACTATTAACATGTGGGGGTTCGCGAAATTTTTTGAAAAGGAGGGGCCTCATACTCGAAAATTTAGGGAACCGCAGTTGTAGATCGTCACTGTTACATCAAGCTGCTAGCACAAACACTGCAAGACTTGTAAGATCAGTGCAAGATCAGTGGCTTTATTTGTCGGAAGGGGAGGAGGCGTAGCGTTTGGCAGTAGCTATGAGTAGGACGACAGATGGTACCGAAAATCGCACGCGCATTCACTGCCACTAGGCGAGATTCAACGCGCAGGCGATTTTAGACTCTGCGACACCAGCACTCGCGATTTAACCCTTTGAAGACTAAAACAATGTGAAAGTACTTTTCTTTTCAGTGCTCCCCAATATCCGAAACAGCACTGCTTTGTTTGAAGGTTCCCAGGCTTCGCCCGCTTGTCCAGCTGATAGGAGGACTTAAACAGGTAACGTTCGCCCTAGAACAGGCCATAAACGCCCAGAGGGAGAGTAGAGGTATACCTTTACTCTTTCTTTAACCTCGGCGCTAGATGGGGGTGGGTGGTCAACGACACGCCCCGGCCGCTTTTCCCCTGGGAAAGATACCCGGTACCCATTGTACAGGAGGCTGGGTAGGCCCCACAGCCGGTCTGGACGGGTAAGGAAAAACTCGCCCCCACCGGGGATCGATCCCCGGACCTTCCAGCCTGTAGCGAGTCGCTATACCGACTGCGCCATCCCGGAATAGTAGTATTGAGATGAAGATGAGCACGTAGCATTGGTGGAGATGAACAGGTGTATAGAGCATGGGTTGAATGTTACTAACAGGGCAAAGCCGAAGTACTTGAAGAACAAAAAGTGACAGTACTTTTCAAACAAATGCAACCAGATTTCCGATAGAGCATAGCTTTTTGAAGTTTCCCAGGCTTCGCCCCGTTTGTCCTTCTGCTAAGATAGCATGCAGATAAGGACGAGTATGGAGTACTGATGGAACGATGCTGACAGGGGAAAACCGATAAAGACTAAAAAAAGTGACTACTTTTCTATCCAATGCTCTCCGATTTCCGAAACAGCACTGCTTTTTGGAAGGTGCCCAGTCTTCCCACGACTGTTCTTCTGTTAAGAGCCACGTGTAGATGAAGATGAGTGGAGCACTGGTGGAATGATAGTGACAGAAGACCGAAGTACGCGGAGAAAAACCTGTCCGAGTGCCACTTGATACACCACAAATATTACATGGACTGGCCTGGGATCGAAACCGGCCTGTCCAAGACTAAAATTAGTCTACATTATATATATATATATATATATATATATTCAGTTCGTACCGCACAGAGAACACAGCGTGCTTCCTTTGGAAAGACCAATCGGTGAATATATAGTGAAGTAATCGCTGTCTACAGCAAGAATCGTACTGAATACCAAAAGAAATCGCGTGAGCAAAATTCAAACTTCTTAATGTTACCTAGCGGTACGCTTGCTAACCGACAGGCTTTAAGAAATGTAACTTGCGACAGTTATGTGATACTGCGTTTAAGAGCGATAAACTATGCGTCACCTAGTACAGTAATCCCCCCGTAACCGCGGGTGATACGTTCCAAGACCTACCGCGGATTCCCCAAACCGCGGATAGTAGAGAATCCTATACAAGTAAACTTTAGATCGACTAAAGTCGACGCTGGCAAATTAAAACGTAAATACTTAAATCGACCATGGTCGACTTTGGCAGTGAATGTGTTAATATTTTCGGTCAGCAGTGAATCGCGGATAACTGAAACCGAGGATACCGAATCCGCGGATACGGGGGTTCTACTGTATCAGCCTTAGCTAAACCTCTTGTTAAAATACTGTCGACGTTCATGTAGCAATTGTGAGAAGCATTACTTGCCAGTGTGTCATATTGAAACGGTGTAACAGATTACAACCATTTCAACAACTGGCAGAACTGTCACTGACAATCTATATACAAAGGCACGTGCACTGCGCCCTCTATTATTCATATCCTGAGCCTGACGGACACGCATCCCATAACATTAAAATCCATTCATCTACGCCTAAGTCTACCAAGTTGCTTCTTCCCTTCAAATATTCAGACCAAACCTTTCTATAAATACTAAATATGAACAAAATTTGCTGCGTTTGAGGAGCGTCCAGACACACATGCTTTACAAAACACGTTTTCTGAGATCGGAGTATTCGGATCATCTTTCTCCGTTAAAACCTCAGGACAGTCTCTTTACAAAAGCAAAAACGTTACGCTATGCGCAAGAGGAAGGGGAACATAATTTGATAATCATAATCAAATTTCCAATTGACACAAAATAATTGTAACAAAAATATATTACATGAAAGTGCTTTTTTTTTTGTTTGAGTGCAATTTGCGCATATTTCCTTCAACAATAACCATACTGCACTTAAACAATAAAATTCGTAATACAGGTTCACACAGGTAGATACTTGAAACGGCGGTCTTCTTGCCACATTCCTAAAGTGCGAGGCACAAGAATATCATTTATACACCTGCAGCGCATGTTTCGTAAGAGAGAACGGACCAATATGGACGGAATCTGTGCTATGTAGATATATACAGGGTCTTCGCGAACAGATTATTTTCACTTATCGTAGAACCATTTGTTCTGAAGTTGGTAAGCTTGTGTAAAGTAACGCTCATGAGTTTAGTCTAACATTAGTTGTAAAGAAGACTCTTTATTGTGACAACGTTGTTTAAATGTGAAAAATTCCGTGAATGTGCACATAAACTCCGATAAAAGATTTCAGGCTTCCTCTACGGTGTAGCTGAGGTCTTGTTACACAGCGTATGTTGGTAGTTGTTTACCGACGTTTCGGAATAGCCTATCGGTCCCATCTTCAAGGGTCAAGTAGTATTCAGATCTTCGCTCTTCTGCGATGTTATGCAGCGTTGATTGGTAGTTATGTACGGACGTTTTGGAACAGCCTGTCGGTACCGTCTTCAAGGGTCAAGCAGTCTTCTTGGATTGGGTAACATCCCAGAACAGCGAAGACCTCAAACTCCGCTAACGTGATAATGTTCAATATGCTTCTTCAAGAAACTGTACAATGAGTTGACTTTTCTTGGACTTTATTGAACTTCTTCCTCCATATGTTCCAGGGTTTCATCAGTACTGTAACCTTATGAACAGCCGTTCCCCTTTGAGGACATCAAACACGAAAACAGATTCTTCAAATTTTTGTACCAAACTCATTACACAATTTCTCGAAGGTGCTTCAAGAACATTAAAATCCCGTCCGTAGTTTCTTTGCACCTGCACGACGCCTTCGCACTTAAAAAAACGTTCTCACAATAAACACCATCCGTCCTGTAGTGTCCGAGGCCATCTTTACAACTAATGTCACACATTTCGCAAGCATATCAACTGTTCGTACATAAAATAAATAGAAATATAAAATTAAAACACGCCAGCCCTTTCGTGAAGGCTGTACAATGCGTCGTAAATTGAGTAAACAATCGCCAATCACAAGGCGATAACAGGGGGTTTGACAATGCTTTTGATGGTGCACAGCTATTATTTATATAACTGCGTTCTTGAATTCAGATTTTTGCAAACATTTCAACATAAGACGTAACACGTTTTTATGGATCCCTTAACACGTATTAGTCTATGTGGAACGTTCAACGTTGCTTAGCTAAAAGAATCACTTAAGGAATAATTTTTTCTTAAAGACACATAATTTTAAACATTAAAAAGATTCTGAAGAAGAGGCTATCTCAGCGTTTGCCATACCGAACAGGGTAACTAAGGAGCAGAAAATCGTTAAATTTGCTAAATTCTTTTGTGAGATCGAACCACTCACAAGACACTACGATTTATATATGACAGAACTTCATTTCATTAAAGCTTAATTAAACACATCTAATTTACACATGAAAATGCTTATCTTCAGCTGCAACAGTCCTAACATGACATACTCTGAATACACAGTTGCAGTGTATGTGTACTTATAACACTTAACCCTTTAAATCAAAGCGGTAACTACATATACCACCTGCTTTTGCATTCAAAAGCTCTGCACTTTACCTACACAGTCCATTTATGTGTACGGTATGATTTTCAGAATAAACAGGAATTATTTCCCTACACAGCATTAACAGTTCGGTCCTTGTAACAGGAGCATGGTGTGTTTGTTGTGCGATAAGACCTACATTTTACCTACACAGTGCATTCATGTGTACCGTATGATTTTCAGAATAAACAGAAATTATTTCCCTATACAGCATTAACAGTTCATTCCTTGTAACAGGAGCATAGTGTGTTTGCTGTGCGATAAGACATATTTTTAAATATTAAGATAAGTTCAAGATCTCAAGGTTACAATATTAACGAATCATGAAATTAGTGTGTGCAGGTTAAAGGGCAACATAGGTTTTACAGGTACGCACAAATTCACTGGCATAATTTTGCAATACTCACATACACATCACAGGCCAAGTCCCCGCATATATCGACAGAATAAGTATGACCTATCCCTCTACACACTTAACCTTTCGATCGAAAATGATCGAGTTAACATCGTGTCCACGCACGCTGCATCACATCACAGCTTATGAGGCAGGGCCTTTGAGCTTTAAAACCCTCACATCACATCGCCATCCCCAATACAAAGCCACCTTGTTTGCCTGTGGTGTTTAGAGTGTCACTGTACGGCAGACAAGCAATTACTTGATCACCCCGCGTATGCAACACATCTTGCCACCTTTGTCAACAGGGAACGGTACAAAAACCACAGCAGCCATCCTCAGAAGTTGTAATTCGCCCGCTTCAATATAGGCAATTCAAAGGATTGGGGAGGCGGCACTGCTCAATAAACAGCCTATCGCATTCCTCTCGCTACTGGAATCCAATACATGCCTGGCAGTCGATACAAGCTAACTATATTAACTCCTACACTTCAACTTCGAAATGTAGAGTTTTGAGAATAAGAGGCTGCAACAATTAAAAATGTAACCCCACACATAAGTCACTCTGAAGAAGTCAAAAGTCAGTCAGCTAGTCAAAAAAAAAAAAAACTGCCTGCCTTTATGTAACGCGAAGTTTCATTATTATGTCCACCGGAGACCGGAACAGGAAACTAACCTGAGACACATTAATCCAGTTCACATCCTCACGCCGCATTTCTCTCAAGATCCATTTTAATATACGCCTCCCATCTACGTCTAGATCTTTCAATATTCAATTCAGGTTTTCTGATTCAAATTCTACACGGACACTTCCCAACTTACGCAGTAGTTGCGTTCTGGAATATCCGGTGCAACTCGAATTTTGGGCAAGCAGGAATTGCGTGTACATATTGTCACCTGTATGTGTATATACAAGGGAATTGCGTGTACATATTGTCACCTGTATGTGTATATACAAGGGAATTGCGTGTACATATTGTCACCTGTATGTGTATATACAAGGGAATTGCGTGTACATATTGTCACCTGTATGTGTATATACAAGGGAATTGCGTGTACATATTGTCACCTGTATGTGTATATACAAGGGAATTGCGTGTACATATTGTCACCTGTATGTGTATATACAAGGGAATTACGTGAACATATTGTCACCTGTATGTGTATATACAAGGGAATTACGTGTACATATTGTCACCTGTATGTGTATATACAAGGGAATTACGTGTACATATTGTCACCTGTATGTGTATATACAAGGGAATTACGTGTACATATTGTCACCTGTATGTGTATATACAAGGGAATTACGTGTACATATTGTCACCTGTATGTGTATATACAAGGGAATTGCGTGTACATATTGTCACCTGTATGTGTATATACAAGGGAATTACGTGTACATATTGTCACCTGTATGTGTATATACAAGGGAATTGCGTGTACATACTGTCACCTGTATGTGTATATACAAGGGAATCTAATTGAAATCCAAACACCCAACACACTGAAACCTGACTGGCCGCAGCATGACGGCATCACTGTTTGTGTTACCGCCCAGCAGTATTCTTCCATCTCCTTCGTCTCATAGCGCTTTCATTCCGACAAGATAAAAGTCACAAGTTTTTTCAAAATGTTACTATTTCAGTTTTCTTCTAAATTTTAAAACTACATAAGTCTGAAAATGCGTAAGTTGAAATTACGTAAATCGGGGAGTGTTGTACACTCGTCTCATGGCTCGCAAGTACAATACATTTCTCGCCGGTTCAACCTCCTGATTTACACACCTTAACAACAAAAATATGAACTTCCTGTTTACAGTATCTCCAACATACTGCTGCTTCTTCTCTCATGAGTCCACATATCTCATCACCCTACTCTCAAACACCTTTGAAATGAGGAACAAAATTTCCAGTTTCTAAAAACAACAAGTACAACGTTAGTATTTTTAAAACCGGCAATGTACTAGGTAATTTTATTTCATGATAAGACAGTTTCTTTGTTGTAGCTCCAGAATGAATCAATGTATGATTATTTTAGTTTCACGGCCTAAGTTAGAAGGTAATGTAACGAAGTAAATTAGTAATATCAGAGGCTGAAAATAAGGTAAATAACTTCACACATCCTTACAGATTTTAGTATTAACTTCATATTCGATTGAGTGCGTATTCACGTTTGTTGGACCCAATGTTCGTAAGCCTATCTACATATACAGGCTTTCTTGCAAGCAGGCGTACTTTCCGCTTTGGTTATATTTCCCACATATACAGTTCCGGAAATTTTACGTACACCACGACAACGCTGGGTTGCCGGAGAAATAAAATGTAATTACAACGTACTTGAATATACAACCAAAATTATAATCTTACATTGCATATGAGATGAGCTAACAAAAATTACACTTTAACAGGTTCAGCAGGTTCGGGAAGTAAAAAATATTTTTAACAGCATTTCGTGTTGTCATTGAACGTTTTACTTAACCCCCTCTTAAATGAAAATTCATGCCAGGCTGAAACTTCGGTTACGAACAGAAGATCATGCATTCATAAAGACTTTTTTCAAAGCTATCGAATTTGCGTTCAATACACGCAGAAATGGAGACGTCACATATCAAACGTTCTGCGAGTTGCGTTAAAATCAGAACAATGAGAGCCCGCCTGAATGACTCGGATTTATATATGTATGTAATCAAAAAAGGTCTGCTACATACAATGCACTCCGTATGAAGAATGTGGAATAAACACATAATAACAGTCCATTTATGGGCTCATGTAAACAAGGCTTTATTACGGATCAATCGGACAATATGAACTGCCCAGCAACGTTTACTGAACATCTCTGCCCAACGGTTTAAATACTCAAAGTAGGTCACCAGCGAAAATAAATTAACACCACACAAGGCGTACCGTTTTTACTTTGTCAGAACGTCAATAACCGCTGGATTAAATTCCAGACATAGTTTCAGCACATCTCTGTTTCGACGTATACTACCATACAATGACGGGTTTAAAAACTACACAAAGATAATTAAAAATTCTTATAATATTTTAACAGGGATTATTGGTGTCTGGCGTTTCCATAGTCCTAGTGATAGCCAAATACAAGGTCTCAACATCAAATAAACAGTTTCGGGAGGAGGGCTGGAATCAGTCCAACATTGTTTTCTGGCTTCTCTTAGTGCAGATATCGTGCAATATACGTGTCTGAGTACTGGGGCATTCTGCGTATCCCAGTACTCTTGCTTCCCTAACAGCAAACACATACACTGTGAAAATAAAAATAAGGCTGAAGAGAGAGGGAAAGATGCGTTTTATTTAATATCGCTATCAATGGCTAACGCCGATCCCAATGGCCGCACGGTCTAAGGCGTCGGTCTGCGGGCGGTCGCTTACTGGGATTGCGGGTTCGAATCCCACCGGCAGCATGGATGTCTGTGTTTTGTGAGTGTTGTGTTTAGGTAGCGGTATCTGCTTCGGGCTGATCACTCGTCCAGAGAAGTCCTACCTAGTGCAGTGTGTCTGAGTGTGATCGTGAAGCCTCGAGAACGAGGAGGCCTTGGCCCACTACGGGCTGTCGCGCCATAGAATAAAAGAAATAAAGTCAATGACTAACACAAATGAAATAAAAGAGTATTGAGAATTCGTGGGAGATACCGACAGGGGAGAACCAAATACTAGGACGGCAGGAAAATGTAATTACTGACAACTCATAAGTGTTATGCTTATATGCTTAAAAGATATTCTGATTTCGTACACGTTTCTAAGGACAGTGCTACCATTATGATTCCATATGTTGGTAAAGAACAGTTTATTTTATTCTGGCCACAAACTAAGAGGCTCATTACATAATATTCATCACCGCATTATACAGGTTATGAAATCCAATCCATTAGTTTGGTGGAAACTACCGCCAATTAAATATATACAGGGGTGCACAAATGTTCCAAAAATCTGGAAGCCACCTCTAAATTCTAGGCGCCACATGGGTGACACATGAAACAAGTTCCATGTTGAGACCCCACGAATATAATGGCGCCACCGTACAAAATTTAATAGCCCGGGCGACCTGGCGTCGCGGTTGTGTCAACCCCTGAATCTATAATTAGCTGTTTTTAAAGCTGCTTGCCTGTGTAAGGTCAAGGACGTTTCTCCTGCCTCAAACATATTCTGATGATCTGAATTCACCGCGATCACCACCAATAGAAGCAACTGTACGGTCAAACACGCGATGCATTATCGATCCAGATGCAGAAAAGTAAGCTGCAACGTAACGAAGTCTTTACCCCAGGAATGCACAAATCCCTGGCGCCAGCTCGCCGTGGCGACTAATTTTTTTACGGTGGTGCCTAATATTTGTGGGTCCTCAGCACCGAACTTGTTTCATTTTACCCTTCTGCTGCTGGAGAATATAATTATGAGGTGGCTCCTAGATTTTTGGAAACTTTGTGCACCCCTGTTTTATCCTATTTATCGGGTCAGGATATCTGACACGGACGGGATTCGTGACGAAATTACATGGAATCTACAGGTTACACTTCGTCATTGGTACCATCTCCCCTCTATCATGGCGCGCAACCAATACACTAGAAGATAATCCACACCACAAGAAAATGTCTTGTCAAAAACCGACAAACCGCAAGGCACTCGCAGTGTATGCACTACAAGAGCCATGTTCCAGCTGTAGTACCAGCGCTCAAACAGAAGGCAGAAAGCGCCTACCAACCTCCAGCTGCACACGGTAAAATTCCCCACAAACGAGGCCCTTACGACTGAGTCATGGCAGTATATACCGTGAACATCTACTGTGGAAGAAATGCCACTACTAAATTACAGGTCAGCCTAGGTTCAGATCCAATACCAGAAGTCACAGTTTGCCCCCCTCTGTCTGGTTTTAGCTACAGGAAACTCACTGGTCTGAAGTTACAACTATGTTACAAATTTTATAACTTTTAACGGTTGGTTTCTCTTCTTATGCGTTGTTGTTCAGATTCGACATTTACAGTTACATCACCACAGTATCGTCCGCTATAGAACAAATCTCCAGTCAATAGACTCGGTATAGCGGGTTTCATAATTTTTTTATAATTATTCCTGACAACGTAAACAGAGCCAGCAGCTGAAACGTTGAGTTTTTAACCAAAACAAGCTGATGGAGAAAGTCAACCGTATGTGTCGCCTCAAAGAATTTCCTTAATTTATCCTCTTCTTAGTAACACATACTACGTATATTAGAGTATATCCTAGACATTTTAAAATCTCTGCTACTCTACTAGTAAATGCGTTCCCCTTGCATGAGGTCGAATTGAAAATGTTTAAAATTAAAAACACTTGTTAACAATACACTGTATATTTACTGAAACGTTATGTTTCAGACCGACAGAAGTATTAACATTAACAAACGAGTAGTGGCCGTGCCATGGCTTAGGCGGTTAGTCGCCGGTCTCCCACAGCGGAGGCCCGGGCTCGATCCCGGGCCAGTGCATGTCGATTTGTGGTGAACAAAGTGGCACTGGGACAGGTTTTTCCGAGTACTTCGGTTTTCCCATGTCAATTTCATTCCACCGGTGCTCCATTACTTAGAAAAATGAAAAAAAAAAAACCTGATCATCTTTCTCTTCATCTTTATCACAAGGGTTGCACAATAAGCCTTAAGGCTGCGGTGCGTCCGTAGCTTCTGCTGCGGGGCCCTTCTCCACACAAAAAAAAAGTAGCAACATTATACCAGTACTCAAGCAACCTCAAATATCGCAATGTGATACTGGTCTTAGGACTCCTGTTCCTTAAAGCTTCAACGAATTGGAAAAGATGAGGCACGGAGCAACTGTGGCCTAACTTAAGGTACTATAGATACATCTGAGTGTAGATATTAAGGAAATCCACAAAATATCTCAGTCACAATAGTAAGTGAACCGGCCGACATTCAAACCAGACATTTGAACAGAAGTCACAATTGGTACCGCGTGGGTCACTTTCTCGGTCTGTGCCCGCCGAAAAACAGGCAAAATAACTATCAAACACACCACGGCTGTATTTCTGTGCGGTGGACCGCTCCTTCTAGACTTAAAAAAGCGTCATTTCGGAGCACGAAACGTCGTTGGAGGTGGTAAATGCACGCTCTCCACGCTTACGTACATCCAACTGACTTATTATTCGATTCCAGTATTGTGTTATTAACCGGAAACAAAATCGAAATTACGTCCACATTAGTGCGGACAAGTGACTCCCTGTTGTATATTGGAATCACAACCCACACGCCACACCGAAACGACCGATTAAGTAGGCATCATTACTGTCCTGATTACATTACCGCTAGCAACCCCATTTTACTTACCATTCCTCACAAACCCAATATGTTTTGTATAACATTTCTGTCCATCTGGTTTGTGAATTTCGCTGATCAGGATCAACCTTTTAGCATAAGGTTGTCAATCACCTACGTAATGGACGATGAGTTGCAAAACGCTGATTAGTAAGAAGTTAGTGACCCTTCCAAACACAAAGCTAATGCAAGGCTATTAGCAGCAAACAATGTAAAGAATGATTTGCGAAATAATGAGTGGCAGGGAAGCCGTGGTGGTGCTTGATTCTATAAACGTATGTGAAAAGGAAGGGTGAAATCGTGATGACAAATCAAAAATTTTGAAATACGGGTAAGAGTGGTGACGCGTGTTCCTGGCCGGGTTTCCATAGGCAATATCGTCGTATAGCATAGTGTTAGACCTACTAACTTGTAACCAGTTACAGGAATTTCAATTAACTCTATTTGAGAACAATAATTGTCTTTAAATGTTTGAACGCTCAGCAGTTATACCTGTAAGTAAATTAGTAAGACTATCAAGTTCAGTAACGTTACCACAAAATTTGACTATCGAGTTGGCAGTTCTGTCCCTACGTGTCTTAGCCTCCCCTTCCTACGTAGCTTAATTAATATTTATACTAAATAACTTTTCCCACCTTCATAATTAAAATAAATCATACATTTATGATTAACTTACAATTAAATATCTCGTGACAAATATTACTCAGCGTTGCCTACTTACAGATGAATTCATGGTTTAATTACAGCTCTAGGATTAATTCTCAGGTTATTTAATGTCGCTTTTCCAACTATAAAGTTTATATGGCGTCGGAAGATATGAGAAAATCTTTTTAGTGGTTTATTTAGCGACGCTGTTAGTAGATGAACTGCGTGGCCCCGACGGTAGATGAAACAATGTATGGGGCGTCAGTGGAATGGTGACAGGCAGGGGAAACCCATAGTACCCAGTGCCACTTTGTAGAGCCCAAAGTGGTCATGACAGGAGGAGGATCGCGGTCCATTTCAATGCACATTCCTCGCATGTGTTTGGGGACGTCACAAAAGGCCTCAATCAGAATAGCCCAGAAATCTAGTGCCAATTGGAACCGGTATGTTCGGAATACAAGCCTACAATACCACCTTGATACCAACCGGTATGTTCCAAATACAACCTATGTCCTTAGCCTGATACCAACCGGTATCTTCCAAATACAAGCCTATGGCATTAGCCTGATACCAACCCGTATCTTCCAAATACAAGCCTATGGCCTTAGCCTGATACCAACCGGTATCTTCCAAATACAAGCCTATGGCATCATCCTGATACCAACCGGTATCTTCCAAATACAAGCCAATAGCATTATCCTGATACCAAGCAGCTCAAGTTAATGCCAGTTAGTCAGTGAAAGCTACTAAATGTCAAATGTAAAGTCTACACATTTTACATTCAGGAATGTGAGATGTTTACAGTACCCTGTGACCAGACCTATTGTTTGATGCTTTTACAGTGTGATAAAAACACCTAAAAATGCAAAACATTCAAGAAAGAATTTTTGTTCATTAACAGAAACAGTAACCACCTGTTCTCAGATTATGCAACATAAACAATACAGTGGTAATTAACAACAGCTTGGTTGAAAAAACTAGCTCCAACTATCCTTGAAACAGAACTGTTGAAGTTAACAGAAAGGGTATGAGAGAAGTAATGCCACATGTGGTCATTTAAGAAATATAAAAAGTACAAAGTACATAAATAAACGAGTGGGAATAATTTCTTAATTTCGTGAGTCAGCTTTTTCAAGATCAAAGTCACTGACCAATCACCTTCATGTTAGTAAGACATATATGCATCTGATAATTCATATCAGCCTACTGAATGTACAATCAGAACTTGTAAATATATTACATGCAAGACACACACCGTAAGGGATGCAAATGGTGACCAAACATCATATGGAGCTGGCAAATGCCTTTTAACTAGCATTAATATGTAATCTAGTCACATCAAAGCATATCAAAAAGCTTTTGAGTATATGTGTGACTATAAGCTCCTCAAAAAAGACTGTTTCATGGAGTTAGATAAGGATTAAAGATGGCTTGTCATCAGACCTTGCCCCATTACAGATCAAACTAACTCACCTCCTGAGTAACCTGTTTTTCGCAATATCCATGTCAGTATTTTCATATCAGTGTTCAAAATGACCACCTTCCTTTATCAGCATTCTGTACCCACTTTTTGTTACTCCATTCAAGCTACAAGCTCATCCTATTCCCATGGAGTATTTTGTATTTTTTTTTTACAAAAGTGGTTACAAATTTTTGATTCTACCAAAAGCAGCTCATTCCATGCAAAATTTGGTTTCCATGACTGAATCTGGGATCTTGCACCATATAGTGTGGTACATGTGTACCTAAATTTCAGAAGAACCTCCCACCTTATCACCACAGCAGATCACCCCAATGACAAAGGCAGCAGATTGCTCTGAAACGTCAGTAAGCGTGAACCACACTACCACAAAGCAGTAACATTCAGTTCATTCCAGTTCATCACCACAAGATGCTTCCTTTTAATATCATGCATCTACAAATCAGTCTCTCACAATAGCCTCTTTCAACAACATTTTAAAAAATTGTATCTTATATCCTCCAGACATGGTAAGTACAGACTACCTGCATCTACACTTCAACATTACTTAAAAAAGAAAATTCTTCATTACACAACTTTCTCCATTCCCTTGGAACTAAAGGGGAAATTTCTATGATAAACTTATGTGAAGCTATTTTTGGTGCACAAAATTTTAGTTTCTGTAAATTTAATGATTTATTTACAATCCAAAACAGAAATAAATGCTGGATAAAGTGAGGCCTGGACCAAAAGAAAATTACATAAATAATAATTAATACAAACAGAAACCAGATTATGATAAATATGAGCTTTTCATTTTTATCACAAGAGGAATAACAACATGTTCATAGAGTTACAAATTGGATGTGTCATTTATTCATGCAAAATTACCGAACAAATCAAAACGCTTGTTGATTGGCTGGCTTTATTCTGGCAGTAAAAATGGGATATAAAAGCCTCAGGCAATTCTAAAAAAGACCCAAAAGCTGTAAGAATCTTATCTAAATATATGTTAATTTGGTTAATTTTTTATTAAAATAGATCTTCTAAAATGAGTAGTGTTATCAAAACCACATGAAAACCATTATAACACCCCCTACCATTTGTCACAGCTGAGGTGAGGAGCATTTTAAAATAAAGCACTGAATAAAGATATTTAACTGTACCCCTTTATACTTGTAAGTATAAACTGAAAGAAAATACATACACTCTAGGAAGGGAAAGCAATGAAACAGATAACCATACACACAACTTCCAGAGGTTGATGATGATGGTGGTGGTGATAATGATGATATGTGATTATGAGGATAATGACATTGGTGATGATGGATGTTCGTTGATTGTACTAAATTAGCATCCCTACTTCAAAATGTAATCAGTTGGGATTCAAGGCAGCAAGATGTACCAATCCATTGTTACCAGACATCCTGAACTTCCCTACTGCATTATAATGTGTTAATAACCATAACAGGATTTCAAACTGTACAGTTCTCTTGAGTTTCCAAACATTTTCCAAATTTAGCAACTTCAAACACTGGTCCACTCCACTACAAATAACCTTAACAACATACATGATATGAAAAATTTGGAAGCAACACTGCATAACATGGTTCCTGTGTAGTTAATGAAGATTGGGTGACTTCTTATGCAGCAGATATATACAAATTTTAGACACAAAACCTGAAGGGAAGAAACCATTTATGAGATCTGGCCATAGATGAGAGGTTAAAGATTAAAATGGATCATAAATAGATATATTCACAAGAACACAGACAGGATTCATCTTGTTCAGTAAATCATAATAAAATCTGGGTCCATAAAAAACAGCTGAGAAATTATTTGTCAAGGACTCTACACCATTGAATTAACTGCATCTTCAGTTTATAAGCATTTTCAGAATATTCTAGACATTTTTATTTCAGTAAAATAAGAAAAAGTTTTATTCAAGATTAGGAGTTATCTCTGTATGAATAGATGAAAATATCTGCCATATCTCTTATACAACAAAATGCACTGCTAACAACCCTCAATATCATATCCTCAGTTAATCAGAATATATTCAGATGACATAACTGAGGCATATCAAGCACTTTCATTTTCTATATACAGTGGTATGTTGACGACAACATGTCCTGTTTGGGAGATGTCCAGGTTAAGTAACTGTTAGCACTGTCTATAACATAAACTGAGGGTGTTTGAGAAAAGGGTGCTGAGGAGAACATTTGGACCTAAGAGGGAGGAAGTAAGAAGTGGGAAGAGGAGAGAATTACACCGAGAAGCTTCATAGTTTGTAGCCTATTCTTCACCATATACTATCAGCATGATCAAATCAAATAGGATAAGTTAGACAGAGGATGCAGCACATGTACAAGAACAAAAAAAGTATACAAAATTTTGGTCATAAAACCTGAAGGAAACAGGCTACGCAAGTGAGTTACATGTAGGTGGGAGAATAATTCTATTTTTCCTCAACATCTCAAAGTAAATGTGAAATACATCACAACAGTCCACTACTACTTCAGCCCTCCTCCCCTGACTCATTCATGTTCATAAATATCTTGAAACATATATGATTTCTACTACCTACATAAGTAATTATATATATATATATATATATTTGTATTTGAAATGTAGACAGTTAATGCAGTCAAAACTAAAATGTTCCTCAGTTCCCATAATTATACTAGTTCATGATGAAATACTAATATAAAAATGGCCACCAACACTACCACCAATACAGAATATTTCTTTTATTATCACACTGAGCACAGCATCTTTATCGACGAGAAAGCTTAATCCAATATTCCATAACACCTGCAGTGAAGAAGGCACTGTACTTTACTTATCAGTGCCAATTCATAACTTCTAACACTAATTTGACATTTGTCTCTATAAGTCCAACTGAAAAACTGAAGCACTAAACCATGAAGAGAAAAATTAAAAAACGTTAATGTCCAATTTGCTTAAGCACTTAAAGACTACAACAGCAAAAAATTAGATTCTGATAATCTGAGGTACAACATCACATTGTTTGAAAGATTGGCACCAATGTTACAGAGGAATCTCCTGCCTCCATCAAGGCATAAGATTCCTCCAAAACTATGGTGCACAGCATCACACCTCAGAAGACTGTAATCTTAATATTTGCTGTCATGAGAATTTCAAATGTCACAGAAGAGCAAAAGTTTGTTGTCAATTTACCTGAACAAGCTGGAGGATACTGGAAAAACTCTGACGGACATCCACGAAGGGGCAGTTAACTGAAAGCCTCAGGATGGTAGGCATGTGCAATGTCACGAGAGAGACATATTCCGCATTGTTTCTGTCTGTACAGTAATGACCATTGGTTGCAGCATCATTAACACCAACACTGTTACCAACTGATGTTGCATTAGAGGACAGCCTAGAATGCTTAGGACTACCATAACCATCCAACCAACCCATGACCGTTTTCTCAATGACTTGAAGTCCCATGGACCGAGCAGCATGGTCTCTGGTACACACACCGGCATACAGAAACGAGTAATGAGGTCCACTTCTTCAGCAATGTCATTTCCACAAACCTCATTATTTTCGCCATGGCAACGACTTTCGATGTCAATAGCAATGGTTGGAGTTGCATTATTATTGGTAACACTGTTATTTGTTGCCTTCTTCAGTTCTGGAGTTTGCAGAAACATGATATGCCCCAGAGAAAAAAAGGAAATAAACGTTTCACTCGCGACCTTTAAAAAATCTAATATCGCACTGAACTCCGAAATACTTTTTCAGACCGAGAAGATATAATTTTACAAACGTTTCACTCTAATACTGTATAAATACTGTATAGAATTAAGTTCATACAGATACTAATTTTCCATCCTGTACTCAGCAAGCTGCACCTGAAAATAAAATAAAAAATAATAGTAACAACAACGCCATAGTTAGCAGCGCAGAGAACTTACGAGAACACTACACCAAATACCATGTACATCGATTTCGTACACAAAGAAATATTCCAAAAAATATAAACATAACTTTAATCATTCGCAAAAATGAATAAATAACCAATTCCTGTGAGGCTCTTGCATTTACGTTGGTGCAGAATTACGTAACGGTCACAGAACATGAACTCTCTTATTACTTTTACTATTGGAATTTGACAGCTACTTACCGGCTTCCGTCCCGAGTCCGTGCGTGGAACCTTCCAGCTGCCGTCCTGTCAGCTGGTTTCGGGCCGGTAGGTGCGTTCTGTTGCTAGCGGCCCCTTATCGAGCGTTACAGTCTCCTATAGATATTGGTTAATCCACTTTGCACTTGAAACCAGACCAAAATAAGCAGCCACTGTTTGAAGACAAAAGTTACTATACGTAATAATATTCGTTTCACTCATGCATTACACTGTACACATCAAATGTTAAAAAATTCACGGGTTTTTACAAACCACACATCTTTAGCATACACAAATTCGTTTGACAGATGATTTCCACGCTACCTACTGGTAAATTCCTGAACAGCGCGACGTCAGCGCTCTGGTCGCGCAAGTGGGAAGAACGTAATTATTTTACATTCTGCTATATTCCCGCAAAATTCAAAACTCCTGTCACATTAGAATATCAGATGTATCGTTTGTTCTGGACAAAAGGAAAATAATGTAGCATACAGAGGCGCAGTTTTCAAGCCTTTGCCTTCAGTACAACCCGTTTTCTAACCCGTATTTGGACTTCTGCACTTCAAAAATTCGTAAGTATTAAAAAGATGCAACATCTTTTCAGTACAGTGAAAAAGTTTACCTGTTGCTGAATTTGAGGTTTATCCAGAGCTCTGACTTAATAATATATTCTTAACGTGCCTAATAACACGTGTATTCTCTGAGCTTGTAGACATTGTCAATCCTATCAAAACTGCCTTTCCGATAGAACAACACGCAAATAATAAATGACTGTAAAGGCATATTTCTAATTGGGAATTCACTTTCTCAATAGCCCCGAAGTGCTGGCTTCTAGTCATTTACCAGTTCGATTCACTGATGATTATTAATGAATTTATAAATGTAAAACACAATAAATGCTGCCAGTACAACACAATTGCCACTGTTCAGCTTTTCTACACAAGAAACTGTTGATTTTGCCAGACAGAACGGTTTAAATTATTTGCAAACTGCAGCAGCACCGTAAGAACGACAATGGAGGGAATGTATCAGAAACTAAGTCATTGAGGAACCATCTAGTGAAAAAAAAAATTACAGCTAGCTTACTGTAATAACATACATAATGGATGACAATACCATCTTCCTATGGTAACTTTAAGAGATATACTAACAATATGAGCTATAAGGTAAAGCAATAAAATTCATAATTCATTTGACATCAACCATATTCTATACACAGACTGTAATAAATAACAAAATAACTGCCATATATAGTAATATGAACTTGTTCTGTGAACAGAGCAAGTGTAAGAGAAAAAGTACAGTGTTTGTGTTGAAAAATAAACTGATAGTAGCGAGTTATTTGCACAAAGTATTAGTATTGAGTTAAAGCATGTATACACACCTATCTGTCTGCAGGTATCATGTATGAAACTACTGAAATGACTTTGATGGAATTTAGTATTTGTGATCAACAAAAGAAGGTGTCAGGTACCACTTAATTAAGGTTATATAAACCGGATGTCCTGGAGTTTACAGCACCCTTTACTTCTTCTACTAGTTCCCCCTAATAACCACCACCAGTTTGGGCTTTCAAATAATCACAGAGACTGCCGGTTTTTTCGGTCCTTAATTCCACAGAAGAAAGATACAGGTAATGGGCAAGCAGCATCACTAGTTATGATGTCTTTACACTGTGCAAAACATTTTTTGAATAAAGAATTAAATATTTTAGTGTCTTATAATGATGTCGCATTCACTGGAGGAGCGTTAAACAGGGGTCACCTGTACATTGCCATTTCTAAGAAAGGATCAGAGACTCCATGCATATAGTATTAGGTTATTTGTATATTCATGTATATTACCAGCATTGTATTTTTGAAGGTTGGAATGCTTGGAAAAATTAGTCAGCAAGATTCAGAAACTGGGGGATTGGCAAATTTGAAATTGAACACAAAAGACAGAAGCCATACAAGCTAGACGGGATTTTGGGCAGTAAGGTCAATGTTTCAGAAGGGAACTGGCTGCTAGGTCACAGAAGGGGCAACAACAACACATGTCACAAAATAAGGTGGTCAGTTTTGAGGTGAAGTCAGGGGACAGTTGTATGGTGAAACAGATCATTTTATTATCAGCTGCTTTAACAGAAGTGCTAGTCCAGCAGAATGTTTTGAGTATGACCTACGAAGGCTGGGAACCTAGTGATAGAACCAGAAAGGATAGAGTGGACGAAGTAGGTCAAATTACGTATGCAATCGTCTGTAGTCTATGGAATTCTGGTAGGTTATGAAACTTTACCTGAAGGAAAGTGGATGAATAGTGAGATGGAGAAATTCTGGAGGTCCAGTAGTGTTGGTTAAAGAAGAATGAGCAGGATGATTATGGAGAACCCAGTTGAGATGAAAAAAGGCAGGGAAGGAGTATAAGGAAAGTTTCCAGTTACTAATACAGATAAGTTTTTGGACAAAATTGTGCCACAATAAGGACATGAGGTAAAGGTAAAGTCCTCCCTAGAACAGGTCATGAAGGCCCAGAGGGGGAATAGAGGTATAGTTCTACTCTTTCTTTAACCCTGGCACTAGATAGGGGTGAGTGGTCAACTCCACGCCCCGGCCTCTTTACCCCCCGGGAAAGAGACCCGGTATCCATTGTATAGGAGGCTGGGTGGGCCCCAGGGCCGGTCTGGACGGCTGCAAAAAAACTCGCCCCCACAGGGATTCGATCCCCGGACCGTCCAGCCCGTAGCGAATCGCTATACTGACTACGCTATCCCGGCCCTATAAGGACATGAGACGAATTAATATTCTA
Organism: Reticulitermes speratus; assembly: GCA_021186555.1. NCBI lineage: Eukaryota > Metazoa > Arthropoda > Insecta > Blattodea > Rhinotermitidae > Reticulitermes > Reticulitermes speratus. The sequence continues at coordinate 9,812,815 of JAJKFL010000012.1, forward strand.
TGAGGTAGGTAGAAGAAGTGGAAGGTTTAAGTTATTAGCTTTTATAAGTAATTGATGTAGCTGAATGTATGGGAAAATGTGGGTTCAGTTATTACATTATTATATTATTTTAAATGGATCAAACTATGTATGCAGAACATATTACACTGTAAATATAAGAAGGATGGAATGGTTTTAAGTTTTGTAGTTTTGTGTAGATAACAGGGAAGTGGAATACGTACATGATTCATTTTGGTTGAACTAATAAGTTGAACTCAGTACATTAGGAAAAGAAGCATGATGGATAAATTTACAGAATTTTAGAATGATGCAGATAAACTATTAAATTAACTGGACAAATACGAAATTTTGTTAAGAAGATTAATACAACAAAACACAAGATAGCAAAGCAAACAGGCAAAAGCTTTAGAGAAGACCATAAAGTAATTATATTATGAAACTGGGAATAATATTTTTTTATAATGCTTCAGTATTGCTAAATATAGGTGGAAGACTCGGGGACTAGATGTTAAAATAATATTGTTTCTAGAACCAGGGCTGCCGAGAGCTGGTTTGGGCCACGGTTAAAAAAATCTTTTTGCGCCTTGCAGCAAGCGCAGACCGGTTTACTCTAAATCAAAAAGACTGACTCTCAGTTGCAGTGACTTGGCCTTGGTCTGAAAGTGTTTAGTTTGTACAATCAACAAATAACGATACTACCGAGAAAGACATATGCAACACAGTCGGGTCCCGGGCCCCCTTCCGGACTGCCTGGCCCCTGTAATTTGTACCAGTCCCAGTCTCCCCCCCCCCCCCCCCTCTGTCATCCGCACTGTGTAGAACTAGACATCAAGGTTGTGAACTGTAGAAAACCTGATGTTATTGGATGCAGCCTTGCGTAGAATTTGACCAAACTACTAAACGTTTGATTTGATTTTGATATGACTTTGATTTGATTATGATTGGATTATGACATGTTTTGAGAAATTTTAGGGTGGGATGGCTTCATTAACAGCTGTTGTTAACAGACTGAATTCAAGTCTAAGTGCTTACTACTGTATCATCTCCATAAAACAGTTTACAAATGTAGATAACACAAAACATACAGTACCAATCACAGTATTTTGTTATATAATTCAAACACAATAACTGCATTATTTAAAATACAGAAATAACATTTCTCACAAGTAAACCAAGTATGAAAATAAAATTTCTGTTTAATCAACAAAGTATTTGTACATAATTGCGTGTTCCCAGACAACACCACAATAAAACACACACATACTACATTAAATCACCACCTTGCAATGTTGACTGGACATCAGAAATGAAAGCATATATCAACAGCTCAAGTTTCTGCTTGAACATTTATAAACATATCAGAAGGAATGGGGCAGTGCATCTTCAGCAGAAACCATAAGACTGCATTCAATTCTAAAAAACATTTTAACATGGAAGTTACAAAATATGTATGATCTTTAATCTTTTGATGCATATGTAATATGGTCCATAACTCTGGTTACTTCAGGTTTCTTATATGTCCTGAAAATAGTTATGGCTGAGGAACACAGTGAAACAGTGTTGTATTAAAAAGGGGGAAGAGGGTCTGTCAATCACAAGTACACCTTTGCAATGTCTTACTACATATATATTGTGCAACATGTTTTAGCTTTACCTAAAGTCTGTCATCAGGCACTGTAAGAATACTTGCAGAAACAACACTTGTATATAACACAATAAAATTTTAAGTGACTGAGATCTCAAATCTTACAATATATTGTGTGTTGTACCAGCCAAAAATGAAATATTAAGAATAAGATAAAAATTAATATACTATATATTGGGATATATTAGAATCTTTGTACAGTACTTCATTTGAGTGATAGAATAATTCTTTTGTATTATATACGTAGTAGGTCTCCATGGGATGGACGCTGTAATTAACAATTTTTGGTATAAATATTTGCATATTGCTATATGTAATAATTGATTTTAAGTTTCCCCAGTGATTCAAGGTTAATGTTGCCAAAACTCCTAAAAACAATCCACATTATGTGTTAATGTGATAATGAAATATGAACATTTTCAGAATTGGAACTTAATGTATGTTGCCCATTATAAGACATAGCTGTCTCACATACCTGCAGGACTCAACAGAGTCAGGACTGCTGCACTAGGGAACCCTATAAAACACTACATCAGACAGTGCCTACTGTCTCAGGTTTATTGCATATATGTTATACGTTTTAAATTATTTTCTATTTTGAGATCAGTTTTGACCGTTGGGACTTAACATAGGTCCTCCAAGTCTAATGGTAAGTTTATCACACAGGCAGTCCCCTAATTCAGGCAGTTATTTGCCACCTTCTTGTTGCAGAAGCCTGGGTTAAATCTTTGTGTCATGTGGGATATGTGGTAAATAAAGTGACAATGGAGCAATTTTCCTCTGCCAAGTATCATTCCACTAAAATTCCATGCCCATCTACCACCAGGAAGACAATTGCTGTGGGACCACTATCTGCCAATTTATATTTATGACTCATTTATACATTATAATTTTATGGCATTCTTAAATGCTCTGAGTAAGTTAGTCCAGTGACAATAGACCTGATTTGCTATTACGAGGCACTGGATATTCAAATTGTTGTACTGGGGTTTTTCCTCATACCCTCGAAGCAAACACTGACAATAAACCTTCAAATGAAACACAAAATGTTCCGTTTGCTCCCTTATTCACATCCTTTAAGCTTTCATTTCTATCCTGCAATCCAAGAAACAAATTCATTGCATCAGACAGGTACACAAAAGAACCACAATGCAGAAAGGTGACAAAGAAAAAATTAGGTTATTTTCAAGGTTCTTGCAGTGGTGTAGCTGAGGGGGCCATTCTTCTGGGATAAGACTCTTTTCACCAGCAAACTGGACTTAAATTTAAGGAAGAAACCAGTAAAGTGCTGCATTTGGAGCATAGCTTTGTATGGTGCTGAAACATGGACACTTCGGAAAGTAGATCAGACATACCTGGAAAGTTTTGAAATGTGGTGCTGGAGAAGAATACAGAAGATCAGTTGGACTGATCGTGTGAGAAATGAAGAAGTATTACACAGAGTCAAGGAGGAGAGGAATATCCTACATACAATAAAAAGAAGAAAAGTTAACTGGATTGGTCACATCTTGCATAGAAACTGCCTTCTAAAACACGTGATTGAAAGAAAGTTGGAGGATAGGATAGAAATGACGGGAAGACGAGGAAGAAGGCGTAAGCAGCTACTGGATGACCTTAAGGAAAAGAGAAGATACTGGAAATTGAAAGTGGAAGCACTAGATCGCACCCTGTGGAGAACTTGCTTTGGAAGAGGCTATGGACTTGTCGTAAGACAGACTACAGATTGAATGAATGAATATTTTATTAAAAATGAAGACATAAAAAATACATGCCTAACTCATTTTATCTTTCTCCACTTAATTATCCTAACTATATTAGACGAGTTCCCCTTTAAGCAATTTGTTTCTGCTAGCAGGAGTTCTGGCCACTACAATAACTTTTCTGAACCTTACTTACAAAGAAGAACATCCCACATGAGCAAAATTTCCGTTATTAAACCTGCTTATACTACAAGAAATATTTTTTTCTACAACAGACGAGGTACCATACATGCCACTGTAAGCTAACATCTCTATTAGAATGTAAAATATAAATTTCTAAACCACTTGCTTAACTCAGCTTTTCTTACGACCTTCCTTCCGTTTGGAAAAACACTGAACCAATGCATAAATAGCCACAAATATTATTCATTTCTAATAGGAAACAAAGAAGCAGAAAAATTAGTTACTTTTACCTATCCAGATGTTAAACTAAAACAAAACAACGAGCCCCTTTCAGTTTCAGGGTACACGTGTTTCAAGTAAAGCATCTGAAAGAGAAGTTATGATGGCCTATACCTCTATGTCTGCAGTCCAGCCAACACTGAGATGGATTACATTTATTTACATTTTACTTTATCCAGTTCCTAGTAATCTGCAACTTCACAGCTGCCTAAATGGTACAGCCACTGTCTTTCTGTGAATCACATGTTGTCACTGAGCACAGCAAAAGTCATGTCACTTGCACAGGTAAATGTTGGATGGAAGGTCACGTTTCTGAAAAACGCTGCTTCAGTCTGACAGCAATAGCAGCGACAAGTCCTGCACCTTTACCACTCCCATCCTCTGCTAATAAGAGTCGGAACTGAAAGAGATTGTTTATGTAAATTTCACTTACAAAGAGGTGGAGTCTGGAAGATGATCTGTGATATATCTTATCCACTGTCAGGTACTCAGGGAAAAAGTGTGGGGAAGGTTATAACATTACAATAAATACTGTTGTTATGTAAAGAATATTCCATTGTACAGAGTTTCCATTATATAATACTGTATAAGCCAGTCATAAGCACTGAACTAGACTAGACGTGCTCAATTTTACAAGCATAGTGACAGGGTCATAATTTGAAAACACCATAAAATATATCTCGATTATTTTGAGATAGACTGAGTTGAATATATTCCTAGTACTCCAAATTTAATTACATTCAAACACCAATGTAGCACCACTGTTTGTTGACTGCAGTTTGTGGTGGTATGTTGAGGGTGGCAGTAAATCGAAGGTGGCTGTAAATCTAAATATGGTATGGTACAGAATTCCTGTTCACAGACCTTCATGGGCACTAAGTGAGGGTTCCATTATATCAAGGGTTGACTGTACTTTATTAACACCCTTACCTATTCTGATGGGTCAACTTCTTTCATGTAGTTGACACCAAAACAAAGCAACATTCTAAACATAAGGGCACAAGAATATAGGAAGCCTGTCCATAACCAATTTAAAAATAATTTAGAAAATTGAGTGGTAACTGCATCATATATATCATAAGTCCATCAGTGAAATGATGAACTTTATTATGTAATACATCAGCACATGATACATAATGTTGTGCATAAATGACTCAGGATCACTATTATGAACGAAATTACCGGTAAATCCTAACTGCATAGTATTTGAATATAACTGTTTTGAAAGAGATCAAATTTGTATGGGGGAACAAATTTGGTGGGAGGTATTACTGCTACTAAGAATATCACAGTGAGTTTGTTTTACTTTTATTTTAGCCAAATAAATAATAAAATACAATTTAGAGTGGGAAACTCGATCATAAGAGCAATTCTCTGAGCTTAATTTCCTAACACAGGGATACCTTTTTTCCTGGAGCAAGCAAGCGAATGTACTTGTTCATCCAACTTTTGAGGCGAGGGTGATATGTGTACAGTGAGCCATCTACTGCAATTGTGGTGTCTGGACGATCCAACCTCTCCAGCAACACTGCTGTGCCTAGACACATACATAATAATCACAACTATCAGAAAGTTAATTACTGAGGGTTATTGCTTGATGAATTCATCATGTGTACAAGAGAACTGCAATCCTTTTATAAAGATTTCTGTATTAACATAGTATAGATCAGCAGTATAACTTACCTGTTGGATGTATAAGAATTTGGTGGAATGTTTAATGTAATAACACCATGAACTGTACAGTACCCATCTGTATGTTCCTTATTTTATGACTTACTCCCTAATCTACAGTCATTCTGAGTACCCTTCAGATCTATGGAATGTGCATTATGCATGTGTGTGTGTGTGTGGTGTGTGTGTTTGTTACACAGTAATATGAATCACTGGTAACTGTTAAGAATAGGACTACAAATGTGTGTCAGTGCGAGAGGTCTATGCTTCAGATGGTATTACAGTTTAGACATTTGCAAGAAGATTTCATAGTATCTGCCAAGGGCTACAATGTATGACAGTGGATCATTGAAAGGGTTTTATGTGGAAACTGTAGCTATATGCAAGAATTGCAATTATAGCAGACACTTCGTTAGCATTAACAATTACGATAATAATGGGAACAACAATAATATTAGTAACTACTCTACAGGAAGGATAGTGTAGTAGGTAAAGGAAATGTCTATGGGCTGGACGGTTCGGAATTCAAACCCCTGTGGTGGCAAGAGATTTTCTCTTCTCCACACCCATCCAGACCGGCAGCACACCCAGCCTCTTCTACAATGGGTACCATGGCTCTTTCCTGGGCATAGAGTAGCTGGGGCATGTTGTTGGCCCCCAACTCCCATCTAGTGCCAGGTTCAGACTGGGTAGATCTGTACATCTATTCCCCCGCTGTGCCTTCATTGCATGTTATAGGGAGACACTTCACCCTTACTTTGCAGGAAATGTACTGTGGTATGTATGACATGTATCTGGATAATATCACAGGAAGATTCAGGCTGAAATGGTAGATGGAAGGGAAAGAACTACAACAATAATTATCATGAGAACAAGAAACAACAAGAACTCACAGATAGAAACTAATAAAGCGGCTCGGTTTGATACTGTCTCGCAGACAAACTTGACAACTGCAATGTCATCAGCATCGTAGGAAAGCCCCAACTTATTAAGTATCTCTGACGTGTTGTCACAGCTGTTATCCACCGTGTCCCTGGCAACAAGACTCATGATTATATGAAAACAAGCATTATTACAAAGCCTGCACTAACTCAAGAGCATCTATGTGTACAAATAGTACTCCACGATGCGAGAATTTAGGTTATCACAGCACTGCTGATGAAGATTCAATTCTTCTGGTATGTGACACTGTTTCTAGTAAGAAATAGTAACAAATGTTTCAGATGAAGTACTGGTAATTACTCGTATTTATCAATCAAAATGGCATCATCTCACAGAAGACTTGAATCCTCAGTTCTTCTGAAGTAAACAATCATGATAATGTACAGCATACACAAAAGTGCCTTGATCTATGCACGAGTAGAAATGACACTTGAAATGAATCATTTTGAAATACTGTATATGAAAACTTTTTCTTAGCACTCTTCATTCCATAAACTTGAGTGTTAAACAGTAAACTTTTATGTAGAAGTACTTTTACCAAAGAATTAATTTAAGGAAATACAATTCATGCAGTTTTTACAGTAAGTGTTCTGGACAAATTCATGCCACCGAAAATTTGAAGAAAATTATGTATATCAAAGAGTTTTGAATTGTAGTTCACAAGCAAACAGAATGTTGGAAGACCAATGAGAAGATGGATTCAAGAATGATTTCAATGTGTAATAAAAATAACATGAAGTTCCTAATTACATAATATAAGGCAGATTTCCTCTTGTCATCTGTAATTCCCACACTGAAATGAACTGCAGTCCGTTGCTCCTTATTTACAACACACTGAATGCTCCACATTGACCTCACACCCCATGAGAAAATATGATGAACTGCTGTCTCATTACAGAGTTTGTTATAACTTACTGTTCTATGAGTGACACAAGGCTAGTGGTGAAGGCTCCAGAGGTAAGGAGAGTGTCTGATGCTGTCCCTCCAAACAGAACACAGTCTTCAACAAGCTTCACAAGAACTACCCGCACAATTTCACCCAGATACTTGCCACTGATATATTTTTCAAATCTACAAACATGTAAAACAGAATTTCACATACAAGCAAATTTAGTGTTACAAATAACAACTTACACTTAAGGAACAAGATGCAGTTTAGGGGATGCATCATGACAAGTTATGAATATCAAATGCATGTACAGAATATATCTCAAGCAAATTCTAAAAGGTTCTGACGATGGTGTATAATATTGAGAACCAAATGTCTTCTGGACTTTGTCCATCGTCCGGATAAGTGTTTCCCCTCCCATCACCTGAAGACGGAAGAAGAGCCAGCTTCCGAAACGTCGTGATTTTATATCATATTTTAATATTTTATCCGGATGATGAACAAAGTCCAGAAGACATTTGGTTCTCAAGAATATATCTTGTTTATCATAAGAACAAATCTTGTTGATATAACTGAAAGTGCAATTTACAGAAGCACAGGAAAAAAAAATTTCCACCCTTCTTTTGGAGTTCTGTTTTAGGGAAGTCAAACGAGATTTTTACATAAGGAAACAGACTTGGTACAAATGTACCCTAAACTCAGGGATTTTTATACAAGGAAGCAGATCTGGTACAAACGTAATCTAAACTCAGAGATTTTTATACAACAAATCAGACATAGTACAAACCTAACATAAACTCAGGAATTTTTAAACAAGGAAAAAGACTTGGTACAAACCTGACCTAAAATCAGGCATTTCTTCCATACACATTCTCCCTGATGAAGTTCCTGACATTAAATTTGGATATTTACAAGTTTAATTCTATGGTTTATGATATAAATACAAGACATAAACTGAAACTACATACGCCATCAACTAAACTTACAATGTACCAGAGAGGTGTTTATTATAGCAGCATAAAAATTTATAACAAACTTCCTGATATTATTGCTGAACTGGTTATAAACAGGAAAAGCTTTCTGTTACAATTAAGAAAATATTTAATTGATAAAGCATTTTATTCCATAGAAGAATACATGAATGCTTAATATAGACTCATGATGTGAGGCAAAATATGGTTGCTTCTGATAAATTGTACTCAATTTTATTATATTATATTTCAATTCTATGTATTTTAAGAATTCAATTTTTATATTTTACATTATTTATATGCTCAATCATAATTTTGAAGGTAATTTTGACCTTAATCAGTATATGTGTACATATGAGTGTGCGATGACTGATATCTATTATCGGAGAGATCAGTGATTCGTAAAGTGTGTGTGTGTGTGTTTTTTTTTTTGTGTATATTTGTAGTGTTTTTATATGGTGTTTGTGTATTTTATGACTTGTTCCATATCCGTTTTGTCCTTGTGACACACTTGTGGATTCATGGAATGTGTATATATGTGTGTATATGTATGTATATACATATATACATGTATACTCCTGTGAATGAATGTGTGGGTGTTTTTATGTTTTGTCTTTGTTTTGCCTTTTTGTGTTGTCTGATGCTTATTGACATGTTTCATATTCTGACGCAATTGATGTGGAGATTGGATTTGTGAAATGAATATGTATGTTATTGTTATGTTATGTAGAGCAAGTTAAACCACAATATAGCAGTCAAAATGCACAACTCATTTGTTTGGATAGCACTAATCAAATTGGAACCTGTTTTCTTTCAGGGCAAGGACCAGTTCGAAGATTCAATAAACTATTAACAAAAGGCAAGGGGCTAAAACAAAAACTAAATAGTTCTGTTAGAACTTTTGTTTACCTTTAATGCAACATTATTAGAATAATGCGTGGTTCAGCAAATATACAGGTAGTTTTTTCAATGCAGAACCGAGTACTATAGAGTGTGGCTGTCATCAGTTTCTGTGCAGAAATTGATGTTGCCCGCTCTATGGCGTGCAGTCCCACATTAATATGGGACTCAAAGGACTCAGTACTGCAGAGCAGGCAGCATTATTGGTTGCTATGCAACAGTGAACCTATGGGTGGGTTTTACTTTAAGCTGTACAATCTGTATAAGCATGCTGGTGTACAATTCAGAAATTCTGTGTGGTAATACATACATACATATATAAAAGCATATTTTGCTGCTGTCCTTTAGTAGGACACAATCCAGAGTGGTTGTTGGCCTACTCACTGGACATAACACTCTGAGAAGACATCTCCACATAATGGGACTAAGTGACAGCCCCCTGTGTAGGAAATGCAGAGCAGAGGAGGAAACCTCAGCTCATGTTTTGTGTGAATGTGAAGCTCTGGCAACACATAGAAACATTTACCTGGGTTCTTTCTTTTTACACCCTGAAGATATCAAAGAACTAGATCTAGGGGCGATCTGGACCTTTATTATAAGGAAAGGGCTCCTGACTTAGATTTGGTCAAGGGGCACAAAGGGCTTGTTAAAGGCCTACGTGCATCGGGACCATAAAGGGCCCGACCCATACTTCTATTCTATTCTATTCATATTTTGCTGAGTATTCTAAAACAAGATGTCAGCCATGTAAAATCAACACTTCCATTATATGTTACGTTAATAAATTGCAAACATGACATTAACATGTATCACAGAGATTCTATGTGAGATATTTAAAGTAGTCAGAAACATGTACTGATAGAAATTTGAAAATCAATGGACCTCTCTGAAATACATACTTATCAAGGATAGTTTTTGCTAAATTTACCAAACAGACAAGCATTTGAACGAAACTGTACACTATAAATTCTTCCCAGAACGTCCAATTTAATATTCATTCTTAACTGTCTTCACAGACAAAGATTTATACATACTGCACCTATAAAAGAAACTGTTGTACATAATACAATAACTCTTAAAACTGTTTAAAAATACTTATATTCTCTTATGCCTATACATGTTAGATATGATATATCTAATTTGTGCACAACTGCATGTACATATATTCCAGTCTATGATTGTAAAATCCCATTATGCTCAATCACAAGCAGGTTAAAGAAATTTGCCTGAGGATGACTATTTATAGTTGAAAGACATAGTGATAGTTAATGGTAATAAAGGTTACAGTTGTGCTGACAGAAATTTTCTTGTATTTGCCGCTCTATATTCCATCTGAATTATTACTTCTGTGATTAACGATGACAAGGCAGGACAAAATCAAAACAAGAGTTATTGTATGCATATAAAGGAACATATGAGTATGCCACATAGCATAGAAAGTTTGGCTGGACCTGTGCCATAAGCCTAAGAGGTCCCTATCTTTCTTCACAAAGCGCAACTATAACTGTAAACATTATACATTTTACAACTTCTATTATATTTCTATTTCATATCCATCAATTTTTAATTTTGTCATCTCTTCCTGTAATTAAATTATGTACACAATATTCACAACACACATATTTCCATTCCTAACTGCTTGTGACATATGTGAAATAAAATACACAAAAAGATTTAAGCAAATTAATATACTGTTAATTTACTCATGAAAAATCCTGGAGAATTTAAAATTGTGTCAGTTGGGATAAGAGGGTATGAGTTGTGACTGTGTAAAGAACCCAAAAAATAATCTACAATACTCTTAATAATAATCTAACTAATGTTTTCAATGATTCAAGAGAACTCACGTAAATGAGTTAGTAATGAGAGAGTTGTCATCAACCTTGCGATCATAGTCTGTTTTGATAAAATCAAGAACACCATTATCTCCAAATGCTCCCCATTCGATATCAATTATGACCTGTAATCAAATAAATGAACCATTACATCAACTTCCCATTAGTACATTACTTTCAAATTAATTAGATAATTAACTCAGATGTTAAAGATGACAGGGATGAACTGACATCGAAAACAAATCTGGCTTTTCAGATATCAGCAAGTCTATGTGCAGATTAATTTCACTGAATATTGTGGTGCCATAATTATTAATACAATATGTTTCTATGGTGCAAAATTTTATTTTAATCCAGAACATTAGTACCTACCTACCAGCCTACATGGTGTCATAATCTGTCTCCTTCTTCTCTTTAGGGCACTCTGAACATAAAAAGCATACATCACTCTGAAAGAATGGTTGGTACCTGCCTACCAGACAATAAACTGTCACAACCCACAAGCCAGCAATATGATTTTTTGTTGAGTTTGGAAAGTTCCATGGAGAGAATATTACAAACCCCTGAAGGTATTCAACAGAACTTTCCTGGGCTAGCAGCCGCATCAAATGGTTTAACAATGAGTGAACCAGCGTTCTGATCATCAGGGCACTCAAGGTATGTTTAAAAAATTCTGAAAATAATACTTTACTTGGTAGTAATGATAAATATGCTTGTTAATTGTGATTTGTATGAGCAGATCAGACTTTCAAACAGATAAGGGATGAGTTTCTCACATTGCCAAATAGAAAGAATATGGTCTTCTGGGTTGTAAAGTCATGTCTCCATTTTAGGCTAAAAAATCACTTCTACTCTGAAGATAGAGGCAGCCGATTCCTTCAAAACCTTGGCAGCTATCTGCCAGATTACACTATATCACATCCTGCAGACCATACTGTTAAATTTCAGACATCATCATGGGATACACATAACTCAGTGTATGTGGGTATCATCAGTATTAATGTCACCTGTTTTTCCCCATGCCGCTGCCCTTCCCAGTGCTGCACTCTATCAGCACGTTCCATGTAGCAGGCATTGCTTCCTGTTCCCAGTATGAGGCCAATTGCAGTCCTCTTGTCAAGTACAGCACCCTGTATCAGTGTGCCTGATCAACACACAGACAAAGTTGCACATCCAGTTGTACAATAAAACAGTACATTACACTGATTCAGTGCAAAACACACAAGTGGATAATGCACAGAACACTTCACAGGAAGAAGACATCCAATCCTGTGGCTATGTACATGTTTCCTTGGAAGCTTGCTGAAGCAATAACAGTTATGACATATATTAGGAAAGTGCCTGGTTCCAATTTCAGCAGGGACATCAACTATACTAACTAGGTTTTCAAAGGCCTTCCTTAATCCTTCTAGGCAAATACCAGAAGAGCACTTCCAATTATGCTATGACTACTTCCTTCCATAACCTCCCAGTTCATCATTGACGAATAATCTAAGCATTTGACACTATTATAATTGGAGCTGATGATGACATTGTTCAATAAACAACTCATAAGTCAATGTTGTTCTGTCTATTCATAATACTCAAAACAATTTGACAAAAACAGTAATAATATGCAAGTTGCCTGCAGCACTCGAGCTCCATTATACAAGCCATAGAGAAGGGACAAACTGTTCTGTGTGAAGGGAATGGTGCCTCTTGCTTATTTCTTGTAGTAGCAGACTAAAATCAAATACAGTGGAACCCCACCTTAGTGTTCTTTAGTTTAATGTTTCTCCTCATTTAACACTTAATTTCAATAACCCCAGGCCATAATATCAGTATTAAATTTCTTTTCTCATTTAATTAGGCCATTGCTTTCATCACTAATTTGTTAAATATGTTTCTCTGAATGCAGTAAATATAACAAATCCATTTATTTCTCACGTCTAAAATTTGGTTAATACAGATATGATATATAAACCAAAGGGTAGACGATGCCAAAGATAATGGACACAAAATGGAAAAAATCGTTTTAATCCTTGCAAATGGAAATAGTCAAAGAGTGTAATTTGTGATGCTGTTGCTGCTACTAGTAGTGATAATAACCATGATATATAATTACGCTTCAATTAATCTAAAATTGCTTTGTTCATTTTGTAGTCTTTCCTTATGCACTTTTCATTATGTTTTGTAACGTTTATTGCAGCAACTGTAATTCTGAATTTATCTGTGCTTTTCTTAACCATGCTTTGGTAATATGCAGGACAGTAGGCAGATAACACATTATACATTCTTATTCTCAGAAGTTTTCATATATGTTATTATAAAGTGCATTGTGTATTACATCTAATTTTGACAGAGTTTGATATTTTTAGAGCAGTACAAAGGATCTAAGGGTTTGATCTTAATCTCCCAATTCATAAATTAAAACAAATTCACCAGCTGTATCGTTGAGCACTGCCAGTACTTCCACATGTGAGTCACCTCGCCTGTTGATGGCTTCCCTCAACATCTGAACTGCATCACGACCAACGACAGATGGACAGTTAAATGACTTAGTCCATGTCAAAAGAATACCAACATCCAGACCCTTCTGAATCATGGGAAATGAGAATGTAAACCCTGAAGCAGAAAAAGAGTCTGTGAGTGAAGAAAAAAAAAATCTTACAAATATATCATAAAAATTGCCCTCAACACATTAAGTCAGCTCACATTTTTTTTAATTATACTGAAACAACAATAAAATAATTGTCATATCCAAAGTCATCAACGAGCTCCAGACCAACTCTTTCAACTTACACACATGAAGTAGTCCTTACCTAATGGCAACCTTGTTCCATTAAGATTCTGACTTCGAACGAAGTCACTGACACATTCTGCCAAGAAGTCGAAAAGTCGCTCCCCACACCCTAGCCTCAGCTCCTCCCCTATGTGATAATGCTTCACATGTTGGCGTATAACGACGCCATTTGCCAGCTCCAGAAGGATGACTCTGAAGTTAGTTCCACCCAAGTCCAAGGCAAGGAACAGACCTTCCTCTGGGCACAAAGAAACACAAAATTGTACCGACAGAAGTACAGCACAAATATTAAAACTCTTTATCAACTCTACAAACACAGTGATCCCTCGTCCAGCTCGGGGTTATATGTCATATCAGAGCAAAAACGCGTTGTGCAAACTTCTTACGTGACATCCATAATTACGTGAAAGCGGATGCTTATGGGCCCTCTCCCCACCCAAACTAAACATTTAGACAGTGCTTGGCTAGCTGGTGCTTCCAGCTTCTGCGGCGGTTCTCTTGAGTAACCGCCCGGATTTATCCGCGTTCATTTAAATTTTTCAACGTTCGTCAAATCTCCCCCCCCCCCCCATATATTTCGTTGTTTGAACCGCGTATAGTCAAAAACGCTCTGAACATAAACTCGTTGGGCGAGGTGTTACTGCATGTACGCATTTAACACTCTAAAACAAGTGTAATGAATTAAAATGTAATGTCTAAAAAGATTTAAATTAATTAGTCTGAGCAGAAAAATACAGTGAATTTATGTGTCAAAGAAAAGTGTTAATTGCTATGTCAATTTTTCAGTTTCTTTCTCTGAAATTACCTCGCAGATGCAACACCGCTTTCTTCTCATGTTACAGTGCTGAGGAAGAGGTGGATTTTCAACTTGTATGTATGGTTTATAGAATAGGCTAACATTTGCTCGCTTGTTGTTATTCTGCCATTAGGTATGTTAGTAATACTTACGAACAGGAGCAGAAGACGGGAGCAGTGGATCGTGTGCTCTGACGTATGGTGCACGATGTTGTTGTATCGAGTTAGAAGTTTTGTACAAATGTGTCTGCCTTTGCAAAACTTTTGATGTTACTGAGATTAGGTATTCTTATAATTTTTGTCTTTAAGCAGCGCCGGTCCATGATAAGTCGGTCCCTGTCACCACGGCATGGCGCGTCCTCGGGTTGCGGATGGAAGAACTGCCTCCGGATATGGAGGGTAGCTGCGAATATATTGAATAAGCAGTCGTGGACAGCCGACAACGGGTGGTCCTCAAGCTTGGGGGTTGGGCGAGGTGCTAACACTCCTCACCGTAAAAAATTACCAAGTTACGAATCATTCAACAAAGCCTCGGACCTGGACGATTCTTTGGATAGGGACAGGTGGCGGACTCTTGTGAATGCGGCAATGAACCTTCGGGTTCCATAAACTGCGGGAAATTTCTTGACTAGCTGACGACTATGCTGCATGGAGTTAGTTAGTTAGTTAGTTTAATGTCTGATAGAACAGTGCTGAATTACTCACTCACCTGTGCCATCAGGCAATTCTGGGATATACGTGTTCTCCATTTGTAGAGACGATGGCTGTTGGTGGATTCCACGCTCCATCTCACTGTGGAACACTTCTTTGATGCGCAGCACCTTGGCTCCAGTCAGCTGTACTTTGCACAGAGCCGCCTCAACCTGTGAGACACAGAGACAGATCAGTGTGACAGCGGCAGCATGTAGGCGTCACGATCATGTCGTTGCTGTGGCTTCATAGATCAAGTGCTTTATTTTGTTCATATTACTGTCGTATAACATTCGGTACAGTGACTAGGATATGGGCTGGACGACCGAGGAACCGTGATTTGATTTTCGGCAGAAGCGAGATATGTTTTTCTTCTCCAAAGCGTCCAGACCACCTCTGGGGCCCACAGAGCCTGCAGTTTAGTACGTACTAGGGCTCCTTCTCCGATAGTGAAGTGGTTGGGGCGTGAATCCGAACACTTCCCTCCATCTAACACCGAGGTTAAGAATGCGTGGAGCTATATTCCACGCCCCGATATGGCTTCATGGCCTACAGAGGGTCGACTTTAACTTTACCTCTGTAAACCTTTCTTAGGATCGTGCGTACCGCTCTAGATTTGTTTTCAGGGGGTGCTCAGTTCGAATTTTGGCCGGCACAACATCTATAGTGACTCATACCTTTTGCAGTTTTTTTCTCAGCCCCTTCACGAAAGCAGTGG
The DNA here is from genome assembly GCA_021186555.1 of Reticulitermes speratus. Classification (NCBI taxonomy): domain Eukaryota; kingdom Metazoa; phylum Arthropoda; class Insecta; order Blattodea; family Rhinotermitidae; genus Reticulitermes; species Reticulitermes speratus. The sequence continues at coordinate 9,828,815 of JAJKFL010000012.1, forward strand.
GATTGTAAATCGATTAAGCCGCAACTGCTTCCTTCTTAACCATTTCCAGTTCACGTCATCCTACCATCGACGCTACATAGTCTCATATACTAACAGCGTCATTAAATAAGACATAAATAAGTAGTGAGGTGGTTAGAGGCTGGCTTCTTGCCGCGGAGCGTCTGGTTCAGTGCCGGCTAACTTCAAGGGGGACTTGTTTGGACGAAGTGGCATTGGAGCAGGTGTTTCTTCGTGTTTCTGCGGCTTTTGCCTGCTAAGTGTCATTACACTACTGTTCCACACCTACGTACCACCACTTCCTACCTCGCACGATAGCCCTGACCAGGCAACGCATTATAATATCCTCGGTCTCTTAATTTGGGGGCTGAATTTCTGACCCAACACTTTGATGGTGACAGAATAAGGAAGTCAATGATTTGCGTTGAATTTTCCTTCATTTGATGGAGAAATATCACAGAAAATGTCCACTTGGAAGAATAAGGGGATGGAATATCTTAGGAAGACTGTGAGGTATTAGGCGGATTAATCGGCTCAGGTTTCTTTCTGTAGCGAGCGTAAGAGGAACTGACTCTTGGGTTTCATCTGCCAGAATTAGTTCCTTTAAAGCATGGGTGTCCAACCTTTATGGCAAAGGGACACAACCATCACCGTGGGCTGGATCGCGAGCCGCACGTGTAAAAATCACAGTAAGTGTTACACCTAACTGTTTGAGCCTCTTCATGCCTTTTGTTGCTTAATAAATACAAGCAATACTTCAATTATGTGAAATATTTTACGGATAACCAAAAACTTGTATTCAGGTAAAATTATTTTCGAAACAAGCTGTACTCTTACTATGACTTAATTTTACTTTGTGTTCACCGTGCATCTTAGTATTAATATTCACTCAGTCAACCAACGAATGCACTATTATAAATAAATTTTCACTATACCCATTATAAATAAAATTTCACTATACCCTATTATAAATAAATTTTCACTATACCCTGTTATAAATAAATGTTCACTATACTCTATTATAGGGGCACGCGGTGGTGTAGTTGGTTGAGGCACTGCGCTACTAACTGGAACGTCGCGGGTTCGATTCCCGATGGTGTCATCGGAATTTTTCATTGACATAATCGTTTCGGTCGCACTATGGCCCTGAGGTCGACTCAGCCTCTAACAGAAATGAGTACCAGGAATATTTCCTGGGGGGTAAAGGCGGCCGGTGCGTAGGGCTGACAACCTTACCACCTTCATGTGCCGATTGTCTAGAAATCTGGGAGCCTCAACCTCCTGGAACCCTAAGGGCCTCTATTATAAATAAATTTTAACTATACCCATAGTATATTGAAAATTTATCTATAATAGTGCATTCGTTGGTTGAATGAGTGAATATTCTTACTATGACGTTAATTTCCGCACCTCCCCCGCCTCCCTACCCACCAATCAGAGCTGTAGGCCCGTCTTTTCCGCTACGCAGCAGCTGACCTTGTCCCCCGTATTCATCCTCGCGGCAAGGTCATGGTTTGACCTTCTACATCACTTTTTGCGCTGCAACAGTGGCCCAAGTGTTCAACCGTAGTCAGTGGTGGGACAGACAAATCTGTCGGTAAAGATTCAAGTCTTCTGGGATATGACGCCGTCACGATTGATAGTTACTGACTTTTCGGATGACCTTGCTGCCTCCATCTTTAGGATAGTGCAAGTATAATCCCGGACTACCCCGTGGTTGGAAGCAGTAAGCCTCTCCGAAACGTCGACAACTATTTATAATTGGTACGGAGTCACATCTCAGAAGAGGTGAATATTCACTAACAACACTGCACAAACCTCAAATTTCGCAAAGCAGCATTAGACTCGCCCTTTACTATTGACGTTATCGCACGCGACATCGAACATACGGCCCGCGGGTCGCATGCGGCTCGCCAGTTGTTTGTATGGCCCTCTCACTGATCTTATTCCAATAATAAATGTGGCCTAGCTCAGTGTCGAAGAAATTTTTGATTCAAAATGTTTTCGTCACTTGCTAGAAGGCTAAAAAAGGTTTGCTGTCATTGTATGGTAACGTACAACATATGCCAACACATTACATATGTAGGGGGGTACGCCGTGGTTCAGTTGGTTGGTGCACTGCTCTACAAGCCGGAAGGTCGCGGGTTCGATTCCCGATGGTGTCATTGGAATTTTTAATTGACATAATCCTTTCGGTCGCACTATGGCCCTGGGGTCGACTCAGCCTGTAACAGAAATGAGTACCAAGAATATTTCCTGGGGGTAAAGGCGGCCGGTGCGTAGGGCTGACAACCTTACCACCTTCATGTGCCGATTGTCTAGAAATCTGGGAGCCTCAACCTCCTGGAACCCTAAGGGCCTGTCCAGGCCTGTAATGGGATTGCTATTTTTTTCACATATGTTGCATTGTGAATACAGTGGTTAGACTACGTGATGGACGGTCAGGGGTTCAAACCCGGCAGGGACAAGATATATTTTCTCTTCTCCAAAACGGCCAGAGCAACTCTGGGGCCCACCCAGCTTACTACATAATGGGTACAGAGGTTCTTTCCTCTGTAATAAAGCGGCCGGATCGTTAGGCTAAACACTGACCTCCACCTAGTGCCCAAGTTAAGAATAAGTGGAGTTACACCTCCACTCCTCCTATATACTCAGTCAGTATAGTGACCAGGCTACGGGCTGGATATCCGAGGAATCGTGTTTCGATTCTCGGCGACAGCAAGAGATTTTTCTCTTCTCCGAAACGTCCACACTGACTCTGCGGCCGTACAACCAGCTATCCAATGGGTACCGGGGCTCTTGGCCCCGACGTAACGAGGCCGGGCGTGAACCTGACCTTTACTTCCATGTAGTGCCAAGGTTAAGAATGAGTTGAGCTATACCTCCACTCCCGCGTATGTCTTCATGGCATGGAAAGGGACGACTTTAGTTGACTGTGGTCACTGTTGACTGTTGACATATATTTCCTTTATAATTACTTTCAGCAGAAAGACAAAGTAAGCCTATCTGTAAAACAATTAAATCTTGTTGACAGTATTGGTGTAAAGGGGAAGTTCGAGATCACTGGTGACCCAGCATTAGGGATCACAAGATTGGGGGTTACCAAATTCGCTAAGAAATCCGACAACGGTAGGTATCCATAAAAATAAACCGGAGAAGCCTTCCTCGGTGGTAATGCGGTCGAGACGCACAACTAACCATTCACCTCCCCTAGTGCTGAAGGTAGGAATAAATGGAGCCATATATCTATGCCCCAATACACCTTCACAGCGTGTGTAGGGATGGCTTCATCTTTAGCTGTACAACAATAGAAGGAAGAAAGAATATAAGATTTCTCGCTGTGAATATAGAGTCTGTCCTTAAGGATTATGTAACTTGGTAACCACCTGTCATGTATACTGTACCATGACCCCGAATGAGACAGTCTGAAATTAAGAAATAAGGCGTTGAAAATTATTATATAATATCCTGTGCTACAAGAACTAATGCAAATGGTCAAGGAAAAAAGAATATCCTACATCTTGCGTAGAACTGCCTTCCAAAACACGTCACTGAAGGAAAGGTAGAGGGGAAGGCAGGCGAGGACGAAGACGTAAGCAGCTATTGAATGGCCTCAAGGAAAAGAGAAGATACTGGAACTTGAAAAAGGAAGCACTAAATTGCGCTCTGTGGAGAACTCATTTTAGAAGAGGTTATGGACCTGTCGAAAGACAGAACGCGTAATTTTTAAATGCTATGTTTATCATCCCATTTTGTTAATTGTAAAAAGTAGAAGGATCTGAATACCGTCAAACAAAACTAATTTACATTAAATACTTTTTATTGTGGCAACATGTTTCGATCTATTTCGGTCATCTTCAAGCCATTAATATAAAACTCAAAGAAGTGTCGTTCACAATTTTTTTTCAATGGCTCGACAGCCCCTTGGGGGCCTAGACCTCCTCATTGTTCGAGGCTTCACGATCACACTTTTAGACACACCACACTCGGTAGGACTCCTCTGGAGGAGTGATCAGCCCGTCGCAGAGACCTCTACCTGACAACACACAACACTACAAGAGACAGACATCCATGCCCTCAGCGGGATTTTTCCCCTGTCCCGTTTTTTCCTTTTGATCCATTTTGTACTTTTAAATCCTTCCGTCCTTCTTCATGTCACTTATATTCCATACTACTGTCCTTACACTGTACAACAAACACAACACAGACATCCATGCCCCGGCGGGATTCGAACCCACAATTCCAGTAAGTGAGCGGCCGTAGACTTACGTCTTAGACCGCGCGGCAACTGGGATCCGCCTCACAATTTATTAAATGGTATTAATAATTAAGATCTCTATTTTACAATTAAATCAATATATGTTGCAATAACAGAATGTGTTTTGTAGTAGTTAAAATGCGGATTAGCACATTTAAAACGTTAAAATGTTACAAATCATTATTTACACATATTTTATCACGGTATTTAAATCCTTCATTGAGACTGTGTAATGATGATCCTGTGCTTACAGTAACACTTCTCACTGCAGAAGAACTCCGCCAATAGCTTATCTACCATCATAATCATATACGAGGTGCTTAATTAACACTTTCAAGCTTAGTGGTTACTTTATACACGACCAAGTTTAACAGTAAAAAAATCCTACTTTCTGCCTACCGATGGCATTTCCGTATTTCATACACAGCTCAGAATAAAGTGCGACAATTTCCCCACACAGCAGAAATTTATAGGTTTTTATAAGCAAGACGGAGAATGTTCCCAGTGCGGTACGAACTGAATCTTAAATATAATTCAGGCTGATCTTATTCTTTAAAGGTTAGCAGTAATTCACTGATGCAAGTTCCGTTCGTAGAAGCTGTACAGATATAACACCTGCAATATCATAATTCGACTACATGCAGCATACTGAAGTCAGAGAAGTTGCTGCAGGTGCAAGGCGCAATATGCTTCCCACTGCAATTTACTGTTCTAGGGGCACAGTCGCGCGTCCCAATTTTAAATACACATTTTGCAAACACTGTTCGCTTCTTTTCGAACAACACTTTACCCGGCAAAGTGACTGATAGAGGAAGTTCCTAGAATAGGCATCACCACTTTCGAATCTGTCATCGACGCAACAGTTTTGTGAGGTAACACAGGCGTAACTTTGCTGATAACATTGTCGGGGGGGGGGGGGGGGGGGGCAAAATCGACCATGGGTACCAGGTACTTACATAATGGCTGTTTATTCTTAGAACCAAAATAGATACATCAATACGCTGTGTGGAAAGATGCCAAGTTATTGGACGTTTTAATTCCTTAATAACAGACACACTATGTAGCTAAATGCAGAGCATCTCAGAGTTCAGAAGGTTACACTCAGGGCGCCACTGGGTTTTAAATCTCTAAACAAGTGATTACATACGCACCGTTTTCCCGTAAATCTTTCGTGAGTTTTACAATTTCTATGCAGTTTTACATGAGTTGCATATGAATAATATATAATGGGAACTACTCACTGCCTGTCTGAAGATTTCACTTTAAAATTCCTTGATATTTTAGATCAAATTCTGTGTTCTGGATCCATGGAATATATGTATGTATGTATGTATGTAAAAGTACAATCTGTTTGTTTGACTAATTTAATGTGGTTAATGCCAAGGCAATGTAACACCTACAAATGTTTCTGATGTCATAAAGAAGCGAGTCGAAAAAAAGTACTTACGGTTCACATTAAAATATACAGCTTTTATACAAGTTTAACAAGATAGTGAACTGTGACGATAAATTGGATCTTCGGACCAGTGTAGCAAGATCCAGTAGCATTATGTTAAACTGGACCTGCAGAGCAGTTTAGCAAGGTATTTATTGTAATGTGATACTGACTTAAACCGTCAGACCAGATTCAATAGCAAACAGGCATGAGACCAGCGTTCACTGATGGGATTCTGATTATTATACGGACCATTACAGACAAAATGTGGACAGCTCGGAAGTTGGGATCGGGACTTAAACTCCTGAACGCGATATAGAAATACAATCAAACGCGGTTATAAATACATCGGTTTGTAAGACACCTCGAACATAACGTCAGACATTCTGTGGTACCAATTAATTCCTCGCTGTTAACCATAACATTATACTTCTCGGTTATAAAAAACACTCGTTTATAACGACACAAATATGCAGTCCCTTTCGTGACGTTATAACCGAGTTCAACTCTATGTCCGCGTGAAGGTAGCAGCTTTGTAATGAGGAGGTAAAAATGTAAAATTTACCCTATGCTTAATCAAGCACTATACCGTAAAAACGTACGGAGGAGTAGAAGTATGGCTCCATATATTCTTATCCTCAGCACAAACAGAGGTGATTGGTCAGCTTCATGCCCATGCCGCCTTGTTTCCAGGTAAAGTGTCCCCGGTACCTGCTGAATAGGAGGATGGGTGGGCTCCACAGCCTGTCTGAAATACTTTGTCCCTACGGAAAATCGAAGCCCGATCATCCATCTTGTAATCAAGTCACAATACTGACTAAGCAAGTCTGGTTCCTCGTGTTGCAATAACCCCATTCAAAATGGAATTTCTAGTGAATATCTAACAGTGTCAAGAACTGGAATTTATAACGCCAAATTAATTAGTTGAAAGTGGATCTACCAAGGAAGAAAACAAGACCCTTCCGCAGATGGGATCGGTCACTGCAAATCCTACATAAGAATGGCACACGCGGAATTTGCAAGGGTGGTCACTACGCATCGCGTCGCTTCTGATAGTGGGTGCTGATTGCGTCGGTGTTGTCTATAGATAACAAAGAGGTTTATATATTGACCCTGAGAATTAGGCGCCCTTCACTATCGACGTCGATATCCAGTGATAACAGCTCTGTAGCAAGTTGTTTATGTGCAGTACAACAGACCCGCCGACTGCTGCAGTAATTCGTATTTCAGTGTAAACCGGATATCGTGCTGATAACACAATCTGTAACACGCTCGCCGCCTTCATGTTGAAATTCACAACACAAGAAAAATATCGAATCCAATACTTGCACATAAAACGTAAAATAATGCTTTAATTACCTACAGGAAAATATCTTTGTCACTCAAAATGTTATTTAAATAGTAAACAAAGTAACTGAGGTCAGGTATTTTAAGATAATTATAAAACACATACTCAGAGACTTTCATTTATTGAAACTAATGTTACTCTGGCCTTTAAGGTTCCCACGGTCACCATTTTGAAATCGTCAATGGCAGGAATTAAACAAATACGACGTGGACGTCACCAATAACGCCACGAAGCTCGACGCCATCGAATATCGTAAAAAAGTCAGTCCCTTTAAACAGATCACACACTCCCATAGAATGTGCAGCACTGTAAGGTTTCCGTACTTAAAAAGTAGCTTAATGGTTTACCTCAACTTTAAACATTATCTAGTTCGAATTTTATGTCATGTTCACCGTGCATCTTAGCTATAAGCTTCAATTCTTTGGTTGGTTAAAGAATTGAAGATTATCTAGTTCGCTTTAACGCCGAAAACTCGGCTGCTATTTTGTACCCATTTCATGTCCATCAATTATTACGAATAAATCGTGTTTGTTTACCCAACACTGAGTGACATTAGTGTATTTGATACGAATTGTTAAGTTATTATAGACTTTCCCCTGACGCATGAGGCGTAGCTAGACATTTTGGCGCCCGCGGTCAGTAATCACAATGGCCGCCTCTAACAGAAATTACGAACTTTAAAAAAATTACAATTATTTATTGAATTTCCTCATATTCGACTTAGTGATTTCAAATTTGTTGGGCGCAGAAAATCAAATTTTCATTGTAAATATTTATTTTGCCGCCCAATTTGCTGCTCCTTCTACTCTGCTGCCCGGGGCGCGCACGGCCCCCCCCCCCCCCCGCGCCAAGCTATGACCCTTCCCGGACGTTAGCGCTTTATACGTAATGCTTAAAGTAAAGAGATTAATTTCTTTGGGAAGTTCGAACCTTAAAATGTTTGAGTAAAACTGAATATAAAAATCAAGTAGTCACAAAGAATATGCACAAGTATAGACCCCAAAGTACGAACAATATAACTATACTGCAGTCAGGTAATTTTTTTACACCAGCACGAACATGAGAGGCTTTTCGAATGTGTTTGCACTGTGCAGTTGATTATCTGTTAATTATATATATATATAATATTATATATATTACATTTCAAAATTTATTTAAAAAATATGTTCTGTGCAACGTGACAACTTTTTATCCGTTCTAAAAGTTTTAATTTTGTAGAGCATTGAATGATAAAATAAATTAACCTATAAATAATAAATCAGTGGTTATACACCGTCAATACAGCTGTTTTCTTATTATAGATAGCACAACTGGAAGCCAAATATCAAAATTAACCAATAAATGGACCCGAAATTCAACTATTAATTTTTCAAGCAATCTAATATTTATATTTTACCATAACTTATAACAAGATTTGTCGTACGAAGCTTCATAAAATAATTTCTGTGTAATTAGGTACATCCTCCATACCTGATTAAATGTAGGCTGTATATACCGCCATGACTCGGTACTCAGGGCCTCCTTTGTCATAATTGATCGCGATAGATGATGGCGAGGTTCACACTAAGCCAAGATGGGTTTTACGGTGCGCGTACTGTTCTTTACATATTCTGATCATATTGTTACTTCACCTTCAGTGAAACACCGATGTCTGGAAGACGAGGTTAAATTACTGAGCAAAGAGGATCCTCTCTGATTAACACGACTCTCCAAGAATGACCTACTTTTAAACACGTACCTAATTCACTTGTTGTGACACGAAGCTTGCAAGTGTCATCCGGATAATATGTACGAGACTTGACACAGCCATAAATATTAATTAGAAATTAACAGAGCGTCATACTTTTTACAGATTCTTCATCAAAAATTTAATAAAAGCAACTTGGACACTGTCCTTTCGTTTAAATTTAAGTCTGTTCTATAATATATTTGGTGTCATTTTTCAAGCCATTTCAACATTGCTTATTATTTGTTAAATTCCAACAAAATACATTTATTGGGCAATATGTATATATCTTATTATAAATTCACTGCGCTACAAGCCGGAAGGTCGCGGGTTCGATTCACGATGGTCTCATTGGAATTTTTAATTGACATAATCCTTCCAGCCGCACTATGGCCCTGGGGTCGACTCAGCCTCTAACAGATATGAATGCCAGGAATATTTTGTGGGGGTAAAGGCGGCCAGTGCGTAGGTCTGACAGCCTTGCCACATTCATGTGCCGATTGTCGTGAAATCTAGGAGCCTCAAATTTCTGGAACCCTCAGGGCCTGCCCAGGCCTGTATAGGGATTGCTTTGGCTTTTCTTATTATTTTGCATTATACGAGTATTTTCTCCAACATGTTTCGGCTCTGTTTGAGCCATCGTCAGTGAGCTACAATTCAAGGAAGCCGAAACATTTCGGATAAAATATAATGTAAAATAATAAAGTATATATATTGTCTAATAAGTGTATTTTGTTGGAATTTAGTAAAGAGTGAAGTCAAATACTCGGAAGATACAAAATAGTGAGATTGCTTATTATCTCTCGCTGGAAGATCGGTTGGACGTCCAACTGAGTTTAAAGGTGCATAATTAATTTTATTTCTGTATCCTGAAACAGCAGAAATGCTTTTGTGTGACACGCTGAGTTCTGTGTGGAGATCAATAGCTAGTTATCACACTGTGGCGTGTGGATGTGTGAAACATATTTCGAAAGTCGGCAAAAGCTAAGTGGACAAGTCATTTACTTAGTATTTTTAAAACCTTGAATATGATGACATTATCAATCTGTACAGAATATTGTAAACAAACACCCAACCAACAAACAAACAAACAAACAAACAAAATCTTATTAAAAAATTCAAATATTAGTTCATCACAACTTCCCAGACACGTATCCAAGCACCCGAATTGATTGTTTGATTGGTCGATCGATCGATACTTAAGATATTTTAACGACAGTGTTTCAACTACAGATGTTATACATCGCCGATTGGGATTATATATAATCAAGAAAGGTGATCAAAGAGGGAAATTATTATTTAAAGGTACTAGGGGTAAAAGGCCCGCTGAAATTCAGTGAGATATACTTTCTTCTTACCTATGTCTCACAGCACTTCCTTTCCTTTAAAATTATGACTTCCATAGTAAATTTTGTAAAAATCGAGCGAATGGTTGAATCGTTGGAGTGGGGGACACACATTGATGTCATGATAATCGCATAAACCGATGTTTCCCTAAGAACATTTAGCAGACAGAAACTTCAGGCTGGCAGTCATTGTGTTCTCTTGAGAACTGGACGGCTTCTTTGCCAACAACATAGCCTGCTAAGAATAGCACAGGATGAAAATATTTGTTACTGCGTGAAGAAACTATACAGTCCAGTCAAGGGCAAATATCATTTATTCGCCCACCTTCCTATTTGGCTTCACTGGAAGGAACAACTCGCAAGATCTGTCGTATTTTCTTCATTTCTGTATGTTCAATGGGCGGAGGACGGGCGAGCCTGTAAGGTTTAGGAGGGGGAGAAGGCAAATGGCCTTGACAGGCCAAATTTGTTGCTCACTAATATAACCTGTTTGTTTACACCTCTCACATAACGCCATTAAGGCTGCTGACACGAGTCAGCGGTCAGTAGACCTTGCCCTGTTGACTACATGCCCTTCCAGTAAAGGCAGACCAACACGCTGCCTACAGCGGGCCAGGAACATAGTGTTTACCTTTCAGGACTCAGCTTAACGAAGCGGTAAGGAATGGGAGGCACGCTTATCTGAACTCACATTGCCATCCGTAACAGTACTTGAATGTTTCGGATTACACTGCTGCTCTGAGAGTAATCGACAGTTATCTCCTCCTGCATCATCCCGTTCGACTACAATCACTCGCCACAGAACAAGCTCGCAGATTCGTGCCGGCTACTAAAAACTCTTCAAAACTACTTGAATGAGTTCACTCATACTCAGTATGACATATACCAGGGTTACCAAACCGCGGCTCGCGAGCCACATGCGGCCCTTTGACATATAATGTGCGGCTCGCGGAAATATTTTGGCTGAGCTCCTTTTTGCATTACAATTCATATAAAAGGTAAATAAAAAATTTTCAAGCTTTATAATTATTTACCGGGTATAAACTGAGAGTCCGCTGGATTAAAACGTAAGTTTAATGTTCATGGTGAGTAAATATGTTTAAGAATTTTTGTAACAAATTGTGCATGTAACAATGAAAACGTGTGTGTAATATTTGTTCAAGTCTTGCGGCTGTCACACATCTGAACTTTATCGTATGTGGCTCTTACGTTAAGCAAGTTTGGCCACCCCTGACATATACCAAATTTTGTTGAGCCGTTTTGATTTAGGTTCAGTTCCGTTCACGTTAAGGACCTAAATTAACTTAATGTATGGATCTACCTACGGCACAGTTAAATAAAAGTCCATATGCAGCTCTTCTGCAGTGTATTCAAGAATGAGAGGGAAGGACACATAAGTAGTACAACGGCAGGCAAGTCGTTCCATTGCACGTAAAATATGATTCTGAGTAACTCTGACCGCGTGTGAACCGCGCTCAGAGGTAGTTCCCTCGTTGTCGTCCAATAGCACAGCAATACGATATCGCTACCTGTGCAGTTTCTGTTGATGTTTGCTTCGTACACATCATGAATGGACTATATATGATACTGTACAGTATACCCTTCATTCAGTGTCATAAATTTTAAGAGAATTACAAGTTTAAATAACAAAAAAAGTAATATGCGGCCAACGTCCTGTGGAACGCCCACTGCTTGCGCCCACCACCTGCAGACGAAATGCTGACATACACAGTTAGTGCGCATGCGAACATTGTCGATAAATATTGCAAGTGAAGTGGCCACTACAACAGGACACTAAAATTAGAAGCTGTTCAGGCAAGCAGCTGTTCAACATACAAGAACACGTGACAAGAACACGTGCCGTACAACACAGCACACACATCTCGAGTTTTCTGCAGAAACTCTTGTTTCTTTTCGTAGTCTATTTAAAAATGCAAGGAAGCTGGTCGAACAGTAAGCTGACCCTCAGTGCGGAAGAGGTCTAGGTCACCTTCGAGACCAAGCTAATGCACTGCGGATTTTCCAAATGCCTACGTCGCCCCTCAGCTGGTCGGTCCGGGGATCGAATCCCGGTGGGGCGAGATTTTCAGCACCCGTTCAGACCGGCCCTGGGGCCCACCTAGCCTCCTGTGCAATGAGTACCGGGTCATTCCCGGGGGTAAAGCGGCCGGGGCGTGGCGTTGATCACCCACCCCCCAACTAGCGCCGAGGTTAAAGAAAGACTATAGCTATACCTCTACTCCCCTTCTGGGCCTTCATGACCTGTTCTAGGGAGAACTTACCTATGTCTTCCCTCATATTGAGGTCTGTGTTCTGGTATATGGCGCCGACTCACTGAGTGATTGGTGCCCGGTGTTTCGAGACAGAAAAGTGGTCTCGTCTTCAAAGGTCGAATGTCCAGTACAGATTCTTCATTGGACATTCGACCCTTGGAGATGAGCTCTACGCTGGTTTCGAAACGTCGGGCATCTGTCACCCAGTGACGCAGCTCCATATCCCACAAGAACGAAGACCTCAACAGCACCAGTGCGAAAGCCTAAAATCTCGCGTCTTCCCTTATCAGTTACAAAGTCAAACAACTATGTAGTAGATTTCTACCACGTTTGAGACCCAGCAGCATGTAGTAAAAGTAGATTACCTCTACCCGATCGCATTCCATAATATATATTATACAGAGTGTCGCAAAAGCCACTTCACACAACATGTTCAACGTCGAGTGTCAAGTGACTTCTGCGCCACTTCGTTCTTTCGATTTCCTACTCAGGACGGTGGCCCCAACACACACCACTCAAAGATGTCACGCCAAGTGCTCCGTACTCTTGCCAGTACCACCAGTGGCAAGCACTGCAGTAGGCCAGTGGTTCCCAAACCTTTTCGGTCCACCGCCCACCTGGTTCCATATACACACCCACAGCGCCCCCCTACCTTTTTTAAAAAAATATATAAATGCGCATTTGTTTCCACTTCTATTTTATATTTAAAAATCGTTTAAATGAAATTATAAGAGTTAAACTTAATGTTTTGTGTGTTAATTAATAAATTAGAATTTATTATATTTTTTATGATTAACAATAATTCATCTAGCAATAGTTTATTAAAAAATAATATGTGCTTGAATAATATTCATAAATTAAAATACTAAGAAATTTATTTCATTTTTATTTTTAACACAAAAATTACTTTATTTGAATTTTATTATAAAAATAAATGCACTACTTGTCTACTAGCGCCCCCCCCCCCCCCCGTGATAATCACAGCGCTCCCTTCCACCTCTCGTACCTATTAGCGCCCACCTCAGTAATCCCACCGCCCCCCAGGGGGCGGTACCGCCCACTTTGGGAACCACTGCCGTATACTCTTTAGACGGGCTAGATTTCTCATGCCTGTCATTTTTAAAAGTGTACAGATGATGGCGGTAGTAAAGACCCTGTCGTAGTGTGAGAATGGGGCTTTAATAAAACAGCAAAACATCGGGCAATTTACATGAACACCTAAGTACGTTTTATTGTTGCCGGCGACATTACTTCGACACGACAGCGCTCGCGTCGAATGATATGGTATTAGGCTGTTACGATAGCCGAGGAGGTATAAACACTACGCGAATGAGCCACAAAGTTACGTTATACCTACACTGCCTATCTTGTTTATTTTCAGATTGTTATTAACGTATGACACTGGCTTGCATTAATAGACCCCAATGGTGGAGCAATGAAACCTCGAAGAATCGATAACGCTACAGTCTTTCATTGTTACAGCCCCATAAATATCGTATGCGTCAACAAAAGTTTTACAACCTATTTGATGTTTCGACAACAGCATGAGTTCGAGTATCGATTAATTCTTAGATAAAAATAACGGGTATAAAAGAAAACAGCTGTATTTATTCCGGAGACAGGCGCTGCCTACATCCAGCACCCACAAGAGTCAACAGTTTCCTATGCAGCAACTCACGCTCTCTTCGGTTTGTTAATATGTCACTAAATGCAATGACTATATTTCTTGAGAACCGAATACCCACTCAGTTAGTAAAGACATTCCCCCTTTACGGACCCCGGAAGCTCCATGCTGTCACTACAAGACACCCCTGAGGCTCATGTCTTGAACCAGACTATTCCGGTCAACATCCTCACATCCTGTTCTCTGAGATCGATTCAATATTTTTCTCCCTCTCCAAAACGGTTTGTTCTCTTCAGGTTATTTGACTACACCATTCACTTCTAAGCTCTTCTACGCCTGCTACATGCCAAGCCTATATCATTATTCTTCATTTAGTCAACGTAGTATAATTTCTGTAGAGTTCAAACTTCGAGTGTTTCCCTACGCAGTTTCTGCCAGCATTTTCATCTCTTCCCCCACACCGTTTCAAATATCTTCTTCAACACCATGTCTTCGAAAGATAGAAGGGACGGGAATATGAGGCAGAAGACGTAAGCAGCTACTGAAAGACCTTAAGGAGAAGATACTGGAAATTTAAAGAGGAAGCACTATATCGTACTCTCTGGAGAATTCGGTTTGGAAAAGGCGATGGGCCTGTCTGACGACAGACTACGTAATTATGATCCTGTCTTACGACAGGCTACGTAATTATGACCCTGTCTTCAATAACATTTAATGTCGGGAGAAGAGTTTTGTTTTTTGTCTCTGTTACAACAGATTTTAGACAGAGAAGGTGTTAACTTAAGGTGGAGACTGTGTTGATCTGCTTTTAGTTTTTGTGAAGGACCCCGCAGCAGATGTTACGGACACACCGCAGCCTTGAGGCCATTTGTGCAACCCTGTGATGAAAATGTTTTTATTTTCGTTTTTCCGTGTAATGGAGCACCGGTGGAATGAAATTGACAGGGGAAAATCGAAGTACTCGGGGAAAAACCTGTCCCAGTGCCACTTTGTCCACCACAAATTCCACATGGACTGACCCGGGATTGAACCCGGGCCTCCGCGGTGAGAGTCCGGCGACTAACCGCCTGAGCCATGGCACGGCCGTGTTCATCTGCCTTATGACACGGCCCGCTGGCCAACTGCTTTAAATTTCGTGTCCCGTAACAGCTGGAATACCTTGATTGCCTGAGTTATACCTTCTCAAAGAACCCCTAAGGTATAGGGTGGCATATGACCTATACCTTGGTGTCAGTACTTTGCTTGGTTATTGCAGTTTCTGAGTGGGATTTGAGGTATTTGCGGCGAAGAGCAGATAACAGTATTATTCATAACGCAAATATCTGGCTCAATTTTAGATAATCTTTATGAAGTAAAAAAAGAAAGAAAGCCTTATGTTCAGACGACGTCCCTCTGTCCGTCTGTCTGTCCGTCTTCGTGTAACCTAGTATCAGCGACCAACTCATTTATGGGATTTTCATGAATTTACATATAGAAGTTGCAACAATTTTAATGAAACTCCAATTTTCTCTACAGTATTTCACGAAGACCCAATACCCCGCGTATTATCCATATCGGGCGAGAAATATAGAAAACAGGGCAAAATTTATTTTTGGCCCTTAGGTAAAGTACACTCTCTGCCGCACTGAATTTTACGAAACTCACCATCACTCAACAGTATTGCATTGACATCTGATATGGCAATTTTTACACAAACAGGGCCAAATACTCGTATGTAGAAAAGACGAGAAAGTTTTCATTTACTCCCTTATGCAAAGCACAGCTCTCCTGCGCCGATTTCAACGAAACTCACAACAATTCAACAGTGTTGCATGTAGACCTCATATGCCGAGTTTTATCCAAATCGGGAGAGAAGAGTAGAAAAAAGGAGAATAATTGCATTTAAGCGCTAAAGTAAAACATAGCTTCCGCTGCATCAATTTTACCTAAACTTACAAATAGAGTATTTTATGGAGATATGAGCTACCGAATTCTAATCAAATCGGGCAAGAAACGTTGAAAATATGGGCAAGAATCATTTAAGCCCTGTCGTAAAATGTGCCTTTCATTACCCCTATCAGTTCGAAATTAAAATTTTCTGAACAGCATTGCACGGCTATCTGACATACTGACTTTTATCCAAATCTGGCATGAAATGTAGAAAATACGGAAGAAATTTCATTTACACCCTTAGGTAAAGGATGGTGCCACTGAACTGATATTATGCAGGAAGACCTTTATTTCTAGAAAAAATAACGCAGAGACTTACACGTATAATAAATAAACATTATTAGTTGATTTTACATTGTTATGATGTTCGTTATTAATAAAAATATGTACTTATTTACTGTTTATTGAACTATGTTCTAAAGAGGCAAGTTTCTGTCACCTAGTGTATTTTTATAGCCTTACTCAAAATTGTTAGAATATAAACTGTACAAGAGAAACTGAACACCAATTAATTTCAGGCGTAAATATGTTGATGATTAACATATCGATTTTGTCGAAGCTTGGTGTGAACTGTTTGTCACTGGTTGTTACGACGTAATATCGGCAATAGTGATGTGACGAATATGTGAGTTCATTTAACCCTTCAGAGCCCACTGGTTGTTCTACGTAACATCAGGTTTAACATTCAGACATTCTACGTTTTGCCCACAGAGTGGGTTTATGTGTTTTGTATGTTTCTCAAAAGAAAATGCAGCAATTATCTCCCTACACAGCATTGACAGATTGGATTTTGTAACCGAGGCGGAGTGTGTTTACTGCGCGGTACAAGCTGAATCTTTAAATATAACTGAGGTTACTCTGTGCCTTTAAAGGGATGCCCGAAACCGCGGATAGTAGCGAACCCTATATATATATATATATATATATATATATATATATATATAAGTCGTTTTTCGTTTACATACATACCTATAATAAAGTTTAATTGATAAATTACGCACAATAAGACATTACCAACATTAAATAATAATAAAATACATTGTACATTATTATACTTGTGGATTTGAGTAAAGCGGGCCAGCGTGGGTACAGAGGACAAAGAGAGATGAGTCATGTACTGAGCGTGACAGGGCGGGCAGGTTGCACCGTGTTACTCAGAATGGAGCGCAATTTGAAACTTATGAATCGTTTATTTCTGGAATTTTCCATTTAATATTTTCGGGCGGTAAACCGCGGATAACTGAAACCGCGGATACCGAACCCGCGGATGCAGGGGTTCTACTGTACCTTTAAATGAAGGCAAGTAAACAACACAGAAGACGACTGTAAACGAAACGATGAGCACACGGTGACTTAGGTCGTTTTACAGCGAGCACACTGCCTCCCAGCCTTGTTTTACGCCGTGAGTTTCGTACACTCTCGACAGCGCCCTAGCACGCAGCCAGCGAAAAGTGCGTAAACCCGAACAAGAGGAAGGCGTGAATTAAATTGTGTTGTAAATTTTCAAGAGGCGTCAAGGCAAAAAGCGTATTATAAGCAGGCGTAAATCAAGATCTGGCAATACTTATTTATAAAAAATAGGGCTGTAATCACGAAGACTTTTAATATATTTTTGATTCAAGATGGCAAACTATGAAGCTCTTTGTTTATTTATTTAATTGCATTGTTAGTAGCTCAGGCTGTATAGCGTCAGATAATAATATTAGTGACTAACAAATTGGAAAGGATGTGAAAGGAAACGGTCGTGTCTTAAAGAACGCAGTATCCCGGCGTTTGCCTAGAAGCACCGAGGAAAACAATAAAAGCCATCATAAGAATAGCCCTTCTCTGAGTGGACAATTAAAAGTGCAAACTTCTGAGTAGGGAACAGGACTGCCAACTACAAGACCGTAACCTTACATCGAGCCTCTATACGCTAAACATAGTATCTTCATCGTGGTTAGTTATAATCACATGAGGTATAAATATTCGGAAAAATAAAATGTTTCACGTTCAACGGTGGAATACACTTATACAGCCCGGACTCAGCTCTGCGACTGAGAGGTTGGAGAAATACAAGGCAATTGTGAGTTAGGTAACTCTCGCTCACATTCCTTAACGAGTTGCAAAGTTGAGGCCCGAACTGTGCTTGTACGTCCGTGTTTCATACGGATACAACAGAACATCCCATTACAGGCCAAAAGATTATATGGCCTTTTGAGAAGTAAATATGCTGACGTATATTGAAAGAGATGTTAAGACACTTGAACTGGCGACAGCTTGCAAAATATTACGTTTGTTCAGGACATCTGATGAACAAGAATCAATCGACTGTTGCGTCAGTTAAGTGGTAGCCTTGAGCCTAGGTCATGACATTATTCTGGATGGTAAAACCAAGAGCCTCGCCTATCAGAGGTTTACAGAAGACTAGCTGCTAGGAGATTGCTGATAGGCCAACAACGAAAAAGAGTCACAATCAGCATCATCTAGTAAGCATTTATAATCAATAACTCACAGAAATCGCTTTCTGAAACAGTAACATAAGCATGAAAAGTGGTGTTTTCCTCAATACGTCGCGTTTCTATTCTTCCTACGCAACGAATAAGATATTGCGCTGATGCTGGCCACTGCTGTGAATGCTTTCGCCGTTTAACAATGTGCGTAAAAGTAGGTTTTCTTCTCGGATAAATTTCCTTTAGTTTGGTAGATTTGGACCTTTGTTTTGGAGAAACCTGCTGCTTCAATCTTCAGAGTACAAGAATGATAGTTTCTTGTACCGTAAGAATAACCACGGTAGGACCACCGAAACTTTGGTCCCGACCTACCAAACTCAACGACGTCGCATTTCAGTAGACCGTAACCTTGACACTCACTGCAGTGAGAACCTCAAGTCATACAAAACACTTTGCCCACTCTTTGATAATGAGAGCTGTAGGCGTACATCTTCATTCATTCATTCATTCTGCAGTCTGTCTTACGACAGGTCCGTAGCCTCTTCCAAAGCGAGTTCTCCACAGGGTGCGATCTAGTGCTTCCTCTTTCAATTTCCAGTATCTTCTCTTTTCCTTAAGGTCATCCAGCAGCTGCTTACGTCTTCTCCCTCGTCTTCCCGTCATTTCTATCCTTCCTTCTAACTTTCCTTCAATCACGTGTTTCGGAAGGCAGTTCCTACGCAAGATGTGACCAATCCAATTAACCTTCCTTCTTTTTATTGTACGTACGATATTCCTCTCCTCCTTGACTCTGTGTAATACTTCTTAATTTCTCACACCGTACATCTTCATCTATTTGATTATTCTAATAACACTTAGTAAACAGTACACATTACGAAACTGAGCATTATGCAGGTATCTGTGCTTCTGGGATATAAGCCGCGTCACTGGGTATATGGTCTCCGACGTTTCGAGACAATGTAGTGGTCCCTTTTCAAGGGTCGAATTGTCCAAGTCAGAGTCATATCCCAGAAGAACGGACACCTAAACTATATATAATTTTAAAAAATCGTATGCTCAATATGCAGTTTTCTCCATTCTCCTGTTACTTCCTCTCTCTTAGGTCCAAATACTTTCCACAGCATCCTCATCTCAAACACCCTCAACTTACGTTCTTCAGGGCCAGCTACCAATTTTCATACCCAAAAAAATAGCAAGTACAATTATGCGTGATTTCAGGCTTCCGCCGCGATGTAAATGACATCTAAGCTCTTCTGGGGTATTACGCAGCGTTAAGTGGTAGTTCTGTACCGACGTTTCGGGACATCCTATCGGTCCCATCTTCAAGGGTCAAGAAGTCCAAGAAGTCAAAGACTTCTTGACCCTGAAGAGGGGACAGATAGATTGGCCCGAAACGTCTGTACAGAAGTACCACTTAACGCTGTGTAATATCCCAGAAGAGCGCAGATCTCAAGTAGAATTATCTTACAGCTTCGTACACTTTTTTATATCGGAGACGTGTAGATAAAACAGCCTGACTAAATGATAGTAGCTAACCGCTCTTAGGCTTTGCTAATGTATATCTCAAACATATTAAACTTCTACATGCACATATATTTATACACACCTCCTCAATCCACAACATCGCCGGTAAGAAAAGTGGCCAATTAAATAATAAGTGTTGCTGTGTGTGTTGTGTTCAGCGCTGTGAGACAAGAAGCATGGGTGTGTGTGGCTGCAGGACGTTTGTGTTTAAGTAATCGCGTCTAGAAAGTCGCCTATTTGCGGTTTAAATTACAGCTGTTTGGATGATTACCGTAGGAAGGTTAGCTGTTGATCGAAGTTTCCTATTCCAAAGTTTAGCAGCTGATGATGATCGTGGTTTAACGTATTGCACTGCGAAAAGTAAACACCCTTGGTTTGCGTGTAAGCGTATCTGTGTGTAAATTACAGCCACTAATATGACCTTATATACGAGAAACATCAGCACACAGAATTGCGGTATTGTGGCATGCAATGCCGTGCGATCTGGCAGATTTCCCGTCTAAGACCTAAAACCAAATTCAAAAAATTCACTTCGGTAGTAGCCTCAAATCTCACCTACCGCCCTCCTTATAATTTCGTATTTCTGGTATATTTCGTTAAAGCCTAACATGCCGATCCCAGTGGCCGTGCGGTCTAAGGCGTGGGTCTTCGGCCGCTCGCTTACTAGGATCGTGGGTTCGAATCCCACCGGGGCATGGATGTTTGTGTTGTGTTGTAAAAAGACGGTTGTGGACCGTAAGTGACATGAAAGGACGAAAAGGATGAATACAGAACAAAAATGGATCAAAGGGAAAACCCAGGAATTAGTTAAAAAAAAAAAAAAAAAAAAAAAAAATCCCACCGGGGGCATGGAGTTTGTGTTGTGTTTGTTGTAAGGAAGGTAGCATGGTACGTAAAGTGACATGAAGGACGGAAGGATTTAATACAGCACAAAAATGGATCAAAGGGGGAAAACCCCGACCAGGCAAAAAAAAAAAATCCCACCGGGGGCATGGATGTCTGTCTGTTGTGAGTGTTGTGTGTTGTCAGGTAGAGGTCTGTGCGACGAGCTGGTCCCTCGTCCAGAGGAGTCTTACCGAGTGTGGTGTGTCTAAAGTGTGTGATCGTGAAGCCTCGAAAAATGAGGCGGCCTAGGCCCCCAAGGGGCTGTCGAGCCATTAAAAAAAAAGCCTAACATTTATCCAAATAGTATTTAATAATTCAGTGCCCCCATTAGACAGTCCAGTCGGTTAGTGCTGTTTACGGAAGGGGTAGCTGTTTATTCTACGATCATATGAAACATAAATACATGGTTGTGGCATAGAGTAGAGGTTTTGAACGGTAAACCAGATATTACATATAATAACCATTGTGCTTTAAAGGGTTAGACTTGAAAAGACTTTTGCATATGCATATAATTACCACGGCTTTCCATTGTGTTATGCTGCAGAGTATAATATTTATTAACAGAACCAGACAACTGCTTGACCCTGAATATGAAGTCACTACGACCGCTCGAAACGTCGGGAACTGTGACCCAAACGACAAGGTATTACCACCCCACAAAATCTGAGTATTCAGCACCACTGCCGTGAAAACCTAAAACCTTGCAGGATCATAAGGTGTCAACAAAAAATACAAATGAGATGTAGGCCTATATGTATGTTTCAATCGGTATTGCAGTCTCTGCTGAAGAAAGTTACACACTTGCATATTCGGTAAAATAGTGAGTTCCATGTTATGCCTAAGGACTGCGATGTTTACAAGATGACTGCGTCTTCTGTGGAAACCGTAACCGTACCTACAGACCAGAACTGCCAAACTTTCCCGTTGAAATTTAAAGGACCTTGTACAGCACTAGTTATTAATAACTGAACATAGCCGCAGTCAGTGTTTTGAACACCGCCTTATTGGGGTTTTCAAATCTATAGGATTAATGATGGGATGTTAACAAATTTAACTATGCGTGATAAAAGTCCACAAAAATAACATATTCCACATTCTTAGCTTACAGCACACAAATAAAATATTTCAGAGTATCTCAAACCGGATTTTGTCTTCAAAACACATTCGTCCAGACATTGACTTCAAGTTTCATTCCTATAAGCACAAGGACAATGACGCCAGTAAGTAATATTCCCAGTGACAGGGCGAGTTTCAATTCAAATTAGGTTTCAATGAGCACGCCTTTTACTACCCGTCTGATTGCGTCATATAAATCTGTTATCACAAAGTCCATAATTCCGGTACGTAGTTTACGATTTCTTCATGAAGTAACTTCGAATTTTATCGCACATATTTGCTCCGGATTGGAAACTTCAGTCACGATCAAGAGATTAAATGCCAGATAAAACTTGCAGGTGTTTCGCTGGCATATGCACTGTAAACAGCTGACAGTGTTTGCTGGCATATGCACTGTAAACAGCTGACAGTGTTTGCTGGCATATGCACTGTAAACAGCTGACAGTGTTTGCTGGCATATGCACTGTAAACAGCTGACAGTGTTTTCTGGCATATGCACTGTAAACAGCTGACAGTGTTTGCTGGCATATGCACTGTAAACAGCTGACAGTGTTTGCTGGCATATGCACTGTAAACAGCTGACAGTGTTTGCTGGCATATGCACTGTAAACAGCTGACAGTGTTTCTGGCATATGCACTGTAAACAGCTGAAGTGTTTTGCTGGCATATGCACTGTAAACAGCTGACAGTGTTTGCTGGCATATGCACTGTAAACAGCTGACAGTGTTTGCTGGCATATGCATGTAAACAGCTGACAGTGTTGCTGACATATGCACTGTAAACAGCTGACAGTGTTTGCTGGCATATGCACTGTAAACAGCTGACAGTGTTTGCTGGCATATGCACTGTAAACAGCTGACAGTGTTTGCTGGCATATGCACTGTAAACAGCTGACAGTGTTTTCTGGCATATGCACTGTAAACAGCTGATAGGTTTTCTGGCATATGCACTGTAAACAGCTGACAGTGTTTGCTGGCATATGCACTGTAAACAGCTGAAGTGTTTGCTGGCATATGCATGTAAACAGCTGACAGTGTTGCTGACATATGCACTGTAAACAGCTGGCAGTGTTTGCTGGCATATGCACTGTAAACAGCTGACAGTGTTTTCTGGCATATGCACTGTAAACAGCTGACAGTGTTTGCTGGCATATGCACTGTAAACAGCTGACAGTGTTTGCTGGCATATGCACTGTAAACAGCTGACAGTGTTTGCTGGCATATGCACTGTAAAGAGCTGACAGTGTTTGCTGGCATATGCACTGTAAACAGCTGACAGTGTTTGCTGGCATATGCACTGTAAACAGCTGAAAGTGTTTGCTGGCATACGCACTGTAAACAGCTGACAGTGTTTGCTGCATATGCACTGTAAACAGCTGACAGTGTTTGCTGGCATATGCACTGTAAACAGCTGACAGTGTTTGCTGGCATATGCACTGTAAACAGCTGAGAGTGTTTTCTGGCATATGAATCTGTAAAACTAGACTGACATGTTTGAATGAGCATGTGCATATAAACAGGACAGGTTTAAGAAGTGGCGTGCCCATTTGTAAAAGCTGAAGTTATGTGAATATGAGTAATATAACAGTGTTTGCTGATCATATCATCATGTAAACAAGAATGAACCACTGGCATATGCACTGTAAACAGCTGACAGTGTTTGCTGGCATATGCACTGTAAACAGCTGAGAGTATTTCTTTCTTTGTAGCCTATGAATACGGTGTGAATAACTTGAGACTGTGCAACATTGGATGATTGAATGAGAGTGTGTGATAAATAAACAGGGAAAGGTACAAAACGAAGTGGCCGTGGCTCACTTAAGGTATTTAAAGCTGAAGTTCAAGTTAATATTGAAGTAATATAACAGTTACATTGGCCGATATATATATAATATTGAAATAAGATCCACACAACAGCGTTCCTTGTAGACCCTCGACAAATGTAATGTTTTCCCTGCGTATGCTATAAGGCATTTATGGGCAGAATTTTAGCTCCACTGATTCTTAACCTCGGAAACTAGAAGGAGGTAAGTGGTCAGCTTCAAGCCCGACCGACATGTCCCCAGGGAAAGAGCCTAATCTACCCATAAAATAGGAGGTGGGTGGGCCCCAGAGCTGTTCTGGATTTTGCGTACCAAAATTATTTAACATTTGTGAGTAGTATGTACTATGGACGGGAGGATATGTACACGCCCCCCCCCCACCAACTTGCACTTATTCATTCACTTCCCCATGAAACACGCGAATGAGAATAAAAAATAGAGTTTTAAAACTTCGCGCGTAAATGTATATAGATGCATTTCACAATTTACAGTCGCAGTCGATAAAACGCTGTATTTATCAGTCGTATTTAGTCTTTAAAGACAGGTTTTTCATGTGAAATGGTGTTAGTCGGGTTCTTGGTACATAAGTTTTGAGCTCTCTTGACTATGGACAACGTCCCGTGACGTCAGTCTCAACAGAATACAATCAGGTTCTAAAGACGTTCTTCAGAATTCTGATACTCCTGAAGGGCTTCTGGTCACTCGAAGAAATGAAGGAGCACCACAAAGATCTTTGGCGAGGCTGTTCAGTGCCAAAACATAAAGACAGCACAGAACATAGTCTTGTGATATGTAAGAAAAACACAGTTCTTAATGTATCTGTAAACCATTTAAAGACGCTCACAGTAACATGTAATATGTGTATATTGCAACTACACCCGCCAAGATCTTCAAGATTGGTATAGACGGTATAAACATAAGAGAATAAAACATATTCTGCTCTAAATAGAGCGCCTAGGAGGGTAGTGTTTTTATGGGTGCTTCAACCTACTTTTCACTACAGCTACTTATCTCGGTACTTTGTACTTCCCCATTAATTGTGTTTATCAGTTCAAGTCTTAGGATATTGGTGTAAGGAACAATTTGGTACTTGTAAGATGTGTCTCGATGTACTAAACCAAGAAAGAAAATAAAGCTTTAAATTTAAAAAAAAATGTGTATATTGCTTTGAATGACTGGACGATGGTAAGTAACATCTTAGAAAGATGTGGAAAGGAGCCGTCGTGGTGTAACTTAGAACAATATGCCGGCCTAGGCGGAAGGACTGAAAAATCCCTGTCGATATTCGAAACCAGCACTTCCTCAATACACGTCAGAAGCCTTTTTTTTTTTGTGGTGAAGGGCCCCGCAGCAGACGCTACGGACGTACCGCAGCTTTGAGGCTTATTGTGCAACCCTGTGATTAAGATGATTATTTTTTTTTCCTTGTAATGGAGCACCGGTGGAATGAAATTGACAGGGGAAAACCGAAGTACTCGGGAAAAAACCTGTCCCAGTGCCACTTTGTCCACCACATGGACTCACCTGGGATCGAACCAGGGCCTCCGCGGTGAAAGACCGGCGAATAACCTCCTGAGCCATGGCACGGCCTTGTCAGAAGCCTTACTGCTGGGTCGTATTTGAAACCCGAAATACACTACCATATTTTAGTCTAAGAAAATGAAAGAAAGATGGCAGTACTAATTACTCAATTTCATTCATATTTACCCTACGTTCGCTATTTTCTATGGAAGATAGGTTTATTTTAAAGTGTAAGTCTGTTGGTTTCAACCAACTGAAGGATTTTTATGAAACTTGGTATGAATGCCGTGTTACTGGACGACATTCTCAACTTTATAATTTTCAATTCCGTCACCAGTGATACAAACATAGCCACCGTGTGTAATCTTGGAGTGAGAAAGGGTTAGAAGTATTTAATTTAAAACCCCGTAATTTTACGTGGAACTAAATTTTTAAAAAGTACGAAAATTATATTAAGGCAAATTTAATGTGAAATTACGGAGTGGTGACTGGGTGAAATATATTTGGGTTTAGGTTTTAAGGTAATAAATAACAAATAATTAAAGATAAAAACATGACATCGTACATGGAGATACGACTTTACAGTGAACCTACCTCCGTCACTTTCTACTGGTTAACAACTAAAAACACAGCGATGACGTCACGCGTTCTGTTTATGTGTAACAAACTTAACGTAAACTGATCTGTACTAGCGTAAATTATGCGTGTAAGTGGGGCATTAGTTATACAATTTTAGTTTGTGTTAGGCTCTAGACAGAAATTGTGGGGTACGAAGTGTAAATTGGATGTCAGTACGTTGTTATCCAGAACTGCTTTTATCACAAGTACTGCCAGTACCGACTTCCAAGGTTTAGCCCCTTGGCCTTTTGACTTTTTAATTATCAGTCTTGATACTCTCTTGTCTACATTTTTATGACCCCGCTCTCTCTGATTCTTTGGATTCTAATTTAAGCTGTCTGTGATTGTCTTTTCAGTTGTATTCTAAAAACATGTTATTGACAGTTCTCTGAATTTCATAATGTTCTGCATGTCAAAGGACATACGTGGAATTAGATTCCTTATATCAGCGATCCGCATTTGATCTACTATTGCTGTACGACAGAGTTAACACGGCACTCGCCGTCTTGAATCTCTGTAACACAGATATCGCGTGTTCGAATACGGTACAGGGCAAAAATGTTGGTCCAAACCTGCATGTCTCTGTGTTCTGTTAACCTCTGCATGTGTAAGTTTCATGTAGGCATGTCATCAAAAACCTATAGCGTCAGCAGCTGGCCAGATTTAATTTTCCCCATCATTTACAGTGGATCGGGATAGCGTAATCGGTATAGCGACTCGCTACGGGTTGAGCTGTTCGGGGTTCTAATTCCGATGGAGGCAAGAGATCTTCTCTTCTTCACACCCGTCCAGACCGGCCCTAGGACCCACACAGCCTCCTATGCAATGGGTACCGGGGAACTTCCCTGGGTGTAAAGCGGCCAGGTCTCTATGTAGTGCCGAGGGTAAGAATAAGTAGCGTGCTACGGGGAGACCTTTACCTTTAGCTTTACCACCTTTTACGAGGAAACATTTTAACTAGACCCTTGAAAGTGAACGTGTGTTAGTATCTTCGCTAAGCAATAATGCTACTGCCAAGTTAACAGTTTCCAAGATTTTTGGGCCAATAGCATAGGACATGCCTTACACGTTCTTTAATCGAAGTGTTTAAAACGAACACACTGGGGATGCCATGCCTTCCATCTTTCCGTCCAGTTCCATGGGGAAAGAAAACGATTTGCCTCTACAAATGTTTCATCTACCTTCGGTTCTGGCTACAGTGTAGCCGTAGTCTTAGACTGCGCGGCCATCTTCATGTTACCTGTTCAAAACGCTGGATAACAAAATATTTCTTATTTTTTGCCACACGAACCAAAGTGGGTAAACCCAGTAGCATTTTTTGCGCCGAATTCAAATATGTTGTTAGTTTTTTTCTACCAGGCAATATTTTTCTAAGTGACGCGCGGTTTAATTTTGAAGAAAACATGTATTTACATTATGTTACAGAGAGTGTATACATAACCTAAAAAGTAACAGTGGATGACTTTCTGCTATATTTTGCCTGTGGAACGTCTCTTCTAAGTGTCCAGCAATAATCAGCCAGCACTCTCGGACTGCACTTGCCTTGGTACCGCTTTGACATGGTGGAATGGTCCTGGTGACATCCCTCTCCATGCTCATCGCTCACTGCCCCCAGATTTTCTGGGAAGAAGTCTAAGTGACAGTCTAAGAAGTGCACCTTTAAGGACATATTACATCCCGTAGCTTTGTAGGATTGTACAAAATCAGCTACCATATCACGATAGTTTTCTGCGTTATGATATCCACAAAAATTGGTAGTGACATTTTTGAATGATTTCCATGCTGCCTTTTCCACTTCACTTAGCTGGTCTTCTAATTTTACGTCCTGTATTAACTCTCTTATTTGAGGTCCAACAAATGCCCCTTCTTTGGATTTAGCATCACTTATCCTGGGAAACGTATTTTTCAAATACCTAAATCCAGCGCTATTTTGATCCATTGCCTTGGCAAAATTTTTTATGAGTCTGTCTGTGATTGGGGTCACATGCCTACTGTCTTTGTTATGACTAAGTTTTCATTCCCACACTATGTTTAAAACGTAATAAAGAGCCTCAGACTTATTTCAAACATACTGGTAGCGTGATAAACAAACTAAACTCGCTGAAATTGCATTTTAAAAAATTGTCACACAAAAACTGTGGGTGATAGAGCAATTCTAATATTTGAATTCAGCGTGGAAAAATACCACTGAACACTTACAATGCACGGTAAAGATAATATAACAAAAATACACACACATTGTTGATCATCTCACATCATTAACTGTACATCACAATAGTGGCTCATTAGACTATATCATTAAGATTACATTAGACTGTTACAAACTGAAGTCTGTCATGCTGCTTTCAGAACTGCTCCTCTCCTCCCTTCTTACACCATGCATGGGCATCACACAAAATGCAATGGCTTCATATTCAGAAGAGTCGCCTTTCAAATCTAAGCCGATTAAGCTTTTAAACAGACTGACTATTATTGGACTTTTTGACGACAGGGAATTAATTTATGCACAGCGTCACAATTTCCACGAGTGCGTTCGCTTACGCTTAACTATTTCTAAAAGTATGACTTACGGGAATATAATTACGTAGTCTGTCTTGTGACAGGTCCATAGCCTCTTCCAAAGTAATTTCTCCACAGAGTGCGATCTAGCGCTTCCTTTTTCAAGTCTCAGTCTTCTCTTTTCCTTAAGGTCATCCAACAACGGCTTACATCTTCTTCCTCGTCTTCCCATCCCTCTACTTTTCCTTCAATAACATGTTTTAGAAGGCAGTTCCTAAGCAACATGTGACCATTCTAGTTAGCCTTCTTGCGTTGTATTGTATGTACGATATTCCTCTCCTCCTTGACTCTGTGTAATACTTCTTCATTTCTCACACGGTCGGTCCAACTGAACATCTCAATTCTTCTCCAGCACCACATTTCAAAACTTTCCAGATACTTCTGATCTACTTTCCGAAGTGTCCACGTTTCAGCACCATACAAAGCTCTGCTCCAAATGTAGCTTTTCATTAGTTTCTTTCTTGAATTTAAGTCCGGTTTTCTGGTAAAAAGAGCCTTCTTCTTGTTGAATGCTGCTTTAGCCATGACAATCCTGGATATAATTTCACGTGTATATTTGCATCATTTGTTATCAGGCCACCCAAGTAGTTGACGTATTCCACATTCTCAAGTTGTTTTGATCTATCACAATCTGTAACGGGAATGGTTGCCTTGAGATTCCCATTACCTAAGTTTTTTCCGCGCTCATTTACATTCCACAGCATCTTCAAAAGTCAATTAGTGTATTAATCATGCCCTGTAGCATCGCATCTTCCTTAGCCAGTAGCACAAGGTCATCTGCGCATTTTACAGTGCAAATTACTTGTCTGGAAACATGTACTGGGCATAAAATGTATTTATTCTACAACAATTCTTTCTTCAAACGAAAATTTCGCGAGTTACTGTTGACATACGCGCAGAAACCTTCGTGCAAATGTTCGATTTTTTAAAACTTGGACTATATCGATATAAATGTAAGAGGTAAAGTTCTTGTACATTCCATCAACACAATGCAGAAGTGGATGCAAGCTTCAGTCATTCTTAAGCTCGGCCCTATGTAGGGGTGATTGGTCAAGCTTTACTCCCGGCGAAAGAGACAACGGTTCCCATTCAATAGGGGGCTGAATGGGCCCCAGAGCCAGTCTGGACGCTTTTTAGACGATCAAAATCTTTCCTCTGCCGAGAAAATAAATATTCCTCGGGTTTTCAGCCAGTAGCCTAATCACTATAGTGAAAGGCCTATCACTGCACCCAAAATAGAAACGTATCCATACATTTTAGTAAAACTCTCTAACACAAAATTTAATTAAAATGTTCCTGCACTTCTCTAGCTACATGTGACAAATATGGAAGGAAACACGTACAGACATAGCGAAGTAAGAAGTCCCATTCTTACAATTCTTCTTTGTGAACAAGCCAAAAAATTTGGGCCCCTTCTAGTGACATGCTATTCGCAACACATACTGTGAGAATCCATCAACTGATTATAGAATTATTAGCAGAGACAAACACGTGAGCATTATGACATGTTATGCCTATCTTTACTTATGGAAAAAGAAATGTAGGCTAAAAGTAAAGTTCAGTGATATTATTCAAAGTAGAAAAATATTTCACTGACCTAGATTACGCTAACAAGTAATAGTGATAGGATATAAAGTCGTGTTAGGAAGTGAAAACTAATATTTCATTTAAAAATAGAATGACAGAAATAACGAGAAGTCAATGTGGCGAGACGGAGGAATGTCAGTGCCTGAGAGCCATGAAGACAAGTCGTCTAATGTCAAATTCACTTTCATTAGAAAAAAATAAATAAATTCAGGAGCCAAAGTTATTAACGTCCATTCAGAAAAGTACCACTTTAGAAGCTAACAGTTGTTGAGCTAGTCAAGAAATGCACCACCTTTTGTGGATCCCGAAATTTCGTTAAAGTGTTTACAGGAGTCCGCCCCTGGAAGTTGTCCTGAGCCAATTCGATCCAATCCAAATTCTCAGTCTACGTTTCTTCAACAGCCACTTTATTGTAAACCTCAAATTTATTTCTGTGTCGCCCCGTTAGTCCCTTCCCTTCATATATCCCAATTAAAATTTGGTTTCCAAGACGTCCGGACAACTGATTTCGTAAGGTAGCACGAAATAATTGTTGTTCCTCAGTATTGGATTTGCTTCGTATCACCCTTCTGGCTCCTAGAATTTTGAGGATGGTGGCTGATTTTTAAATGTTTTTACTTAACGAAACTGTGAGTTGCGAAGATTGTATAGTGTTGGTGATAGATGAATGAGTGCGGAGTATCGGTAGACTAATACTGACAGCGGAACACCGAAATTCTCGGAGATAAACCTGTCCCCATGCCACTTCATCCACCACAAATCCCATACGAATGGTCTGGTATTGAGCCTGGGCCTCCATAGTGACAGGCCGAAGACTAACCGCCTGAACAATGGCACGGCCCTAACCCAGTTGAGATTCGACCCTCATACCACCCATTTAAATTTTCAGAACGTTACCGCTACAATAACCGGCCAGGTTAAAGTCCTGAGATCACAAACGGCTAGCTAAAGCCACACCTTATTCCATACGTTCACCTTTAACCTGTGCCGTCCCTAGACTCACATGAGCCTAGCGTCTCCTGCAGGCCGAACTAATCTCCCGGTCTGCCCCACCAAAGATAACCGAGTATACAAGGTCGCATGACGTGTTTCAGTTGTTTACATAAAATACACTTGTCATCATAGGTAGTGGGCAAAGGAAAATTGATTATCCGTTTATCCTATAACACGATGTTTCTCAAACATTCCTGATTCAGAAAACGATAAAATATCAGTGTATGTTTTGACAACCAGTCAGCGGATCTTTTGAGAACCAATCTGTTACTTGTATCGGACTGCATACGATGTAAGTCAGTCCATAAAAGTAATTGTTACTAGCATGTATTTTTTCCCCATGTCGCAACAGCTCCTAGTGGGCCAGGGTCTCCTCATTATCAAGGCTTTACGATCCACACTCAGACACACCACAATCGGTAGGACTCCTCTGGACGAGTGATCAGCCCAAAGCAGAGACCTCTACCTGACAACACACAACACTCACAAGAGACATATCCATGCCCCCTGTGGGTCGAACCCGCAATCCCAACAAGCGAACGGCCGTAGACCCACGCCTTAGACTGCGTTTCCGCTGGGAGACTAGCGTATATAAACATGTATATTTAAAACATGATCATACATGAAATGTACGTATAACGTAACACTGAGGCGCATTCATATCTTTGCATCATGAACTCTTCTCCGATGATCCTATAACATAATCCAAAGTAGCTACATTTTTCGTTACTGTTCACAATTGTGCACGTATTATAGAATGTCAAATGTAATATCATGTTTCCTTGCACAAACATGATAACATACCCTGTTCTGTTAAATTTATCCGTCACACATAACACCAAATCTTCACCCCATCTAAACATTTCGTAATCCCTCACTTAAAAACAATATTTCGTACACGATATGTAGGTGGATTCGTAATCTATCTACGTACCAAATTTCATATCCGTAGATATAATAAATATGAATATTATGATTGCAAGTTTTTATTCTCCTTAATTATGCATCATGTAAATCGCAGAAAGATATTAGGTATTATCGACTCATATCGTTATCGATTACTATCGATGGCACCTACGGTAAAGCTGGTAACCAAAATGGTCTTAAATGTACTTAGGTCTTCATGTAGAGTGCCTCTCAATTTTGGCCGACTCCCCACAGATTTTAGTAACCCCCCCCCCCCCCAACGACTTTCCCTTTCGTCTCCCGCTCGTAAGTCTTTAAAAGGGTCAAGTAAGATTCTTTCTTTTGATATTTGAAAAATACTTAAAATTTTTTACATTTATTCTGTGAAATTAATCCATACTTACAGAAATTATGCTCTTTAAACAAAATGTTTTATTTGAACCATGCGTACATTTTAAGGCACAGTTTTAATGGATCACAATCAAATGTCACAGCACTAATTCTTCTATGCGCATATGATTTAATTAAAGTATAGAGCGCACTGTTGCTGTATGCTCCACCTGCTTTAATGTTAAACATCACTGTATTCGGCGCGGAAAACATGTTTCCGTGTTTCTAGGGTTCTCAGAATAAAGTACAACTATTTTCGTAAACAGCATTAACCGACGCAGTGTATTTACTGGGGGGCATGAAGTTTAATTTTTATGCTTCAAAGAACACGCCGAACTTCGTGATTCTCACGCAGTTCTCCCGACAACCAGAGTCGGCCCGAGTGCAGGCGTCCCAGCCCTATCAAAATTATTCCGCAATGCTAATATCAAAATTCTGCCCCTCTGCCGCATACTTAAAACAGCAAAATAGTCCACAGTCCACTTTCCAACACCTTACGTTCTTACTTCCAAGGGCTCTATTTTGACATTAATATGCCTTCGCTAGTAAGGACGAGCAAACTCTATCTGGGAATCTTCAGAGCTGTAAAACGCTCTGCAATAAATGTTGCAACTTCAACTAGCCCCACTGTCCTCCTCCGCCTCCACCTGTCTTCAGAGTAACAATTCAAGAGCCATGATCGTTTGTTTCCTTGTCATAAAGTGCGGTGCACTTTCATTATTTTCTTTTTCTTGCTGAATAATTTCCTTTACCTTCAAAAGACTTGGAAAGCTTAACACCACGATTAATTATACTCAGATCAGAATGGCCGAACAAATCAGTGCGCAACAGCAGGACTGGTTATACGGAACGCGTAGCGTTTCAATGCCCGTCACCATTTCGAAACTTACGGTAATGAGGACAAAAGTATTTTATGGTAAAACGCAGTCAAAATGTATACATATAATTATGAATAGCGTAAAACGGACGTCCTTTCAGTGGACTTACCTGCTGCTTCCTCCAGCTGTCGGAGAGACGCAAAGGCGCTACCCGGATAGCATTGTCCAGCCAAGAATGTGCATGTTCTGGCCGCAACATCGTACACGCCATAATGTTTATACCCTCCGTAGCCCTGGAATTACAGAGAATATATTAGGGCAGTGCTTCTGAAGGGGCCTGGAGAATGTAAGTTGGTACCTTGCACACTTGGTTCTCAAGCGGCCTGTACGATGTTTAAAGAATATCTTAGGCAAGTGCTTTTCAACCTGCCTGGAGAACACTGAACAAGGAGGAGCTGGCGTAGTTGGTTGAGGCACTGCGATACAAGCCGGAAGGTTGCGGGTTCGATTCCCGATGGTGTCATTGGAATCTTTCATTGACATAATCCTTTCGGTCGCACTATGGCCCTGGGGTCGACTCAGCCTCTAACAGAAATGAGTAACAGGAATACTTCCTGGGGGTAAAGGCGGCCGGTGCGTAAGGCTGACAACCTTACCACCTTCATGTGCCGATTGTCTAGAAATCTGGGAGCCTCAACCTCCTGGAACCCTAACGGCCTGTCCAGCCTGTAATGGTATTGCTTTACCTTTACCCTTAAACTATTATTAAGGAGATATAATAAATTAAATAGAATAAGGCGTGCCATGTAGCACGCTTACGAGAGACGAGAAACGCATATATTGCATAGGAGCATCGTCAGGGGAAAATAACTGAGAGAACAAAGCACAGGCAGGGAAATATTAAGATACATTTCGAAAAAAAATATGAGGAGAGAGGGTGTGGCCTGGATTCACCTGGTTCAAAGCCAGATGTCGTGACAGGTTATTGTGAACACGGCAATAAACCATAAAGGCCCAACTGACCGACTATTGCCAAATCACGAAGAATGCTGCTCAATGGAATTAGCTGGTGTTCTCAGCCGGTCTACGACGACATATTGAATTCACATAGGTTTATAAATACACAACAGAATGTGTTGAGCTTTGCAGGAAAGCCTAAATAAAAGAGAGAACAGAGTCGAAAGGCGTACTTCTGGGGTTCTCTGAATTGGGGGGATTTGAACGGAAACAGATATGAGGTAAAGACAGACATAAACACATAAGTAATATACGATTACTAACACTTTAAAATGAACAGATAATGTCAAATGTCTATGAAGGACCTAGTGTAGCCGCCAAGGTACTGACTAAATTATGAACCGGACACCCGAAAAAAATGTGTTTCGATTCCCGGCAGGAGTAAGAGGGTTTTCTCTTCTCCAGATCGTCCAGACAGGCTCTGGAGGTCACGCAGCCTTATGTACAACCTCTCACTGCTGAAAGCATTTAGCAGTTCTAACATTCAGATCCTAATTTATCAGTCTTCATACACATTCACACTTAGGTTAATTACCTTGACAAGCACTTCTCCAATGTAACCATCAGCCATAGTTAAAAGAGCCGCCAACTTACACATGACAGCCACATGACAGAGTAATGTTTGGTCCAGTACACATAACAGAGTTATGTCCGGTCCAACATATATGACAGAGTTATGTCCGGTTCTGTACATATGACAGCTATGTTCGGTCCAATATATATGACAGAGTTATGTCCGGTCCAGTACATATGACACCTATGTTCGGTCCAGTACGTATAACAGAGTTATGTCCAATAGAGTACATGACAGAGTTATGTCAGGTCCAGTACATATGACAATCATGTTCGTTCAGTATATATGACAACTATGTTCGGTCCAATATATATGACAGAGTTATGTCCGGTCCAGTACATATGACAGCTATGTTCGGTCGATATATATGACAGAGTTATGTCCGGTCCAGTACATATGACAGTTATGTTCGGTTCAGTACGTATACAGAGTTATGTCCAATAGAGTACATGACAGAGTTACGTCAGGTCCGTACATGTGATAGTTATGTCGGTCCAGTACATATGACAGTTATGTTCGGTTCAGTACGTATAACAGAGTTATGTCCAATAGAGTACATGACAGAGTTATGTCAGGTCCAGTACATATAACAGAGTTATGTCCGGTCTAGGCATAACTTGACAGAAACATTTCATTGCTTTATTCATTCATGATAGCGATCAATGACGGCATTTTGTCTTTGTAGCGTATGTAACACCGTTGTCAATAACTCAGTCTATACAGCGTTGAATAATAAGCTGATGAATGAATAATGAACTGGTAAGAATATGGAAGGAGGCGATGGTCGGCTAATTTGAGGTACCATCCTAGGACCTGCCTGGGGACACCAAGACAAACCACGACTATCTTCGGGTAACACGGCGTTTGGAACGAGATTTCAAACAGAGGCTTCCCGAAAATGAAGCCGCAGTGCCAGCCACTCGAAATCGACGTTCAGTGACTTTGGTAAATGTAAAGGTAAAGGTCACTCCACACGCGCTTGTGCAGGCACCGAGGGGAGGCGGAGGTACAGCTGTCACCCATTCGCAACCTCGGCGCCAGAAGGAGGTGGGTGGTCAGCACGACGCCCCGGCCACTTTACCCGTACTTATTGTACAGGGGGCTGGGTAGGCCTTGGGGCCGGTCTGGACGGGCACGGAATATCTCGTCCCCCCCCCCCCGGGATTCGATCCACTACCGACTAGTGGCTTGGCGATGGTGTCAATGATAATGCAATTGTCCGAAAAAATTTGACAAGAGTAATACAAAGTGATGTCAATAGCTGTTGATGATGTGACCTTTCATACAGTGGATATAGCTTATTTGATTTTGCCTGCATCCTGCAACATTCATGAATGGTATTCAGTTAAACAGCGCTCTTCAGTCGGTCCTGGATGGATGACTTTAACCTTGTCGACGTATGTGATTACGTCATGTAAAAGAAGTGCGCCGTCTAAAAAGGCTAAGTAACAAGTTTCAGAAGTTATCAGCTGAGTTCAGAAGGCACCGTAAGAAGAACGTAAGCCAATTTGTTTCTAGGCTTCTAACCCTACACGACTCGGTTAACTCCGTAATGTTAGAGGATAGGGGCCGGCAGACTGCAGTTCTCTTCCCGGCAATAGACCTAATGTCGCCCGGACGTGCTATCACAAACTGCGGCTGACAGCGTCAAGAAAGAAGAAGGAACCATAATATTATGAAAATACGAATTTTTAAGAGCCTCTACGGTTTTTTTATGACGGTAAATCCACTGCTCAAACATTTTTTTTTCATGGCTCGACAGCCCCTAGTGGGCCAGGGCCTCTTCATTATCGAGGCTTCACGATCACACTCAGACACACCACATTCGGTAGGACTCCTCTGGACGAGTGATCAGCCCGTCGCAGAGACCTCTATCTGGCACACACAACACTTACAAGAGACAGACATCCATGCCCCCGGCGGGAATTCGAACCCGCAATCCCAGCAAGCGAGCGGCCGCAGACCCACACCTCAGACCGCGCAGCCACTGGGATTGGCGCTCAAATATTATGCCCGAGTTAAATGTGATAAGAGTCTTATATTGACATTCTGAGACCTACAATAACATAATTGACATTTATGTTTAAACGTTTTTATAATATTGGTGGCAATCAATGGGATAGCACCCGAGACCTTTAGGACACTACGTTAGTAGCCTAGGCATACTGTAGCCACTGCATCATCGGGGCGCTGTTAACCGTGTAAATAAACAGACTTCAAAACCATAAGTTTGTATAACTCAGTTTGCCTATCTATTCCCATATTATATAATTACCTATTTGTTGGACCAGAGGGTTAGGATGAAATTTGGGCATTTAGTAAAAAATTTGGCCGTCAGATGGTGAATGAAGTCTCGAAGAGATTCAATATTAACACATACGTTTCATAGCAAATAAATAACACGAAAATATCTGCTCAGTGTTTCCAATCCTTGATTTCACCACTCCGCTCCAAATAATTCTGTGACTGATTAATGGCTTATTTGGTTATTCTTAGCGATCCCACGAAAAAGTAAGGTTTCTCGCGGGTTTCCTAGTTATGTATAAAATCAGTGACATGTTGGGCTTTTTTTCGCTTTTGCGGAGGGGGTGCTCAGTCGGTTAGTGGTCGTGATGTCAAGTCCCAAGGAAGCCCACGTGGGTTCTCTATTGGAAAAAATAAAATAGGGCAATGAAGTCGAAAAAGATTTTTGTTTTATGAGATGTGTTGTCTTTGATTATCGATTATTACTGTTATCGATATATAAAGCATCGATATTTGTCCCCCATCCCAAATTTCGTCTTTAAAATGTTGTAAATTGGTTTATTTAAAATTTTATTCCACCAATTACTACTTCATTGAAGTTTTTAAAATTCTTGTTCACAGGTCAATGTGAGTTTAATATTGCACTTACACACACCCCCGAAACGTTGACAGATTCATATTTGAATACACGGCGTCACACACCAAATACAGCAATGTTTTTCATGAGATATGCTTCACATCCGTCCAAAACAAATCAACTGTATTATTTGTCACTGACGTTCTGCTTAACAACAGTCAGTAGCTCGCAATATGTAGCGTCGAAAGGTACAAACGGTGAAAGTCCCGGTCCACACCATGAAGACATATGGGGGGGGGGGGGAAGAGTTAAAGCTCCACACATTCTTAACCTTGGCACTAGATGGAGGTGAGTGGTAAAATCACGCCATAATCGTTTTGGCCCCAGGAAATAACCCCGGTAGTTGTTGCATAGGAGGCTGAGTGGGCCCCAGAGCCGGTCTCGACGTTTTGGAAAAGAAAAAGAATTTCTAGTCCCTGCCTGCAATCGAACCCCGGATCGTTCAGCCCATATTCCGGCTATTTTGGCGTCGAATTGTAGGATAATTAGTGAATAATGAATTGGAAACATGTGGAAGGGCGTGGTAAAGTTTTAATTTTAAGTACAGCACCAACATCTGGAGCGACTGAGGTAAACAACGAAAACCCTCAATCAAGATAACCTACATCCACATTTGGACCCGAAACCTTCCGAAGACGAAGCGGGAGTGGTGCGGTCTAGTATACATCTGAAGGAGGCAGCGGAGAGTGGAGTTGAGGAATGACTGAATCCTTAATACTGCTGTTTTGTTCAGGAAACTTGGTAATTACTTGCATTTCAGACTTCACAATTTATCATCCTCCTAAAATGAGTGACTATGTCTACAAGCTCAAGAAAACTATAACTATGTATAAGCAAAACTAAAAACAAGGACGCCCTGCATAACACCTCAGTAGCAAACACATCAAATGGAATTTCACAGCCCGAAAGACACAGCTGCATGAGTGACATATGTTTCCTACAGTTACTTACACCAGCAAATAAACCCAGACGCCGACGTAGACTGACACGTGCAACAAGATAGTATAAACAATTCATAAAGACCAGCAAATTAAACACACTGAAATACTAAATAACGAACCTGATGTGGAATTCCTTCTCTTGACGTATGTGAAGCTTGTTTTGATTGTTGCCGTTTCGCTCCCTGCTGTATATTGTTTTCTTGGAGAAGGCTAGAATGGAGCAGTTGTCGTTGCTAGTAGCAAAGCATTTAGAAGGCGCAGGGTCGTGCCAACAGGCAGTAACTGAACGAACCGCGCGCTTGTCTGAATGTTGTCCTACTGGACCGGCTTCTACACAT
Source organism: Reticulitermes speratus (assembly GCA_021186555.1). Lineage (NCBI taxonomy): Eukaryota > Metazoa > Arthropoda > Insecta > Blattodea > Rhinotermitidae > Reticulitermes > Reticulitermes speratus. Next base: position 9,867,673 of record JAJKFL010000012.1, read on the forward strand.
AAACGAAGTCAACAGACGATTTGCGCATCCGCTATGGGGGAAGGGATTACTACGCGACTACCGATATTGAAAAGGAAAGTTGCCTACCCAAACATGTAATCGCGTGTACATCAAATATATGATCATAGCTCGTGACAATAGTGTTTAGAATGTGCAGATATTCCCACCATAAATTCGCGGCAACAGTTGGCACTATTAAATTAACTGTGACATTCAACTCTGGTTAAAGGAGCGTCGATTCAATTCGGGACGTAGGAAACTAATTAAAATTAAATTTAATGTTGTCCAGAACTGATACAAATATTCATTCAGATATAAGGAGTTTTTATTGTGCCATGGCCAAGGCGGTTAGTCGCCGGCCTCTCACCGCGGAGGCCCGGGTTCGATCCCGGGTCCGTCCATGTGGGATTTGTGGTGGACAAAGTGGCACTGGGACAGGTTTTTCCCTGTACTTCGTTTCCCAATTTCATTCCACCGGTGCTCCATTACACGGAAAAACGAAAAAAACTAAGCATCCTCATCACAGGGTTGCACAATAAGCCTCAAGGTTGCGGTGTGTCCTTAGCTCCTGCTGCGGGGCTCTTCACCACAAAAACAAAATACGCTGAATAAGACCAGCGTCAGTAGGAACTCCAGCTTGACCTACAGACAGCATGTAGAGATAATGAACACAGCTCAGTAACGAGGCAGTCTGGAGGCTTATCTTCACGTGTGTGTGGGTAAAGTAACCAACCTTAGTCTAGAAACTCATGTTCACCTTCGCCATGATTACAAAACCTGAAGTAACAACAGTGACAGATTATAGGTCATTATTATAATAATTACGACTTCATTTTTATAACTTCACAGGTCGGTGTAGTGGTAATGCTAAACAATACAATTCGGAAGGTGCCGAATTCGAATGTAGTCGGGAATAACGACTACCTTCTTCAGATTATTTGCGATTTTTCTGCTTCTGACGAAACATCATCTTGTGGCTTCATTCTCAGTCCGTAACTTCTCACATCTCACTGTCATCTCCCTGTCTCATCCGATGCTAAATATCATCAAAAGTAAAAAGAAAGTCATTAAATAGCCCAAGGATGTACCATTAAGGTAACTTTATGCACGTTCTTTCCGCGCAGTGCATAAAGATCTACTGTCGATACTCTGTAATCATCCGCACGTTAATTTCCAAAACCACCTAACTGTTTTCTATTAAATTTGATATCAGTTTCGTACTCTACAAAAGTCAATCAATTATATATTATTCATACCGTGTATATTCTTACAATCAATATAATCACCAGCAAATACATTTAATAAATTACAATTCATAACAATTATTAAAACTTCTACATGTTTCGTGTTATTGGAATTTTTCCTTGACATAATCCTTTCGGTCGCACTATGGCCTGGGGTCGACCCAGCCTCTAACAGAAATGAGTGCCAGGAGTATTTCCTGGGGGGATAGGCGGCCGGTGCGTAGGTCTGACAACCTTACTACCTTCATGTGCCGATTGTCTAGAAATCTGGGAGCCTCAACCTCCTGGAACCCTAAGGTCCTGTCCAGGCCTGTAATGGATTGCTCTACCTACATGCTTCGTCAGAACAAAGGTATATAAGCCAAACACGTTAGTGTAGGTATTACACTGCCCGTATTAAAATGTTTCAAACGTTAAAATTCTACAATATATAAAAATTGATAAGATAAAAATTACAATATTGTGGTATTAGAACTATAAAAGTGAGCAATTACAGTCACTAACTGACAGCCTTCACTGTCTACAAGACATAATACTTTCAAATGAGTCAAGACATACATTTATTCAATATAGTCTTCTCGGGCGCACAGCCGCGTCAATTCGTTTGAATACAACGTTTCGGGGACTAGCTCCGTCCCCATCCTCAGGCAAAACTGATTTTTTGAGTTTTGCCTGAGGATGGGGACGGAGCTAGTCCCCGAAACGTTGTATTCAAACGAATTGACGCGGCTGTGCGCCCGAGAAGACTATATTGAATCATGTCGCCGCGAAAGTTTTAAAACTTATAACATACATTTATACTTCACCGTGGCTTGGTATATTACCACTTCTATAAATTTAACAGACCGAGCAAATTGATGCATCAGTAATACACTCTGATCTGTATTCGGAAAGTAACCCGTTCGTATCTCGCACACAGCATTCTGACAATTTGCTGTGGGTTCTCTTTATCTGCCCGAGAAGCTAGTACCTCGAAATAGTTTATCCACACCCTTACTTATCCTTTCCCATTCATCACACATTTAGTCCGGAAAACCTAAGTGCAGAGGAAATTTGGAAGCCGTATGCATAGGCAGGAGTATAATAATGAATTAATGTTTAATAAAATAGCACAGGAGAGTGTATTCACTTGTGTAGGATGCAGTGTTTGTTTTTGTCATTATGATACGGTGGGAATGTAGTTGTGTAGGATTATGATACGATTTCTTGGACAGGTAAGTGACTGTCAGCTTCTCAAGATACATCCCATCCTATGGAGAAATCATCCTCTCGGCCTTTTCGTCGCTACACAACTTATGCAGACAAAACAGTACCGTCAAATAACCCAGCAACATTCCATCTATAAGCCAGGCAGACAGTAGAAATGTCAACAATCTTTCTTGTATCAGGCAGGTCGATTCAAAAGAAGCTAAGACGCAAAAGATACACTCATTAGCGCAGTAGACTTGCTCCTCGTTTTGCAGTAGTAAAGTTGCTATAGGACGAGCTGGTCCCTCGTCCAGAGGAGTCCTACCGATTGTGGTGTGTCTAATGTGTGTGATCGTGAAACCTGGAAAAATGAGGCGGCCTAGGCCCCCAAAGGGCTGTCGAGCCATTAAACAAAAAAAAAGTTGCTATAGTGCAGAAGGACCTTCCAAAATAGGTCTCAGAGGCCGCTTGTGACGTGTAAGATTTCTGACATTAATTTTAAATTGAATCAGTGCCATTCGCAATAAAGGGCCCACGCATGGGGAAAGCCTTATGGCCTGTAGTTGCAAAATCTAGTTCAGACCCAAGTTCACAAACCGGTCGCTTTATCCCCGAACGAGCTACCGGTACCCATTTTACCGGGTACGGGGGGGGGGGGGCGACCCGCAGAATCGCTCTGGACGTTTTGGAGAACGGAAAATCTCTTGTCCATCTCGGGAATCGAAACCCGGATCGCCCAGCCCATAACCTAGTCACTAAAATATTAGCAAAGGCGTGGATGAAAGGATAGTATCAAAATTTATGTCAAGGAAATAGGATGGGATGGCGTGGACTGGCATAATTTGCCTCAGAAGAGGGGCCACTGGGGGGCTCTTGTGAACACGGTAATGGAGCTTCGGTTTCTATAAACTGCGGGGAATTTCTTAATTAGGTACGCAAATATTAGCGTTTGCACAAAGGACGTCGTTACATGCAGCAAGTTTTTTTTTTTTAACTGCATCTCTGTTTAAGAAGACGTGATTTCTCGTTGATTACTTTTTAAAGAGCTGAAATGTATTTTTCTGTAATTTATTCTAAAAATTCTACGGTCTTTCGTAATTGACATTTTGAAACAGTCAAAGAAATGCAGTCATAGACAGGTTTCGCGGTACTTAGACGTGAAAAAAGGACAACTACTGTGCCCGCGGACATAACCTTACGTTGGCCGTATAAAATGTCCGCTCAGAGCAGATCCCAGTCCGTCGCAAAGTTGCCATACTGTCGGCAGTCGCCGTGAACAAGAGGGCTCGGTGGTCCACGCCTTTGCACGGTGCAGTCCAATTGGCTGGCACATTGTCAGGAAGAAAAAAAGGACAACTTGTACGTCATAAGTCTACATTCCTGGCGCTATATGCGATCACGGCAGTTTCGAGGCCACGTGTGAGCCAGTGGTCTGAAGGCCACGTACAACGTACATACCAGTTGTTTGCACACGTCAGCTTCGATTATCAAGCCATGGGTTCGTTCGTCGTTGGTGTGGAACATTGGAGGTAACGGTCTGCAGCACGTGCCGAAGTATTAGAATTTTACCCGGGTCTGACACCCACGTTTCACCCGTACGCGACTTCCCTCTATTCTAACTCGAATAAAGCCCTATCTATTTACAATCCGCTGTCGTGCCATTAATGAAACTTACTGTTCACGCATGAATGCCAATAATCCTTCAATGAGCCTTCGCTTTTCTGGGATGTTAGGCGGCGTAGGCTGGTAATTGGTTACCGACGTTTCGGGGCCCCTTGATGGTCCGATCTTCAAGGACTGCTTGGTCCTTGAAGATAGGACAGATAGAATAAAAATTCTTGCGAAAAATGAATTGTCCGGGACAGCCCCATATGTTTTATATAACGATTTGTATCATTTGAGCTTGTCCCAGTGACCGCGCGTCTAGGCATGTGCCTGCGGCCGATCGCTTACTGGGATTGTGGGTTCGAATCCCGCCGGGGGGCATGGATACCTCTCTCTTGTGAGTGTTGTTTGTTATCAGGTAGAGGTCTCTGCGACGGGCTGATCACTCGTCCAGAGGAGTACTGCCGAGTGTGTGTGTGTCACTGAGTGTGATCAGGTGCAACAATAACCATCTACGCCTACAGTGAGTAGGTAGAAGAGGTCAGAGTAAGAAAGAAAGAAATAATGATTTGAACGAAGCACAACCGAAAATTAATTATCTGTGCTACTGGCTCAGGTTCGTCTGGAAGGGTGCGGAAAATCTCGCCCCACCGGGATTCGATCCCCGGACCGTCCAGCCAGTAGCCAGTGGCTATACCGACTGCGCTATCCCACTTTACACATTCGGAAAACTAATTTCAAACAGCAGTCTTTCTTGAATAGTTGACAGACACTCCCGACTTTTTGTAGCTCTCTAGCGGCACATTGCATTCTAATGTTTAACCCATCAGACAAGTAATCACCTATACGGTGTTTATAACATGTCGCCATACCAACCGGACACATTCAATTACAGTGATACCCAGTTACAGTAAGTAAAGTCAACATATTTCGGGCAACACAGACACTACGCATAATGACGCTATTTTTGCTCCGACTCGGACAACATCTGCAGTTCCCCTGACATGTTCATAAAGAGTTTCACGAAAACAGGACAGTTAGAATCTGCCGCTGAATAATGGGGCAGCCAGATACAGCAAGCTTGATAACACGGTTCCCAGGGAAGGAATTCTTCCTCATGGCTTCAGGACTCTGGACGAATTCCGCGACATCTGTATCGGGAATCAATCAACAGGTCTCACGTAAGCGATTTAGATATTCAAAACACGATGCACTACGAATTACCTCAGCGTTGTGTCTATCGCTGCCCACCCAGAAGGCTGTACACTAAGTACAGTAAACATGCTTCACGTGCCGAGAGACTTGATCGGAATAGTTATGACGTATTAGTTGATTCACAAGCTTATTGGATCACGTATTTCATCTGACAGCCTCAACACCATCATTATCAAGATTAATTATTATTAAGATTTTTTTTAATGGCTCGACAGCCCCTTGGGGGCCTAGGCCGCCTCATTTTTCGAGGTTTAATGATCACACACTTTTTAGACACACCACATTCGGTAGGACCCTCTGGACGAGGGACCAGCTCGTCGCAGAGACCTCTACCTGACAACACACAACACTCACAAGAGACAGACATCCATGCCCCCGGTGGGATTCGAACCCACGATCCTAGTAAGCGAGCGGCGAAGACCCACGAATTAGACCGCACGGCCACTGGGATCGGCATTATTAAGATTATTAAAATTAAAAAGGACAACATTGTTTCAAGACAATGAAAACATTTGTTTTAAATACAAACCAAACAAATAACCTCCAGCATACTTCTACGTAACAGAAAACATATTTGAGCTAACGACAGAGAGAGACAAACAATATACCCCTGCTTTGCTTCTTACAAAGGTCTGATTCTTCCCAGATATCAAAATGTTAAAGCAGGCCAAATAGCTTATCTTCTCTGAGCAGTTCGCTCTTCCAGTTTTAGTTATTTCGTGTGGGTATTTGACGACGCTGTCGGTACCGCAGACTATAATACAGGGTCGTTAGTACGATGGCTCATGAATGGGTAAGAACTCGGAAAGAAGTGGCTGGGGACTAACGGAGGTACCAACCTGGCACATGCCTGCAGGGCTGAGGAAAACCACGTAAAACCTGCGAGGATAGCCGCTGTCCGGCCCGTTTATAGTTGGGTACCTCCCACACACAATCTACAGCTTACCACTACACCAAACTGCTTGGTTAAGTCTGTCAACAGTGTAGAGATTTGTACTTCATTCAAACTATTATAATTTTTTAGAACTCCTTGAATGGGGGATTCGAAACGTTGACCACACTGTTCGGGCTGCCTAAGATGGCGCGGTCACTGAAAAAATGCATATAGAAGAGTCGACCGCACGAAATCTCATACAAATCGGTCTAAACAAAACCTTTTGTTATATAAGTTACTGCGGCAAATACATATGAGGTACTAACGCACAGATTATCTCGTAAGATTAGATGGGCCGGAGATGTAGCACGCACTAAATTAGAACTGCCTGCAAAATTCTACTCTGAAAAGCGGATAGAAAGAAGCCACGTCAGAGACCGAGACATAGATGGGAGTGTAGCATTAAAACTGAGCTTTAAGTTTACAACGTGTCAGGATGTAGGCTGGATTCATCTCGCTCAGGTTATGGTTCAAAGGTACGCTCTTGAAAACATGGTAATAAACCTTTGGATTCCATAAATGGACGGGACTAGTTGAACAACTATCAACTTCGCTTCTCAAGGACTTTGTTCCGTGGGTTAACACCGTCAAATTCTCTTCTGCCACTATTCGCCTATGGAAACTTGCTTGAAATTTACGTCCAGCCGTTAGATACATTATGCCAACGAACTCACTACACTTTCAATGTGAAGGCTTCACATTCCATGCGCAGCTCTCAAGCTATAAGCAGACACACAGTTTGGTCTGACATACTCCATGCGAAAACCTCAAGAAAACATCACTTGGAAGATACAGGCGTAGATGGCAGGATATTAAAATGGATCTTGGCCGTGCCATAACTCAGGCGGTTAGTCGCCGGGCTCTCGCCGAGGAGGCCCGGGTTCGATCCCGGGTCAGTCCATGTGGAATTTGTGGTGGACAAAGTGGCACTGGGACAGGTTTTCCCCTAGTACTTCGGTTTTCCCCTGTCAATTTCATTCCACCGGTGCTCCATTACAAGAAAAAACGAAAAAAAATTAATCATCTCCATCCAGTTGCACAATAAGCCTCAAGGCTGCGGTGCGTCCGTAGCATCTGCTGCGGGGCCCTTCACCCCCTCCCCCCCCCCCAAAAAAAACTCCTTAAATAGGGTAGAAGTGTATCGACTGGATTCACCATCAAGATGGTGGCAGGCTCCTGTGAACACAGTAAGAAACCTTTGCGTATCGACTAGCGCCACATACTAGCTTATCACGAAGGGCTCAGCTCCATGCAGTCAGATGGGCTCAAATAATCAGGCCATTCAGAAATGGACAAAAACGTGAACCAGATTGCCTTGTTCTTTTGCGTCAGAGGTACCAACATTCTCACTGCACAACCAAATTCAAGGACCACAGGACGGTGGCAAATGTAAACGACACCTTGACATCGCTCACCATTTCCGGTAGCAGAATCCAACCAACAACCCACCAACAAGAACCCATGCTAACTGCCCCCAGTCAGTGTTCTTTACATTTCAGCACATCACATATATTTTTCATACTTTCAAATCGTATTGTAATCAAATAAAGAATTAAGGAACTTCAATTTTTAGGGCATTCAACTGATACCTGCATGTAATTTAATCATAATGTTTTTATTGCGACACGCATTTAATATTTCATTGTCTTTAATACTCGTACTTACCTTCTAAAATTAATAAATATCTAAAATATAAAAAAGCTTAAATGAATGGAAGTCTATGTGCCCTTGAGAATGAGTGAATGATGGACGCAAGTCAGACTAATTAACATACTGTAGACATATTTTGAAGTGACCATTTTTTTTCTTAGCCTACTCGAGGACAGGGACAGCACTGAAATAACAATTAAAATATGCACACGTTACAGTCAGGTTTCTTTTACCTTACACACATCGTTACTGCTTACTGCTACATGTGCAGCAGTTGCCATCTCCGCTTCGGAAAAATCGCTAACAAGATAAGGAAAGTCTCCATTCTAAGGAATTTTATCAGGAAGACGGACTAAAATCAGAGAAATAAAAAGGGGGAAATTCGGGGACAAAATTAGTCAGGGACGTAAGTCTTACTTCGAGGATAGTCCTCGAAATTCATGGACGAATTGCTGTAAAGGGAAAAATTAAATTAGTTAAAATATCAATGTCTTAACGTTCAGCACATAATAAATAGCCTCGGTGTCTGAACTATCCATAAATTAAATAATTTACATTTTATTCAGTAAACTACAAGTTGAACGTTCTGACAGAAATAGCTCCATGTTAGTTTTTACAATAAACAGCAAGACAGGCAATCCGTGATTTCAGGCTTCCGCCGCGATGTTCACGAGATCTGAGCTCGACGCTGCGTTATATCCCAGAAAAGCGCAGATCTCCAAGACAAGCAACGTACATATAAACGTAACATTGAGGCGCGTTCGCGTAACCATTGTTGCCGCGGAAAAGCAATAAGTATTACATATTGTGTGTGTCTGTAGCCTTAGTTATTCAGCATCAAATGCGCATGCGCCGTATTATAGTCATCTGTGGCCTATATAGCTGTGCCATATTTTTCCACATTATCTCATAAACGGCACGATTTTCGGAAAAAGGTTATTGAATATAAAATGTGTTTTGATTTTCTCTACAACTTTTGTCTGAAACATTTCTCATTCTAAGAAGAATTCAGCGAGATATCGTCATAAATGTATCATACGAAATGTACGACTCGTACGTCTTCACGTAAAGTACCCGTTATTCTCGTCAGATTCTAATGACACTAGAATTTTCTCGACAAATTTTCGAAAAATACTCAAACATCAAATTTCATGAAAATCCGTTAAGTGGGAGCAGAGTTGTTCCATGCGGGCGGGCGGACATGACCGAAGCTAATAGTCGCTTTTCGCAATTTTGCGAAGGCGCCTAAAAACTGCCTCACTCCATGATATACTCCATGATATCGTAGGATTCATCCCAAAACAGTTAACAGGAAGTCAGCTGTACTAAGAAACCCCCTATATTACGTACGTAAATAAAAAAATAAGCTACGAAACACCATAATATTAAGCCGCCCTCTCTGAACTGCACAATTACCACGTGAAACACTTCTTGGAACAGTGGTCAAGACACTTGATTTACTGTTAGGACAATACTGTCCAGTATTCAGGGTGACATTTCACTTCTCTAGCAACTGCACTGACGCAGCGCCATCCATCAGCTGTACATGACCAAACCACGGTAATCATACACTACATTCCTAAGCATGGTGTGATGTTGAACCCGGCAGTTAGCCTAAAATGAGGTTAATGATTGGATGCTTCTTTCAGTTTAACGTCGTCAAAAGCTGATTCCCTTCACAGAGAGTAGAGGATGTCACCCGACATGTTACTCTGATTTCATACAAACGTATACGACATACTGAAAATGGGCAGAGATAGCGCAGTAGGTATAGCGACTCACTACGGGCTGGACGGTCCGGGATCGAATCCCGGTGGGGGCGACATTTCTGCACCCGTCCAGGCCGGCCCTGGTACCCACCCAGCCAATGGGTCATTCCCGGGGGTAAAGTGGCAGGGGCGTGGCGTTAACCACTCACCCCCACCTAGCGCCAGAGTTAAAGAAGGAGTAGAGCTATACTTCAACTCCACCTCTGTGCCTTCGTGGCAAGTTATAGAGTGAACTTTACCTTTATAGTTTATGACATACTGAAATGTACTCAGCAAGAACCCTCGACTAACGAGAACAGAATGTTGATAAATGATACCAATTTAAATAAAAATGCCATATTTACCTGAAAATGAGACAACCCCCCTTCACAATCTTAAATTTTCAGGAAATATCTATAAAAAAAACAAGTTTACTTTTGTTCATGATTATAAAACAATGCCCCCATTTTTTCGGATAAAGAATTAGGAGAAAAAATTTCCATCTTCTATTTGATTAAATGCAATATCGGTGTTCTTTCTTTACTCAAGCCGGAAGTCATACTGTACCCGTTACTGTTAGTTCTGAGCTATATATTTTCTCATTTCATCACCTTTGTGAAGCCAGTACAGCTCAGTTGGCTACAAGTTGTGCAACTGAGGAATTGTGGTTCGACTCCCAGCAGAAGCAAGAGATTTCTCTCTTCTCCAAGCATCCAGTCCAGCTCTGTCACCCACCCAGCATCGTACTTGAACGGTGCTGAGGACTCTTTCCAAGGCAGTACAACACTCAATGAATGAAGCTGACCCTCACCTTCATCTAGTGCTGAGATTAAGAATTACTGAAGCTATATCGTTACTCCCCCCATATGCCTTAAAAGTGTGCACAGGGGCAACTTGACCTTGACCTACAATCTTAGTACTTAGCATTAAACTAAGCTGAAAGTTTATAAGGAAAAGTATTACACATAAAAATGTAGGTAATTGTACACAGTTTGTCATGTCAGAAATGAAGTTTCTGTGACTGTATGGCATTTGAGTCCAAGCCCAGAGACAGCTTCACATTGTGCAACTATTCGTATTGTGTGTTCCAAGATCTTTGCACAGCACATCAAATCCATAACAAACATCAACCTGATGGTGCAGAGCTGTGGTTCCTAACTTTTTTAAGTACAAGGGTCCCTTCTTAGCTTAAAAAAATTTCATGAGCCCTCATATATTAACAGTTGTACTTTACTTAATTGAGAAAATACATAATAACAAAAAATATTACAATCTGAGAATCATTACTTCACGTTTTATTCATCACAGTAAGGATAATAAGATAACAGAAGAAATCAAGCACTGGTTGACTGGAGAGCTACGTGAAGTCAAGGGCCCTTCGAATAAACCTGTTGCCCCCCAGGCGTCTGTGCACCACAAGTTGGGAACCACTAGTGCAGTGGTCACATCATACAGAAACATTATTTTTTCTTTGCAAGTCTCCCATATCCCCAAGAACTTTATAACCAACTGATGGATTTTCATGAAACCTGATATATCATCATGCCATTAAAGACCCCACCTTTCTAGTTCCTCATTTCCCACCTTCAGTAATACCAACATGGCGGCTAAGGGAGAATTTTAGAAGCAGGAATGGCACAGTGCCATGTGCTGTAGGATCATGGCAACTGGTATGGAAAAAAGACCTTCAAAAGCTATGCAGCTTTTGTAAAGCTAATGTTTACACAGAACGGAGAATGAAATATAGCAGCAGCACAAAATTACAAAAACAGTGGGGCAAAACTTTCAAGATTATGTCTCGCAATTCAACATAATCAGAATTAGCAAGACTCAAAATTATGCACTGAAATGGACTACAATTCTTGTATCTATGTAAAAATTATAGACCCCAAAATATCATGGTAAGCTTTAATCTTCTGCTTATAATGAATGCCCTTGATATATGCATACTGACAGACAGCAAGATACAGCAAACTGGCTATATTCTCGCTGCCATGGACATGTCTGACACAGTCACTTGTGGAACATTCAGTAAAAGTTACAACACTCACAGCAGACTACATCAACCAGATGAACACAGGGGAACAGGCAGCCAGACAACTATGGGGGAAGGATATAGACACTTACCTTTAACAAGGTTCTCTTGAACCACAGCAGTGGGAGAGGGGAAAGTGGTGTGGGAATTTGATGGGACTACTACAGTGACTAGGTTGGACAACTGAAGAATGGTGGTTCGATTCCTGGCAGGGGCAGGAGTCCTTCCTCTTCTCCAAAACATGCAGACTAGCTCATAGGCCCATCCAGCTCCTGTTCAGTAGATATGGGCAGCTCTTTCACTGGGGTTAAAGCAGATAGGGAGTGAAACTGAACACTCACCTCGATCCAGTGCCGAGTTTGAGAATGCATGGAGTTATGCCACCACTCCCCCATATGCCTTCATGGCGTGCGCAGGGACAGCTTTACCATTACCTATTTGTGGAGCAGAGAGGATGGATGGATTCAGATAATGTTTGGCATATGAAGAGAAGGGGATAAGGCACAGATCTGACAATACCTTCATGTGTACATTTATTTAAAGTTTGTGTCCTAAAATGCAAAAACATAAAAATGGAACTAAAGTGATGAAAATCTCACAATATTATACACAAATGAAAGAGAGTGATAAGACATGTAACTTATTATTCTGAAAGTGTGATACCACATTTTATCATTTACAAGAAGTAAGTACATATATATTTAACTGTACATATTGAATTCATTTGTACTCATTTATATATCTCAAGGAATGTAAAATATTGGCTCTCACTCTGTGGGTGCATATAACAGTAATAGGAATAAAAATGTCAGTATTCATGCAGGCATTCCGTACTTTAAAACTGCATTAACTGAACTCATAAACCCCTAAGCTCACTCTGTAATGTGTGTGTATCTGCCTACATACTGGTATATTCATTAACAATATGACTGTTCTCATTTTAAATTTCATTACATCCCTCTGAAACAGTCTGACTTCATAAACATATAACAAAACGAAACAAGATTATATTACAGTTCACATCGTTACTCAGTTAAGTATTTATGAATAGCCTGCTTCAGCAAATTAACCGATATGCACAAGCAATGGGAATTAAGGCATATTTTATCAAGTTTATCACAGATTTTAATAGAGATATAAGCACAAAATTTAATCACAATCCCTGAGTATGCCAATGATACTAGGTCATATCTACTTCCTCATTTCATATATATAATAACTTTCTTATCACTACTGTCAAGCGTGAAATCTGATGACTAGAATAGCGTGACATATCACAAGGCTATTGTAAGTCTTCTAATATTGCACATACAATTATTTAACTGGTGGAATTATAGGTTTAAAATAAATAAAAGACTAGAATACGTACAGAGGTGCAAGTCAGCCATGCAGCATGCAGGCTTCGTATGCTGTTGCTCCTGAAAACAGATGAACCAATACGGGGACACTACTCGGCAGCATATCCTTTCCCAGATCCTCAGTATAAGGAGCTACTCAGGCAGTAGAACCTCTCCTAGTTCCTTAGTACAGGGGGGATACCCTGGCAGCAGATCCTCTTGTAGTTCCTCAGTACAGAGGGCTACTCTGGCAGCAGATCCTCTCCTAGTTCCTAGGTAAGGGAAGGCAACTTGAGCAATGGATCCTCTCCTAGTTCCTCAGTACAGGGGGGCTACTTGTGCAACAGATCCTGTCCCACTTCCTTGGTACAGGGAGGCTACACAGGTCACAAATCCCCTCCCAGTTCCTTGGTACAGGGAGGCTACTCAGGCAGCAGATCCTTCTCCTAGTTCCTCAGCACAGGAAGGCTACTCTGGCAGCAGATCCTCTCCTAGTTCCTCATCACCAAATTCATCCTCAAGCTGATGCTGAGGTTTGCGGCCCACTGATGTGTGAGGCCTCTCTGCAAGGGGACCCAGCGGATCACTGTAGCTAGCATCTGTAAACAACAAGAAACCATGTCATATAAGGCATCAAAAATTGATTAAATGAACCAGGTTAGCTGCGTTAGAACAGAGACATCCAGGGTTCACTTCCCACCAGAGGCAGTTACTTTTCTGAAGATTACTATCTTCTGGAATGTGATTTTGTGTACTCTGGTATAAATCAGCCAGGGTTTCAGAGGAACCTTCTGGTTCCATCTTCAAGGTAGAAGATGTAGGCTGCAAACTCCTCATAAATACCAAGTTTCTACCAGGCGATGCAACACCACCACCCAGAAGGCAGTAGTCTACACAGTTGCCAAGAAGCCTCCTTGCTATCCAATTTGTAGTGGAGCTTCTTTTCCCATGCACTACCAGCTGTAGCATTAGCACTGCACATTTTGTCCACAAACTGTATTCATGGATTGGGTTTCATAGGACTCTCACAATAAATGGTGATTATTTCTGTGCACAGCATTAACTGCTTGGTGTTTGTACTGGAGATGCTGGGTTTTTTGTGATGCAGATACTGAATTTTTGAATATTATTTAGAATAACTTCATGTTTTAAGTGGCCTTCCTTGAAAAGCTGATAGTTACTGAGCTGGTCAAGAAATTCCCTGATTTTATGGAACTTCAAGGACAAACACAGCACCTGCAAAAGCCTGGACTTTAGTCTGGGCAAACGAATGGTCCACAAACCCATAATAGTCTTTAAAACACTTGTAATGTCCACCTACATTTGTCTCTCCCAACTGGTCTCATTCATCAGGCTTTTCAAAAAGGTAAACGTAAAGTTGTCCCTGCCCACGCCATGACGGCATATAGGGGTGTGGAGTAGAGGTACAGTTCTGCTCATTCTTGAACTTGGCACTACATGGACATGAGTAGTCAACTTCATGCCCAGGCTGCTTTGCCCTGAGAAAATACCCCAGTACCCATTTAACAGCAGGCTGGGTAGGCCCCAGAGCCAGTCTGGGTGGTTTTGGAGAAGAGAGAATCTCTTGCGCCTGCCACAGGGTCTTCAAATTCAAATCTAAAGTCAGAAACCCTCAGTGACACTTCATTCAACACGCTATGCTTTGCACTAAAGGGCTGTCAACACCTTACGCAACACCCAACAAGCAGGACCCCACCTGTGAACTAGCTGACTGCTCACTCAACATATTCTCACCTGTCCTACAAATCTGAAGGCTCTCTGCACTCCAAATGTAACCTGAGGACATGATGACTAGGGACAGACCTAACACTGTACCTAATTACGTGTACGTTCCCAACACTGTCGAAAACCGTAAGTTAAAACCATGGTACATTTTGACAGCAGATTCATAACTTACAGGATTAACTTGTGCCAAGAATCCATGACAGAATGTCACCATGTTGCTTCATCATAAATACCTCTCTCAAATGAAAGCTGAATTGTCTGTAATACACAGAAAGTACTGTGGTTGTTAGAAACATTACTCTCTGGGTTTTAAAGAAACCATGACTTACATAGACCTCCTGCTTAAAAGCAGCCTTAAATCACATTACAGGCTTGGAATTTGTTACATTCACAAATGTTTTACTTTGTTAAAAGCATGAGGATAAAATCAGGAAAAGGAAACACTGAATCTTACTGAATCCAGAATTTAAGAACTATACCTAGACTGTCAAGTTCCCAACTAATTTCAGTTTCCCATACACTTCAAATTATGGAAGATTTTCCAGCAAACCTCAAACCAGAAATATCACACAGTTAAAAAGAAGCTAATGGATACTAATAACATTTTCCTAATGCAGCACAAAGCCTATCCAACCTCAATTACTAAACTTTCCTACAATTTAGAATGATGCATTAGTAACCAGCTTTATTTTCTTAAATGAAATATCAAACTCACCAACATCTCTATGCTGAATGGTGGGGCTGTAAGTCTCACTGGTCTCGAGTAGAGCCATCTTGTGCAGCCGTGACACTTGTGGGGGCACGGACGGACTACCACGGATACCTGCTGACAGCTGGGATGAATCACTCAGAGGACTGTTCAATCCTCCACGTGATGAGCGACCACTTCCACTCCGCAGTGATCCTGTAGGCACAGTTATAAACAGGACAACAGAATACATCATTTAGGCTAACACACACCGGCAACAATACATCACTTTTATTAGAATGAGCGGGGCCCTTGTTTTATGCCTTTTTGCTTTAATGCCCTTTGCCAATACTTCTTAATTTAAGCCCTCTCATTTTCAGTTTTAATGCCCTGTGGCTGGATGCGCTCTTATGCTAACCCCCACCTATTCCATTATTTCTTATGGGATAGCATTTTTGATTTACACCCACTTTTTCAGGAATACAACTATGGTGTAAAGGAAGGGCTTGGTGTATACTTATTTAATAAGAAGACAGTTCACAATCAAATTTTACACAGTTGGCACACCTAATATATTCTATTATTAGTGGTCTGCTACATTTTTTGGCTATACATGAGCTGTCATCAGACAATCCATTCTTGATGTACACAGTATTCAACATGCAGTTGGCAGCTGTCCTATGGGAACTGTGGGATCCCAAGATCTACAGATAAATTTACATGGATGATTTAGGAAAGCAAAGAATATAACACACTGACCTTTTTAAGATACATTTTATAATTCTTACAGGACAATTTACATTCTAAACTTTCATACAGAATACTTCTCCGCACACACATTAACTCTTAAGTACAGGAATGCACTACTTGGCAACTGCATGAGAGACTATGCAGAGTAACCAACCGTATTACAGGTAACAGTCAAAGCTACTCACCTGGCCGGCTGCTACCAATCCTCTCACGAACTTCTTTAGCCTTCTCTGCTTTCTTCAACTCTAATGCATATTCTGTTGCTTCCTTGTGACCCAAATCTCTGCAGAGATGAATGAGGAACTTCAAACCTAAGAGAATGAAATGCTTTGTATCTACACATGCATTAAAAAAATAACACATGGAAAGCTGGGATACTGCAGTCAGTACTGAGTCTAGGCTACAGTCTGTACAATCTGTCGTCCGAATGCTGGCAGAGGAAAAAGGTTTTCCTCTACTCCAAATATTCAGACTGGCTCTGGGGCCCACCCAGCCTCCTATCATTGGGTAACAAGATGTGACTACTCATCTATATCTAGCACTGAGGTTAAGAATGAGTGAAGCTATATCTCTGCTCCCCCAATCTACGTTCATGGCACAAACAGGGCCAACTGTACTTTTACTTACTTTATGACAGTACAGAATCTGATAAGACAGAAAAACAGGAGAAGCCCTACTCTGAACATAACTTAGGGCAAAGCAGTGTAATACGCATAATCAAAATCTCATTTTAACCTTTTACAGCCTAGTGGTTACTTTAAGTACTCTCTCATTTAACATCCAAAATTCTATGCAACCGAGAGTGCATTTATGTGTTTTGCATGGATCTCATCATAATCATAACCATAAATTACTCATGTGACCCTTAGTGCCAACAGTCTTTATATCATACAATATAAAATGACACTCACATTCTATATTGTCTGGGAAACGAGCATGGATGTCTTTATATGCCTGTAGTGCCTGGTGATAATTTCCAATTCTCCGATGACAGGATGCACTCATCAGTTGCCATTTCACCTCATTGGGCTGCATAAGAGCTGCACATTCAAAGTAGCCTAATGCCTTTTCAGCCACTTGATGCTCAATGAAATAGGATCCTAACCAGTCCAACACCATCAAGTTGGATGGGTAGTACCGGAATGACTGAAATCAGTAAGTATGATTACTCAGCACACTGATCAAGTCATCGAAGCTAAGAAATATAGGATCTGGTAAAAAGTTCGCCTTAAATAAAACACATATTTATGCAGAATCCATAATGTTCAAAAGAATCACAATATGATCAATCACTTAATGGCATAAAAGCTGCATGGAAACATCCCAACCACTGCTGAAAGGCAATACCTTCATAAAACGTTTTTGTGGACAAAACAGGCATAAGAAACTCCCTCATCCACCTTGACAATACAGGCAGCAAGTTCTTTGTAAGTGTCAGAACATATCTAACAGACTATACAGCATCACGTTCCAGAAGACAGTGATCGCCAGACATAATAATCAATTGCCAGTGCTAAGCATAACAGAAAGAAAAGTAAAAGCTAGAGTAAAACCTCATAGTCATATGTTCCTGGAATGCATGTCCGTGTAATTCACACAGTCAGTTTCTTCAGTGCCATTAATTTTTCTCCCATTTCAGTGGTCAAAATTCCCATAAGACACACACAATTTCATCAAAATTTCCTGGGTTTTCTGCCACCTTCAACTCACCTGCCTTTATTTCCAGCAGCTGTCTACTCTTATGAGTTAATTATAATCTTGCAAGCACCATTTAAGCTATCACTGTATGGCTCATTTCAAGTTGTTTGTTTGTGTCTTGTCATTTAACCTGTTAGTGAAATCTGCTGTGAACACTTCAGCTGTTTTATTTGAATCTGTGTTTGATAAAGCATGATGATAACACAACACGAATGAAAAGCTATTTTCTTTGAAAATAAAAAAAAAACTCATCATATTCAGTGATGTTGACAAACTTGTGAGGGACTCAAATTTCTTTGGTGAAACAACTTGAATTATGAGTATAAAGTCCGAAAATTATACAAAAAACTGTACATATGTAAATATATGCATGCTGCTTATTCTGTGTGAAAACTTCCATAATGTTTGACAAATGATTTTAACTTGCATCAAGACATTATCTGTTTTTAGTCATAAAAATGTTCATACATTGTTCATTAATTTAACATATTCTGAAGCATTCAAATTAAGTACTAAGCCTATGATTATGGCATTTCTTACAATTTCACCATTTTCCATCAATCCCAAGAGAAATGTTATACAAGGTTCTGCTGTACATATTATCCATATGCAGACTTTGCAATAATGCATACCTCATACAATTTGGTGTACATAACCTAATACACATAAAGATGTAACTTTTCTATTCCTAGTTTCCTACCATGCACATAACAGACAACACCCAATAAATTTACTCCATGGTAACCATGGTTGTTACAGCAATGTGCAAGTACTACAGTAGAGTTCTTGGATGTGCTTCAAACCCTTCTCCCAATGTGTGTTTCTGTTTAAATTACATCAGTAAACTCTTAATTTCTTAATTTGAGTGTCATTCCTGATTTTAAAAAAGGGGTCTTTCTGCTTTTTACTGACACACACACAGACAAGACAGATTTCTGCTGCACAGTCAGAAATTACTTTTACTTGTTATTTAAATACATATTTTTGTGCAATGAACCATATCTAAGAAAGCTGAAAAAGTTTAATTTGAACTAATTAAAAATAGATATTATATAGGACCAACCTGCTAAAATTAAATTCATTCAATAACTGTTAGTATAACCCCAACCCTGAATACCAAATTTAACTGATATCTATTAAGCACTTTTAGACATGAAATATGCAGTCAGGGCAGACATATCACCCCATTTTATGCAACTTGTGCCATGAAATAAAAAAAAAAAAAACTAAATGTAACAAGCAATACTAACAACTTACATCAAAATGGTATTGGTATGCCTGCTGCTTATCTCCATCATTATCATACATTTCTGCCATCTTGTGTAGAACTCCTGGGTCAGTCGGTACAATTCCAAGAAGCTGATGGTACCTGAAAACAACCACAATTGTATGGAACAGAAATGGATAAAACCACTACTGTACTCCCAAAGAGTAAAAGATAACCATATGAAATTCCAAACGATCCTACTTTCTTAATCCAACTTCTGGCACATGTAATACCCAACATGGAAATTGACTCAAGAAGGTTAACTTCTGATCTAAGTTTCCTGCATAACATAATTATGGACTCCAAGGGTATGAGATGTGAGGATATAATGGGTCAGGTTCATAACCAGTTGCAAGTTTTCATTTCAGTAGCAGTACTTCCTATGGTTCTACTATTAACAGTCCATTAATTACTTATTAAACATGCCTCTTATGATGATATATATATCTTTGGAATGTATAGTATTTATGTTTTAATTTACATTTCACTGGCATTGTAAGAGCCATGTTTAATAAGTAATTAACGGACTGTTATGTATATGTGTATGTATGTATGAACAAAATGGGGAACAGACAATATCACAAGAGGAAGACTTGTAACATATATTCTACCATAATTATGAGAGTTAAATTGGAAGATTATCATGTGATGGAGAGGTAGCACAGATGAGTGGAATATCAACACTTGGAATATCCAGCAGGTTGACTCAAGAAGTAATAAGCCTAACTTGTATATGGCAGGTAGCCAGTTCAAAACCTGGCCATAAGTGTGACTACCCTGAGGTTTTTCATGATCTTACTCAGTCACTCACAGCAAATGCCAGGCCAGTACCTTAAGTTAGATCATAATCACCTCCTTCCCAATAAACTGTTACCCCCAAATTTTACTACTCTGTAGTACTGGGAAATTTAAAATCTCTTTTCCCATATGCATAAAGGTTAAAGCAATGCCACAAATTACAAAGATAAAAATAAATGCATATAATCACCATTCTGACGCCTGGTCCACATCCCCAAGAAGCTCCTGGAGGTGTGCCACCTGGTAGAGCACCTGTGGATGGTGGCGCACAATAGCCTGCAGCTTTAGAAAGCAGTCCAGAGCTTCTTCGTACAGTCCCAGCTGTTTGTTCACAAGGCCTATTAACATGCATAACCACATGTCTGTCCTTCATCTATACATAAAACCTCCATAACTTCATAATGGAGTCTGATATATAAGAACACCCAGACTCCTTCCATGACAACAAAGTGAATCAATGGCAAAGTTAAAAACCAACCCCCAGTAATTCAGATCCACAGCACCAGATTAATTCTATTGCGCTGTGGAATGACAGGAGTAAAACTTGGTGCTACTTCATTTAGAATGCCAATAACAAAAATACCGTGTTAAGATGTCTAACTATTGTATGCAAGGATACTATGACAAAATTAAGCATTTAAAGTGAAAGTTAAAAAGAAATGTGTTACTTAGAAATTACTTTGTGACAATGAATCCTAAGTAACTAACCAACCCCAGGCAGCAGAATCCTTCTTGCTAAACTAACAGTTTATAAACTGGATATTACATTACCCCTACAGGGTTCAATTGCATATTTACATGAACCAACCACTGGTTCTTCCTGTCCTGTGCAACACGAATCCAGTCCACACCCACACATCCTGTTTCTTTAAGATCTGTTTTAATATTAACCTCCACCAAGTAACCTGCATCAAGTAATAATGCTCTGACTTGCATTTGGGAGGTGCCTCGTTCAAAACTTGGCTGCGATACTGATTATCCTGACGGATGTTTTCCTCAGTCATTCCAAGTAAACACTAGGATGGAAGCTCAAATTATGACACAACCACTTCCTTCCACATCCTTTTCAATTCATTACTCATAAACCATTCTATCATTCAACACTATGCAGTCTGAGCTACTGACAGCATCATTAAATAAACCATAAAAAATAAAAATACTAACAACCTACCTACATTCACATCTCCCTTCAGATTTTTAAATTAAAATTCTCTGTGTATTTCTCAACCCTCTAATGCATGTTAAATCCACAACAATCACATTCTCATTGATTTGACCACAATGTGAATGTTTCACAGTAACAATATCTTCTCACCTAGATTGTACAGAGCCTCCACACATGATGCATCACTATCCAGAGCACAAACAAACAGTTCCTTGGCTTTTTCAATGTCACCTCGAACTAGACTACAGTTTCCCAAGTTCACAAATGCTGCAGCATTGTAGCTGTCTGCTTGTCGAGCCATCTCCCCATATTTTTCTGCCTGATCTATATCACCTTGCTGTAACAAATCAATAAGTGGATATTATATCATCTGCTGTTTCCTGGTTCAATGAAAAATTTTACGTTGGTTAGGGACTCAACATTTGTCTTTCTTTAGAAGCACCTGTTACTAGAACAGTGTTTTTCAACCTTCTTTGCTTGTAAAAACCTTTTGCATGATTACAAATTTTACAAGACTACTTACTGAACATATTCCTTTTTCCACACTTAAAAATATACAGTGCACTCATTCATTTTACTCATTTTCCGTAAATCCTGCCGGGAGTACAAACTCATGTGGATGTGGAAATCGTCCCAGTTTACAACACAACCAAAACAAGCACAGCATAACATACAGCAACACAACATATAATATAGAATACAATTCCAGTGGACAAGCACATAGTAAGTGTCATAAATTGAATCACCATCTGTATGAATCAATGGCAATGTTTTCCCTCTTAGCAATGTTTCCATTTTCATGAAATAAATGAAAATACTTTGCTCAGCTGTAGTACACAACATACACTTACATTCTAGTGATGTAATTCAGTTTTCTACATAATTATTACCAGCAGATGTGAACATAAATCACATTTGTAGTCCTACAGATCTCCTTGTGTTATAATTGCCTGGATTTTATTTTGTGAAGAATTTACCGTATATTCTCGAATCTAATCCGCACCCAGTTTTTGGCGACTTCTTAAACGAAAAAAAGTTAGTTCGCGATTCTAATCCGCACCTTTCCTTCAACCACCCCTTGCCCACGGGGCAACTGATTGAATAATATTGGATGTTACCAATGCGTTAAAATCCGACGCTACGCCTGTGGCCGATGAGTCATACCGATAGAGGCGGGGCCTTTCACAACAGACGTGCGCAATCTCGTCTGAAGCCAGCTGATCTTTAGTTGTTGAAACGTGGGAGGTGCTTGTTCCAATTTGTCGTGTACCGTAGTTATGAAAGAGGGACACCTGAAATCTAAACGACTCTCATATACGGCAAAGTTCAAACGTGAAGTTATTCGGTGCGCAGAGGAGAATGGAAACCGCAAAGCCACTGCAATTTTTGGAGTTGATGAAAGCAACGTTCGACTGTGGCGGAAACTGGGTGGAGAGCATGGATAACGATTCAGTTATGAGTGATGACGGCGAGTCTGATGAATAATAAATTATAATAATAAATAATAAAATAATAGATTATTGTATTGTATTGTTCTTACGTTGTTTATTAATTACGTTAATTACGTTATTGTTATATTGTACAGCAGCTCAATCATTTTTCCAAAATCCAGCTCTAGACCGCGAATCTAATCCGCACGCGAATCTAATCCGCATCTGATTTTTTAGCCCTCTAAAACTGTAAAAAAGGTGCGGATTAGATTCGAGAATATACGGTATTGCTTATGAATATGTTAAACATGTCAGACATACCCTCAACATTTCACATTTCCACATGTTTATGATTATTCAGTCACAAACAAAATTTCACATGCCTGGCAACACTGGTTCATTATTTAATGCTGTCTAACTGAAAGCTGACAAGAATTTTTATATGACCTCCATCTTGTTATCTTACATTCCACAAAAATATTACATTAATAAAAGATGCACATTTGTCCCAATATCCTACAGTTAGTGGAGTTAGTGTCATCCTAACTTCAAAAGTTTACACATCTGTCATGCTGTTATTAGGGCATAGGGCATTGGGGTGTCCTCCAATGGCATATGTTCACACTAACTTTTGTGAAAATCTAAAATCATTCAAAAGCTGGAATGTGGGCATATACAGATGCCTACAGAGACTGTAAAATAATCTCAAAATCATACACCTTTTCTTTTTATAAAAGGAAAACAGGTAAATAAAAAAATTATAATCTGTATCTGAACAGGCAAGATTAATAGTTCAATTGTGTTACACATTAAACGTTTCCTGTTCGTACAGTTAAAAAAAATAAGGGAAGCTTGCCTCCTCAGACACTACCATTTCTGGCAACTACCTCTGGGTTGTTTCATGAAGCTAGTAAATGATTTGTACTCATCACCAAATATTATTTGGGTGATCAAATCAAGAAGAATGAGGTGGGTGGGCATGTAGCACATACAACGGAGGGGAAAGGTGCATACAGGATTTTGGTGGGGATACCTGAGGGAAGGAGACCACTAGGAAGACCCAGGCATAGATGGGAGGATGATATTATAATGGATCTTCAAGAAGTGGAATGGGGAGGGGGGGGGCATGGACTGGATTGATATGGCTCAGGATAGGGACAGGTGGCGGGCTGTTGTGAATACGGTAATAAACCTTTGGGTTCCATAAAATGCGGGGAATTTCTTGACTAGCTGAGGATCTGTAAGCTTCTCAAGGAGGTCTCTGCTCCACGGAGTTCGTTGGTATTAGTCCGGATAAAACTAAATCTTGAATGTCAAGATTATTACACGTTGAGAATTTGATAAGAATAAGCAGGAACTTATGCGTTTACACAAAGACCTTCACAAACTAGATTACCTCCCTCATCAAATCACAAATTACACTACAAACAAACACATCTGACTTGAGGTGTTATGTTACGAATCAAACCTCGAGACTTGATACTAGGTTTTCCCCAGGTCCTAACTTACCAGGAAATGGATGAAGGCAAGGTTTGTAGCTGCTGCACTAGCTACTTTAGTCTCTTTCTTCTCAAATGCTCGAAGAGCATCAGCAGCTTGAGATAATTCCTTCTGTTTGAGGAACATCACAGCTTTGTTAATTTCCAGATCACTAGCAAGCAAGGAATGACTGGAAGTCTTGATTGCATCCACACACCAGTTGTACCCTGTGAGCATGTACACACATGATTAATTCAGGGCACTCTTGATTTAATGTCGACAGGTAAAGTTGTCCCTGTGTGCACCATGAATGCATATGGGAGAACAGAAGGTAACTCCACTCATTCTTTGCCTAAGCACCAGATGACGGCAAGTGGTCAGTTTAATGCCCTGAGCGTTTCACCCATGGCAAAAGCACCACCGATGCTCACCAAATAAGATGCTGGGTAGGCACCAGACAGTCTTGATACTCTGGACAAGAAAAGATCCTTTGACCCTGCTGAGAATCAAACCTTGATTCCTTGGTTGTCAAGTACGTAGCCTTGTCACTATACTAAGCCACCCTGGCTCTTTCGTTATTGAAAGTGCCGGCACAGCAATCCCATGAAAGAAACATCCTACTGAAGACCCAAATGGCTACCCTAAACAAGGCTTCCTGTGAGGCCTCTCTTCTGGGATGTTACACAGTGCTTGTTGGTAATTATTTATTGAAGTTTTGGGATGGCCTATCAGTAATATCATTGACAGTCAAGCACTCTATTCTTCCTGGACTGCCTGACCCTTGAAGATGATACAGACAGGCTGTCCCACAACATCGATAAATTACTACAAATGTGTAACATCCCAACAGAACAAAGGCCTCAACTATAAAACAGCACATGCCTAAAATCATGCAAGGCTGTCTGTGTTTTAACTTTATTTTAAGCCCCAAGGTTGGACCACAAATTCCCTTCAACACACAAAATATGCAAATGGAAAAGAGAGGGAAAAATATGTAATAATTGCAAGGTCTGTGTGCTCACTTAGTACTGCTAGTGATATAATGAAGGAGGGGCAAATGACCACACAAAATGTGGGAGACTTAGGCAGAGATAAATGGATAATACTAAAATAATCATAAAGAAACAGGGTGTGAGAGTGTGCATTGGATTCATCTTAGACAGGACAAGAACAGTGGCAGGCTCTTGTTACCACAGTAACGAACCTCTGGGTGTCTTACACCATAAATATGTTCACTAGCTTACTGGCTAGCAACTTTCAAGGACTCTGCTACATGAACAAGTGATTCTGACACACTATCTTTATGTTTCATAAGTAATTTAGTTACTTTAGATATCCCAACTGCACAGACGATTGCACCAATCAAAACTAAGCTACAGGATGGCCAAAAAGTCCCTGTGCACCTGTCAGAAGTAGGATACAGGTGACAGTGGAGGTCACAGTGAATGAATGCACAATACTATGATGAGAGTGCAGAGTTGGAGGAGGTTGGGACCACATGACAGAGGTAACGCATGCCACCTGAAATGTTTTATGAATGGGACTTTCCCACTTCCAACACAGTGCAGCATCCTTCTTTCACTGGTAGAAAGGGACTTTTCAGCTCACCCTGTATTACTTTAAGACAAAGTAAAACTGGTCATTGTACCTGCACTGAAAGAATCTTCTATGACTGGTGAGATGAGTTTTGCTGCTGTGAGGATACTCCGCTCTGCCTCCTGCCTCAATCCCCTCTCTAGCTTCCGTAAGGAGTCAGTCTTTATTACTTCGAGAATTACGTTCGATGCAGGATCATCCTGGGTCAAGCAATTACAGGAAAATACAACAGCTACTTCCAATAACCTCAACTTTGAATACACATTGTTATGTCTGATACTTATCCTTTAGCAAAGAGGAATGTGCTACACATGTACTGATATTCTTATTTGCTTGTTGGTAAGGCCAGTACCACTTTAGGCAGTCTGTCTAACACCAAGATCCCTTACATAGCTTCATCATTACACCCAGTTTTGCAATCTGACTTATTTTGGCATTCATTTAGGGAAGTACTGTCTTGAATTTGTTCAGTCAGATTAAGTTAAGTCTGTCATTAAATTAGTAAGCTTGTTTAAATTATCAGACTGATATAAAATAATTAATTGTCTTTAGAAATTAGGAGTGGTGGCTAATTCTTATGTGAAGAATGTGAGTAATTATCACAGGAATTTATGAGACGAATGTGTGGTTTATTGGACGGCCAGTTTATTTATTCACATCATTTAGTACATCTGTACTTCTGCTATGAAACTCCTGCTGAATATCTTACAGGACAAAGACAGATTATGCTTCTGTATAAAGATGGAAATGCATATTTCAATGTTCATTGGGTTATTCAATCTGGGCTCCTTGTACTAAACAGTTGGGCAATTTATGGACAAATTTAGTAACTGAATGAAATTGGCTATGAAAAAATGCCAGGCTTGCACCAATTACTGCAAACAAACAAGCCAGTCATCTGAAACACCAGACCTAATATTTTTGGTACTTACTGATGTTGCACTGTATTTTTCATCATCATCAATGTTAAGGGGGCACTCCAGTAGCATCTGAAATCCACGCTTCATTTTATCCTTTTCACCCAGTGCATAGTAGCATAAGATCATGTGAAGGCCTAAAACAATGGTACATTCTTTTTGTTTTACACTTAAGTTAATATGGTGACAGGTATTTCATGAACATCACTTAAGAATCAGAAATTTTCTGTGCCCTGAAATCCTCATGGGTGAACATAGGTAGTTATAACATTTCAGAGACCTGCTCTGTCTACTGTTATTTGCCATGAAAGCTTATTTACTATACTTGAAATTCCATTGCGATGATGCAGTGTTAATAGCTAATATTTACATGTGCTACCCAGTGTTATCAAAATGCAGCTCTCCTTCAGCAAATCACAGACATGCAAATTACACAAAAAACATAAACATTAAACTAAACAGGGAAAATAATACAAGTAGATGTGATGCAACATGAAATATGTTAATCATGACTATTATTTTGGACACTGTGCCTCATCTTGGGGTTTTACAAGCACAGCATTTCAGAAATTGAATCTGTCCTCAGTATAGAAGTTCATAGACCTCTTAGAGACAGCCAGTCTGATGCCAGCCTCACTCAGCTGAGCCCTTAGAAACAGCCAGCCTAACTCCAATCTCAATCAGCTGAGCCTTAGAAATAGCTGGATGTCTCCAGACTCAATCAAGTGAGCCCTTAGAAACAGTCAGTCTAATGCCAGCTTACCTCCAATCTCAATCAGCTGGACCCTTAAAAACAACCAGTCTGATGCCAGTCTCACTCAGCTAAGCCCTTAGAAACAGCCAGTCTCACTCCAATCGCAATGAGCTGGGCCCTTATAAATGGCCATCTTCATTCAAATTTAAATAAGATGGGCACTTAGAAACAGTCAGCATCACTCCAGCAATCTTTGTAAGAAGCCCAACAATGTAAGAACTTTTATACCTGATGACAGAAACAAATTCAGTTTCCAAAATGTTGGATTTGAAAAAATCACAAGAAGACTGACAATGTCATGTTTACTGTAACACATTATCACCAGAAGCATTAAGACTTAGAAAAAAATCCCTTACCCAACAGCACAAGGCAAATGGTTACTGAGGATAAAGGCTACTAAAATTGAATGCCTTTGCTGAGGAAAAATGTACACAACAACGGTAATATTACCTGAGGCATAGTCTGGCTTTTCTTGCATGATGTCCTCAAATTTGGAACATGCATCACTGAATTGTCCCATCTTCACAAACGCGATGCCTATATTATGTTTGATCTTCAACCTGCAGCATTAAAAACATGTTCTGCAGATTCTCCGACACCTCACTATAACCCATATCCAAACTGGACCTCATTCACGTTTAAGTACCACAGACTCAACACATATTCTTTGACGTCCAAGACACAAAGCCTCCCACAAACCACAAACGCAAAATAGAAAACCAAAAAAAGTTATAAATATTTATGATATCAACACATGGATCCACAAATACTGTTAGTGTAAAGTAGTAAAGCTGTCCCTGTGCACACCATTACAGCTTATGAACCTAACGTCCTCTAACAAGCACATCCAAATAGCAACCAAAATTAAATTTCAGCATGATGATTTAATGAATGATCCCAATTTATTTACACAAAATTCACTGAGAACACCAAAAGTTCCATCACACGTACAGAAAGGCTTTAAAAATAAAACTCATACACAAAACAAACTGAACTTCAGTTTTAAAACACGTCGAATATAAACCTGTTTATATATTCAGTAGCATTATATTGGTCCAAGACCTTTCTCTGCTCTAATTCATCATTCATTCATACACCACACTACCAGCAACAGCATACAATACAGAACTATGTAGAGGTGAGGGGGGATCTTACAGTAATCAACCTGACATCTGTGTTACTGAAATATGATCCAGTGCCACAAGGAACATTTATAGCATCCAGGAGAGTCCTGTGTAAGTCACTGGCACATGATACAAAGGCAAACAGTACTATAGTGGCCGGCATTAAAATAGTCCCGTCGAGGTTACTGCCTATGAATGCAGTGTTGCCACACGAAAATAAACAACACTTGATTCTATCGACAGACAGTGTGCAACTAAATGGAAGCTATGCCTCAGGGGAAGAACTGGCAACAATGCAGGGAGGCGGGGAGCAGGGGTGTGAGTCAGCCGATTGCCCTTCACAGGACTATTTTCGTGCCGGCAACTCTAGTAAATATCACCAGATCTTGGTATGTTTCTAAGCACGTTATTTAACAATGCTGTAAACTGCTCAGATCATATAACAATAATAACAGATTAATAAATGGGTATGGAGCATTGGTGGAATGATGACTGGGAAAAACAGTACATGGACAGAACCATGTCCCAGCGTAACTCACATGGACTTCCCAGGGCTTGAACCCAGGCCTATGCAGTTACAGGCCAGCAACTAACTTCCTCAGCCAGCATAGGACCCTCTTGGTGCATCAGTGACACCTGATACAAAGGCACAAAGTACAAGAACCTAACCTGAGATCTTCATGTCAATGGCATAATTTGCAGGCACACAGTACAAGTAACCAAACTGGGACCTTGGTGTATCGTCGGCACGTGACACACTCAACCAACCTGAGATCTTTGTGTGCTGTGGGAACATGATCCAAAGCCATGTTGTACATTTTAAGTGCACGACTGAACTGTCCCAGCTTCAAGTAAATGTTACCCATATTCACTTTCAGCCTGTCTGCATTGTTAAACATCCTGTTTCTTGTGATAACTTGGTAAGTGTTGAGAGCTTCAGAGTACATCTCATTGTTGGCATACTGGTTCGCCAAATTGAAGAGTACCTACAAAGAAGAACACTATTTACCACATATTTCCCACCTCCTCCCAAACTGTACTACACAATTCTTGGATGCATATCAGGGGACTGTTTTGAAATTGGAAACGGAATCCAATAATAAATGCTTGGCATCTGGATGAAGACAGAAAAACCAGTAAACCAGGTGAAATTAGGGAAAGAATGGTATGGACCCACCTCATGTATGAATTTCTTTCACAGCATAAGAAATGAAGATGTACAGGGCATCTCTTTTATCATGTCCCAGAGCACAGCAGCTGTCATGGAAGTCCCAGTGGATGCAGTATTTCTATGTGATTAAGTTGCTGTTATCAGGAGCACAATAAAAGAGACACCTGTATAAACAGCTACTGGGGAGACCAATAACTAAATGGGGAGATACACTAGCACCAATTAGAATCAGCTGCATCTCATTTCAAGCATATTGGGGACCCAATTTTATGCTTTTGTGAACAGCTGGTAGAAAAGGAAATTTAAATTACACAATTCATGTATGAAAAAGAAAACACACTAAAGTGTGAATAACACAATACCCCACAAGCAGATGGAACTTAGGTGGTACAACAAATTTCTTCCACTTGGCCTGAATAACGATACTACATGGCATCACATTCCAGCAGACTGTAATAAACTTAACAGTCACTACTGTGACACCCTGATATTTCTTAATAACCACATTCACAGAAAATTACACTGCATTTATTTATTCACAAGCCTGACACAATTTGTGCAGTTTTCTAACAGATGACATCATTTGGACGTACTGAAAATGTTAGATCAAGATTATGTGTTTCGCTGAGGCCTGCTTGCTCTTGCATGCGGATCAGACTGCGCTCCTTGCTAGACGCTTCTTTAGCTCTATCCAGTGCCAACCTCTGTTCTCCTCGACTACTTGCCAAACAAGATTCTTCAATCAGCTCTGTAATTCTACGCTCCAATTTTCGGGTCTTTTCTTCTGGTCTAAAATAACACCAACCAAAACTTTAAAAAAGTTAATCACACTGCAATATCATTCACTCATGCTTATTAACACAGCTAAACAAATATTAGATTGTACAACCTGTTAAATAAAAGTACAGCATCCATGTGTCACTTAAAAAAAATTCTTCAAAACATGTTATGCGTAAAGAAAATATACACAAAACACGAAGAACAGACCATCTTTAGCAAGAAAAAATATAATCATATTACCATGTGGCCAAGAATCCACCACTTCCATTACCTTGGCAAACACAGTGAATGTCAGAACTCACACTACAGAGATAATCCCTCATAAGACAGCACACCCACAATTACTATTAGGTCTCACTGCATTTTTTATATTCACACTTTTATACTTTATGTTTTTTATATTTTACATCTTCTGTATTTACATTTTAACACAAACTTCTCTTAGGCAGCACATTTATATATTTATATACAATTTATATATGTAATTGTAAAAAAGGGAGGGGGGAGTTCTTCCTCTTACCAAAATGTATGGAGTTTGATTTCCATAGCTTTCTGACATAGGCCTGATGAACGCTATTTGAGCTGAAACTGGTAGCCTGATTACATATTGCAAGTACATGTGTTGGTTGTGACTGTAGTATTGATAACAGTAAAAATATACTATTACTATGAAGATTACGGCATAACAGCCTGGAAATTAAAGCACTGACGAGGTTCTTGCTATGATGCTCCTATACTATATCATATGACATCAAAGTTCTCATTAAGCACGTGTTCCACTTGTTCTTACTGGACCCAGGAAACATCCAATCGTACTGTCATTATTCTACCCACAGACTGTGTCAATGCCTTGCCAGGTGAGAGAGTTGGATGTGCCTCATGGCAAACCAAGCCAGCCCTTATATAGTGCACATGCTTCATAGGGATGCTATGTAGACAATTCACTACATTATGGTATATTTTTCCATTTGTTTACTTTCAGTGTATGAAAAATTAGGGTAAGTACTCAGTTACAAATTTGTGTCACCAACAACTTACGAATCTTCTCGTTTTGTTTCTAGCTGTGTAGCTGCAGAAATTTTCGCAGCTTGATTCAGCGGATCAAACTGGCGCTGACCTGCAGATGAAGTGTACCCTGCACCTCTCACAGCTGTCATTGGTCTTGCAATTTGTACTTCATTATACTGACATTTGAAACAAAAACGCACAAGAATTACACACTGTCATTGAACTCTGAAGCAAATGTATGTTTTGCATCTCTCAGGCAAAGCAAAGTTAAAACATTGCCTTTAAAGACTGAACATTACTTACTGCTGTTGATGTGCCTAATCGCATGGATGTTCCTGGTTTAGAGGTGAGCTATGAAATAAAAAGAAGACATAAACACGTAGTCGTTCAAGCATTCCGGTTCTACTGGCCTGTCATCACACGATACAATAAATAAAATTCTGTGGTTGTAATTACGATTCTGTAACTTACCACTGGTCTCCTCCCGTAACTAGTCCGAAGGGCTTGTTGGAATATTTCATCTTGATCCAAATCTTTAGTGCTGAAAGCCGAGGGATATTCATTATAACCAGAATACAGATCATCACTCGGTGAGGCCAGACGTAAATGCTCCATTTGTAAATTCAAGTTTAATGTTGGCGTTTCAGAAAATGCCAATTAGCGTAATGCGAGGCAACACCACGAACGCCTAAAGGTACAGTAGTAGTGAGCTTAATTGGCACAGTATTCGTTCATCACTATTTCACTTCATTCAATATACTTGCATCATAACAAAATAATAAATTAAAAACGCAGCTCATAATGACAACTAGTTTAAACAGAACTCACTCGACCAACCAAAATTGCACGCCGATTAGTTCATCCATTCGTTCATAGATGTCACATCGTATGCCAAAATAAGATGGCGTTCACGCGCGTCTTTCGAATTAGTGCGATACATGGAACAATCACAAACGTAGACGGCATTTCCCTTTCCACACTTTACAATGAAATGGCTGTATCTGGTTATTTATTTCAATTCTCAGTACCTTCATATTGCATTGAAATTAAAATACCCTATGAACTGTGATTAGCAATAGATTGACCATACCAATACTGCCAATAAGGTTGACCCTAAATCCAGACAGACCAAATACAAATCTCCTCAACATGTTTTAAGTATTGGTTATAATTTAAAATATATAGAAAAGTTCATAGACAAACTGCCAACCTTTCATATTTTAAGACTAGTATGTAATATACAGGCATCAAAATATTCAACTTTAACAGACTCACAAGTCAGATAAAGGAAGAGGCTTGATTTAAAGCAGCAATATGAAGCTACCTAAATACTCCTTTTACTCTGTTGACAAATTTTTTGTGCTTAAACACACAAAATTTGTTATTTTTAAAAATAACTCACATCACATAATCAGCTGTATAGAATGGATTTAGTGCACCACTTGCATATTATATGGGAATTATGTTTACCAATTGTACTTGTTCTATTCAGTGTGAATATTTTATATCTGATTGTCACTTAAACAAAGTTTCAGATCCATGGAATGTATTATGTCATGTGTGTGTCTACGCACATGCAGGCGCACGTGCACATACGGATGAACATGCCTGTGTATATGCAACCTTAAGTATCATCCCCTCCACACTCCCAAAGAACGTACTAAACAGCATCATTGTGGGGGAACTCACTATAGATACCAGTTATTGATTACATACTGGATTCAAATATACAAATTAGTTCCCCCTTTCAGGCGTCTCTCCAAGTACACCAGCTCACTAAATTCTGAATCCAAAGGGTACAAACCTTTACCACTACAAATACAACAGAATATAATACTGCAGAATTTATTTATTTTTGTTTTCAAGAATTACATTAAAATCTCATTAACAAAGATGCTGTAAACAAATTTAAAAAATCTAAATTACAGCATAACCCTTGTTCTTTATTTGCAGCATCAACTGAAAAACAATACAAAATGCAATATACACACAAATTACATAAAAAACAAAGTACACACAAATCATATTTTCTGTTTGAAGCTAGATATCTGTCAATAATATGTGCAATACAAATAAGTGCAGATGGAAGTCACTACATTTCCACAATGAGGGTTGAATCTGCCAAACACCAATACTAAGGTTGTTTTAGATTTTTTTATTTCAGGCTACTTCATTTTATGTAATTCAGGATATTACTATACAATTTAATTTTAACTTATATAATATACACCATGGCTGGGTTATACTGCAATAAAAAAAAGAGTCTACTGAGGTATAAATATGAACTAGAACTTTGTTACCGAAAACATTGGGATTACTTTCACAACAAACATACCTTACCTAATGTGCAGAGCTATGTCAACTAGCTAAGATGAGTTCAGATACCTTCTGGAATGGTTAATAACTTGGTTGTAAAATTATTACTTTTCAACATTCCAATTACACAATAAATACCAACTAAATGGTTTTAAAAAAACAAAACCCTTAGCAGCTAGATGACACAGCTTAAGAAGACCAGGTTCTTACGAATAACGGACATCAATCAAGATTACACTGGGTTAGGTACTGGATGGGAGGAATATGTTTAAAGACTGTATGAATTTTAGCAACAAGACTCTATGGAGTAAGTGCATTATACACTGTCTACTCATTCCAAAAAGTCCTTCCTGCCTCATGGTAGTACATCGCAAACAAGCTGCTCCCTCCTCCCAACATCAGATCTGAAACACAAAGTCCCTTATGGTCAGGTTATATAATGTGACAAAGCAAGGGCCATCATAGCAGTGCACATGCAAGACAAATCATGCCACACAAGGTTTGAATGATGACCTCGTAAAAGAAGAGTACCCCAAAGCACAGTACTGCACGGGTACACAAATCCTGGATGGCTAAATTTTGTACTGTGGTGTCTAACATTTTCAGCACAATTAGTGAATTTTTTTCTCGTTACAAAAATTTGTATCAGTTCACATGCACCAAGCAGACAGTGCCAGGTAATGGTGACGTTTACAGGTAATTCCCAAATTATGGGTCCCCTGTATGGAACTTGCTTCATGTCACCCTTCTGGCACCTAGGATTTGAAGGTGGCTCCCAGATTCTTGAAATTTTGTGGATCCCTCCAGTACCACACCAAATATACAATGAGGGGAGTGGCCAGCACAGTGCATGATGGCAGAACTGCTATGAGTGTGCGCTGGATGAAGAAGACATACACAGTGAAATTTCAGTCTGCTGGCCAACTGTACTTCTGCCTAAAACCCATTTAATATGGTACTTAACTTGACAATTTTATTCAATAAAATCATATTACTATACACAGGAAGTGAAATTTGCAGGGTAACACAAGCATGTGGAACACTGATGAGCACATCAAAGGATTAGGCCTATATAAAATGGAACATGAGGGAGAGAGGTTGTGTGAGTAGCACGAGGAAGGAAATTGTTTAGGATCTTGTCCAGTGTTAGCACTAGTGGTGAACTTTCTTGTTTTACTAAGACATAGTTATTTGAATTGTACTACAATTTTCACAACCCCTTTTACTTCCACCACACACTGCATGCACGTGACCACAGTCCAACAACATGGAGTTATGACACGACTATAGATTTCCTGCAAACCTCAAACATTACTGGCAAGGAAACAGACTGCTTCAAACACAAAGGTGTAAATGATGGCCAGGTACACTCAAAGAGTATTAGCAGTTACTGTACTTCTGAAAAAAAAAATCCCTGACTTTGGTGGTTGGTTTCATAATATTGTAAAAATATTTCAGAAATTATACTTGAGATAGGGGAGCCCACTGCTATTCCTTTTGGTGGCTGGTATATATTGCCAGAAAAGGTGAAATAATTTTGAAAAAGAACAGTTTTCATCAGTTGTAAAATTTGGTTTTTGGAAACTGAATCAATAGTTTTTTGTTGAAGTACGTTATCAGTAATATTTAATGTCTCCTGAATGGGAATGTTTACGAATAAGTCCCTGACTTTCTGGTAAAATAATTTTCAATAAGCACTCAATACACTGTCCATTCTTAAACCACTTACATGTTGACACCCTACATCAGTGTCATTAACACCATTAATATGTAACAATAAATATTATGAGGAACTGCTGAAGCTTCCAATTTCAATTAAAAAGGGACAGTCTTCTGTGTATTAAGGTGACACACTTTGAATAAAACTTAAAATAAATGGGACAATTACTCTTAAACCATTAATCACTCTTCCATAAGCATGCATCAAGATACACATAGGCCCATATACAGGGCATACACAAAAGAATGGTGCGGTTTTAATAGTGTTCACTATTAAAACCGCACCATTCTTTTGTGTATGCCCTGTATATTAAAGACTCAAACCAACTGAAGACATAAATCTTTAACAGGAAGATACTTACATTATCCACAGGATCACCCTCACCTTCGTCGCTCACCTCATCACCGAACTCAATATCTTCATCAAAGCCATCCTCCACAAACGTGACAGTGTCATTAATACGAACTATAACAAAAACATTTTCTTTATCAAATTCAACACGTGTTTTTTGTACTGCTTTATATATGACGTCTCTATAAATTTTCTGCTAGTCTTATAAAAACTGCAGCAGTGTTAAAGTAGTAATGCTTTTATAGTGCATGCAGTAACAAGTATGTTGACATAAGACTATCACAAGCACTATCAACACAACAGATGGCAACACCCTTCTAACCTGTGACAGTATTCCATCAGAAACAACACTCAATTTTAGAAAAATATTTGAATGTGTGTTACATTAACTTATCCATGTAACATATGAATTAAACTAATACACATGCCTAGGTACCAAACCATGAAACAGTATGTCAAGCTTGGAGGTAAAGTTCCATCCATTTTTCATCTTAGCACTATAATAGTATAACATTGTCAGTTACGACTGTAATGTCACTGAAATGATGGAAAGACAATTTTTATCTATCTGTAGTGTGCACCATTCTACATGACACTTCTAGTATATTAATGCTGTCCTCGATTAACTACTAAAAGCCAGAAGATTCTTAAATCCAGACAGCAAAGTCACAGGGGCTGCATCTTTCAAGCATGAAAACTACACAACTACTGCAGCAAAGCCTAACTGAAACTACAAGACCTCTACCTGTTTCAGGGAATTCTCCATAGGTTTTCAAGTTTCGAGCCTCATCAGGAGTATATTTTAAGATAACATCAGCCTTTGCATCCTGGTAGTCACGTAACCCAATGAGTATGATATCTCCTTGGTTAATCCACACCTTTAAAACAGCACAAGACATTTTTAGCACACCTATCTATAAACAGCAATCAGGTCCACATAAGAAACAAAGTAATCAAGTTTACACCCAAGATTTTTAATATATAAACACTTTAAAAACATGAAGTATAGTAAACAGTAATACTTTGCAAGAGCTGATGTTCTAACAGTGGTGTTGACAAGGATTCAATCTTCTGGGATGTGATGCTATATAACAGGTTAGTGGCTCCCAAAGTTCCAAAGGCAGTACTATGTTCCTTCAAACTGTCAGGAATCACGCACCCAGCAACACAGCATCACATACCAGCAGACCTGAATCCTTAATTATATTTTGTTCTTTGCTTTTCAACTTTACTTTAGAATTAGGAAGGTACAAGAAAACCAGGAAGGAATAGAACTGAATTAGATAATCAGCTTCAGGTCTGCAGTGATTATGTCAATTTCTAAGTTGAAAATAAATAATGTAAAAAGATACAAAAAGGATTAGATGTTAGTAAGGAGGTTGGTACAGATGTAAATGCTGAGAAACTCAAGTATATGTTCATGGTTGTAACCAGGCTGAAGAAAAAATCAAAACAAAAAGCAATAAAATCTTTGAAAATGTGGCGAAGTTCAGATATTTGGGAACAACAGTAACAAATGACAACTGCAATCATGAAAAAATTAAGAGCAGAGAGGAAGTCAAGAAATGCTTGCTAACATTCAGTTCAGAAACTTTTGTCTTCCTATCTGCTATATAAAAGTATGCAGATTAACACATTCACTGCCAAAGTCGACCTTGGTCGATTTAAGTATTTACGTTTTAAATTGCCAGTTTCAACTTTTGTCAATCTAAAGTTTACTTTGCTCTTTTGCCTTAAATAGGCCACGCACACAATAATTTGTCAGGAAACATATTTTACATCTTTATGAATCCCTAGCTGACGTAACTAGAAAAATTATATGCATTTGGTCACATACATTAGGGTAGAAAAATATCATAAATATATCACAACATTTATGTTTAAGTCTCGAGCTCAGCAAGTGATTTGTGAGGCTGCAGTCAGTAGCGTGTTTCCTTTCTGTGAAGTTGTTTATGAGTTTATTTATACATAACGTGCAATATGGCTACTAGGAAAAGAAAATTGCTTAGAACTGAAGCAGAATAGTGGCTTCTATTGATGATGAACTTGTGAATGACAGTGATTCAGACAAAGATTGTGTTCCGGAAATATCGAGTAGTGAGGAGAGTGATGATGAGAACGACATTTCAGATTCAGGGGGTCCGGGCCCTAGTGTAGACGGGTTTTGTAAAAAAGATCATTAACCAAGTATTCCACTTTTCACAGGAAATCCAGCAGTACAAGTTGCTGTTCAAAATGGAACAGATATGATGGAATATGTTGATAATTACATCACTCCAGAAATCATTCAAATTGTTGTCAACCAGACAAATTTATAAGCACAACAACAGATCGTGACAATGCCACGACCCATTACTAAATATGCACGTAGTGAACATGGAAACCTGTGACAATATATGAAATGAAGAAATTTCTTGGTCTGATGTTCCTTACAGGTGTAATTCGAAAACCAAAATTAGAATGGTACTGGTCAACAAGAGGCATTTTACTAACACCCATTTTTTCACAAATGATGTCTAGGAACAGATTTCAACTTATCCACCAATATCTACACTTCATCGACAATACTGCAATAGGAACAAATGAAGACCGACTGTACAAAATTCGACCAATATTAGACACTGTAGTCAATAATTTCAAATCTAATTATATTCCTGAGAGAGATTTCACTTGATGAAGGCATGCTTGGTTGGCAGGGTCGTTTGCGTTTTCGCGTATACAACCCTGGTAAAATAACAAAGTATGGTATTCTGGTACGGATGGTACGTGAAAGTATGTCAGGCTATAGTTGCAACATGCAGATATATGATGGCAAATACAGGTCTTTGACTGAAACAGTGTCTTCTACTAGAGCCTTAAGAAGGGAAGGGTTACCATCTGTATCAAGATAATTATTTTAATAGTGTTGGTCTGGCTGAGGAACTGCTTCAAAAATCAATTTGAGTGTCTGGCACATTTAGAGTAAATGGTGGTTTGCCCAAGGACATGATAGAAGAGGCAAAAAAGTTGAAGAAGGGTGAGGTCACTTTTCGTAGGAAACAGGATGTACTATTGGTCACGCATGAAGATAAGAGACTCGTAAACATGATTTCAACACTTCACACTGCAGCTGTGGTAGATGACTGGAGCAGATGTACTGGTGTCACAAAGAAAAAACCTAAATGCGTAGCAGATCACAATACACACATGCATGGTGTTGATACAGCTGACCAATACCTTGCCTATTACCTCTTCATCTGTAAAACTGTAAAATGGTCTAAGAAAGTCTTTTTCTACCTTCTCCAATGTGCACTTTTCAATAGTTATGTTGTATTTACAAAATCCAACCCTAATTCCCACAAATCATTCCTAGATTACTTAGTGGATGTCACTGATAATCTTATACACACAACAGAAGATGTATCAACATCATCATCATCAGACAAGTCACAAGACTCGAGCAGAACGCCTACACCAACTCCACCGAAATGAGCCCCAAAAAGTGACCCAACTGGCAGGCTTGATGGAGAATTGAAAAACCATAAACTCATGCATATCCCTCCTACAAAGAAAGACAAGACACTTACATGAAGATGTCGAGTGTGTACACGGAAAAATATCAAGAAAGAAACAGATTTGTTTGCAAGCATTGCGGTGTTCCTCTCCACCCAGAAGGCTGCTACACACGATATCATACACTGAAACATTACTAAAGGTGTGCTCAAAATTTTAAATTTTTATGTCTTATAGTTTCCTCATAATTGATTTTTTTATAAGACAACGCACTAGTTGTTTAACATGCAATAAATCCCTGGCAATTTAACACCCTCGGGGATTTAAATACCCGGCAATGAATGTGTTGAAATAAAAACTGTAATTCTGTGTGTTGTTTTGTATAGGTGTGAAACTTGGTCTCTCACATTCTGGCAAGAGCACAGTTTAAGAGTATTCAAGCACAGGGTGCCACAAGATGAAGGAAATCATAGGAGGATGGAGGAAATTGCAAAATCAGGAGTTTTATAATTTTTACTCATCACAAATCATTATTAGGATGATCAAATTAATGAGACTGGGATGAGCAGGGCACATAGCATGCATCTGAAAGGCAAATAAGTCATACAAAAGTTTAGTTGGAAGACTGTGTCACAGATGGCAGAATAATATTAAAATCTGTTTTAAATCAATATGGTGTAAGAAT
This sequence comes from Reticulitermes speratus, assembly GCA_021186555.1. Classification (NCBI taxonomy): domain Eukaryota; kingdom Metazoa; phylum Arthropoda; class Insecta; order Blattodea; family Rhinotermitidae; genus Reticulitermes; species Reticulitermes speratus. The sequence goes on from JAJKFL010000012.1 coordinate 9,907,564, forward strand.
GTTGACAGGATTCATCTGGCACAGGACAGGCAGCAGTGATGAGTTCTTGTGAACATGATCATGAATCTTCGCATTCCATCAAGTTGTAGAATTTCTAGAGTAGCTCAGTGATTACTAGCTTCTCAATAAGGACTCTGTTCTGTGGATTTACAGCAGCATTTTTTTTTCATACTCATCTAACCAGTCTAATTACTTCAATGCATACCTACCTCAGAATCAATGTCATACAAACCACTGACATAAAACCATATTTCACGAAATACCTGTATATAAACACAACATATTTGTGACTTTTGAGGTTCCCACATTGTGTTGCTAAAGATTCAATTCTTCTGGGATTTTACACTGTGTTGCTGGTTAAAGAAGTTCACTATGTTTTTAGGGATCACAGTGTCTTCAACTTCAGAGTCAAGCAGTCCAGAGGAGTGCCTGACCCTAAAGATGAAGGCATTATGATCCTTCAGATGTTGGGAACTATTTACCTAACGACAAAGTGTAACACCCCACAAGATGTGGATCTTCGTACCATATTTACCTGCATAATGTGCACAAACCTACTTACAGATAATGAAGAGCACAGATAGCTCAGTCAGGATAGTGACTATGCCATGGACTGGAAAACCATGCAATCTGTGGTCAATTCCCAGCAGGGACATCTTTAGACAATATTATGCATATGCAATTCTGCATGAGTAACTTTGGTGTCCAATTCAAAACACTCAGACTAACAAAATACACAATACTGTTCCCAGATGTCTTACTGTGTTATCCTTCATTAAGCAGCAGGCTGCCTGAGACACTGTATACCAGGATCCATTACACAACTGTACTACAAAGAATTGCCTACATTTTAACTGTTTTACTTTTTTACACCTTTCTACTGTGTGCATAAGTTGTTGGTTTTGTGCAGTGTTGCTTTCATATGACTCCCTGATGATAATCTCTTGGGGATCGAAACATGAAGTAGTGTTCAACATGATACTGTAATATAAAAATCTGGGAACAGTACTGTGCATTTTGTTGGTCTGAGTGTTGTGAATTGATTATCGACATTGCACAGAATGAACAATATAAAGTTTAACTGTGGTATATAAGTAAATGAAATCTAAGTTCAAACTTTGCTCCAAGATACATTTTTCCAACCTTTTTTTCACATCACTGGCAAAAACTTGAAGAACAGTTACAGAAAAACAGCGCTACAGTTTTCTGGGAAGTCAGAACTAGTTGCTATAGAGACCTGTTAAATCCACAGCAGAGACAGCTTACAGAAAATTTGATACCAAACCTACCTTCTTCCTTAACTTTCCACGGATGTGACACAATCTCTTAACACCATCAAAACACATCGCTTCAAGCCTACCATTTCCTAGCATCTTAGTTACTTGAGCATATTCTGAAACATAAGAGTTATACAACTAAGTAATGCACAGTACTGAACAAAGTTATCTGCAGGTAATTTAACTCTGTAAGCAAGGATTTTCACCAGTTTCCTCCCACAGCAGGTTCTCACAGCACATTTCAACAAGAAATCAGTATGTTCACATTCACATTCTGACAACTAGTCTTAGGACAGTGTTTTCCACCAGCTTAGGCTCAAATAATTTGAGGAAAACTTTCCAAATTTTTCTTACCTTTGCTACAGGTCATGTGAAACAATTACCCTTGTGGCTTAATTCATTTAGAGCACTAGTATGTAATACTGTCATCCCAGTTTCTCCAATGTATTTATATTTAAATACAAGGTTTTCAAATTATGGTGCTGTGAACATGCTTCTCTAAGAGCATGCTGGCCAAGAGTAGCTAAGCACAAGCACAAATGGTGTGCTCTCTTCTGGTGAGTCAGACACCAGACATCATAATCCGTTACATTTTTTCCTTGTAGTGAAATGACGAGAATATGGCGCATAGTACTCGATGTATGTTATTAATTGAATCATGTGCTAAAAATTCATCCTATAGTACATGCTGCCATAAATTTCACCAAAAATGTCCTGCTGTTGATGTACCTAGCAAATCGATGATAGATACATAAGGAAAAAAATCATAGTACAGGTCAGTGTTGGACATAGAACAGAAGAAAGAATATACTGACATTAAACAAATTAGACAAAATTGGGTCTTTCTTAGAAGTCCAAGGAACTCTTTGACATGTTTGGCTGCACAATCACTGGGATCTGCACACAGAGCAACAAGATTTCTAAAACTGCAACCATATAAGATAAAGGTTGTTCAGAGACTCACTAATCCTGACAGTTGTGCTAGGATTTGTTTCTGCAATTGGTTGTTGTGATCCATGCATGATGCAAATGTTAACCCAGAGGTGTTACTTGCTAGTGATGAAGCATGACTATATTTAAGTGGGTATGTCAACACTCAGAACTATCACTACCAGAGTTCAGGCAATTCCACATCTGTTGCATGCAACACCCTCTTCATGAAATTAAGGTTTCAGTCAGGTGTGCAAGCTACCTCCAAGAGAATAACTGGGCCATTCTTTCTTAATTATACCTTAAATTCTGAATGTCATGTACATATGATGAACAGACCCTTTCACCAAGACCTGACAAATGAAGAAAATACATTTACTGCATGCAAGACAGCGTACAGCTCGCACAGCTATTGGTTGCTGCTAGCATTAACCTTAGGCGCCTAATGTCAGGTATACCTGTCATGCAGTGTGATGCTCAAAATGCTGAACATCTGGTATTGATGACAGACATTTAATGGCCTCCTTATGCACCTCTCATTTAAATTCCAGTCTCCAGCACATCACACCAGGTATTTAATTCTGGTGCCAAGAAGCTAAGACAAGTGTTTACTGAGTAAGTTATCTATCAGTGGCCTTCACATCACCCAGATTAAACCTCTGTGATTTTTACTTGTAAGGCATGCTTAAAGACACAGTTTATGTCAAAAACCTGCATGCAGCAGAAATGAAAGAAAACATCTAATGAATCATATCAAACATTTCTCAAGGAATACTTTGTCAAGTGTTTCAAAATGTGTTGACAATATGTGAAGCTTGCCTGCAGACAGAGGAATGTCATTTTGAACATCTTCAGTGATTTAAGGTAAGAATAATTAATGCACTAATGTTCAGTGATGAGAATTATTTGTGGTTTGCTGCTGCTGGTGGGAAGGAAGGCTTGCAATTTCTTGGCTACTGTGCTGGATTTAGTGGGGGAAAACTTCAGGCAGGCTTGTACAATCTGTAGTATTTAATTATATTTCTGGCCAAACATTTATGGAAAACTTTAGCACCACCTGTTCACTTCAAATTAGTGGCTCAAAATGACATTCAAAGATGTCAGAATCTATTACTACAATTGTCACTCTATGTGCCAAGGCAGTGATACAGACAACATTTGAATACAACCAAGAGCTGTGTTATAAACATGAAATGCCACACCATACCGGATGAAGGTATTTGTGGTGGAGTAACAACAAATGGGTTAGCAACACTGATAAAGTTATGAACCATCATATGAGATGTGAGAATAATCATATGCAGTAAACTGGACAGAATTAGGAAGTAAGTGATTATGCTCTATTCAGAAGCAGCAGCATTCATAGAAAAGGACTAATACAGACCAGCAAATCTGTCAAGGCAACATACAAACACAAATCACACACTGTCATCATTCCATCGTGCACAGACTGCCTCCATGAAATGTAAGATGTGAACAGTGTTGTTACCAACATCTAAATATGCAAACCTTCAAACACCATCCACATGAAGGCTATGCAATGGCAACATCACGAAATTAAACAGAATATTTTTGGCAACAACTGTTTATTAAGGGCTACTCTCTCTCCCTGCATCATACCTGACAGTCTACTCTGTTTCCTAATGAGGCAAGCAATACATAAATCTGAAAGTATGCTACACTAAACAGCAACATGAAACTTACGTCACCTCCAAGACAACCTATTAACTGAACCTACAATTCACAGCCATATTTGGTTTGTCATTTACAGTCATCTGCTTTACAAAGCAATTTTTTCTTGATACAACACTGAATATAACAGCCGAACATTTAACAACCCTGCCTTGGCTTATCAGTTCTGCTTTAGGCACTAATGCAGTTTAGGTCCACCACAGCAGGAAAATTTTCTATAGGAAGGACGACAGAGTGAGTCTAGAAGGCTATGTGTGGTAGGGGGTATGGAAAGAGGAGGAGCAACGTTAAAGTGGAGAGGGAGACCGCGACACTGTACTGTACTACACAGAGCGATAGCCGTTACCGTGAACAGGTAGTGTAATGAGGGGGACGAGGTTGAAATATCGCACTGACTGTAACAGAGACATAGCCTACACGCTAACCTAAGTTTGTGTCCAGTGGCCATTCCTTTCATATACAGAACAGAGACATAGCCTGAACGCTAACCTAAGTTTGTGTCCAGTGGACATTCACTTAATATACAAAACAGAGACATAGCCTGAACGCTAACCTAAGTTTGTGTCAAGTGGCCATTCACTTAATATACAAAACAGAGACATAGCCTGAACGCTAACCTAAGTTTGTGTCCAGTGGCCATTCACTTAATATACAAAACAGAGACATAGCCTACACGCTAACCTAAGTTTGTGTCCAGTGGCCATTCCCTTCATATACAGAACAGAGACATAGCCTGAACGCTAACCTAAGTTTGTGTCCAGTGGTCATTCACTTAATATACAAAACAGAGACATAGCCTGAACGCTAACCTAAGTTTGTGTCCAGTGGCCATTCACTTAATATACAAAACAGAGACATAGCCTACACGCTAACCTACGTTTGTGTCCAGTGGCCATTCCCTTCATATACAGAACAGAGACATAGCCTACATGCTAACCTAAGTTTCTTTGTTTGAAATGAGCGCTGCAAGTTGAAGTAGGGAGAGAGGTGCGAGGCCACAACGCGCCACGCAAACCTCGCCCCTCAGCGTACAGGAACATCGTCACTGCACACTGGATACACAGTGGTGGACCTAAACTGCATTAGTGCCCTGCTTTATACAAATGTGATTATTTGTACAACTGCTTCTCAATTTACTTTAAATTACAAATGAATTAACCACTTACCCTGACCATCTTCTTTGAAGACTAATTCTCTCTTCTCCGTTTCATTTTCATTCTTCCCTCTCCTCCTGTTTTTACCTCCCTTTCCTGGAAATTAAACATGCTGGTTTTGATAGGTTATAAATTCCCATCTCATATTCTGACTCAGTTCCTCCAACCCACTGTATCGTATAAGTTCTTCGTTCTTCAGAATAAAAAGGACTGACGTAAGTTCTTCGTCACTAAATAACGCAAAACGTTCACATTTTTCATATGCTGCTTGGGATTTGGCATGAATATGCGAAATGGCCGTCATGACATCTTCGATCCACACAAGCACGTAATTTGTATCATTCCCTTTAATGTGACAATCTAACATTATGTAAATAACTTACCTTTATTTTTTGGCATCTCTCAAAGGTCTCTAATGCTTCCTTTCCAAAAGAATTATCCAGGCAAAGCTGATTTTATATGAAAACTGCTAAAAAGTTTCTGTGTCATACCAAACGGAAGGAAGCACCAGTAAGGAACCAAACCAGCTGCTGAAATTATTAAACGAACGTTTTACAGGCGGTAGGAATAATGGTTAAAAAATGTACTATTAATTAGAAACAGATAATACATGCAACGTATGTATATATCATTTACAAGTACTATATAAGTTCTCAGATATATTTTGGCTTCGTAGTTTTATCGTAGTTTCCCATTTGCAATTCCCTGATTTCGCCGGGAGAATTCGATTATAGTACTGTGAGCGCTTCATATTGAATTCTAAGCATTCATCTTAATACTCAAGAAGCAAACGCACTATCATCAGTATGTGCGACATGTTACTTCATTAAAGATGACAATAAGAAAAGATGCCCTTATAAAACTATGACACATACGTGCTAACATAAAAAACTGCAGTAGTATTGTTCATGGGTGACATGAAATCATCCAATTGTTTTTATATTGCTTTCACCGCGCATTTTTCACACTATTCGGTTTTACCAACAAAATGCACACACATAAAACTACTTTTTTATAGTTTTATTAGTATTGATGTATACCCCTACACGTGTTTCAGTCCTTGGACCATCTTCAGGGGGCTAATAAGCTACTACACTTCAACTTGCATGTTAAAAGGGTTCAAAGAGCACTCTTGTCTCAGTAATAAATTTTAAAAACATTTGAGTTTGTAAATTTTTTGTAAAACTGTAAAAACTTATAATGTATCTTATAAGTTAAAGTCACAATTTAAAATATTTAAAACACCGCTAATTTAAACATTTTAAATATATTAAATTGTGACTTTAACTTATAAGATAAATTATAAGTTTTTAGTTTTACAAAAAATTTTACAAACTCAAATCTTTTAAAATTTATTACTGAGACAAGTGTGCTCTTTGAACCCTTTTAACATGCAAGTTGAAGTGTAGTAGCTTATTAGCCTCCTGAAGATGGTCCAAGGACTGAAACATGTGTAGGGGTATACATCAATACTAATAAAACTATAAAAAAGTAGTTTTTTGTGTGTGCATTTTGTTGGTAAAACTGAATAGTCATTCAATTGAGTTGAGAGTTTTTTTTAATACAGGGACAAGAATCTGTAAACAGGTGAACATCTCGATATTTCTATGCCCACAAATAAATTTGACCAGTGAACAAAATAAAACATCTGGAAGAACTGATAAAACAACACTAGGGAGATCTACAAAATTCATTTAGTTGGCTTGGGTACCAGAATATAAGATAATTTATTTACATTCCACAAATTCTTTATAGTATACAGATGTAGAACATGTCATAGTATGAATATACTATAATACAAGATGATGAATATATGAAATACATGATTTTTACAGCCATTGATAATTAACTTGTAAGGAAATAATATTATACAGACCAAAATCATATCAAGGTATCTAAGACTTAATATGTACATTATTTATAAGCCTTCAGCTGAAGAAAAAAGTCACAAAGTACAAGAGGTGACCTGAGATTTAATCTTTCAATGCTAGCTTAAACACTTTTGTATCATGGTTTAAGACTTTAATGTTAGATGGAAGAACACTGTGTAACTTAGTTCCTGCAAAGTTCACACCTTTCTGGTAACTAGTGAAGTTAGCATCTGGCACAAGGAGGCTGTGATCATGTCTTGTATTTACATATTTCTGAATGTGAGATTTTTCCATGTTGTCCACAATGAAAGTCAGTAATGAGAATAGGTAGGCCTGCTCACTAGCAAGGAAAGTATATTGAATTTCTGACACAATTTCCTAAAATAAACTTTTCTTTACACCTGCAATGAATCTGATAATTTTCTTTGTATGGTGAATATGATTGTGCTATCTGTTAAATTTCCCAGAAGATAACCTTATTGATATTAGTACATCCTGTATGTTGAATGTTTGGGTTTTACTACCAGTTGGTTACTTATGCTATTGTACTTGAACCTACTTTACATTAATTTTCAGTTTTTTAACCAACGAATGCAATTTTATTTTCGTATTTCTGTTCAATTAACCCTACATATGTTCCAGCCACGACCCGACCATCATCAGGGTACACTGATAAGTTCACTTCACTGTTCACTAGTCCATTTGGTATTATCACAGAACCGTTACACTGTTTGAGGCAATTTTTTCATTGACAATCACCGCTATGCAAAGTTTCTTCAAGCTTTTTCTTGAAATGTCTTGGCGTATATAGTATTTATCTTGTGTATGAAGTGTAAAGTATAGCACAATAAATTGTGAATATAAAGCACTATGTCGGAAGTTGTTGAAATCGTTCACAATTTATTGTGCTATACTTTACACTTCTAACGCAAGATAAATACTTTATACACCAAGACATCTCAAGAAAAAGCTTGAAGAAACTTTGCATACTGGTGATTGTCAATGAAAAAATTGCCTCAAACAGTGAAACAGTTCTGTGATAATACCAAATGGACCAGTGAACAGTGAAGTGAACTTATCAATGTACCCCTGATGATGGCCGGGTAGTGGCCGAAACATATGTAGGGTGAATTGAACAGAAATACGAAAATAAAAGTGCATTCGTTGGTTAAAAACTGAAAATTAATGTCAACATGCACGGTGAACACAACGTGAAATTCTGCTTTACATTGTTTATATTAAATCTAATTGGCACAAATAAAACAATCTGGGGTAAAATCTGACAGGTAAGAAAATCAAGCACATGTCATATTGTAAAGTTATTCCCCTGCCTTCCATAAAAGTTACCAGCCCCACTGTCACTTGCTCCTAGACAGCATGCCACTCACAGTCACATTTTGGTAAATTATTGTATGCTGACTTATTTGACATTCATAGATGTTTTATATTATGGAATGGTTACACGCACTTCCTACATTCAGGAACTAGTAACACAGGTGATGGCAGAAGCGCATCCTGCAGCAGATTGATCTATTGTGCTTGTAACACATTGGATACATTAGCTTGTATGACCTTTTGATAACACACATTCATCCTCATAGTAGGAATACAACAAATATTCTGCTGGAAACAAAGTAGTAGTTGTACAATTAAAGAGAAAAGATAACAATAAAAATTTTCTCAAATTAAACATCAAGTCAGCTGTCCAGCATTTTTGGTGGATGATTCACAACTTAATGTCCTAACTTCAGAATCTTGCCGACGTGTGTGTGTGTGTATGTGTGCATCTCCAGTTGGAATGAAGGAAGTATCTTTGTGCCATACATGTACTTCATTTATACATACTGATTCATATGGGAAAATTTATATTGTACAGTCAAATTAAATTTAAAATCAGAGGCATATAATTTTATTTAAAAATCAATAATGACTGTACATTAACAGAAAAAATGCAATGCTAATATGTGTTTGAAATTGACTTGACGTGGTAATACAAATGAAGTACCTACATACATCAGTACCACAGATCTCCCACATTACATTAATTAACTTAGTGTATTTACCATTAGGGTATTCTCTCAATAAATAAACAATAACCTACAACAGAGGCTAAACAGAGTAAATACTAAATTAAGAACCCACAGAAATGTGCACAATGGAAATATTTTTCCAGTCATTCAACATACTTACAAATTTCTTTCTTATACAGTAGTACAATAAGTGTCTAGACACCTCAGCCGTGATCTGAGGTTTTCATCGTGGAAAGATTCATACTTAAGTTTTCTGGTTCATGATACTGTGTAATCTGGTACGTGATCATTAACAGACTACACAGTTCACAACCCAGAAGACCACTGCATGAATTATGCACTAAGAATTCCCTGATTTTATGGAAGTTTTATCCAAATCTTCTGCAGAGTTCACACTCAAAAGAACACTCACTCTATCTCGCACTTGAATCTTTCAAAGTGATGCATAGTAGAAGTACTGTTACATTCAACTAAACATTTTACTGCAATGATGATGATAATTATGATAATGACAATGATGATGATAAGCACTAGGCATCAAAACAACAAATGGTACACACACATACACACCCAAACCAGTACGTAAACATGAAGACGTGACAGTGTTATGGAATCAAGGGTACACACAGAGAAGTTATGGCAAATATGCCAGATACATTAAAAAAAAAACATGCATACTGATAGATGTGGCAATACCAGCAGACAGACATGTCATGCAAAAGGAAGCAGAAAAGAAACTAAAATACAAGAGTTTATGTATAGAGATACAACAAATGTGAAACATGAAATGTATGATTATACCGGTAATAACTGGAACCACTGGAACAGTAACAAAAGGTTTAAAGAAAAATTTGGAAGCCATACCAGGAAAACATCCAACAGATTCACTACAAAAGACAGCTATACTTGGAACATCACACATAATACAGGAAGTACTGCAGTACGAAACTTGAAGCCTGAGCAGTGGAAATCACCATTGGTTCAAGAGAAGTACCGGGGAGAAAAGGCCAGTGACAAGAGACATAATAATAATAATAATAATATAATAATAATAATAATAATATTGGTGGCGGTGGTGGTGGTAGTGGCAGCGGTGGTGATGATGATGATGCTGAAGACAGAAATTAATATGCCTCATGGGGATATAAAATTTAATTACCTCTCAACATATTATTATGTAGGCATCAAGAGCTGCTGTGCCTGCAACCACCATTATCAAGACTGCAGGATTCTGTTCATCTGGTTGGTGGAGTCAAATCTCCCCTGTTCTGGCTTGAATGTCATTCCATTTCATTTTTAGGGTCATGTGTCTGAAGTCATGTGGCATGGCCTTACAGCAGTTTATTTTTCTGTTTTTCAGGTAACTGAATAGATTAGGTGAAGGAAAGAAATTGTCCACAAGCAACTTATGTCCAACGCCTTCCACCTTCCAAGTAAGATGTCTCATTTGTGTGTGTCAAGCCTGTCATGTCACAAAGCTTGTAAATTTTGATGCCAAAACACTCTTCTGAGGTATATTGTAAATGTGTGTGTGGGAGGCATATGTGTTGGTCTTTGTTAAGTGTGCGTGTATGAGAGGAACTGAGAATAAGATCCAGTTCAAAGTAGCCACTCCAAAACTCAGATAAATAAACAATAACATGTTTTACAATGTGGGTGACTCAGTCATGCATGATACAGAATAACCCTCCTACATGGCAGGACACATTTGATAACTGATGCTAGACTGTAAATATCCACATCAGTGTACAACCTGGAGGACCACTAAGGGACCAACAAATCTTCTCTGTGGATAGACAAAATTTGCAGTCAGTTGAACAGTACACACAACCTACTGCTAATTCCCTTTACTGGTAGATTTAAAGTACACAAACATGGAAAAGGTAACAAACAATAAGAATCTGTGATTTACTTTATTGGTTATACTCTATATATTTGATTTTCATATGCAGGTAGTTTTTACTTTTCAGTAAAGACACTAACAGGATATAGGACTGCAAACCTTCCGCTCATTACTATGGGCAGTCCGACCCTTCTCCCCAGCACAGTCATTCTTCATCACTTCTTGGTCTGTCTCTAATTGTGATCACTGTCACTGCTTAAAATCACCGTTGCTCACAAGTAACATTAGTTGGAACTTCCGATGATCAGCAATCATCTGATCACACATCTCAGTGCTAACATCCAACTAGACCATCAAATAAAGCCCCAGGTAACTTACGTAAATTACAAGGTTCTTTAACCTTTAAAGTATGAGAAATTTAAATCCCAAAGTAGCTGCTGATGGCCAGGGTTCTTTTCACTTTAAACAGCAGTTTTCACACCTGCTGATATTATCCACTGTATTTCATACATTTTTAAAGATAAAAACTTCAAATAAAAAGTACATGCTTAAGAATGAATCCATCTACAAGTTACAAGAAAATCCACCTATTTTTATGCAGATTAGTTGAACGTAATTTTTTGTTTTGTTTATTTTTCACTTTAAGCTTCATTTTCTAGATTTATTCTTTTCAAATAGCTCCTCCTGTAAGTGGAGACCCTGTGCTATAAAATTTGGAACTGACTGTATGTCATCATATTTCCTCAGCCGTTGTTTAGGTTTCAATTGTATAATGACATTTAGGTTTCGTGGTACTGCTGCTTATCTGGGTGCTGAGTTCATATGCAATCAGTGGGAGATGAAAGGAATGCATACAGGCGTTCATTGCTCTGGTTAGTGCAATATGGGACCAGGGGCAAATGTCCTTCATTCTGGTGGAAGGATTTCTGCACAACTTTTTAGAATTTTAGGTTCATGCTTACGTCTATCTTCAACTCAACAGTTCAGTCCATTCCATCAGAGCAATAACATGCAACAGGCCAGGCAGTGCTGATGCTTGAATCATAATTACAGAATCAGACACTGGCTTATGCAGTGTAACAGAATTTGGTGCTGTGTGTGTTCCGCCAAAAACAAAGAAAAAAGAATGAAATTCAAGTGTTGAGAATACAACATAGGTTTGTGTGATACCCCATGTTTTGACGTATATCACACCAAACTGCAGTTCTGAGAACCAAATGACACTAAAATTGAAAGGTGGAACACACAAATGTCAGTAAATATTACTATTGTAATTACTGAACTGATATTTTCCAGTAGCTTTTCTTGATGAAATAATGGGGGTGAAGGGGTGTGGATTGTATAAGAAGGGCTTTATGAAGGAACAGAGATTTGTCAGAAGGTCCTTTATGTGTGTGTATTTGCTTCACTTTGCTAATGTGAGGAAAAAAATAAGAACTATGCCTGGAGACGTCTGTAAATATTCATGACTGCTAGAAAAATCGTTAGACTGTTAGTAAGAAAAAATAAACCTCATTAGTGATAATTTTAACTAAAATTAAATTTCACACAATCTTTCATGCCTATACAAGCATTTTAGACAAATACTGTGAAAAAGAGACCTGTAATTATAGATAAAAAAAAATTTAAAAACGACATAGCGTCGCGGGACAATGTTTTCCCGTTCGGCCTTAGAGTGCATTTAAATTACTGGGACCGTGTTTTCCCATTCGGCCACAAAGGGTTAACCATCTGAAGCATAAGGTCGTCTAGATAATGTTTAAAAGTTCAATTCTTACTACACAGAAAACACAACGCATTTTTATTACACGGTCCAGTGGGTTACTATGTTTAGGGAAATGACCACTTTAATGTGACAATCATAAGGAAACCATAGAGACACTCTCAGCAAGATGCAGAATTTTTAATGTTAAAGCAGGTGGTACATACAATTAGCACTGTGCTTTGAGAAGAACAATGGAACAAAAAAAGCCATGTACTTTCCATGAAAGAATGAATACTATATATACAAAGCTACAATCATCATAATTAAGCTCACTTGCAAATAAACCCTTATCCTTCAAATAAAATTACACAAACTTTCTGCACAGGCCTCCGATTTATTACACATAACCTATATTTTCATTCATAGCCAAACACAACATAAAAAAGTATTAATACACAGTTGTACATAGCACTGGAGATGGCACAAATGGCTTTAATTACAGTGCTATTTGCAATATCTGGAAAATAAATTCAGAGTATGGAGGACTGCACCGCAATGAAGGGATGAAGGAAGCAGTAAGCACAACGAAGTGCCTCCAAAAACACATCTTGCTCTTTCCTGTGAAGAACATTCAGTGCTGTAACTGTTCCACCGTTTCCTGAAGCTCCGAAAACTTGGCTTGTAATGTCCTCTCTCGTTCCGTCTGCCTGCTAACATCTTCTGTCAGCGACTAGAAAACAAGAATACAGAATGTTGCACCTCCTGCTAACATATACAGACCCACTTTGCCTTTTTTAAATGCCAGCATTCAGAAATTTCCAATATGGTACAGGGCTGAACATCTTCTCTTGTTGTTCATATCACAGTTAACAGATGTAACACAAATACAAAGGTACAGTAGAGATAGTTTAAGAAACACAGTGTCTTAACCCAGAAGACTACAATATGACATAGGCATAATGTTTTGAATGCAAATGACAGTTTAAACCTACAAATCACTGACAATGCTGAAATTACTCTGAAGATGACAGCAAGCCAACAAGATGCAATCCACAGTAAGAAATACCAACCCCATTCTTCTAGGGTGTGGCACTGCATCACTGGGTGATTCCAATCACAAAGTGACGCACCACCACATCCCAGAACAGAGACCTGAACTGCACTGCTGCAAAAGCCTAAAAACTCACAAAGAAAAGGCAATTCTTGTCAGTCATTTTCCACTTGTACTGACAACATTTATAACAATGCGATATTAATGCAGTGAGAAGACATTAGTTAGGCCTTTTACTCAGTAATGCTGTCAGTATAGACTACACAGCTCTGGCAGTAGACAAACAATATGAAAATTGTGCACTGGCAGAAAATGTTCCTTGAACAAAAGTTAATCATGCCTACTTCTAGTTCATTTTGTAAATACGCGTTTTTATGATTTGAAATTTCTCACTCTATAATCAGCACATTTAGCCACGTACTGAAAGTCTGTTGTGCAGATATAAAAATGAAATGGTTCTCTCTGCAATTAAGCTACATGTTTGTAGATGAAATCTACCTTCAAATGTTTTTAACATTTACCGTATATTCTCGAATCTAATCCGCACCTTTTTTACAGTTTTAGAGGGCTAAAAAATCAGATGCGGATTAGATTCGCGTGCGGATTAGATTCGCGGTCTAGAGCTGGATTTTGGAAAAATGATTGAGCTGCTGTACAATATAACAATAACGTAATTAACGTAATTAATAAACAACGTAAGAACAATACAATACAATAATCTATTATTTTATTATTTATTATTATAATTTATTATTCATCAGACTCGCCGTCATCACTCATAACTGAATCGTTATCCGTGCTCTCCACCCAGTCACTATCATCTTTTTCTTCAACATCGTCCTCCCATACAATGTCATCGCTGCCTTGTGTTTCCGCCATAGTCGAACGTTGCTTTCATCAACTCCAAATATTGCAGCGGCTTTGCGGTTTCCATTCTCCTCTGCACACCGAATAACTTCACGTTTGAACTTCGCCGTATATGAGAGTCGTTTAGATTTCAGGTGTCCCTCTTCCATAACTACGGTACACGACAAATTGGAACAAGCACCTCCCACGTTTCAACAACTAAAGATCAGCTGGCTTCAGACGAGATTGCGCACGTCTGTTGAGAAAGGCCCCGCCTCTATCGGTATGACTCATTGGCCACAGGCGTAGCGTCGGATTTTAACGCATTGGTAACATCCAATATTATTCAATCAGTCGCCCCGTGGGCAAGGGGTGGTTGAAGCAAAGGTGCGGATTAGAATCGCGAACCAACTTTTTTTCGTTTAAGAAGTCGCCAAAAACTGGGTGCGGATTAGATTCGGGTGCGGATTAGATTCGAGAATATACGGTACTTACACTTTTGTTCAAATATTTTACATCTCAGCTCATAATTACTGTAACTCTATTTATGACCACTGAGTGGTCACAGCAAATTATGTGCTATGGAATCAACTAGGAGCAGTGAGAAAATGAGGCATATGCCAGTTTGGGAATGAAAACAGGTCACATCCCTATGTTTAGGCCATACATTTGGAATAAAGTGATTCATGTGTGTACTACATGGTGATGGAGACAGAAGTAAAAACTGGCAGATTGTAATTAAAATTGTACGGCTGGGATAGCATAGTCGGTATAACAACTTGATATGGGCTGGATGGTCTGGGGCTTGAAACATGGTGGGGGGGAGATTTTCCAGACCCATCCAGACTGGCCCTGAGGCCCACCCAGCCCCTGTACAATGGGTGCCAGGTCTCTTTCCTGGGGTACAGCGGCTGGGGCATGGCATTCACCGCCCACCCTCTCCCAGCAATGAGGTTGAGTATAGGTAGAGCTATACCTCTACCCCTCAGTGCCTGCTTGGCATGTTATGGGACAGCTTTACCTTTCAAACTAAAACTGTACTTTAAAGAACAAAATGTCACACTAGCATGTTTCTCCATAAAGTTGAAAGCAGGAACATCAAAAATACAGGCCAGAATAATCAGTGCCAAGCAGCATCTGCCAGAATGTTCTGCGGGACTGAAAAACTCTTGAGAACTAGGCACTGACTGAGCAACAAACATGGAAGCCACAGGACAACCGGTCTGGGAGGCTCTGAAAAAACATAGCTCAAGGTTTCTGTTCTTCTGGGACACGATGCTATTCAATAAATGTCAAGAACCAATTACCCAGTGACGTGGCACCATATCCCAGAAGAATGGAAACCTCAGCCACAACACTGCAAAAAGCTAAAATCATGCATAACATACCTCAAGTCTTCGTGGAATGGCAGCCATTTCTTGGCGCTGAAGGAAGTTGAATGTTGACAGTTCAAGTTGTGCCTGCTCTAACTGCTCATACAAGTCATGTAGCTGCTTTATAAGTGCCTGTGCACGAGACTGAAACCAGGCAATACGTTCACTGTTTATCTATTCATGGATTCATGTGCCAAACTCTGATTGAATCACTAATTTTTTGTGACAGTGTATGAATGACTCATATAGAGACGGCAGAATACTGTATAAATGTCGTAGAAAAATGCATATAATACACTATTGATATTCTAAAAAATAATTCATATTAAAATAACACTTTTGAACAAGATTTTTGCCTCACAGAATTCTAGAAATATCAATGAGTTATTCTTTTTCATTAACCCACTCACATCATGAACCAAAGTCTTTCTTCAGAAGCTAATAGTTTCTGCACTAGCCAAAACATTCCCTGCATTTTAATGAACCTGAATGTTCATTACTGCATTCACAACAGCATGCCAAAAGAAAATCATTATCCTGAGCCACACAAATTCCTCACATGCCATTTCTTTAAGATTCATTTTCATACTGAACAATTATAACAGATATCCTTTCTACCTCTGCATCTTATGACTGATGGGATATAGAATGTCATTTACATTGTCACATTTACTTCTATCATATTTATTGAAATACAAACACAAACAGAAACAATTTTGAAAATGTTACAGAATTAAAAAGTAACTTCAGAATTCTGAGACTGTCATGGCAGTGAACATCAAGACTACAGTCTTCAGGAACATCATGACACAAAGTTTTGTCGATGCATACCAAAATTTTTGAAGAAACGTGTTTCCTTCATGGAGACAGCAGGTTCTTCTAAAACATCAGCACCCACCTAATAAACTAAACAGTATTACACCCCACACTTAAATCTTTATCAATCTGGAAATTTACACTGTTGAAGTATATAATGTTATAAAATGGAGCTGCCATGGCATTATAAGTTGAGAATTCATGAAAAGAAGATAAGAACCTGGTATCCTCCTGTAAGAATTTTCAGCTTCTTCTCCATCTTGGCAGCCCTCTTTGCCTCTCGCGTCATGTGCCCTCGGTTCTGTTCCAAGCGCTTTTCTTGTGACTCCAGACGATCCTTCTTGCTAGCCAGGTTTGCACGTGTATATCGATTTTGACTTGGCAGGAAGAGTACCTATGTTACATGAACAGATGCCAGCTAGAGACCTCTCAATTTTCAACTTCAGAGTGGTGCAGTATTACAACACAACCCTTTATAATCTATAAATGGCCTCAAAACACAAAACACAGTCTACAGCACAAATCTGTGAGAGTTCAACTGTTGCTGAAGTCAAGTTTCAATTGTAACATACAAAGAACAAGGGGTTGAGAATAGACATTTTGGTGCAGACTGAAGCAAATAATTTGTTACAATGAATCTGATAAAGACTTATAACCCTTGCTCCAAAACGCATAATGTATGGCTGTAAGGAGACAAATATTTTTAACAGATTAACTTTTTGCAACTGGAGACAAGATAACTTAGGTGTTATAGTCACTAGGCTATGGATTGGAGAACTAAGGAATTATGGTTTGAAACCCAGTGGGGGAAGATTTCTCTGCTCTCCAAAGCATCCCAGCCTGCTCCGGAGCACACCCAGCCTACAATGCAATGCATTGGGGGGGGGGGGGGGGGGGGGCACAGCAACCAAGGAGTGAAGACGACCACTCACTTCCATCTAGTGCCAAGGCTAAAAATGAGTTAGCTGTATCTCCAGGGTGGGATGGGATGGCGTAGTCGTATAGCAACTCGCTACGAGCTGGACGGTCCGGGGATCGAATCCCGGTGGGGGCAAGATTTTCAGCACCCGTCCAGACCGGCCCTGGGGCCTACACAGCCTCCTGTACAATGGGTATTGGGTCATTCCCAGGGGTAAAGCGGTCGGGGCGTGGCATTGCCCTACCCACCCCCATCTAGTACTGAGGTTAAAGAAAGAGTAGAGCTATACCTCTACTCCCGCTTTGGGCCTTCATGGCCTCTTCTAGGGTGAGCTTTACCTTTTACCTACATCTCTATGCCTCCATAGCATGCAAACAGACAAGTTTACTTTACTATTTGCAATTACCCGACTGACTGATAAATTAATCAACTAATAAAACATACTTAAAAAGTTAACTACTGCAATACATAAATAATTTTTAAATCTTAACCTACTGAACATACATGAACTTATCACATCAAATATATTATGCTCTGCTTAATCATTACATAACATTAAATTTGGTTTGCAATTTCAGTCAAAGATACAGATCTTCTAGGCTTACAAATTTTGTAACAATTTTCAAATAAGACTACCTCAATGAAGTGCAGAAGCTGAGAGTCACTCAACTAGTCAAGACATTACATACCCTTTATATAACACTCCACCCTATTTCTCACAGGTTTATTTTAATACTATCTTCCCATATATGGCTAGGTCTTTCCTTCAGTTCTCCTGACTAAAATTATGTACACAATTCTCACATCTCCTGTCTGTGCTACATTCCTCATCCTTCTTGATTTGATCACTCTAATAACATTTGGTGAGGAATACAAATTATGATGCTCCTCATTATGTAATTTTGTCCAACCTCCTGTCACTTCCACTCTTACACACAAACACTCTCCTCAGTATTCTGTTCTCAGATACTCTGTACTTCAAAATAAAAATTGGACTTTTGTTAAATCTTTTGTTGGTACTAGTAGTTACATACATCAAGAGGCAAAGAAATC
The DNA here is from genome assembly GCA_021186555.1 of Reticulitermes speratus. NCBI lineage: Eukaryota > Metazoa > Arthropoda > Insecta > Blattodea > Rhinotermitidae > Reticulitermes > Reticulitermes speratus. The sequence continues at coordinate 9,926,124 of JAJKFL010000012.1, forward strand.
TACTGCATCAACCAGAAATAATCGTTTTACTACTAATGTAAAGATAACATTGCGGGATACAAATCTGGACAATATCTTCCAAATCTGAAGTAATTCTGCACATATTTATGCATTAAAAACAAACCATCTGATATTAATTACCAGTATTTTATTAAATGGTATGATTTCCTAATTACTGAGCAAGTTGCCTGAAGTAGTAATACTTCTGGCTTGTAACTGTGAGGTGTCTGGTTTAAATCTCTGCTGGGATGCCAACTATCCTGAATGATAGCTTTTGTTTCCTCAGTTCCTCCTGGCAAATGTTGGGATAGTTCTTCTAATTATATCACAAAAACTTCCTTCCACAACCTCTCCAGGTCATTAGTTACTATTATCCAGACATTTTACACTATTTAGTCTGCAATACTGACACCACAGATACATGGACTACACACAAATAAAAATAATACAAATACACACATTACAGTAGAACCTGGATAAGAAGTCTGATTTTTAAAGTCCCGAAATAAAATCCATAATGCGTACGTTAATTTTTCCTGGATAAGAAGCTTCCCGCTTATTAAGTCTTCCTGCCTAAGAAGTCGAATCTCATGATACCAAGAGTATGATCTTTTATGAAATTTTACCCGTTTAATAAGTTTCGATATATAAGACTATCGATATATCGATATACGATATATGCTATGATGCGATCAATCTCTACCGATGTGCCCCGAACAGCAACATGGCAACACGCTGCTTTAAGTCTTGAACAGTAACACGCTGGTTACGTCAATTGAACCAATTGATGGGTGCTACTGCTGGCTACTGTGCATTACTATCTGCATACATCTACTACTGAATCCTACACCCCAGAAAATTGTTGCAATTACAGTAAGTTATGTGCATTATGTTGTCTGTTTAGATGCTGTTGGTGGTGTTTATGTTGTTTAATAACTGCAGTCATTAGCGTGAACGAGTCTTCTTTTGTATTTTAATTGGTTACTTTTTCATTGTATTTATCGTTATTGCAGTAATCATGACCCAGAAAGGAATAAAACGCAAAGCCTTATCACTGAAAGAGAAGTTGAGGTTGATTACAGAAGTGGAATCAAATCCTACCTTGACCCGAGTGGAAGTGGCAAAGTGGCTGAACATGCCCGCAACTACAGTCAAACGAATTATGGAGAAAAAGGCTTTTAATAAGCTTTCCCTCTTAATAAGTCTTCCCACTTAAGAAGTCCCTAATCCTCTGGTCCCTTGAAAGACTTCTTATCTGGGTTCTACTGTACTTAATCATGGAAGTCAGGCAAATTTATATCAACAGAATAGCCCTAAATGTTAAATAATACAATGAAATTATTAATGACATGAACCTGTGCAAGGCATTCCTCCCACACTTGCGTGTAAGACTCCAGGGACAGGTCTCCATGCCCCATACCTTGCTTCACCACTTCCATTTCTTGCTGTAACATTGCATGAGCCTGCAAAAATAGAACAAAACATAGAAACCTTTCTATACCCCGTCTAAAGAATTATTAACATAAGCGTGCCAAAGTACATCCAAAAAAGAAGTTCCAGCATTTTCTGTAAGAGAATATTTAAATAATTGATCACCAATGCCACAGGAATTATAACTTCACTGTCAAAAGTTCAATGTTGCTGGGTCAAACCAAAATCATCAGTCAGTCCCAATGTTAGTTGTGTAAATAACCACCTAATTTTCACACTCTTAAGTTATCACAAAATAAAGCACTGTCTTTCCCATAAAAAAAACTTTAAAATGCCTAAGACCATAAATAATTATGACTTCAAATATAATATCTCAAAATTGGGTTTCTTTCTCTTGCCTCACAGGCACAAGCCAGACAAAGCTGGTAAGAGAAGCTAGAGGCAACTGTCTGAAGCAGCCTTCCTACACTGCTAGGACACTGTCCTATCACTGAGAAGAGTGAAAACCAAATCATCGGAGCCTCTCCCTCTGAATGGAATCCATGATCATTCAAAACAGCTGTCCTGCATGCCTGAAAAGACCATAAATACAGGCATTTGCAATGAACAAGTTTTATGCACTTCTAAGACATACTATCAATTGAAAAAGCAGAATCCAACTCATGGAAGCTCCCCCCAAAACAGAGGCTAGGAAAGGTGACTAGACAATATGGTGTTCTCCACAAACAGGGTACAGACTGGGTAACACACTGCTGTAGCAGACTATGTGAGTATAATATTATTGCAGGGTACAGAAAATTCCTAAAATGTCCTGTTCAACAAATATATCAATAATAATCAATCCGTAATCAAGCTGTATCATTTAAGCTCAATGTTATTTCATTTCCAGAATGAAATTACAAACCTGGGCAAGCTGTTCCTGGCTGTAGGACTGATACGGATGTTGTTCAAGGTAAGCTAAATGCTGTGCCTGGCTGGTCACTTGACTGCGCTTCTTGGTATCAGATGGTATAACAGGTGGTGAATAGACTGCATCATAATGGAGCATTGTGATCATTTCCCTTTTGATCAGTTCCTCAGCCTGAAAAGATCATTAAGAGACCTTGCAATCATAGCTATCTGTATGGCACTGCACAACTATGCTACCCAGGGTTTCATATTTGCCAGGTTTATGAATCTTGTTTGTTGACACTTGATAGGACTTCATGGATAGTAGGCATGCAGCCGAACTCCTACAATAGAACCTTCTATGATAATTCTAAGAATATTAAAAACATGCCTTGCAAAAGAATCAAATACTTAAGAAACAGCTTCTGCAACAAAAACAGTAGACACAACTAACCTTCTGTAGTTCTGTGAGTGGGGGGTCTGAATGTGGTGGGCGTAATACAGCCATGTTGACTTCTACTGGTCGAGGCAAGTCCCGCTGAACGGCCTGGGAACGACTTCGCATCTCCAGTTCACCTGACACAAGATATTGCACCAAACACATTATAAAAATAACAAAAAAGTACAGTAAAATGGAGAGATAACATCATGAAAGCAAAGTTGTTCCTGCACTCAAAAGAATTTCCCAGTATTCATTTGGAAGAAGGCTGAAGGACTCCAAACCTGCTTTGCCTGTAGCAGCAAACACAGAAATCTGTGTGTGTTTCAAATAACACAAACCTCACTGAAATTCCAACAGGAAAATGTCGCAATTATCACAATCACACTTGGTCACACTTTACTTATTTCACTTTACTTATATTGATCAACTCTTGCATGTTTCAACCCCTAAGGACACTCTGAAATCATAATTTCACTGAACATGCAAGTGACAAGTTCTGGACAGACACCTACTTTTACTCTAAGACAAAAAAAAATTGATGGAATAACAATAAACTAAGCAATGCTGCTATCTAAGATATATTACAAACTGTCTGGAAATTCTGCCTTATATGCATCTTCCACTTAATTTACTGCTGCCATCTTCAGCTTCTATTCATAACTACAGCCAACTCTAAACAGCTATAACATACATACTAACAAACTAGAAGGCATCAGGCTCAAGTACACAACACATGTTATCTTTCTTTTTCATATCTGTTTGAAACTTGCAACTTAGGATATCAAATTAAATTTAAGCTAATGTTAGGCTGAACTATATAGAGTAATTCACACACCAATAAAAATTACTGTTGCTACAGTGACCATAAAGTAACAATCTCTCCCAATCCAGCCTTTTGTTTATCTTGTGAAATATTTTCAATAGTATGTTAATACAAGAAGCGAATGCAGAGATTTGCCAAAATGAAAGCAGAAGATGTGTCCTGCTTACGTTTGGCCTTCAACTCAGCAACGTATCTGGCATCCACATCTGCTTGGTCCTCTACACTGTTCCCCGCTTCTATTGGTGTTTCCATCACTTCCTCAGATTCTGGAACAACTATTTCATAGTCATTCCTTGGGGCAGGTAAAGAGTTCAGACCAGAACGAAGCTGCTCTCGCAACTGAAAAATCATAGGACGCATTAATAAAGAAACATACAACCACAGTAACACTTCTCAGAAAATGAAAAATTTACAGTTTACTCAGCAAAGCATCATATAAAAATGTTTCATAAAAGAATCTGCACATTTATGATTTACCACTATACACATTTCACACAACCTGCTAGAATGTTCATGAGTTATCATCTTCAAGCCAAAGTTAAATACATATTTTGTGCAACTGCCATGTCATTTACATTCTAAAAAAATACAGTAACACAAAAACATGAATTAAAAATTTAACACTTTTAACAATATTACCACAAACCATTCAAGGGTGCTACCCTAGTGTACAATTATCAGTATTTGTGTTGCTCCCACCTCAAAATTTTGTAAGGTTGACATGTTGGTATTCCTGATAGTAGGAAATCAGAAAATACAAAGGTGGGTGGTCTTATTGCCACTAGCTGCATAATTTTCACACCAAGTTTCATGAACATGATAAACATATTTTTCCTTATAAAATGTGGTTGATTGGATAAAAATGACTTACAGCCATTACATTAGGTTATGCAGCGATCACAAGATTATTTTCCTTTGAAAGAAACCCTAGAAAAAACTGTTCTATATAACCACTTCATTTTTTTTTCATATAACATTTATGTATAAGAAGCCAACTCACATGACAGAAACTAAAATGATTAAAGATAACTGCCTGTACTGTAAACAGTTCGGGGTTTTGATCCTACATTGGAATATGGATGAAAATCTCAACTTTTACCTAAATATATGAATAGCCTACACTTGAATCTTCCTGTAAGAGCCAGCTTAAATTTTATTGCAAAGCTGTCTCTCTTATTAGTAAAATTGTTAATCCATACTCACCTGTCGCTGGTAATTATGCACGGTTTGGGGTGTGTCGCCCACGTCCAGCCCTTCTTCTGGATTAATGCTTAGCTTGTCACGAATGGGTGTAGGAGTGACGGCTGTTCTGCTACTGTCCATGTTGGGTGTATGGAAACCACCACCAGCTGGAGTACGAAGTGCTAAAGAAAAGTTAAAGAATTGTCTAAATCAAATGCTTTACTTACAGTTACAAACAATCTGGACTCCTACATGCAAAAGCAAGTGGTGGTGGTAGCAGTAGTAGTAGAAATGGAGTCTGATGACATTCTGTTTCCAAACTGCTGACATTTTGAGAAAAAACACTACGTCTGAATTTTTTTCAGTGGCTACATTACACATAGTTTTAATGTTTTAAAGTATGGCAGCAAATGAGCGGGGTGAGAAGAAGACTTTTCTTGGATGAGCGAAGAACAGCTATAAAAATGCTGTAAAATCTGACTTCCTCATGTCCCACACGATGAACAACAGCCAATCTTCAATGTACTTTGTGGGCCATTTAAGGGATTTTCAAGGGTAATTCTGACTACAAGCAATTTTGGATTTACACACCAGCTTTGGAACACAGCCCCCGTGTAAAATGCAACTCCACTGTATTACATTCCCTGTTAAATTTCCAAATTCATATTAAATATAATTCCATTCACAAAGTTTTAACCTGTAAGTTACATTTTACATAAAATCCACTACTTCTTTATTACTAGCGGCCCGAACTTTTCCTTGTAAATGGATTTTAAAATTTGGTCCCTTAAAAATAATGACTCATGTGCAGAAAGGGATATGAAATAAAATACAAACCATCACTGCGTTGGCTCCTGAATGGTGTTGCAAGCACTGTGTTTGGTGTGGTAACAATGTCCCGTTGCGGAGTCATGCCAGAGAAGTCTGAGTTATGCAAGGGTGTATTCAATCCTCCTTTGAGAGGAGTGTCTACATGAGTAAGCGCCATCATATTTTGGGCCTCCTGTAGTACTCTGTCAGTTGTGGGTGCTGGAGTACGAGGTGTTCGGGTGCCTCCAGCAGGGGTTAGGGAATAATCAGCCAGTAGTGCATCTGAAGGCTGCTGTCCACCCTCAGTAGCAACTTCCCGGGCTACCTCACTTGCACGTCCTAGTTTCACCACCTGCTGCAGCTCCTGTGTGGCAAATCACGCAAAATCAAACTTCAGTACCTTTCAAACACTGCATGCACATTTGTGTAGGTCACAATGGTCTCTCATCACACCAAAGCTCCTACTTACACGAGTCTGATACTGCATAAACATGCAACTGTCTGCTCACATCATCAATCTTAGTGTTCATTTTTGCAAAAACACAATATAAAATTATTCTACGTACAGTAATCTTATACAAAGATATAATAAATACTTATAGACAGAAACACACTTGGCTCATGGGAGAGAAGAAGAATATATACATATATATATAAACAGTATACAGTTTATAATTCTCTATAAGTGTGTGTGTATGTCTTTTCCATGGCACAACAGCCCCTAGTGGGCCAGGGACTCCTCATTATCAAGGCTTCACAATCACACTAAGGCACACCACACTCGGTAGTACTCCTCTGGACGAGTAATCAGCCTGACGCAGAGACCTCTACCTGACAACACACAACCCTCACAAGAGACAGACATCCATGCCCCTGGAGGGATTTGAACCCACAATCCCAGCAAGCGAGCAGCCAAAGACCCATGCCTTAGACCGCGCAGCTACTGGGATTGGCTGTGTATGTCTTACTTCCATGGCAATATTTTGTGCTCAAGTATTTATGTGGGTGGCAGCTCTATGTTCAACACTGTGCCATCTGAAACACAATGTATTACATAATTCACTTTTTTAACACAACACAGATCAGAATTAGGAAGACGGGTCAAAGTATGAAAGCAATAAAGGAAAGAAAGAAAGGGGTAGAGAGTGAACATATAGGGACAGAAACAAAAACTGCATTTCAACAAGCCCTTTCAATGAGTAAAAATTAATATGATACTTATGTCATCCCCACACTTCTATCCTTCAAGAAACAATATTCACTATAAAAATTATATATTCATAAAACCTTGTGTCTGAAATGGTAACAATAAAATTTGTATTTGACCTTCCTCTTCCTCAGACCTGAACACTAAAATCATTAAGCTTTAAACAGAGGAATTTAACACTCATAATTTGGTTGGGATCACAGAACTCTTTAATCATAATCAATCCTTACTGTACATACCAGAATATACGATTAGGTCCTCATACAGCATTTTAGAGATGATGAATTGCCTTCAATTTGCACAATAGAAAATACAGTGAAACCTCTATCCATCGTTCCCATTACCGTCATTCGCCCGCATGTATCGTCTGCCTTATTTGGTCCCAAAATTAGCCCCATATAAATAACACTATTTTTTCCCGCCTCCATTGTTCCTCGAACTGTCGTTTTCCCGCAACAATAGTTGAAAAATCACGGTCCTGACGCAACATTTTCCCGCACTGATAGTTTTTTTTTTAATTTGAAGCGATGGTTTAGCGAGGTTTAAGGACCGGCATGGCCTAGTATACAAGAAGTTAGTCGGAGAAAGTGCGGCAGTGGACAGCAAAAGCACGGAAGCATGGCTGGAAAGACTGCCATCTTTGTTGGAGGCTACGAACAACGTGATACTTACAACGCGGATGAGACGGGGCTCTTCTACAACGTGCTTCCTGATAGAACCTTGGCTCTCAAAGGAGAGTCTTGTCATGGAGGGAAAAACTGTAAAGACAGACTTACTGTTTTACTTTGTGTTAACAGTGATGGAACTGACTAACAAGTGCAGATTGTTATCGGAAAATCTCCGAAACCGCGATGTTTCAAGAATGTAAAAAAATTACCCACCAAGTACCACGCGAACAATAAAGCGTGGATGACCACAGACATTTTTTCTTCATTTCTGCGTTCATTAGACGCAAGTATGGGTGCACAAAACAGGAACATTCTCCTCTTTGTGGACAATTGTGCCGCACATCCAAAGGATACATCGTTTCTAAGAAATGTAAAAGTCATACGGTACCCGGCAAATTGTACAAGTGTGCTCCAGCCCCTTGATTTAGGGGTAATAAACTGTTATAAGCAGCTTTATAGAAAACGCCTCGTGCAAACAGCTGTTTGCTTAATGGATGCAGGCAAAGATACGAAAAAGAAGATAAACGTGTTGGAAGCTTTGCACTACACTGTGGCAGCCTTGCAAGAAGTAACCCAGCAGACAATCGAAAATTGTTTTCGGAAAGCTGGTTACGTGCAGGGACAATCTTCAGGCAATAGTGACGTCGTATTGACCAACGATGACGACGATTTCCGCCAAGACTGGGAAAAGTTCAGTGGCATGAACAAAGATAAATTCGAGGACTACGTCTCTGTGGACAGTCACGTGGCAACCTGTGGTGTAGAAGTAGTGCAGGAGCTGTGCGTGAGCCTCGTGACGTCCGGGAGTGTGGAGCGGGAAGAAGGAGAAGAAGAAGCTGGCAAGCTTTGCTGAGACGCATGAAGCGCTGATGGAAGTAAGATCTTTCTTTTATGCGCACAGCACGAGTGACAGTGGTCGTGAAAGTGTTCTGGGCCTTGAAAAATCGTACTTTGAATTGAGGAGGAGTAAAGTTTGCTCAAAACAAACGTCAATGAAAGATTTTCTCAGCAAGAAGTAATAATTATCACTAAATTGTTCTTATCTATAATTTTTAATAATTTCCCGGTACTATCATTTCCTGTATGTATCGTTCAAATTTTCCGGTCCCCTGAAAAACGATGGATAGAGGTTTCACTGTACTTCTCTTGGGTCAGCATTTTCATGTTATCAATAGCAACACAACAACCAGAAGATTCAGAAAGAGTAGGCCTATTTGAGCTAAGCTCAAGTGCTGTCATACTGAAGGCATGCAGTAACAATGCCAACAAATTTCTGATCAAAGCTGGCAAATGTGCAAAGCTCAATCATAAACATGTACTATGAACTATGCAGAAGCATTATATAGCACTCCTAAAAAGACACAATTCAAAATGTAACTAATCATAAATACTACAAAATAAACCAACAACTACACAGCCATACAATAATATATTACTAAAAAGAATTTACACTTACCAACACTGCTTCAAATACATAACTTTTATGTAATTTTTATTTTCTTCTGTTCTTAAACCTCTGATTTTAGGGACATGGCTCAAGTCTAGATGGATATATTTAAAAGAAACTGGGAGAAATCAATAAATACAGAATCTACAATTCAGTATATGTTACCTGGTCTGAAATCTGAGGTTCTGGTAAGACTAACTTGCTACGCTTCTTAGCCGGCTCTTGATTCTGCAGCATAGCCATTGGAATATCATTCTCCTTGCGCTGCTTCAGTTTCTGCTTATCCTTGCGGCGCTCACGCTAAAAGAAGTAAAGAACACGTACAATAAGAGAAAAAATTACACAAAGGATACCTTTCAGGTAAACCTGGCATACACCAACTTGCGTGACAGAGAGTAACGTTCCATACTGACAGCGATGAAATACAACACATTACACCGTCTGGGATGTGGGGCTGCGTCACTGGCCAATTGGCACCAATTATCCTGTGACACACCACCACATACCAGAAGAATAAAGACCTCAACAGCACCACCCTGAAAGTCTTAAAACTCAAATATTCTATAAACTTCCTGATATCTCAAGTGGCCATTGCACTGGTAAATAATCTTGCTTTATTACCATTTAACTGACACATACAAATTACATTTCCTTGGTGTAACTGCAAGCTTTCACTTCTGTATTATCATTTCAGCCCATAATCAAAATCCCAAAGTAAGACACTGGGATGCCATGGTAAAAATGGTTTTAAGTAGAGCCATACAACACATCAGCAACAATGAGTATGTCAACAGGAAAATTTAGTGAGTGTGCTAGACAGCACATTTATGAAGGAAGCCTGTGTTCATTTCACTCTTTGGCCTGAATGGGTGCCTGCAAAACATCTCACTGTGTATGCTGACAAATAAACGTGACAGTGCATACTAACAGCCAGACACTCAGGCCATCAAGTATTCTGAAGTACAGTAACACCTGCAATTAGTGTACATTACACTTAAATCAAATAGAGGGAAAATGATCTCAGAGTGCAGGCATTAACAAAATGAGACCCAGGATCACACAGCCCACATATGCCCTGTCACGCAGCCATTTTTCATTTCACAAGTAATTAAATACAAAACACAATATTATGACTCGACACTTTGAGGAACGTCACATAAATTATAATATTACAGTTCCTGGCATTAATGTGTTTACAGTGGAAACCTGCAGTTCATGTTACACTACACAAGAACTACAATGATTCTACCAAGTAGTATCTCACAATAACATCAACAGGTAATGGTATGTGGTAATTCTCAGTTAAGTTAAATGTGTTGTTATAAGGTTGTAACTCTAAACAAAATCAAATAAATATAGTTATAAAAACAATAACAATGCAAAATCTGAGGTTCTCACAGTGCTGTTTTTGAAGATTCAAGTCTTTTGGGATGTTACACTGTGTCACTGTGTATGTTGCTCTGATCTTTCAATGGACTGTAGTGCCTTCCCTTTTCTTAGACTAGGTAAGTCTGAAGATGAAGGCACCACAATCCTTTGAAATATCAGGCTACTTACCCAACAACAGCCTAACATCCCAGAAGACCCATATCTTCCATAGCAATGCACTATCCAGGACTAGGCCCAGCAACCCATTCTAAACCTCCTAGGTGTCTCCACACTAGAACTAAACAGGTAAAAATAAATTTTTGTAGCTGAAGTTACAATTACATTTCACTCCATGTATCATTTTTCTTATAAACAGAACATGTCACTAGACATAGCTAAAATAGCATGGAAATACCGTTGTCTTAATTGTTACTACACTGGTTTATAACTTTACTTCCTCTGAAACCTCCAGAGCTAGAGAGAAGGGGGGGGGGACCCTATAAATACAAACATGGCAGCAAAAGGAATTTAAAATGCTGTAAGGAAGAAAGCAGCATTGTAACATCTGACTACAGATAATGAGAATAGCTAAAGTAACTAACAAGTGAATGGCACAAAACATGATCAAGAAATCTCAAGGGACACCAACCTCTTCTTTCTCTGTTCGCAGCTCTCCATCAAGATGCTGTTGCCGGAGTCGGCTAAAATCAGGTGTTGCAAGATCAAGTAACTCATTGCTTGTATCATGGAATCCTGGTTGAGGGCGCTTTTCAAATGGGACCTCTGCATTATAATCTACCCCACGCTTCTTCTTCTTCCTTGGTGCCAGCTCAATTCCAGCTGCTCGCAACTCTCTCCGTTTCTGCAAAGCTGCCAACCTACGTGCTTCTTCTAATTGCTTCTCCCTAGCTTTACGCTTTGCCTTCTTTCCCTGAGTATTGGCAAGTCGTGCACGTGCTTCAGACAACATCTCCAGTTCTGCAAAAAAAAAAAGAAAACAAAATTGATGTTAACTACCTCTTTTACACAAATATGCATGCATACACACAGAACTTTCTCCATTTTCTGTACTAGGCCTACAGAACTGCAGAAGAAATGAAATATGCTACATTACTGTTTTTTACCATCTTCATCCATGTCCTTAGGGTCAGGACGTGCTGGTTTTGTCTCTGGATTGGGATCTATTTCTCCAGGCTTCAACTTGCGTGGATCATCTGCAGCATCCTCACCATCCTCCTTCTTTTGTGCCTGATCTCTGTAATATCAAATTAAAAAAAAACTGTAGACTAATTTCATATATAGTTTTCTATAAATTCAAATTATACAGTGAGCAAATTGTTCTGTTCTCTTCATTTGGAACTGTTAGAGTAATTAAAATTCTGTGCAAAATTATGGTTAGAAGTCCACAAATCAAAATTACACAGCATGCAATTTGTTTTGTTACTTCTGCCTGAAATGTTGGAGTAATTAAAACAATGGACTAACTTATAAATAGCATAAGAGTCCATTAATTAAATTACACAAGTAATTTGTTTTATACTTTTCATATACATGCATACATACATGGAAATGTAGGCATAATTAAGGCAAGAAGACTGAGCTGGGCCGGATATTATGTAAGCATGGTAGTAAATAGTAGTATATCCTGAATGAAACAGGCCAACTGTGAGACCAAAGCAAAGATGGGACTGTATTATTAAAATGAATCTCAGTGAAAGAAGTTATAATAATGTGAACTGGTCGGCATGGCGCCACATCCCAGAAGACTTTAATCTTCAACAATAGCACTTTGGAAACCTCAAATCTTTCAAGTTCTGCTGATGAGTTTTGTGTTCTGCGCAAAAGTAGATGGAATTTGGCCCCATTTTGAGCATTACACCTACTTTCTACAAATGAACTGGTCATACTTTCTACAAATGAACAGACTTACAGCAGGTACTCATAACGTTCCAAACACTGTGCTGCTGTCCGTCCAATGATGGGAGCAATGGTTCGCCACTGGGTTGGCATCAGTTTGGCTAGATGCAATAGCTTTTCATCTTCTTCACGGCTCCATTCTGTTTTTTTGATACTTGGATCCAGCCATTCATACCAGCGAGCTTTACATTGCTTTGCTGATTTCCTATGTAGCAGAGATGCAATACGGGACCACTGGTTTTTCCCATATTTCATCACCGCTGCCTTCAAGATCTCATCCTAATTTAATTAACAAAATTTTATATTAAGGAATACACATTGGTAAGTCAAAATTGGATTCCAACAGAATAAGCATAACCTTAAAAACAACTTCGAAGTACGTATAATTTCTTACCTCCGTGTTCCTCCATACTCCACCTTTTATCATTATACGCGGCATGTTTTATGATCTACTTTAAAATCGTTAAATAAGGGTAAAATATAACAGAAAATCGCTTCAAAAGATTTGAAACTCCAGAATCTAATTTGCACAACACATCTCCATCCTACTATTAACTTATCCATGGATATACACACCACGGATTAACGCTCCAGCACCCACGGTCATTGATCAGACCACGGGCAAGAGCTAGACAGCACGGGTACATGATCGAGTACTTTGCGAAAAGACAGCAGGTTTTCCGTGATCTTGTTTCAAATTTCGCCGCCAAACGTAGGGCTGCAAAACCGTGGAAAGGATAGTACGTCTGCAGGGCCACCGAGAGCGGGTCAGGCCCAGGTAAAAAAAAATTCCGCCCGCCCCCACCCCTCTGCCAAGCAATGACAGCCGGGCGAGAAGTCTTCACTAAACCGGAAAGACTGTCTCTCAGCTGCGGAGTGACTTGGGATACTAGATAATCTGTGGACTTGGGCTTATAAAGGGTTAATTTGTACAATCGGCAAATAATGATGCTACTGAGAAAGACAAAAACATATGCAACTTAGTCGGGCCCCAGTAATTTGTGCTGGCTTCCTTCCCCATCTCGTCTACACTGGATGTGTTTATGGAGGTAACGCGAGATGGTATTCAACGGTTACAGGCTTAAGATCCATGAAAATTACAGAGTTCGAAATTGGACTGCTTCACCATGAAGCAGGCAGTACGCCACACAGATATTTCGGTTTATGTGCCAGTCGACACGTCACTACATCCGAGATAACTTGGATCCCGGTTACTGAATGAGTTATGTTATGAGTGGGAACCATTTGCCCAGGCCTGTGTCACACCCCAATGACCTGAATCCTCACCAATACCATTGTGAGAACCTCACATCTCACATTATATAACTTTAATAAATGTAATTTATTGCCTGCAAAAAATAACATGAAGGATAAAAAAGGTGTGGTGCCACTTGCGTCCGCATCTTGAACATACACTTCAATGTTATCCCCATTTGCCTACATTTCCAACTGCAGTTTCGTATATGCTTCTTCATTTCCCCATCCACTCTACTTGTACAAACCCAGTCATAGCATCATCCTTGATTTAATGGCCTGCATATTTGATGAAAAGTACAATCTATTAAGTTATTCATTATGCATACTCTGGTTACTTATACTGTGTTACAGTTAAAATATGCTCCTCAGCACCATTTTCAACCCCCAACCACGTTTTTCCCTTATGGTGATAAGAGACAAAAGTTTTGCAGCAATACAAAAACAGTTAAGATTATGGTATTGGAAGGAATACAAGAAGAAAACATTTTGGACTGAATTCTGAATGGCAGAAAGAAATCCCAATATTTAATCTACCCTTCATTTCTTCTTGTTACAATTACATACCAGTAATTTGAAGGCATTTTAGACATAGGTACGAATAAGGAAAGGAATACAATAACCATTCTATGCTATCATTTGTTTTAAAATTACAGAGATAAAAGTGAAGATGGGCAGAGAAAGTGGAATAAAATCTAATAAAGGATTTATTTTAAACATAATTTCATAAACAACTGCATTCTTACCATGTTGAACATTTTGAACACACACACATGCACACAGAGAGCAAATATTCTATGTAGGCACTAATTACTAGTTTCAGTTTTACTCAGAATTACGGTGATTTCAATAGAAGTTGAATAATTTTAAGACATCATAACACAAATTTTCAGGAACCTATATAGAATAGTGCTAGTTTTTCTTTTACTTAAAAAAGTGTACTTGACAACTGTTATAATAATTTAAAGCAGGGGTTTAAACTGCCAGGCAGCTAGGTCAATTGTGCAATGAAAAACCATTCAGTTCCATGAACATTAATTTTTCACAGTAGATATATACAAATAAAATCACAGCATTTGCAGTGTTGAAGATAATTTAATACGAGGTACTTGCAAGGATAAGATAATACAAAAAAGGTATGCATACAACAATCCATATGGTTACTAAATTAGCTTCGTTTGATTCTTTAATGAAGGACTTAGGACAGAAAGTATAGCATACGTTAAAACAACAGATTTTATAACCAACTACGTACAACTATAAAACATTACATACTGCTCAAATCAGCCCAACTTGTTTTGGTCTTGGAGACTTCTGAAGTTATTACAGAATTACATTTCAATCATGATACTTATTTTTAAATATTCTTTCTTCATGCAATCAAGTACTACTGTACTAAAATAATTTATGTTACTCAGTGTCATTGTCAGTATACAAACTTTTATCAAATCCTGTGTCAGGTGTGTTGAAATTACAGTCGCAATAAATAATTTGGTCCTAGAATTTGCAAGCATGTTAGGAGTTTGAGAATTTTAACTTTCTCAGTTTATAAGCCACTTCATGTTGATCCACAGATATACAACTACATCTTAGTGTCTCTGTAAAAATTAATATTCTGGGTTAACTGTGATCTAATTATGAGTGTTTAGTTTGTTCACTACATTCATCGTAACATAAAACATGCTGGGCTAATTTGTGAAATACATAAAGTTATGTAGTTACTGCATTAACACTAATACAGTGGTATGACTTCAGACATAAAATTGTAGTTTGCAAGTACCACGTCGTTCTGAGCGTGATTTGCCCAAAAAGTAACATTTATTATGAAGTATCACGAAAAACTACAAAAATGGAGAATTATATGACAAGAAAGCAAACAGACCAAAACACACAAATAACAAAAAGTAAATAAATATACTGAAAAAAGGCAGAAAAAAACAGGGCACATACAAATTTGAGGGCAACTATCATTACCAAATTAATCTTGTATTAGCAATCCCATATATAGGAACAATTGCATTTTCACTGGTATGTTTGCATGATTTACTTTATTATTAATTCACTTATTTTAAAAATAAACTTTTAAAATGTCAAACCTGTCACTTGTGGCTGATATATTATAAAGAATGCTGTAAAATCAAAATATGTACTGTGTAAATTCACACAAGCATCACCCACACATCACATGGAGAGACGTATTCGACAAAATGTGAATATTAGGTATCTGTTGCCATCCTCCTTTCATACTACATTAAAGGAAAAGCTGTCTTCAGTTTCATGAAACTTATACAAACATCTATAAAAATGGCTGTTTTTAAAACACTGCCTTTTCCATGAAAGTTTATATCATAATTAAACCCTATTCTGACACTGAACAGGGCAACTTTAAGTTCAAACAACTGCAGCTTTTAAGTCTGTGTAACTTACAATATTTCTGATAACAAGCCATGTATATTACTCTCAGGGTAGGTGCACTGAGCCCACACCAGGCACTCTCTGCTACTAAATCATCACAGTGCACAAAGCATCATGTTCAATAATACCAAAAATCTATGACTAAATATCAACTATGCATTTTTGATGCCTTCTCAAAGCAGTCTGTGTGAATCATTCCTTTACTTTTATGCTAAAATAATTCGAACAACAAACTACAGATATCTTACACAGGACTTGCAGCAATATACTCTTCACATCTTGGTCCCAACATTACTTTAAACACTTTACAAACTTTATGGCTTTCTTACTTGGCTAACTTGATAAAATGTGATTCATTTCAAGCACCAGCTGTGCAGACTTAATAACACCCATCACATCCTGAGACTAAATATATTACTAAACAGTTGAATAAACAGATAATCTCTCTGAACAAGGCATCTCATTTGGTTTACATTCTACAAATTAGGCATTCTTATTGTATAGTACTACACTTATGACACATGTTATGTAATGCTGTTTCAACCCTCTAACCACATGATTCAAACTATTTTGGAGTTTACTATGTAAAACTGGCCCTACTGTTTACCCTTCTGACCTGTCCCAGAAAAATGTTTCAAGCATATCTTGTTAATTTATCAAACATTAAAGTATCTCCAGTGTACCACAATGTGGCCTTAAAGATATATTAAAAATTTGTCATTTAACATATGTAATTCAAATTAAAAATATGATTACATATATAAAAGCATTCCTTCTTGCATTTGGTATAACTGGCATGTTTTGGTATTACACAATGGAATTTTCCCATGTTTTTAGAAGTCTTCCTCTTACATTTTTACATACAAAAATCCACTCGTGGATTTATCTCAGATGTTCTAGTATTGAATACAATTAGTGGAATTCTTAAGTCTGTCATTATTTTGTAATTTACTTTTTCATTGAACACTAAGGCTCAACGTGTTAGCCAACAACAGTTTTCTCACTACATGCATGTATGTGCGCGCATGTGTATGTATGCACATGCGCGCTCGCACACACGCACGCACTCTGCTCTCAAAGAATCAAATAAAAGAACAATTTCTCACCTTAGTTGGCATTGGCAAGTCTTACTATTACGAGTCTTGCATTTTATGACACAGTATTAAAACACAATCTCTAAGTAAGGATTCTTCTTTCTGGTTCAAGAAATTCATGCTCAGTTGTAAGGCACACCTTTTAGTTTTGTGGTTGGAAGAGTTTTTGCTGTTCTCAATAAAAGTTCTATTTAGAAGACAATAATGACAAAACTGAACATTAGTTAGACCTTCTGGTCAGGTACAAATGGCAATCACATGACCTATTTATGTAATAAATGAATTAGCACAGAACCAGGGAATGGAAATGCACCCCACCTTCCTGAATATGTGAAAGTAAATGGAAAGAAGATTCCAGTCTTCTGGGATATGTTGATGTATTGATTGCTAATAGTTAAGGATGTTTCGAAGGAGCTTGCTGCCTCCGTCTTCAGGGTCTAAGTAGTCCAAAACATCGGTAACTATTTATCAATCAACATGGCATAGCCCAGAATACTTGGATCTCCATCAACATCACTGTAAGAATTTTGAATCTCAGAAATGGAAGGAATACGAGAATTGGGGTAGCTCAGTTGGTATAATGATTAGGCTACAGGTTGGACAATCAAAAAAGCAAGGTTCAAGTCCTGCAAGGGCAAGAGATTTTTTTTATCTTCTCCAAAGAATCCAGACTGGTTCTGGGCCCATCCAGCTTCCTATCCAATGAGTACCAGGGCTCTTCACCCAAAAGTAATGTGGCTGGGTGTGAAGCTGACTGCTTACCTCCATCTAGTGCAGATTCAACTTTATCTTTGCTTTAAAATGGGCAACATATTATATATTAATACATCCATGATACACTACAGAATATACCTCTATGGAAGGGGTTTATTTTATAGCCAGAACATACTCGTTCTTAAACCAGGGATGTCCTTGATGCCATTAACTCTCAAACATAAAAAGTATCAAAAAGAATACCAGTACACATATATTTGAATTCTATTAACTACCTGATGTGTCCAATATCATTCTGTAATGATTTCTAGGATAAAATACAATACAATACCTTCATGCAGCAACGTTCTTGAAAAGCTGACAGCCACCTATGTGATTAAGAAATATTTTGCCTCTTATATTTATACTCTATTATCATAGAAAATTAATGTTGTAGAAATCTTCAGACTGAATTCATAAGATCAATCACCTGGTTTAACAGTTGTCACAATGGACCAACTCTGAGATACATACAGACAGCATCTCTTGAAACAACTGGCACTATGGCAACACAATTTAAAAAGAGGTAAGAGGGTTAATTCTGCACCATAACACTGCTCAGAGCTTCATTCCTGTGTGATGACATCAACTTAACGTTTACCCTTTTCAAGAAATAAGTCAGCTATACTCTTTCGCATTAGTTTCTGAAAATGTTAAACCATTTTTAAAATAGCAAGACTTCAGGTTTCCATTACCATTTATAATGCCAGGAGTCTCCTGGATACAACAACACAGCACTACAGCCGCAAACTCTACACCACACTTTTTAAACCTTTCCAGTGCACCATGAATATAATCTTACTGCGCTGTCCATCTACAGTAACAGATTCCACCCCTCTCCAGAATGACAGTATAGCTGCCTGTTTCCCTTCATTATGTCTTTAAGTTTGAAATAATACATTTACTCTATTTAACAATAACATTCTTGAGGATATGTTCTGTCACAATATTTAGCACTAGCACATTATTGTAAATGTACATACAGATTCAGAAAATTTGAACTTTGTTAGAAACTGGTTACATTTTTGGCTTCATATACACATGCAATACTCTGAAACATTTGCTCATTACCTTCCAGAATTCAATGAATCATCATTTACATAATCAGAATTTTCTTCATGAACAACTTATAAGAACCGTCTAATTAACTGTGGTCATTAAAGTTCCCCAACATTACAAATAAAGGCACAAACTAAACATAAACATGTTAAAATTTGACAGTTTTGGTAGCAGAAGTAAAATAATTCTGATAATTATGTTGATATCAGTGGAAAAGATTTATCTACAATACACAGCCTGAAGTTGAAACAACATCAAAAGAACTTCTTATTCAGAAGAATCTGAAGGAAGTACAATTTCCAGCAGGGCCAAAAGATTTTTCTCTTCACCAAAGCATCCAGACTGGCTGTGGAGGCCACCAACAAAGAATCCAAACTGGCTGTGGGGGCCACCAACAAAGCATTCAGACTGACTGCGGGGCCCACCAAACCTATGACATGGCTAATGGGGAGCGTTGCCCCAGACGGCAAAGCAGCTAGAGCATGAAGCTGACCACTCACGCACATCTACTGCCAAGGTTGAGAAAGAGTGGAATGTACCTCCTCTTCCCCATATGCCTTCATGGTGTGCACAGGGATACTTTACTTTTACATAACAAGATCAGTGAAACTGTAAACTCACAACAGAAATTCTTCTGCAGCAGCAACCACAGTCTGCCAGGTCAGTAATGACATTAGTCCTTATCACTGTATTTTTTGTGAAATATAAAAAATTATCATTTCAAAACACTGTATAGATGCACAGAATTAAACCCTGTATGTTTCAAGGAACCAGCTAATTTAAATGTAAGTGAGAAAATATATTATGGGTAACCCAAAATTAATTGCAAACTTAAACTGAAGAAACATTGTGGAATTGTATTAAATAATGCACAATGGGTACTATATTTACCACATGCATTAATATTACAAACACTACAGTTTGTCCAGAGCATTTTTATGCGTTTTGTATGATGCTCACAATAAGCAACAATTATTTCACTACACAGTATTAACTAGCTGGTCTTATAATGGAGATGCAGCATGTTTAAACGTACAAACTGACTCTTTAAATATAATTCAGATGAATTTTATGCTTCAAATAGTTTAGTAATGTGTACTGAATGTGAAATATGTGATTAATTCAAAAGGTTCCTGGAATACAGTGGCAATGTGGAAGGTATGCTCGGGCCTCCCGCTTATGCATGTCTTGACATGCCAGCACCACACACTCAAGTGGACCTGTTCATTCACCATTAATTCCAAAAAATTCAAATCTGTAGAAAGAAACATCCACAAAACTAGTTCTGTGGCATAACTATATGATAGCATGGCTTATACCTAAAGGCTTATTTTCCAGGCTTAGCTTTGGCAGTTTATTATACACAAAAAAAGTCTCACTCTTTTCCTTTCATGGCCCCACTGTGTGTCTTAGTATGGAGCTTGTCATGGGTTATGGTCCAATAAATTGTTTGACAACTTCAAACTTCCCATGCCTTCATTATGTGCTACAAAACATAATTACATAAACACAACAATTGCAGTTGCACACAGCAATGCTTTTTGGCAAACAGTAACATTGTTGACAAAGATTTTGATGATTAGTTTAAAATGATGTCAAAATATTTTGGAATATATTAGTGCAGTACTTCCCAAACTGCTCTGTGGAGCCTCTGCAACAGGTTGCAATGGAGCCTGCAGAAACCTTTCCCAAGGACCAATTTTTGTCAACCAAATTCTTGAGTAAGTAGTATTATGTCATTAAGCGGAATATGTCGTGACATAACTGATTATTTATTGATTGTGAAAGTACAACAGGATGATGTCCATCAAGTTCAAGTTAAATAAGAAGTTATTGGACTGTAGCAGCCACTAGTAAACTGCATTTATGAAATCCCCAACAGAGTAATGGTTCAAAAATGAGAGCCCTAAGAACCTGGTGAAATCCTGACCTGCAGACCAAACACATCACAGTATACTTCATACCAACAAGTTCATTCTGATTATGACACTCTTCAGGGTTTCTGACTAGGCATCCTTTTGATGTTCTATCAACATAAAAGTGTTCCATCACATTTAACACTTCATGTGTGCTTTTTATATACATGGGGATCTACCAGGTTATTTAAAAATCAAAAGAGCTCTGCAGCAAAAACGTTTTGGGAGTACTGTACTAGTGTCCTTTCTATTACGCTATACAGGGAAAACACAAGAAACATTTTCAATCATTCATTCATCAAATAGTTCTGCCTTCAGCTGTGGGAAAAACTTACTAACCCTCAAATAGTTGTACTGTGACTGTAAAAGGGTTCAAATATGAGTCCAGAGTAGTTCGTTTAGCCACCAATGGGTAATCAAGATTAACAAAGACCAGTTTCCACAGCAAAAGATCATGGGCTACTAACCAACCATTCTAAATTTTTACCCTTTACTATTGTCCTTTAGTTATCCTAGTGCCGTTTATGTTAATGCTATATTAACTCACATAAATATCAACATATATTTTCACTCTTTTATTTAGTCACAACCATAATAAATCAACCTAACTGCAGCCAACAATTACACTACAACTCCCAGTATAATGCCACAAGTAAACTGGCACCTTTGTGTAATCCATATACCTTCAGGAGTAATACGAAATTCTCATGAGGCTAAAAATATTGCCAAGAATTACACTCTTCAATTAATAAATTTTCTTATATTAAAGAAATGCTACACAATCCAACTGAGTTATACCAACCATCACCTCAGTACTGCATACTGAAGAAGGCATACACCTTTTCCTCCACTTAATGATTTATCACCTTAAAAATTTCTATTCTTAAGCTACCCTGTTGATATGTTAGAAAACAACAATGCAATCAAATAATTAAACCAACAAATGCACTGTTTTTTACCACTTTTATTGTGGCCTTTTGTCCCCTCACCCTACACGTGTTTCAGAACCTTACAGTTCCATCATCAGGGGTTACCATTTGCTACTAGTTAATCACACATTAAGACAAATACAGTATGTGCGTATCACTAAGTGGTACGTTAGTCTGATAAAACCTTAAAACCATTAAATATGTATATTTAAAACTTGGTTAAAAGTTATAAAATGTTCGTAGCATCTGTATTTGTCTTAATGTGTGATTAACTAGTAGCAAATGGTAACCCCTGATGATGGAACTGTAAGGTTCTGAAACACGTGTAAGGTGAGGGGACAAAAGGCCACAATAAAAGTGGTAAAAAACAGTGCATTTGTTGGTTTAATTATTTGATTAAAAAAATGCACGGTGGTAACAGTGTGAAACAATGCAATATTAAAATAGAAACAGCAACCATAGCAAATATGGAGACTATATGCCACAAGATGCTTTAACCAATTTCAAGAAAGGATAAATGTACAGCAGGTAGGAGGAACAGCATTTATCATGGCTGCCAGCATACTCACTCTCAGTCACAACAGATCAACTTGGATCACATTTGTACAGCTTTCTGAATTATTGTTACAAACAGAATAAACTAAAGAAGTAGTTGACAAACGAAACTCTGGTTATAACTTATAACATCAAAAAATGTTTGAGGGCATATTTCAGTTTTCTTTGTACCATCAGATAAGACATACATAGAATTTCTATACAGTGTAGCCCCACCTTACATGAAGGTTACGTCCCAAAGACAGCATGTAAACCCAAGAATCATGTATCGTCAGAATTACCATTGAAAATCCCTTAATTTGCCCAGACATGCTATTATTTATATATATATATGTACCCTGTAATATGTATGTATGTAGGACATCCAGAAAGTAAAGATACAAAAGCAATAATTTTTTTTAAAAATAGTTATTAACAAAATTGAGTGAAAAAACTCATAACACATACCTTTAGCTATTTTTCAACATAATCAACACTTTTGTCAAGGCATTTGTTTAGCCTGGGTACGAGGTTTTGTATTCCGATGTCATAGAACTCTGCCGCCTGTGCACGCAACCACGTAGTGACTTCGTTTTTCACCTCTTGTCTTCGTGAAACTTCTGGTCGGCCATCCCCCTCACAGACCAGACCTCGCTCCCAGCGATTTCCATTTCTTTTTGCATTTAAAGAAACATCTGGCTGGCCAGAAGTTTCACGAAGACAAAGAGGTGAAAAACAAAGTCACTATGTGGTTGCGTGCACAGGCGGCGGAGTTCTACAACATCGGAATACAAACACTCGTACCCAGGCTAAACAAATGCCTTGACAAAGGTGGTGATTATGTTGAAAAATAGCTAAAGGTATGTGTTAAGAGTTTTTTCACTCAATTTTGTTAATAAATATTTTTTAAAAATTTTATCGCTTTTGTATCTTTACTTTCTGGATAACCCCCGTATGTATGTATGTATGTATGTATGTATGTATGTATGATGCATGTAGGTAGGTATGTACACATGTACGTACATACATATGTATGTATATTGTAAACAGTATGCACTGTGCAAGCAAATACAGTATAATTTTATTTTTAGTTACATAGAAAAGAGAAAGAAAGACAAGTGACAATAAAAAAAGTCTAGCCAAGAAAATGCAACTAAGATGAGCAAATTATTCTTCTTTCCAATATAACTTCCAGGCAATAATTTTTATATCAGTTTTTCCTGCGGCTTTAGAACAGATCACTGTTTTTTCAGTTGAAAACCACACGAAATAGTTGGCTTGTATTTGGTGCAATGTACTACAAAGATAGGTAACCGTAAACACACTAGAATGACAGCGCAGAGTAACAAACATGCCACAGACAAAACACACTGTGAGACATGTGGGAACTGAGGCAGTCCAGCATCAACATCTGACACTACCTCCAGGCTTATGCTCGGACTGGCATTGCATGCAAAACTGCATGTGTTATTTACATTTTTTCGGTTACATATAGTTGAAATCAC
This sequence comes from Reticulitermes speratus, assembly GCA_021186555.1. Taxonomy (NCBI): domain Eukaryota; kingdom Metazoa; phylum Arthropoda; class Insecta; order Blattodea; family Rhinotermitidae; genus Reticulitermes; species Reticulitermes speratus. Next base: position 9,949,766 of record JAJKFL010000012.1, read on the forward strand.
ACAAACTAAATGCAAGGATGAAGCAACTCCACTGAAATATTGAATCTAATGCCACTCTCCAACAGCTAATTGAGCACCATGTTCTGTTCAAACATAGTGTTTCTTTTTCAGAATGTACTAATGGTCTCCCAGGTGTTAATTAATACAGCAAATGTATACAATTTTACTAAGTTATAAGGTAAGGGGAATAACACTTCATTTTCATATTTACAGAGGGAAGGGTGATTTTATTGGAAAGCAAATTTTGTAAACCAGGAATTGATTTTGAGGGTGAAACAATTCATGGAAACTGAATTAAATCAATTATAAATGGTGGGCAATATTTTTATTTTTTATAAACCTGTGAAACATTTCCCTGTATGTTCATAAAGAAAGGTGAAATTTATCAAATAAGAAAGGGTCCCAGTCCCTCCGAAAACATAGAGTTATAACGGGAGGATCCTGTAATATAATTTCAATCAACTTGATGACATTCAGATTTCCCTAATCAGGCTAAATTATAAACCAGTACACTACCATCAACAGAAATACACTGAAGGTAAAAAGGGCTATGAATTTTAATAAAGAATGACTACTTAAACAAATCATCCCCTAATAACGCAAAATTTAAAACAGTAGGTAAAGGTAAAAAATTTAAGAAATGTAGGGTAAAATTAGGTTGTAACTAACAGCAAAAAGAAATTTAGAATATACATAAAACTGATATAACAGGTGGAATATAATATCACAAATGATTAGGCAGCACTTCACCTCAGAAAAAAAAATGAACGATAGCAGAACACTGTCTTGTGGAGTATTAAATGAGGAATGATGGAGGAATGGGGAACTTTTTCCTCTTTCTTGTAAAATGTATATCATTAGTTATTAACGATGAGAATATTTTAGTCTGCAATTTTAATATAGCATGGCTTCCCCAGTAAGTTCTTTTCGAGATGAGATTCTTCAGCAATTATTACAAACCAGGAAATGAAAACAAATCATCATGGCTGCTTGTATTCCTGAAAACAATCCAGTATTTGCCTTGAGAGACTGAAGCCAACTACAGACAAGAGAGTCAGTACTGACTGAGATTAAGTGCTGTACCACCAAGTTAACTGCCCAGTGTTCTTGTGCCTACCTGCAGTTAAATAAGATAGTTTTGCCTCTGCAGATAAATACTATGGTACAGGTATACCCTGATTAATGTAGTCACTGTATTCATCGAAAATGCCACATAATGCATATATATATATATAATATATATATATATATTGTGTGTGTGTGTGTGTGTGAAGTGAAGACTTCTCCCCAGCTCGATATTAAAATGGGAGTTACGTTTATGAGTGGGTATATCCCAATGGGTAATTTGCTGATTGTAATTTAAAGAAATATGCGAGGCAGACACCCCACAAAAATACACTTAAATGCATAAATGTAAGATATCATACACTAAAAATATTATTTACTTACTATAACAGGGGTGCATAAATCCCAGGTGCCAGGTAGCCCTGGTGACTACATTTTGTATGGTGGTGCCTAATATTTGTAGGTTGTCAGTACAGGACATGCTTCATGTCACCCTTCTGGCACCTAGAATTTTGAAATGGTTCCTAGATTTTTTGAAAATCTGTGGACCCCTACACATTAATATACTATCTAGGAGAGTGTAGTCAGCAGAGTGACTAAGCTACAGGCTGGATAATCCACGGTTCAATACCCAGCAGGGGCAAGAGATTTTTCTCTTCTCCAAAACCAGAGCAACTCTGGGGTCCACCCAGTCTCCAATGGGTCCTTGGGCCTCTTTCACTGCTGGGGTAGCGTGGGGGAGGGTAAAGCAGCCTGGGCCTCAGGCTGACCACTCACTTCCATTTACTGCTGAAGTTGGGTGGAGCTATAACTCCATACTTCCATATGCCTTCATGGCATGTAGAGGGACAAATTTATGTTTTCCTTAGTGCAACTGAAGCAGGCAAGTCTCCCTATGGGAGATCAAGGTAGTGACTTCTGAAGCAAATCAGAGTAAGGTGTGGGGCATGGAATTAACTGTATACGTATCTGAAGAAACTGGGTGTAAGGAGGAGACACTGATATTGAAAAGTACCCATGTATAAAGACACTCAAATCAGACTGTACCTGTACTGGTTACATAAACAAGAATTCTCCATTTTCCATTAATAAAAAATATGAACAAAACTGTCCTACAAATATTTAGAAAAAAAAAACCTAAAGATCTGTTCTTGGCAATGTGACACTTGTCTCTTACCTCACAACACTGGGAACACCTGCTCAGCAACTTTCAAAAGATAAACTTAACACAAATTGTTCATATTGTTAAAGCTCATTATGAGGGTTTCCATCCAACAGTAACTGAAGACAGTAATGGAGATCAGCTGCTCCAGTCTCCAGTTTCTCTTAAGGCTCTAGAAGTAAGTCTTTCGATCTCACTAAGTAACTGTTCGGTCTCTGCATCCAGCTCTTCAACTGATCTCTCACTGGCTGCAGCAAGTGGTGCTTCCACAGGATCCCACTCCAGGGAATCAGGAGAAGATATACGTGACCAAGCTGTGCTACCAGCAGCACTCATGCCATTCTGACCATTAGTCACTGTAGACTCACAGCCATCATCTTCTGCCACTCCAGCATAGTGTAGCGGATGGACAGGAAGACAACCTGTTTATAACAGCCAGTGGCATGAACATGACTTATTTTTGACACCATCCATTACCTTGGGTTTCTTCAAATATATTTTGGGAACTGAATATGTTTCCACCACTGTTGTATTTGAAAAAACCCAAGATGATGGACCATGTCCAAAATAATACACGTCTTTTGTACTTCTTCTTCATCACCACCACCACCACCATCAGTGAAATCAAATAAGAAGATTAAAATATAGCTTCGTGCTACCTTGGTTCAAAGCTTCCCATTTTATAAATAAACACTGTATGTTAATGTACCATATATATGAAAGAATCTTCAGCTTGCCATGTATTACATGTTACATGTTACAATTCATAAATTCATTCTGAACCTAAGCAACCCTACACACCTGGCAGGCCTCCTGGGATTGGAATCACCCATTCCAAGGCCTCTACTCATAAAAGAAAAGACAACAAAAATAACATCCATGCCTCAAGTGGGATTAAAACAAAGTGAACGCAATGTTTGAGGAGTCACAGATTGCAATTTAGGCTGCATGGCCACTGCAATGAGCCATACGAAAGAATAGAACACAAAAATAATTTTTGCCACGACTATTCATAACTGTACTACCCAGACTTAATACTAATCAGTACAAGAGTAATTATAATGGACAGTAATTTGAAAAGAAGCAGTTGTAGCATACCTGAATATACTATCCTACTATAAAACTGGACAAACAGAGGAAAACCATGGTAAAGCTCAGCCAAGCCATTGGACAGGGGTCTAGGGTAGGTACAAAGACCCACCATTACCAGTGCCAATTTTGACACCAACTGGCATCTTGGCTGGCAACAGTGATTAAACGTTTTGCTGATACCAACTAGAGTTACTTAATAACACACCAGTTCACCAAGCCATAATTTAGTTTAGTTCAGTTCAGTTTCTTGTTCATCCATTTTATTCAAACATATGACACAGAAATGGTCCATTTCAATCAATCAAAACTTGAACTAAATATAACATCGTTGAAATTATGTAAAATACATTGACACCAACTACAGATAAACTAATATATGACAACTCATCAACTCTTCTTTCCCTCGTAGGCTAGTATCAACCACATTTAACATGACATATATTGTTCCACTAAATAAAGTGTATAATGTAAGAGAAAGGATCTCAACTCCTCTATACTAAAACTCGTTCCTGTGCAACTCTTTTACATAATTATGTGCATTGTCTTGTAAGATACAGTTTTACCATTACTGTCTTTATCCAACCTGAATACCAAGAAATAAGGTTACCTAAAGAAAGTTATCTACAAGGAAAATTAATATTGTACTTAATTAGCAGTATTATAACCAACAAATGCATTTTTGTATTTCTGTTACATTTTTACCCTACACATGTTTCGGCTGTGGTCCAGCCATCCTCAGGGGTACACTAGTAGGTTCACTTCACTGACACTGGTTCATTTGGTAATTACAACAAGACATTAGCAACAACAGGACACGGATGTCAACATCTAAAAAACCATCTGCCAGCAATTTCAAAAGTTTTTTAACAAAAGTAACAACTTTAATGTTTTAAATACTACCAACGAGATACTGTTTCATATCTACAATCAAAAGTATTATACCTCAAGCTTTTAACGTAAGACAAACGCAACCTGCAATTGTGAGTGAACAGAAACTACAAAAACCAAAACATTGTGATGACTGTGATAATTACCAAATGAACCAGTGCCAGTGAAGTGAACCTACTTGTGTACCCCTGCGGATGGCTGGACCACAGCCGAAACATATGCAGGGTAAAAGTGTAACAGAAATACAAAAAGTGCATTTGTTGGTTATAATACTGCTAATTGAATCAAAATGCACGGTGAAAATAACGTGAAAATAATATTGTACTATTCTGTTAATTGTGATCAGTCATGCAAATACACACAAAACCCATCCCACAAACAAAATATGTGCACTAGACATCCTGTATCTCATTGAGCTAACTACACAGTACCCAAGCAACAGGAATAGTTTGTACCACTTCTTACTGGTAACTAACTTTTTATGTATGTACGGCACCATTTAGTGAAAAGGTTCACCATCCCTTGTCTATAAGGGCATTGTGTCAACAAACTGCTTGATATGGTGAAGAAAACAACATTCAAAACATACCTTCATGTTCCCACTCAAGGTCCAGAGAACTGGGTGGGGTGGAAGAAGCAATACTTTTCTCCCTCTGATTGGCTGTTTGTAAAACAGCTCGAGCAGCCAATAATGAACGAGCATCCAAAGGTTGCAGTGGAACATCCACAACTGATCGACTTCAACACAGACAACAATTCCAATTGAAATATTCCAATATTTAAAACACATAAAACATTTGTAAGTTCTTGTGACAAAACATATACCTTGATGGTTGTTTTGTGGGCACTGGCTGTGCTCTTTCAAACTTTCTTGGCCAAGTATCATCTGTCAATTCCAATGTCACCTCTCGGGAAGGCTGTAACATGTAACATATACAAGACAATGATTTAGACAAGATATAACAACAATTGTGGTGTTAGATTTTTTAAGTTATCAGGGTAATGATTATAAGAAAATACAGACTTTTGCGATGTGTCCATGTAGCCTGGCAGAAATTTACTAAGGTTTTGGAGGAATGTACTGCCTAATTCTTCTACTCTGAAGATGGAGGAAGCAGGTTCCTACAAAATGTTCGTAAATTTCTACCTGGCCACACAACATCAAATCACAGAAGGCAGTATCCTTCATCCAGCATAGTGTTGATGAACATAAAGTTACTTTCTAGTGAATACTTATCCAAAGTGCGCAAAGAAACTTAACATTTTTTACACTAAGAACTCATATACTTTTGTATTATGATTACTACTAAAATATTCTTACATACTTATGTTGTAAAGAGTAACTTTTTACAAACCTTCTTTCTTCTCAAAGAAAATAAACAAGATATGCTGTGGTCCATGAAAGCATTTGAACAGAAAAAAAACACACTTTTGTAATTTATTTTACAGCAAACAATGTTCACCAAACTTAGATTAGAAGCCTATGTAGACTCAGCTATACATGGTGCTGCACATAAACTTGCATATTGTTCTTGATATTTAATTCAATATTTCTTATAAATTTCTCAACAATATCAAGGAGATAAGAGGATATTTTAAAATCTTGATGAACAAGAAATTAATCACTTACCCTCTTGATGGATTAGATTCTTGAGGTGGTACCTGCAGAAACACAAAAAAATAATTCGCTACAATTTTTGTTTTATGAATACATCACGATGAACAGGTGTCCCAGAATTTCAGATTTGGAATTTGCATGGCATTTTCCAGTATTGTGAGAAACATTTTCTGGGACAACCAATTATTCTAATTTTAAACTGACTTTACTAAGTTATACTCATTTCCTCATTTATGTAATGGAATGGAACAGCTAGTTTCAACCAGACAAAAAAAGGAGATGTAAGAAAAGTCAGGTGCTATAAACCAACCATGCACAGCCACAAAATGAGGAAACTGTAAGTCTGTGTGAGACTTGGGGTTCTCACAGTCATGTTGCTGAAGAATCAAGTCTTTCTGGGATGCTATGCCATGTGGACTGGTAAATAATTACCAATCACTTGCAAGATTTTAGTCCCTTCATTTTCTCTTGGACAGCTTGAGCATGAACATGGAGGTAGTATGATCCTTCAAAACACTTGTAACTATTTACCAGCTGACATGGGATAACATCCCAGAGGACATGAATTTTTAAACTGCAAGCCCCCTTACCATTCCACAAAAGACGCTAATAAGAAACTGATAACTGACAATGTAATGCATGACCTAATAGTTTGAACTATGGCATCATACCTCTGCATTAATGTCTGTAGAACTTCCAATATTTCACATGAAGCAATAACCTACACTAAAACATGCTCATAACTGAATCCCAAGAAACATACATACTTTTCATTTGACAATGAAACACACTGTTACATTGTAGAACACATTTCCATGTTTGTAAGTTTTTAGATGTTCATGATGGATACTGTTAATACTGCAGTCTTCTGCATTTTGACAACCTGTAGTTGTGTAATCAGCCACTGATGTTTCAGAGGAACATGCTGAATGTTTGTCCAAAATGCCAACATCTATTTACACAACTACACAGCGATAAAATCAAGAAGACAGCAATATTTATTTCCATGTTCCTTTTATCCATATATTTGCTTCTACATTTTTTCATCAGTAGTTCATTAAAACATTCTGCACATATTTTATCAACATTCAAACTTAATTCTTTAAGATCTGTAAAAGGGATGTGCTCAAATAATTTCAGATTTCCTAACCCAAGATACTCCATAAATTTATCATGAAAAATTCTGTGCATAATAAAAGTAAATATTTTGAAGAAAATACAAACATTCAGGCATCTATTTTCTGATACCTATTTGACACACTGGACTTCAAGCTTACTTGTCTAAGAAGGAAAGAGGATGATTGGGTCCACCAGGAAGTGACTGATACCGGTACTTCCTTTAACAATGCCACCAACAGGTCAGATTATACAGTGTCAAATGGTGGATAAATGATAAATAATGAATAATGGATAGGAAATGCTGTGCAAGCTAGTGGTTGTGGCCTAATTTAAGGTAGTATCCCAGCATTTGTTGCAGGGACCAGAGTAAACTATGAAAAATGCCAGTCCGGATAGCTGGTTCCTGGGCCAAGATCTGATACTAGGACCTCCCAGTATAATACCACTGGACCACTACATCAGTCTGGTTCAATTGAAAATAACACCAAAAAACCTATCTATGTTATTCTGTCTAAGATTAAAAGCCAAGTTAGGACTTTGGCGCAAATAACAAACCTTACCATGCTGTCATCCACAAGGAAGTCAAACTGCAAAAATCAAGTTGTTAATATTAGGCGTGAATACTTTTATGAGTCCCACCTAAAGCATACCCTAACAGGAGGCTATTATTTGTAAAGCACTTTCTACCTATAAATGAAAGTTATATTGATAATAAATAATAGGTTCTAAACAATAAAGTTGTCCCTGTCCACACTATGAAGGCATTTTGGGGGGGAGGCAGAGGTATAGCTCCACTAATTCTTAACCTTGGCATTAGATGGAGGTGAGTGGTCAACACCATGCCCCAACCACATTACCCTCGAGAAAACCCCGGCAAAAATAAAAAGTTGTACAAATGTATTTCCTTACATATTATTATCAGCACTTCTCAAACCCACTTCTGAGACATTTAGTTCCCATATATAATCTGAAAGAACAGTAATTTAGCTTAAGAGTACAGTTTTACTATTGTTTAACATAGCAAGAATTCATGACATATCTTGAATGATACCAATACATACATCCATTTTGAATCTTTCTAATCAAAATGGGACAGAAAACAGTAAAACACTCAATGAGAACTTGGTCTTGAAATAAACTGTCATCACTTAAAAATGGAATATATTACTTATGAAAGCAAAATCACTCTTCCAAACCCTACATAATTACCAGTGTCTGCATCACAAACATGTTAGCATATTGAATCTAATATTATTTGTGACAAAATGGTAAATGCTACTGATATTCAACAAACTTAAAAACATGAAACAAGCTTAACAGGATCATGCAAGATCTGAGGTTTTCACGGCAGTGTGGTAGAAGATCAAAGTCTTCTGGAATATGATGCTGTGTCATTGAGTAAATAGTTCCTGGGACTACTTGACCCTGAAGATACAGACACTATGATCCTGCAAAACATTGGGAGCTAATTTACCCAGTGACACAGTATAACATTCCACCAGGCTTGAATCTTCATACTTGGATCACTTCCTTTCTTGAAAACCTGCAGCGAGAGTGGAAAAGAATACACAGTGCACACTTTGACCAAATACAACTAATTTTAAACTCCCCACAACTTTTTAGATGAGTGACATACATAGGTTTCTCAATCAGGGATGTTCTAAAAATTGTAGCATACTGACAATTATGGTCCACTATATGAGAAATGTGATGAGACACCATCCATACTTTACAAAGGACTAAGATAATTCAAACCAACAAATTAGACTCTCACCTCAACATTGTCACCTCCTTGAAAGTACATTGTTCGCTGAGAGCGATACGGTCTGTAAGTAAACGTTGACTTTAATTAACATTAGAATTTCAATTCTAGAGACTATAGTTAAACGTCCTATTTTTATGTGACAGCGGGCAACAACGGCCGGAGAATAGATATCTTACTTGGTGTTTTTGACATTAAAGCAACGGCTAAGACACGTTCCCATGATAAGCCAGACCAACGGTCCAGCAGACTTTTGCAGAGCCTTGCAGCACCATGGAAATTCCAGTTTAAAATATATCAAGCCGCGCCCATTCTAAAGAACAAACTGACACCTGCCATATTCAAAACTGCGACTGTGGCACCATCGTATGGAAACAGTTCGCGGTCTGTCTTTATAACAGATCCATGCCCTCGATTTTCATTTGGTATTGTGCACAGATTATCGAGTATTGTGTATGAAAAGTTAATGGTACGGTGTTCGGGGAATGGTAGAAGTTTGGTTTGCATCACAGTTGGAATGTGAAATGTCTGAAAGTGAAGATGATTCTCTAGGATTGTCACGTGAAGCGTTGACAGCCCTTCAAGAATTTTATACGCAGCAAGCAGAAAAAGACAAAAAACTTCGATGCATTCTTGATGGGAAAGAACACTCGCTGCAACATATTCAGTTCGATGAAGACTGGGCACGTGTATTTTGTAATTATATAACTATCGAGTTTTCATGGTTATTAGTCGCATTAACATATTCCCATACCATGAGTTACTGAATTAGCAGTGGAAGGTGTCCGTGAAATACGGACCCAACATAAAAAAGTTCGGACATAACACTGCATTGGAAAACGTTCAGATATGATCTCTTAAATGGCCACCAAGCCCCGAAGCACACGTGTTCGGGTCAATGGAGTCCAGTGAGTAGAAAATTTGTGGGCTGCAGCAATTTTTAGAACTATTCATGCCATGAGAACTTGTAGGTTTATCATTAGATTACAAAAACTGCTTGCCTTATTTGTCAGAATCCAGAAAATTTTATGATGTTTATAATAATAATAATACAAAGCTGATGTTATTGACATTATGCATATATATGTAAATAGAATATTTATTATAATGGTTCATTTCAGCAACTGAGTCAGTTTTGGTATGATGATGAAACTGCAGAATATCTTTCAAGAGAAGCACTTAAAGCTGCAGGTCCTACAGGAAAGATAGCATTGATATCCTGCCCAACACTTTATAAGAATCTGATATCAGCGGCACACAATAATCAGGGTAAATGGCACAGTGGGATTTATGTTAATATAGTTTATTGTATATGGTTGGTTCAATTCCCAACATTAGATATTTGTTTCATTTCAGTGACTCTGTTTGAATTTGACAAGAGATTTGCCATTTATGGGGAAGACTTCATTTTGTATGATTATAATACACCTTTGGATATTCCCTGCCATTTCGCTGGAAACTTTGATGTTGTTGTAGTAGACCCTCCATTTCTTTCTGAGGAGTGCCTAACTAAAACTGCAGTAACTGTGAAGTTCCTTGCCAAGCACAAAATTATTTTGTGCACAGGTTTGTATTTATGTGACATCTTTATTTTTATAATTAATAGCCATCAGATATGAACATTCATATGTGTAATATTTAATTTTGTAGAGGGGAGAGGGGTTCTGCTAATATTTCAGCTAATAACCTCTATTAGCTGTTGCACAGCACTTTATTTAGAAATGAATTTAGAAATTTTGGAGGCCACTTCGAAGTTTTAAATCATATTCCCATTAATACTTCTTTTCAGTGATTATGGGAGCAATGATGTGATTACAGCATTTTAACGGGAACAAATTCTGAAATTGTACCCCTTTTAGTGGTACAGACCCACTGAAATGTCTAGCAAAACAAAAATAATACATTGAAAGTTGTGAATGTACCAGAATCACCTTCCATTTGTAGGTAAAAGTATGTAATATTGGACAATAATTTCCTTTCAGTGTAAGAATTAACATCCTCCCTGAAAGTACAGTGGTGTGTACATGTTTAATGTATTGGATGATTAAGAACTCATTATATATTATGGATATTTAGATTAAAGTGAAATATACTTTTTCTTGTAATAATTTGCTTTCCAGGTGCTAACATGGAAGAGCTGGCCAAAAAGTTGCTGGATGTAAGAAAATGTGAATTTGAGCCACATCACAAAAACAATTTAGCTAATGAATTCTATTGTTATGCAAACTATGATATTGACACGAAATAACTGTAATGTGTTTAAAAACATAGCAAATAAAGGTGACAATGCAATGTTCAGCTTGGAATTTAAAATTTGCACATCTCTGAAATGTGAACAGTGAATTTCACATTCACAATATTTATTCCAGCAACTGCACAACAATAAAATGACAATGGTTAATAAAAAAAATACACTCTTACATGTTTCGGCCTACAATTGGCATCTTCAGGGAGCTGGTTATCAAAGGAAACAGTAGTTGCAGCTAGACATGTCTCCACATTTCCAATATAAATTACCCATACCTGCTCTTTCCTTTGATAACCACATCCCAGAAGATGGCCATTGTAGGCCGAAACATGTACGAGGAGTGTCATATTTTAATAAACCATTGTCATTTTCTTGTTGTGCAGTTGCTGGAATTAATATCGTGAACTAGTTTACGCACAAAACATGGAAAACGTAAGTGAATTTCTCATACAGAATATTGTGAGGAGTCAACTGTTTATTCAGCGTTGCCAACGGTTAAGAGTAAATACTTGCAAACATGTCAGAGGAAGAAATTGAATTACGTGATTTGGTGGCACAGACCCTGGAAAATAATGGCATACTATCAAGAATTAGGGTATATAAAATTGTATTTTATTACGTAGTATTTTGTTTCAATACAATGTAACCTCCAAATTAGTGCTTTATATTTCAATGTTTATATTAACTTTCCAGTGTTTTATGCAAACGAAATTTTAAAATGGAAGCTTTTAAGTCAAGACTGCTATGGTATTTGAAACCTGCATTCGTGTTACTGCTAAGAATTGTTAACGTGTAAGGAATTTTGGTTTGTTAAACGTGTCACTACAACAATTCGCCGATGATGTCATGCGGTCTGAAATGCGAATGCTTTTGTATTCAATGGCGAAACAAAATTTATTTCTTAACCCTTTAAAAATTATAACTGAACTCTCATACTAATTAAACACAAATTATCCGCAGGCTGAATTACGAGCAAGTGTCTTTTTAGCATTAGAAGAACAGGAATCTGTTGTGGTGAGTAAACAAGGTGACGTTTCTATTACGTAGCATGTATTTTGTACGAGTTGAGTGAAAAAATTTCTTCCCTTATAGGATGTTCCCGAGTTCGCAAACACAAACTTAAAAGCATTTTTGAACTCTGATGAAGGGTCACTTGTTGCGTGCTTAGTGCGAGAATTTCTGGAATTTTTTCAATTGGATTTTACCTTATCTGTGTTCGACCCAGAAACAGCTCAAGGAAAATACTATACATATGGTGGACGACCAAAATTAATAAAAGATTTACACATAGAAAGTTTGAATGGTATGTAAACAACTTTATTTACAAATGAAGCATTATTTTAATTCATATTTTGGAAAATTATTCAATACAATTTCAAGTGTGCAAACAAAATTATATTTCACAGTATTTCACAGTCGGTCTTATTATTGATGAAAATTATATTTATTTACAGGTGAAAAAGGACCATTATTAATACAGATACTGCATAGGGCCCTCAACCAGAATGCTGATTCTTTTAGTGTAAAACAGGTAACAGATACCAATAATAAGTGGGTATGCTATTGCTTCATAAAGAATGTAGTTACTCTATCATCTGATTGATGGTTATACTTGTGAAACTTCCTCAGCATGTACATACTTTCATGTACAAGGCTTGCTTTTGATTTCTCAGTCATGGGTTTGGTTTGAATAGTGACCAGGCTATTGGCTGGACAGATGAGTAATTGGGCTTGATTCCTGGTAAGGGCAAGATGTTTCTACTTTCAAATGTGTCCAGACTCACTGCTGGGCCTACCCAGCCTCCTTGTCAGAGAAAACCAGGATATCTTTCCCCAGGGTTACAGTAACCGTGGTATAAAGCTAGCCAGTCACTTCCATTTGTTATGAAAATTAATAATACAACAAGCTGCACCTCCACTGTACCATATGCTTTAATGGCATGTTGCTTAATTAAGCACAGGGACATCTCTTTCCTTTTGTAAGTTTACACTTTCCACTAGCTAAAATGGTATGTTGGTACCCTAAGTTCACCATGCACCATCTATGTGATGAGTAATTAGACTACTTGTCTTGAATTTGTAAAGGTGTGCATATTTGGAAGTGCAAAGTCCATTGCACTCTTTTTCTTACAGGGTGGAAACAAACCACACAGTGAGGACAGCATAGAAACATCATCTGTAACAACAGCTCAGACCAATGCCCAATTAGATAGTGACATTCCAAGCAACAACAGGGGAGAGAGAAATTCTGCCACATCATTACATACTGAAGTTGAAACAACCAAAGATACTGAAAGAAAGTCTGTTAGTTTAACAGAGGCTTCAAAACAACTTATAGACACAAATCAGGTGCCCAGATCAAAAGGTATTATATTGCCTGCAACAACAGAGGAAATATCTCCACATTCAACCTTAGTTTCAGAAGCTGAGCATGCAAGTCACAACAGTAAGGATGCAAGTAAGAGCAAGACAGTGTCATCAGAAACACCTCGTAATTCCCAAACTCTGGAACAGTCATCAGCTCATAAACCTGAGACACAGGTATGGATAGTGTCTGAGATTATATTCTTTTTTTTAAAGTCATGTGAACAGAAAATGAATTTACCATGTTTGCTCATTTATAAAGCACACAGCTCAACTCCACAGGCCTCCAAGAAAACTGATTACACATTACACTTGATATTTCACTAGAAGCCATGACTGAAAATGTTATTTATTGATACAGTAAACCCTTACCCAATATGGGTTAGGTTCCTCAACAACAGTATGTTAGGTAAATCCACATCAGCCTGAATACCTTATCAGTTAAGTGGGATATGTGAATGTGGCTTCTTGGTTTCCCATCAATACCTAGATCTTTCTGTGCGCACACAAATGAATGGTCACACAAATATTGGTGTATAAAATAAAACCATAAACATTACAACATTCACATATAGTAAACAAAATGTATCAAGTGCTGTGTTTTAACAGTGTTGTAGCAATGTGAGACAAGATAAAGGTTGGAGAGATACAAAGACAATGCTAGAGTACATGCTGGTGTATACTAGTGTGTGTTTGGAAGACTGCATATATTCAAATGTTTTGTGTTTAGCAAGTAATTGTTCACATATGTTGTATGTACAGACACATCTGCGTTGGACAAGGGTTTACTGTCTTAGTTTGTCTAATGTTGCAACAACAGTGATAATATAACTGGGATATGATAATGAAGATATTTTCTATCTATATGTCACATGAGTAACAGTGATGCACTTATGTCCAAAATGAAGACTATTAAATTGCAGTTCTGGTCGCGTGTTGTAGTATAGCATCAGCTGTAGAGACCATTTGCATATCCCTTTGAAAATGTCAAATTGTGGCTAAGAAAGTTTGTGGATAAAGGAATATGGCAAAGTTATTTGGAAACCACTGAATACATTCTGTATGAAACAGTTTTCCTTTATTTAAGCTTTTCAGAGTTTGGGAAGTGTACTTGAATACCTCAAATTTGAAACACCTATTTCAATTCTGTATGTGTCCACAGGCTGCTGCAAATTCTGACTCCATACAAAATAGTAGCAGCAAGTCTGCTTGTAAGCAGCTGCAGCCTCAGAAAACCAGCAAGCCAAATGTGGAACCTATTACAAAAGCTGGAACCAGTACACTGTCATCTTTAAGCAATTTACCACCTTTAACTGGAGTTAGCCTTCCTATGAAACAAGCTGGTGGGTCCCTTACTGGGATCAGTCAACCAAAGGATATGCATCAAATTAAAGCAATGATTGATTTAGGATTGGGTATGTATGCATGCAGGAGTTGATCTCACCCGTTTTGTGAAAGGGGAAGACCCTTAAAACATCAATTTTACAGAAGCAAAAAACAGATTTTCAAGAAACTTTCCTCTTTATTTCAGATGAACTATTTCAGCTGTCAAATGATGATGATATCAAGCTGATAGCTGAAGCAGTTCATTTGCAATAAAGAGGAAAGTTTCTTGATAGTCTGTTGTTCGTTCTCCTGTAAAATTTATGTTTTGTGGGTTGTCCCCTTTTTACAAAATAGGATGATGTGTTCCATGATCCAGCAGAGTAGGTTCAGACACAAACCTGACGATGTAAACAGATCTAGCTTCAGAAATATTTTTAACTAAAACAAGATGAAAAATGTCAAGTATGTGTGTCAGTTTTTTAATCATCAACCTAGTGTCACAGTTTCTGACAAATGTGGTGTCCTTAACACTTTTAGTTCTTCCATGTTGTGATGAGGTTGCTAGAGAAAGTTAATGATAAGTTTGTACTAGTTTACAGTCTGGAACACATGCAAGTAGTCTCCACCATTCTGGTAATGTCACAACACTGCTGCCATAAGAGAAATTTTTCTAAAAGTCAGCTAGGCAATAGTTAAGTTCCAGTTTAAAGATGACATGTGCATGATGTTTCTTGTAATCTATTATGCAGAATCTCAAGACAATTACGATGAAGACTTCAACTCATCAGTAAGTGTTAGTGCTAAAGAAGATCTCCCAAATCAAGGTACTGACACTGAAATAGAAGAAGAATTAGGATCTGGGGTTGAAGATTTACTAAGTTCAAATTCAGCGGTGAGTTCATGTTCACACAGTAGAACACTGATAAGCTTGCATTCAACATGGATTTTGTCTTGAAAGTAATTTCAAATATCTGGCAAGTATTCTTCTCCAGGTGAAGAGCATATAGTTTGAATTAGGAGGCATCTAGCCTCAATCTTGGGTGCATTTTTCATAGTTATCTTGAATTCCTTGGTAAGTGAATGGATTGTACCTTCTGCAGGAAGTATTGTGACCCATTTATGTCCTTAAACAAATCTACAATGGCACTCTGACAGCATCAGCAATATAAGGAATTTCACAGTAGTGTGGCTGCTCTCAGAAATTATCAGATGAGAATAATTCGCAGCCTACAGAGATAGTGCATGAACACACACAAAACAATATACAGTATAAATAGTGGTAATTGTATCCTCCTTGTGTCAAAAGTTGTATTTCATAGCACTGATTTTATAAACCTACAATTAAATACTAACTACATGGAGCAGAGTCCTTCCTGACAAGCTAATCATAATTGATGAACCATGGGAGAAGTGAAGATTTTGTATTAGACACAAACTGAATGTTATAAAAGCAGGAACAAAGTTATAAAAAAGATATGATTTCTGTTGAACTGTTTTGCTACATGCAGTATCTATGCCTAGCTTTATTAAACAATGATATACACGAACTGTCAACTTCATGCAGCAGAGCTCTTTATAATGTAACAGTTATTCCGTTGGTCAAGGAACTCCCTTTTATGTAATCCAGAGTTTCTTCACATTGTTCAAGAGCCTGTCACATGAGTTCACTCCACATCCTACTTCCTTCAGAAGCATCCCAATATTATATGGCTATGTCCTGTTACATATATGAGAAGACCATAATTGTGAATGCTAAGATGGTAATAATATGGCTGTAAACAGACAAGCTCTTGTTTGAGGTACTGTACTGGTCAGGAGGAAGAGGGGAGTGGGGAAGAAGGAAAACCAACCCTTACCTCTCCCCAAAACACACACACATGCACATACACATGAAATAGCCACTTCCCAGGATATCACTGATACTAGGTACAGGTACGTCCTGACTGGAAGTAAAGTAGGCCTATTTGGTACTGAATCAGATCTGTTCTTCTTGTTCTTTACATTACAATTGCTTTTCATGTATACTGTATGTGAAATGAAAAGTTAACAAACATGCTACATATTATTTCTTTCTCCTCCAGAACAGGCTGCTTTTTATTGTTTTGTATGGAGACTCCTAAATGTTGGTACTAAAGTATGAATTTATACAGAATATGTGGTATTTAGGATTGGTACTTGACTGGAGGATGCAAATGGATTTTAAACTATCTTCAAATACCGTATATTCTCGAATTTAATCCGCACCCTTTTTACAGTTTTAGAGGGCTAAAAAATCAGATGCGGATTAGATTCGCGGTCTAGAGCTGGATTTTGGAAAAATGATTGAGCTGCTGTACGTGCCGTAAGAACAATACAATACAATAATCTATTATTTTATTATTATAATTTATATTCATCAGACTCGCCGTCATCACTCATAACTGAATCGTTATCCGTGCTCTCCACCCAGTCGCTATCATCTTTATCTTCAACATCGTCCTCCCATACAATGTCATCGCTGCCTTGTGTTTCCGCCATAGTCGAACGTTGCTTTCATCAACTCCAAAAATTGCAGCGGCTTTGCGGTTTCCATTCTCCTCTGCGCACCGAATAACTTCACGTTTGAACTTTGCCGTATATGAGAGTCGTTTAGATTTCAGGCGTCCCTCTTCCATAACTACGGTACACGACAAATTGGAACAAGCACCTCCCACGTTTCAACAACTAAGGCTCAGCTGGCTTCAGACGAGATTGCGCACGTCTGTTGAGAAAGGCCCCGCCTCTATCGGTATGACTCATCAGCCACAGGCGTAGCGTCGGATTTTAACGCATTGGTAACATCCAATATTGTTCAATCAGTCGCCCCGTGGGCAAGGGGTGGTTGAAGGAAAGGTGCGGATTAGAATCTCGAAATAACTTTTTTTCGTTTAAGAAATCGCCAAAACCTGAGTGCGGATTAGATTCGAGAATATACGGTATATGCCACATTGAAAAATGTTTCAAATGTTTATATGTGTTAATGAGAAATATTTAACTTGTACACCGATTATTCATACAGTGAGCTCCATTTGTGACCAAGAAATACTTAGTGTCATGAGATGGCAATCAGGCCTCTTCCTTCTGATAACTGCTAAACAATGCTGCTTACACGGCAAAGGTTGTAGCACTGAATCAAAAGGGAAGGTGCTGATGAATTGCAAACTTCATGATTTATGGAAGGCCATTTGTCCAGCAATTCTGCCAAGAATAATGAAAGATTTAAGTTACAATTTTAATTGAGACTTCCTTTTAAAGAAGCTGACTCTTCTGGACTGTAAGGGATGCCTTTACTTGTATACTTCATTAATATGAAACCTACAAATTTGAAACATTTTTAAAGTTCATATATGGCAAAACAGAAAATCAGTAACCAAGAAATGTCAGAGGTTTCCTAGCCAATCAAATTCCGTTTCTTCATTAAAGTGCTGCAAAGATACACAGGTAATTCTGTCTTCCAGATTTATAATGTGCATTTGTTTTAGGAGGTTCAGTTTCAGTTTATTAGCCACAGAAATGATGTTCAATATTAACTTCAAATGGAGTAATCATAAAATCATGTTCCATCTTTTACAGTTGGATGACTTAACAGCAGATGCTACTCTCTCCAACTTTGACAGGTGTCGCAGACTACATTGAAGATGTGAAGTAAGAGGAATGTGTTAACAGTGGAAGGCTTTTTGCTGAGAAACAATGCATATTTTAACGTCAAGATATTTAATTTATGTGATTTTTATATATTGTTCCAAAAGTAAATTTGTCACTCATATTTGAATACTGAACTTTGTAGCCAGTAATTATAGTTTGAGTTATGTAATGGACTTTACTGTTTTATGAATTCATTGTTGCATTTTTAAGATCCATTCAGTTGCGTTTTCTTTGTTTTGCTAAATAAAATTAATTGTGTAACAGTAAATATATAATTTATAATGTGACACTGATCACTGTAAAAGAGCACAGAGTAAAGACAGTTTCTTTTCTTTGTTTTGGCATTCTGAACTTGTACAAAAGACAGTTTGGTCCACTGGGTGTTAAGTGTAGCTTACCACAGCACACCATCTGAATGTCCAGTTCTCTAACAATTGGCACTAGCTGCTTTTACTCAATCTCCTTACTGTACACGCTGTCTTTCTCGTTGCAGCCTGTTACTATATGCCTTTGACACCAAATTCCAAGCATCCATATATCGATCCATACACATTGCAACACATTTCTGTAAGCAAACAAATTAAATATGCTGATAAGAACCTTACATAGTAAGCTTTGTGGATTACATTCTTCAGCAAGTACTGTTACTGTGGGGTAACTCAGGTAACTAGTAACTACGAACAGATCACAACTTCAGCATAGTTTTACGCCATCTTGACTTTACAACAAAGAACTCGGCTCAAAGATATTACACTTTGATACCCTACAAAACTAAAATGCAAAGAACATATGCCGAGAAATATAACGAGTTTCCTTTAGTCTGCAACAGTTACTATAACTAAACTGAGATGGAGAAGATACAGTAGAACCCGATAAGAAGTCCCCGCATAAGAAGTTTTCCCCTGTAAGAAGTCTGATTTAAAGTCCCGAAATCCTATTGCTTTTAATAAGCTTGCCTCTTAATAAGTCTTCCTGCTTAAGGAGTCCCTAATCCTCTGGTCCCTTGAAAGACTTCTTAACAGGGTTCTACTGTACTTTATTTTGGATGTGGTGAAAATGAGAAATGGGTCAAACTTTTCAGTTCAGAAACTTCAAGGAAAGAGACCAAAAGGAACACCCAGACATAAAGGAGAGGACAATACTGAAATGTATATAATCTTTTTTTCAGAACATGATGCAATGGTGGGATTTTAGGGTGTTGTATGTGTGGAGTTCCACAACTGATATTTTTTAAAATTTAAATATGCTCTAATTTTAACTTCTCTACATGGTGAGTGGTTCATTTTCTGTAAAGACCTAACACTGAACATACACTGTGCTTATTTAGGTATGTTAAGGACACCTGCTTACAATTCTGTCTGAAGTGACTGCAGATCGTAGCAGGGACATTTCCTTTTATGACTTAAACTTGTCAATTCTGTGTTCTGAAGCTATGAACTGACTTCCGCAAAATTTAAAATCAATTTCATGCCCTACAAAGAAAACCTTGCACTGTGTTGCTCAGTTACAACTGACCAGTTGCAAAGTTTGAATTTATAGAAACAAGAATTTGGATCAAGATATAAGGTTGCCACTCACTGTATTCCTGGTGTATGCACTTGTAAAGTGACTGGTGTCTGACTAGTGTTACTGCCAAGTCACATAAGCATGTTCTATTCTCAAACATGATTAATCATCAATTATATCAGAACAATAATTCTCATCACACAAGAATGAGCTTGCACAAAAATAAAATTCTGCAGTAGTACATGAAGTTAATAAAAATGTATGTATAAATGGAATGGGGAGCAAATAAACCTATTTGTATATATGTTGAACATATCTTAATGTCACAGAAAATATTCAACAACTTGCTTTTACCTGAAACTTCCTCCCCGACAGCAATGGCAACATGTACAATGCTTATAATTTTATATTTAAGTACACTGAATTTTAAATATGGTATTGCTACATTTGCTAGTTCATGGTACTGACATTTTCAAATGTTATTACTTAACGACACTGTCAATTCCTAAGATTATATAGTGTGAGTGATAGATAAATGAGAATGAAGCATTTGTTGAATCATACGGACAAGGAAAAACAGAAATATTCTGGGTGGAACCTGTCCTAATGCCACTTTGTCCACCATAAATCACACACAACACTGACCTGGGATCATATCCAGACCTCCATGGTGACATACTGGCATAATATTCATACATGTTTGATACACACAGTGGCAATGGTGTCAGATTTTAAGATACATACAAGTATTCTGAAAAAATAAATCTGTTGCACGTTGAATACAAGATAAATACCAACATATCTGATGTTCCCTGAAAAAGAAGTTTGGTTTTACATACGACCGTACTAAGTTTCTGTACCGACACAAATGTACCACTGTCCAAAGAATATTTGTAATGAGGCTTTTGAAGGTGATGGGCAGCTCTGATCCACGGTGTTGGGATACAGGGATTTTTAAACTTATTCCCTATTCTATTCAATTTCACAATACCTGTTCCGAATTATCCAGCGACGTTCCTGGCTTAATTATACACTTCTTGAAACACTTTTCCGTCATTTTCTGAAAAAATATTTTGAATTTAATGGATTATATAGGAAAACATTTAAGAGAGAAGCACTAGGAACACACAACCTGAACCACATAGGCTATACCGTAAGTAACTCTTGTGCGTTGGCAACAGCAATTTGCTGTTTTACTTGTTCCATTAATTCATCCTTTTGTAGGCCCGATAATTGTCCACCCGATAAAACAGATTCCATTGCAAAAATTTCCTAAATCACTAGTAAATTCCTAGCGTTAATGGCAGAAAAAACGAACCATGTGAACGCACGCATTACCAACATCTGAAACAGGATAAAACGAAACATACTCGAAAAGCGTCTACTTCAACACCTATACTGTGCTCGATGATCTGATTGTGCTCAACACGACCAACTTAATGACAATCGGGAAATTTAACGGAACGTTTCAGTCCAGTGCAGTGAGAACAAAATTAACCCTTTAAAGCCCAGTGAACCACCACACCAAGAGGTTTAACATTTAGTAATTCTACGCTCTGCCCACAACTGATATTTATTTTGTGTAAATCTCAAAATTAGGGCTACCATACCACTTTTTCCCCGGCCGTCTTTTTCGACCCTAAAATTTACGTTCGTCCGGTCTCCCCGGGCGGAAAAATTCTTATTTTAAATGACAAAATTTGGTTTCCTGATCTCAACAAATTTTAAATTATTAGAACAAATAAAAGTATATTAAAAAAATTAGTGATTTTTTAAAGTCTGCAATTTCTGCATATGGCGGCCATTGTTACTACCCGCCTTAAACGTAAAAAATCCTAGCTACGCCACACCATATTGTAATGGTACTAAAAATGCAAAAAATATATCCACAACTTTGAATAAGTAAATTATTAAAATTTGATAGTATTATTAATGCCGGAGGCAAAAAAATAAAAACACTCGAGTTCAGCAGTTGACATTCGAAGTCTCACAAAACTTCGTCGCGGAGGTTTCAATTAACTTAAAATCTCTGAAAAACATGCTTAAAGAACGCCTCACGCATAATTTCATACCCATAAAAGAAACACGGAGTGGTGTGATGAAAAGAGTAAGATAAATTCTGTGCTGGAATAAATTGTATGTACAGCACGAGTAAAATATCTGGATAAGCAGACGAAACCTACAGACGATTTCTCTTTTTTCACGTGGATGACACTTCGTAACCCACTGAACTGGAATGATGTAGAACTTTTATCTAATCCCTGACAAATAATGGACTGCCCATTGATGCTGTAAAGTCATCTGAAAAATTTTACAGGTCTCCTCAATGATGTAGAGTTCACCAATTTGCTAGCACAACAGACATGGGCCAAAGTTTTGAAAAATAAAAAATGGCGAGTTTCACTCAGAGTTGTTGAAGAGTTCACAGTTCTTGAATGCTATTTTTTTTCGAGTGGCAATCAAATCACACCGCATGCTTCAGTTGAGTTCAAAAAGACAGTTTAATTCAGAATTGCTACCATTTATTTTCTCCTTGGAAGAACGCATACTTTTAAGGTTAAATCTAACTTAGTAAGACACATGACACTAACCTGATCTAACCCTTCAACGCGCGACTTGTTTTTGTTTGAAGGTCTGTAATTTTTAGGTGTGGATAATGCTGCACATAACCTCAAAAAATAATGAAAAATCTCCTATTTGACAACATATCATATTTTTTTGCACATGTGCAAGGTTGTGCATTATGAGGAAATTCGTACCAGTCATAAAAATAATTGTACAAAGAATTAACTTTACTTTTCCTAATATTTACACATTACTTGGAATTACATGTTTTGACATAATTTTTGTCCCTATTAAGGCACAGATTCATTTTACACATTTCACATGGAACACATGTGTAGCCCTTACACTCTGGGTGTTGTCCTTCCACAAAGGCCAGTGAGCATGTGAATCAGTTCAAACATCGTTTATGGGAAAAGAAAAGCCTTGCAATCTCTTTCTCACTTCCTAAATTTGGTCAAAACTTTGTGATCCTAATTTGAAGAAGCTTTTGGCCAAATCAATTCTGAATGCCCTCCAATTAAGTGCACTTGCTCCTTTGTTGGCACACACTTGCCTGTACAGCACCCAGGCATTGATCAAGTCATGTCAATCACGTGATAGAAAATTTTAAAATACCATTTTTTGGATCTCATCTTAGTGAGAAATCTCCCTGTATTACTGCTAAATCAACAATTCCCATGTGGCTATTATACACAGACACAATAGCTGGGCATGATATTTCTACATGCTCTTTTTCCTTCCTAACAAATCACCCAATCTGTGATTTGGGCAGTTCATCAATAAATGTAGAAATGACAGCAATATTGCTGTTATCTTTAAATATAACAGCAGAAACATTAACAGAATCAAAGTTTGTGGCATATTCTTGTGAAAAACCATGTGGATTCTTTTTCAAATCCTGTTGAGTGGAAAATTTGCAGTTTGGTAGTCTGTTTTGTTGTACAGTACCAATACACTAAATTTCCTGTTTGAACAAATACACCTAAAGTAGGAGTGATGTGTACTATCTATTAAATTACAATTTGTAATTTGCACCCCTTGGTATTGCTTGATAATCGAGTCACGATTGCCACTTGCTCCCACATCAGTATCCTTGGATTTTCAGAATTAGGGATCATTTTCCAGAGCATTGTAAATTTTGATCTTGTGAGCAATGCCCGTATCACCACACAGCACAAAACGTTTGTAGCCCCACTTGTGAGGCTCATCCTTCTTGTATACTTTCATGTGATGTCTGGCCTTTGTTGTACAAATCTGTTCGTCTATGGCAAGTCGTTCACACATACGAATTGACAAAAACGTTTTATTCAGCTAATCCAGTACCAGTTTCAGTTTGTAAAGCTTGTCATAGTTAGGGCTCTGACAGCTGGGCTGTTCTGAGTTGCCACTGATGTGTGAGCAGCTGCGAATTTTCTCAAAATGCTTTTGAGACATGGTTTCCTTCACCAGATTTATGCCCAACACATCACTCCATAGATCTTGAATATCATACACTGTACATTTCATTGGTTTGTTTGGATTCATCTGACTACTGTATAAATTAGTTTCCTCTGAATTTTGGCAAGAAATACTTCTGTAAAAAACTGATTGAAGAATTGATGGGGAGTAGACAATTCCAAAATCTGTTCAGGCATTTCAGCATTTCCCTTGAATCTGAAGTCACAGTCTTGAAAGTTTTATTTTTTTGGTTTCCATAACACTTTCACCATCTTGTCATATGGTTTTCTGCCTTTTCCAGATGTTTTACCTGCATGCATTACAGGATGTTACTGATGTGCTTGGAACTACAGATGTTGAGAAGTTTTAAATTTCTTCTCAATCATTTGAAACAGAGTCACTATTCTGTATATTTATTGCCTGCAACAAACCCAAGTTTTTTTCTCATGGTGACTTTTTGCTATTCTTTCCACTCTTTCTTCTTCTTCTTCTTTTCAGAGTCAGAATAATGCAGAGAATCCTTATGGTGAGAAAGTCTACTGCATTATCCTCATCATAATCATCTAAGTCTAAGCCATCTTCACTATCAGAAGGACATACAAGAGCACTGAGCTTGTCTGATGTAAGTTTTTGTCGATAAAAATGAAACTGTCCATATTTCTTCCTAATTTTCTACCTACAGGAACATTAATACACAAAAGTAAACAATAATAAGCATACATAAAAAATGGTTCTAATACACACCTTTGCAGATATGCAAAATCTAAAAATATATGATCAGTGGCCGAACGATGTGCAGGAAACCTTCTTATCACATATGTCTAAACACACAAAGAAACATTACATAGCAGTAAAATTTTTTATACTACATAGCAGCGAACGATAAACTGAAAACAATGATCGAAATCTACCAAATACTCACTACACACAACCTACGCAACCTCAGTCACAAAAACCAGCTGATGATGACACCTGTGCACTCTGTTGGCAGTTCCCTGAAACTATCAACAAGTGGCAGGTTTTGCACATGTGCAAAGGGGGCATCCAACGTCTACCTTCAGCAAAATACCAAGAAACAGGATTTGAAAATGGCTTTGCATGTATGCAAAGCTGCATATGGATGGGTTAATTTCGGGTACATGATGACAGAAAATAGAATGTTATCTTATGAAAAAGATGTCAATATTTTCCAGACTTGTGGGCACAAAGACAGGATAACAAATGTTAGAAGTGACAGGGATTTACATGTAATTTGGAACTGAATTCTGTTTTATGTCATTACTTATTTTGGAGGATACAGGTACTGTGAAAGGATGGAAGAAGCTTGATAGCTACACACACAAATAATTACATAACATACTCTACTTATTTTTTGGCTCAATCTCTCAACATCATTAACATCCACAACCTTTCTTGTCAGCGCTTCTGCTAATATACAAAATCTGTAAAAGAAGTAACATAAAATAAAGAGGAAAAACAGAAGTACTTTTGAGTGTTTCAACTACTTGTTCTACTTTACTTCTTGTACTTTAAAAATTCAGAAGTACAGCTAACATGAACAAACACAAGAAATTCTTCAACTTTGTTTATAATTTATTGAGTATTACTTTTCTTTTCTGTATCCTATGTTCACATTCACTTATAAATAATTCAGAATCACTGTTGCCTGTGTACTGATCTCGGCAGTTAACTTGATCCCACGCTAGCATGGGGGGTGAAGAGCTAAGCTGGTAAGAGGGGAAGCACAGTGCACACAGCTCCAAATGTTCTCTCTCCATTTCAAAAACACTGCTGTATGACTCACAGGACCCATCAATACAGACAGTGTACACCCAACAGAATAAGTGTTTTGGAACAGGCAGAATGTTGCTTGGCCATTCCAACATAAGCCAAGCAGTGGCCACACCGTGTTGACTGCAGCTGTGGTCAGTATTAGGAAGCTCAGGTGTCAAGATAACTGCATCTTCTGTAATATAGCCTACATGTAAAAACATAACTTTTATGTTTAACTTCTGGGACTGTGTCCATCATCTTGCATTCCAAAAATATTAAATAAAACCTAAACACAAACCAGGTGCCAGTTCTGTCTTCGTCCTTATCTAACAAGTGGGCAGGCACCCACTCAACTGGGCCTGTCAGACCAAGTTATTCCCAGTGTCATAGGTTGCCAGTGACAATATCAATACAAGTGGTAGCCACTTCCCTCACTGGTTGAACTGATTCAGATGTACTAAAAGGGTTAAAATATGAGTGGAGTGTTTTCACTCCTTATGTGTGAAGTTTCACAATCCCATTGTTACTACCTGTTTCCATAAGCACAAGAAGCAAGCGTGAAGGATGCAAAAAGAAATAACCAACCTTCTTGCTCAGCACAAAATTTTATTGCACACTGTGTACATTCTCTGGAAGAACTCTGTACTATGTTGCTCCTTCTTCTTCACTTTCATCACTGTCTTCATGTGACTCTTCTCCAGAGTCCCCATAATCATCATCATCATCATCATCAGCTGAACCTGAATCTGATTAAAAAAAAAATATGGATAAACTTACATTATACAGACTTCTGATGTTTTCCAATTTTTGACACCTCTTCCAACTCAATTACTCACTTTGATGTAACTATACACACAATTCAGACTGCAAGTTATCAGCCTTACTGGGGCAATATAATGTAGAAATAGGAGAAAGGCCTACACCATCCATGCAGGTTTTCCACCATTCAGAACATCCCACTCATTCAGTGCCCCCCAAAAAGAAAATGCCCCCATGTCTGTTTTCAAGTCTCACTTTCCACTGACTGTGATTCAGCTAATGGAACAGACCAGATCATACCAACCTGTGGACCTGTATGACAAGTACTGGCAAGGGCTTTTGGATAATTATTTCACCTGGAAGACAGATGTAATAAGAACCCAAAACAGTGGAAATAAACAGTCCACATCTTCACTTCGGCATTATCACATTACTGGTTGCCCTATTTAAATCACCACCTTCAACTAAAGTATGTCCAGTGGTGTTCTTACCTGTTCCTTCTGCATATCCATTAAGCACTCCAGAGCATCCACCTCCATCATCATCTTCTTCATCTTCATCATCATCATCCATGTCTGCCTGACTCTGACGACCAAATTTGTGGCTTCGAGCTGAAGAAAGTAAATAATTTAAGAGCAGAAATGTACATGGAATAAATCACATGAATACTAGCTTCCACTAAGATACAAATTTACAACTTAAATTATCACTTCCATGAAATAATTACACAGACATCCACATTTATATCTATATAGCTTTCTTGTGTTTGCAATTTAAAACTCTTTTGTGAATAGCATGAAACAAATGTGACCATACATAACATAACATAACATACTGGACATGCTAAGATCCTTTGTTTGCGAAGTCTCATATCCACACTTGGGCAAGGAATTGGCTTGTTTTTCTCATACTTAAAGCCCTTCCGGCGAACATGATCTTCACAATAGCATGTCTTGCAGCGTAGACAAGAGTACTGTCCTAATTTGTTACACGACTGGCCTGAAATGTTAACAATCACATTATAATCCAAAAATGCAACACACATCATACAAACAACTATGGTACACGTACAAATTTGAAATTATATACTCCATGCATTATTCTTACAATTACAGTAACCAACAAATGCACATAAAACAACTAAAAAATATACATAACATATAAATTCCCACACATTTCAGCACCAGGGCGCCATCTTCAGGGAATCTAAGCACAAAGGTTTGCAAGCACCAACACAACAATCTTGGTATTACAATAATAAAATGTTAAAATGTTAGAATTATACAATTATGAAGTTGTTGACTTCAGAATTTATGTAAGATGAAGATGTAGGCAAGAGTCCAAGGTTTTATTAATTATATGTCATGTAGCATGCAAACATCTGACTACTTCATGTATGATCCAAGACAATCTAGTCTATGTGGTATCGCGTGGTGTTGTTTACTGCCTCTATATATTTAGGGGTTAATCTTCTGATTTTGCAAATTTTGTTAAACAAAATAGCTGCATTGGTCTAATAAAGCTTTTCTTTTGTGTTCATGTATGTATTTAGGGGCTAATCTTTTGATTGTGCAAATTTTGTTACACCAAATAGCTGCGTTGGTCTTATAAAGCTTTTCCTTTATGTTCACAGCACAACCTTGCCCGATAACAAACACACTGACACACACCACATGAACTTGATCCTCTTAGATTGTACATCTAGTAGTCAGATGTTTGTATGCATACATGGCATAGAATTATGTAACACCGTGGACTCTTGCCTACATCTTCATCTTACATCAATTCTGAAGTCTACAACTTCGTAACTTTATAATTCTAACGTACTAACATTTTATTATTGTAATAAAAAGATTATGTTGGTGCTTGCCAACCTTTGTGCTTTTGATTCCCTGAAGATGTTGCCCTGGCGCTGAAACATGTGGGAATTTATTTGTTATGCATAATTTTTAGTTGTTTTATGTGCAACTGTTGGTTACTGTAATTACTTAATGGTACATGCACATTTAGACACTTAAAACATAAGCATATGATACAGACAGGTGCTTCCAAAAATTCTTAAAATGAGAAACACTTCCACTTTCCAAATTGATGACACCACAAGCGAAATTTTTGGTCAATGCTATTAGGAGGACACAGCAACTGTTTTTTTTTATTGCACAAAAACAGCAAAAGGATGGCTACCATGATGTTCTATAGAGTGTGTGTAATAATTTAAGAACTATTTAAGTTCATCCATTTGCTAGCAACAGCATACATACCAAGTAAATACCAGTAATATGGAAGAGAGTCAATTATAAAAAGACACAAACTACCCACAATGTAAAAAGTATATCCTTTACACATATAAACAAAGGATGATTACAAACAAAGTGAGCAATTACATAAATTTACCAGTACCAGGCAAACAAAATTAACTGCATATTGGACCACAAACATTGCAACACAAACACCAAAGGGCTGGGTGGTATGTTTTGAATTTTGTATTAACATGAAAAATGTACGGGACAGGTGAAAGATAAATATTTTTTGTGCTAAAGGGTACGGACATTTCTGCTTTTGGGAGGGGGGGGGGGGGGGCAGGAAACAATTACGGGAATTATCAAACATGACATATTGAAACTGCGGCTAATACCCCAGCTACTTTCAGATAAATCACATGCTGTTTCGCAACATGATCAGAGTGCCACAACACATCCACAATGATGTGGCAACATTCTTGAATAGGCAGTTGTCTGAGCAATGGTTCAGCCAAAGGTGTCCACTCCCTGAATTCCAAGATTTCCAGATCTGACCACTATTGACTTTTTCCTGTTGGGCTTTGTGAAAGATCAGGTTTATATTCTGCCAATGCCTATAACCTTGAACAACTTGAACAATCAACTACAAAGAGCTAGAGCATGCACAGAACATCCTTTAACGCCAAATGTTTGGAACAAACTCAAATATTGTCTGATGTATGCAGGACAACAAATGGAGCACATATTGAACTTGCATAGGATATGAAAAAAACTTCCTGACTTGCTCTACACACATGTGCGCACACATACACACACATATATGCATGCACGTATCATTGGAGCTGGGGTACTGCAGTTGGTATAGTGACTAGGCTACAGGCCAGAAAGCTGAGGAATTGTGGTTTGATTCTTTGCAGAGGCAAGATATTTTTCTTTTCTCCAAAGCATCCAGATTGGTTCAGGGGCCCAGCCAGCCTCCTACTCAATTGGTACCAGGAGCTTTTTCCCCTGGTATAAAGCAGGCATTGCATGAAGCTGACCACTCACCTCGATCTAGTGCCCAGTTTAAGCACAAGTGAAGCTTTACCTCTTCCACTCATATATACTCACATATGCCTTCATGGCATACACAGCCACAACTTTACCTTCACCTTGTATGTATATTACCATGTCCTACACAGCCAGGTGTAGCAAAGAAGTAAATAATACGCTGTAAAATTTTGCAATTGCCTGATATCTTCTGAAGCATTCTCATTGCAATGTTGTTCCATAATACTGACTTGGATAATCACTTGTAACTTGGCACCCTGAACCACACTTTTCCTTGTAATGAGCCAACTGATCACTTACATTTGAAATTTTCTGACTCTAAGACCTGACAAGAAGCCTGATGTTCAAACTGATCATCTTCACACAGGAAGCTTGTGCAAAAGGAACAGCGGAAGATGCGTCCACCATGATCCCACACTTGACGCTCACATTCAGCACATATAGCATCCTGCAGAGGGCAGCTGCAGGCATGTGTGGTGAGGCAACGGCGACCATGACACACCCACGCTTCACAGTAGTCACAAATGGCTCCCTGCACAGAGCAGTTCCATTATATCATACTTTTTTTCCAGTACAAGAGAGTTATGAGAACTTCCCAGCCTTACACATGAGATATCTGAGACACTCATTAATTTTTACAAGTATGTAACGCAAAGGTCCTATACATAATTAAACAGCATATTACAAAAATGTGTGTGAGCAATTCATCATGCACACAGACTTTAAATTTTCAAGCCAAAAGGATGTAGACATATCTTAAAATTTTAAATTAGACCACAAGCACAATTTCAGCTAACCACAATAACTTACCACCATACCAAAGCCCGTTGTAAAAACACCTGGATGACGTATCACACAATCTCCAGTCTTTAGCATACATTTGATTTTTCCACAGTGTGCGCATTGAGGAAGCCGCTGGACACTTTGGCAGAAGTAACAGAATGCTCGATTCTTTTGCTTCCTAAAAAATTAATATTTTAATATCTCTATACTGTGAGGTTACAAAAAGAAACACATCTTTCTTTGAACATCCCTGGATTTCAAGCCATGGTAACACAGGTATAGAGTGACTGGTCATACATTACTGCCCAAACATAATTGCCTCAACAATTTAGGCACTTGGTAAATGTGTGAGGCGCATGTTCACTTTTAACAGTGGGGAAATAAAATTGGGCTTACCTTCCCAGTTACTCCTCGTCGTCTATTTAAAGTTATCAGTAATTATTACGTACACAAATTCCATACGAACTTTAACAAGCACAAACTTTTCGGCGACAAAAATATTATTACGTAATAATAAACACACAGTGGCAAGTAAACAAGTGTTTATGGACGGTGAGAGAAACTTTCAATGTTATAATTCAATACTGCAAAAGCATCATACATACCTTTGGCATTTCTCACATTCCTGCAACAAAATAGAACGGTACAGTATAGTTATCTAGTTAACTGTAATAATTATAATAAGACTACTTTTCTTGCGTGATTCAACATACATGTCATACCATTGGTGCATTGCACGGGTACTTGGCTAAGGTCAAATTGTCCTTTGCTGTTCTTATCTCCTTTTGCCGGAGCTTCTGTTTCTCGGCCTTTTTACGTTGACCTGTCTTCTTTTTGGGCATCTTCGTTCTTCAGACTCATATAATGAGGTTAAAATGCACTGCTATCTTTACCTGTTCACCTCACCATCCCAGCCTGCACTTCAATCACCTCCACGCCGTGAGGTTTCAGTTAAAGAAATAGATTCGCATCGGAGTGGAATTTTGCGGCTGGCATGACATCATAATTCGTCTACATTGCCATCTAAGACACTGACAAGCGTTCTTGCGGTTCAAACCAGCCCCTGGTGATAATTTGTGAAACTATGTAGCAAACTGTCGGTAACATAGCCTCCTACCACACCATCCCTTAATCTGTGATCCCCACCACAGATCATATCCCTGCAAGCACCGGAAAAGCCCAAAAGGTCAAAACTGTAGCCTTCCGGGTTAGTGCACAATGTAATCTCATAGGTGGGTGCCAAGGCTTTGGTGGAACATACTGTTTCCATCTTTATAGGGCTTTATAATGCTCTTCCAAATCAAAGTACTAGACTATGTGTGATTTCAGGCTTCTACCGAGATGTAG
This sequence comes from Reticulitermes speratus, assembly GCA_021186555.1. Lineage (NCBI taxonomy): Eukaryota > Metazoa > Arthropoda > Insecta > Blattodea > Rhinotermitidae > Reticulitermes > Reticulitermes speratus. Next base: position 9,981,533 of record JAJKFL010000012.1, read on the forward strand.
ATGAGATCTGCGCCCTTCTGGGATATTATGCAGTAATGAGTGGTAGTTTTGTACTGACGTTTCGGGTGAACCTATCAGTCCTACCTTAAACGGTCAAGAATTCCAAGATAGAAAGCTTTCTTCTTGGAGTTTAGGCAATATTTCACATGCGTGAAATGAACATGCAAATGAGATATCGTATCATATTTTCCTCCCCAAGTATCTATGGGATTGGAACGAAATATAGTGTAGGGGTCCTAGAGTGAAAGCTGTCATGCTGCTGGAATTCTTTTCTTTTATATTTCTTTTCTTCCTCTCCCTCATGTTTTGTTGGGGGGGGGGGGGGGGGGGGTTGGAATGTAGGTAGGCAGATGTTTTGAATTTACACGTCACCATATTCAGGGTCATAGGATTGAGGCTGTGGTCAGTTGACATGGATTGTCAGGACAGATGAGTCAAGAAACTGTATTTTTTCTTTGTATGGTGCTGTCATATCAGTCTCTGCATACAAATAACATGTCCTGAGATGTGTGTAATCACTCATATGGTCACAAAATTCCCAGCCTTTTATGGAACATACAGGTAGATTGCCATGTTCACTGGTTCCTAGCTTCTGATATGAATCCAATCCAAAAATGTTACCTATTTCTTTAAGATCCATGTTAATATTATCCTTCCATTTATACCTATACTGCACATGATCCTTCTCTTCAGGTTCTCTGGCTACATATGTGATGAACTGGAGCAAACAGGTACCCAGTTATCTCTAGAGTCTTGAGATGCTAGTACTCTTTCCACTGGTTATGGAAATCAAAGTTACATTATCATTCACCAGAGCCTGTCATTGGCCCCTGACTAAGAGCCAGATGAACTCACTCCACACCTTAATCATACCTTATTATTTTAAAATCCATTTTAATATCGTTGCACCTGTGCCAAGGTCTCCCAAATGCAAGAAATGTTCTTGAAATATATTGTTTCTTTTCCTTGACTTCCACCAAATTGTAATCATCATTATATCCACATTAAGGCTACCTGGATGCACCACATGGCACTGTGTACATTTCTGTCTGACTTATGGACAGGGTAAAAGATCAAAATAGTTACCCCATGACTTGAACTTATTAGGTCTGTTCAGACAGTCTTAGTTTTGTAGTAGTGTAAATGGGGATGTTGGGCCTGTCTGTGTGTCATCTACGTTGGACACATTTAAGGACTAAGCTAAGAAAATTTTATTAATTGTATTTGCATGCATTCTGTTTAGTTCTTAACACCAAAATGGACATGTATGGAAAGACCAAAATTAAATAAGGAAATACACCTGCTTAGCATTCCCTCAGTCAGTGTTGCTTCATTACAAACATGCTATAAAATATTAATTTTCTTTTATCTACATGTCTATGTGTACTGTTAAACGTAGCTCATAACCCTACGTTTTTCTAACTGTGGGCCATCCACAATGCACTGCTCTCTTGACCAGGGATGAGGACCTAACAAATCAGTAATATCTGGGATTGCTCAGAAAGCTCAGGTGTCTCCATCAGTTGATTGTGATCCTCCTCCTGGGGGAGACAGCAAGCAGCAAACTCATTTGTCCCCTCCTTCCACCACACTCATGCCCAATCTTTACTTATAACATGAGGATGGATGTATGGCCCAAGTAGTGTAGTCAAGAGATTACAGGATCTATGTTATTTGTTTAATTTAATTTTTACTGTTATGTAAAAAAAACTTCTTTTTACTCTTTTGTTACTGTATAGACCTATGTTTTAGAATTATGTGGTTGCTTTGTGGTTGGGGTCCATACCCTATCTCATTATATTTCTTGTTCTAAAATGCCCAGGAGATGTGAACTTGACATGATTTTGCTGCAAATGCATCTACTGCATTAGACAGGAATCACCTCTAATATTTAATTGGTATATGATATGATAGGTTGTTCAATCAGATTAAGAATTAGTAAGCAGCTAAGAAACTTTACATCTTCAATCATATCATCACATTTCAGCAGGAGCAGTAGAGTTGTATATCCTGTCTACAAAAGTATCTTGCATGGAGCCAAAAGAATTGGCCATAATTCTGAAGATAAATTCTGTAAAAATTATTAATTACAAAGTAAATGTATATTACATTCAGAAGACTATGTATCTTGTCTTCTTTATTATAGGACTTCATGGGCTTCGATTTGAAAAAATTCAGTGTATGGATTTTTAAACAACTAGGTTTAACAACATATCTTTAACCATGCTTAAATAATATTCCAAAGATTATAAACAGTGAAAAAAGGAACACATATATTTTATCTGATGTAAAATACTGAACACAGTATTTAACAAGTGAATGTGAATACACACATATGACATCACTCATAAAATAATCACACTGTTTTTTATATTTGATGATCAGTATTTTTAAATTGGGATCCTAAAAGTTGTAGAAAAATTCGTTAAACAGTTTGAAAGAGTGAAACTTATTGTTCTATCGACTGAAATCTGTACACCAGAATCAGAAAGATTAGTTAAAAAGAGCATTTCAGGGACATGTATCAATGATGAAACAATTCCAGTTTTCTTTCTTAGCCTGTTGAGAATTAATGTTCCTAGAATAGAACAGATATTTTCGTTTCTGGTTGCATACATCTGCAGTGAGAGGCCCAATCATGTATTATACTGTCAGCTGAAGGGTGATCCTGGTCACTACATTATTGCCTAGTGTCTAACGTGATGTCATCATATGTACATGATTTGATCAATTCGGAAAACAAATTTTATCAAGCAGAAAATGGATGAGAGTTTTCATACTTAAAAGGCTAATATTACAAATCTTCCACTTAATTCCTAATGTATTCGTTTTGTATTGACTTTATATAATAACAATTATGTAGGGGGGGGGGCAGGAGGGTGGTTGGTTTGATGGCAAATATTGCAATATATTCACAGTTTTTCACTGTGGAACATTTTGAATATGACTGGTATATATAGTGTGGTTATCATCATTACAATTGGGAAGCTGTATTTTATATTATTATTTAAGTTGTCACAGGGGCACAGGGTCTTTACAGTTTTATGTATGTTTTCATTAGCACATACTCGTGTTTATTTCATCCAATTTACACTCATTTATTTTCTTCCCATTATGCTGTTTGGAAATTTTTCTAACCACACAGAAGACCTTAAGTCTGTTTACAAGCAGAACTTACATCCTAGAGCATTTTCAGTACATACTGCATATAAGTACCAATACTGATTTGGTTCAGTGATCACCATCAGTTGTCAGTCTCATTTCATACACCATTCTGTACCCACAGGACAACTCAAAATTATATTAAGTTTTATTAAAATCCAGTAAAAAACTTAGAATATGTATCTAAAAATCCACTTAGGTCCTTAGTGTTCCAATCCATGTGTCATCATCATCATCATCATCATCATCCACACCACTGTGAGAACATCAGCTCTTACAGTGTAAGTAAAATTTGCAATACACACAAATGTAGCATACTCAAATAGAAACTATTAGTTATTGTCACACACTATTATATGTGTTAATGTTGTTAGCAACAGTTTGTGCATAATAATTTAACACCTAAATTTCGGAAGTATAGTAAATATTAAAATCATTCACTCAAAAATGTGGAGTAAAAAGACTCACCTAAAATCAGTAGAATCAGTAGAAATGTATCGTTAATTGTTGTGATCTTCATGTCAATTTACATCAGTGTCACTTGGTGTAAAATAAATGCCACAACTACAGTTTTGTTACTTTTATAATTTCGAGGATTACATCATGACATGATGGGGAACCAACAGGAATTGCCCAACATCACATTATGACTTCATCAATAGCCAATCAAAATCAATATAAAAGAATGTGTCTACTAATGTGGGTACAAGGCTAGCAACCTCTGCTAAAGGTTAGTGACAAACTGCAAGCACTTGCAGAATTCAATAAGGAATACATCTACTAAAATCAAAGTACACGTAAATGACTCTAACAATAAGGGACAATGAAATGCTTGGTTATTACAGTTCATGGCTGTAAATATAGAATAAGCAATCATAAAGTATATATTAGATTTTTCAGCTCATGCCAACATTTAAAAGAAAAGATACAAGACATTATAAGCACAACAAGTAAGTTTATCAACCTATGTAAGAGACAATAATTTTTACATTTAAAAATTATTTTCTTCTGCAGTTGTAACAGATGTGGTCTGGTCTTTCTGAATCAAATTAATTCTGAAACTGTGAATACTTTTAGATGTGTAATTAGAATTCAAGATTTAGGAGGACTGGCCAACCGAAAATTTATTGTTGACAAGTGACTATAGTAGTAGCAGAAAAACATTCCTTTGTTGCTCTGTCTCAGAATGGAGTGCCAACACAAACCGCCTTAGAGTGTGTCAGTGCTTTGCTGTTGATATCATGCTGACTACTCTTACAAGTACATTATTCAGCTCTAATTTGACAGGTTTATGCTACTTCATTTAGCTGTCTAAGTTTGCAATCATCAAGCCTTCTAATTAACACATTAAACAGCTAAAATCCGAATTACAGAGTTATTTGTCAACTACTGTAAACATTTTCTTAACAGTTTTAGTTAATAAGGATATTTAAACCCACATATTTTTTTATTCCCTGCTGATTTTCATTTAAAAAAGTATATTTCTTGTGTAAAATATCTGGATTTCTAAATCTCATTCTAAGTCAATAGAATTTGGAAACAAATACCACACAACCTGTAAAAATAATATGTTGCTTAACTTTCATTATAAATTTTACAGTGGCCCAGCGCCTCACCAGAAGCGCACACAATTGCTAATGAAAGCATATCCAGTAGTTAGGGATCAGCTGGGTTCAAACCACATAGCATCTAACATTTAACTATGGCTGTTACTATACACCATTGCTGGCAGCCTGTCGCAGCAGTTGGCAGTACAGTCCTTGCTTCTCCAGCAGCTGTGAATGAGATCCCATCTCTGCTACAACTCCCTGATTCAACACACAGATAATATCTGCTTGCTGCACTGTTGCCAAGCGGTGTGCAATAGTGATACAAGTACGCCCTTCTCTTGCCTGGTCGAGAGCTGCCTGCACCACCTATTTATGTCATAGGTCAAATATTTTAAATTGCTTTCGTGTAATTAATTAATTGATTAGCTTAAGCACATAAAGATGTTTAAGTATGTCAGTAACACTTGTGTCTTAGCACCACCTTCATAATCGTATGTTGGCAGAGCTAAGTTTAATATAATATCAGAGGTGACACCCCCCTCATACTACATAATAGAAGGGAGGTGGGGGTAGGTCCAACAGCCATACTTGACCACCGTTTTAAAGCAATCTACAGTCTATGGAAAATAATCTGTAATTGCAGTTGCTTTGTTATGTTTGTATTTAAATAAATAATTGCAGGAGTAAATGAATAATGACATTTTATAATTTTGTGTTCATACAGTCACATGTTGCTGCATTTTACAGTTATTTCTGGACTTCTGTTTGTATTCTGAATTCATTTTACCTGCTCACTGTGAGTGTCCAGTGCAGATGTTGCCTCATCTAGCAGTAGCACTCTGGGATTCCTCACCAGTGCTCTTGCAATGGCAATCCTCTGTTTCTGACCTCCAGATAATTGGGTGCCTTTTGTGCCAAGTCGTGTTTCATATCCCTACAACAGCAGTGGAAGGAATTATGTAACTATTTGTCCTGTAGAGCACTCATAAAGAATTATAATGAGCTTAGTATAACACTGTAATATAGTTTATCACCTTAATGACATGTTATACACAGTACTTATGTCCCACTTAAAAGAAAACATTTTTCTGCACGGCAGTTAACAAAATGTTCATTCATACGTAATAACACATTTTCTTGCAAAATCCAGAGCAAGGGCCTGAAAGTCAATTTCAACAAGAATTCAACGCAACAGGTCACCCTGCTCTGCCAGTACTCACACAGCAACAAATATACAGAATATGAAGGGGATCAAAACACAGATTTTATGCTGGCCTTAGATATATTATTTTAGAGCCTTGATATTTTTGAAAGATGGTTTTGCAAAAAATCCTAATTTAACATCTATTGGAGAGATAATAATATATTTCACCCTAGTGCTCTGAGAGATGAACAGAGGACATCTGTGTGTCAGCGACATTGTGTGGGATCGAGTTTCAAACCCCAACACAGATGACATAACTTTTCACTTACATAAAAATACTTCAGTTTGAATTCTTTGTTTATCAGTTACAGTTTTCACTGAAACATTTCTATGTTTGGAGTCCCCAATCATAGAGTTAAGTTAGACTAGAAATATGGTCTCAAAATCATACACAACACATAAGACAGGATAAAATATGCAACATGTTTCAGCTGAAACATGTTGCCTATTTTATCCTGTCTTGTATGTTGTGTATGACTGATTTTGAGGAAACATATCTGCAATTCAAAACACAATGGCGATGTGCCATCTCAAAATATTTAAGTCAGACAATTTTTCATCATCAACAAGCTAAAGACAATTTTCGTTCCAGGGCACTCTCCCAAACAGTATTGCCATGTCACTGCAATATGACTTCAGTTGTCTGGGGGTAGGCATGAGCACAGACATTGAGATAATTGGGTTGTCCCTAGCTGGGCTGAACACATCTTGTGTTTAAACCAAAATAAGGCACTGCACAGGACTGTGTTGTAATAATTTATAATTTATAAATAATGTGCTATTGCAAAATAAAATGAAATTATGATAACACAAAAATTAAAGAAGAACTGTTTCCATATGTGAGGCATATGGGTTGATCCTCCTCATTTTTGAGTATGAAAAAGAACTTTGTTTTTTGCTCACATCTAATTACCAGGTTGTGAGCTGGACAATATGTACATGCACAGCATGGGTGATATCCAAATCTTAGGGTTAAAATTACTTTTTCCTCTTGAATACTTTACTCCTATCTTGAAATTAAGACACTGAATAGAAGGTCTTACCAAAGGAAGAGAAGAGATAAAGTTATGGATATTGGCCTTCTCAGCAGCTGCAACAATGTCTTCCATTGGAACCTCACGACTGTTGTCCCCATAAGCAATGTTCTCAGCAATTGTGCGATCAAAGAGAACAGGCTCCTGTGACACAATACCCATCTGTGCCCGCAGATGCTCAAGTGGCACTGAGCCTATATTCTTCTCATGAATACTCTAAAAGGTATACAAATTACAACATTAAATACAAATAATGACATGTGTTAAAAAGTTAACGGTATGTCATATCAATGATAAAATCCAGTATGTGACAACTAGTTAACCAATTCTATGGCACAGGGTGTTCCTTTAGTAGCTGACAGTTATCAGATGGCCAAGATGTTACCACATTTATGGAATGTGAAGATTCATCATGTTCACAAAAGCCCAGCAGTTAACCCTATCATTAATCATCAAATCCAGTTCACGTCTTCACACCCTATTTCTTTATGATTCCTTGTAATTTTTTCCTCCCATCTATGTGTAGGTCCTCCCACGTGGTCTCATCCCTTGAAATTTCCTGAAAAAATTTTGTATGCAATTTAAGTTTCCCCCATATATGAAACAGGGTATTATTTAAACACCTTCACAACACAATACAAAAAACATACACTGAAGCCTTTTATTACATTATTTTCTCCAATTCATTAGTACTTACTTTCTTCCAGGAACAAACATTCTTCCCAAGTACAGTCAAACATATCATGAGAGGGACTCAATAAACTGTATCGTTATAAATGAGTGTTGCTTTAAGCGAGGTGTATGGTAAAAGCAAATGAAAAATATTTTAAAACACAATACAGACCTGTAGGCATATTACTTAAATGTTTATGCTATGATCTATTTTAAATTAAATTACAATTAAAATTCAGAAATAATAAAAATTACTCTTATATAATTGTAAATTTCCATACAGGTGTATGCTAAAAAAATACATTAACTTACAATTAAAATTTAGGAAGAAAAAAAGTTATCATGATAAGAGAACCCTCCTTGGTACATTGTCACTTCTCTGTTGCTAAAACCACTTAAGCAGCACCTCATTGATGTCACTTTGTTCAGGCTTTGGAAATTACTTTATTCTCAATCCATTCCATTGAAACACACTAACAACTTTGACTCTGTTTTTACAAATTGTTTGGATCATGGAATATACTAGACAAAATTCTTGACACATGCCAGCTTTATTTTTTTCCATTTGCTATTTCTTGTATCACTTTCAATATTCTTTTGACACTCAAAACCTTCCTTTTGTTCATCACTGTAGCCACGTTATTAATCTACAAGTCTCCTGTTAACTGCACGAGTAGAAAAGCAGAGGGCAACTTTATGCACTAAGTAAATTACTGTTGGGATCTTCACTCTTCTGGGATGTTACGCAATGTAGATTGGTAGTAAGTTACCGACGTTTCGGAACAACATATTGGTCCCATCTTCAAGAGTCAAGCAGCCCAAGAAACGTCAGTAACTAACTACCAATGTACCCTGCGCAACATCTCAGAAGAGCAAAGATCTCATTTACAACTTAGCGGAAGCCTGAAATCATGAAGTACCTTGACTAATGTCATTTTCCAGGACTGGAATTTATATAGCTATCTGAAAGATTAGAAGGTTTATTTTCTCAAGGATGAGGAGAGGGTTGAATTCTCAAAATAGCCCACTTCTTGTAAAATTATATTGGAACGGATGACTGGCAATGTCGTTATATATGAGGCTCTTATGTACGTTGTACTAAGCAAGGCAGAAAAACACTTGCCTTATGGGGAACTAGTTGGTACCATGGAACGTGTAACGCTATAGCTAAGGTGTTGCACAAACTGAGGTCATTATACCTGAGTTCAACTGTACATAGTTGCCAAACACACTCAATGTATATTACTCCTACAGAGTGAAAAACCAAGTTCCACACCAACATAAAACAGTAGTTTAAATTACATTTTTATGACTAGTAAGTTTTATCAGTTGAGCATGGATTTTAATGGAGTCTTTCATACTCTTATTAAAATAGACTGAAGGTGTCAGAAAACAAATTGTAAAGAATATTTAGACCTACATGGGCAATGCAGAAAACTGTGTAACAAGGTACTTCCTGGGTTGTACTTTTCAACCTGTATTTTGGGCATAATTACATAACACTGAGTGTAGTTGGACATGTAGCACATATGACAAAAACAGAAGAAGACAAACAAAATTTCATGGGAAACCTTGTGGAAAGAGCCATGTGAGTGATGGCAGGTGTCAACAAATGTTGGCTGAGTTCATCTGTCAAAACAAATGTCTACTTGATAGATATTTCTTCAAAAGAGAAAATGCTCTTTCTTACCTACACTGTTGTAATTACTGAACACCAGCATATTCACAGTCATATAAAATACTGTTTAAAACATGTCATTTACTCTTCAAAGTGTGGTGACAATGTTAAAAGTCCTAATAAATATTACTGATAAAACTTACGTTAAAGCATTGTCAAAGGTGTATATGATTCAATTCAAATTTACTGTTTGACAAGTGTGCAGAAATAAAAAGACAGCAGGACAAAATATTAATCAATGAATTAAAGAGACATTTCCACCAGTCAGCCTTGACTTTACACTCATCTATGAGTAGATAAGTGGGTTTGTTAAGCCTTGGCTGTGGATGTAGTATGGAAGGTGGTGTACGTTCATTTGAGCCTGCTGTATCAAGGAACTCAGTCTCACCCCACCCTTGCAACCAAGTAAGGTTGAAGCATACATACCACAGTCCCCAGTGAGGGTTCATAGAATCGCTGTAGCAACTGGATACAAGTTGATTTGCCACAACCGCTGGGGCCCACAAGAGCCACCATTTGTCCAGGACGTATCAGTAAGTCCAGTCCTCTCAAGACTGACACCTCAGGTCTTGTTGGGTACTGAAATTTCACTTTTGAATATTCAATGCTGCCTGCAGCTTCCTAGATAAATAGTACAAAGACACTTCATACAATATTATGCCATGGAGTAGAGGTATTGAAGTGACAAATAACTCCTGTCCATTGTTGCTTTGCTATTTGTTACTAGTAAAATGACATTTTTGCTCAGTTAACATGACAGTATTTCGATATAAGACAATAATAACATACTTACGAATTCATTTGCATTCTCATCTGGTGATGAAATACGTGGTTTCCTGTCCACAAGATAAAAGAGCCGTCCAGCTGCCATCTTGGCAGCATTATAATTAGGGGCAAATGCAAGTGTTTGGCCCAACATCCAGGCTCCAAATATAAGGGCTTCTGATATCCTGTTCATGAATAAACATGTTTTTGTTTCAATAATCAAAGTGTTTAGTTTGGTAATAAAGTTACAGTTCTCTTTGAATGATGTAGACACTGTATACTACACAGCATTAGTATTAAAGGCCTAATGACCTGCAACTTGTTTCATGTGACTTAAATGTGTCGAAATGGTGTCAGCAGCCAGCAGCTAATAATCATGCTCTCAGATTTACATTTGATAATTTTGTAACATATAACTTTTGTTCTAATTTTAGGAGTGGGATGAGATTGATGCTCTTTAACAGTGGCTTCAAATGGGCCTCCTGTACCAACCTTTGATGCCAGCTGAGTAATTGGCAAGGGAAAACCAAAATATTACGAGAAACCTGATATAGTGCCACTCTGTCATCTACAAATCCCAAATGGACTAAGCTGAGGCTGAACCTGGGCCTTCAAAGAGACAAGCTGATGGCTAACTGCATGACCTATGGCACAACCAGTATACATTTTACTCCATGTAATGGAGTCCTTGAGAAGCTAATAATCACGTAACTGGTCAAGCAATTCCCTGCATTTTTGGAACCTGAAGTTTCATTAATGTATTCATAAGAGGCCCTGGTCTCTATCCTGTGCCGAATGATTCCATTTCACAAACTCATGCCATATTTATTGAAGATCAGATTTCAATGCTACCCTCCCGTCTGTGTATCCCAAGTGGTTCTTACCTTCAGGTCTTTCCAACTAAAATTCTGTATTAATTTATCATGTCCCCTACATATGCTACATACCACACATATCACACCCTCTTGATATGATCACCATTATGTTTAGTGAAGGGTGTAAAATATCAAAGTCATCATTATAGTTTTCTTCAGTTCCTTTTGTTTCTTTTCAGAAACATATGTTCTCCCTTTCATTCCCTTAAGACAGGGGTGCATAAACCCCAGGTGCCATGTCGTCCAGGCGACTAAATTTTGTACAGTGGCACCTTATATTTGTGGGCTTTTCATTATGGAACTTACTTCATGTCACCCTTCTGGTGCCTACAATTTTGAGGTGGCTCCTTGAGTTTTGGAAAATTTGTGGACCCCTGTGTTAAGAGACTAAATTTCAGAATATGCAGAACAGGAATCTCATAACTGGAATGAAACAGGATAAAATCTTAACTCTTTGCTGTCCCTAACATAGTAGAACATAGTAAAATTAAATGCCTCCTACTGCACTTATTGTTCTAACAATTGTTTAAAGGACATTTAAAACAACTGGTCACAAAATATCAAGATACAGTGAATATAAGCAGCCAACAAGGGTTAGATCTGCTTGCTTATGTCTTTTTTGTATTAGTGAAGGTAGTTGCTCATGGTCAGAACTGAGAACTACTGTGAATGCATGGTGATGTGGCCATTCTTGTGGATGTATGATATGCATGTACATATATTTGGTGATGTGGCCACTCCTGTGGATATATGAAATACATGTACACATACTTACTTGATAACATCCTTGTAATGTAGACCCTCAGTGGCTACCAAGTATCCTCCATAATACAGACTCAGTCCATACCCAAAGAACCATGCTGTCTGACCAAGAGAAAAAACAGCACCTCGGAGTCCTGTCTTACGTCGAGCAGCCTGCTGTGCCAAACGCAGCTCAACCAGGTACCGATCCAAGAAGAGTTGTTCGCCACACAAGCTTGCCACTGTGCGGATGTTACCTATGGCTTCCACTGCAATCTGAAAACAATCTCCATGTAACTCACGAGTCTATACAGAACCAGTGTAGCATCTTCATGCAGGCATCTGCAAGGTGTGGCAGTTGTATTCTAAAGGGACAAAGTCACATTTTGTGGGTAGAGGATAAGCTTCTAATTAAAAACGATATTCTGTTTATTACTAATTTTTGAAGTTTTCAATCAAATCATATTGGTCAAGCATGAAACTTTTATTCCCAATCTAAAGGAAACAGATAATTTATATTTAAATTTAAATGGTGAATAAAAATGTATTTGAAATGAAAGGAATAACAAGCCATGAACACAACTATGTTGCCTCTGGTATTTATTTCTGCAACAAGTTTCAAACACAAAGGGTCGTCTTCAGGCTAAAATACTTTAAAAACACATAAAAAGGGTTATATACAATTGCATTATAGTCCTTAATTGAGCTCTCAATTATTACAATTTTTGGAATTCATGTTACTGTTGCCGGTATGTTGGCTGAAGTATAAGTTAACAAAACAGTTATAAAATATTCTTTATTTTACATGGTCTACTGATGTAGTAGACTGGAGGTGGCATGGGAATCTCGACTGTATTTGTATGTCTTGTTTTATATTAATCCGAATTTCTATACGTGTTTTGTAGGAGAGGTTGCAAGATATTGGCGTCAGGCCGGTATTGGCCTTCGTATGAGTTACTACTCTCGCTGCTCAGGATGTACTGTATTTACTGAATATAAAATGCCCTTCGTGAAACAAAAACACAATTAGAATCTTATTGGTGTCCATGCATAAGTTGTAATTCAAGTTGTAAATTAAGTATTCATTTTTTTATAATAAGACCTAGATTTACTATTTTAATTTCATGTAATATTTAATCTCATGACTGGCTCTGTGTAGCCTTTACACTTGGTCTAAAACTTTATATTGTATAAATCAATGACATTTTCTGTACCCGATCCTTGGATTGATGGAATGTAAATAAATGAATGAACGAATGAATGCATGTCTGTCATACTATATTCTAAACTGGAAGAATTGTTATTGCAGTGTTTCTACTTTCATGCTTGTTGCCTAATACCTTGGTCTCAGAGTTTAGACTGTCTTGTCAATATACACATGTGTATATAAAATCACTAATGTAATAACAGTACATGTCAGACACAACAACAACCACAACCACAACAACAACAACAATGACGACGACGACGACAACAACAACACAAAACCCCAAATTGAGATCTGCGTTTCTTCTGGGATATTATGCGGTATGGTGTGATAACTGTTCACCGACGTTTCGGGACAACGTGTCGGTCATGAAACGTCGGTAAACAAGCACATATCTCTTCAACATCGCGGCAGAAGCCTAAAATCAAGGTTAAAAACACCATTGTTATGAAGAAGCAGCAGCAGCAGTAGTCATAGTAGTAGTAGTAGTAGTAGTAGTAGTAGTAGTAGTAGTAGTAGTAACAGTCTCACTATTGGTATGAATTGTCTAATAATTATTTTTGCTTTCTCATGTAATTAAAAGAACAACCTGACACACTGAGAGTATCAGCTTCTCCATACCTTTGTTGCTGCCTCAATTGCAGCTTTCTCTTGTAGTCCATGTCCCAACATGAATCTTGCCTCTAAAAACACTCCTAAAAACACAACTGGAACCATTACGGCAGACACAAGGGTCACCTTCCAAGAATAGAACAATGATAGTATAATTCCAATTATAAGGGTTGAAGTCGACTGCAAGATTACTCCAATTCGAGTTCCTGTAGCCTGCAACAATTGCATAACAATAAAATGTTAACACTTAACGAGATGCACTGTAACACATCCTTTGCTGTAGTTGAATCTAAGGATACACAGACAACAAAAAACAATGGGTATATCTTGGAATACATTTTATTTTTGCTTAATATCTGAATCTGTGTCATTGTATTCCAATAACCTTACCCTTTATTACCATTATTACCATTAATGATGAAATCTTAACCTGTTTGTCTTTCGTGTCCATATGAAATATTGTTTTACGATGAGTGTATAATATTTATATTATTTTATCATATAGTGTGTTGCATTTTGTTATTTTGTATTACACCAAACTTGTATGTATGTATGTTTGTATTCCATTGTCATTTTATGTTATGTGTGATACTGTGTGTGTCCAATATGACATGATTGCTGTGCAATCATATATTATTATAATGACATGTTTCATATCCTGAGCCATTGGGCTACATGATGGATCTATGAAATGCATGTAATGTAAATGTAAATGTAAATGTCAATGTAAGTCACAGTATAATACGTCAACATTTATTGTTTTATTGACTCTTACACTACATGTTTTGACCCAATCAAATCAGGTAAAAACAAGTAAACCTGATTAAGTATTTGTTGTCCAATTTTCAAAAATAATTTATTGAAAAAAGGAAATAAAAATTTTCCTACCATGATAATGAAGTAGAGGGCTCCCAAAAACTCTAATGCTCTATACCAAAGGGATTTTACCTATTTTAGGATTCCCACTTAGAAACATGCAGGTTATTTGAGTGTAGCATAATAAAGTTCTGTTAAAATAACTGTACAATTTAGAATGATTTCAATAATTTACTCACGCCTTGAACACTTGCTGCATCCCCTGACAGTCTGCACAGAGTGTTCCAACACTGTTTCTTTCATCGTCAAACCAGCCAACTTCTTGTCTTAACAGTGCACTGAAGGCTGCACTCGCAAACGTGCTGTGAGTCGAACTCCAGCCAAACTGAACAAGTGTGTCTGCAAAAGCAGTTGGGTTACCAATATCACCACACTGTGTATGCCCTATGCATAGTGTTCAACTTTTTATGAGAAACAATTTATGTCAGCAATATAAAATTATTAACCTTTAACATACAAGAATCTTTGCCTCACATAAGAATAAAGAGTTAATAAGAGAAGAAATATTTTTGTTCTAATTTCACATTTATTGAATTTCTCAAAATGAAGCTGCCTTAGAAGTTGCAATTAACATAAAATACCTCATACATCTGCATAGCTCTTTTAATTACTTTCTTATGTGGCAAATACAGTGAATTCTTTTAATCTGGATGCTGATACTCCGGAAATCCTGCTATTTTGACAGTTCAGGAAAATAGTCCCAAGTCTGGAAGTCCTACGAAAAGCCTCGAAGAGTGTCTCTACATTGATCGTTATGGTATCTCCTGACCCCTCGTCTGCTACTGCATCAAGTTCTTCAGCTGTGAAGAGTCCTGATCTGCAGTCTTCTGTTCCTTCAGCATCCCTGGTACAAACTAAAGAGACTCCAGAAAAAACAGAACGGGACCATGGTGCCCCTGAACTGACAGCCAAAGGAGATATCCAAATGGAATACTCCTCTGATTAGTTGTGAGCACAAGTATAGAAGCAGTAACAAAAAATTCTTCTTCTTCTTTGGCATACGGTCCTTATAGTTTAGCCAGCGCCTCCTTCAGAATGATAGCCCATGCAGGTCTGTCTTCTGCTTTCTTCCTCCATCTCTTGACATACGGTCCTTACAGTTTAACCAGTACCTCCTTCACAATGATAGCCCATGCAGGTCTGTCTTCTGCTTTCTTCCTCCATCTCTTGACATACGGTCCTTACAGTTTAACCAGTGTCTCCTTCACACGATAGCCCATACAGATCTGTCGTCTGCTTTCTTCCTCCATCTCTTGACATACGGTCCTTACAGTTTAACCAGTGCCTCCTTCACAATGATAGCACATACAGATCTGTCTTCTGCTTTCTTCCTCCATCTCTTGACACCCATCGATTTCAAATCGTTCTCAATAGAGACTAACCACCTTAATTTTGGTCCTCCTGCTTTTCTTCTTCTATCTGCTTTCCCCAGAAATACTTTCTTTACGGTCCTATCATCAGACATTCTTACCAGATGACCAGCCCAATCAAGTCTTCTTACTTTTATTGTTGTTACAATACAATATTTGGTAACACAAACTTATCTGTAAAAACTTTGGTCAGTAAAGGTACCATCTGATAATGCGGCACCTGCCAGTCCCACAGGTGCTGGATTAAAAGAATGCTACTGTATTATAAATAAATAAATATGTGGAACTCTGAAAATCTTAAATCCTGATCATAGCCATATAATGTATGTAACAACAAAATACATGGTACATGTCCTCCCCTCAGCAATTGATAATTATTCAGATCATCAATAAATTCAATACATTTTTGAAACTCAAAGCTTTATTACCAAGTTCACAAAAGTCTGCCCCTGTCTCCCATCATTGATTGAGTCTCAGATTATTTAAACACGTTTTTCAGTTGCAAGGATTCTATGAGATAAAATAGAATGATGATAATGCATTGTGACCAGACAGGGTTTGGAAGGAGGCAGTTGTGGCCCATTTTATGACACACATACCATCATCTACTTGGGAGGACTGAGTGAACCCATGTGAAACTTCCATACCACATTCAATATTTGAATACATGCCAGGATATGCTAGTGTGAACCAGATCTGCACTCTTCTGGGATATTATGCGGTGTCGTGTGGTAATTGTTTACCAATATTTTGGGACAATGTATCAGTCCCATCTTCAAGGGTCTTGGACTTCTTGACCCTTGAAGATGGGACCAATACGTTGTCCTGAAACGCTGGTAAACAATTACCACATGACGCCATATAATATCCCAGAAGAGCGCAGATGTCAACAACATTGCGGCAGAAGCCTGAAATCAAGGTTAGTGTGAACCAGTTTAATTGCGCAAAGAAAGTGTTATAAACAGCAAAATTCAATGAATGGTAATGACGGTTGCTGAATACATTAAAAACTGATGATAGAATTGACTCTCAATTCTGAACTTCACAGAGGAAGGAAGAAATGATGATCAGATACACTACTATAGAACATTCAATTTTCAGTACCTGGAGAAACATTCCAAGTCCCGTGACAATGCCAATCACAACAAACAGTATGCAGTACCAATTGGTCTGTCTTTGTACCTCTTCTGGATGTTGTACAGACAATACCTGTTCAAAATGTAAAAATAGTTACTATCACATTTTTATATTTCTTTTGTGTGCTTCCATTTTAATTTTAAACTGTCACTGTTGAGAAGGTACCTGAAACATCAAATTGCCAAATAGTATTAAGTCACTTCTGAAACTTTCAAAAAATGATTGAGACTGGGACCTATCAACAACATTTGATTGAACATACATTAAATCAAGTTATGATGTGATTCCTTTAAAAATACAGTCACTGCTCCATTTATTCATACATGGCATTTATGTTCCTGTAAAAGACCATACACAATGTCTATATCAGGATTTTTGTCAACCCGTGCTATATCAATATGCATTACACGCAAGATGTACCATAAGTGTATAATATCTAATGAATTTGTATAAAATTCTAAATAAAAAGAATTACTTGGAAGCAAACACAGAAGAACCTTTTTGACTTTGGCTGCTTCTGGGGCTTGATGAGTCAAGATTCCATGGCACGACTTGTCCAGCAATTGCAGAGGACTTCCTTTGATAAAACAGCTGCCATCATTGACAGTAAATCTGTTAAACCACAAATGGTTTGTTTTCTTTATTTTTATTTTGAGAAAAGGATTTTTACCTATAAGCAACTTACTAGCTTGTTTGATCCAATTCTAATTTAAAAAGAAGTAAAATAAAATCGTCCCTGTCCATGCCATTAAGGCATATGGGGGCAGCACAGGTACAACTCCATTTTTTCTTACCCCGGCTTTAGATGGAGGTGAGTGGTTAACTTCAAGCCCCGGCCGCTTTACCCCTGGGGGAAAAACCCCAGTACTCATTGAATAAGAGGCTGGTTGGGCCCTATAGCTGGTGTGAATGCTTTGGTGAAGAGAAGAATCTCATGACTCTGCTGGAATTCAACATCTAGCCTATAGCCTAGTCACTGTACCAACTACAATATCCCACCTCCCACAATTCTAATTAATCGTGGAAAGGTAGAGGATGGAGCTGAGGTTCCAAATATTTATAAAAAACCATACAGTGGAGAATTAATTCTGCTCATGTGAACTGACAGGAAATGTTTGATAACATGTTCCCACTTTTAAAAGTGCACATCTTCTTTTACTGTAGAACTTACTCCATAGACCTCACCAAAGAGGACTGCAAATAATGGTAAAGTGAATCCAACAGCAGCAGCAGCAACACAACCAACCAGAACATGCAACCACTCTGGCTTATTGAGGGCAATGATTCGGCTCAGCGGTGCATCATAATGCTCCTCCTTGAAAGTAACATAAATTACCACAATCCATTAATGTGTTAAGAATGACAATTTGGAATTTACAGAGTATGAAGAGCTGGTTAAGTGTACCACATGTTATTTAATACATTGACAATCAGTGTGCATTTTGATGAGGAAACTGCTCAAAAGGTGGCCATTTGGTAGATCACAGAAAGTGTGAGAATTGTATTAAAACATATACAAAACAGTGGTTAAAATAATGATATAGTAGTAAATAATAGAAGATGTAAATTAATTTAACCATTTAACAGTAAGGCTAAAGATAGGAAATTTGAAAAATGTTAGAGAATAAATGGTACATAAAAAATAAACTTAAAAAATGCATAAATTGTACAAAACAATGGCTGATGTAATCCTTCAGGCAGATCAGAAGTTCAGATGATTAACAGAAAATAAATAAGGCACTATTTAAACCAGTCAGTTGCTTTTCCTCAGATTAGCAGCAATATATTCAAGATCATCTAAGTGGAATTATAAATAACTAATATTACAAGTACACTTTCATAATAAAGATATAAATGGTCTGCATATGTTGGAAAATGGAAGAAAATTATATAACAAGATTGAGTGGTTAAAGGAAAAGTCAAAGGGAGTGAAAAAGTCGTGGACCTAATCTTTAAAACATAAGATGATGATGATGATAATGACGACGACATTTATGCATGCTATGTGTGTATACACTGCGGTAGGTATTCAGTAGTGATTAAGATGAGTGACACACAAGACCTACTGCAGTATACACTTATACATAGGCGGCAAGCATTGGTATCCTCAACTAGTATTTACATATGGAAACAAGTTTCCAACACGTTAATAAGATCACCTTCTGATTGATAACAACACAGGAAAACTAAAAACTTAATATACCTATATGCGAACACTTAAGGCCTAATAACAGATAAAGCCAATAATGAGGAGATAATAGACCAAAATTATACCATATACCACCAGTTGTGTGTATGAAAAAATTTGTCACGAAGCTTAGTCACTACACATCGCATAACAACCTTCATCACCAATCTACTGAGTACTTTGAGCTGATTACAGTAAATATGAGAAGGAATCAACAGACATATTTTTTAATTAATTGGTTCTAACTCTGAGCTGTTTACAATATATGTGAGAAGGAACCAACACACATATTTTGTATTCAACCAGTCTTAACTATTCTTTATCTCAATATTACTTTAATTTTTGGAATAATAATTTTAATCTGATCACTGTATTTAACATTTGTAAAGGAGAGGCCTCACCCAGAAATAACTTTCTCTTTTATGTACACTATACTACTACCTGATTATGGCCAATCAAATAGGCCGAAACATGTTGTAGAAATACAGAGAATTTACTACATTCTTACCAGTTGTGTTTTTCTGAACATAAAAATTGAATCTTGTTATATAACACAACGGGATGAACCAAAGTTTTTTTTTTTTTAGAAACAGCCCTTGAAATAACTGAAACTGCAAATGAAGGATGAGAAGATTTTCACCTCTATGAGGGGTGTTTTGGCATGTTCCTTGTTGCTTTCAGCCCGAGAACGTGTGGACTGTCGTCTGGATGAGATGAAGTCTAGAATTCCATTGGCACTTCCATTCTCTTGCTGATGTATCTTTCCATCCCCAGCTCCTATACAAGAAGATGTGCACATATTTTACACCTGTACATATGATTATATGCAAGTGAAAACCATTTACCCAAGTAATAAAATAAACTCCTCTAGACCTGCAGCAATTCAACCAGAATTTAGCCCTTTTAAGACCAACCCTGAATATACTCACGCATATTTAGCATATCCACTGAGCCAGTCCTGAATACATGTTTTTCCAGTCTGATCTATCTGTGGCTTCATAGAAATGGTGAGTACACTCATGTTACATGTTCTTTGAAAGCTCAAATTTTTACCTGCTCAAAGAATATAACCTGAAGAGAGAAGGAATGTAAGTTGAAGAGATAGTAAAGCCTTATTCCAGGCAAAGTAGAGAGAATAACGGGGAAAAATGTAAATACCTGGAATACTGACAAAAACAGTCTGGTCTGAATGGTATGTCAGTGCTTGAAAAATGGGGAGCAGGTTTAATAATTCTCAAAACCCTGAACTATTTCCACCCACCTCCTTTTGGTATATTTTAGTTTAATCAACTGACCAGGATGTCTGATAGTAAAGAAAAACATAACCCTGCTCAATACTGTGTAACAAAAATGAATTGCCAATTGGCAGTAAAGCTTGTCTTTGGGCACAGACAAGAATGACATTCAGAACTTTTAAAAGCTACATACTTTCACAAAAAAAGGGGAGGGGGGACCTTGTGCTCAGTGACCGATCCTTAGGCAAGTCAATGATGCTTCTATTGCAGAGTATATGTAGTATCAATGAGATTAGAATATTACCAGGGATGCTGCGTCAATAAGAACTTTGCATGATATGGGTGTGCCTGACATAATGTTCTATCTCAACTTTCACCTCAAAACTGGAAAATAGTTAGACAAGATATTCCTATCTTTAATGGTGAATTAAAATTGTTAGAACATCTTATTAAGTTTAGTATATTAAAATAGCCAATACAAGTGGCTGTGCGGTCTAAGGCATGGGTCTGCGGCCGCTTGCTTGCAGGGATTGCAGGTTTGAATCCCACTGGAGGCATGACTGTCTGTCTGTTGTGAGTGTTGTGTGTTGTCAGGTAGAATTGAATTGAACTGAATGTTTTGGATGTAGAACAGGTTAAAAAACTCTAACATAGAGCCTGATACTGTACAATATAATTATCAAGAAACTGAACAGAGTTAAGTTTAGCATTCCCTACTTACATGAAAGTATTCAGCTATAGTGTAGAAGGAGTTAGCATGTACTTTAGCACTGACTTAAATTGTTTATTGCCATTACTTAAAAATTGATGCTCTGCGGAGATTGTTGAACACTTTTATGCCAAATGGGTAAACTCCTTTTTGATATATTGATAAAATTTATGATGGTGGAAGTTATATTTTTGTCTAGTATTTATGTTATGGACATAAGAATTTAATTTGAATTTATCCCTGTTGTTAACTACAAATAGAAGTGACAGTATATATTGCGATGGAAGAGGTAGAATTTTTAAATTCTTAAATAAATCTCTACATGAGCCTCTGCTTCTGCATCATGCAATAATTCTGATTATTTTCTTTTGTATTTTGAAAATTTTTGTACTGTGAGAAGAGTTTCCCCAAAATATTATTCCATAGTTCATAATGGAATGAAATAGGCATAGTACACCATCTTCAATGTCTCTTGTGACATAAAGGGCTTGATTGATCTCATTGCATAACAAGTTGCACTTAATTTGTGCACAGTTTGCTCAATATGTATTTTCCAAGATAGTGCGCTGTCCACATATATTCCAAGGAATTTTGTATCATATGCTTGAGAAATTAATTTGTTGTCATAACTAATGGCCAGATCAATTTGAGGACTATTTTTAGTTGTGAATTGTATAAAATGGGTTTTATCAGAGTTTAATGAAAGTTTATTGGCTGTGAACCACTTATTTAAAACTTCAATGTACTTTCTATATCTTTTTAAAAATTTTTGGGATTAGAATTGGTAAATATTATACTAGTATCATCTGCAAATAAAATTGGTTCTCTGCATCAGGCTAATCCCTCATCCAGGGGAGTCCTACGAGTGTGGTGCGTCTAAATGACTGTGAATGTGAAGCCTCAACAATGAGGAGGCCCTGGCCTACTAGAGGTTGTTATGCCATAAAAAAATTAAAATATGGAGATCTGGTAACGACAGAAAGAAATATATGCTTACCCTGTGTCATAGTGGGGTCAGCAGTGACTAGAGAATAGTAATAACCCCGAAGGCCCAACAGTTCATCATGAGACCCCTGCTCCACCACCTGAAAATTGTTTATGTGAAACTGCAAAAATGACTTCCATCATGTTGTAAAATTTTAATAAATCAATATATTCAAATAAAATGAAGTATACACAGGACTTACACCATTTCATATATGAGCAAAAGCAGTGATTGTATTGGATGATAGGGCACGATTATTAGAAAAGTAAAAGATTTGAGTGAAAATGTTAATAACATGTGGTAGCTTCAAAAAAGTTCCAGACAGAAGGAAATACAGTGACACTGTGGTAAGCAGACCAGAGCCTGCTCATGCATGCTTCAACATTCATGCCCCCTACACACAGTAGTTGTTCACTGACTGTTAGAGCAGCTGGCCTAAGCAGTACAAGAAGAAAGAAAAAACATGAAAGGTAAAAAAGTGGTGAACCTAACTGCCTTGCCTAACAGGCTGATGCTGAATTTTGTTGAGTAACTTTAAAAAGTCTGTTTCGCTGTCATAATGAAGTAATTCAATATGGGGATTTAAAATGATGTTCAAGGTGTTCTCTATCCAGTGTCATGACTGAAATACTGCTGCTTGGACATGAAGCTCTAGTCAGTGTAAATTATTAGGAATTGTCTAAGTAAAAGTGCACACACTTCTGAATTCTCCTAGCAATGTACTACAGGTGTCTTCTCTGGTAGAGTTCATTACAGTAGTTATACTAGTGTAACTGCCTGAAAAAACATATTCACATTTGTAAATGGCATCTAAACTTACACAAGCTAGCGTCTCAGTATGTGTGTGTGTGCATGTGCACGCATGGATATGTATGTGTACACACTCACCCCGACCACACGCACACACACACACACACAGAGCAGGAGGCTCACCTTTGTAAGCACTAAAATTGATGCACAACCAATGTATCAATCAAATTTCTTGACACAAAACCTTAAGTTATTTCCCATTAACCTCACATGTATAAATAATAAAAGAAATCACAGGCGCCATGTGTGTGTGTGTCAATGCATGCACACATTATTGCAGTCCCATCTTCATGCTGGTATTTAAAGCTTGATGTCATAAAAGTGTACTGAATTTGTGAATGTTAATGTTTGTAATTTTTAAAGTTAAGTAGCATTTTTCTTTGATTGGAAAATGGAAACAATGTAAGTGAAGAAGGTGGCTCGTGATAGCACAGCTCTATTCCACAGCCTTGCTCTATTGCAAGGAACAGTAAATGTAAGCATGCTGAACGGAGGCAAAGCTGTTTCGTATTTGTATAATAACTGGAACAATTTCCCTGCACATGTATCGAAAAAATGATATAAAAATAATTGTATAATTTAAGCAAGAATGCAAATGTTCATTTAAATTTCAACAATTATTACACTATTATTTTACATAAAGTATACCAGGTCAACTGATGATTTTTTTTTTTGTAATTGGATGTAAACACAAATAAGAAATAATATTGTGAGCATTTTATTGTCCTTATCATCATAATCATAGTCATCATCATCATCATCACACCACCACCATCACCATTAACATTATATTCATATCTCATGACATTGACTAGGATTACAATAACCCTCTGAATACTAAGTTAGGATTCTACCCAAAATTTGATATAAAGGTTACAGAACTCTCATTGTTATCTGGTACGAGTTCAGTATCCTCCCTTTTATAGCGCAATGGCCTCCTTTGGTGCGGCATTCATACCACAATTCATGAACAGGTCAACTTTGTCAAAAGTTATTGGTGCATGTACACAAGAATGCATGCACACATGTACACATCATCTGCATGCACCACAAAGCATGCATAAAGTTATTGCTATAAACAAGCCTCAAAATATTTAAGGTTCTCATGGCAATGACTATTCAGATTACTGTTTTCTGAGATGTGATGCTGTGTAATTCGGTGGACAGGTACAAAATTGTTTGGTGTCACATTCAAATGACAGTAATTTTCACGTTACGTACAGTTTTGTTTCACACATTTCGCTAAGGAAACTGTTTAGTAGTGTGTTCATTCCATTTTGAAAAGCAATACCTCGGGAAACAGAATGGTTAATGTGCAACTAAGAAAAGTGAATTTACCTAAGCAAGCACATGAATGCTGACCATGAAGCAATCAGGAAGGTTGGAGACCTTGCCCTTCAGAACCTCCTCCTGCAGGATATTGGTGTATGGATAAATGAAAAACTTTCAAACAGATCAAGGATTAAATCTACAATCTTGCACTTGTCACATAAAAGCTTGGTTACTCATTTTTCTTGAAGATGAAGTGATGCTTTGGGGAAACTTCGACATAAGAGCAGGGCATATGGATAAATTAATATGGCAGAACACTTGGACATGAAAGGATGTTAAGTCACACCCCTCATCTGGCTGGTCAAAAGGAAGAAAATTATTTCATTCTCATTATTTGCAAGACAGGATATGCAATAAATGTTCTAAATCAAGCACTTCCTTCCCTGACCATACCACTATGTTCCTGCAAAACATGCATCAAGCAAAGCCATATTTGGTAAACTTAAAAACATGTAAAAGAAAGAGAGTTAGAAAGCGCATCAATGTTCTTTTTAGGAAATATCCTAAAACAAGTAGTTCTTGGAAGAGTTCATGATACCTACTTGCCTTCAAATGCATTTATTTTACTTATAGTCTTTAATGTACCTGGTACACTTGTGTTATTCCATTATACAACACAGAGCTATTGTTATAACAGTCGTAGGCTTTCCTTATGTCCATGGCATTCAAATGTCTGCACTATGAGCAGAAACATACTGAAAAAATCACTTTTGAAAAGCAGGTACTGTAAAAGGCTTGTTTTGGGAAAACACAAATTGCCAGACAAGCTCTGTTCATGTTAGCATAGAATAAAAAACTTTAAATTACTTCAGCAAGGCAATTCTAGACATCACAGTTATTCATCACTTACCTGGCCACCAGAAATACATACAATACGATCTGCATTTTTTACACTTGACAGTCGATGTGTCACCATGAGTGTTGTGCGTCCTTTAGATGCACAATCCAGGGCTGCCTGCACCTTAGCCTCACTGTGCAGGTCCAATGCTGATGTTGCCTCATCCAGAAGCAGAATATTTGGACGTCGAATTAGGGCCCTGGCTATTGCAATACGTTGCTTTTGTCCTCCTGACAACTGGGCACCCCTCTCACCAACCATTGTATCATAGCCCTACACATATAGCAAAAGTATTTAGGTACAATTTACTAACATTCTAATTAATTCAATTATCACAATAAATTATGTCTGTTAATTATCAGATCACTTTTATTTTCTTTGGAACTAAAATGATGAGAATTGATCAGATAAACACGCCAGCCCTTTATCCTCTGGAGACAGAGATCCTGGTGCCAGTCTTCGATTAGAGGTGAGGATAAAAATCCCATTCCTTGGTAGAAGTCGCAACCTTGACACCCAACCCACAATGTTTTTGTGACTGAGATCAAAAATATTATATGAATTCTTTGCAATCCGAAACTCCACAAGACACCGTGGCTATGTGGTTATCACTCGTTTTATATTTGTGTAATTTAGTGTTGTGGCACATACAGGAGAGATATGAGGTGCTTACAGAGTTTTGGTGGGGCAACCTCAAGGAAAGAGACAACTCAGAAAACATGTGCTTATATGAGAGGATAACATTAAAATTAATCAAGAAACATGACGGGAGGATTTTGATTGGATTGATCTGACCCATGATAAGGACAAGTTGCAGGCTGCTGTAAACATAATAATAAACCCCTGGGTTCCACAACATAAGGGAAATTTCTTGACTAGCTGAGGTGCTCTTAGCTTCTCAAGGACTCTGCTTCATGGGGTTAATTAGTTAGTTAGTTAGTGTTTGAGCCATAAAGTTCTTACTTTGACATATATTTCATTATATTTCTTGTTTTTTGAAAAAAAAAAGATCCTACGTTTATATGAGGTACATTATGTATGCTAATTCTTACCATTTCAGAATACTTACTAGATATTTTCTGAATTAAAAAGTTCTACAATGAAGAGATGAGGTAAGTATGAAGCACAAGTACCTCAGGTAACTTTGAGATGAAGTCATGAGCATTGGCCTCTCGTGCTGCTGATTCTATCTCCTGCTGAGTGGCGTCTTCCCGCCCATATCGAATGTTTTCTCTGATAGTTGTAGCAAACAGGACAGGTTCCTGCCCCACAACACCAATGTGACTCCGTAGCCAGCCCACATTCAATTGTTTAACATCAACTCCATCCAGTAACACCTGAAATAATTTATGGATGAAAGGTGGTAAAATTAGAAAATCGAGAAAAAATTTTAAATTTCCCTTGATTATTCCACAAGTTTTGGGCATTTTGTCTAATTTCTGTCTGTGTCAACAGGTTTGGGACCACCATTTCTTACTTACTAAAAAGATCATGGATGTAATATTAGAATTTTAATGAACAGTAGTTAAATAGCTTATTTGCAAGAAGAAAATGTTACAATATTTATTTAAGATTTCAAAAAATAAGATATTTATACTGGTTATTATCCTAACTGTAGGATTAATTATGTGGGTTTAATTATGTTCCATTATATAGATACATTCATGCATATAGATGACAAAACATTATCTGCAGGAAGAATATCACCATCATGAAGGTACTGATTTTTGTTGCTAAGTACAGCAGAATTATAGGTTACAGTTAATTATTAGCTGAGAATAAAGACATCAAATTGTAATGGAGACATGTGCTTCTGTCATACAGAGAACAGACAAATATTTCATTTCATTTATTTAATCACTCTGTACATCCTTATGAGGGTTAAACACACCCATAGGATGTAGAGTTAGTCAGACATATACAATATTGTACAATCACTTAGATCCATATAGAAAGATTATGACATACAATATATCCGTAGGTACACTGTCAGAGATATAACATTATGTATATAATAACTAGTTGAGTTCATTTGTACAAAAACAATTAAAGAGCAAAACATATAATACACATTAGGCAATGAGCAACAATAAAATTATGTATACAGAAACAAGTTGAATACATTTGTACAAAGCAATAAAATGATTAAGACATATAATACACTTTAGGCAATGAAAAACAGTACAATTGACCTCATTTTTATCAAATCATTATTTATGAATTATTGTAATCAAAGTACTCTTCCAATGAATAGAATGATTGTAGGAGAAGGTATCTCTTTAACGCTGGTTTAAACAGCTCTATTTTATTTGATAGTCTTTTTATGTGTATGGGGAGATGGTTAAATATCTTCATTCCAAAAAAATATGCCCCTCTTTAAACGCTGTCAACCTAGCTGTAGTGAAATGGAGATCAGTATTATGTCTAGTGTTAACACCATGTATTTCTTGATTGGTTGTGTATAGATTCATATTTCTCACAACAAATAACATTAAAGAAAATATATATTGAGAGTAAAATGGTAGGATTCCCCAATTTTTGAAAAGTTGTCTACAAGAACTCTGTATCTAGACCTAGTCATGATTCGGAGTATTCGTTTTTGCATCTTGAAAACACTAATATTATGCGGTGAATTGCCCCATAAAATTATGCCATAGGATAATAATGAATGTACATAACCTCTGAACATTTGACAAATAAGCTAATAGGTATACTGGTTCAAATAGTAATACAAAAGATTATTTTCTTATTAAACCCGCATTCTCCATCTGAACCAATCTCACTTAAATATTGTAAAAAATCTGTTTTGGAAGAGAATATAAAAACAAGTTTACTGTTTGTGTACCTTTCCGTCTGATGGATCATACAGTCTCTGTACAAGTTGGAGTATGGTTGACTTGCCACATCCAGAACTGCCAACCAGAGCCACTGTCTCACCACTCTTAACTGTCAGATTGAGGCACTGCAGCACCTAAATCAGTGTAACCACAGAAATATCAGAATACATGCAGAACTAAATAACAGTTTACCACATTATTAGCTACAAAGTCTCTATACATACACACAACTACATACATACAAACACATTTCTTAGATCCATCAACCGTTCAAGATGGCATGAATATGAAATTGGTCACAAAAGAAAGAAAAATAAAAAAATGAAAGAAAAGAAAAGAAATGAAAATGACATAGGTTGTGGTTACAACCTCATTGTGATAGAAAGCATACAATTAAAACAAAGTTTACAATACAAAATGCAGACAATTACCCAAAATAAAAATTAAGATATATAGCATAACGTACAATTGAAAGTATAAAATTCAACATCACAAGATTATTACAATATACAGATCATAACAAGATACAAGATAAAAAATACAATTACAACATGTTCTCGTTTAGCCGACATTGTTTGGAATCACTGTTACATTAAATTGTAAAACTGCACTGTAAGAAGCACACACACGTTAATTTGCCACTCGTCTGCACCCATAAAAAAAGAAGGCGTTTCGGTTAACCCGCTTTTGGTTAAGCGAATTTCGGATAACCGAGGTTCTACTGTATTTGTTTCCAATCGACTTCATGATACTGTTAATGTCAGAACGCACAACATAGACCTGTCTGTTGATCTAAGAATTGACGAATTCCATATCCAATCCTACTTGAGTGGATATTGGATTGGTGATGTATGTGATATGTATGTAGTATGTATGTATGTATGAGTTTCCATGATCAGAGATTAATATGATTCAATGCTATTTGCTAGTATGGTCAAAGCAATACGGATATGTAACAGACCAGATTCCTTATAGAGGAAATAAATAAATGGCGATGAAAAAAAATTCTTTCCTATTTTAGGATTTTCAATTATGTTTTTAATAAATGACTCACAAAAAGAAAAAAAATAACACCCCCCCCCCCCCCCCCATTTCCACCTCCAGCAGTGTTCTAAGAGCAGGTTGTAGCTAAAGGACTGCACAGTCATATGCAGCAAGAAGTTCAGGAACATTCCCAGAGCGTTTCTGAAGGCAGACTTAATAAAATGATCACTGTGCATAACTCCCAAAACACACAATACACTCACAAGGCACCCTCACAATAAACCTGTGAAGTGTGTGCAGACAGAAGCAAGCACCAAACTGGAAAAGCAGTCAAATTTGTTAGTATTCTGTCAGACACATGATGCAGTTTTTGTTCCAGTAATTTCTGCAACACAAAAATAACCCCTACCTTAACTTCAAGTCTTGCAGGATACTGAAAATGGACTCCCTCAAACTGGATATCACCTCTGAGTCCTGGTGGCTTCTCCCCAGTCTTACTAAGACTGTCAATATCTGGTACACGATCAAGCACTGAAAAGATGGCTGCTGCTGAACCTCTTGCCACAGCAAATGCTTCCAGATGTGGTGTTGTTAGGCCCATGTTCATTGCCCCAGACAGCACTCCAAACAGGACCTACATGACAATATTCAGTCCTACAGCATCAGACTTTGATCTATGAAGTGGAACATTATGGACGAACTGGACAATACAGGTTCAGTTTCTATTAGGTGTGTAAGGAATTGACTTTCATCGCAGTAAATTTCTGGGGGCCATTAACCTTGCTTCACAAGGTTAAAAACAGCACCTTCCCAGGAGAGCTAAAGCACAAAATAAACAGATTATTCACATCCATCTACTTCTGAGAATAAGAATGTGTCAACTTTACCTCTGCATCCACTTTATATCCTCACAGCATGGTGCTTAAGATAGCTGGTTAATATTGCTTGCCAGTCACTTTCATTTCAAATGATGTCCATTCTTGAACGGTTAATACAGTGTGTTCAAAAAGAGACACAACACGTGACTAAGTAACCCTTATACTGGGGAAGAGATATGTACAAATCTTTATGCAGTAAATGCCATATCAACAGATGCTTTAACTTAGTGTTCTGTAACATGACTTATAATGTGCTTCTATACAAGAAGCATAATGGTCACAACTTTCAACAGTTACAACAATGTCACTTCGTCTATAGCTTGTGTCTTGTTTTGTACATACTGTGTATGTGTATGTACCTTACCAAGGCATTTAATGTAGTTAGAATAACAATAATTAACACATACCTGTCAAATGATAACATTAAGCAATATAAGTATCTGTAAATTTTATTCTGTCCATACCTATGCAACAGATTCTGAAGATGCTTTCTACAAGGATAAAGGCAGCCAAAGCAGTAAAGGTAAAGTTCACCCTAGTACAGGCCACGAAAGCCCAGAGGGGGAGTAGAGGTATAGCTCTACCTTTCTTTAACCTCAGCGCTAGATGGGGGTAGGTGGTCAACGCCACGCCCCGGCCGCTTTACACCCGGGAATGACCCAGTACCCATTGTACAGGAGGCTGGGTAGGCCCCAGGGCCGGTCTGGATGGGTGCTGAAAATCTCGCCCCCACCGGGATTCGATCCCCGGACTGTCCAGCTCGTAGCAAGTCACTACACCAACAAAGCAGTTAATTTAGTAAATTTAGTAAATTTATTTTATAAGCATAATTTATATACACAACTTTATAATTTAATTTATTGACTTTTATGATAAATAAGTTTATATTGTTGTAATGTTAATTGTTATAGTACATTGTATTTTGACTGTCAACTTTGCTTATTGTAAACTTGACACATGCTTTTCATAAGCAAACACACACACACACGCAACACACCACACAACACACATATATATATATATATATATATATATATATATAATAATTGACTGATTCCACATCCAAAAGGTTTTTTTTTCCATCTGTTAGGATTTATGGAATGTAAGCAAATGTGAATAAATGTGAATAAATGTAACACTGACAAATATGGGTGCTGAGAACAGATGGAGCTTTGTATCTGTAAACCGACAAATATTAGGTGCCACTGCACAAAATTTAGTCACCACAGCTACCTGGCATCCAGGATTTATGCAAGCCTGTGCTGATGTGTCCCAATGTAATATATTTCATGATAAAGACATGTATTTTGATCATCTGTCCTCTACCAGGTCATTTATCACCTCTGACCCTTTGCCACAAACAATATGGTTAACTGGACCACATAAATAAAATTACAGTCCACAGTTACTGACTAAGGACACCATTCTGCAGTGACTACAACAGCAAACACTAGCATGTGTGCTAATTTAAAGAAGTTACAGATATATCATAATGTTAATGGAAATGTGTTCTAGGTTTTATAAATCCATGGAAGTGGAAGTAGCACTTAAAGCACAACAAAACTGTGTTATCACCAATAAGCAATTAGCAATTACTCTACAAATTAGGTAACATACCATTAACTTGGCAAGAAAGAGCAAATTATTGAAAATGTATACAGCATTATATAACAAAATGTAAACCCCATACTGACTGTATGAGATTTGAGGTTCTCACTGTGGTGAATATTAAGATTATGGTCTTCAGCATGGAGACACAGTAGTTATCTACATACTTACTGTAATGCATGGCCTCACATACCATAGGTAAGTATACAGCTTTCATTTAGGTGTGTTTCTATGACAGCAAAGCTTTGCTTTCTAGAAAGAAATGTTTTGATACACAAATGTGCCAAAAAGGGGGAAGGGAGGTTACTTTATAAATTTTCTGTCAAAAAATAAAACTTTATATATATATACTGATTATTTGCATGTTTGATTTTGTTAAGGATTTGGATTTGTGTTTTCTTCAAAGTCCTTTATTGTCATGTTTTTTTTTTTTTTGGTAAAAGATTTTGGATTTCCTTCTTTTTTTGTTTCACGAAAATAGGTGCCAGAACACAGGTGTGACAAAAGAGAGGGAACGAATAATAATATTCCTTTCTTTTTCACAAAAATAAACTTTTAATATAAAAGAATGAATTTTAATTTTCACAGTTACTAGTGCTGCAGTATGACCGTACAGTTTCTTAAACTTCAGTCTATTTTCTTACATTTTGTTTTGTTCTTGTGTTATGCCAGTAAAACATACTGCAGCACATCACAAAATGGGAGTCCTGAACAAAAGTATAAGTGCATACATATGGTGTTTACAGTTTCATCTCCCTTTTGTAATTTTTACACAAAGCCTTCTGATAGTCCATCAGGACTGAAGCTTGTACATGTAGCTTATTGTTCTACAATAAATACAGTTGTGTTTGACAGCAAGTCACCAATCAACAATTAAGAGTAGATACAATTAAAAGTTACATAATGTTTAGTTTTTAATTAAACTGTCACACTGCATAAATGTCATGTATGACATTGAAAACTTGTATATGACAGTGAACTAGTGTCCACATTTGGGATTTCTATGTGACTGTTCTGATATTCTACTTTTGTGGTACTTACAATGACAAGAATAGCTGGTGTGTATTCATAATCCCCTTTCTCTCGTGATTCCAAGATAAGTGTTACACCATACCAGAATGCAATAGCATAGCTGCTGTAGATGATAAACCACATTATGCCAGCTCCCAAACCAGAGAACATGCCTCGTTTGATACCTGTAGCTTTGGCTGGCCCAAGATTATCAATGTACCTTAAATACAATAAAAAACAATTACTTATAGAAAGGGAATGTGGATTAGCAGAAGTAATTAATGATTAAAAAAGGTAAAGTTGTCCCTGTGCAAGCCATGAAGGCATATGGGGGAGTAGAGGTGTAGTAACATTCATTCTTCATCTCAGTGCTAGGTGAAGGTGAATGGTTAATTCGTGCCCCGCTGCTTTACTCCCAGGGAAAGCACTTGCAGTACCCAGAGCCAGTCTGGATGATCTGGAGAAGACACAAATTACTAATCCCTGTCACAATCGAACATTGGGTCGTCCAGCCTGTAGCCTAGTCACTATGCCACCTATGTAATTAATGATTACATTTGTGTTAAATGGGAAGAAATTCAAAATATCCAACGAAGTGATTAACTCCATGGAGCAAAGTGCTGTTTGAGAAGCTAATAATTCCTAAGATGGTTGAGGAATTCTCTGCAGTTTATGGAAACTGAAAATGCATTAATGTGTTTACAACAACCCACCACTGAATCATATCCTTTGTCAGACAGATCCAGACCACACCTTTCCACCCCATTTCTTTAAAATTTATTTTGATATTCTCCCATCTATGCCTAAGTCTTCCAAGTGATCTACTTCCTTCAGGTTTTTCTGCCAAATTCTTGCATGCATTTCTTGTCTCTCTTGTGCATGTCACATGCCACATCCATTATATCTTCCTTTATTTGATCATCATAATAATAAATGACTAGTATCTAAACGCATAAAATGGCCTGCATGATCTCTAAAATGAATAAAATACTCTTTTGTAGTAGCCTTAACTGGTCAACTAGGCATAATATTGAAATTAATGATGATGAAGGAAGCATAAAGCTTTTTTAGATTAACTTTTATTGGCTATAGTTTGCTATATGCATGCCATCCAGCTGGCAGAATGTTGCATTTATTCAATACTAATACCATTATCCCAGTTAAAATGTGGCTGTCAAACCCACAGATGGATTTAAAATCATGTATCCCCAGATAATACAGGTACAGTAACACAAGAAGTCTTACAATCATGGCTTCTGCAACCTTCAAGGACCAGCGTTTAGTCATAATTGTACAAAATCTCTTACCTGGCAACTTCCTTATCCTCGCCTCCAAACGCCACCACTGTTCGCACAGAACTCAGCACCTCCTCCACAACTGCACCTGCATCACCATATGACTCCAATTCCTGTGCCGTCAATGAACTTTGTACCTAATAAGGAAAAACTTTAATTAAAACTGCACTTATTTCCACTGGTATAAGGTGTGCCATGATGATCACAGTGGCTGCATGGTCTAAGATGTATACTATATTCTACCACTTGAACACTGGGATTGTGGTTTTGAATCCTGGTTTGGTCATGGATGTACAACTGAGTTTTTCTGTGTTTGTGTGAGATTGTGTAAGTAAAAGTCTGGTGATGTGTTGATCCCTGCCCAAACAGCCCTTTCTTTTCTTCTTCTGTGACTCCACTATCCAAGAAGGATAAGCGCCTTCCTAGTTGCTCTCCTCCATCCATCCCTATCCTGCACTACTTGTCTCTAACAGTCCTATATATGTCCAAAATCCCGATTCAGACACTTGGAGAATGAGACTGAGCTGTATTGGCCTGTAGTGCCATGCAGATAGATAAGTATAGGACAAAACTTTCCGTTTAGTGTAGCGAATATTCCTGGGCAACTTATGTTAAAAGTTTTCTGTACTGATTATGTTGAATATAGTTTTGGTTTTTGTAATTTATATTTTCCTTTGGGTATTACAGATAATGATGAAAACAGAGTTAGAATCATGCACCTTTTTAAGTAGCTTGTTCACATAGTATTTAAAAAAATGCATTTATTTCCTCAAAATATGCTTA
This sequence comes from Reticulitermes speratus, assembly GCA_021186555.1. Taxonomy (NCBI): domain Eukaryota; kingdom Metazoa; phylum Arthropoda; class Insecta; order Blattodea; family Rhinotermitidae; genus Reticulitermes; species Reticulitermes speratus. The sequence goes on from JAJKFL010000012.1 coordinate 10,015,909, forward strand.
TGGATACAGGCACTTTTTTCATAATATTTCTTTTCTATCTGACATATATGGTAAAAAATACGTTTTACATCAACATAATTTTAAGCATCTATGATAAATGTCACCATTTAATTTTCTTTACTGTGAAACAGCTGCAAGAAAATATGCCTTTTACTTCAAGTTTTCAAACTCTTCGGTGATTTATGCATACCCTATCTCTGTGATTTTCAGGGTATTTTAATTTGTTTGAATCATCCAACAGTGACTGGTTAAGATTTTGTAATTTGCATATGCTGTATGCATATTTACATACTAAATATTAAATCCTCAAAATTCTGTGCCCAAGTGTAATAGAATAGAGTGGTCCATACGGAAGCCAACTGAACATTTCTATTTGTGTGGCACATTAAGGATGACATAAAGAAACAAAGTCAGTAATGTAAACACTGGGAAAGAAAGTCCATTTCACTTCAGCTACTTTTGTTTTGGAGCACTCTGTAGCATGGATGATTATATCACATAAATGTCAAATATACAGTACAGCCAGTATATAAATTGTTAGATGTTAACCTCTTTAAGTGTGTGTGATGATTATGTCCTTCGAGTATGACTGCATAATGCAACGGGAGTGATGTACTCTTGTTACGTCCAATCCATAGCCCATGACATGGTTATGATGAAAGGAATACAAATGTGCACCAAATCCTGCCAACATTATTATTTTGACACTGGATTGTGTGTGTGTTAGAGGTAACTGACTTCTTAATCACCACAGCACCAACAAACAGTTGGGTAATGGTAAATTTATGCAGTGACAGTGATCACTGTTACGGGTATGTTACCAGCCACCCCTACAGCCCTACCAGCTATGGAAGGAGGGCTGCAAAAGGGAGGATACTTGATTAGTCAGAGAGACAGAGATAGAGAGACAGACAGACAACAGAAAGCCTTTTTGCTGCCTGTTGTGTGGAATGATGAAATAGTTAATCTGTATTTATATACGCTTTTCAATAATTGATTTAGTACTGAACAACAAATTGCTAATTCATTAGGTTTGTGATGTTCACTGAGTCACATTTCAAAGTAATTAACAGGAAAGCTATCACAGTTATAAAATTTACTGTAATAAAATAACACAACACAATTTGTCAAACATGAAAGCAGCAAGTAATGGTAGGGACCATAATAACTGCAGCATAAGGGTGAAGCACAGTACAAAAGTCTAAGAAAGTGATAATATTGTCAGAAAACTCAAATATACAGAAATAAGATGGGAGAGAAAAGTGGCGTGAACAGACAAGAGAAAGCCTCTGAGTTCTCTGTCGAACAGTCTGGGAGTTGTGGCAGTGATACAGATCACTCCAGTACCCAATCAGTTGCTGGCTAGCTAGCGAAATGCAGACAGGTATTCAGTCACCTCCACATGACAGTCATCAGTTCCGTTAATCACTACAACACTTTAATGGGTTGCTGCTAGTCTGTGAAACATAAATGGTGGCTGCAATCACTGCTATTTGTGTTATCGAGTAACTGGCAGTGACAGTGAATTTCGAGTTAACAGTGATGAAACTGCTGTTGCCAGTGCATCACTCATCGTTAATGTAGGCACACATTTCATTTTATTATTGTTCTGTATTACAGAATCATGAAATCTGAGCAAACATGTGGCAAGGTCTTAAAGCAGTTGTCAATAACAACAATAAGCAGAAACAAAACACGTGAAGTTAAACTGCATGTTTATATGTGTGGGGGTGGGCCAGGATGGAGTTCATGCCTTGAGTATACACCTGCATGAATGTTTGAGAAATATTTATTGCAGAAGTTTGTAATTACCTTTGCTACCATTGCTTGAGCAAATATCATTACAGGAGCACAGCATAACACCACAAGTGTAAGCTTCCAGCCATGTAAGAAGGACATGATGACAGAAATAATGAATGTAGTTAGAAGGTACACAAACATCCCCATCTTTTCACCAATTCCATCTTGCAGCTTGTCTAGGTCCCTGTAATGAGGAGAATCAAACAACTAACACTTGAGATCAGATAGTGAAATTGTCAGTTTTTCAAACACTGTTATGACGTTCTACAACAGATACTGGAATACCTTTATTGTTACTTTCACGGGTTACACAATGTGACTGTGTAACAAAAAGGGTCATGTCCGGGGATGTGTGGAATCCATTTAGCACTGGTTTTGTTGTACCAATACCTAACTTTCAGATTTATTTGTTTATGGCCAATCTGACCTCAACTACTGGATACATGCTTGCATGCACGCGTGCATGCGTGCGCACATGCACACACACACACACACACACACACACACAAAACAAAGCAATTATAAGTCCCTTTGCCATTTCAGCAAGCAGACTAATAAAATACTGGAAACTGACAACTGAAAATTCACACGGATATTTAAAACGTTTGCAGTATGTTCCTCAACACATCTACTAATCCAAATGTGTGTTCCACCTCTGAAACTACTAAAGGCATATCAATAAAATATTACACTTAGGATACCTTCCAAAACTGATAATCAGTCTGTAGTTCACCATCTTTCCTACTTTACATGAAAATCACAAAAAAACTTAAAATTACGTGAATTTATTATAATTATTATTATTATTATTATTATTTTACTGCAATTGGGTTTTCACCTGGTGGCAGTAGTCCTTACACTAGTACACACAATACAAATGGACATATAATATACGTAAAAGTAACAATACAAAACAAACTATACACAATTACAAAACAAAATACATACAGTAAATACAAGTACACGCATTAGAACACCGTACACACATTACAAAAACATCTACACCTTAACAAAAACATCCACACCTTACAAAAACACTCACACACAATACCAAAAAAAACACGCACATTACAAAAACACCCACACATTAAATAATCTCAATACGTTAGAGTATCCTCAGTATAAAGTCAGACCAAATTACATGATACTTTTTCCCCCAAGAACTTAATTCACTTCACTTCGAAACCAAAGCACTTCACATCACTTCACACCCCTTCACTTCACATCCCTTATTTTTATTTAATCCCCACTTAAAAATCCTTAGCTTGTAATGACTTTCTTGACCCTTTTTCTAAAAGTGCTTAATTTACAGGGGAAAGTCGCTAGTATGCTTGGAGGTAATTGGTTCCAGCTTTTTATGGTCCTATTTACAAAGGAATATTTACCTACACCTGTTCTTTGTTTCCTAGTCCTAATTTTCCGACTATGATCGTCCCTACCCAGGTAGCATGGTTTTAGTAGTCTATCCCCTATCGTTTTCCCAGCCCATCCCCCGCTGTATGCTTTAAAAAGGGCGCATATTCGGGCTATCGCTCTACGCTGTGCCAATGTTTCCCAACCCGATTCATTTGTATTATTTGAAAATTTTGCCGCTCTCTTTTGCACGCGATTCAAAGCGCTTACCTGGCCTTCTCTGTATGGGTCCCAACACACCGCTCCATACTCAAGTATCGGTCTCACTAGTGCCGTATAAGCTAAACTTTTTGTATTATTATTTGCCCTTTTGAGTATATGCATTAAGAAATGATGGCTGAGAAGGTCAGCCGAAACATGTGGGAGCATATAGAATTATAGTGCAGTAGTTAGTAATAAATAACTTATATATAACAAGACAGAGTTATTTTTATCAAAAGATATTACTTTGAAGCAACTTTTGAAACTACAACACATAAACTACAAATGTAGAACATATTGGAACTAGCCAGGAAAGTTTATTGAACTTGCACAGTACAATCAGCTGCATTCCATGTTACATATCTGGGATTCATAAAGTCTCTCAGAAAATGCAAGCTTTGGGAGTAATTAAAAGAGACCAATAAAATAAATATCTGTAATTACATTTTTCTAAAATATTTTGGTACTAACTGCAGATTTGATCTTAGCTTTATTCATGGTATCAAGGAACACTGAAATCCTGATAGTCCAGCAGAGTGTAAAGTATCATTTTTGGGTGAGTTAATTTTTAGAAATTTCTCAATACCAAACTTACAGTTCATGCATAGATGGTTATTCATAGTCATAATAAAGATGTAAGACTACCCTGAAGATGGAGGCAGTATATTGCTCTACAATATTTGTCCTAAACTGGGGATTCAAGTGTTCTGGGATGTGATGCCATGTTGACAGGTCAATACTACCAATGTTTTGAAGGATCATAGTGTCTTCATTTTCTGATTCAATCTTTAAAGCTATGAAAATCTGATATATTGTACTTACTCTGTGATTCTGCTTGCAAAATTGGCAGTTTTAGTAGTATCATACCAAGACATATCCTGACGTAACACTGCCTGCAGGAACATCCATCGCACTCGACCAATCTGCAAAATGATACCATTTAGAAAGTATCCCATATATACAGCAAAATTCCTTTAATCTGATGCCCGATAATTGGGAAATCCTCATAATCCAGCATTTAACGAGATTAGTCCCAAGAGCAGAAGTTTTGCTTTTCACCAGAAGAAAGCTTCATCAATGAGAGGCAGATCTCAGGGATATGTTCAAAAAGGCCTCCAAGAGTGCCTGTATATCAACCATTGTGGTATCTCCTAAACCTTTACCACCTACTCCATCAACAAACACAGAAGAGGACCCTGATGAACCTGAACCAGCAGATGGAGATATCCAAATGGAGTATTGCTCTGATTACTTGTACAGCCAACTATAGGAGGAGTACCAAAAAATTACCTGTAAGAACTTAGGTCAGTATAGTTACCGTTTGATAATCTGAAATAGTTGATAATTTGGTACCAGTCTGGTCCAGTGTGAGTTGGATTAACTGAAATTTGCTGTATATAAATTCAGGAGGAGCTGGGAAAGTGTAGCTGGTATAGTGACTAGGCTATGGACTGGACATCTTAGGAATTGTGGTTTGATTTACCCTGATTTATTTATTTACCCAAATATAAGACGAGAATTTGTTGTTACTTAATCATGTGAAAAATGGGGAGCGGACTTATAATCATGCATGTTCTATATACGTGTTTTCCTGAAAATCAAAGATTGTGATGGGGGTTATCTTACACACAGGGTCATCTTATATTGAGGTAAAACACAATAATAATAACTATATAGTTTGGTAGAGTTTACACAAAGAGAAAATATCAAACCCTTTTTTTTAAGTTTATTATATGATTAATAGAAATAGGAGAAACCCAATAACCCTTTAAGAAAATATTTTACAGTATGGTCATATTTTCAATATTTTAACTATTTTGCTTCATGGATTGTGTACTGTAGAAAGCCTGGGATCCCACTTTTTCTAAAGGGAGTGTACGTAATTATTATAACTGTTCTCTATGACATTTTTATATCATCCTGATGACAAGCGAATACAAAAGCTGAAATATGTTGCTGTTAATCATTTAAAGTTTACCTGCTGTTGTGCTGCATAATTTAGGAGTGTAATACTCAGTACTCCAAGGGCAAACTGTACAAGGCCAACTACAGTAGCACCAATTCCAAAAGCAGCTGAATCCTCTAACAGGGCTTCTGATCGTTCTTCACCAGTGCCATTAACTCTACAAAATAAGGGAATAATTTTGTTATCATATTACTTCAATTTTTAACCCAATTTTCCTTCCTAAAAAGGAGAAGCAGGCTTATGAGATCACTGTGTTGCCTGCATATGTGTCACCCCATTTCAACTTTTCAACCATTTGACTGATTTTCATGAAACATGGCATGAAAATAGTGCTGTTCCTTCTTAAGTCACCACAATCAGAAATAACAGCATGGCAGGTTTGTAAACTTGTGAGTGGGAACAGTATTAGTGCCAATTACTTCTGAGTTCTGAAATGATCTATGGGTACTACATCTTGAGAAAATATGCTCCTTTGTTACCATAATATTCTTGAAGAATTTTAAACAACATGGCTGCCACAGAATATTTTATTTAGCTTTCAGTGTGAAGGCAATAACTTAAAAACGTGAGGTAGGTGTGTGAAATTTGGAACGCAGAAACATGATAAATATACCTACAAAATATGCATAAACTACTGCTATAAGTCAACAATTAGAGACAAAGATGTTGCAAAACTCTGAGACTGTAGCCGACAAATTAACATATTTCGAATATGCACTTAAGTAATAGGCAGTTTCAAAATAAAATAAAATAATACCATTAACACAGATGTAGAACTACAAATCTATACAGCAGGACAGCAGACTTTATGATCTCTGCTTGGAGGTGCTTGTTTTTACCTGCACAATTTTTCTTCTTCCGAACTCTCCTGGTATTTGCAGTACATATTCTTCTTTAACTCTTTAAGACACAATAGTAACTATATACACCACATGATTTAACATCACAAATCTCTGCAATTTACCCACAGAATTTATTCATGGGTTTCAAATAATTCTCAAAACAAACAGCAATTATTTTCTTAAAAAGCATTATCCAGTTCATCTTGGTGATGGAGCAACAGTTTGTTTCTTGGCAATTTTTATACATTATTTAGATAAACTTCATGCTTAAGAGTGTTAATATATATGACCAGGGTCCAGAAATATCATAAATTTACTTGACACTTATGAGAATCCACCTGTCAATAGTCTCAACATTACACAAATACTTTCACATTCAATTTTTCATATTCATTTCATATTCATATTTATTAAATTTCTCCTGGTGCACAGCCCTGAAAATTACCACACAAAAGTGATTATCAAAAACATTTCATTACCTGAATTCAGTCAAAGACTTTTTCCTTTTTACACAACATAAAAGAACATGACTGATTGGGGATATTTATTACAACCATTGTTAAATAAAATTAAATATCATTTCCCTAGTTTTAAAGACTGCCAGAACTATTTATAATAAATACTCATACATACTTATTTCTAGTGAGCAAGGTTGTCTTATGCCTTCTGATGATTTGATTCATGGCAGGAAGTGATGGAGAAAGCACTGATATTTTAAATAAGACACCAAATACTTATCTTCTCAAGTGTATAAATTCATACAGAAACTGACTTCTGAGGCTGTAATGTGTCACTAAATTTGACACCATTATATCCATAGTTATAAATGAAAATGGGATATCTTGTGATTTAATATGTACCAACTGTATATGGTCACAAAAGCGGGCTCATTTAGGACACTTCAGAAGACACAAAACTTCCTTTTGGATATGATGCAGTGTTTATTTTTTAAACAGATACCAACATTTCAAAGAAATTTGCTGCCTCCACCTTCACCAGAGTCCAAGAATTAGTATGTGTATGCTTCCTGGACTTCCCTAAGGCTGGAGTCAGCAAGTTCTCCAAAATGTAGCTTTTTACTAATCAACACAAGATCATATCCAAGAAGGCTTGAATCTTCATCAGCACCCATGTGGAAACTTCAGATTACAGGGGTTGTGCCATAGCTGGGGTGGTCAGTTGATGGCTTCTCATTGCAGAGGCCCTGCTTCAGTCCCAGACAGTCCCAGTGGATTTTGTAGTGGGTGAAGTGGCACATGGATAGGCTTTTCTGCCAGTACTTCAGTTTTTCCTTGTCAGTAGCACTGAATCTGTGCCCCATGCTCATTCATTCATTCATTCATTCATTCATTCATTCATTCATTCACTCATTCACTCATCCAATCATTCATTCATCAACCACAAATGTTATGTAGTCTTAGCAACTGATAGCGTCATTAAATAAAGCACACTAAAAACTTGTTGAAATCAGGCATACAAGACTTCCCCCCCCCCCTCACCCAAAGAAAAAAAAACGTGAAATTTATAGCGAACTTACAACAATCTTCCTCCTCCAAAGATCTGCAGCACTGAAGTGGGTGATGAGGTGGTGTTTTCTAAGGCACGGTCAATCAGGAGAGTAGTGAATTCACCATACAGAATAATTACTATAGGAACACCACAGCCTGTAGCAATACCCAGCAACAGGCCGACTAACATGAGGAACTTCTCCAAACATGTTGCATATCGGAACTGCCAACAGTGAACACTTGATGAAGAAAGACATTTTTAACAACAATCAGTTTGAATGTGAATTACTGTGACTGCTACTTTTGAATAAAATTCTGTGGGGTTATGATTTCACATTTTCACAGTTAATGCAACAGAAGGTAATTTAATAACATAATGCATGCATATATTATATGTAATGGAGGTTTGTTAATCTCTGATTTCAGGCTCCTGCTGCGATGTTGATGAGATGTGCGTTCTTCTGGGATATTACGCGGCGTTGTGTGGTAATTGTTTACCGACGTTTCGGGACAACGTATCGGTCCCATCTTCACGGGTCAAGAGTCCTCAATTGTTCTATTTCTACTTTTATTATTTTTATTTATTTCATTAGTTATTTATAATTCCCTCTCTTTAATTAACACATTAGTTTATTTGGTTTACTTCCCTTCCTTGTTATTGCTGCATTCCATACATTTTTCTCCCATTATTCTCACCCTGCCTCACCAGCAGCGACTTGGCCACACTGAGACCGGTTCTCACCCTGGTATCCCACTACCCACTTTACGTGTCTCTCCCCCTCCCACGCTGTTTAATTTTGTCTTCGTCTAATTTATCTATTTTTATTTTTAATTTTTACTCTTGGTTTATTTGTATTTTATTTATCTAGCTTTATCCTTACATTTTCTGCTTTTACTGTTACTCTATTCCATATGTTTTTTCCAGTTGTCTTAGCTGATTGCATTCTCGGTACCCCTAGCTCCTTTACGTTGTCTCTATCCACCCCTCTCTCACCCTGGTTCTACCTTATTGACTGTCATCACACCCACTGATTGCTACCCCGCACATACTTTCCACATATCTTTGTTATAGGTTGCTGGCTTTCTTTCTTTCCTACTCAGACTCTTGACCCGTGAAGATGGAACCGATACATCGGTAAACAATTACCACACGACACCTTGTTAATCTCTGTTTATGTACTACAGTCTGATTATGGTCAAATTTACAAGGTTTATTCAGCAAATTCCATCATTATTTAAGAACGAGTGGAGTCATAAAACTGTGTCAATTATCAACTTACAAGCCTATAAAATGCTATGGGTTGAAGCTGTGGAGCCACACTTGGTTTGGGTTTGTCTGTCTCATTCAGTGGCACACTCTCTCTGAAATGAAAGGTCTAGCATTAACATAACTTGAGGTTTACAACAGAAAAGAAGGGCACCAAGATCAAATTAAGAATAAGGCAAGAAGAATTATTTTAGATATTAAATCACTGAATGGTCTAATAGCTCACAGTTCAGATGTGGACAAGTATGTAATATAGAAAATATATGATGAAGTGTGGCAAACAAAACAGTAGGAACACCCATCGACAAACATGAAATGTGCCTGGGAACAGGACATTCAGAATAAACTGGGAGGAAAAGGAATTAGTACGGAATGATGCACAAATCAAATTAAATAACGGGAAAAGTGACAAGCTGTTTGCCACATAAGACCATTACAGTTAGCAGGGGATCAATAAAGCACACATATGTCTTCACATCCACAACCAGATAATTCTTTTTTCAATTAAAGTGGATAGTGGCCAATATACTGAGTGTGTGTCTACATGTGACTAATCAAACTAGAAAAGAAACTTATCTGTTACATAACACCTCTAAACAGAGAAAACCCTTGACAAAAAAATCTATATGTAATTGTGTGGGTCCACATACTTTGATGTGTTAGCACTGTGGTCCTCAAGCAGCATTTTCCATAGTTATATTCATAAAAAAATATTTGTTAGAGTAAAAATGAATTTTAAATATGAAATTTTGATTATCACCATATGCACAATAAGGAGCTAGAATAATTAAACAAATACATGTAAGGATAAAGACAAAGGTGTGTAATGGATGTGAAGGTAGAATTCTAAGCCTTTTAGTCCTTTGTAGTAGACTTCATGCTCCAGCAAATTATTTTTGAGGCAAGAGCCATCACTGGCTATTAAATAGGACCCAAAGCCATTTGTATGTGGTGGTGAAGAGAAAATCGTGTTCCAAAACCATTATCAAATGTAGTGACAGCCCCCTTACTGATAGATATGATCATGGATTGCTAACACATACAGCTGTTGATTCTTAAAAACAGATATATGTTGTGTTCGACGGATACTTACTGGTTCTTTAGATCTCACTTTGATCTTGTGTTAAAGCTCACTGAATACATAAGTAATAAAGAAGAAATAAGATATTGATTACTTGTGACTTACTATTACCCATAAAAATAACCGACAACCACACTTTAGAATCAATAAATTAGCTGCAGAGTTTATTCAAATTTCATCATCTAATTCATTCCTAAGTATCAAAGGAAAACTTAAGATTTGTTAAATGTGAAATGTGGCCTTTTGGGAAGAATGTGATTAGGAGGGTTGTATTTGATTATTTAAGGAGATGTCTGGATACATCACATGAAATATCATGGGAAGAAATGGATAAAGAGGAGGAGGAGAAGGAGGAGGAGGGGATGAGAAGAAGAAGAAAAAGGAGGAGGAGGAGGAGAAGATGAGGAGGAGGAGGAGGAGGAGGAGGAGAAGATGAGGAGGAGGAGGAGAGGTCTACATACAAAGGAAAGACACTTATTAAGACCAATATGGAAGACTCAGGCGAGGAGAACATGTAACTGCAGAGCGAAAGATGACAGAACCCCAGAAGGGATAGAGCCACTATGGTGATGCTGATGATGATGATAAAATGTGGATTTAATTGACCTTGCTCAAGACTGGATCAAGTAATGGATATTTGTTTTGGCAGTGTTCAACTTTACACTCTAATTCCAGAGTTACACTCATCCTTCCTCATCATTTATACATTCAACCTGTACAAGGTTACTGTTGTCAATAACATCTGCAGAGGACAGCAAGTCACTCTGTGACATCAAGCATCATGGCAGCCAATAAGCAGCTGTCATCATAGGCGTAACTTGGTAGAAGCAGGGGGGGAGTGCCCCTCCAATATTTTTTCTACATAAGAATAGTCTTTTTGGCTACTGAGTTGAAAAGGAGCACATAAAAAAATTTGAGTGAGAGTGGGGGAAAAGGGTGTATGTATATTAGGACTGGTTCAAACCTATCTTCCCCCTATTGCTAATTTGAAGGTCCTTTGTAAATCAAAGTTCCTAATACCCATGGCTGATTTTGCACCCCCCCCCCCCCCCAATGTTATTAGCTAATTTACTCCTATGGTTGTCATGTAAGTCACTCAATGGAGTAGAAGATCATGACCGTGATAATGACATTCAGCTTTGTCATCATCACAATGGGAGGTCATTGGATTGTCAGTTGTGCCATGAACTGTGAACTAATCCAATGAAGTCTGGTATACAATCAGAAAAAATGTGACCCAGAAAAGCAATACCATTTTATGCAATCAATGTCCTTCCCATGCCCCCTCTCTACTGACAAATTCATTGTTCCTATGTTACATGATATGTGCTGTGCAAATAATGACCTTCACTTACTGATTCCTAACAGATGGGACGCACCTTACAAAGCTGTATCACCACAGGAAAGTTTATGCATGAAATGTTTCTACTAGTGCTTGTATCTGCAAAATTCATATAATGAGCATGTTTTTGTCCTTAAAGTTTTTGTGACCTGTAATTAATCTGACATTCTGCCATTTCTGCTTTTGAGGTTTAGCCATGTCATGAAGTGAAGTTTTCCCAATGTCCCAGCAACCATTGTAGTCACCATCACCTTCAGGGATAATAAGGAAGTGGGATTCATCCCAATAAACAGGTCTCACAATGAAAGCAATGGGTAGGGATGTGGAGGCTGGATAGTCCCTAATGCACTTAACAAAAATGTGTCATACAAGGAGCATGTAAATGGACTAGCTAATAGCAGACCAATATAGTGAGTTTGGAGTGACAAAGCAAAGTGTCGAATGAGTGTCATGAGGTTCTCACAGTGGTAAATATCAAGATTATTGTCTTCTTAAATGTGCCACTGCATAGTTTGGTACAGAGGTACTATGTTTCATAGAAATCTGCTGCCTCCAACTTCTGGGTGAAGGATTGAGAGGACTGAAGATGATGGCATCAAATTCCTCTGAAATACTGGTATAATTCACCCAAGTAAAGTGTCACATTCTCTGAGAGTGCAAACTTTAGAGGATGAAATGATTATACCAACACAGAGTTGATACCAAATTTGATGAAAATTGTCCAACAGCTTAAAAAATTATTGAGACACATGCAAAATGCATGTGTGCATGTCCACAGACATCCTCAGAGATAATAAACATATACTTTCTTCACAAAATAATTTCCATTACATAATGGTGGACATATGTCATTCAGGATTACTCAAGGAACTTAATAATCTGAAAGGTGTTCTAAGAAGTTAGGAAATATGCGTGTAACAACATTTCTAGAACATAAACCCTGTTATTTTACATAGTTTTTCACTTTATGAATGTTGACTTTTGATGCTATCTCCTAAGTGGCATAAAATTTACAATTTCAAGCAAAATACTGAAAATGTGAATATTTTCAACATGTCTTTATTCTTTTTAGACAACAAACATGTCACAGCCAAAATCATGCAAACTATAACTAAATACTTAAGGCGACAATGAAATCTTCCCTCCTAGTAAACCAACATTAAATTCTCGCACAACTGTTCACTGACATTGGACATGTATATATGCTTTATGCATATTGTGTAATATGTGATTCAAAATCATACTGCAATAAAGCACTGTATTAAACAACAAAGCATGCCTCCTTTCACCACAGTTCAAACACAATCAAGAGAGTATTTTGGTTTTCATACAGGAAGATGGGTGCGCATATATTCAGTACCAGTCAGGAAATGTACATATAGAGTCAGTTTTCATTAATTATCTCAAGAAGTATACAACTTACAGAAAATAAAATGTGTATTTCATTCTTCTCTAAACCTTTGCTGAATACTTCTGTTTCTCCAATAAATATTTCATGAGTTACACTGAAGAGACATGAGAAATGCACATAGGTCCCCATGTAAAGTGTCCACCATTTTTGTCCAATCTTAACTAAAATTGAAATTTACTGATAATTTTGTGTAAAATGTCCAGTATTAAGTTTCATATAAATCCATTTAGTCTTTCTCAAGTTGTTACATTCATACAGCTGGCAGGATCGAGTGATTTTAACAGGGCCTCCACTCAGAGCTGCTGAGAGCGGGTTTGGGCCCCAGTGAAAACATTTTTCGGGCCCCCCAGCAAGGGCGGACCAGCTAAAAATCGTTACACTAAATTTTTATCTTACAAAAGAGAGCAATAAGAATCCTAGCAAAGGTATCAAGAACTACTAGCTGTAAACCTTTATTTCGGGCATTGAAGATCATGACATTGCCATGTATGTATATTTATGAAATTCTTCTGCAGTTTAGAATGTCTCTGAATAACTATAAAACAAACTCTATGATTCATTTACATAATACAAGACAAACATCAGACTTTTTTATAACAGGTCATACTACTAAATTGTTTGAAAAAAGCACAACTTATAGTGGTATTCATATTTATAACAGATTGGCAAAGGAAATTAAAAATACTGAAACTTTGACAAAATTTAAAAAGAAACTTATTGACTTTTTGATTGAAGAGTGTTTTTATTCAGTGGAAAAATTTCTTAACTACTGAAAGTGTTTGTATGGGTTGTTCAACACTTATATTTCTATAAGTATTATGTTTACACTGTTATGAATGGAATGTATGTGAAATATTATATGACTTGTCCAAATGTTACATTGTAACAATATGGATGTGAATAAATTATTGATTGATTGATTGATTGATTGGAAAGACTGACTCTCAGTTGGTCTCAGTTTGGTCTGAAAGGGTAAATTTGTACATCTGACAAATAATAATACTACCAAGAAAGACAAAACATATGAAACATAAATTTCACGTTACTATCACCGTGCATCTTCACTAATTAAACAATATTCACACCAACCGATGCACTATTAAAACCACCTTTATTGTAGCTTTTGTAAATATATACCACTACATATGTTTCGATCCTCAGATCATCGTCAGGGGGTTTCTTTTTTGAAAGCCACTAACACTTCAATTACATAATTTGAAGGATCGAAGAGCACTTGTGTCTTAATATTGTACAAATTATATTATACAAATCAATAATAAATAATACAATTATTAATCAGGCAATGTAAACAAAATTCAGAACTACTTATCCGAACTATTTATTTTACAGCTCATGCTTCACCACGATTCAAAACACCAGTACTTCCGCAATCAAAACTTTTACAACCTTTTTTACGAACTTTTAACCACAATTTTAACTTATAAAACATAAGTTTTAATGTGTTATAATTTTAAACCAAGACAATTTATACAATATTAAGACACAAGTGCTCTTCGATCCTTCAAATTATGTAATTGAAGTGTTAGTGGCTTTCAAAAGAAACCCCCTGATGATGATCTGAGGATCAAAACATATGTAGGGGTATATATTTACAAAAGCTACAATAAAGGTGGTTTTAATAGTGCATCGGTTGGTGTGAATATTGTTTAATATGCAACATAGTTGGGCCCCGGGCCCCCTTCCAGAAGGCTGGGCCCTGATAATTTGTAAAATGCACCTAAAATGACAGTTTCTTCATACTTAAATGAAATGATGTGTCTTGTAAATTGCACTTTCAGAGACATTTACAATACTTACAACTCCAGTGAAGTTTTTCTGTTGCTGAACTTTCCATACATATCTGCATCAGAATTTCCAATGAAATTTCCTGCAATTCTGCCATTCTTGACTTCAGGCATTCTCTATACTGTACACTACCAGCTTCAAGTAATCTGAAAATAAAGCAATAAGCACAATTCCTGTTGTGAAAGAATCAACACTGAACATACAGCTGATCCTTGTAGCTACTCTTTTCCATACTACTTAAATTTAGTCTGCCTTGACATAAAACTGATTAGTATAATAGTTGCTGGAAAAAGGAACATGCCCAACAGCTGAAAGGTGGACATATCCCCTTTCCATTTAAATGAGTCAGTTATAGTTACTCTTCGTAAATTATGTCTTCACACACTAAGCAGAGCATTGGACACTATTTTCACCACATTCCACACTGTTTGGCATAGCAACTGAAATAACTAGAGACACAATTCAAATAGCAGATAACCAAATGTAACTCCTTTTAAGGAGAAATTCAAAATTTATATTTTAAAGAATGCATGCACTTGTGTTTTTACATATATTAAAATTAACTTTCAGCCGTGTATTGTAAACATGCTGAGATGAGAATGTCATAATAAGGTGAAGGTAATACTTGCTAGCATGCTGTAATCTACTGCTAGACTTAATGCAAAATTCATGCTTACTGAATCCAACATAAACAAAATATAAAATAAATGAAACCAACTACGCTGGACAACTTAATATAACTACTCTGTTATAAATTAATACTTTTTGGAGACGTGTAAAAATACGTCAAATTATACGCAAAAACAATTGTTCTAATTTTTTTTTGTCATAGCTGACAATATCATTCAGGAAACAGTGTGATTTCTTCAAAACGGAATGTGATCAAAACAGACGTAAGTAATTGATCTGTGTACTGAAGACATACAATCATGCATGAGCACTAAGTACATGAGTGTTCCAGTCAGTGTAACTTTTAAAACATTTCATTTCTTTATGTGTGACATCCTTTTGTGGTATTATGAATAAAGGGAGGAATGGGAGCAGTCATTCATCTCCTTATTTAATTTCTCAAGACAGCTACAGTAAAACACTGTTCAAGTACACAATTTTCTGATTCAATACAACTGATGCAATTTACTCCTTAAATATTGCTAAAATAAGATGCATATTTTCAAAAATGTTTATGTCAAGAGAATTTGAACTGAAAATACACATCTTTTTGGGTATTACACTTTGTTGTTGTGTGAGCGTTCCTGACGTTTTGAAGGAACTTCCAGACACACTCAACCAGTGACACAACAGAAGACCTAAATCCTCAGAAATATACTCTGAGAATCTCAAATCTCACACAGTTTTCATTATTAGAACAAAAAATGACATTGAAAGACAATTTTATGTGGAAGAATTTGTATTTCAAACCTGAGCACTCTCTGAAATTTGGGAAGTCCTCACTCATGCAGTCATGACAACACCCATATTGTCTGCTTATGGTGATATCAAACACATAGTACATAACTGTCAATAGGGCTGGACATTTTCCTTATTATCCCAAGAAAATTTTTATGATCATACGTAAATATGAGTTTAGAGAAATTGTTTTGACCCTTAGGTTATGAATGGTCCATACATTGCTATTAGGAACACAGAGAAAACTGACATTGCAAATGCAATGCTAGCAATAAAGTAACAAGAACATGTAATCAAAGTACTTATCTTAATGAAGCATATTACCATGACTAGTTTCTCATATAATTTCATGGCACACAGGAATTATTCCGGTGGTGCGATGGGAAGGGGGGGTGGGGCAAAGCACCCAGAATATTATTACCAGCAATCTGGTCAGGGGAGGGGGAGGGGTGCAAGCTGACCTCCTCTGGCCCCAATGATTTTTTGACTTAATTACCTTTATTAGATATACACATTCCAGCCAGTTAATTTCAGGATATGCAGATAAATGAATATTGTCTGCAAGGCACAACAGGTTGACCAGATTTAATACAAGTCTCCTGATTGCTGGCTTGAAGTGTGCAAGTCCTAGGCTTCACTGATACTAGGAACACAGGAATTTAAACCTGCTTGGATTATGAGTGTATCTCTGCATTGTTATGTGTTGGCATGTGGAAGTGGTCGCTGTATGATGCACTCTTTCACCATTTAACGAGTCTTAGCAGAGAAAGAGCAGCTCTGATAATGAATATGCTCAAAAAAGTCTAAAACATTGTGAATGAACAAATAGCAAATAGTACAAAAATCCAAGCATATAATGTTCATTCTTTCAGTATCTACAACTCATATCTGACATGGGCCTAACACTTGGCATCAAGCATGAAGTGCTCAGACAGATGTATTTGTAAACTCTCATTTAATTCATACTGTCCAATAGCCTAATTTGTAGCTGCACTTGATACACCATTTTTATTGAAATTGACAATACTGATTTGAATTTGTTTATGTTTTTACAATACATACTGAATTTTGTAAAAGTTCGTCAGCTACAATAAAACTGTTTGCTGGATAAAGATGAATTGAAGAGCATTAAAAATAAGTTCTCTAAGCAGCTCTCTGCAGAGACGCCTTTGCTGTCAACTATTTCTCTGACGATTAAAATCTCGATCTGTAAGGTCCTGCGACCCTTAAAAACATCGGTAACTGTTTATGAATACCAACCGACACGGCGTAACATCCCACATGACTTCAGTCGTCAGCAACACCGCTGCGTGAACCTTAAATCTCGAAAATACTATTCTCGTTTCTTTAGCAGGAGGCCGGACTTCGTGTCACCATGATTATGATCAAGTTTTACATTTCTTTGCTTGAAGCCGGATTAACCTCCCACAGTGTAAGACATGACACACCACAGGCAGTAACGAGCGAAGCACGTACTGATAACTGCTGAACTAACGGGAATGTGTGTGCTTTCTTGAGGTCTTCATATCAGTAATTTAGTACCAGACACAAGGTTTTTGTACATAAAATGGTAAAAGATTGGGGTACAAGCCGCGCATTTTTCATCACACTTGCGTGATCTGGCATTGAGTAAATGAAATCAGTCACGGAAATCTGCCACCCCTCACCAGAAAACGAACGTCGCCCTGGTGTTGATTAACATAAGTAAAGAGAGTTACGAATTTCCGAGAATGAACTTGGCAGAACGCACACTGCATAATAGCGAACGCTCTTTGTTTCAGTAGCGCAGTGCATCCGTGAGTATTGGTAGTTTGTAGATTTGGGTGTGTGAGGTGTTTCAAATATTTGTCCCGGAATGTGAATTGCTGCATAACTATTTGGGAAAATAATCTCACAGCAGGTACGTAAGATCCAGGTAGACGAGTCTTATTGTCTGGTATTTGAGAACTGAAATCTGAAACCAACAGGCTGAACGAAGTAGATGTTTGATACGTGAGTACAGTGACAGATTGGTATACGACTCTGATTCACATATAAATAAATATCACACAATACACGTGAGTAAACTCCATTCATTATCAACGGGCCGCCGAGTGCGTGACTGTCGACGAAAGGTTGTATACATGCCCTGCAATAAGCCGTCAGCTGAGTGTCCAAACGAGAATTAGAACAGCAGAATTTTATTGAGTCCACCCGTTTCCCAGTAAAACGGAAGTTGCACATCAGTATTTGAGTAGTGATAGAACAGAACGGTTAGAATAGGATGGTTCTGCTTGCACTTTTTATTCTGTTGTTTGTGATGAACCGTTTTTTTACCCCTAGAAAAAACTAACAAGTGTCGACCCAGTGAAGTGAAGACTTCGAGATGATAGATACGAGTAGTTACACAATTATTAATCAGACCGCCATATTTCCTGGATCCTAGGATCACCTTTTTCACATTTCAAAATTTCTTCAACAGGGGTGTGGTAACAAAGTGGTCAATTTTGTCTCGGTCCATTCTTTGAAAAATGGACAATTTCATAATTTGCTAAGCGAGATGAATTTGGCGTAGAAAGGACTACGTACGTATGTACCGTAATGTTCGATGGTTTAGTCGAGGATCGGTTCGTCGTCGATTTGAGTGTCTGGATGAAATACTTTTGTTTTTGACGAATAACAACTTGTCATAGCAAGAGTTAGGCTTATATGACTTGCTTTTGTAGAATAATGTTTTTTTTACAGATCTATAATTTCAATTGGGAAAAGCTTTATCAACACTTCTGCATTTTTTATGAGCATGGTCAGAAGACCAATACCGAATATTCAATATTTAAGTTGTAACATATAAACCCCTGATGCCGGAAGCAGCGACATCAGTAGCGACATGAAGCACAGAGCAAATGATGCTCGAGATGGTTCATGATCGTGTAGCAACAGGCGTGACCAGATTGGTCTGAACGGCTGCTGTACTGCGATGTGGAAAGCAAATGGAAAAACTACCACATTATTACTTTTCCTGGATAGTCTCTTCCAGAAACAGAGACAAATGCCAAATGCGAGATGCTTCCTCTGGAGACAAAACATTCCGGAGGTAAACTACTCCCCCATTCGGATCTCCGGGGGGGAGTGTTTCTAGGGGAGACACCACGCGGTAATGAATACAGACAAAAGCAGAAGACACAGAATGAACAGAACAGCTTCAAGATAGGCACTTGGAACGTAAGGACCTTGAATCAAGGAGGAAAACTCGAAAATTTGAAGAAAGAGATGCAGAAGAACGCAGTGTCTGTGCTAGGTGTTAGTGAAGTGCGGTGGAAGGGTCAAGGTGAAATAAAAAGTGGTGATTATACAGTGTATTATTCCGGGGGTGACAGTGCTGAAAGAGGCGTAGCAATAGTAGTGCATAAAAGCGTAGTGAAAAGTGTTGTTAAGAAGAGTGTGTATAGTGACAGAATCATTGCTATTAAATTGCAGGCAGAACCGGTAAGTATTTTGATAGTGCAAGTGTATATGCCAACATCGGACTATGAAGATGACGAAGTGGAAAAGTTGTATGATATAATTGAAGAAATTCTTGAAGAGGATGGAAAGGGTGCGACAAACACGATTATAATGGGAGATTGGAACAGTGTGGTTGGAGATAAAGCACATCACAACACTGTTGGACCATATGGACTGGGAAGGAGGAATCAGAGAGGTCAAATGCTTATTGACTTCTGTGAAAGAAATGGACTTGTTATAACAAACACATGGTTCAAAAAACCTAAAAGAAGATTGTACACGTGGAAATCACCAGGAGATAGGAATCGATATCAGCTGGACTATGTACTAGTGAAACAACGATTCAGGAACAGTGTGAAGGATGTGCAGACACTGCCTGGAGCAGATATTGACTCTGACCACAATTTACTGGTTGCAAAGATCTGCACCAGATTGAAGAAGATCATGAGGTTCCACAAGAAAAAACCAAGATGGGATTTGGAGAAGCTATATGCTCAACGACAGGTAGTACACGATAGACTAGAAGAACAGCTTGGTGCAATCAAATGTGAAAGTGGGAATGTGGAAGTGCAGTGGAACAATATCAAGAAATGTGTGTTAGATACTATGAGTGGTTTGGTTGGAAAAGTCGAGAGGAGAGCAAGAAAGCCATGGATTACACAGGAGATGATCAGTAAAATGGATGAACGAAGGAAATGGAAGAATATCAACAATGAAGAAGGACGGAAGAACTACAGAAGACTGAGGAATGAGTTGAAAAGAGCCACGGACAACGCCAAGAAGGAATATCTGGAGAGCATATGCGACGAGATCATAGAATTTCAAAGAATAGGACGTTATGATTTAATGTACATGAAGACAAAGGAACTAGGTTGGAAAGAAAACCATGGGATTCAAAACATTGGCATCGAAGACTCTCAAGGCAATATAATAATAAATCAGAGAAGAGTACTGCAAATTTGGGAGAATTATATCACAGAGCTCTACGATCGAGCTAATCGACCAGAACATCTAGACGTCGAACCTGAAGATGAAGTAGATGAAGATGAGAGAGGCCCTCATATTTTGCAAAGTGAAGTGGAAAAAGCTATCAAGGAGATGAGGGATAAGAAGGCTACAGGAGATGATGATGTACCTGGGGATGTACTCAAATTGTTGGGAGAAGGTGGTCTAAGGCTAATGACACAGATGATCAACAGCATGTATGTAACTGGAGAATGGCCCAGAGATTTTATTGAAGTTACAATGATTGCCTTAAAGAAGAAGCCCAAAGCTACAAAATGCAGCGACCATCGCACAATCAGCATCATCGCTCATGCAGCAAAGATAGTAGCGAGGATACTTAGAAGAAGGATTGAGAGGAAAATTGAAGATGCAATTGGAGAAGATCAGTTTGGATTTAGAAGAGGAAAAGGAACTAGGGATGCAATTGGGATGCTGAGAATAATATCAGAACGAACCTTGGTCATAGATGAGGAATTGTGTGCTTGCTTCATAGACTGGCAGAAGGCATTTGACCGTGTCAACTGGACCAAATTAATGCAAATCCTAAAAGGAATTGGGATAGACTGGCGCGAAAGAAGATTGATCAGCAAATTGTACATGGAACAGAGTGTCAAAATACGACTGGACCAAGGGGAGACGAGAAGTGTGAAGATTGGAAGAGGAGTTAGACAAGGTTGCTGCTTGTCACCGATTCTGTTCAACTTATACAGCGAATACCTTACCAAGGAAGCTCTTGAAGGGTTTGGAGACTTCAAAATAGGAGGACAAGTAATTCGCACTGTGAAATATGCAGATGACCTTGTGCTACTGGCTAGGGAAGAAATGGTGCTACAGGGCATGATTGATAGACTAATTGAAATTGGAAGACGCTATGGAATGGAAATGAATGTGGGAAAAACTAAAGTAATGAAAATCTCAAGGCAACCATCCCCAATGAAAATTATGATAGATCAAAAACAATTGGAGAATGTGGAATATTTCAATTATTTGGGTAGCATGATAACAAGTGATGCAAGGTGTACACGTGAAATTAAATCCAGAATTGCCATGGCAAAAGCAGCATTCAACAAGAAGAAAAATCTTTTCACCAGCAAACTGGAATTAAATTTAAGGAAGAAACTAGTAAAGTGCTACGTTTGGAGCATAGCTTTGTATGGTGCTGAAACGTGGACACTTCGGAAAGCAGATCAGAAGTATCTGGAAAGTTTTGAAATGTGGTGCTGGAGAAGAATGGAGAAGATCAGTTGGACCGAGCGTGTGAGAAATGAAGAAGTATTACACAGAGTCAAGGAGGAGAGGCATATCCTACATACAATAAAAAGAAGAAAGGCTAACTGGATTGGTCACATCTTGCGTAGAAACTGCCTTCTGAAACACGTGATTGAAGGAAAGTTAGAAGGAAGGATAGAAATGACGGGACGACGAGGGAGAAGACGTAAGCAGCTACTGGATGACCTTAAGGAAAAGAAGCGATACTGGAAATTGAAAGAGGAAGCACTAGATCGCACCCTGTGGAGAACTCGCTTTGGAAGAGGCTACGGACCTGTCGTAAGACAGACTACAGAATGAATGAACATATAAACAAAAACGTCATTTGTGTTTAATTATCTTGAATACCGCAAGACGTAGGGGGAAGTGTATAAGGATTAAAGTGTATTTCATTCTTCTATACCAATTCTGTATGAAACTTTCTCTGCGGTATTTTGCGATTTTCTTTGGAGGTGTGTGAGGAAACGTAGTCAGGTCGTCATTCACAGTGGTAATTAAAATTGTGCCTCCTTAATGAACATTTAAATGGCTCGACAAATTTCGTAAAACTGTCCAGTGTGAGATTTCATTAAAATCCCTTCAGCGATTCTCGAATTATTTTGTGCGCATAATCGGGTGGACGGTCGAAGCCATTTTAATAAACGGTTCACAGGTTTGCGAATACGACTAAGTCGGGTGCGCATGTCGGAGATACGAGTTAGTTAAACACAAGGGGATCCTTCATATTGAACCTTTCTTCTCTCCGATATGACTGTCTCTCGAACAACTGTTAAATATCTTGGCTAATATGTGTGAAATACAAAATCACTGCCATTTTTTGTGCTATTTTAGAAGAGTGGCAGACGAAAATCAGTTTAGCATGAAGGTCGACCACACATTTATATTTCGTGATTTGTAATCCTTATCAAATATTATTTGGGGCACGCGGTGGCGCAGTTGGTTGAGGCACTGCGCTATAAGCCGGAAGGTCGCGTGTTTGGTTCGCGTTGGGGTTACTGGAATTTTTCATTGACTTAATCCTTCCGGCCGCACTATGGCCCTGGGGTCGACTCAACGTCTAAGAGAAATGAGTACTAGGAATATTTCCTGGGAGTAAAGGCGGCTGGTGCGTAGGGCTGACAACCTTACCACCTTCATATGCCGATTGTCTGGAAATCTGAGAGCCTCAACCTCCTGGAACCCTAGGGACCTGTCCAGGCCTGTATAG
The DNA here is from genome assembly GCA_021186555.1 of Reticulitermes speratus. NCBI lineage: Eukaryota > Metazoa > Arthropoda > Insecta > Blattodea > Rhinotermitidae > Reticulitermes > Reticulitermes speratus. The sequence continues at coordinate 10,038,917 of JAJKFL010000012.1, forward strand.
GGATATCTTTACCTTTTTAACAAATATTCGGGTGATCGAATGAAGAAGGATGAGATGGGTGGGGAACGTGGCACGTATGATGGGAGAAGAGAAATGCTTACATTGTTTTGGCGAGGAAACCTGAAGGACCTAGGCGTAGGTGGGATGATAATATTAACATAGATTTTAAGGAGTAGGATGGGAGAATGTGGGCTGGATTGATCTGGCTCAGGATATTAACAAGTGGTGAATACGGTAATGATCCTTCGTGTTCCAGAAAATGCGGGAAATTTCTTGACTAGGTGAGATCTTATTAGCTTCTGAAGAAGGACTCGGCTAATGGAGTTAGTTAACAAGCATTAGCAGCTTAACACTAACATTAATATAAATTTGAATATCGATATTACATGATACAGACTTATCAGAATGTATTAATTGTGTAAAAGGTTGTTATATTGTTACGCTTAGAAAGTCCTGCAGGCCCATAATTACAGTATGAAAGTTCAACCAGTAGAGCAGACGACAGAGTGTGGGGAAGTGGCCCAGAATTGATATTGCTTATTTGGTGGATTATTCAGTTACTCGACGATGCTGGATCAAATTTTAAGGTTACGCATCCTCAAACGACGTATGTGAGAGGATAAATGCGATTTATAAATTGTGAGAGATGTGAAAAGAAGTTGTCGTGGCCAATTTTAAGGCACTGTCCCTTGTACTTGGGATACAGAGGAAAACCCTCCAGAATGCTAGTAAGAGTATTTAACGCTGTAATAACCTGCTCGAAAAGACAGATGTTATTCATAATTCTTTTGTTTTACTTTACATTTGATATCAAAAGAAAGGAAATGACGTGGTGTAGTGTTTAGAAATCCCGATTTGCGTTCGAGAGAGAATTGTTTCGAATATCGACTGGGATGTTCGTTATTCTTGCAGAGATTTTCGTGATTTTCTTTGTCTCTCCGGGAAAACTCTGGGTTCATTTCTTAAAAGAGGCCATGATCACTTTTGTGTCCCCCTGAATTTCGGTAGTAATCATCGTGTATATTATTTATTATTCTTCTGCAAATAATTTATTTGAAAGAACGTCTGTTTATATGAAAGGCCAACACACACGCACACACACACAAAAGGAAATCGACTTCGATACCATGTACTATTGCAGTATACAATTTCAGTACTGATAGAAAAAATTTGCCTACAATGTCGTATTTTCGGCACGGAATTAAACACTTAAGAAACACATTGTAAGGACACATTGAGCAACTTACTGATGGATTAATCTATGAATCACGATTTGATGGTGCCATCAATACTTTCCGAATTGGAAAACGCTAATAGATACTGGAGTCTGGTTTATATGGATTTAAAGACCTCACATTCGTAGTGATGAAGGACGAACGCCGTCACTGTTGTGCTGTTTAACCAAATAACCAACTCCATGATAAAGAATATTTGCTGAAACGTTGACAATTAACAAGCTGATTAATACGCTTCCTACCTGGAACAGCTTTGATCACTGTACGGTCACACACCACCACAATTGCAGATACAGTGATCTCAAGTTTCTTCAGCTGTCATTGTCAGCGTACTGGAGACGTATGGCAACATTCTGCGCCTGCGTTCTGTGTCGCGGATTGTGGAATAGCTAATAAGAAAGATCAACTGTTACATGTTCAACAGCATTTGTTATGTTAAAGTTTGCCCAGCTGTTTCATATCAACTTAACCCTGCCGTCGGATATTCATGGCAACGTTTATGAATGTTCCATTGTCTAAAAAAGTTTTTTTTTTGTGGTGAAGGGCGCCGCAGCAGATGCTACGGATGCACCGCAGCCTTGAGGCTTATTGTGTAACCCTGTGATAAAGATGATTAGTTTTTTTTTTGTTTTTCCAATTAATGGAGCACCGGTGGAATGAAATTGACAGGGGAAAACCGAAGTACTCGGGGAAAAACCTGTCCCAGTGCCACTTTGTCCGCCACAAATCCCACATGGACTGACCCGGGATCAAACCCGGGTATCCGCGGTGAGAGGCCGGCGACTAACAGCTTAAGCCATAGCACGGCCCGTCTAAAAATGTTACTAAAGTGTGCAGATCCTTAAAAATTACTGCATTTCGAAATGATGTAGTCTCTTTTAGTATTTGTTGTTTATCATCATGAAAAAAAATTTTAGACCCATCTAACTAATTGACTGACTAACTAACTAACCAACCAACTAACTAACAACTAATTAAGTAACCAACTAACTAACAAGCAAGCAACAACCAACCAGCCAGCCAGTCAATCAACTAGCTAACTAACCAACCAAGTAACCAACCAACCACCCACCAAACTAGCTAGATAACCAACCACTAACTAAGTAGCTGACTGACTAAAGAAGTCAATAACTAACAAACTCCATGTAAAAGAGTTCGCCTTGAGAATCTTAGATTTCTTCCCCGCAAGAAATTTCCTGCATTTTGTGGGAGAGGAAGGTTCATTACCGTGTTTACAAGAGCCCGCCACTTGTAGCTGTCGTAAGCCAGATGAATCCCCTACGCTTCACATCCTGTTTCTTTAAGATCCCTTCAGTGTTACGCTTCCATCTAAGTCTAGGTCATCCCCGTGATCTCTTTTGTTCAGGTTTTCCCACCAAAGCCGTGTACATATTTTTCTTCTCTCCTTACTCCTCCTATCTCATGCTTCTTCCTTCTACGAGTGTCATCGTAATGATGTTGGGCGAGCTTTTCAAATCATGACGCTCATTATGCAGTTTTCTCTGCCCTTCTCTTTGCCGATTCGCTGTTTTCTCATGCTGCGAACTACTTTTCTGTCAGTGTAGAAATTTTTTATTTACCTGATTTTAGGACATGCACGGAACAACACACACTGCTACGCCAAAGTGATTAATTTCTTGAAACTAGAGAAAATAAAAGTTTACAAAATGTCAATTGAAACGGACGGCATAGCAAATACAGCACTGTGCTGTGTAGGTTGTCTTGTGCAGCGCAATGCACCGCTGTGTGAAGTTTGTTCTATGGCTCGGGAGATGAACTGTGTGTAGCCATATTTTGAATTATTACGTATATAATATCGCACAGCCCTGAAAAGTATGTCAATATCTTAAACCTTTTAAGCACTAAATTCATGTAAATAATATTTAAAAATTAAGATCCTACTTCGCAGCAAATAGCCGCGTTACATCAGTCGGTATAGTAATTAGGCTATGGGCTAGATGATCAAGGAATGATGGTTAGATTCTCCTTAGGGGCAAGCAATTTTTCTCTACTCCACAGATTCCAGACCAGATGTGGGGCCGACCCTACCTTATATACAGTGGTAATGGAGGATATTACACGAGGGTAAAGCAGCCAAGGCGTGGAGCTGGCCATTCACCTCCATCTATTGTCGAGGTCTTCACGGTATGCAAATGGACGGCTTTACTTTTATTTTTTATGTGTGTGTGTGTGGTCATAAAAGGAATGCCGTTTGGTATTGTAATGTATAACTCCTCTAAATCTGCACGCGAAATGTACAGGTCTTGTTCCAAGGCCACACAAGGAAGATGTTATTCCCGTTAAGAAAATGAGCAACGGATCAGACTGACAGTTAAGCGAACTGGTTTGAAAATTTCACACTATTACCACCGTCTCCCTACACACACAGCCATAGTAAGATAGCACACGGAACATCACAACACACCAGAAAAGGCACACGGAGACGTAATAACACGCCAGTAGTTCAGCAAAAACAGTGAATGCAACGAACATTTTATAATTCTTAACCAAGTTTTAAACATACATATATTGATGGTTTTAAGGTTTTATCAGACTATCGTACCACTTAGTGATACGCACATACTGTATTTGTCTTAATGTGTGATTAACTAGTAGCAAATGGTAACCGCTGATGATGGAACTGTAAGGTTCTGAAACACGTGTAGGGTGAGGGGACAAAAGGCCACAATAAAAGTGGTAAAAAACAGTGCATTTGTTGGTTTAATTATTTGGTTTGAAAATGTTTAGACTATTGTTTCCCAAATTAATTTAGCCAGGGCACTCTTTTGCACTCAAAAATGTTTCCGGAACCCCTAATAAAATTCTACTCAAGCTAAGAAAGTATACCACAAATAAGCAATGTTAATAGTGGATGAATATGGGACAAGGATATGGGATAAGCATGTTATGTAACTACACGTATTTAGAAAAAAATATCACAATTCATGTTTACGAAAATGAACCTTAAGAAGTAATACGTGGTTTCATAAAAAAAATATTGTTTAAAAATGTGGTTATTGTGTTTATTCCAGTATTTCAGCATGTCAGAAATTTTTGAATGACAATCATTCTCGAATAAAACTGAAAAATATTTAGGTGTATTTTATAATAATAATAATAATAATAATAATAATAATAACGTTACATTTTTTAATTATGGTTGAATGAAATTTTCTTGCCAAATCCTCATTTTCAGGCTCCGCGGAACACAATTTGGGAAACACTGGCACAGGCTATCTCTAGTTTCCTGAGTAGAGCCCAGCCCTAGTATAATAATTATGTAAACCCTAATGCATTTACATTAAGAGAGCTATAAAATTCACTTCCTGTATTAAAATGGTTTATTCGATATTTAAAGTAATATAAGTAATCGATTAAAATTATTTAAGATTGTTTCAGAATCTTTCTAAGGTTCTTCAAAAGTTAGGGTTTATAGTCATCACGGAAAACCAATTTCTTAATTTTTAAGGACTTCTTTCCTTCACTGGAAGTGTTACGGAATATATTGTAAGGGTCGATTAGGTAGCATTTGTGGTTCATATTGGGGAATCTCTTGTTTCAAATCTCGGTCTGGAAAAGGGCTTATTTTGCTTAACATTTTTTTTACATTTCCTCAGGTCATCTAGGTAAATGCCTGGAGATCACATCTATTTAGGTCACGGTCACCAACTTACACACCTTTCCCTATTCATTTTTCACTAATCATCCTATTATTCGACGTGTATAGACGTGAGGCGTTGATCACATCGTTAAATAAACTACAAATAACTAATCATTCCAAAGAATTGTCTTACCGGCAACAACGAACATTATAACATTCAACTTAAAAATCGTTGATAATAGGCACCTTTCGATAGCCGCCAAATTTTAAAATAAAATTTTCCCATTGCAATGCAGATGCTTCTACTAATTTACGTAGAATAAATTAACACATTGTATAGACAACATGTTGAAGATTTGGAACTATTTCATGTATGGCACTTTGTAGACCCCGTTTCCATTATTAAAAATTACAGGAATCGGTATGATGATGATAAGGGAATAATAATAATAATAATAATAATAATAATAATAATAATAATAATAATAAGGGTTGTGATGCAAATTAGTAGTGTAGCTACCCTGAAGGCAGAGGTTGCAGCTTCGTCCGAAATGTTAGTACCTTCTGTCAAACTACACTATGTTACATCCACGAAGCCTTTAATCTTGATATTAATGTGAGAATCTCAGGCCTTACAACAAAAGTAATATGGAATAACAGTGACTGTAATAACCCTGCCAATTTTCAGTATGTCATAAATAGTAGTGTATTTGTTATTGTCTGTACTTTAATGTGTGCTATGAATTCTGACATATGCATTTGTAAATGTAAGCATACATCATTTATACATTGAGCAGGAATAGGTAGCTGAAAAGCCTAGATGATTTTGCAGGTCTGTAGTCATTAGACGGCATATAGAATGGGGAAAAAGTTATAAAAAAGAGAGGCAAAAAGCGTGTAACGTAACATTCAGGTGCGTTCGCTTAACCATTGTTGCCGTGAAAAAGCAAAAAGTATTATCCTACATATTCTAAGTGTGTGTCTGTAGCCTTAGTTAGCCAGCATGCAATGCACATGTGCCGTATTATATTGTAATCTGTGGCCTGTCCGGCTGTACCATATTTTTCCACATTATCTCATAAAAGGCACGATTTTCGGAAGACGTTTTTGAACACAAAATTTTGTTCTGATTTTCTCTACAAAGTTTGTCTGAAACATTTCTCATTGTAAGAAGAATTCAGCGAGATATTGTTACAAATGTACATACGTCTTCATGTAAAATGCTCGTTATTCTTGTCAGATTTAAATGAACCTTGAATTTTCTCGACATATTTGCGAAAAACTCTAAAACGTCAAATTTCATGAAAATCTGTCCAGTGGGAGCCGAGTTGTTCCATGCGGACGGAGGGACGGAGCTAATAGTGCTTTTCGCAATTTTGCGAACACGCCTAATGAACGCGAAATACATTTCTTCCTCCTCAGTGACTGAAGAACGTTTGGCGCACGTGTTTACTTCCATTTACGTAACACGTCACTGAGCTATGGCAAAAGTTAAGTGAAGCCAATTTGGTTTCTCTGCGGTCATAACCTGTTTGAAAAACTGATACAAGTAACTAGAGACTATGACGTAAGACCGAATGCTTCACAACGCGACCAATTGATGTGAGTGTTGACTCGCACTTTACGTCCATCACGAACTCATAACTTCTGTTACTTGACTAAATTGCACCTGCAGGTTATACAACTCTTCTAACAAGGGTGAGACCTGGGTTATGTCGTTAAAATGCCTTGCTATAGAGGCGCTAGTACAACAGTGACATGTGGTCTCTAGTGACATCTGTGAGCGAAGTGAAATGCTAACTGTATGGGAAGTGAGGACGTGAGACCCGGTCACAATGTGGTTTGTTTGACGTTGTTTTCACCGTGCATCTTAACATTAATCTTTAGTTTTTCAACCAACGAATGCACTTTTTATTTTCGTAATTTTCTGTTCACTACACCCAACTCATAATAGTACTTCTTCCGGATGGGAGATCATCAAGCATGGTGTTCCGCAAGGCTCAATCCTTGGTCCGCTATTCTTCCTTTTGTATGTCAATGATTTGCCTGAAGTAATAACTAATAACGCTAAAATCATCTTATATGCCGACGACACTAGTGTTATAATACCTAATCCTAGCCTTCAGGATCTTGCAATTAACATGAACAAACAATTTGTAGCCATAAATGAATGGTTCAAAACCAATTTGTTATCCTTAAATTTCAAGAAAACTCATTACCTACTATTTAGGACAAAAAATAGTTTGGAAACCAATATAAGTATAAGCTGTGGAAACAAGCATATTACTAACACGTCAAATACTAAGTTTCTTGGTTTACACATTGATGAAACATTATCGTGGAAATCTCACATTGACCAATTAGTAACTAAACTGAGTTCGGCCTGTTATGCAATTAGGACTGTAAAAGATTTTATGTCACAAGAAACTCTAAAGATGATTTATTTCTCCTATGTGCATTCCATCATAGCATACGGTATAATTTTCTGGGGTAATTCGCCCTACAGTATTAATATCTTCAGGATACAAAAGCGTATAATCAGAGTTATTATGAATGCAAAAACTAGAGACTCTTGTAGGGAACTATTTAAAAATTTAAAAATTCTGCCCATGTATTCACAATATATATTTTCGTTAATACTGTTTGTCGTAAATAATAAAGATCAGTACAAATCAAACCACGAGATTCATAGCTTCAATACTAGACATAGCACGAATTTGCACCTTCCAACATCACGTCTGACAGTTTTTCAAAGAGGACCCTACTACTTTGGTATTAGAGCTTTTAATCATCTCCCACCTAGCATAAAAAGCTTGAGTAATGAAGTGAAACTATTTAAACCGGCATTAAAAAGATTTCTTCTTTCCAATTCGTTTTATTCCTTGGATGAATATTTTAACTGTAAATTTAATTAATGATCATGGGTTTTTAATCCTTTACTAAGTAACCTTTTGTAATGATATTATTTGCTACAGCTCACATATATATAATAATCACATCATAGAATATTTATTACAATAGTTTTATTCATTTTGAATGTAATATACGGACTATGATTTGTTATTCTAAGCTTGAATTGTTTTACTATTGTGTTTTATGTCATGTCTGTTTTTACAAATTGCTTGTATTTATTTTACAATGTATATATTATATAACTTATTAATTCATATGATGACCAAATCCACATCCTGTTTTTGTCTTTGTGACTGTATATTGGATCTATGGATTGTAAATAAATGATGATGATGATGATGACTTTTTATTTTCGTAATTTTCTGTTCACTACACCCAACATATGTTTCGGCCGTAACTCTGCCATCATCAGGGGCAACAGTGAAGTATACTTAACAGGTGCCCCTGATGATGGCCGAGTTACGGCCGAAACATATGTAGGGTGTAGTGAACAGAAAATTACGAAAATAAAAAGTGCATTCCATGGTTGAAAAACTAAAGATTAATGTGGTTTGTATTTCTGCGGAACATGACGTTGTGTAGAGTGATATACTCATATAGGTACCACCGTTTTTCAGAAAGTTGGAATCTTCATGATATTCCTGCTTAGGTTGAAATAACAGAGTATGTAGTATTTATACAACAGGTCTCACACAGCGCACCTCGTGTGAATCATACAGGACACTAATGTTATGTAATTAAGTTCTATAACTCCTGTCAGCATAAGATGGAGGCAGCAAGCTTCTCCAAAATTATTTACTACTATACACAGAGTCATTGAGCAGAAGACTTGAATCTCCATGCACAGTTTGTTAATGAAAATTACAAAGTAATGTAGGCTGACACTGTGAGTATTACACTTGAAATTAATTTCCTAATATCTTTAACTTAGGTGAATGGGCAGTACATTACCTGCTGAACCCTACACCTCCCTTTTCATATCTGAGTTATAAAGACATCTCTTCCTAGATAGAATAGCACTAGCTGAATCAATTTGTCTCACCAGTAAATGTGTTTCTTGATAAGATCAGTATGTTATAATGTTTAATTTGTTGTACTTATGTAGAACAATAAACAAATGGTAACAACTTTCCAAAAGTAAACACATGTCATTGTGAGACAATCAAAAAGAAATAAAATGCACAAATTGGAAGCCAACAGGTGTATTAAATGAATTATATAAACCAATAACTAAACTAGAAATATATTTACAATTTTTTAAATGAAAAAATTTGTTAGATGGCTGTGCTATCCAACAGTCACCGATTTCTGATGTGGATCTGTGTGGAAAGGCAAAGTTGTCCCTCTTGCACACCATGAAGGCATATCGGGGAGTAGACATAATATGTCCAATCATTATTAACCTTATTACTAGGTGGAATTGACTTATCAGCTACATAGTCCTGTCACTTTACCACCAGAGGAGAATGCCCCAGTACCCACAGAGTAGGGGCCTGGGTAGGCTCAAGGTAATGCAAGAATAAAATAAATAAATTTAAAGCCAGCAGGTAACTTATACCAATTATCTAAACCAGTAAAAACCCCACAAGATATTTACAGTCCTTTAAATGTTAAAATTTGTTAGTTGGAAAATATGTATATATTTCATTGTTTTTGTTTTATAATTACATTTTCTGAGACACTAATTTATTTATTTGCCATGGAATTTTTCTTGAAGGAAATGAGATATTAAAGCCTGCATCCATAACAGATGAAAGTTCATTCACATTAACTGCAAAACAACTTAATGGTACTGCACTGGAACTTACTTCTGTGTTGGACACAACAAAACGTTCTGTGCATGGGAAATACGTACATATAGCAGATATAACATACACAGCACTTACTTTTCTTTTAATTGTTGTAAAGACATTTTAAGGGGGGGGGGGGGAGAGAGAGAGAGAGAACCTACCATAAAGCCAGAATAGTTCAGTCACTGTAGTTTGTAGGTTATGGATGGACATCCAAGGAATTTTTGTTAAATTCCCACTAGGGGCAAGGGAGTATTATTCTCTCCAAAGCGTCCAGACCAGCACTGGGGCCCACCCTGCTTTGGCATTTTCTTGTGGGGTAAAGGGGCAACGACATGAAGCTGACCACTCGCCTCCATCTATTCTTGAGGCTAAGCATGAGTCGATCTATACTTCCAGTCAACCATATGCCTTCATGGTGAGCACAGGAACAAATTTACCTTTGAAAAATACTGCAAGGAGTGGCTTACAAGCACTGAAAATTTTGATGTAATACAGGTCACTTTATCTGCTTCTTAACCTGAGCAACAATTAACTGTAAGAAGAATAAGCAAACTCTGTAAATTTATGCATGTTGACTGCTTTCAATACATATATCAGGTGATGGTCATACTGTCATTTTTGACATATAAATAAGTTTGTTGTGAAAAAGAAATCTCTAGTTTTTCTTGTTATAGATTTGAAATTTTACAGTAAGAAGTGTATTTTATGAGAGAAAGTAGTTGAAAATTATGCAAACATCACAATTCTCATACATTAATGACATTAGTGAGTTTTCAATTATGCATTTTATTATAATGTGGGTGTTACTGTTCTGCAGAGATGAGTTTCCACATTACAGAGTATCAAAAAATATTTTTTTAAGTGTTAGTCATATATTACTCACAGCATGTTTAAAGTACAGTTGAACAAAATCAGCTCAAAAATTTTCAGCTAGTCACCTAGCTTGCTGTGTGCTGTGCATTATTGTCACTAGGTGGAACTGAATTTGTCAGTAACACAAAATGGCATCTGGGCCAGAAAGGCATTTTGCATGTTCACTTTTCATGAGACAGAATTTGTTGAGACTCTGTAACATCAATTCTGGCATAGGCATTGGAAGAATCCACTAGGTAAATGGTTGAAAACAGTAGTCTGTGGAATGGTGTGACATTGCTTGAGCAACTGGATTTGACCTGTCAGATGGTTTGTATTTCTCAATTGTACCTTAAATGTACTTTGCATATAATAAGATTACATTTGTAAATGTCATTCACAGATTTTCAGTCTTTATAAGAGCATGGCTGCATTCTTATTGTAAATTATTATAGCTCAAATGAAACAAAATTTCAAATTTATTTGCTTCCTTCGTTATTAGTAGTGATATATGCTTAGTAAAACTATTCTTCTACAACCAGCATTTATAATACTGCATTTTTGTAACTAATAATACAAAGTGCTTATGCAGATTGTCAAATTTGGTTAATACTGTGCACTGCTTGTACTGGAAATTTCTTAAGACATTCAGTTATTAATTCTATTGTGCGTTATCTAGCTTGTGGTATACACGGGGCTACTAAACAATAAAAGTTATTATGCACTTAAATTTGAAACATGTCACATAAAAATGTAAAATTAATCATTTTGCAGCAACAAAATAAGATTGTGTTGTTGTCATCCAGAATTTCTATCAGATCTTGTAATCATAATCATCAAATCTTTTGGATGATTATGTTAAACAGGAATGAACATGAGGCAAACTCATTTTAGTTATGTATAAAAGTAATTGTTCATATATATATATATATATATTGTAATGGGCCCACCTTTATTTTAAGTATGTGCACGTGAACTGCGACTGTTGGAAAAATCAGTGAGATTGCACATTTAACTAGGAATCTCATATTAAAGCTCTGTGTTTGTACAACAAATGTACAGACTATTTAGTATGAAAGAAAACATGTTTATTTATTATAATGATTAATAAAATGAGGGATACAGATTTACACATAATGACCAAAATTTTAATTTTTATATGCCTCAGTTTTAATACATGGAAGTTCCAATTAAAATTGTAATTTTGGTAACAACAGACCATCAGTTTTAAGTGCTTTGTGCTATAAGATAAGTAAAGTTTACTCCAGAAGTTAATAAATACAAAAGGACTGTCCAGGCTCAAACATAAAACTTAATTCCCTTTCCTGAACTAAAATTATAATTATGAAAAAATGTGCAAAGGATTGTACATATACATGGTTAAGTAGGAACAGTATATTTCGAAAACCGGGAACATTTTCTGCATTTGTTTAATCCATTCAAAGACAGGTTGTCAAGTGCAAAAGGGCAGCATTTACCCAACACTTTTAACTTCTTGTCAAGTGAAGTTGTTGAACCAGATGAAAAGCAAATTTTACTGAGCATCCTGTCTTTGAGATGAATATTTTTGTAAAGAAAAATATCTAATCATATAAAATTTGCACCTTTCTTGGACACTGCCCCACTGAAATAATTGTAGCTTTAGACACTGCCCCATCTAGAAGTCGCTTTGTCATAGGCTGATCAAAGACTGCTTTAATAACAGTTTCAAACAATCAGGTGACCCCCTTCACCATATTAATTTGTGGAAGAAAAATGAAGTCTAAGAATTATTCAGTGTGTGATATTATGTAGTAAAAATGTTTATGGTTACACACAAAATACGTTAAAAATCAAAGAGGTGAGATATGTAACTAAGTTCGATGAGACAAGAAATGTAAACAGAATTTTTGTACAGAAACCTTCCAGAATGCAGGTACTTCAAAGAAGGAGATGAAGTTGGAAGGATAACATTAACCAATTCCAACCCAATGCTGAGGTGGACATTGTCACCAACTTTTGTTTGACTGGGTACAATACTGAGGCAGCTGCCATACTGTTACGTTATTTTCTGTTGGTGTGTTTCTGGCATCTGTTGTCTAAGAAAAACTTAGTGGAGTTTGTTTATGAGTAACTAACATTCATCAAGGAAAATGTTCATACTGTATTGATAGAAATAATTTGAAATAAACCAATGGCAAGTTATAGTGTTTGGGGAAAAATGTTTGCAAAATTAATTTTAGCTAGAATACCATTACATGGCAAAACTAATTTGAATAAAAAAGTGTCAAGAATATTAGCTAAATGTGCTGTGAGTGTTGGAGGTGAATGGAAATGCAGTGTAGTGTTGAAACTCCAGTTTTTACTACAAAGTGTTTGTGGTGTTGAGATTAACTTGCAAGCAGTTTTTATTTAAATTTTTTAAGGTAAAGTAATATCAAATCTTAAATTTATAATAATCTGCCTTCTAAGGTAGGTGAAGCTTACTGTTAGTGACATCTGGTACAATTTTAGTGAATTAGGTAAAAAAGAAAAGTTTCCTCCTTGTTAAGAGGTGCTCTGTAGATGTCACTGGATATTGCTTGTAAAATGTTAAGGTTTAATTATAATCATTGTCTTCAGAATGATTAATTCTTTTTAATTACAGGGCTCACACTACTGTGTGAACGTGCAGATGAGAAAAATGTGTCCAATTCAGAAACCATAATAACATTCACTGTACACCAGTGCTGGCAGCCTGTCGCAACAGTTGGCAGTACAGTCCTTGCTTCTCCAGCAGCTGTGAATGAGATCCCATCTCTGCTACAACTCCCTGATTCAACACACAGATAACATCTGCCTGCTGCACTGTTGCCAAGCGGTGTGCAATAGTGATACAGGTACGCCCTTCTCTTGCCTGGTCCAGAGCTGCCTGCACCACCTATTCATCAGAAATATATGCTGTACTCAAATCAGTCAATTGCAAGAGTAAATGGAGCATGTTCCATGTGGTCTGAGTTTTATTATAGTGGCTTTCAACAGTAAAGAAATAAGACTTTCACCTAATAACATCAAACTTTATATATTTGAGAAAGATTTAGTTGAACTGAATATTCTTTGAAATGCCCCTCAAAGTTTCGGGAAGATAGCTTAATAAAACAAGCAGTACCACAGGGTGTAATTTTTTGGCCAAGGTTTATGAGACTGCAATGTTAGCTGAAGCACAGGTACCTCTCACTGCCACTTACTGCTGCCATCTGTTAGTCTATTTGTAGCTAATAGCAATGACTGACTAATAGCAGCACATTAATATTTTGCAAAACACAGCTCTTCTAAAGAAGTGTGTTCTCTTGTACCTGCTCACTGTGAGTGTCCAGTGCAGATGTTGCCTCATCTAGCAGTAGCACTCTGGGATTCCTCACCAGTGCCCTTGCAATGGCAATCCTCTGTTTCTGACCTCCAGATAATTGTGTGCCCTTTGAGCCCATCTGTGTGTCATAGCCCTGTGAAAAAAAGGAAATACATTAAATAAAAATTTGCAGACAGCCTCTACCTTGATGGTTTAGTGGCTAGTTAACAGCTCCTCACTGTAAAAAGCTAGTATTAGGACATGTAACACAGAGCACTGGGCTTGGGCAGTTTCTTTGAAATGACCTAAGCAACAAAATATCAAAATGACATTCAGATCTTGGGAAGTCATTACATTACATACATTTCATAGATCCATGATGTAGCCCAATGGCTCAGGATATGAAACATGTCATTATAATAATATATGATTGCACAGCAATCGTGTCATATTGGACACACACAATATCACACATAACATAGATGACATTGGAATACAGGAGACTTTGTAGGTCATTAAAGATATAGGGTGAGTGGATGTGGAATGGATTGGGTGGGATTGGGCAGGGACAATTTTTGAGTCCTTATGAACATGGTAATGAACCTTCAGTTTACATAAAAGGCAGGAAATTTCTTGACGAGCTCAGGAAATTGGGATTCTCAGAAAAGAAAATTATTGTCATCAATATGTAGCACATTTATACAATCATACAGGCAACAATTATGTAATTGTTGCCACTGTGTTGTACTTGTAATTAGAAGATATTGTGTTTACATTCTGTGTTGGTATAATTATCATAGCTTGCAATTTTCCTTTTCAAAAGACACCATCATTCACCATATTTCTTTCTGTTCATTAATTTTCAGACAATGCCCTTATTCATGGCAAACTTGTTACATTATATGCATATTTTTTATTTTAATATGTGCAAAATGATGCCACTTTTAGACATATTCTCATCCCTGCAGATCACTTATTAAAATAACTCTGTTTATCTGTACATATGGAACAAGTTGAGAAGTGCTGAATGGAGTTAATGAAATGTGATACTGGGGAGTTCTGCTTGTCCATTGATGCATTTTGTGTTTGACTAAAATTGGGCAAAAATAAGAATCATTTTACATGAGAACCACGTGTGTTTATGTACCCATCTTAAGCATAACAGAATATTTTTCTTCAGCAAAAAGTGTTTCAAACAGAAGGTGTAGAGAAAAATTAAATGTTTTATGTTAAGACCACTTTTTCCACAAGTGTTCAGGATAATTAAACATGACAGAGAGGAGGCTTATAATTTCACATTGAATGTAACTTTTGTAACAGAAATCGACAATCAACAGTTATCAACCAAACACATCTAAACATAATCAAAATCTCTTATTTTTAATTCATATAATTTTAGCCATGATGTGTGTTGTGTAAAAAGAGGGAAGACATTTAAAATACTCAAATTTATCAGAGTTTTGCTTAAATTGATTAGTTTTATATTATTTATAAGAAAGCACCCAAAGGTTAGAATTCGCAAATTAAAATTTGGAGGCAATTACAAAAAGAATATATCAGAATTGTTAATCTGTGTTTGCATTTCCTGACTTGTATTACAAGTATAAGGCAATTTTTAATTACTGTGTATAGTATGAGAAAAAATTTTGAAGCTTGCTGATGGATATAATGAAGCCAGATGATGAACACTACTCACCAGTGGAAGAGATGATATAAAACTGTGAATGTTTGACTTCTTAGCTACATCAATGATTTCCTCCATTGGAACCTCACGACTGTTGTCTCCATATGCAATGTTCTCGGCAATGGTACGGTCAAAGAGAACAGGTTCTTGTGATACAATACCCAGTTGTGCTCTCAGTTTATGAAGTTCAACTGAGCTTATATCTTTCCCATATATACTCTGTAGATACATGTAATGCCAAAACAATATATTTATGTCATTATAGTAAAGACAGGTATGACAGGAACAGTTGATCTAAGCATAAGCTAGCAGATTCTCATTCATTGCGTCATGGATGTAGAATTCCTGCTTTAATTTGGAAGGTCTTGATTTCAAACCTGGAGAACAGCTATCCTGACTTAGATTTCTCTTTGTTTTCATCTGGCCCTTGAGGCAAATGACAGATTAGTACTGCAAATTAGGTAGTGATTGCTCCCTTCCGTATCCATTCCAATTTATTGAATAATCGTGGTGTCATTAGATGCCATATAATTTGAGCATTTAAAGTGCTGTTAGATAAAGCGATAGTAAATAAAGAAATTCCAAATTCAAATGAAATGAACCAAATTAATTTTGCAATATTTAGAAATTGGAAGTATTCACACACCACATATATTACTAGGTTTTATTTAATGTTAGAATTACGTACCACAGTCCCAGCCAAAGGCTCATAAAATCGCTGTAGCAACTGGATGCATGTTGACTTGCCACAGCCGCTGGGTCCTACCAAGGCGACAGTCTGGCCTGGATGTATTTGAAGGTTCAGTCCTCTCAAAATTTGAACTTCAGGTCTTGTTGGATATTGGAACTTTACTTTGGAATATTCAATGCTGCCTGTAGTTTCCTGGAGTTTTGTGAGTATTAAAATAACAACAGTCATACAAACTTATGCCATATGCCTTGTGTAATTATGGCAATAATTTGATTTGACTCAGTCCACACACAAAAAAGTCAGCCTCCAAGAAGTGTAATATGATAATGATGGCATCCCCTGTTTTGTAATTATGTCTGCAAACATGTATATGGACTGCATTTTTTCTATGAACCAGCACAGTCCATGCCATGAAATTTGCACAACCTTTTATAGTTTGTAACTGTCACATAATTTTAGTTTATAAAGCCACATAACACTGATGGTGGACCTTTGGGGCTGAAATATGACTATAATTTTATGGCCAACAAATGCAGTATGTAAACTGTTTGTTGGTATTTGTATTGTCAAAATTCAATGATTTAATTTTCTGCTAAATAAATCTTTCCCATAATACAATGCACCTTTATGGTTTCTTTGGTGAACAGTTGATTTTTACACTAAACTGAGGAAAATTAATGCTGAGATTGTTGACTTCTGATCATTGAAATTGAGTTAAAAGAGGGCGTGCCTTAAATCAAGGAACACTAAATATCATTTCACTGTAATCTCTGGTATAGTGACTACTGAAGATATGACTTACCCAGGCACTGCTACCTGTTGTCTGGGAAGAATAAATTCGAGGTTTTCTGTCTATAATACGAAACATCCTCCCTGCTGCCATTTTAGCAGTGCTGTAGTTTGGAACAAATGCTAGTCCCTGTCCAAGCATCCAGGCTCCATATATAAGAGCTTCTGACACTCTGCAAAAGATGTAGATTTTATTTCATTTTGTCTCATTTTGTTTATCATTTTTGTCAGTTTATTAGCATAGGATGTATTCATAGAACATATAGCTTAAATGTACACATATAACAGCATGTTTAAAGTTGTGTACATTATATTTTAAAGAGATGCACTATATTACAAGAGTTTTTCATATAATTTAAACACCACAGTTTTAGTGAGATTCATCATACTAAAAATACAGTAATTTTCTCCATAGCAGCATGTGCATATTTTATGAGTAGTAAGTTGTGCTTAACATATCTCAAAAGTTAACTAAGTTTCAATCAAAACACCTAATATAAAAACAAGTCATCTTCCCAAAAGTTATTAAATAATAATAATAATAGTAATAGTAATAAATATTTAAGCTTCGTATTTTGCTAATTAATAAGATACATGTTCATCTGTGGAGTAGAATGTGTTGCACAAGAAAGGATCTCAGCTGCCTCTTAAGTGCTGTATTTTCCCAGCTTTCTCAGTTGGCTGTGCAATTTATTGTACAGGTTAATTCTTGTATTCACCGCATTCTTTTTAGGAACATTACTTCTGCAAAACTAACAATGGACGTCCAACCTTTGGCATGTATGCTAGTTGTGGCTTTCTCTATTTTTTTCCAACTTCTCTATGTTTATTCTTATATAGCATACCCTTTCCCTTATATACATGCAAGGCACAGAAAATTTATCGAAAATATGAACTTGAATCTTATAAAATGCATATACCTCTTCTGATTCTATTTGGGTTAAAGATATATTATCATACCTAATCATTTTGTAGTAGAAGCACATGATCTATGAACCTGAAATGGGAATAAACTTCTCAGAGTTGAACAGAATTTTGTATTTCTGAGAAATAGAAACTTGGTTTTTAAATTTATAATAATTACAAATGTACCAACTTGAGAACATTTGTGTAATGAAGTCCTTCAGTGCTAATCAGATAACCTCCATAGTAGAAACATAATGCAATGCCAAAAAATGGTGTTGTCTGTCCAAGAGAGAACACAGGTCCACGGAGTTGTGTCTTCTGCCTAGCAGCTTTGTAGGCTGACTGTAGCTCTGTCACGTAGCGCTCAAGGAAGAGTTGTTCTCCGCACAGACTTACCACTGTGCGGATATTTGCTATAGCCTCTACTGCAATCTAAATAACAGATACAATTTAGTGTCAATAACGAAGAGTATCTTGTAAATAAGATACTTAATTCCATACATTTACAAAGCTATAAAGATCAGATGTCATTATTTTGTACATAAGGAGCCATGATAGCTTAGTCAGTAAAGGAATGGTCTTGTGAAGAATGCTTTCTTCTGTGTTGTGTCATGTGCAGCTTGTTAGGTGAGTACCAGTATTTTAGAGGAATGAGCTACAAGTAAGATGGGGACAGCACATTCCTATGAAAACATTGGTACTAATACTGAATTAAATGATGTCTCAGCAGAAGTAAGCAGTTTTGCTCTCACTGCCATCAGACCCTTAAATCTCACAGATAGTCAGTCACTTTTGCACTGGAATTTTGGATTTGTCTTCACCATTACATCAGAACAGACTTGGGGCAACCCAGTATTGTATTGAGTGGGCAGTGGGAAGTCAGGATTAGTTATTTGTGTAGGTAACAACTCAGCATGGAGCTGCATTTAATCCGTTGCCACATATGAATACAACATAACAGTGTAAATTTTTACTGCAGTGTTTCATATAAAGGGTAAAAAAAAGGTAGAAAAAAGTTGTTTCTGTGTAGACCATGAAGGCATATACAAGGAGCAGTATAGTTCCACTTGTTTTTAACCTTGGCACTAGATGGAGGTGAGTGGTTGACTTCATGCCCCAGCCATTTTTCTCTGGGGAAAAATTACTCTGTATCCATTGAATAGGAAACATAATTGAGATTTTAGTTTTTCTGGGATGCGACATCTTTTAGTCTGGTAGGTAGTTACCAATGTCTTGAAGAAACTTACTGCCTCCATCATCAGATGGACGTTGGTAACTTGCCAGAACACATGACATCATATCCCAGGAGACAGCAGTATTACTTTTCACTGTCACAAGGCCCTCACAACTCATATAAAGACAGACATTGAGAAATAAGAGACATTTTTCAAGGCATGTATATTCAAAACAATTTTCTGTGCTTCAAGTTTATGTCAGAGGGAGAGAAGTTTCTCTTTTTGTGGTAGTCACACTAAGACTACATTATTACAGGTTTCTCTCAAAGTACTTCAGCTTCCCTCTATCAGTATCATTACACCTTTGTTCCATACATTCATCCCTATCCCGTTGATACTATAAAATCTTGGTAATTGACAGCATTAATAAATGAGACACTAAAGAATAAACAAATAATAAACATTAAACAAGGATTTATCATGGCTTACCTTTGTTGCTGCCTCTAATGCAAACTTTTCTTTAAATCCATGACCGTGGATTAATCTTGACTCCACAAAAACTCCGAAGAAGATTAAAGGAATAGGTATCAGTGATACAAGTGTCATTTTCCAGTTGAAGGTAAATGATAATATGACACCAATTGCTAGTGCTGATGTTGCTTGCAGTATAGCACCAATCCTTGACCCTGTTGCCTGTAAGAGCAAATTGCAATAAGCCTGCAACCAGATGGTAAATGTATAGTTGCAAGGTTTGGTGTCTCATTCATGGGCATACTTTAGCACTCTTCACATCAGTCTACTGGGCCAGCAATGCTTAACTGTGCTTGTGATGCAATGTAAGTGTGCTTGCTCACAGTATCAATATACATACACTATGTGGGCCCTACACTGAAAAAATCCTATATTAGGTTTCTCAAAAAAATATGAATTGCACCATTTGTATGTACATAAATGTAGAAATAATAGCCAAGTCATAATTTGGCCAGGAGTGAACCTAGGAATCTTGATTTTCAAGTTGGATACACAGGTAAATGCGTACAAAGAATAAACAAGGTGCAAAAAACGGAAGAATATACACAAAAATATATCCAACTGGTAAAGAAGATTTAAAACCCCAAAAGATAAGGAAGAACATATTAAGTAAGACATTTGAAAGGTTCATCAAAATATAAATTGGAACCTTAACATCGGATATAATAACTAACTACAACAAGATTCCATACACCTTGCATGCATAAGGACTCTAATTGTAAATTACGGAACAGATGATTGCTACGTAACTAGGACTATACAATACTGGATGTGAATTTTAACAGTTTTATTAGAAACATAGGAAGGAAACACAACAAGAATAGCTAATATAATGGTTCTAAATAAGAATAAGAAATCCAGAACAAAAAGATTGTAAATTATGAGATCTCATAATCAATGTTTATAGTATAGTGTGCACTTTTTTTACCTCTAGTAAAGAATTTTTATGCAAAAGCCTTATGATAATCCTTATTGGGATCGAAACATGGACCTGAATAACTTTAAATGTAAATTAGAGTTGTATTTAGACTGAACCGTGGCTTTTATTGAATGATAGTAAAAAGCACAATGGGATGACAACCATCAAAGTTAGGAAAACCGACTTTAGCATGTAGTAAACTGAATACATTCTTGATTCAGACCAACATACCTTCACAAGACTGTTTACTTTTTCAAATACTGTATGTTGTGCATATTAATGTCCTTACCTTCTAATATCACTTTCTAGAAGTAGAAACAAACATAAACAAAAGGAATTACTGATCATTATGTACACATTATAAAATGGGTGAGTATTACTTCTCATTGTGTCCTTTGTACCATTATGTCTGCATATGGTAAAGAGATTATGGCAGCTCTTTTTGTAATAAATTACTTAGTTGTAAAATATTTAATCTTCTAAAGCCCATTGGTATTTATATGTACCACCTGCTGTAAGATTAAGGAAATGCATTTGGACAACACAGTGTTTCATGTAATAGTCACAATGAATGCTGACTATTTTGCTGCACATAATTAACGCACCGGTCTTCATAATGGACAAAGATTGTGTTCTCTGTGAGGTGGAAAGTGAGTTCTAGTATATAACTTAGATAAATGTCAGTCTTCAAAGGGGTAATAATGACTGGAACCTAAGACTTGTATTGAAACATAAAAATAACATTTTTATGATTAGTGGGAAGTGATTACATGTGTGTTAAATTCGGGTGATATAGTTCATACAGATCACTTAATTAAAATTTTTAGATTCAAGGAACTACACACACCCCTTGCACACTTGCTGCATCCCCTGAAAGTCTGGCACAGAGTATGCCAACACTGTTGTTCTCTTCATCAAACCAGCCCATCTCTTGGTGCAGTATAGCTCTAAATGTTGCAACTCGCAGTCGTGCAGTTAGCCGAACACCAGCCAAACCAAATAAGTACATCTGTTAGGAAAGTAAAAAAAGGCATACATCACTGTAAAATTTTTTGAAAAATATGTAGAGCTCAGTCAATAAAATAATACTTTTTAGTATTTTTGTTGAAATTAGAAAAATTTGAAATGTGTTGGCACCAATTCTACTTGATATGGGCCTCTTGTTAAAATACAACCTGGTATTTAAAGAAACTGCTGACAAATTTGTCGACTTGGAAATCCATTAATTATCTATCCTTCTGTTCACAGTAGCACACTGGTTCAACAGAGCCCTTTGAGAGATGTTTTCAACAAAGCAAACTATGGTGCAAAAAGTTCATCCAGTTTCCATACCCTTTTCCTGTTTCAGTGATGTGTGCCAACCCTTGGCAAATAACAAGCTTAGCTTTGTAGCTATTATGCTGTTCTTCTTGACTGCCCTTCCTCCAACTACTCCTGTATCTCCTTCTAATGTATGGTACTGGCTTGTATCATCACTGTTCCCTTTGAATATTTTTGTTTGGGGACTTGATTTTCTGCTTAACTATAGCCATTCCGTTATACAGCTTAAAAGTTAATACTCAGAAACATATAAAAACTGGTTTAGTATGTTTCTGGCAACTTTGTAAACAGTGTGAACTAAGGTATTGTCATTGCCTAAATTGAAGGCATATTTGGCCCTTCAATGTTTAACCCTTACCATCTGACATGATCTCAGGTAGTTTCTTTACCTCCCATGCTCATAATATTTTGTTCTGAGATTCACCTTAATATTATCCTCCCAGGTGTATATCATGCTTTCAAATGGGTACTCTCCAACAGATTTTTCCACAAAAATCCTGTATGCATTTTGGTCCCTTTTGTCTCAACTACATGTCTCCATATCATCCATCATTACCACAATAACTCCAGGTAACATACTTCGTTTATATAGTACCCAAAATCGTCCACTCGGTCAAATAATATTCATAACATCTTCATTATCAGATATTTGTAATTTATGTTCTTTTTCTCTGCACATGAAAATATCTTACTTGCAGGAACATGCAAAGTCCTGTAACAACTCCAACTACCACATGTAAAATGGAGTACCAGTTGACCTCCTTCTGCACTTCTTCTGCATTTGACTTTTCCAATACCTGATAAAAGACACAACCCATTATAAGTATGTAATTAGAGCAAGCAGGGCAGTGTGTAAAAGTTTATTAGGTTGCCAGTTTGTCGTGTTACTGCTATGGATACTAAATACAAAACTGATTTCAATTAGATGGCAGCAATAAATGGTAGTGCTTTAGTCACCATTGGTGTGAACCATTCATGAAAAGTATACCTCTGCATATGATTGCTTTCATTGTTATTGTTACTGTTGTTATTGTTGTTGCTGCTGCTGTTGTTATAATGTATATTTCATGAAACTGTTTTCCAGTTATTTTCAAGTTTAGCACATGCATACACATTTTTTTAATAAGCTTTACACTAATAATGTATTAATTTCACATTTAACCCATTGCCACTGCAGAGTTACAAACACACATATGCACATGCACACACCACACACACACACACACACACACACACATGCACAGATTTACTCACTCACTGACTCACTGAACTGTAGACTCATAAGCATTTCTGCTACAAAGACCTCCACATAACAAACAAAATACTGGCTTCCCATGACATAGTATGCTAAGACATGAAACTTTTTAATTTTCTGCATAACACGGTACTTTTGGAAGAGTTATGCAATATGGTATAAGATAATGGTGATAGTTAAAACACGTTAATGATGGAAATATAGGAAAGTGAATGACATAATAAAAAGAAATTTCAGTAATGGATGATAACTGAGAGTAAATTAAAAATTCATAAGAATGTTGAAAGCAGCACTCATGTATTGAGGTGAGATGTTGTTTTGAAATTAAGAGAGACAACAAACATTTGGAAGCAGTACAGATGAAGTTGTATTACATGTAAAAGATCGTAATTTTGATCACATGATGGCTTGCAGGAGGATGGAAAAATATAGAGAAAATGTACAGAAGTAGACTACCAAAGTTAGCACTCTGTTACAGACCTATTGTTAAAAGAAAAAAGGTTGTGCCAAAAGAGATGGCATGACCAGTTCTTGGATAGAAATTGTTGGATAAGTATTTCAGAGCCTAAATTTCAACTAGTTCAGTAAGACGAATATTAATTATTATAATGAAAGCTCCATATGCTGAAATTGAAACTGCCTGTATTTGAATTGTTCTTTTGTAAGCATTCTTTGTATAGACAGTGAGCCAAGACGGCATAGTAAGTATTAGGCTGTGAACTGGATGACCAACAAAACACAGTTTGATTCTGATCACAGGCAAGAGATTCCTGTCTTTGTCACAGCATGCAGACTGGCTCTGAGGCCCTTCTAGCCCGCTATTTAATGAGTACTGTGGGCAATTTTATCCGGGGTAAAGTTGCCGGGGCTTGAAGCTGACCAGTCACCCCCATCTAGTGCCAAGGTTAAGGGAAGTGGAGCTTATCTGATATGCATTCATGACATGTGCAGGGACAGCTTTAGCTTTACATGGATGTACATGACTGTAGAATTCCAGTCACGCTGAAGCGTCATGCTGAAGTGTCATGCTGTGGGTGAATTCATAGGGACGTTAGACAGACACAAATAATACAGAAACTGCAAACGTCCGGCTACTGGAGTGTTTATTATATTGGCATCTTGCTATGTAAATGAATGTGTATAATGAGGCTTCATATGTTGAAATGTTTCCTCAATGTACTTACACCAAGAATGTCACCAAAGAGAATGGCTGATACTGGCCAAGTTGATCCAATGGCAGTTGCAGCTAGGCAGCCAACAACATTGTGCAGCCACTCTGGTTTACTGAGGGCAAGTATTCGACTCAGTGGTGCATCATACTCCTCTTTCTCTGCCTAAAACAGCAGATTACACTTCATATGTCTCAGCCTGGAAACTGGTTAACTTGTTTGTGGATTTTCGTAAATTTCCGTAGTTCCTCCAGCAAGTACTGGGATTGTGCCTTCAGAAGAGGAAATGACAGCTTTCTTACAAATTTCTGAAATCGTAATCATCCTGTCATTCAATCTGAAGAATCTGCATGCTTGAGGAAGCTTCTTGAAGCAAAAGAAAGCAGTAAACAAGAGACGTGTTTAGGAAGTATGTATTGAGAGAACGTTTGTAATTTTTTGGTTTGGTTTTTTATGAAGTGGAAGTCTTCATGCTAGAAATTTCTCTGAGACAGAAGTTTTAAAAATGGTTAATTGAACCAAATGATTTAAATTAAAACAAAAAAACGATTCTTACAAAAATAATGTATTATTATAGTAAGTATAGTATAGTATAGTATAGTAGTGTAGTAGTAGTAGTAGTATAGTAGTAGTGTAGTGGTAGTGGTAGTGGTAGTGGTAGTGGTAGTTAGTAGTAGTAGTAGTAGTATAGTAGAAGTAGTATAGTAGCAGTAGTTTCATATTGTGTAAGTATTAAGAAACTCATTTTTATGTGTAAAAACTTAATTAATTCCAGAAGTAAGTAAATCAAAGAGATTGAAATTTGCTGGTCAAGCAATATTCTTGACAGAAGGAAGAAATTCCTGCTTGATTTTGGTAGAAACATGAAAGAAAGCCATTTTGGAGGCCAATATGTAGCTAGGTAGTATTAAGATAGATATTGGGGGTGTAGGTCCTGATGATGAAAATTGTCTCTGCGGGCTAGCAGTAATTAAAAAG
The DNA here is from genome assembly GCA_021186555.1 of Reticulitermes speratus. Taxonomy (NCBI): domain Eukaryota; kingdom Metazoa; phylum Arthropoda; class Insecta; order Blattodea; family Rhinotermitidae; genus Reticulitermes; species Reticulitermes speratus. Next base: position 10,064,035 of record JAJKFL010000012.1, read on the forward strand.
TTGGTGATGAATCTTCAGGTGTCACGAAATGAGGGTTTTTCTATTGTTATTGAAATAATGTAACATAAAAATGATGATTATGTTTATAATAGCTATGAGTTAAAATGCTTTTGACATTAAGTATTTACTTCCAACATTTCCTGCAAGAAGGGATGTACTTATCATGTTTTATACATATGCTGTCATATTTTATACATGTGCTATCTGTAAGTTCTCAGGTTTGTATGGTGGGAATTATTCAGATTGTGGTCTTTTCTGGGTTATGACACTGTAACAATTTGGGTGGATACCAGTATTTGGAAAGAACATGCTGCTTCCATCGTCGTGGTTACAGAGAGTAGGGTGAGGAATGCAGCCTGATAATATGGACAGGTAGCAAGAGAGGTAGCTAATCACATTCACAGAAGGTGGGGGAGGGAGTTAGGAAGAATAGTGTATTCCAAACCATGTAGGACAGTAAGCAGGAAATATGAAAAACCAAGATCTACATGGGATCACGGGAACCAGGATAACTTGTTTGGTATAGCCACTAGGCTGTGCTGGAAAATTTATAAATTGTGTTTCGATTCCCAGTAGGTACAAGAGATTTTTCTGTTCTGTGAAGCATCTGGGGCTCACCTAGCCTCAAATTCAATGGCTACTGGCTGCGGGGGGGGGGGGGGGGGGGGGCACAATCCGGGGCACAATCCTTGGGGTGAAGTAGTTGAAGTGTGAAGTTGACCTCTCATCTCTATCTAGTGCCAAAGTTAAGAAGGTGTGAATCTGTACCTCCACTCCCCACATGCCTTCATGGCATGCACAGGAACAACTTTAATTTTCTCTGTGTTGCATAACAACCCAGAAGACCTTAATTTGATCTATGCTGTAATTTAAATTGTCTTAAATAAAAGAGATCCTCAACTCACTCACATCTAGAATTGAGGTGTCAGTTGTTTTCCTACTACTTTCAACCACTGGCTGTGCAGATAATTGTCGTGTCAGTCCCTCTGCACCAGTTGCATGGCCATTCTCCAGCTTCTCCATTTCACCATTACCAGCACCTGTATTACAAAAATAACTGTATGAAGAAATATTCAGCGAACACAGCATTAAGGAATGACAAACAACAAACTACAGGCCAGCAAAAATTATCAGATGCAGCAAGTAACAAGCATGTATATCATGTGGTTTTTATGGTTTGTGACAGTGGTTGAGCGTTTTTTTTAGGAGTATTGACTATGAAAACTGTTCACTGTACTTATGAAAATAGTGTTCAATGTTTCAGGGATTTGCTGGACTACTTGACATATACTCGTATTTTAGTGTAAATAATAAGCTTTATATAATGAACTCCATGGATTAAGTGTCCCTTTTTCTGTCTGAATACAGATGTAGCCATCAATGTTGTCACACTTTTAAACCCACCTTCTATCTCAAGGTAGCAATAGAGGAAGCCTATGAAATTTCATATGTAATTTGATTCCATGGGAAGTGTTTAAAAAATAGTCCTGATGGCAAGAAACAGAACATTTATCAGTATCATCACCTCTGTGTGTGTGTGTGTGTGCGCGTGCGTGTGCATGTGCACATGTATGTGTACATATATGTGAGATGAGTGTGTGTTACAATTGATTCTGATTGCTGTCAGTACCGGTCATTATCATTAGAATGCTTATATTATGCAAGTGCATGCCGATAACAATGCATCTTTATAGAAATTTGTGGGTAATATAATGGAGGAAGGTCTTATAATTTCTGAAGAATGTACTATCTTACTGTTTTTCTTAGCTGAAAAATGCAAACTCTATCATTACTGATAAGTAAAATGTTCAAACACTAAGCTACATTTTATTTGTAAACTGTGACCGCAAACCATTATTTTGTGTGCAAATTTCTGTCATTTCATATTAATTAAAGTGGAACATTTTTCTTCAATCCAGTTTCTGGGAGAGTTCCAAAACCTAAAATTTACCAAATAAAATTCACCTTCTGTTCGAGTGGGATCAGCATTCACGAGTGCAAAATAGTGACCTTGAAGTTTCATCAACTCGTTGTGTGACCCCTGCTCCATCACCTACAAATATTCAGATACAGAATGAGTAAAGTTTGTGATCTTGGCGTGAACTGTAGTAATAAACTTTTCACATTATTTCTTTCATATTTGGTCTACTTTCTTAAACCAGGCTGGTGTAGTCACAAATATTCTTTCAACAATCTCCTTGCACACATTTCTTGTCTGCTTATTTTCTTCTTGCCACAGATTTTGGATTTCATTAATTTTCTGTGGGGCCCAGGCTATCATGTTGAAGTAGGTTAAGAATCCTACACATCATGGTTTGCTGCTAACGATCAGAATTTTATACTCAGATGATAGAGGTGGCAAGTGGCTTTGGAACGTTACTTGACATCCAAACAAACTACGTGATGTCACATCGCACAAGATAGTAGTCTTCAAGAAATTAACAATTTAACAAAAGCACGGTGATATCTCGTGTATCTTATACAGATTACTCGTTAATTCCTACCTAACCTCATCTCTGAAATTGACCATTTAAAATTTATAAGAATATAACTGAATTGGTTTTATGAATTTTTTAGACCACATGGCAGCTGCACTCTATTTACTATCTCTCTAGTTGAGTTGCTAAGTAATCTACTATAACTGTGATAGTTTCTACTCCATTGTACTCCAAATGGGAGGCAGTTCCTTCTTTATTCATTGTTACTGCACTACAATCTGTCATTGGTATATTTGGCAGAAAGCTGAAAATAGTTTCAATAAAATGAAACAGTTTTTGGAAACACATAATGCATGTTAGAGTCTTTATATTGTAATAACAACTTGCTATAAATAAGAACACAAATGAAAGCGTATTTGGCATAATATTTATGGGTTTTGTATTTAGCACAAAATTATTTTACTGAAAGAATTTAATAATGATCTTCACTAACAGTCAAAACATTAATACCAGGAATGTAGATTCATGCCATTTACAGTAAGTGTAATTATGTCAAGAGTATCAAAATGATCTTTGGTTATACGAAGTTTCTCTGTCTGCTGTACACTAGCCATCCTTCTAAATAATGATGCTTCTTCAGCACTTTGATATTCTAACCTTGCAGGATGTTTAGTTCCCCAGCTGTAACAAGGCTTTAACAAAATCAAACTGGTTTCACTACACTTGATAAATGGTTATAGACCTTACCTGGCCACCAGAAATGTATATAATGCGATCTGCATTCTTAACCGTAGAGAGGCGATGTGTCACCATGAGTGTCGTCCGTCCTTTGGATGCACGATCCAGAGCTGCCTGCACCTTAGCCTCATTGTGCATGTCCATGCTGATGTTGCCTCATCCAGAAGCAGAATATTTGGACATCGAACTAGGGCCCTGGCTATTGCAATGCGTTGCTTCTCTCCTCCTGACAACTGGGCACCCCTCACCACCATTGTATCATATCCCTGCCAAAGTAACAATACAATGTCTATGAGAGCTTGGAGGTTCTCACGTTTGTGTTGCTGAAGATTTGAGTCTTCTGGATTTGAGGCTATATTTTCAGTGCATAGTTCCAACATTTTGAAGGCACTGTGATCCTTAAAAACGTTGGGAAATACTCCACCAACAACGCAGCATCACATCCCAGAAGACTGGAATCTTCAATAAAACATGTAGTATTACACAACATATGTGTTAATGTATTTATACGAGGTTGCATTCAAAATTTTAGTGATATAGCATGAAGTTGATTTTCAAAGCGTGGAGTATATGATGGCTGACTGCATTCATCATACAATAATCAAAGAAATGATGTTTTAAACATCATGTAGTCTAACTAAGTGGGTATGTCAAAGAGGTGTTTTGGCTTCACCAGCAAAGCTATGACTATGCATTCTTGTTGCCTTGGTGCTTCAAATATCTGATTTTCCAATTTTATATTTTCAGGCTTACCTCAGGTAACTTTGAGATGAAGTCATGAGCATTGGCTTCTTGTGCTGCTGCTTCTATCTCCTGCTGTGTGGCGTCTTCCCGCCCATATCGAATGTTTTCTCTGATAGTTGTACTGAACAGAATGGGTTCTTGTCCCACAACACCAATGTGGCTCCGCAGCCAGCCCACATTGAGCCGTGAAATGTCTGCACCATCTAGTAGCACTTTTCCTTGAGATGGATCATACAGTCTCTGTACAAGTTGGAGTATGGTTGACTTGCCACATCCAGAACTGCCAACCAGAGCCACTGTCTCGCCGTTCTTCACTGTCAGATTGAGGTCCTGCAGCACCTGCAAGAAATAAGGGTGAGTTGAAAATAATACTCTCTTTGTAATGTTATATGTAACTTCTTATAAAAGTCATACTCGGGTGGTAAAAAAATTTAATGTAAGATTTTAGGTTGTCACAACCTTGACTATTGTTATACAGGTTGTGATGCCACATAGCTTGGTAGAGGGGGGACCAGCATTTCTGAGACACCTGCTGAGGGTAGAAGAGCATGTTCCACTGGATTTTTGGAACCTACCTTTCAAAGTTTTGCTATGGGCTGGACAGTCCGGGGATTGACTCCCGGTGGGGGTGAGATTTTCTGTGCTGTCCAGACCAGCCCCGAGGCTGACCCAGCCTCCTGTATAAGGGGTGCCTTTTTTTCCAGGAATAAAGCGGCCGAAGCGTGGTGCTGACCACCTACCTCCTTCTAGTGACAGCTTGCAAATGGGTTGGAGCTATACCTCTCTCTTCCCTCTGTGCCTGCATAGGCGTGTCATGGGGTGATCTTTGCCATTTACCTTTCAAAGTACATGTTTACATGTTACATGTTTCTGGTCTTTACCTAGATACAGTCATGTTTTATGTACATCCCTTAGAATCACACAGATCATAGAATTTTTGTGAACACCTGATCTTGCTGGATATTAGAGGTGAACTTCTCATGGTAACAAGACATCTCACAAATAAACATAACTTACTTTAACCTCTGGTCTTGCAGGGTACTCGAAGTGAACGCCTTTTAACTGAATGTCACCTTGTAGCCCTGCTGGTTTGTGTCCAGTCTGACTTAGACTGTCAATCTTTGGTACACGATCCAACACTGCAAAGACAGCAGCTGCTGAGCCCCTTGCAATGGCGAATGCTTCAAGATGAGGGGATGCCAGTCCCATGTTCATTGCTCCAGAGACCACTCCCCACATAACCTGTTACGAAACATGACGTTAAAGTAATGAAATTCTAGTCTTGGTAAGTGTTGCCTCCTTAAGAAGCGTAAATACATTTTGCTAATTTATGTTGTGAATTCTTAACCGTTAGTAGCCTGAAATTGATCTAAATATTATTTAGAAATTTAGTTCCTACCTCACATAAATCAGCGTATTTGTCCATTACCAAGCCAACCAGTTAATTCTGGTTAGGGAGATAACTGCCATTTTATTATAAGACTCACAGAAATAGGATACATGGGCAAAATTCAATGTCTTTTGATGTTAAAGCAGGTGGTACATGTAGTAACCAGTTTGTTTTAAAGGGATGAACATAACCAGTATTAGCCACACTCATACTACATAATATGTTTACACACAGCATATTATTAATGCTTATGTTTGGAATCTGAACACTGCAGCAGCAAACAGACACCAAGTTCCAAGCAAAATAAGGGAGGAAAGTGGTGATGTAAGCCATGAACCTAGTCTCAGGCAGTGAATTTTTCTTGTGCAGCCAGCCATGTTTAGTTCATGCCCAACATTACAGAGTTTGTCTGTGTTTTATTTATCATGGGCTGATCTGATCAGTGATGCTTCCAGAGAGTGTTTATATACCCAGTATTCTCTCAGAGCTTGCATCCTGCTTCAGGCCTGGACACTTAACTCAGAACATACACTGACTGTATCAATACGTAGCTATATCAACCCGTGATGATGAAGACAAAGATAATCTCAGAAATGGTGGATGTGGGCCTTGCAAGTGATCACCTCAGAATACCTCAACGCATACAGTTGTCATGACAGCTTCAAATCATAACTTAGTTTTACTTTTCTCATAAAAATGTCAGGTCCAACGTTATGAATGTATTGTTCATGGAAACTGTAATGAATGGAATCCTGATACTTGGGGATAATATATAACATTGTGAAATAATAAGCATGTAATCAAAATTTTAATTTGTTCAAACAGGATATGACTTTTTAATTCCAAATCTTTGTCTTACATATGAATTGAAAATACACTAATTTTATGTTACATCTATTATGTTTCCAGTTGAAAATTGGATTAAAAATTGTACATGAACCCCTTCTGTGATATAAAAGGACATCTCACTTCGTCCTTCTGGACAATACTTGTGTTTGGGAATATCAGCGAACGAAGTGTTTGTTATTTTTCAACGTTTCTATCCAAGTAAATTTTGCTTTTCAACAGTAGAAATTTTATGTTGCCATGGAATCTTATTAAATGAGGAGGGTGGTTTAAACATTAATCCAAGTTGGAAAAAGTTAATAAAACAATAGAATCCACACTGACGAGAAAGTCACTCTTTTACTTACAATGATGAGAATACCTGGTGTGTATTTGTAATCCCCTTTCTCTCTTGATTCCAAGATAAGTGTTACACCATACCAGTATGCAATAGCATAAGTGCTGTAGATGATAAACCACATGATGCCAGCTCCCAAACCGGAGAATATGCCTCGTTTGATACCTGTAGCTTTGGCTGTATTCAGTTTTTCTGCATATCTGTAAACATAATCTTAATATTCAGACTCAAGTACATTCTCGGTCAAGAGAGCACAGAAATTTGTATTTCAACATTACTGATATTGCTGAATGCCATCCAATATATTTATATGCACACAGGTGTCTTGCAAAGAGGCATAGTTCAAATCAAGTCCAAAAGCAAAGAGATACTGTTTTGGTATAGAAAATTCTTTGGCTTGTTGAAGATAAATTGGAATGAGACTTGTAAGCATTATAAGATCCCAACAAACTGGTTCATGGATGTAGGTGGAACAAATTATGAATCAGTTTTCAAATAAGCATATGATTATGAGGCAGCTGGGATAGCGTAGTTGGTATAGCGACTTTCTATGGGCTGGATTGTCTGGGGATTGAATCCCAGTGGAGGCAAGGTTTTCCGTGTCATTCAGACGAGCCCCGAGGCCCACCCAGTCTTCTGCACTGTGGGTACCAGGTTTTTCCTGGGGGTAAAGTAGCCAGAGTGTGGTGCTGACCCCACCTCCTTCTAGTGCCAGGTTGCAAATTGGTAGAAGCCACACCTCCGTCTCTTCTGTCTGCCTCCATAGGCATGTCATGGGATGACCTTTACCTTTACATGATTATGAAGACAATAGAAAGAATGGATAATATATACATTCAACAGTTATCAACTGTAAATATCCAAACTTCATTTTGACCTAGGAAAAACAGCTAACAATGTACACTCCAGTGTACCATATTTTCTGTTATAGCCATGCCTTTGTCGGATATAAATAACAGAATGTTTGTAACACTGAGATGAAAAGTGCACAATAATTCTTACCTGACAACTTCCTTATCCTCGCCTCCAAAAGCTACCACTGTTTGCACAGAACTCACCACCTCTTCCGCAACTGCACCTGCATCACCATATGACTGTAACTCCTGTGTTGTCAGTGAACTTTGGACCTGAACAAAGTAGAGTAAAGTTAGATGATATATGCTTCTGTAGCTTCTTTCTGAAAAATGAATTTGTCCTTTCATATTGTTTAATCTTAAAAATAAAATGATCCTTCACAGAGATAAAAATCCTGATTTTATTTATACTAAAAATTGTCAATATTTTAGGTAATTCCATCATTGCATAGTCAATATAGTGACTGGACTATGGGCTGGAACTCTGGGGACTTGTAGTTTGATTCCTGGCAGGGGCAAGAGATTTTTCTCTTTTCAAAAAACGTCCAGACCGGCTCTGGGGTGTGCCCAGCCTTCTATACAGCAGGTACCGGGGTCAAGGGGATTTTTGCTGGGTTCGTGCCCCGGTCGGGTCATCGCCGTGTGGGGATGGCATCGGCCCGGGCCGAGCAGGGCTTTGGATGATTCCGGGCTTGGTTGGGTCATCATCGAGGGATGATGGCTCTAACCTGGTTCCGGATATCTACCCCAGGGGTGATGGCTGCGTTATATAGCCTCTCCTCACCCAAGACCGTTTGTGCATGGTGGAAAGAGCCATAACCTACGAGAGGTGACCCTGTTTTGTGCAGAACACAGCGGATCTAAAGGAGTAAACCTTGAAAAACAATCCCCAATCCTACGGTGTGAGTGCCTTGCCCATGGGATGAATGGCAGTGGGTTAGTCTGTCATAAACGGCGCCCTCTGGGATATCAGGCGACCTCCCATTTGTAATATAGCCTTCCAGGCATGGGGGCTCTGCTTGGTGGACTGTATGCACTCCCCCTTAAGATTCAAACAGAATTTGAGGAGCGCTCCTTGACTGGGGACTCCGACAAGGATTCTAGGGGGAGCTCCAATAATGGGGACCTCCCGCGCCCGGAGGCTCCGCAAGGGGCAACTGGGCAGAATTCGAATTCGCCCGAGATGAGTGAAACTCCTGCTAGTCGGGGGAACGCCTGCTTTCGGGTGTGTTGTGGGAGAGCTTCTTAACTGGTGACTCCGAGAGATATGAATGAATGAATAAATCAATGGCACTGGAAACAGAACATTGCCTCTTATAGGAGCTGCCCAAAGGCTCCTACGGATGTCCAAGGGCTTATCTGGCTGACATATGGCTCTGGGACAGAATGGGGGACTGAGGCTGTGTGGGTAAAGAGATATGGAAAAGAAGGCTCTGGAAAGGGGCACCTCTCTCCATACGGGCCCCGTCGGGGAACGTGGAGGGATGCTCCTTTACCGGGGACTTAGAAAGGTGAGTTTTTATTTTTATTAGGAGACCTTTTTTTGGGGGGGGGGGACTTTGAAAACCATGTAAAAGAAGGCTCTGGTGACGGGCATCTCTCTCCATGGGGGCCTGTGGGGGACCTTGGAGGGGGGGACTTCTTCACCGGGGACTTTGAGTGACAGGTAAAAGAAGGCTCTGGAAACAGAGCGTCTCTTTGCATGGGGCTCTGAGAGGGGAACGTGGGGGGAGGGCTCCTTTACTGGGGACTTTGAAAGATATGTAAAAGAAGGCTCTGGTGATGGGCATCCCTCTCCATGGGGGCCCCGTTGGGGGAACTTAGAGGGGGGATTTTTTCACTGGGGACTTTGAGAGACAGGTAAAAGAAGACTCTGGAAATGGAGCGTCTCTTTGCATGGGGCTCTGAGAAGGGAACGTGGGGGGAGGGCTCCCTTATTGGGGACTTTGAAAGATATGTAAAAGAAGGTCTGGTGATGGGCATCTCTCTCCATAGGGGCCCCGTTGGGGGAACTTGGAGGAGGGACTTCTTCACCGGGGACTTTGAGAGACAGGTGAAAGAAGGCTCTGGAGAAGGAGCATCTCTTTCTGTGGGAGCTCTGAGAGGGGAACCTGGAAGAGGGGCTCCTTTTCTGGGGACTAATAAAGATATGTAAAAGAAGGCTCTGGAAATGGAACATCTTTCTCTATGTAGGGGCTTTGTAAGGGGAACCTGGAGGGGGGGGGGGTGTATCTTCACTGGAGTCTCTGAGAGACATGTCAGGGAAGGCTTTGGAAGGGGAGCATCTCTGTCTTTACAGAGGCTCCGTGAGGGGAACTTGGAGGGAGGGCTCCCATACTGAGGACTCCAAGACATATGTAATAGAAGGCTCTGGAAAAGGAGCATTTATTTTTACAGGGGCTCCATAAGGAGAACCGAAAGGTATTTAGAAAGGGAGGGCTCGTCCAATATGTTTATTGAGCCGGAACCTGTACTTGATATGCTTTTCTGTTATGTATAACTTAGAGGGTTCGTGGCCTTATGTTGGGCCACAGGACTCTAAGAAAGTCTTTGCATTTTGGGGGGCACAAAGGGCCTGTTAAAAAGGCCTACGTGCATCGGGCCTCTAGGGGCTCGAACCCATTAGATATTCTATTCTATTCTATTCTTTTAAACAGCAGGTACCAAGAGCTCTTTCACCAGGGGTAAAGTGAGCAGGCCGAGAAGCTGACCAGTCACCCTAACTATTGCCAAGGTTAACAAAGACTGGAGCAATACCTGCAATTCTCCATATGCTTTAATGGAATGCACAGGGCACTTTGTGTTTACAGCAGTACTGAAAGATACAGCCCATGTGATAGGTGCAGTCCTTGATACTTTGACTGTTCACACAGGAAACAAAGTCTTACTTACATATCATGTATTTTCTATGACATATAAGTTGCGATCTCAACACGAACTAAAATATTATAAAATAGATAAGGTATTTTACATGGCAAGTTTTTTTAATAACTTATTGCCTGTACATGAGCCAAAACATGTAGCACAATAAGAGCAATACATGACAAGTAGTGTGATTGATGGTTGTTTTTCCTATACGTATGTATCTTTCTCACAGTGGGATGTTCCACTTGAAAATAAAAATATGATGTCATTTAATTTCTCTGTGTGCATGTCTGGTAGTGGGGTTCCATGCTGAGCTAAGTTTGAAGCTTTCTTCCATAGTTAAATTATTCAGATATGGCATATTTCTGTTGCTTCTTGAACAGATCAGTCTATGTAACCTGATGTTCTGGCTGATACCTCATTATCTTCCAAGATTAAATGTGTTTTAAGTATGTACCTTTGCTGCTATTGATTGTGCCACAATGATTATTGGAGCACAGCTAAGTACAACAAGTGTCAGTTTCCAGCCATTTAAGAAGGACATTATAATTGCAGCAACAAATGTAGTAATGAAGTATAAAGAGATGCTCATCTTCTCACCAATTCCTTCTTGCATCTTGTCCAGATCCCTGTAAAAGTAAACAGCAATTCATAAACCAAGTTTCTCTACCACTTATGTTAGTTTAGCTTAGTTTAGTTTAGTTTAGTTAAGTTTACTCTTTCATCCACTTAGACACACATCTGACACTGGACAGATCATTTAAATTTACAATTTATATATTATAAAAACATAACTTATAAATACATAGACAACAACCGAATGTAATATAATGAGTAGCAATAAAACACTGTAAGTAGTGAGACCAATACATACAACATGTGGAACTTGCATACTAATATCATCCAAATATAATCAGTATGACATATAGTCATCCACTGAATAAAATGCATGTTGCAACAGAAAGGATCTCAACTCCTGTTTAAAAGATTTGTTCTTGTGGAATTTTTTTATGTTATCAGGCACCTAATTATGCAGTCTTGTCCTGAAAAGATCCACATTACACAACTGAACATGGAGATCCAATTTTTTTTTTTTTTCTTATTTATAGTTATGAGTTTGTACATTTTGCTCCAGAGTTTCTTTGTACTTTCTAGTATAACACACTATTTAAATTTTGTATATACAAGCTACTGGCAGGATGTTAAAAACCTTAAATAACTGCCTACAGGACAGTTGTTTACTGACACCACTAATTATTTGCCAAACCCTTTTTTGTAATTTAAATATGCTTTTACTTTCATTATCCCTACAAAAATTATACCATACCTCAGAAGTCATGAAATTTCGCATAATAAATACATTTTATAATGTGAGGGCTCATTACAGGCATGCTGCATACTCGTATGTAACAACAAAGTGCAACAATTGTGTGGAATTCATATTTATCCCTGATACAATCATGGGCAGCACATAGACAAACAAATTTTATGAATTTTTATGTTGAGAAGTTTTATTCAAGTAGAAGCCTAATATAATATTGTGGAAGCACTTTAGCATAGTATGATTGTCGTAACTTCAGTAAGCTGGTGCTGTTTTCTCACTAAATACAAATCAGAAAAAGGAAGTATTTTACATGAACTGTATTTTTTAATAAGATAAATATATTATGTTATTTTTAGGAATTTTCCATATTGGAGAAAATTGAGGAGTGGTTTTGTGTACAGTAATTGATATGATAGATATGATTTTAATGGCAGGTCGCAAGGGCAGTTGGACACTAAAAGATAATGACCATATAATGTTACAGTGTTCTTACACTACGTGTAAATTAATTGGTAATTTGCTGTTATAAAAATGTAACTAAATCAAAATCACTTAAGAAGTGGACCAACTGTAACATTTATTTACAGCGACCCTGTTTATTTACCAGAAATGTGGCAGAAAGTTTGTTTAAATACAGTTCAGAATAGTCCTATGTAGGTTACAGAGTTACATGTTTTGTACTCTTTTTATTTACCCTTGATAATACTGGTACATACCGAATAAGAAGCTGGGTGGGCCCCACAGCTGCTCTGGACATTTTGGAAGACAGAAATGTCTCTTCCACCTACAGGGATTCGCACCCCAGATCATCCAGCCAGTAGGCATGTAGCCTATCACTATACTGACTACAATATCCCAACTCCCATACCCTTGATAATAAAGCAATAACATACACATGACATGTAATGGGAGCCAAATAATTCAGAATTACCCAGTGAACATATGACAGAATATTCTCATACATGCACTTGACATCATGAGAAAACTGAAAAGCACTAGCTTCAGGGCTATTAATAGAGGTTTCAATATTGGGAATTAAAAGAAGTTTTATTACATGATACACTGAACAGCTTTTCACTTACTCTGTAAGTTTGCTGGCAAAGGTGGCTGTCTTGGTAGTGTCATGCCATGTCATATCTTGGCGTAGCACTGCTAGTAGGAATAATTTCCTCACCCTACAAATCTGAAATTATTGAAATCTTTGTATTATGGTGTGGAGAAACTCTGTTACCTGGTTAACACACAATTTTCTTATTCCCCAGCTCAAAATTTCGCGTCATATGGATGGCCCCATTGGAAGTAAGAGGACATACTCATAGGACCACAAAAATGGGGCTGTCCTGACTCATTCTATGTAGCTGCAGACACAGCAGGTCCCTGCAGCCAAGCAACTTACAAGCTCCAAACTGTACTGCTAAAATTATCAGTATTTACATGTGGGATATTTTCTGTCACTTGGTTTATTTCCTGATTCGAAAATCAGTCAGTATTCTGCAAATGCATTGCATACTGTCTACTCATCCAACACAGACTACTTCTTGGAAGCTAATGCACTGTTATAAAAATATAATTAAACCACAAAATGACAACAGGGGATTGGCATTCTTATGGGGATGTTGCTGAAGATTCAGTTCTCCTGTGATGTTACACTGTATTGACTGGTAAATAGGAGGTAACTAAAGAATACATGACTCTTATCAGTCAACAAAGCATAACTCCCCAGAAGGTTGGATTCTCAAAATGATTACAGATTTATAACAGGATTCATGCAGAATGATGTACGAACAGAATGTTTCTTTCATAGTTCTCACCAGACATATGCAGATGTGAAGGTTCAGTGTGTGTCTTTGATGTGTGACAATAGATTAATTAATTATTTCATTCCAACTAATGCACTACACTGTTTTAGTGTTTTCTGTCCCTACATATGTTTCGGTACTTCCTGTGCCATCATCAGGGGTGCCGTCGAGAGTTCACAATCCTCAATGCATCCAATTCACTTTCACAACATATAATTTTTTGTAAGTCACTATCACTGAAAAGCACTTATCTTCTTCTTCGTAGTGGTTAGTTTATCTTCTTTGATGTTACTAAAAATGAATTATTAAGATTTTGATTTGAAAATATCGTAGTATAAAGTACACAATACACCACAGGACGGTCAACAACATAGCATAAGGACAGGATCAAATATTGATCGCGCAACTAATATACATAGCCAGTTGTCGAAAACAATTTTAATAACTTTTAGTATCTTATACTATGACTATCTTCAAATCAAAATCTTAATGATTCATTTTTAATAACATCAGAGAAGATAAACTAACCACTACGAACAAGAAGATAAGTGCTGTTCAGTGATAGTTACTTACAAAAAATTATATGTTGTGAAAGTTTATTGGATGCATTGGAGATTGTGAACTCTCGACGGCACCCCTGATGATGGCACAGGAAGTGCCGAAACATATTAGGGACAGAAAACACTAACACAGTGTAGTGCATTACTTGGAATGAAATAATTAATTCATTACTGAAATGCATGGTATATATAATATAAAGTGTGACAATAGAGTTTTTAAATTTGAAAGGAAAACATTTCATGCCCTATTGTGATTTCTGTTATCAAGAAAAAAATGTGCTTTATACTACAGAGTAGATCGTCAGTGTTAGTAAACACAATGAGTTTCAGAAAATGTCAGTAGGACAATAGAACTTAAATTTAAATTAAAACAAGAAATGAAAAATAAAGGGAGCGGGGAGGACAGGCTACCACAGTTTAATTTAGTTGACAGTTATAAGGGGTACCTAAAGGAAGGAGTGAAGAGTGTCTCAAAATTTATGTATACAACAAAGAATGTATATATATTATAAATTTGTCTGAAGAACTCTCCAAAGTATCTTCAAGTCTTTATTACCTGCTTCTGTGCTGCAAAGTTCAGTACCGCAATACTAGAGGCTCCAATAACAAACTGCACTACACTAACTATAGTGCTGCTGATTCCAAATGCTTTTGCATCCTCTAGCATAGCATTATTTCTTTCTTCATAATTACCATTAATCCTGAAATGAACATAAATTCAAAGTGAATGCATTGCCATTGTATTCTGTGCCAAGATCTTTATCGTCAACCTAAAAACACCTGTCATAAATAAGCAATATGAATTTATCTTTTTCACTCCCCAACAGGTTTCAAACTTGTTTGTTCATCATCAGAGTCATGTCTTACGAAGATAGGCATTGTGCTTATAACGTAACACTGAGGTGCGTTCACATTACCATTTAATCTTCTCTACAACTTTTGTCTGAAACATTTCTTATTCTAAGACGAATTGAGTGAGATATTATCGTAAATATCCATAAGTCTTCATGTAAAGCACCCATTATTCTTGTCAAATTTTAATGAAGCTTGAATTTTGTCGACAGATTTTCGAAAAATACTCAAACATCAAATTTTATGAAAATCTGTCAAGTGGGAGCCGAGTTGTTGCATGCAGACGGACGGACATGACGAAGCTCATAGTCACTTTTTGCAGTTTTGCAAACGCGACTAAAATTGAAACACGAATTACATGTACTGTGCAAGTATTATATGTAATACACTATAAATGAATCTTCAAGATTAGAAACCTTATTTGTTTATTTAATATCTTACATGATTTTTCTACACACCGAAAATTAACAGTTAACATTTTATTTATTTATTTATTTAAGTTGGTCGGTTTCTTATATGATGCAAGGTAAAACTTCTGCTTAAAATGTTTTCTTTTATAAGTAAACTGTCTTGTCAGACAAGAGAGACTAAACGCTCAGACCATACAGTGTCTAGTACAGCAGCATTCCTAGAAACTTTCACGGAGGATACTTTATTGTACTTGCTGAATTATCAATTTTTTTGAAACATTTAAATATGAACCAAAAGCACTTACAAAAAGACTTCAGTATTCCATGAAGTAAAAGAAATATTAACCCTTAATCAATGTTATATTACTAGTTAGTGTCCTTAAATATCACTAAAGATTACTAGAAAGTTCATATTAACATGTTATTTATTCAGAACTCTATATTCTTAAACTTCCTGCCTAAAAAGTAAGGATTAATGCATATAATAAATTCAAACGTTAACATAGTGCCATGTGTTCAGAGTATTAGCAATTTCAGTGTCTCATTTGAGAGTCTGTGAAACATTCCGGAAGGTTTAATAATGTTCAAATGGAGGACAGTCCTGCATAAGAGGTGCAGATTTTTAGTAACGTAACAGTGGCTAAATGGTTGTTCAGTTCACTGTCCTAAATGTTAACCAACAGGCTTCATTTGGGAGTTTGGATGAAGACAAAAAACGTCATTCCAGACTTGTCTGAACAAAATTTGAGGTTACATAATTATTATCGCGAATATTTATATGGACTTTATCCATTTTCACTATATAACACCACAAAAAGTTTCAGAAACATCTGTTTCCTTCTTCAGGTGAAAAAGGTGGAAAAAGCTCAAATAAATATTCGTGATGATAATCACGTTAAACTGTTGTCAAAAAATGTACATGATTCAAGTAAGGTTATGTCTTTCCTTTACTCTTTACAGTGAACTCCAGACCAAGCTGACTGGCTTGCATGTGTGATAGCACATAACCCAACACTCAGTTCCTTATTTTGTTACACCTGCTTCCCTTCTTCTTTCCCTCCAAACATAGTGGCTGTTCTTTAGATGACAACTGCAGTTTGTGCCAGAATGCTGCATGGGCTTTAAACAGCACTGTGGCTGAAACTCAAAGCAAATCTTGTGCATTAAGCACTGGATGTGAAAACATATGGACAGTGTTTACAGATGTTTTATTATGCCATAACCATACTTGGTGTGAATGCTGCTGTGTATTTTAGAAAAATGCATATCCTGCAACATATACAGGAAGTATTCTGACTTAAAACGCCATGCAATATTCAAATAAAAGAAATTAATTTAATGTTGCACTAGATGTGCTGATTTTGTTTGTAACTTACAATTGTCTTCCTCCACCAAATAGGCAGAGTATTGTTGTTGGTGTTGAAGTAATATTGTCCTTAGCACGATCCACCATCAGTGTCGTAAATTCACCATACAGAATGATGATGAGAGGTAAACCAATCCCTGAGATAATGCTTAGCACCAGGCCCAAGAAAACGAGGAATAGCTCCAAACGTGTAGCATACCGAAACTAGAAAAATGTGTACCAGAAGAAACTTTGTTTTATAGCAAAGTCATTTGTTTCAATGTATAGTGTGTTGTGTTTTTTTACTCAGAAGGAACGGAATTATTATGTGAAGCCATGGTTGAAAAGTTGTCGGATCCTTGAATGCCTAGCCAAATTGAAGTGTGAAAATCACAAAAGCTGAAATCACACTTTAAAACTTAGGGACAAGAAGTAGGAGTTTCTCTAAACTGAAAAGTTTCTTACTTTGAGTTCAGCCAGGTGAAATGTCAAAAATAGATTTTAAACTAAGACTTTGGCCTGTGGTAACATGCTGGTTGGCTAGGCTGATCAGGGGAAGTAAAACACGTGTGGAAAGTAAGTGGGATGATAATGACAAAGGAAAAACGAAGTGCAGAATAAAGCCAGACCAATCACCTCTCTTTCCATCACAGATCTCACAGTCTTCACTATAGATACACCCAGGCATCCACAATGTGACGACATCTAGTGGTCTGTAGTAAGCCATGGCCTAGAAGATTGTCTGTAATATCTCAGCATTTAAATAATATGCACACCTAGCACCTAGAAATTTTTTGCCCGATGCTTTGATTACAAAATTTTTCTGGCTCCACTTGCAGCTTTGATGAATGTCATGTTGCTACATATGCTATTTGAATTAAAAGCTGTCCTCTTATAATAATCTGCTTACCAGTCTGTGGAAAGCGACAGGTTTATATTCTTGATCATTATCTTTTCTCTGCTCTTTATGTCCAGTTTTTGATACCCCATACTGTCTGAAAAGTAACACAAAATGGATTTGTTACTAAATGGAAACAAATGATATTTTCACAAAGAAATTTTCCATTTTTATTTTCATTGTTTTTGATTATCATTATTTAGATCAATCCCTTCACTCTTAAGAGTGTTGTGTAATGGTTAAGAATGCATGGCTCTCTACCTCCATTCCCCCATGTGCCTTTATGACATGGTGGTTAATTAAGCACAGGGAAAACTTTACCTTTACCTTTCACTCATATGGATGGGACAGTGTGATGTCACAAAAGCGTGGGCTGTGCTAGAGATGGAGCTGTTCCGACCAAGAGAATGCCATAACAGTCATAGACTGTTCACAGAAATTCTGTAATAACGTCTTAGATTTACATTTCCAAACTTGTAATTCACGTATCACTTCCAGTCTGCAAGTCCCATAATTAATTATAAACATTACATTTCTGAAATTTTGTCTTAAACTTGGTAAACTGGTTTGGATATGCTGATGTCTAGGATCGGCAACATGCCAACAATGTTCCAAATAATTATCTCATACACTGTATGTCTATCACATTGCATATGTTTCAATTTACAGAGCTCTGACTTATCATACAGTAGTGGCCAAACATACTGTGCCAGTCACGGTGAGCGTATAACATTTGCTAATAGAAAACTAGTGGCTGGTTTTCCTTCCATTATCTACATGATTAAAGATTAAACCGGCAGCACATGATGTAAATGAGAAAATTACATCGTGTTTAAAAATTAACCAAATGAGACAATGTTCCTTTTCGACTCCTAATTTTGTAACATTATCAGTGACTAGGTGCCTTAATTACAGCTTTACATCCATCAGGTATTTTTCAGTGTGCAGATTCATGGTACAGTACGCAAATTATTGTGTCCGCAGTGCTGTCTTTCTTTTTGTAGAGTTTTTATTTGAAGTTCTATTACTTGTAACTTGCCAACATTTCTGGATTGTGTTTAGATATGGACTATTTCCGGGCCATGCTACAAGCTTACTGTCAGATATGTGGAGACAGTTTATCACCTGTAAGATGTTGTTCAAGAATTTCTGTATTTTCATCCAAAACTGTGAAGAATTTATTGATAATCCATTGTGTACTTACAGATGTGTCTGTGTGACACTGGGCACAGTATTCTCATGCATCAATACTAGCTTCACTATTACAGGCACTCAGGTTTAAGATCATGTTGGAGTATTTGTTGTGTGTGTGTCATGAGGGGAGTGTATTATCTCATTTAATGGCAACATGTATCTCAGAAACCAAATGTCTGAGGACATAGCACTCACATGTTTTATTTCCAACTACTACACAAAGTTAGTTTTTATGATCCTGCATGTTTTGGCTACAGTAGGTAGCCGAAATATGTAGGAGCCTTGAAGGCTTATTGTACAACCCTATGAGGAAGATGATGAGGTTTTTTACTAATGCCTGTTTCTCCTACTTAGAAACTCTGTACATAACAGCCCAAGTTTTGTAAATGTAGGATAACACAGTCATGTTAGGCTTATCTGGTGTTTGGGTTATTGTGTCAAGAACAGCTGAACTGACAATCACCTTCACAGCAAAGATGGAATTCAGAAATCAGATCCTGGTCATATATTAGGTCGAAGCCTGATCCAATCTTGATAGGCTGAATAAATTGACCTCTGAATTGCTAATTATGTGTTACAGATGTAGTTGACATACAGTGTGCAGCCAGTTGATCTTTGTATTATGTAATACATTTTTGTATTGTTCTCAGGATACTCGTGTTGTATGGACTGACTCAGCAAGTTGGCTCAATCAGGTACAACTCTGACTTGGAAGGTGCCAGGTTTGAATGTTGGCCAGAACACTGGGTATCCTGGCTGAAGTTTTACATGGGTTCCTCAGACCCTACAGGTAGTTTCCATGACATTACCTCAAATTAGGACATGACTGTTTCCTTTCACAACCTTATCAGTTCATGATTTACTATCATAAAATCATTCAATTCTATATAATTTTGACAGTTACTGACGCCACTGTTAAATTAATTAGAAGAAATGAATAGCAGTACATAAACTAATAATAAATAGGCCCAGGACTAAATTAACTGCAATGGCACTTTATGATGTTGCAAGTGGAGTCACTTTTGCTGCCTATGTTTGAGTGTCTGTTAATTTCACTGGTTATTTTGTGTTTGAAATCAAAAATATGGATTGCTGTCTGGATATTATTCATTTCTTAAAAGATTCTTCTTTTTTTAAAGTGTTATGAGAATTAAACTAAATATAATGGATATCTAATACAAGGATATTATTTTATTTGACAACTGACACCACTCTTCACTTAGAATGTTTCACATGACACTAGGCAGTGTGGCATTCACCGTTATTCCAGTTTGCTGTGAGGCGGTATCAACGGGTTTTAGCCCTGTGTGTTGCAGTTTATATTATATTTCAACTCACCATATCTAAAGAAAGTGCTCAAATGTTTCCCTTCGCCTTGCAGATACACGTTACATCTAACAAACACATTGTTCATTGCACATCGAATTTAAGTGAACTGACGGGAAGTAACTAGCGACTGTTGTCAGATAAACTAATGTCCCTATGTTTAAGACCGTGGTCTTCCGTGATGTGATGCCATGAGCTTATAATGTTACATCCCAGAGGACTGTGGACATAATAGTATTGATTGCTGTGAGAACCATAAATCTCGGATTAGTACTTACACATTTAGAGACTTCCCTCCCTTTTTTGAATTTCCATGCATCTTCATGTGATGGAATGAAGTCCAGCTTATTAGGCTTCTCTTTTGATTTTAGATGCATTTTTCGGAACACAAATGTACAGGTTTGTTTGGCCTATAAAAAAAATACAGTCTCCATAAAAGTGGAAAAAAAATTGTAACATGGAACCAACCTGTATGGCACCGGCCCGGGAGACATTTGAAGTAAGAAAACGTCTTTTAACTCTTTCCCTGGTAACGCCGAAACAGCTGCGCCCGTTTCCTGACAAATTGTAAAATAAATCTTACCTCCACTTTCTTATTGCCAAGAATTGTTAGATTTAGTTCTTTTCTGGAATTAAACTAAATTTTGGCGATTGCGGACGCGTATTTTTACAGGAATGTTTTCCGGTCAACAACTTGCAGATGCCGGCACCAGCGGCGACTTCTTTCTAGTGTCCGGCTTACAGTCGGGCTTGTGGTGCACAATAACCCACTCAAATTTAAAAATTTGTGCCATGTGAAACACAACGCGTGGTGGAGATATCGTAGCCCTTTAGTGTTTTAGGATTTTTGAACTGTGGGCCCACCTCTTCAACTACAGGATTTCCAGTATAGGTCCTACCGACCCCGCTTCTTAATTGCTGTACTTCTTGTTGTTGTTGTTTTTTTTAATGGCTCGACAGCCCCTTGGGGGCCTAAGCCGCCTCATTTTTCGAGGCTTCACGATCATACACTTTAGACAGAACACACTCGGTAGGACTCCTCTGGACGGGAGACCAGCCCGACGCAGAGACCTCTACCTGACAACACACAACACTCACAAGAGACAGACATCCTCGGTGGGATTTGAACCCACAATCCCAGTAAGCAAGTGGCCGTAGACCCACGCCTTAGACCGCGCGGCCATTTGGGATCGGAATACTCGTGTGTGCCACGGCGAATGTTTGTGTGGCTGTCTTGTGGTTGTCCTGTCAGATGCAGAAGTTTTCTATATTTCTAGTGTTTTTTATTGGAGGAAAATAAAGCAGTTTCTCAATGCAGTGGTAAAAAACTAAATGGAACATTTGTGTATAATTTTAATGAACACAAACGTTAGGATTTTCCTAGTTTTCTCAATCGAAATATTTTATAGCGTTTTTTATCCGAATGATACTTCGTCCGTGGCAATGAACACGATGACATACCGCGATGAAAACAACACCCGTTCACTTATGAGGTGGAGTTCGAACCAGTGACCCAAATTACTGTTCGATTCCCGACAGGAGCAAGAAAGTTTCTCTTCCCCAAGGTGTCCAAATCGGCTGTGGGGCCTACCCAGTCTCCTTTTCAATAGATTCTGGGGGATTCTTTCCCGGAAGTAAAGTGGCCGTGGCATGAAGCTCACCATTCGTCTCCATCTATTTCCTTTGTGGATCTATCTCTGCACCTCCTGTATGCCTTCATGGCCTGCACAGTGACACCGTAACTATACTTCGTGTCTGCCATGTAACGATAGAGGCAACCTTGTTATGAATGACCCAGGCAAAGCTTTCGTGACTTTCATCGTTCTGTTTGCTAATCAGCATACAGTGACTTCACATTACGACTTTTATGCAGGGAAGTGTCCGTTCCGCGTAGCTGGCAACGTTATCGGTTATGCAGATGGCATGTGGCCCAATTGTGCATCACTGGAGGTCAGTGCGGTTGTCTTAAATTGCCCTCGATCATGCTTACAGTAACACCTTTTCAAGTGTAATTATTCCCTGTGACTAACGGACTGACTGCTTGGAACAGAGTTCTTTCCGAACATCGGTCGACTGGTCGACAGTCCCGCTTCTTTTTCGGAAAAGTCCTGTTTTGAACTTTCGTGTCCGAGATTTACTCTCCTTTTAATTTATTCGTGATTTTCCTCAGTCCTCCCAGGCAAATGCCGCAATATTCAAATATAATGATAAAATTTAAAAATTTATTACAATTATAGGGACACTTACTGTAATTATTTCAATAATTTTAAACATTTGAACAATTTGAAATCATAATAGATGAAAACAATTACAAATTAAGATTTAAATTGTAGTTTAATATAAATACGTATAGCTTTATATGATTATCCTCTTCATATGATTTGTTGCTGCAGCCTGAAGATGGCTTGACAAATACCAAGCCGAAACGTGTTGCTATATTTGTGATAACGAAATAATCTGTTCTATAAATAGCTGTAGCCGATCCCAGTGGCCGCGCGTTCTAAGGCGTGGGTCTGCTGCCGCTAGCTGCTTGGGATTGCGGGTTCGAATCCCGCCGAAAGCATGGATATCTGTCTCTTGTGAGTGTTGTGTGTTGTCAGGTAGAGGTCTCTGCGACGGGCTGGTCACTCGTCCAGAGGAGTCCTACCGGATGCGGTGTGTCTGAGTGTGATCGTGAAGCCTCGATAATGAGGAGGCCCTGGCCCACTATGGGCTGTTGCGCCACTGGGGAAAAAATAGCTGTATTGACGTCTTACTGCTGTTTGTTTACATTAAGCACAGCGGAATGCTGCACATTAAGTAAATAATTTAAGTGTTAAAACGAATGTGAGGTATGACCACTCAGTAATTTCGTTTCAGTTAATTAAAAACAAGCATTGATCCTACAAAAATGCAGCTATCAATAAAAGTTCAGACGGCAGTCTGGAGGTTGGATGTGGTTCGTATTCACAACAGTAGATAAGGGTGGAGAGTGTTGCTGTCATCGGGGCGAGGTTTTATTCCATTTTAACTTGCCATCACAACTGTGATATAGTACAATATACCGTCGATTATTCTTGCGCGGATTATCCGGTTGGCGGATTATCCGTTGACGACAATAAGTTGCTAATGACTGACGATGAAGGTAGGAAGTAACTTGATTTAGTGCCGAGTGCTCGAACATAATCATCAACACAAACAAAAATCCCGGACTGTTAACGTAAACAGCGTAAACGCTGTATGTGTTATGCATATAATAAATAATTTACAGTTTTATTTTTTATTCGTGACTCAATAAAATACATGTTTGGGATTATCCGTGTTTTAAAATTATCCGTACAACTCCCTCGCCGGCTTTACCCCGGATAACCGAGAGTACACTGTACCTCGTTAGGTACAGCGATCAATATTTACAACCCTTTAAAGAACAATGTTTACTACAGGCACCCTCTGATTTAATATTAAAAATTATGAATTTTTCCCATAGAGTTTATTACTTATTTCTTGTGATGCTCAGAACTAACCGTGCACGGTATCAACCGGCCGGTCTGTGGTCTCACTGCGTTAACTGAATGTGTTATGTCCTATACATTTTTATACAAGTTACAGTGTCAAGACAGCTTATCTTTATGAATAACATCGGACTGCCATAACAGAGCATTGCTTTGAGGAGAATGCGCACCGCGTCTGCGCATTAAATATGTTCATGAGATCTGCGCTCTTCTGGGATATTACACGGCATCGTGTGGTAATTGTTTACCGACGTTTCGGGACAACATATCGGTCCCATCTTCACGGGTCAAGAGTCCGAGTATCCGTTATCGTTGCTACTCGGAATCTGGTATGAGATCTGGGAGGAACTTCACTAATAATTGTAGGGTCGCCCTCGATTTTCGGTAGCAGGACGGGGCGGAGAGCGACCGGCTGTCTACACCACTGGCCGCAGTATAAGTTTTTCGCGATGAGGAGTACGGATAAGAGTTTAACTCCTCCGTCGATACTTCAGTATGGGTGATCGCTGGATGGCTGCGACTGCTTATTGGTGACATCTTATGGCACGAAATTGAAAATGGATTCCAAACAGGGCACAAGAACATGGATTGGATTTATGTGGCTCATAATAGTGATTAGTGATGTGCTGTTGTGAAGGCTGTAATGAACCTTGGATTCCCTAAAATTCTGCGAATTTGTTGTGTACCTGAGCAACTATTGGCTCCTCATGAACGACTGTACACCACTGACATAACCAACTCCTTGGAGCAGAGTCCTTCTTGAAAAGCTAATCATTCCTCAGCTACTCAAGAAAGTCCTCGCATTTTATGGTAGCCGAAGGTTTATCACCTGGTTCACAACAACCCGCCACTTTTTCCTATTCTGAGCCAGCTCAATCCAGTCCACGCCCTCCTAACCGATTCCTTTAAGACGACTTTAATATAATCCTCCCATCTACGCCTAAGTCTTCCATTTTGTCCCTGAACTTGAGGTTCCCCCACCAAAATCCTCTATGCACTTCTCATCTCACCCGTAGATACATGCCAAATGCCCCGACCAAGTCATTCTTCTTGATTTGATCACCGGAATAATATTTGTTGAGGGGTACATAATCATAGAACTCCTCACTGTGCAATTTCCTCCAGTTCCCTGTTACCTTGTATTGGTACACAGAAATCCAAATTTGATAACTGCTGGGCTCATTTTGTGCTTATGACTGTATATACTTCTCAGCACAACATATTACCTGTTTTTCGATAACTTGTATGATTAAGCTGGTTTAGACACTCGCTTAAGCTCAATACATAAACAAGGGTCAGTAATTTGTAACACAATTTCTCGTTATCTTATACGCTTCTTTGTTTGCATGGTGCTATGGAATATTTAAAAGTTTGTACTACCAATTACGCATTTGAAACAATGGTGTTGTTTCAAACGATAATAAGTGTTTACGAAACATATTCTGACGTTGTGGTTGATAAAAATTACGATAACTCTAGATAAAAATGCAAAATTAGGAAAACTGCTTTGGTGCGAAATTCAACACACGTATTTTTCCCCTCAAAACTGTGACATGATGCAAAATATTCGCGTCCAAATTTGGAACAATATACCAAAATTAATTAAAGGCTTATATTTCATGTATGTTATCATCATCATCATCATTATTAAATGTTTAAATCTTTATGACTGTGAGTGAAGTGATTGAAAATGACATTGCATTTACTTTTGATGTATTTAACGACGCTGTCACTATCTCAAATTTTCCCCCATATACTTATTTTCAACCGCGTATAGTCACCATGGCCCTGGAAAAAGTACCTCCTTAACTGGCAACTATTGTTGCGTGGGCCATTGTACCGAATTAAGTTCTATTGTTTTCTAAAATCTTGTGTATAAATGTTTGGTGCTGTTCTGGTATGTTAGCCAGTCTCTTTAATATATGACACCAGTCTATTCTGTACGTGTATGCAGTAAGCTCTTATGTATTGAATGCCTGAAATTATTATTTGCTCTATCATTACTATGTATGCGTGTCTAAAGTAGAGTTTGAATTACATGCGAACTGTTATTAAATAACGGATTTATGTAAAATCGCCGCGTACCCATTCCACCTCTATCAATCTGACATCCCTCAGCTGCTTTGGACGTAGGGGATGTGGTAGGCCTATCCTGTAAAGTTCACCCTAGAACAGGCCATGAAGGCCAAGAGAGGGAGTAGAGGTATAGCTTTACTCTTTCTTTAACCTCGGCGCAAGATGGGAGTGGGTGGTCAACGCCACGCCCCGGCCGCTTTACCTCCGGGAAAGAGACCCCGTAACCATTGAATAGGAGGCTGGGTGGGCCCCAGGGCCGTTCTGGACGGGTGCGGAAAATGTCCCCCCTCACCGGGATTCGATCCTCGGACCGTAGCGAGTCACGACTGCGCTATCCCGGCCCACTATCCGTGTGTTTTATGATTTTCTCGTTGTTAAGTCTTCTGTGTCTAGTACGCATTTGACGAAATTTTCTTCAAATCTTGTCAAGAGTGCGTTGGTATGCACGGAGTGTATGAAACGTTAGACCTAATATTGTTTATTGCTGTGGTTTATTAATTAGTGTATATGTTGCCGCTTACCTGCTGTGCCCATTTACAGTCTGCACCGTCTTTGTGGCCGTAACTGATTCCAATGCTGTTGTTTAGATCCCATAACGATAGTCGCCTGTTTTATGGTGTTTGTATTTATGACGTTAGGTAGTTTTGGAACTTCTTGCTTTATATTGTAAATTTATTGTCTAGTGTTGTAATGAGATTACTTACTTCAATTGGGTGAATTGTGACTGTGCGCTCCCCACGATTTCTAGACAGTGTTTGTACTCTGTGCTATATGTGAGGCAGAACAACTATCCATTAAACGGGGAATGTGAAGTGGGGATGGGCAAAGAGCAAAAATTGGACTGGTGTTTAACTGGTTTAGTTCAAGGCTTCGATAAACGGGGTAGTAAGTGGTAAGGAGCAAAAATTGGACTGGGTAAAAACTGGCTTAGTTCAAGGCTTCGATAAACGAGGTAGTAAGTGGTAAGGAGCAAAAATTGGACTGGGTTTTAACTGGTTCAGCTCAGGGCTTCGAACGTTTATTGGGAATGATTTTGTGTGTGTATTGCTTAGCCAGTGCCTTCTTTTTTGACCTTGTAGATATGTAAAACATGTAATTGTTTTATTATGTAAACAATTGTGCCAGTTGGTGTAAACAGTGTGTGATTTGAGGTAATGAGTCCACCGGGATTTTTTTTTCCCTGTCGGGGTTTTTCCCCTTTGATCCATTTTTGTACTGTTTAAATCCTTTCGTCCTTCATGTCACTTTACGTTCCACACTACCGTCCTTACAACAAACACAACACAAACATCCATGCCCCCGGTGGGATTCGAACCCACAATCCTAGTAAGCGAGCGGCCGCAGACCCACGCCTTAGACCGCACGGCCACTGGCATCGGCGGATTCGATCCCCGGACCGTTCAGCCCGTAGCGAGTCGCTATACCGACTGCGCTATCCCGGCCCATAATTAAAATAACGGTATAAAATATTTATGTCTCTGCTTGTGATTTGGGGGATAAAATCCCATGGCCCTTGCACCCTGAAATAAGTAAATCTGTATAAAAACATGCATCTGTGTACATTAAATGGAGGCATGTTGTTAACTGGCGACTGTTGTCAGCACCGTTTTACCGAATCACTTTCTGTGGTTGCCTAAGGACGTGTGTATGAACACTTACGCTGTACTGGGGTATTAAGTCTCTGTTATCATTACACGAGTCTCTTCTGCAAGTGTGTACGGCAAGCTCTTATGTACTGGGTGCCTGAAAGCATTACTTGCTCTATTGTTACCTTGTTTGCATGTTTAAAGCAGATTTAGAATTACGTACGAACTGGTACTATCAGATTTATGTATAGATTGAAGCTTACCTAATGAGGTGGGCGGGGCATGTAGCACGTATGGGGAGGGGAGGGTTGTATACAGGAATTTGGTGGGGAGACCTGAGGGAAGGAGACCACTTGGAAGACCCAGACGTAGATGGGAGGATAATATTAAAATGGATCTTCAAGAAGTGGGATGGGAGGGCGTGGACTGGATTGATATGGCTCAGGTAGGGACAGGTGGAGGGCTCTTGTGAACGCGGTAATGAACCTTCGGGTTCCGTATAACGCGGGAAATGTCTTGACTAACTGACGACCTGTTAGCTTCTCAGAAGGACTCTGCTCCATGGAGTTAGTTAGTTAGTTTTACGCCTACCTATTCAACTTATTTGTCTAGTGGGTGAATTTTTTCTCTATATTTGGTGGTCCGTGATATTATGAGGCCCAAAGATCTAGCTTAATTAGCTTATATGTAAATTCAGCAATTACCGGGCACAAGCCAGAAGGTTCAACGCCTGCCCCAACTTACTTTTCATACTGGCTAAGCATGTGGAGTAGAGGCCGTGCTGAGAAGCTAGCAGTCGCTTAGCAAAGCAGCTGTCTGGCATAGAACACCCCCAACCAAAACAGAATTAATACAGACGTGATTGGAATTTAAAAAAGAAGTATATGTATATATATACATGTATATATGTAGATTTTACGTAGTTGCAGATTGATCGTTTACTATACAAGAGGGTTGTTCATTTCGTGTTCAACAGTTGGCTACGTAATCGGATATTTATACGTGTGGGCCCCATGCTTTTTTCTGTGGGTGACAGTTGTGAAGTATAGTGTGTTAACTATTGAAAGATGTAGATATTTTAAGAGTAATACAAAACCTGCGGGCAGATATGTGGGTATTACTGGCCTGCTAGTTCATGTGTCCTATGTAACTAATTAAAATTTTTTTTTTTTTTGCTAAAAATTTCAGACGGGCCGAAGTAGGGACAAGCCTTCCGCACGTAGCCCTCGGGTCGCATGTTGGACATCCCTAAACTAATGTGAAACATCACTAATATATAACACGACTTTTCCATTATCACTGAACACAAACACTCGCAACGTTTCGAAAACAATCTGCTTTGGGCTTTAGGCGAAAACACCCTCTTAACTAAATTAAGTAGGGCCCCTCTTGCAAAACTAACAGTCGCTCAGGTAAATACCTGACTGGCCTACAACCATCTCCCACCGCTAAGTTAAATTTAATCAAATTTAAAAAAAAAGTGCATGTTACTCGTAGTTGTAACTATCGTATATTCTACGGAGGTGTGTGTTACAGAAAATTCGCTACTTGTAAAGACCATATACCATTTCAGGGCAGAATTGAGTGGCGCTAGTGATGAGATCTGCGCTCTTCTTGGATATTACGCGGCGTCGTATGGTAATTGTTTACGGACGTTTCGGGACGTGTCGGTCCCATCTTCACGGGTCAAGGGTCCGAGTAGGAAAGCTCTTGACTCTTGACCCGTGAAGATGGGACCGACCCGTTCTTCCGAAACGTCGGTAAACAGTTACCACACGACGCCGCGTAATATCCCAGAAGAGTGCAGATCTCATCAACATTGCGGCGGAAGCCTAAAATCAAGGTTGACGCTAGTGATGTTTAGAAAGACGCCATTTCGGTGTTGTTGCTAGATTAATGACTTGAAGCAGACAATCTTATTGATAGAAGTAATCTAGCGAATGGATCAAAGGTTTTAAATGACAGTGAGTTGAATAAGATGCAAATAATCCAAATGTAGATAACTTATCTGAAGTTTTAATCTGCTGACTTGTACAGTCCATTTACACGTCTTAAAGTACTGCATCCGTAACATACTCGTAGCAACAGCCTGACAACGCCAATACCGTACACCTATTGTTCAGTTAACCAACAAATGCACAAACATAAACTACTTTATAGTTTTTATTAATATCGATGCATCGGTGCACTTTTCACCAGACAACATTCAGCTTGTACCACTCCACATAACAGCTCACGTAACAACAGGCTTATAATCACCAGCATATACAATACCATGATTCTGTGCATCAAGTGACAACACTGCTATTTTAAATTTTGACTTTAACTTATACGATAAAATTATAAGTTACTATACAGTTTTACATATTTTACAAATTCAAATGTTTTATAACTTACTTCTAAGACAAGTGTGTTCTTCGGCACATTAAACATGCGATGTGAAGTGTAGTAGCTTGTAACCCCCTGAAGATGGTCTACGGACCGAAACACGTGTAGGGGAATGCATCGATATTAATAAACACTATAAAGTAGTTTATGTTTGTGCATTTGTTGGTTACTGAATACTAAGGGACAAATGCACGGTGAAAGCAATATAAAATTTATACCGTACACATATGTTAGTGTTCACAGGTTTGCACCACTTGCAGACCGGGTCTGGGGCCCACCCACCTTTCTATTCTTGGGGAAGAAGGCCTGAAGCAGTCGAAGCGTGACCCAAACAACTTATCTCTAACAAATATTGAGGAAAGGAATTTATGGAGCTATGCGTACACCCCCCATACGTCTTCTCGGCGTTGTGCCAAATTATCACACATCATGCCACACTCACATCGCTTTCGTTGCGGCTGAGAAAAATGGAGTACATAGAGGTACTCGAATGGAGTACGTATGTTTCCAACTGCGTTCTTTCCTCTCTTACATAAATAACTGCTCGCATATCTCAATTGATTTCTGTGTTCCAAGTCTCACGTTGGCTTGTGAGAAACTTACAGGTTGTCCTGAAAACCTTATACTACGAGTAGAAAAATGCACGTTGCGATAACAGTTCAGTCCGTCACACCTGTCCCTCTGCGAGCTGCGATAGTTCAGTTGGTATAGTGACTAGGCTACGAGCTGGACGACCGAGAAATTACCTTTCGATTTCCTCATCTACAGAGCGTCCACACTCCGAGGAGCCATTCCCCGGGGTAAAGCGGTTGGGGCGTGAAGCTGACCATTCGACTCCATCTAGCGCCAGTCTTCCATATGCTTTCATGGCGTGCACAGGGAAACCTTCATTTTATCTTTACGCCTGCCGTTGTTCGGACAGTAATAAAGCGGCTGCTATAAAATTATTCTTTCTAGTACCATTATATTTGTACCATTATATTCAGATTGTAACATTGTAGTGAACAAAGAACGAGTGAGTAGGAGCAGAGGTTCTAGTACTTCTCTGTTGCATAGGCTTTTTGTCCAACACATCGTTTTCTGTCAGAGACGCCCTAAGAAAAGGTGAAGTGAACTTGGAAGTCGAAACAGGCATTACCCCCTACGTCATGAAGCAAAAATTAAGAGGAAGAATGGACACTATTATTGATGTTGTTTTATTTTTGGGAAGAGTTTTTCTATTAAGTTTGGATCCTGTACATTGTATTTGTCGGTATAACCATACAGTTTCCCGTCCTTGGATTTTTCTAATTGTCAACTTACAAGTAACATTTTATGCTTAATTATGGGTATTTTATGATAAGTTTCTATCCTAAATATGTTACCTTGCTCCAATGGTTCATTACTTACAGTTGTAAAATAGGTAATTTTAAAGGCTGCCTTGTTATTATTTAAAATTCTACACTAGAGAGGCAATGTACTTATAAGCGTAACATTGAGGCGCGTTCGCGTAACCATTGTTGCCGTGGAAACGCAATAAGTATTACATATTCTGAGTGTGTGTCTGTAGCTTTAGTTATCCAGCATACAATGCGCATGCGTCGTATTATATTGTCTTTACCATATTTTTCCAAATTATCTCATAAACGGCACACTTTTAGGAAAAACGCTATTGAACATAAAATGCGTGTTTTGATTTTCTCTGCAACTTTTTGTCTAAATGTTACATGGGTCTTCATGTAAAGTACCCGCTATTCTTGTCATATTTTAATAAACCTTGGATTTTTTCGACAGCTTTTCCAAAAATACTCAAATATCAATTTTCATGAAAATCCGTCCAGTGGGAGCCGAGTTGTTCCATGCGGACCCGGGCGGACGGACAGACATGACGAAGCTTATAGTCGCTTTTCGCAATTTTGCGAACGCGTCTAGAGTGAATACGTATTACCTGAGCAAAAGTTACATATCTGTCGAAGTTATGTTGCAATATATTATTTCAGGACCCTTAAGTGACATTTACACCACAATCTGGAAGGTTGTTCTTCTGACTGGGAAATTATACATTACGACTTTGGGTTGGTCTCCAAATGAATTAAATTTATACGTTTCTGAAAAATCGGTCAAATGCTTCCAAAGTGGAAATGGAGGACGCACAGACAACAGACAGCTAACACACTGCATTATCAGTTAATTACTATTTAAACTTGACCTGTTAGAGTATATTCAAATTCCAACATTTACTAGTTGAGTCAAATTTTAACCAGAAGGCTGTGTCTGCTAAACACCGGGTTATCGCTGTTCAAACCCTTTATGTCTAGATCTACAAACAGTATTTCTATTCATCATCTACCCCAATCTACCACTGTAAAACTCCCTCCAAGCCTTATAAACCAAATATCTTTTTAAATATTACGATATAATCACTTCCTTAATTTATTGTATTTCCTTTAACTTTTAAATGTTTTCCATGCATTGAATTCTATTCTGTAATTTTCTAGAAAAAATCCGCTTTGTCCAATTCATTCAATAGATCGTCTCCTCCCTTCCAGAATTATATAATTATTTCACACTTCCCTCATAGGTTACATAAATATAAAAAATTCGACCTTATTCTCCTTACTTCTGTCAAGAGGTACCTGTGTTCTGCGTATTTAATTTTATCTGTATAACGTAATATATAAATACTCCTTTTCCCCTCATTTTTCAACATTAAATATTAAAAACATTATCTAGTTCTTCCCCTTCTTCATCTAGCTACCTCATAAAATTTAAGTTTCTATCTACAATAGAAGTATAGGCACAGCCCTGGTCGGTGGCGCATGGG
This sequence comes from Reticulitermes speratus, assembly GCA_021186555.1. Classification (NCBI taxonomy): domain Eukaryota; kingdom Metazoa; phylum Arthropoda; class Insecta; order Blattodea; family Rhinotermitidae; genus Reticulitermes; species Reticulitermes speratus. Next base: position 10,096,299 of record JAJKFL010000012.1, read on the forward strand.
GCGTGGAGGTAAATTAGGGTGTAGGGGTGACGGTGTACTTCTTTCCGTAACTATCCATATCATTACTGGCAACTGATATGCCCCTTCACTCTCTCGCATTTCGTTTCTTCCATATCAACTGAAATATCTGTAACTTTTCTACTAATTTGTCTTTAACCAGCAGTACTAAACCTCTATTACTCTGCATTTCACTGATTTTTTACTCTCTCGAATAATGTTCTTACTTCAGACCACTGTTACAATACATAAAATTTCAAGTTTTCACGGTGCTACTCGGTGTTTTCCCCCCATAACACTGGAGCCCATACACCGAACTGCATGGTGTCAGTACAGAAGACCACGACATAGCTTGTTAGAAATTTAACCTCTACTTGTGGTGTAGAAGAATATGGAACTTAGGATATATTTTTTTAACAATAAAAGTTTGTATGAAGTCCAAGGCCAGTGATTATATACGTGAACTGGACAGTCCTTTACCATGACAAAACACCGCGCTTGATGAGCACTTACCTGTAGAAAGTTGGGGAGTTTGGCGACCAACTACGACGGCCGAAGCACGTGCTGCTATAACACGAGTCTGTCTACATAAGCGAGCAGCTTATGGCGGGTTTACTTGTTGCACAAGAATATCCGATATCATGGTCTGCGCTTGCGTGTTGAATTTCATGACAGCAAGACATAAATTTTGTATTATATTCACCGTGCATTTTCTAACTACTCACAAATTCCACACCAACGAAATGCACTATATTTTTATTTTTTATTCTTTAACCCCTACATATGTTTCAGCCTTTACAAGGTCATCTTCAGGGGGCTCGTAATCTACATTTACTTTACATCCAATGTTTATGTCTGCTATTATGTTATATATCACATGTAGTCAAGTTTCATTATCATTTATGGATTACAGTTATTTACAATTTCTGTATTTAAATATATAAAACACAGAATATAAAATCCTTAAATGAGGTTCGTCAATTTTTCGTAATAAAATCTGCAAATCTGAACTTAAACCAAAATATATTCACATTAAAGTCAATGGAAATAACCGAAAGAGTCAAAACACCAAAAGTGCAGCAATAAGATAGAGGATAAACCAGGAACTTAAACATGTATATAAAAAAGAACCAACAGCCAAAATTAAAAAAAAAACAAGCTAATGGTAGAAGATACATCCTAAAAAGCCATATAGCTTCGTTTTATCATTTTATTACGAAAAACTGACGAACCTCATTTAAGGATTTTATGTTCTGTGTTTCATACATTTAAATACAGAAATTGTAGATAACTGTAATCTATAAATGATAATGAAACTTGACTACATGTGATATATAACATAATAGCAGACATAAACAATGGACGTAAAGTAAATCTAGATTACGAGCCCCCTGAAGATGGCCTTGTAAAGGCTGAAACGTATGTAGGATTTAAAGAATAAAAAGTGAAAATACTGTATAGTGCATTTCGTTGGTGTGTAAGTTGTGAGTAGCAAGACATAAGCTTACGGCGTAAGGGTAGAAAATAGTACTCCCATGGAGTACATGCATATTTCAGTTTTGTTCCCTTAAATAGATTCATGTATTTAGTAGGATGGACAGATATTTGAAGAGTGAGACAAGTAGAGGTTAGCATAGGACAGGAGATGCTGAATGTTAGTACAAAGGAGACTTTAGTATGTCACACATTTGTCAATGTCAAATTTAATGGGGTTTTGGAGTTTGTTGCGCCAGTCAAAATTCGAGGGTTTGACAATTTTTCGAAATGTAAATCACGAGGGGGTGGATACCGTGTTAGTAAAGGTAGCACATTAAAATTGTCCGGTAGAAGACGCTCATATCGGGGTTTACTTACATTACGTTAAGGGATACCGCGTCAGTCATTAGGGAACCAATGGGGAGTTAGAATACGAAATTTGAAAGTTTTGGACCTATTGGAGGATTGCTAAATTTACGTATGACCAATCAGACTAGTTAGGAAAATTATAGTAGGGACGATTTTGAACAAGGGAACCAGGTTTGCTTACCATTGTGAACTACACACAAACATTTCGGCAACCGACACTCAAACCACGTTATTCTCTGTAAACTAGGTATCTTGCTAAACCGACTGAGATAGTGAAGTGTGCCGGACGGTTGTAACCTGTTGGTAAGAAATAGGATTCTTCTGTTTGGTGCCAAGGACTTTCCGAATTTCCGACCGTTTATACTTCGTCATAGAAATCAACTCCTATTGTTATAATCATCTACAAAGGAATGTTTATTTGTAATTACGTCTCGCTGAGGATGGCGATTTATCGCCGAAACATGTAGGAGGGTTCAAGTTTATGTATAACTTATGCTTTTATTATGTGCATATGTTGGTGTACGTACATGATTACAGGCACAATGCACGGAATGAATAATGCTAAATTTTTATATTGTTATATTTATAATTTTATAAGGTGTTTTGAAGTTGTACGTAAAGGGAATGCAAAATGGAGAAGTCTCTTAAACCTGTGTGTAATTTCGTCTGGAAATTTCATCTGCGAAACTGCACAACAAATTTTGATGAAATTCTGTGTTGCGGCTGTTAAATGTTTTATGCGAATTTTATTTTATTCCATATCAGTCCAACGTGCCACAACCTCTGATCGAATTTTTATGTTATTCTAAAATGGTTCGTTATTTAAAAATTGTACACAAATACAAAATTTAGATATCGTTAAGATGCACAGTCTTTAGTGGTGAATGTTAAACGCACTGAGTACTTTTTACAATATATGTGCTGGTAGTATGGATTGAAACACATTTGACACAAGATAGGCAATGTATCTATAACGTAACATTGTGGCGCGTGCTGGTGTCCATTGTTGCATTGTAAACGCAGTAATGCGTTCTCTGTGTACTGTTAAGCTACGTGTCGCCGTCAAAAATATAAAAATATTGGGTGTTGCACAACAATGTTTTTATGGCGAGTGTATATGGCTGGCAACAATACAACGTACTTCGGTCTTCATGTCATGTGCCCGGTATTTTTGTCCAATTTTAATCAAATTTGGATTTTCTCGACAGACTTTCTGAAAAGTCCCCACATCAAATTTAACGGAAATCTTTCAAGTGAGAGCCGCTCTGATACATACCTGCAGACAGACGTGACGAAGCTAATAGGCGCTTTTCGCGACTATGCGAACGCGCCTAGTAAATGAGTATCGAGTTCAGTGAAGTACACAAGGTGGCAAAGAACACATTTACTCTGTAATGCAGCTTGTTTCGTAAAACGTAGTGGAGAAAGACGGTCGACACTGAGAAACGCCTGACACAATCTGTTTCGACTGCCGGCCTTACGCCACTGCCGGAGAAGTTGCCTGTCATGCAGGGCGAGAGATTTAGTTCACCGGAAGGCGACAGCAGTCTGCTTTTGAAACGTCGTGTTTGTATAATCAGTGACGATGGAAAGAGTCCAAATACACATCAGTGATATCTCGCAGATTCAGTACATTTCTCGACCCGGAAAATTAAACACTTAACTTTCTCATCCGTAATTATGCAGTGAGACAGTTTGATAAGTTTACGTGTAGAACGTCATACAAGTTCTGAGAAATGAATGTCCTTGACGTAATTACTGTGGTTATGAGGATGTTGTGTATTTACAGAAGAGATAATTGTAAGTTCTCACAGCGGAAGTATTAACTTTATGTGTCTTCTAAATTATGATCCTAAACTGAATAGTCTAAAAGCGTTTGTTTGCAGCAAGTGTACTATAGGTTTTGTGACTCAACTTATGAGGTGAAGGAATCAATTTCTGTGGTGCGCGAAGAGGCTGCGAATTCGTCTCAGTTACTGCCAGTATTAAATACTCTATAAAATATCGTTCATTGATCCATGGATGAATTTTAAAAATATTTTAAATGTTTGTAAATAGTTATTTAGTTCAAGTTACGAAGAAATTTACGTAATGGGGAGGTTCATAATTTGTTCGGTTCGCCTAATATTATTATTACGATTAAATGCAGGACAATGTACTCGTAGTAGGCACAGAGGAAGTAAGAAATTCATACAGAATTTTTGTTGGAGAAACTCAAGGGAAAAATATTTTGGGATACTATGCGTGGGTGGGGAATGGCGCTGCAGTGGTTAATGGAGAAATAGGATATTAGGGTGTCGAGTGGATTAAACTGGTTCATAATATTCTTTGGTGAGCTTTCGTGAAGACTATAATTAATATTTCAGTCGCATAACAAGCATGTAATATATCTACAAGATGAGTGTTTTTATTGTAATTTGTTCTACGGCACTTCCATTATCGTGGACGTCGATGGTAAGATGCTTGCTTAAAAGATGATGGCCCGATTTACTCTGTGGGTATCCTCACGGCCCGCTCAGGGTCAGGGATGATTTTCTTTGCCTGTACTTAATTGCAAACTCCGTGACCGTGCCGAGCCTTGAACATGTGGACAGTCCTATTCGGACAGTGAAGGGTGGTCTACTTGACCGGCTCTTGGACAGATCCCTATAGTGTAATCGAGCCGAATGGGAAAGGATTTGGAAGAAAGCGATAGTGACAAAGGTGTTTTTTTAAGGGCCCCGCAGCAGATGCTACGGACGCACCGCAGCCTTGAGGCTTATTGTGCAACCCTGTGATGAAGATGATTAGTTTTCTTTTCCTTTTTCCTTCTAATGGAGCACCAGTGGAATGAAATTGACAGGGGAAAACCGAAGTGCTCGGGGAAAAAACTGTCCCAGTGCCACTTTGTCCACCACAAATCCCACATGGACTGACCCGGGATCGAACCCGGGCCTCCGCGTTGAAAGTCCGGCGACTAACTGCCTGAGCCTTGGCACGGCCGACATATTGGGGTTACTATCCGGACGCTTGCCTAGTGTGACTGAGTAAAACTACAGAATATCAGTTTGGATAGCCAATGTCCCGGCAAAGATTCGAACCGGACACCTCCTATGTGTAAGTCTATATAATTACCACTACACCAGCCCGTTCGGTCTGAGGTTAATGATTATCATCTTTTCATTGTGGGGTTAGTCATAAAGACAAAAATTATGACAGTTTGTCTGGATTATTTATTTATTTCAATGATAAGAAATGATTATGTAAAGCTAGGCCTGTCATTGTTTTTCCTAGCAGTAGCCTAATAGTGTTTCTGTATATGTACGTGTTTACTCAACGTTCCTAGGTTAACATGTAAAAAATATTTATGGTATAGAGACTATATTTAAACCGATTGTTTCACTTTCTCTTTCATTTCTTCTATTTTTCTTTCTTTGGTCTTCTCCTTTTTTCTTTCTTTATTTTGTATATATATTTCGTGCTGCTTCAAACTGTGGCACCCACATGTAGAGCCGAGGTTAAATAAAGAGTAGAGCTATATCTCTACTCCCCTTCTGTGCCTTCATTGCAGGTTACAGGGTGAACTTTACCTTTTACTTCTGTCTGTGGTTGGACACTAGTTAGTTTACGGGGTTGAGCGTCTTCTTTCTTATTCATAATAAAGTAAGAAATTTTGTAGTCGCCTTTCAGCTCTGTTTGCATGGTGCAGGTATTCTGGGCGGGACCGGTTAGAATGAATTATGAGACGACTATGCGTATCGAAAACGTTTTGATTAAGGCCATTTTCCGGCAATGGGCACCGCTGTTTTGCAGGGACTTTGGGGTAGATTGATACAGTGTGTTCGTCCGAAACTTTATTACTCACCTACCAGACTACACGGTGTTGTGGGCCAAAACCCAGTATGAACTTCAAATGTCATGTAGCTTACGCAACAACTTTGCCACATCTCCCCATATCGTTTCTCATTTCACTGGCACTTCTACAGTACAAGGTAAAGGTAAAGTTCTCCCTAGAACAGGTCTTGAAGGCCCAGAAGGGGAGTAGAGGCATAGCTCTACTCTTTCTTTAACCCTGGTAGTAGATGGGGGTGAGTAGTAATAATGTCACTTGGGCACATATTATTAAAATGAATCTCATTTTGTAGTAAACAAACCCCCACCCACAGGCCAACGACCTTGTAGGATGTAAACAAACCCCCACCCCACACGTCAACGACCTTGTAGGATGTAAACAAATCCCCACCCCATTATTAGTGATATTTCCAGATGTACACCTCTAGGTCAACGACCTTTTAGGCTGTAAATAAGCCCTACCTTAATTATTGGTTGTTACGATAAACTCCCTATCCCACAGGTTAATGACCTTTGTAGGACGTAAACAAACCCTCACCCTATAGATGAGTGATTTTTTTTATGTAAACAATCCCCCACCGTAATTAATTACTGTTTAATAAATATTAGGTTAATTAAATATAATTAAAGGTTTTTTGCATAAAGTAGTTAAATAAATTAACAGTAACTAAACGTTTGAGCGTAAGCTACTATTTTATTTTTGTAAACATACGGTAGTTTTGCAAATGCGCTAATTTTAAATATTTGCAAATGCAAGTATTAATCTGTTTTTTGCCGTTATTGCGTAACTGAACTTGTATTTAACTTACTTATGTTATGAACAGCGTTGGTTTACTAAGCGACTGATGAACTAGAGGGTATGGTTTTATGTTGCTTTGAATGAAAATACCTAAGGTAATATGCTATTTTTAAAATTAGAAAGTAGGTAGACTGATAGTTTACTATGACTCATTGAGACTAGAAAGTCTGTTTACAAGCGCAAATAGTAAATATTAGAAAGTAGGTCGCCAGACGCATAATGCATTTAATAATAGAATTACACTTGTGTCAAGATACTCTAAGCGGGTAGACAGAGCGTCGCCAGCATACAGGTGGTAGTTGCAGGACTTTAACACAGTGTGGGAAAGGAATAAACGTTTTCAATAAATTATGTATTATTAACACACGTTTTAAAAATAAAATGTTACAATTTGTAGGTATAATGTAGAGAGCTAAGAATGGAAAATGCATGCATTGACATTAATTAGAGACCTTGAAAAATACAAGATGGAAGAAAGGACGGCGGAAACTTATGTAGGTTACCTGCAAATTAATGGCCTGGACAGACCCTTAGGGTTCCCAGACGTCTAGACAATTGGTACATGAAGGTGCACCCATTACCTTTAACACCATCAGATATCCCTGGTATTCTGTTAGGGGCTGAGTCAACCCCCAACCATAGTGCGGTCAGAAGGATTTTATTAATGAATCACGACTTGTAGCGCAGTGTCTAGCTAAATATGCCACCGCGTGCCTTTCACATGCTATGAGAATACGTACATTTTAAGGGTAGTGAAGTGATAAACAAGGTTACTATATTTTGATGACTCACCAAATAGCAAAGGAATGTGAACATGTTCAGACATGTTTTAGTAGGATGGTGTTCTCTATTACGTCCGCGCATTTTTGGTAATCGCGTTAATTTTAATGTAAGCTATTAATAAGTAAATGTGCTATTTTTAATTTATGAATGATAATTTGTAAAAGTACTATTTTAAATTTTGAACTTTTTAAATAACTTTTATACTACGACGTACGCTGCTAGTTTGTAAATGCGTTACACTACAATTCTAAATTTTAAACTAACTTACGAATTTTAATGTAAGCTGCTAATAAGTAAATGTGCTATTTCTTTTAACACAGTGAGGGAAAGGAATAATTGTTTCTGAATATTTTTCTTTTGCTTGGTAGGATAAAAGGATAGTAAATAAATACATTCATCATTTAATTAAACATATTCACAATTTTTTATTACTAATGATTTACTTTATACAATCTTACTGCAACCGTTTAGTAATATATGTTGTTAGAGGGTTGCGCAAAACAATATAGAGTTTACTCTTAAAATACAAAAATAAGTTTCACATGTACACAATTTTTTTTTCTTTTTTTCACATGTACACAACGGTGTCTCTTACATTTTATTAATGGAATGTTTTATACATTATTTCGTCGTACAATGTTTCAAAGTCAATAGCATTTGTTTGCGGTGGTGTACAGAAGTTTTTAGCCTCCAGACATGAATTTCGCCATTCAATCATTTCGTCGTGCAGTTGATAAAGTTTGTGTATTTGCCGGTCTATACAAGAACCAGCCAACTCCATGAGATATGACCACTCAGATTTACTCAAAAACACTTGAATGTCCTCAGACATTATGCGTATATACCGTCCACAGTACATAGATAGGGTATGACGTGTATCACCAAGTTCATGCACTTCATTTTTTGCAATAGCATCCTTGAATGTCACCAAAATAAACCACTGGATTTGATTTAACACCACATTACGCGAATAACTTGTAATCTTCACTTGAGGCGTCAGGTTTTCATCCAGAAAGAGTGAGACGTACTTGGTCCTCTGCTTGTTCAGGAAATATACACGTTCAAGTAACGACCACATCTGGAAAAACATTAATGACAACCAGGTTGAATCGGGCATACTGCATACTGAAGACTAAGAATGTGGAAGTGCAGCCATTGGGCCATCGAATGCGCTGATCTCATTGCACAAACATTGTTTAACCCTTTATGGCACGGGAAGGTACAACTTATGCCAGGAAAAGTTATGTCTGCAGCCCGCGGACATCCTAGTTGAGCAATATCGATTACTGTGCGATCGATAAGATTACTAATAAATGCTGATTTTTTAGGTCCATAGCAATATATAGCAACAGCTGATGATGCCTCTCGATGCAAAACAGTCTCCAACTCAGAGTAGAATATATCACCATCATTCCAATTACACCCGTGATTAATGTCCTGGTTAAGTCTTGCCGTAAACGCAGGCACTTCTTCCCAAGCGTACGGTCTCTTAAAGACATATGATGAGACCCTGTCACTATGAGAATCGGCAGCTGCCAACTCTTTAACTACTATTTCACCATCCCTCCCTTGAAAGTAGGTGAAATCTATCACTAAGAGAGCCATTGCTAACTGATTAAGTAATGCTGTACGTACCTTTATTTATAGCTGTGATTTGCACGTCTGCTGCTCCTTTTCCTCCAGGCTTCCGCAAGCAGGACAATTGCCGAAATGACGGCGAAACATGCGCACTGCCTTTATATCGTTGCAGGTGTAGTTGGCAGGTGTGAACATGTTCACAAATGACGTCATTGAGTGTCCCTTAGCTCTGTGGAAAGCGTATAGGCAGCAGAAATGTCCGCAGACATTCGAAGTCAATCCCTGTAGTCTGTGGCGGTTAAACTTCCATGATACTGAGTGGCGTTGTAGATAGGCTATTATTTCATGTTTGAATGGCGGGAATCCATAAGAATCAAAATAATCGGCATATTCCGATTCAGAAATGCAGAGAGCTACCCAATGCGAACCGGGCATGTAATGTTTGTCAAGGTTTATAATAATTATGGAGGGCTTTATAATTGTGGATGGTAATAGATCAATAGGATATACTCCTTGAAAATATTTAACATGTTTAGTTAACACTTTGTTGATTTGAATGGTATTCATTCTACTGTGACGTTTCGGGAATTATCAATCTCAATGTGCCCAGGAAATTCGGCATACAGAATACATGTTACAGGTTCAGGTAATGGCTTTTTAAAGCGTGCTTCAATGCGCACGTTTCCTTGACGAGGTAGACTAACGTGTTCTTCGTCAGCCTCTCTGTCAGGAGTTAAGTCGAAGCCTAATATGAAAAAACCTTTTGTGAACATTTCCATGGTAATCATGTGACCACGGTCGTCGTGATGAATACCGGTACTTGAGAAAAGTGTTTCGTAAGCCCTGGTAACCCCGAAAGCGGAAGAGCAGTCCATTGTTAGGGACTCGGAAGGGTACTGAACTCCATTTACATACAAAACAAGATAGGTCATGTCATAATGGTGAAACTGGAAAGGATTTGTACTTGCAGAACCTACAAATGCGGTGTTTTTAACAATTGCAACAAGTAACCTTTCAGGGATCGGTCCAAGGAATGCATTATCAATAGAGACTTGCTGGGCCCCAGCACTCGCTGTGAAGGTTTTAATCTGAGTATGTGTAAGAGGATAATGTGCCTTTCTCTTCATACCCAAGACATTAGCGTGAGCTAGAAGCAGAGGGGGTTTCAGCTCGATTTGAGTGATAAAAAGAGTTGCATCCAAGATTTTAATACGAACTTTGACGTCGTCTGAATTTCCCAAGAGGTAAAAGGCCTCAGGCGCACGTGTCAATTTAATATTCATATCGACGCCGTTAATTAGCATTTTATCTGAATTGAATAAGTCGGCGTGAAGTCTTCCATAGAGTTCAATTGTTTGACTCTCACTGAGATAATTTAATCTTGTGACGTAACCCTTGTTTTCTTCATCTGCCCCCAACGATCCATTTGATGCTGCTGAATCGAGAAACCAAAAACTCGAGAGCAGATGTGTCCCTGAAGCGTCTTTTCCATAATTTAACAACTTTTCAATGTAGGACTTATAATGGTAATTTGTCTCGTGAAGAGTTACTGGCTTTCCGTTTAATGACACACTTAGTGCACTAAACAATGAATGTAACAGGTTATTGACACACCCTACTGCATTTGGCTCAGTACTCGTGAAATCTGTTCCGTCAGTTTTTACAAGTTTAACGCGCAAAAGTAGACGCACAGAATTCAAATCGATGTAGAAATCACTATGACCAGAGCAATGAAATTCTAACTGACAAGGATTATCTGCAGGGGCAATAGGTTTGTATGTAACGGTGTGACTGTTTAAGATGGACGTTTGGATGCTACGCTTGAGAAAGATATCGAGACCCGATTTCAAACACTCCATAATTATTCTTTTGTAAATATATCCTTCACCTTTGCACGTTTACTTTGTAAATGAACCTTTTTCGACTTTCGCTTCCTTTTTAAACACAAGCCAGAACCAGTCATTTTCTTAATTTTGTCTTCAAGATTGTCCTTTGCTTCACCGAAACGTGATTTAAGAATATCACCAACTTGTTGCCCCTGTTGCTTATTAAGTAAATCAGTAAAGATATTTGAACCCGTCTTTAATGCTTCCCTACCTACAGCCTTAGCTCCTGAATACAACAAAGGCTTAACAAAACGAAATAGCCCCCTGAAGAATGACCCAATACCATTTCCCCTCTGCACTCTGAAACTTGCCCTATATACCGGACCTATATCACCACCACCGCCGCTTTGATTAATGTAATACCGTGTATATTGATCCATGGCACCCTATGAACTGAGTATTATTGCGCTGAGGATTTGTTTTTAAAGTGTAATGTTATTAAGCATGGAATATCACTATCGTCAAAAGTAACATCTTCTCCAGACTTTGTAACAAGACGGATGGCTATTGACTCTATGAATGATTGTTCCACTGGTCTGTACAATGGGAAATGGAACCTATGATAGCCATCAGCAGATGGAAAGTGTAAAGGAGTCAGCATTCTGACGTAAGAATCGCCTACTAAATTCGGTTTAATAATATCGGTGTATACGTATATTGGCTCTGGCGCAGCAAAGTTTAAATTATCCGTTTCGGGTAGTGATACTTTGTTGGCACTACAATTAGCAGGAGCCATAATTGTCGCTGCCAAATCTTCGAGGCCGTTATAAACACGAACAGGGAAGTGCGATATTATTTTTTCGCCTACCTTTAGTGAATTTTGTCCATAACAGACGCCTAGAGTGTTTGTAGTGTATGCATTTGGTGGCATATGCTTATTTAGATACCCGTTAAATTTAATAACAAAATTTTCTTTATCTTCAGGCGATTTGAAATGTCGCTTTAGTGTTACAAACAATTCATACAGATTTTCGTAATTCTTTACTGGAAACTTGATATCCATCGTATCTAAACGTACGATATTGTGTAGGGGTTGCTTTTTATAACCTCTCGGATACGATATTTCGACTAAACCGACTTCCCACTTGTTGGGTTCGAGTTGAATAGGGGTGGCTAGCTTTGTTCTAAAATTAGCTATTGTATTGAGAGGAAAATAACTTTCTGAACTGTCTGACGGTAACACCACGAAAAATGATTCCATTATATTCTTTTAATATCGGAAGCGTTTACCCAAGAGCTGAATTTCTCGTGGTACCCTTTCCACTTGACAAGATGCTGTTTAATGCCGCCCTTTGTACGAGAACGCAGTATTTTATCTATTTGAAATTCTGTATCTGGAGACAATGTAACCTTGACGAGCTCATAGTTGTAAAACTGACCCTCAATAGGCTGACTGCGTAAGTCTTCAACTTCGTACACAGGTTGAGGAATGCGGCGAATAACCTTGACAACCCTAAATATTTCTGTGGAATACGTCTGCTCATAGCCTTTGGCAAATTTCAACTTTTCTTTTGTTATACGCACAAAGTCACCAACTCTAAATTTAACTTGTCCTTGGGGAGTAACAGTACTGTTTCTATTTATGTTCTGCCACACAGCGTAAATGTTGGAAGAATTGACCATACTAGGCGGAATTCCGATAGTTGAATGAACACTATTATTGTATCCCTCTAAAAGCTTTTGTAGAATATTAATGTATCTATATGTATTATTTTTTGTAAAATACTTATACATTTTACTTTTCAGTGTCCTATTAAACCTTTCTATTATGGCAGCTTTAATGTCTGGATTATGTGTCGTATGAAAACTTATCCCTTGATTCTTCAGATACTTTTGAACTGTTGCATTTACAAACTCAGTTCCTTTATCTGACTGTAATGTAAGCGGTTGTCTATTTTTAAATAAAGTTTTCAATGCTGTTGTAACAGAAGTCCCTGTTTTGTCTTTTAACGGCAAACTCCACGCGTATCGTGAAAACACGTCAATAACTGTTAGAAGATATTTATGTCCACTGTTATATCGAGACAGACTGCTTAAGTCTGCTAGATCCATTTCCCATACATCATCAATATTTGTGACAGTGTATGGGTTGCGGGGAAAATGTTTTCGCACCGGTTTGTGAAGCGTATATGTATCCTGCGAACTTAGCCACTCCTCAACGTCTTTTTTATTAATTTTACTAGCCTTTACCAACTTTGAAACATACCCGAATCCCGCAGGATGTTTGGGATCGAAATAAATTTTTCCTAGGGGGTTTACTCTACGGATTCCCATGCTATATTTCGTTTAGGTGAATCATTAAACAGTCGCGAAATAAAACGCGTATATTTTATGCCCTTATTTGCTCTGATCTTACCGGTAGGGCTGAAATCAACTCTATGCGCATTGGACTGCAACAATATCTGTTTATATGCATGTTTGTCTTGGAGAGTGACTGCATTCTTATCGGGTCGCGACTTAGTTAGTAATTCCCACAAACCACGTGTTGCTTTGAACCGTTTACCATCTACAAACACGTGTTTGTTACTAAATTTGAACTTGGAACTACCAATCTTGAAAGAGCCATCACCATTATCCTGGTATACTCCGAACGTAGGGTCATGCGATACTTTACGTTTTAATACACCTTGAATGTACTTTGTATGTACAGGTGAAATGCTTTCAGCATCAGTTTCAGATTCTGTATCTGCAGTTTCAGTGTTAAATACAGGCACTGAACCTATTATGCGTTTACGTTTAGTTTTAAATGTAGGTTTGCTATCAGGGGTATCACCTGTTTCTATTATTGGTATAGGGATAGGATCACGTTTTCGCTTTTCTGTTTTCAAGTAAGGGTCTTGATGCAGACGAACCTTTGTCCATTTATTAAAACTATGATCGTTACTTTTAAGTATCTTTTTAACTGGTGGTGGTGGTGACGTTGATTCAGAACAATTATTCCATAGTTCTGGAGGAACTAAAATCATACGTTTTAAAGCCATTTATTAATTATTACTAGTAACTAGAGCCCCGATGACACTAGATAAAATGCTGGTAAGCAAAGGAACTATGAACCCTCCTTTCTGAATTAAAAGTTTACGCTTGCTTTTAAAACTAACCTTTGGATTGACTAGCTCACGTAACCTGTTCTTATATTTACCAAGTTTACTCTTTTCGTCTGTAGATAATTTATGATTCCCGTTAAGTGTATTTATAGCACATTCAACAATAACTTTTATCAACTCGTCACTTGCAGAAGACAGTAGTGCACGCCTAACTTGTGGCTTGGCGTCCTTAATTACGTGCAGGTAGTGTAATTGCGATTTCAAACGGTTCATTACTTTCTAGAGGTGCAAACACCTCAGTTACTTCACCAGGAAATATCTTTGTTCTAAATCTTAACAGATCATTAATGGATTGTGTTAAATCAAGAAATAAATAAGAATGTGGGTCTTTACAAACTTCTAAATACGTGTTATGAAAGCTAGAAATATTCTCAGGATATACTTGTCGAGCAAGGTACACAATTTGTGTCTTGTCTCGAGGGTTTTTAAATACCACTATATATTTACTGTTGAGAGAAATATCACGTGAAGATTGGCTCTGATGAAAAAGGTTTTGCGTAATTAGCACCAAACTAATATTCCTGTGATGTGATCCTTTAGTAAATAATTCACTGACTTTTGTGGAATAAGCAGAGTCCATCAAATCATCTAACACAATTAATGTGGGAACATGTTTAGGATTATCAAAATTAGGAACACCTTTAACAAATGATACGTCTTTTAGGTGATGTGGGGCGTTATTTTCACTATGGCACCAGACAATATTATCATACACCGTGTCACAAAGCTGCTCTCTGCACTGTAATAATCTAATAACAAATGTTGACTTTCCGCATGAAATTGGACCGGCTACTATTAGAGTAAATGGATGTTGAAGCTTCAGCGTCATACTCTAAACTGAAGTTAAATGCATAATGACGCCTCTATTTATGAATTTATGCAAGCCTGAAAAATTTCAAAGCCGAAAAATGTTTTTATTGTTTCAGAAGCCTAAATGTATTTGATCAAATTTTTTTCCATCTAATATCCGTAAGGAAGTGAGTCAAAGTTGTCTGTAAGCCGGCGCTTCTTAAAGACCACTTTGTACACCTTCGATTCGGGCTCCGACACAACCATACCACCATGTTTACGTTTAATCTTCTTTGGATTGTGTACATGTACAGGGTCCGCATTTTCCAAAATCATGTTCCTTAGAGAAGTAAAGTTCACTACCTTGGAATTCTCATAATTCAGGGTAATGCCCTTTACTTTACATTTTGTTGTTCGTTCTCCATTTGAGGGGCAGAAGACAGAGAAAGCATAGTTCTTAGGGCCACCTGAAACAAACTCCTCAATATAGGAGCCCGCGCCAAACTCCTCCAACTCATTTGTGAGGTCACCCAGATAATCACCTGTCTTCACTTTAGTGGGTTGACCTACGTTGTGAATGTAGATGACAGAGTCGGTGTCGCAATAGAGGACAGACTCCCCCAACTCGCTCAGATACTCGTACAGTTTTAATCGAGCTTGACTAGTCACGTATGCCGCTACGGCAACATTGACGTTCTTTCCTGTGGCTATGTTTTCCTCGGTGTGCTTCCAAGAAACCCATGCCACTTCATCGTTCGGGAATATGAGGTTAGTAACCTCAGTACCCGGACATGTGATCAGCTCATAAAACTCTTTCTCTGAGGTCACGACTGATATCTGGGTCTTATTCTGGTTCTGTGCCCATTTACCCCACATTGAGTTTAATTTTAACTTTGCCAAAGTTCGCTGCCCCGCATTTTTTGAAATAGATGCCTTGTCTAGAGAAATTCCCTCTGCGCGCCGGTAGTCCTCAATGTATTGATCTTTGTCATCTTCACTTTGCACCCAGGATGGGAAACCAGATGATTCTTGTTTCAATTTCAGGAACATGTTCACATACTGTGCAAAGAGTCCACCTGAGTTAGCGTCATCTTTTACATAGCGTGTTACATCATATTCCCAAAATTCAAACACCTCTACCAAGCTGTAACCCATCTCTACAGCTTTGCAGACTTCATCTATAACCCATGTACCGACTATACATCGTTCTTCATCAGAATGTGTACAGCCGGCCTGTTGCATAGTGTCAGCGCATTTACAACACAAAGGGAACATCAGCTTGGAATTGCTCTTATACGGAAGTACTGGATGATACAGCTTCCTAGGTGGCAAAACCTTACACTTAATAATCCCATCCCTAGCCAGGCAGTCGGTAGGACAGTCTGCACCCACGTAAACTTTTGGGTGGCCAATAGGAAATTTCCCATACTTGCAAATGTAGGGATACAGACTGATCACATCAACATAGTGTATTTCCTCACCCTGCTTGGCTTTGTACCACATCTTCGTAGCCTCAGTTCTACCACCGTACAAGGCATCCCGAATATTAATGGGTGAGTTCTTCACATAGGGGTGTGAGCCAAGTTCTTTTTGCAGTTCAAGATTATCGCGGAGTAATTTTTTAAACTCACAACCCCAGATCGAAATAACTTTATAACCAGCATCTCTGATCTTTTGCAACCTCGCCATTGTCTCCTCATATCTGCTCAGCAATGTCTCGTCAGTGTTACCAATGAGCTTGTGACGATTGGGCATACATGGACACCCGTGCCAAAAACACCCTAGGTATTCAAAGACTTCCCTAGTCTCTGCACAATACCCATCAACTTTCAGATTTGGTACCCCATCCAAACGAACCTCCCTCCCATTCCCTGCACAAGTAATATCCTTAGTCCGACCAATGTACGCCAGCCATTGAAGAGCTTCGACAGACTGGCGGTCACCCATACGGTACCCCCCTCTCGGGATTAGACCCACAGTATCGGGTTTCAGAAACATTGTACGAAATACCTTGTTGCAAATGGATGATATAGTGATGGCCTCACGAAACGGATCCATCTTTACCAAATTCAAAAACAAATTCCTAAAAGCGGTACATGCCTGCCTCAGTACATTGACGTCATCCATACAGTAGGCCAAGAGCTCTTCCTTATTATGGAAAATTTTGTCTTTTTGCTCCTCGTACCACTGCAAAAATCGGGATCTCTCATCACTGGACATAAAGTCCGCCCCATAGAACTTGGGTTCAGGATAAGACCCCACATAGTCTAAATTCTCGGCCGTATTGAAATAATGGGGATAGTACCCCTTCCTGCATGTGAGGTCGAATGATTTGGGCATGTTTTTCAGCGACATCGGGATAAAGTTCAAAGAGTCTACAAAGTAGATATCTTCGACACACATACAAAGAATTTTCGTACCATCCATTATCAACTTTGGTATCCATCTTAGTTCAAGAAACCGTCTGAGTAGAAACTGTGCATCGTATCCGCGAGAGTTATGTGAAATAACATACAGCTTATCCGCGAATGGTCTGGACAGCCGGAGGTAATCAATAAATTTGCCTATGGGGTCCTGCCAAAACACGTGGACACGCTTGCCGCACTGTTCACAATCGATACTTAAGTCATCATTGGTTTCACACTTTGAACACATTTGCTGAGCACATATAAGATTCGGTACGTGTTCGAAAGACCCATCACGCTTCTCAAGATCTTGCGTACACTCCGTATCAAAGAAAACGTACATAAATCTGTTTGAAAGTCTGCTAGGTTTCAGTGGAGCCATGTAGCAAAGATGACCTGAAGGTTGAATTTTGTTACACAAATTACAAAATTTCTTAAAACATTCATGCTTATTATCTGACGTTACTACGAAACTGCAATTCCGGCATACTTGTTTCCACTGGCACACTAGCTTTCCTTTCACTCTCAGGGTAAGATGATTTTGAAAACACTTTTCACTAGGAAATATCCTGTTACATGCAGCGCAATACCTAGAATCACCTTTAGCACATGGCGGCGTGGCTGTACAGAGAGAGCAAGCTTTGTCACACGTATGTGTAAAGTCGTATAATGTGTCACACGCGTTGCATACAAATCTCTTTGCCATAGCTGCCTTAATGTTTGTAATTACATTATAGTGCCCCGTGTCCGAATCATACAAGAGGTACAATTTCTTATCCGAAAGGGAATTTCCGCTAAAAATGAGTCTATCGGGACTCAGTCCGTCATAAACTATAATTTTGTAGTCCGAAAGATGGTCTTGAAACTGCTGAAGTTCTTCAAGGCCCCCGCCATTGGTCAAATCAACACCGGTAGCCTTGAGGAGTTCTTCAACAGGCTGGTTTAACCGTCTCCCATTCCTATATGATTTGTACATGGGGTCACTATTAACCCCGGCCATAGCAATAATTAGGGCGTGAGCCAAACACAGAAAAGTAGCCTTTACAACGACGATGCTTCTCTTAATTGCACTCATAACATCGATTGAGCGCCCCTTCGTCTTAACTCTACCGTTTCCAACCGGCATCCTAACATGATCCAGACGCACTTCGAGTCGGTCAGTCAAACCAAACCTAGCGTTACTCTGGATGACCTTCCCGAGTACTTGCCAGACCACATCAGGTTTCAATTGGTCACGGCGACGCAGACTAATCCCAACCACCTTATCCTCCACATTCTCCGTATTTCGAATGGTGAGCCCCACCATATCTCTATTTGGCACTTCGTCAACTAGATAGTTTGTCAGCCCTGTAATGCATTCCTTCAGGTAAGTGGAAGGGTCCTGCTCCTCTCTTGGGGGGTTAAATTTGATCAACAAACTTCGCCCGGTTGCGTTAAATTTTGGAAAAGATTTTGAAGTCTCATCCAAAATTTCAAATGGTAGCTCTACTGCTGTCTCTAACACCGGGTTATTTATGTCAGGTGAACTAGCCTCCAACTCCGTCCGTTCTTCCGTTAAGGAGGGAACTTCAGAAGAAGGAAAAGCTCTCTGCCTGTTCATAAACAGTTTTTTTTGCCATGATATATAACAATTCTTATAGATTCACTTACTTCAAACTAATGAACACCGTAGAAAATCACACACAGTAGCAAAATGTTCAGTACAACCGTAGCAAAAAGTTCAGAAGATATATAAATCACAGCGACAGTAGAATGTTCAGTAGAATGTTCAGTAGAATGTTCAGTAGAATGTTCAGTAGAAAAGTGTCCGTAGACAATACACTGATAAACACAGTAAAATATTAAACTAATAAACACCGTAGAAAATCAGCACAAGAGTACAAAACGTAGATTGCACTTGTCTTCAATCCGTCTTCGGTAGCGGTAAAGTAATCTATCTGTCTTAAAACGCGCTCTAATATACAAAATGCGCGGACGTAATAGTGAACACCATCCTACTAAAACATGTCTGAACATGTTCACATTCCTTTGCTATTTGATGAGTCATCAAAATATAGTGACCTTGTTTATCACTTCACTACCCTTAAAATGTACGTATTCTCATAGCAGGTGTAGGCACGCGGTGGCATATTTAGCTAGACACTGCGCTACAAGTCGTGATTCATTAATAAAATCCTTCTGACCGCACTATGGTTGGGGGTTGACTCAGCCCCTAACAGAATACCAGGGATATCTGATGGTGTTAAAGGTAATGGGTGCACCTTCATGTACCAATTGTCTAGACGTCTGGGAACCCTAAGGGTCTGTCCAGGCCATTAATTTGCAGGTAACCTACATAAGTTTCCGCCGTCCTTTCTTCCATCTTGTATTTTTCAAGGTCTCTAATTAATGTCAATGCATGCATTTTCCATTCTTAGCTCTCTACATTATACCTACAAATTGTAACATTTTATTTTTAAAACGTGTGTTAATAATACATAATTTATTGAAAACGTTTATTCCTTTCCCACACTGTGTTAAAGTCCTGCAACTACCACCTGTATGCTGGCGACGCTCTGTCTACCCGCTTAGGGTATCTTGACACAAGTGTAATTCTATTATTAAATGCATTATGCGTCTGGCGACCTACTTTCTAATATTTACTATTTGCGCTTGTAAACAGACTTTCTAGTCTCAATGAGTCATAGTAAACTATCAGTCTACCTACTTTCTAATTTTAAAAATAGCATATTACCTTAGGTATTTTCATTCAAAGCAACATAAAACCATACCCTCTAGTTCATCAGTCGCTTAGTAAACCAACGCTGTTCATAACATAAGTAAGTTAAATACAAGTTCAGTTACGCAATAACGGCAAAAAACAGATTAATACTTGCATTTGCAAATATTTAAAATTAGCGCATTTGCAAAACTACCGTATGTTTACAAAAATAAAATAGTAGCTTACGCTCAAACGTTTAGTTACTGTTAATTTATTTAACTACTTTATGCAAAAAACCTTTAATTATATTTAATTAACCTAATATTTATTAAACAGTAATTAATTACGGTGGGGGATTGTTTACATAAAAAAAATCACTCATCTATAGGGTGAGGGTTTGTTTACGTCCTACAAAGGTCATTAACCTGTGGGATAGGGAGTTTATCGTAACAACCAATAATTAAGGTAGGGCTTATTTACAGCCTAAAAGGTCGTTGACCTAGAGGTGTACATCTGGAAATATCACTAATAATGGGGTGGGGATTTGTTTACATCCTACAAGGTCGTTGACGTGTGGGGTGGGGGTTTGTTTACATCCTACAAGGTCGTTGACCTGTGGGTGGGGGTTTGTTTACTACAAAATGAGATTCATTTTAATAATATGTGCCCAAGTGACATTATAACTACTGGGGTGGGTGGTCAACTCCATGCCCCGGCTGCTTTACCCCCGGGAAAGAGACTACAAACGCCATTTAATTCTAGCTTCGTATTCGAATATTTCGCGTTTAGTAACCTGGCCGACACTACCTGTCCCAGCCGAGAATATTTTCGACTTTCTCCTTTACTTCAGCCATATAATTAGGTATGTTCTTCAAAGTAGGCCATATTGTTGATTGCAATGATAATGGCTGTGACCAGCAAGTACTTCTGCTCTTTTTGCTTTCTTGTTTTATTTAAGAAATATTTCTAAACTTCATAACAATATACATATTTTTAAGAATATGTTAAGGAATTATCTTGTTAAGAATGTTTTTTATTCTATTGATGAATTTCTTTCTAAAGATTGTACTAGATAACAAGCAACAAATAATTTTTCAACTGTTGTTGCACTCCTTTTGTAGTTCATTATTATTAGCAACATATATGTGTATTCTGTTTATGTCTTTTATTCCACTTAATTTTCAAAAGTTGACTTATTAATTATTGTAATCCATATATTTACCTTGTCTTAGTGAGTGATTATGAATTCTCTTGTTATTTATAGTGTTTTACTAATTCTATGTAACTTTGTATCTCATTTGTATCTCAGTGCTTTGACTTGATTGCATATTGCGATCTACTCTGTTCTTGACGAATTTCATATCCAAACCCACTTACGTGGATGTTGGATGGGTGAATGTATATGTGTATGTAAGTATGTATGTATGTACCAGAACTGTAACACTCAAGTAGTGAAAGCACGCTGTGGCGAAAAAACACCATGTTTTTTAGGCACATAATGCCATTATTGCATTTCAGTTTTTCCAACGTGAAATCTCTATACTTTGGTCACTAATATTTTTGCGTATAAGGTTGAGCTTTTCACAGCAGTGAAGATTTATAATGTGGTCTATATTAGATATCGTTTCGGTGGAACATCCTCACAAGCCAGCTGTTGATGGAAGTAGTAGGTTTCTTTGAAACGTCAGGATCCGCCTACGAGATTGCACAGGGCCATAGCCCAGAAACCCACAATCTGATGGCTGTTACGAGTGAAAATGTTTCATTTGGGCTGTTGTCGTGGAATGGTAGATAACCACAGCATGTATTGTGTTGCAGAAATCTACTCTGCGTAGTTGCTAAAGGTACCGATCACAGGATACTTAGCTTAGTCCACGCTAGTGAAGGTACAACGGACCCCTGGAAACAGGGACTTGTGGCGCCACAAGCGACGCCTACGTGCGTTACTGTAACCGGCCCTCAGTGGCTGTGTTTATTGCGCATAGATGGGAGAGAAAGGCACATTTGCGGGGAAAATTGTATCACATGATGATTAAAAACCAGGGTTCTGCAACATTGTCGTTGACTTTGAACCAAGAAGGTAGCAGTAAGCAATTACGTTCCTGTTCGCTGTGACATAGTACATGAGTATCTGTACTAAAGGCATGTAACACATCAGAACCTTCACACCATTACCTTGGATCTGTCCTGTTGGATGTGATAAGCTGCACCTCACACTTAAGGTGTAATTGGGTTGTGCAGGAGTTTGAGGGCTGAAGGTGCCTCCATCAATGTGAAGGGTGTCTGTTGGAGTGTAAGGAATAGGGGTTTTTTTTTTCCATGGCACAACAAATAAGTAACATAACCTTGCATAACCAAACGTAACGTAGTGACCAATATTGCTAAATATAATAGTGAATTAATGTAATGACATGCATGTCAGTGATATGTCTGCTTTTCATTGCAGGGAAAATGTAAGTGGCATATGTGGTAGTTTGAATCAGTCTCTTGGTAATGCGTCACTTACCTCAAACAATTGGGAATCAAGATTTTGAAATGCCACTTATAAATACTGACAACAAGGAGCTATTGCAGATGTGGTATCAACTGGATGGTCTTGCTGAACCACTTTGCTATGGATTCCAGGCTACTGCCAGCCACATTTCAAGATCGAATGTGTGGAATGAAATTTATATTTTCATTCCAAATAGAGATAATTGATGGAGGTGAGTGGTTAAATTCAAGCCATGGCCCTTCTACCCACAACAATTTCCCATTTTTCTTTTCCTTTTTTCACTCACAGTTGTGAATGAGAACATTCTGGATGAAATGTTTGGTTGGAGAACATTACTCTCTGCTAATAAATGAATGAATGAATTAATTAGTAAGTAAAGAAGTAAGTAGGTAAAAAAGTAAATAAATAAACTAACTAACTAACCGAACCTAACCTAACCAAACCAAGTGCCAAAAGGTTGAAACCCCTTGTACTAGTGAGTGTCTTTGTTGTACTTGGTATTAGACAAGCATGACTGTATTCCAGTCTTACCACAGAATTGTTCTGTATGTCTTTTTAAGTATATTATATTCTGCTCTGTATTATATTTTTCTGTAGGAAAAGTCACCAGAGGAGGAGGAGAGAACACTGGCATTAACAAAGAGGAGGAATTATTTGCTGTCATGGTGAACGTTTTCCCACAGGAACTAAGGGATACTTACCTCAGCACTGTCCTGGAACAAGTTAGTGTGCGAGTATAATTTTTATAATTTTATGGACATTGTATGTGCATTGTGTTATTAGGGTTGATAATGCACTACACTGCATAATAAAATGTAGTGTTCACCAAATAATGTCAAGTTTACAAAATTAAGAATGGAGGGATTGGCAGTGCATGTAGCATGTATGGGAGGTTTCAGAAAGTATATAGTTTAGAGAAACTGAATGGAAGAGAAAGCAGTTCACTGTCTTTTGTTCACAATTGAATGGAAGAGATTAGTTGGGGGCCTAGACATAGATGTAAGATATTAACATCATCTTACATAAGGTGTGATGTTCCTGATAGGATTGATCTGGCTCAGGGTGCTTGTGAACCCAGAATGAATGTCCATGCTCTATGTAATGTGGGAAGCTTCTCTACTTGTTGGGCAACTGCTTGCTTTACAAGAAGGCAATGCTGTGGGCGGGATGACCAAGGAATCATCCATCAATTTCAGGCAGAGGAAAAGTTTTCTCTCATCTTCAAAGCATCCAGACAACCCCTGAGGCCAGCCCAGCCTCCTATTTAGTCTGTCCTCAGGGTAAAGTGGCTGGGCCAGGAAGCAAACCACTTATCTCTGTCTAGTGCTGGGTAAGAATGTGTGGAGCTGTGTATGCTGTACCTCCACATCCCTCAACACCCTCACTGTGTGGTGCTTAATGAAGCATGGACACTTCTGTACATTACATGAAGTGTTTTCATGTTAATGAGTTGTGTTGCTCACAGCACAAAGTATTGTATGAACAATAGAAGGTGGATTACCATTTAAAGTCATGTACTTGTTCACCGGTAGCAGTAACAAAATGTTATTCCAAAAGTGATCGTTGTCTGTCCACACTGTCATCTGGGACCTTAGTGAGTTCAGATTGAACTTGTATTTTGTATTAGACTTTGTGTTGTTGTTTTGTGTGTCGACTGTTGTGTAACACTGGGCGATTCTGCAGCTTTAGTGTATTAGTGTTGTGTGTACTGTGAAGAAAATATTATCATCGGAAATGAAGTTCTTTATTCATGTAATCATAGTTATGGCATATGTATTTAATTTATTTAATGTGGTGACAGTTGTGTATAATGGAGGCAGTTGTTTCTACTGCGAGAACATTCAACATTGTAAGTAGTTTTGAGTGTATGATTCCACGCTTCACTTGTTCTTTATATTCTTTGGTACAGGATTTGAGGTGCTCACAATGGTGAGGGTTCATAATGCGGTCTGGGTTAGGACACCATGTAGACTGGTACATGGGTGTGAATGTTTTGGAGGAGCATTCTGGATCTGTCTTCAAAGGCAGTTGGAAGATGGAGGTAATATGTCCTGTCCGAACCCCAGTTCCCACCAGTCAGATTACACAGTGGCGTAACTCGGAAGACTATAATTTTGAAAGTTCATATTCTGCATTTTCCGTACATTGTATCACTATTACAAAACTACTGATTACATGTATTAGGTGATAAATGTACCTTATTATTTTACATTATATTTTGATGTAAGCAGAAATATGTCAGAGGAAATATAATGTAATATGATATTTCCCAATAAGTGTATTTATTAGGTTTGTAATAATTTCGAAGTTTGCTATTGTTTCAGTGTCATTATGAATTTGGGGGGGGGGGGGGGGGGTTGTGAAGGAGACAGTGTGGGTAAGCAGAAGGTTTCTTTGCCAATGTCATGCTATATAGTTCCATAAGTTACCACCAAGAGCATGCAGGACCACCCACAGCCAGTGAGCTTTGCCGGCTACAGTAACGCACGAAGGCGCCGCAACTGGCAGTGTAGGTAATACGTTTTTCGGAGTTCCAAATCCTTGAAAGGTTATTAATGTGTGGTTTAGTCACCGTAAATGGATGGTAGGGCTGTCGGATGTTACGTTAACCGACGGTCGCTGCTCAGAGGTTGCTCATTGGTTGATGAAGATTTCCGGAAGTAGGCGTCTGAAATATGGTGGTTGTGAATGTTGAAATGTAATGTTTAAGTTTTGTTTCAATTATATTTGTACCCTTTACGGCTGTGAAATGTATTCGTTTTATTAGTCCAATGATCCCACCACATCGTGTTCACGTAGGGTTAAAATGGCAGTCGAGTCCTGTGTTCGAAAGTAGATGAGTACCCAATCAAGAATTTGACAGCCGTAAAGTTTCCAGGATGGAAAATGTTACACCAGAAGACGAAGACTTTCCAGGAAGACTGCTGCACCAAGTAAGTTAATTGCAGGTTTTTGTAATAAAGGTTTTTAACTCTATACGTTTTGTGTTGAACGAAAACAGCCGGGGTAGCGTAGTCAGTATAGTGACTAGGCTGTGGGTTGGACGATCCAGGTTCGAATCCAGACCGGCTCTGGGGTCCACCGAGTCATCTATTCAGTGGGTACCGGGGGTACAGCGGCTGGGGCGTGAGGCTGACCACTCATCTGCATCTAGTACAAGGGTTAAGAATGAATGGAGCTGTACTTTCACTCCCCTGGGTGCCTTCATGGTACGTATAGGTACCACTTAATTTTTAATGAGAAATTTTATTTTGTGAGTTTTGAGGTTCTCACACATGTGCGGGTGAAGATTTCGGTTCCTGGGGTGCGACACTGTGGAATGGTGTACAAACATTTCAGATGATCTTGCCGTCTTCATCTTCAGGGTAGTCAAACGGTTTATTTTTCAGCCTTGCTCCTAATTTGAGTTCTGCAATTCATTTTAAAGTGCCAAATGAAGTGTGTCTTAGAACATTTTTAGTATTGAAGGCATATGTACACATAAGTATCTCAACATCTGTTGAACATAATAGGTGCATCCCATAGATCCTAAAAAAGGGGGTGTAGGATGTGTCAAAAGTGTATTTGATAAAGATGTTAGTTTGAATTGGTTTCATTCACAGTGCTGTCCATATGTTTGAATGTCTCATGTTGGCTAAGCATACACAGATCATAATACCAGCCTATAATTACAACTTTTTGTGATGTTTGTTGAAATTTTCTTTATTATGATACTCTTATTTTATTGATTAATATGTCATTTATGATATGTCTTATTGAAGTCTAAGACAGGTTAGATTGTAAGATGTTAGATTCTCACAGTGGAGAACATTAAGTTTAAAATTCTTTGGCCCAAAAATTAATAGCAACTTAAACTGGTAAGAACATCCTGTACTGAGTGTATTATCTGCAAATGCAGATCACAGTTCAACATGCTTTACCATGAGGCTAGTCATACTGCTGATGACAGCAGATACTTTAAAATTAGTTTACTTTGCATATTTCCATTCCATTTTGTGTTATGGACTTACCTTCTGGGGAAATTTAACAGAGAGGAGAGAAATGTTTACTTTCCAACAGAAGCTTATTAGATTACTGGCAGGTGTAAAGAAAAGAGTGCCATGTAAGGAATTATTTACTAAACTGAATATGCTTCCTCTTGCCAGTGTACATTTGTTCTTGTTCTTGTTTTCCGTTGTTGACAACATGGCAAGACTTCAAACAAATTTTTAAGTACCTAGTATAAGTGAGGCATAAACATGACCTCCATGTGCCAGATGTTAACCTCGCTAGCTACCATAAATATGTGTATGAGCAATAACCAAGTTATTCAGTGCTTTTCCATCTATCATTAAAACTTTATACTATGATATCAAAGTATGTATTAAGGTAAAAGCTTGAGAAAGTTGTTTCAGCTTGTAATGCTTCTGAATTTTGTTTGAGATGTTCCTAGTTTGAATCTTGGTGGGGACATGGTCTATCCAATCCGAGGTTTTACATGGCTTTCCTCAATCCAAGATAATATCTTAAAAATTAGGTCATGAGGAAAGTGTTATGATATTGAACAGCAGAATGTAGTCTCAGAAGTATATGAAAAGGTTTTACTAGTATTTTACCAAGATATCAATTATGGATGGGACTGGGAAGAAGATACTGAATGTTGTTTTAGAAACAAAGAAATAGGACAACTTGGTTTGAAAGTGGAGGTGTGCAAAATAAGGGGAACTGGAAGAGGAATAGATATAGGAAGCTGTCCTCTATGTTTAGGTAATGAAGATGTTCACATGTAGTGTTGAACTGTCCAAAAACAAGAAAGTGGAGAGTGGAAATTTTGTGTAAAAAATGGCTAAATATGAATGAGGACTTAGCATGTAGAAAAATAATAGATGGAGTAAATATAACACAAGAAAGAAATTTAGGAAAATGCTTTGACAAGGTAAGGTGTAAATGGGGAAACGAAGTAAAAGAAATGTAAAAAAATACAAATGTGTGTGTGGAGGAGACTGTGCACCATGGCAACCAGATGTTAAACAGTGAGCAGTCGCACCAACGGTGTAAAAACAGAACTCAGTATGTGTCATAAATTAGACCATGGGCACATTCTTCTACATACTTTCCAATTTATAATTTACTCTCATCCACTTATTTGGCACTATATGGCCCAAGTTACATATAGCATCATTAAATGAAGTAGAAAAAAAACAGTGTTAAAAAGGTGAAGTTGTTCCTGTGCTTACCTTGAAGGCATATACGGGGGAGGATGTGTAGCTCCACTTGTTATCTTGGCACTAGATGGAGGTGAGTGGTCAACTTCAAGCCCCAGCTGCTGTATCCCCGGAGAAGCCCCTTGTACTCATTGAATAGGAGGCTGGGTTGATCCCAGAGCTCATATGGGTACTTTTGAGAAGAAAATATCTTGCCCCTGCCAGAAATTGGACCATTATACCTCAGTTGTCCAGCCCATAGCCTGGTCACTATACTGATTACATTGCCCTGTCTCCAAATGCATTGTTAAAATAAACCACAAATAAATAGTTATTACATGTCTTTGTTATAATGAGGTTTATTCAGAAATGTCATACACATGGAGGATTAAAGAGGGGTCCATATTATACAGAGTGTTATGGTAAAGTGACCTATTTTATACTGAAGTCCCAATTAATTTTTCTATATGTCATCTTCATTCCTTAATAGGCTGCATTGTGGGATAATGCTGAGTTGCTGGAAGATTTGCTGCATGGGGAACAAATAGCCCATATTAACAGTCAAGATTCATGGGGACGGACACCACTGCATGCGGCAGCCACAACAGACAACTCTCGATGTTTAGGAGTCTTACTTCAAGCCGGTGGTATGTTCTTTGGTTTGGGTGAAAAGTGAAAGAAGATTTAGTTAACCAAACAAGGAATCATGGAAACACTGATGAGATAGATGTACCTTCTGCCTTGTCCTTTCACTTGTACTATATCTCAAATTAAAAGTTTTGTCATATAAAATATCTTTTTGTGTGTGTTAAATGCATCTGAAATATGTTTAAGGTCTACTTATATATGTAGTGTATATTTGTGATTGATATTTTTCTTGTCTCTTTTTAGCGGACCCAAATATTCCATGTGGCCCCAGAGGAGAGAACAGGGTAAGTTTTATATATATGTCTTTTTCGTAGCAGCAAGTTTGAGGCGTATTTAATTTTCTTTTTACCAGAGATGTTCATATAACAGTATTAAACATCTCAACTGTATTGTGAAGACACTCATCACATGTAGGAAATTTATTTGTTCTAGGAACTGTGTTAGTAGATGTAGATATTTATGCATTAGACATTTATGCCTCTCTAAAGCACACAGTGTAATGATAAAATTTTGTGACATACTTGTTTAGAATAATAAGTTAGAGTACTTCCACTTCTTGAATATGTAAAGGGAGTGGAAGTGTAACTCACTGCATTCTAGATGGAGGCGAGTGGTCAGTTTGATGCCTGAGACACTTTAACTCCAGGGAGAAAGACTATAGCACTATAGCCAGCCTGGACGCTGTGGACAAGAGAAACATTTCTTGTCCCTGCACGGTTTCCTGTCCTTCAGCCCATAGCATAGTTGATGTACTGAAGCTATCTTGGTTTCCTTACTTGTTTATGTACAAAAATTATAATTTAAGATGGTTTGAATTGAAAACAAAATTGTACTTCCAATAACATAATGTATCTGAATTGTGATTAGATTTTGCAAAAATACTCATATAAATAATCCCTTTTGATAACTGTTAAGTTCAGTGTAGCTAAAATAACCTGAGTATGCTTATAGATGTGAATGATGTTTCCCTTCTAGACACCACTTCACCTGAGCTCGGAGCACGGTTATGTAAGCAATGTGAAGTTGCTCCTTGCTCATGGAGCAGAACTTGTGGCACGTGACAGCAATGGGCTCACACCACTTGATATAGCAGAGAAGAGTGAACATGTGGAGTGCATGTTGGTCCTCAAGCAGACGGCTGGTAAGTACTGAATGGATTCTTGTGTAATATTAATCTGTTGAAAATACAAGTACACAAGCTGTGAACCAAAAGCTTCTGGACTGGGGAAATGTAACAACTTTAGGCTTACCTTAGTTACAGGTCAGTATTTTCCCCTTCAGAATAGTCCCCTTTTGAGTTTCGTCATTGGGACCAGCACCTGTCCCAACGCTGGAAACGTCTCTGGAACTCCGTTTTGTGACGCTATCCAGCACTGCTCATAATTCAGCTTGAAGAATCTCCCCATTATTCTCATATCGTCACCCTTTAACTGGATTTTTATCTTCGGGAACAAATAAGTCACAAGGAAAGAGAGAGGATGTTTCTGTTTTTCTTGTCTTTCGTGTTGTTGGTCCTTTCACACAGGAAGTCGGTTTTGTTTCTGGTTGTTATTCAGCGGCTAGGACACATATTTTGCACAGTCTGCCTCATGTTTAAGTCTTTGGTTAAAATGTGTCTGCATGTACCATATAATAGGCCTAGGAGATGGAAAGATAACATTAAGCTACATCTACAGGACGTAGTGTGTGAGAATCAGTGAAGAATAGAAATGGCCCAAGATTGTGTCCAGTGTTGGGCTTTGGTGCCAATGATGTTGAACGTCTAGGTTAAACTATCACATTGTTAAGCAGATAGATAGACCATAACCTGGGCTTTGAAAATTCTGATTTGTTGGTCTGGATGTGGTGGCAAAGGTTAAATTATTGATGCTGTCATGCATCAAACCATGATTGTCCAGTGCATAGCCAGTTATTTTACTGTCAGCTGCCCCAGATATTAAAGTTTATCTGTAAGAAGCAAAAGAGGATTGGTAGGAACTGGTAACATTGCTTCTATATGTAATTAATTAAGGACCAAGCCATGAAGACATAAGGGAAAATGAGATCACTGTACCGAGTGAGTTGCCCATAAGGAAAAAAAAAAAAAGGAAGAAAGAAAGAAGAAAACAACAAAGTAGATGTATACAATTTTGAGAAGACTGGAGCTTTAAAATTGTTATGGCTAAATGAAGGCTGATGAGATAGGTGGTACATGTAGGATGTATGGGGGAAAGTAAAGAATGTGCACAAAATGTAAGTCGGAAAATCTCAAGGAAAGTGGCCACTTGAGCGGTGTAGGATGATATTAAAATGGATTTCGTGAAGTACCTATATGCTATTTGGATAGGATTTGAAGATGAATGTCTTGGGATGCGACACTGAGTGTTTTGTAAATAGGCACCAGTGTTACCTCTGTCTTCAGGTTCTCTTTTAACGCCTGAAGATGGAGGCAACAGGTTCCTCTGAAATGTTGGTGTCTGTGTACCAAGCTGTGCACTGTTCCATTCCAAGACAGCAGCTTCCATAGTCAGATTTTGCATGGAGTGGATTTAACTGGTGGATTTCTGTAAACACACAGTGGACAACTTACTGCCATAAGGGCAGCGGAATACTCGATTGCATATCCATAAAGTCTTCAAGAAGGACACTATACTGTGGAGTTATTTAGTGATCTACTGCCAGTAAAACAGATTGTCTGCTGTGAATTTATTACGATCTTGCTGTTACTCTGCCTATGTCAACTTGTGTGTTTACAGTAACTGTACTGAAAATATTCATGATGCCCTAAAATTGTTGATATTGTAGCCGTCCTAATACTGAAGCATAAGTTACTTTCAGTTACCTCTGTCAGTTCCACCAGCTATTGCCTCCTGAGTAGCATAATTGGAGGTTATGAATCACTTCGTTGCTTGTTATGGAGTGTTGATTTGGTCACTGAAACATTCAGAGAAGCTGATAACAGTATTCACGGTTCTGTACTGGTAAGAGGTAGGATTTGGCTTTATAACCCACTGTGCGCTGTGTATCCTGTTTGTATAGGTATATCTTCAGCCTTTCTGAACTCTTTACACTAGAGGTGATGAGCAGTTAACATCACGTCCTGGCCGCCTTATTCCCATGTAAAAAACCTTTGTTACCCGTTGGATAGGAGGCCGGTTGGATCCCAGAGCCATTCTGGATGCAGTGACAAAGATAAAAAGTTCACATCTGTTGGAAACAACCCCCAATTCTCTGTTTACCCCCTAGTCACTGTGCTGACTGAGCTATCCTTGCTTATAATTTGAGATTGTGAAGCACCCGGTTGCTTGTTAAGGACTGTTTATTCCATCACTCGAAGATTCAGAGAAGCCGGTATTAATGTGCGTTTTACAGTTTCTATGCAAGTACCTGGTTGAAATTCAGATCCAGGCTGTTAGGCCTATGTACTGAAATCGTGTAGGGTCGCATGCAGTTAGTTACTTGGATCGTACGAAATACAGGGGTTAGGGTTAACTATATCCATTACTGTAGTGGATATAATGTACTGTAATTAACACTTTTACAGGATTATAATTATGCATATTTATCTTTTTATCTACATGTATAAAAGCATAAGAGTTTTAATTCTGTCGTTATTCTTCAAGTCATTCGTATACTTACGGATACGTACGCCAGGCGGCAGTGTTGGAGGAATAAATTCTGGACAGGAGCAAGAGATGAATCTCTCCTCCGAAGCGTCCAGACCAGCTCTGGAACCCACCAAGCCCTCTTTTCAATGGGTACCGGAGGTTATTCCTCAGTGGGTAAAGTGGCCGGGGCGTGGAGCTGACCACTGACCCCAAAATAGCGCCGAGGTTTCGAATGCATGGCACTGTATCTCCACTCCCATATAGGCCTGCGTTCATGGCATGCACAGGGACAAGTTTGCATTTACGCCAGATAATGACTGTGGGACACATTCTGTCGTTAAGAGCAGTCGGTCGGTGTTGCAGCCTCGACCTTGTCTATAAAAATGTTACCACTCGATATTGGCACTGCTAATTGTATGAACCTTTTTAGTGTGTTATTTAACGACGCTGTCAATTACCGAGACTGTATAGCGTCATTGGTCATGAATGAAATGTGAGTGTGGTGCATTTGTGGAATGATGCAGACGGGAAACACCGAAGTACTCGGAAAAACCTTGGTCGCTGCCACCTTGCCTACCGAAGCTCCCACACGGCCTGCCGTGGGATCGAACGCGGTCGCCCGCACTGAGGAACCGGCAACTGATCGCCTGAGCTGTGGCGCGGCTTTTGAAGCTGTTTGAAAGAACTTTTCCAAGTTACTGGGCATGCGTACTCAGTGAAATTACGATTTCATGGCATCTCTGAAGGGCCATAATATTTGAGTGGATCAACGGAAGGATGGAATATCTGTGGAAATCGTAGCAATAGATGGGTATTATGAAGCTTTTCTTTGAAATTTCTCCGGGTTTTGTACTAGTAACTTGATAAATAAATTATGTATTTTGTCCTGGAGACAACTTATTTGGAAATGGACGAGCTTACGAGTAAATTCATAGATAGGGCATAAGACTCTCTGTTCTTGCAAACCGAGATCACTTACGCAGTGTGAAGACTTTGATACCGTAATTATGGCATCTGGTCACGTAATTATAGGCGTGAGATGTGGAAGGCTTGTTTCGCTGATTATCTTATTTACTTGTTTTTTAAATTTTAATTTTTGGCGCATTTAACGATGCGGTCAGTATCTCATACTATGTAGTGTCGAATGGTAGATGATTGTTGGACGATAAAGTGGAAAGGACTTGGCAGGAGGGGGTTGAGGCTTATTTTTATGCACTATACGGACATTTTTCTGAAGTAGCTGAGTGAAACCACGAACAATGTCAGGATAGCCGATCTCCAGGTTTGGACCCAGGATCTTTCGAATACAAAACATGAGTGCGGAACTTCTTACCTGTCTTTCTACGAAAACGTCTTCAAGCATACGCATCTTTAAGGCGTGAGGTTACGATGGTAAGATACACATAATTTTGGAAAAAAAAAAAAATGTGCCACAGTCTTGGCATCAGTTAGAATCCTTGACTGTTCTTGCGTTCATTGACTTCCGCTGATACGTGCGCACTTACCAGTGTTTACGGATCGCGTCAGCCCGACTGTCACTACCTGTGGTCAGTGTTGTAGTAGTCGCTCTAACGCGACGTTCCGTTCCAATGATTATCCATTCGGTTCTGATTTGCGAGAATGTTTACGGATTAGATGCGAGATGTTTGATCTCGTGGTACGGACAGGGGTATTTCTTTTCGCTTCTAGAGCTGGTTTGGGGGCGAAGTAGCCTCTTATCCAGTTGATACTGGGGACTCTTTCCCCGAGGATAAAAAGCCTGTAGTGTGGAGCTGACACTCGTAACTGTTATAGTGAAGCTTTACCCGCACTCTGCGACACGTCTACATGGCATGGTGCTGAAACACAGGAACGGCTTTGCCATTTACACTATCGGTCAAATCGATATTTTTGTAATTAAAAACAAATATTCGTACAAAAATATGACTGTCATAAATACGTGAAACGTTGAGATGTTTTTCTGTAAAAACACTGCCTCGCCATGAACACTTGTTGCGGAGTGACGGTATAGCCCCACGTATTATAACTTCAACGTCGGATAAAGGTGAGTGGTCTTCATGCCCGGCCGCTTTAACTCCGAGGAAAGAGCGCTCGGTATCCCTGTAGATAGGAAGAGGCTGTGTGGGTTTCATCAGCCGAGTGTGGACGCTGCAAAGGAGAATTTTTCCTTAAAAATTTTTCCTTCTGAATTTTTCTTCCTAATATTTGTGGGTCCTCGTTATGGAACTTGCTTTGTGTCACCCTTCTGGCGCCTAGAATTTTGTGGCGGATTCTAAATTTTCGGAAAATGTGTGCACCCTTGGCCTAATTCTTGTACATGGTGTATATTTAACGACATTCAAGGACACATAATTTGGAAATTTGTGGATTATAACGTGTGTAGTGTGATTAGGTTTTCGGCGACGGATGTTTATCTGCAATAAGGTAAAGGTAAAGTTTTCCCTGTACAAGTCGTGAAGACGTATGGATGATTGGAGATGGAGCTGCACTCATTATTAACCTCGGCACTGGATAGAGGTGAACTGTCAGCTTCATGCCTCGGCCGCTTTATCTTCGGGCAAAGAGCCTCCGAGGCCCATTGAATAGGAGGCTGGGTGGGCCCCAGGTTTGTCGGCCCATAGCCTGACTACGCTATCCTGTCTGCCAATCTGCAGTCAGTGAATATGAAATCCTGTTAGACACGCAGAGTCGCAAAGGTCGCATTTGGATAGTGTGTGCCGTCAGTCCAACAGTACACATTTCCATTGTCCTAGTGGTGTTGTGAGAATTCGCGCAGAAGGCGTAATGTGGTACGAGACTGTGACTGCAATTTCACGGCTGTAGCACTGGAACCGGTCTTGTGGTTGCTGATGGTTGGAAGCCAGTTTTGTTAACTCAGTGGCTGCGTCGGTGATGACGGTCACAGTTTCAGTGCTTCGTCTTCAGAGCAGCGTCAGTGCGCAAGTGACGTATATCGTGGTGTTGATAGATCAGTTTGGTGTGACTGATAAGAAAGGTCATGTTTCTGTAGGAATTTCTGAGAAGCGTAGGTCATTGTGTGTTTGGGTTTCTGTGGTCTTGGTTTCCGTTACGTTTCGGAGAGACACTTGTGTGGTGATATTTTGTAGTGGGCAGACGATAAGTGGTTGGTTTCTGCATTACCAGTGACCATACTCTAAATTGAAAGCAGAAATTATACGACGTTGTAACCTTTTGTATAATCCTTTAGTTAATTTCGGAATGACGTATTACGTTTCTTTTGCTGTCGTTTTATACGTGTTTAATCGGAAGCAAGACACGTAGATGTAACTGAATATCTTAATGTTTACCGTACATTAGACCCGCACTGATGTAATTCCAACAAAATGCACCTGTGGTCAGTTTACATGTTGATGTAGGAGGAAGTAATATGTAATAACAACATATGTAAATTGACTACAAGTGCTTTTTGTCGGACGTACGCTTACCTCATGGAGTGTCAGTAACTGAAAAGTTTTCTGATGTTAATTTTAACGATCCCTTTTAGATTAATATAATATTCTTTAGCGTAATCTTACACGTAACATATTTGTACAAAAAACCATGATTTTTTTTTCTGATTTCTGTATTCATTACCCTGCTTCAGTACTAATGAAACTAAGCATGTTTGGTCGAAATCGGGTAAGAGTCTTTGAAGGTCAAAATGAACAAACAGATTGACAGTCATTCAGTTTTATTTATTAATTTTATGATGTCTTCTTTAGGAGTCCTAACTATATGAATTGTGTGAAGTTTTTGAATGCAGAGGTGACCAAAAGTTGTGTTTACACTTACATTCTTCTAATTATTGTGTGCGTGTCATGTTTATGTTACGTTGGGAAGTGCCCATAAATAAGACCACACTCGCCGAAACATTCAGATTGCAACAATGCGAAAAGTTTAAATGTGAATAAAACTGTGGTGTTGCTGTTGGGTAATCCTGTATGTTAGTCCTTACATTTTAGGCGTTCTTCGCGATGTAGAAAGGAGCGCTCCATATGGAGACCATGTTAGTCCGTCTGTCTGTCTGTGACAGTATTAGCGACTAAACCGTTTGTCGGCTTTTGAAGAAATTTCTTATACGACTTGAACACCAGTAGTTGTCGAGCGAACACGAGTTTGGTGAAAATCGGCTTAGTGACAGTCGTACTGTACTTAGGAGTGTAAATGAATTTCTGTATGTGACCGATTTGTGTGAAATTTGGAATGATGTCATTCAGCACTGAAGAATTTCATGAAAATCGGTGCAGTGGAAGGCGTACTTTATTTGGGGGTGTAATACGTATTTCTGTCCACACTTTTCTACATTTATTGTCCGGTTTGGGTTCAATTCAGTGTAAGAGCTTTGAAAATAATTCCGTTGAGCTTTTTTGAGTTTCATGAAAATCGGCGCAGGGAAGGCCGTACGTTTCTTATGGGCGTGAATGAAATTACATTTACGTGTGTGCCGTTAAACCGTGTGACATTTTGACAATAAAGAACGCTATCGTACATCTCTTTAACCAATAATGCACATTTATTAGTCTTTATTATACAATACAATTTACCATAAAACTAGTCCGACATATTTCGAATCCCTATTTTGGGATCATCATCAGGGACTTGGTTTGCGAATTACACAAATTACAAATCAACAATAATGGTATATTTTAAAGGTACAAAGTTAAAATGTAGGATACTCAGTTGTTTTCCGGGTCCACTGTGCATCAGAAGTTTTGTGTCTACGTGTAGAAGGCTAGGACAGTACTGTGAGTCAGAAGTTTTGTGTCTACGTGTAGAAAGCTAGGACAATACTGTGCATCAGAAGTTTTGTGTCTACGTGTAGAAAGCTAGGACAGTACTGTGCATCAGAAGTTTTGTGTCTACGTGTAGAAAGCTAGGACAGTACTGTGCGTCAGAAGTTTTGTGTCTACGTGTAGAAAGCTAGGACAGTACTGTGCATCAGAAGTTGTGTCTACGTGTAGAAGCTAGGACAGTACTGTGCATCAGAAGTTTGTGTCTATAGTAGAAAGCTAGGACAGTACTGTGCATCAGAAGTTTTGTGTCTACGTGTAGAAAGCTAGACAGTATGTGCATCAGAGTTTTGTGTCTACGTGTAAAAGCTAGGACAGTACTGTGCATCAGAAGTTTCTACACGTAGACACACAACTTCCGATGCACAGTGTACCAGAAAACAACTTGAGTATCCTACATTTTAACTGTTGTACCTTTAAAATATACCATTATTGTTGATTTGTAATTGTGTAATTCACATTCCAAGTCCTGATGATGATCCAAATAGGGATTCGAAACATGTCGGACTAGTTTTATGGTAAGTTGTATTGTATAATAAAGACTAATAAGTGTGCATTAGTTGGTTAAAGAGATGTACGATAGACTAAAAATGCACGGTATGAATAATATAAAGTGGAAAAAATAAAGAACGCCTTGGTAAAGCTCGTGTGCTGCGTCACGCAGTATACCATTCGCATTGTTGTTAACATTGAGATGCTTGAATGGAGTTTCTGATTTCCGTTCTTGTCTTTGCAAATTTGGATATTTGTAACCGAGGTCAAATTTTTAAACTTATTTAAATTTTAAGTGACTTTATATGAAACACAATAATGTTAATTTAAGAAGATTCCTTAATTGTTCAAAGCGAGTCGACTTTTATGAAGACGGATAATTACTGCAGTTGTCATGGTCACGCCATGTAGGACGGCGTGTAATTGTGTACCGCCAGACGAGGAAAGCACAGACTCGCGGATTATATGCACGCAGAAGCACAGTTGGAAGTATTCATTGCACATTGGGGGCTTCTTTGCACGGAAACTTCATGATACAGATGTCTACGTTTCGTTAACATTACTGTCCAGAAACACGACAGAAAGATAAGATTTTTCCACTACCTTTTTTTTTTTGGTGATACTGCATACGACATTTGTCTTTGTAGTCATTATACTCGTTTAGTGCTGCTATAAACATATGCCTTTTATGAAATTAAATATTTTTGAATTACAAGTGAGATATTAAAAGATTGCCCACTTATTAATCTGCAGTCCACCAACCTTCCGCTGATCGTTCTTAAGGTTTTAAGTCATTCGTTACTTACGCATGTTCTTATTCCACAGAGGTTTTCCAGCATTGTATTTTTTTTTTTTTTTTAGTTTTTCTTTTCCCTAACAACAAACCCATTAGCATATTTACTCTTTATTGTTTATTGGTCATTCCCGTATGTTGGTTATGAAGTGGTCATCGTCCATTATGGATCACTTTCAATTCAGAATTATTGTTGGTCGAATAGAATTCTTACAACACCTGTCATATGTTCGTTACAGAGAAGGCAAATTTGTAGTAAATGCAGTACCGTCTTGTCAGACAAAAGCAGACCAACCTAAGTCACAGGTTCGAATGCCAGGAATGAAGATTTAATCATAAAAATTAAGTTTTTTTTTTTAACGAACGTGAAACGCACGCAGGCATGTAATAGATTAAATGGTGGTGCAGTGTGCAGTTCTCATTGTTAGCGTATGACGTGTCGTTTGCGTGCATTACAGTGGCTGGTTCGAGTGAGCGGGAATTGTATTTGCCGGTCCAGAAATGATGAAGCATGCAACAGAGAAAGTGTATGGTACATCGCGTGGGAAAGTGGCCCTTTACTTCATTGTAAGGGCGCCCTGCACGTGCAGCATTAAGACTTTAAAATCAGTCGGCCGTTTATTGGTGAAGGCGTCCGTTCTTTGCCCTCATTTTTTCTTAAAAGTTGTAGCGTGCACATTTCGTAGACGCATGCACTCATGCCAGTACATAAACATGGTCCTCATTACATATGGTCAGCGTGAAAGCCACCTCCGTCAGTATAGATGGTCGACGCCAATATTCAGTTCTGTCTGAATTCGGATTCTGTATTCTATCCTAACATGTATTATGTAGAGCATTCCTTGATTTCGACGCTTCCGCCGTCTGTAACGACGTCATTATTCTGAAGTTCTAATGCTTCGATTTTTGCGGCGCATGCGCTGTTGCATAACTGCACATCTTCGCTACTTACGTGACTTAAGTATGGGTTGTGTTGTTGTGTGTAGTATTAGTTAACACAGGTCTTCGTAAGGGTTCGTTTCTACTTTGGTTTAAATTACATTACGTTCGATTAGGTGGTCTACGCGCTTTCCCAATAATGGACCTTGGTCAGAAGGAACTGCGAGTAAGGCTCGACAAATCCCGGGCTCCAGGTCACCATGGCGATAAATATTTTCCACAGTCATTAACTTCTCTCTCTCTCTCTCTCTCTCTTTTGGTTTTTTGCTATTTAGAAAATCGTAGCTCAACAACGAAAACATCGCGGAACAGTGAACAACGGAAACCACAAAGTATTTGATTAACCATTATTTGAGATCGTAGGCCTGTATATTACACTTGGTGGATAATTCTTAGGCAGGTGGCATGAGATTGAGCATGTGTGACAATGGGAAGGTGCAGCCCAATTCACGTAGGTCATTTACATACTCTGACGGTAAAAATTTGTCAGGACCCTAAATTGTTTGGCGCTGTCTCCTGGTCGAAGAAATAATTGTCGTGCCCTGATCTGGAGCGAAATGAAATACAGTAACTGAGGATGTTAAGACATGTTTAGTAGAGAGATATCGGATTGCAAATTATGTAAGCAGTCATGTTATTTTCTCCGTATCAAATGTTGCGGTCCAATGATAACACTGATGCCTCGTATTCTTAAGGTCCTGAGTTCGATTTCAGAGCCAGAGGGCTATGTGAGTTGCTTTGTGGTTTACCTCATTGCCATCAGGCATCCGCTGGTGTAGTACTTTGAAATGAGTCACATAACGAAAAAGGTAAAGTTGTCCCTGGCCACGCCATGAAGGCATATAGTGGGAGTGGAGGTATAGCGCAACTCATTCTTTACCTCGGCACTGGATGGAGACGAGTGGTCAGCCTTACGCCCCGGCTTCTTTACCCCCGGGGAAAAGCCCCCTGGTACCCATTTAATAGGAAACTGGGTGGGCCACCGAATTGGTCTGGACATTTTGAGACGAGATTAATCTTTTGCCCGTGCTGGAATTCGAATCCCGGATCGTCCAGCCCGTAACCTAGTCAGTATACTGACTAACTTTCACAGTCACCCCAATACAGTAGTCTTGATATTCGTGCTTAATTGGAGCTGATAAAAGTGTCACGAATATTGGAATCCATTTTCAGTGTAAAACGCTTCTTTGGTTCCAAGGGCTCGCGAAATACCAATAATAAGAATATAAGACAATCTTAAAAAGGGTGAAAAAGGGTGAGAGTTTGTCTATAATAAAACACGGTTTTTTTGTAGTTATACTACATTCACTGATTGCAGTAGATTCTCGTTGCATAAAGCACGAAAACAGGCAACCACACTTAATGAAAGATAGAGCCTGACTGAGCAGAGTGATTTGTGCAATAGCAGGACAGTGGGAGAAGACGACTCGCTAGCCGCGTGGTCTCATCCCGATTTGTCGGAACCAGTCACGGAAGGCCGAAATAGTGCTACTAAAATGTGTTATAACGAAAGGTCGAAATCCCGAACATCGGTGTTTACGAACACTCAGACTACCATACTCCATGCTGCATAACATATGCACTTGCCAAAACATGTTTTTAATGGCCTAAGAAGAAGCCTGTAGTTGACAGTGCGAATTGTTTTCTGTAGTTTTGCTGACGTGGAATGTCAGCCTGAAACTGCAAAGCTCGGCTTAAGTCTAACGTTGTTTGGTAGGGAAGAACATTTCCTTTTTGTTACATTTAATGTACGTTATCCATAATATTTACGATTCGATTATTTTTGATTTAGTGATGGCATATTTGAGTGTGACGTTGCTTTGTAAAACTGTTTGGTAACCTAGTTAAGAAGGATCGGAGGCGGAGTAGCGTAATGCGTATAGTGACTGGGCTACGGAGTGGATAACCGAGAACTGTGGTTCGACTTCCGGTAGGGCAAAAGAATTTTCTCTTCTCCAAAACGCCCAGACTGGCTATGGGGCCCACCCAGCCTTCTATTCAGTGGGTACCGGTGGCCCCTTTCCCTGGGGATAAATCGACCGTGAGCGTGAAGCTAACCGCTCACGTCCATGTAGTGCCGAGGCTAAGAATGAATGGAGACATTTCTCCTTTTCCTCATGCGCCTTCATGATTGTAGAAGGGCCACTTAAATAGCAATAATCGTTTTTGCTTGCTAACTGGTCTCTCGCTCCTAATTTTAATCTAATATTGAGTTATTTCGACGCTGTGTTTTGTCTTTAATTTGCTTAGACATGGCACATTTTGTTGTGAAGAATTTGAACATGATATCCTGTAAACCAGAGGTGGGTAATTAGTATGGCTGGCAGGCTGTATCCCACTCGTACGTTAAGAAATTAAGGTAGCATAAGTAAAGCGAGTTGCAAAAATGTTATACTGTGCGAAACAAGTATATTTCAGAAGTGTTTTTGTCACTAACATTATTTTAACCTTACGAATAATTGAAATATATTTAGATTGTAAGTGTACACACAAGAGACATAGTCACAGTATATTTTGTTACGATCTTAATTAAGTTGTCGCGGGTTTTATGGTATTATGTGGCCGGCTTCTTTCCTCCCCTGCCATAAACTGTTGCTTGTGATACTGCGTAACAAAAATAGATGGTTGAAATTGGTTTACTGTGTTAACACAGGTCGAGCGAAAACCAATCGAACCTCAGCTTAACGGGAGATTTTCGTGCGGTTGAGTGAATCCTGTAGGGTCAAAGGTTCTTTCTCGAGGTCCGGTTATTGTGAGTGGCGATTTCCAGACAACGAAACCCTATTACATTGTACCGTGTGCGTATTTTATTTCTTGGCTTGTTTAATGAAGGACATCAAATCTCGTAAGTTCATTTAATTTCAAATAGAGGCAGCAGTGATGCAGTCGGTATTACATGTCAGTCGACCTCGCCAAAGGAAGGTGCGTCTATACCTTTACTGCAAGTCGCGGCTACTGGTTCTCAAAATATGTTCTCGAACCCGTATCAAAATCTTTAAAGTAGGTCAGTTTCTTAAACCTAAGATATAGCATAACTATAAAATTAGATAAAATTAAATATGTATTTTTAATTTGACAGTAAAATTGAGACATATTGAGCGCGTTTCGCACCTCCTGAAAGGGTATCTCGCACCTCAGGTTAAGAATCACTTCTGTAGAATATAATAATAATAATAATAATAATTTTAGAGTGTCTGTCAACGGCTGTGATGTGTAAGAGTGGATCTGTGGGGGAGGTTCATGTGTACATCGGACCTAGAGATGGGAATTGTCAAATTTTACTGTTGAATTCTGAACGAGCGTTCAGCTAATTATTTTTAGATCAAGTTTTTGACTGATGGCACTGATGGTGAGGTTGTGGACTCGAATCGTTTAAAGGTCATGTACAATTTTTGTGTGGTGTTTTTCGTAACACGCAATAGCCCTTGACTGCAGTAGCTGCTCAAGAGCAACACAAGTTCAAGAAACGTCTGATCCCAGGAGGTAGACTGTGAGGCAGTAATCCACTACGCTGCTAAGTTATTAGGCGTGAAGGATTGCGAACGGTCCAGTGCGCGCCGTAATAGTGCGGTAACAATGTACCGTCTTCAGCGCTTGTTGTTTAACACAACGGGCGCTAGAAGGAACTCCATTGCCGTCGTCGATGCGGAAGCAGCCTTCGAAGCTTGCAGTTACTTCGCAGATGATGTTGATCCAGGCAAGTAAGACTAATCGTCCGGCGTGTTAGTGCGTGCACATGTTCTCTCGGTGGAACATACGGATTAATTACTCAAGGTAGTTCACGTGTTTTGTAAGGAAAAGTGTAGATTTATGGTGTGTATAAGCTCGAGAAGTACTAACTTTTAACGTTGTGAAACACACCTGCAATTTTTTGTCATGAGCAGTTTCTTTTTAGTGGGCCGGGATAGCGTAGTCGGTATAGTGACTCGCCACGGGCTGGACTGGACGGTCTGGGGATCGAATCCCGGTGGGGGAGAGATTCTCCACACCCGTCCAGACCGGCCCTGCGGCCCACCCAGCCTCTTATACAATGGGTATCCGGTCTTTCCCGGGGGTAAAGCGGCCGGGGCGTGGCGTTTACCACCCACCCCCATCTAGTGCCGGTGTTAAACAAAGAGTAGAGCTATACCTCTACTCCTCCCCTGGGCCTTCATGGCCTTTTCTAGGGTGGACTTTACCTTTTTATCTTTTTTTTACAATTTATTTTTAATGTTGAAGTTTTGTTTTTGTTGTCATTGTTCTTGTTGTTGAGAAACTTGATGAATCCAGTTTGAGCTTCTTGTAAATTACGGAATATATAGGGCCATCACAAACCAAAACTTAAGTCAACTAGTGTCATTCCAGTCATGCTGTTTTGCCTTTATGACTATGGAATACATTCCCTCTGAATGTTTCCCACCATGTTGACTTCATATTACATTTTCATATCTATGGGGTGTGTCAGTTTACTTAGTTCTGTGTGAGACAGTGTGTAGATAAGACTTGTTTTCATTGTCAGCAGTGTAATATTTGTATTCTGCCACATTTGTTGTACATTAATGTTCTCACATCAGCCTTGTCAGCAGTTATTGTGTAAGGTTAAGTACATTTATGTTTAACAGTTTATCAAATTGGCTTTCTTGTATAAACTGTAACTGTGGCTGTGATTTAATGCAGACTTTATGTATATTGATATGAAGTTTTTAGATATGCATGTTGGTATATCGTTTGTACAAGAAAGCTGTAGGTGTAGAAAAATGGTAGCTTTTAGTGTATATCATGTATCTGGACAAGGTTTTCTTGCTCTGTGAATATTTTGTTTAATGCCTTGTCTCAGATTTGTATGTGTCCTTGAATGTAGTGCATAAAATGAGAGCATAATTGGGAGTTTGTTTGTGTCTACCACCACATGTATTTCAGTCTTCTCTGAAAGTACCAAACAGATTTCACTGAAACTTGATTTGGTGTGTACCTATCAAATATAATGCCTACTAGCGTAGTCGGTATAGCAACTCGCTCCGGGCTGGACGGTCCGGGATCGAATCCCGGCGGGGGCGAGATTTTCCGCACCCGTCCAGACCGGCCCTGGGGCCCACCCAGCCACCTAGACAATGGGCACCGGGTCTCTTTCCCGGTAAAGCGGCCGGGGCGTGGAGTTGACCACCCACCCTCATCTAGTGCCGGGGTTAAAAAAAGAGTAGAGCTATACCTCTACTCCCCCTCTGGGCCTTCATGGCCCGTTCTAGGAAGAACTTTACTTTTACCTTTACCTTTACTTTACATGAAAATCAAATTGAATTTTATCCGTTTTTTAAAAAAAAAAAGTCACTGTGCAGAAAAATTGTTTGTGACCTGAAGGATAGAACTCATTAAATCTACAACTTTTATTTGAAACATTTTTAATATGTTTGATGGATATTTAGAGAAGTATTGTGAAATCGTTGTGTACCCCTCAGCAGTGTATGGTGGTCAGTGATAACATTCGTAGGGTTCGTTCTGCTACAACAGTGCAGCTTGTAGAGAAGGAGATGAAAATGAATAAGGTACTTAGTTTACTGTATTTTATTACCAAACCTGAAAACCAGTGCTCCATGAAAGTGTATTCAGTTCTGATGTCTAGGGTGTCAGTGGCACTCTACACATACACATTTCTAGTGCTTGTTTGTACCACACACAAATGGGTAGGATGAAAGAAACAAAGGTGTTGATCTATATTTTCAGTAAGTGAATGTCATCCCTATGGACGAATTAACATTACCAAAGAATATATTTGGAATGTATGAGTAACCCCACAGATTCCAAACAACCATACAAATTCTGTCAGTGTTTGACCACTTGTAATTAATCTTCAGGAAGCAGGGTGGGGGAGGGTATGGCTGGATTAATCTGGCT
This sequence comes from Reticulitermes speratus, assembly GCA_021186555.1. Lineage (NCBI taxonomy): Eukaryota > Metazoa > Arthropoda > Insecta > Blattodea > Rhinotermitidae > Reticulitermes > Reticulitermes speratus. The sequence continues at coordinate 10,140,814 of JAJKFL010000012.1, forward strand.
CAGGTTATGCACCAGTGGTGGGTTTTGTGATAAGAGTAATGAAACTTTGGGTTCTGTAATATGCAAGGAATTTTGAGACTGGGTGGGGAACTGTTAACCTCTCAAGCTGGACTCTGCACCATGGAATTAGCTAGTTACAGAACTTCAGAAGAGTATGTTCTGCTAATTGGTTGCTGACCAAGATGCAGCAAAATCATATTATGGATGCTGCCTTTAATTTGCCTGTGGACAAGGTATGAGGTAGTATTCTTCCCAACCTTGACAGTGTGGTTATACCACAGCAACCCAATCTTCAGCACTGTGTTAGTTAAAACAGTGTTCACCAGGAGAAAGTGAGACTGGGGGCTGGGTAGGAGAGGCTGTTGGTGATGCTTCCTGTTTTGTGCAGCCAATTTATAAATGTGTGCACCATTGCAGTACAGATTTCTGCTCTACTTAACCGTTTTTTAGGGCACTGACTGACACTGTGTAATGCGTGGTCACGTACTGATCATTTACAGATGTATCAAGGTGTCCAAAGGGAAGAAAATTGAGCATTAATTTTGCAAGTACTGAGACTTGTTGATGTGTTTCCTGTCCAGAGAAGTACTTCAAATTTAAGTTTGAAGGCTAGTTTACTAGGACATGCTATCTGGTGTAATTGCTGTTAGCCTGTAACACAACACCTTATAACCCTTGAAGATGAGAGCACTAAGGTGTCTTGAAGTGTTGGGAACCAAATACCCAGTGATGCAGTATTACATCCCAGAAGAACTGGTACCTCAATAGAGTAAAGGCAAAGTTTTTCCCTGTCTACACCATGAACGCTTCTAGGGGGAGTAGAGGTATAGCTCCACTCATTCTTAACCTGTTCACTAGAAAGAGGTGAGTGGTTAACTTCATGCCCTGGTCGCTTTACCCCTGGGAAAGAACCCCGGTACCGATTGAGTATAGGGTGGGTGGGCCCCAGGGCTGGTCTGGACATTGTGGAGAAGAGAAAAATCCTTTCCCCTTACTAGGATTCGAACCCCAGACCGTTCAGCCAGTAGCCTAATCACTATACCAACTGCACTACCACGACTCCTTTTACCTCAAGAAAGTATGTGGCTGTATGGCACAGGGGCGCACCCAAGGGGGGGGGGGCTGCAGCACAGCAGCCCCCCCAAACCGCCCAAAACCGAACTTTAAAAAACGCAGATTTTGTAGATATTATGATATCAAAAGTTTTACGTGATATCCCCTTCAGCCGAACTCAGACACTGAAATCGGACAATGACTAGTACATTAGAAATTTCAAAAATAAATTAATAAGGTTTAAAAGAACAAGAAGATAGGACACTGTAATTGCGTCATGGAACATGTAGTTACATTCATATGAATATAAATGCAGTTGAAGGCAGTGTTATGTTGTACTTGCAACATAATATTAATAACATAATTTTTAAAATCAAACATAAATTTTATATAGCCTCCAGGTCAGCCCCCCCCCCCCCCCCCCCCCCCCCCACAGGAAAGTTCTGGGTGCGCACCTGGTGTGGCATCAAGTGAGATGATAGTGAAATAGTGAGCAGGTAAAGATATGGAATAAGGCAGTCATGGCTTATTTGGAGGTAATGTCCTGTCACTTGCCTGGATAGACTGAGGAAAACTGTGAAAGCGTCAGTTGGTCCAGATAGCTGGTAACGTGATTGAGATTCAGGCAATAGAATACAACATTAGTCCTTTGCTTACCTGTCACAAGAAATTTTGTTAACTTTTGTTTACAGATGCAAAAGAGACAGCCAGACAAAGAAGTCATGCATCACTTCGGGATACGTGTGCTGCAGGGGATGTGTCCCTTCTCAAGAGCTTATTACAGCAGTTGGGTTCAGAGGCAGAACTGGTTGTCAACATGGCCCCGAGTGGCTCCAACACCCTGTTATTCGTGTGGGTATTTTACGCTGTGCATAAGAAAGGGCACAGAAATAAATGAACCTTACTTTATTTTGTCCGCTTTATTAAGAATCCTGGTTGCCTTCAAGAGAATGCCTCATCTCATACTTTGTACATTATCCAAAAATGTGTTGGCATAGTATTAGTTTTTTAGATCTATTTTTGTTACACAGTAAATCATTCTGAGTGTAAAGACTATGTGAAAGTCAGACTCTCCCTTATACTTTAAGAAACATTAGGTCACTGGGGGATAGAGAAAATGACATACTGAGGGCCTTTATAATTTGTACTTGTTGCATAATGTCATTAGGGCAATTAAATTAAGATCGTGTCGTTGATGGGACATGTATTGCACATGGAGGAGGTGGGAAATTGACGTCGAATACTTCAAGGGAAGAGACAGGGAGACACAGGCCTAAATGGGAGGATAATATTAAAATAGGGACAGACTGGTGATGTGCGTTAAATTCAACCGGTCACAGTAATGGAAGTGTCAGGTTTCATAAAGGCAGAAAAATTTTTGCCCATCTGAGCAACTGTCTGCTTTTAAAGAAATGATAGATCATTATATTGTTTTCAGGGCATGTGAAATGGGTCGCAAGGAAATGGTGAAAACACTGCTGGAACATAATGCAGATGGCAGGATACACCCAGTTACCAAATACTCTCCACTTTATATTGCTTGCTACAATGGCAGGAAGGATATTGTTGAGCTGCTTCTCAAGGTGAGGCATTCAGTGTCAGACATCTATGTTTGTCATTTTCCAGGTCCATTTTGGTGTTTATCTTAACCTGTTGTGTGGGAATGTCATGCGAGGGGGCCTGTGATAGGAAAAGTGTTGTACACTTAGTAGTAACTTGTCTGATTTGTATGGTTTTTTTGAATGGCTGGCAGGGAGGTACCATTTCTGTATAATTTAAAAGCCTTGAGACAACTGTTTACTATCAGTATATAATTTGTTTATGTTTTTGTCCATTGGTTTCTGAGAAAATGGTGTGTTGAAAGAGCCATATGCAAATTTAAATGGTCATGCCATGCCTAGCAGCAGGCCCTTAAAATTCCCTGACAAGGGGTAAATCCACGAGTTAGCAGACTTAGTAAAACCTGGCAACAACTCAGTAGCTGAAGTTTTAGTCTTTCATTGTTATATAACTATAAGTAAAGTGAAGGAAGGTGAAGTTATCCTTTTGTTGTAGCATTACACCAACTTGCAGGTAAGTCTTTATGCACTGAATAACTTGACACTGTGTGCTTCTGGGATCAGCTGAACAGAAGATTATTATTTCCCAGAGCCAATATGGACGTACTGACAAAGACCAATTTTGCCCTGGCTGTTGGACCTGTAGCTATGAAGTGGCATGGATAATTCTGATGATAGTGATTGAAGCATCCACCTCTGTGCTTGCTGTATTCCCCTATAGCTGCCCTTCAACTATTTCAGTCAACCCAAAGGACGTGTAACTAGTGAAGTTTTATTGCTACCAACATTTATATGAACAGAGTGGCTGGACATGTGTCGGGGACTATAGAGAGTATGCAAGAGGGTGAAGCATAATAACTTGAGGAAGACATGTAGTTGGTTTGCCTCATGACGCTTGTTTTGTGGTCTCAATTTATGCACTTTACTGACTCCGTCATCCTGGTTTGTTGTGTGAACTTACAATGTAGGCTCATACAATGTACCATATTTGTCCATTTGTCACTTCTCTGTAAGTTGCCAGCTTCTTACTGTGGAGGCCTGGGTTTGATCCCAGTGAATTCCATGCTGGATTCAGGATGGGTGAAGTGGCACTGGGATAGGTTTTTCCATAAGTATGTTGGTTTTCTTCTGTCAGTATCATTTCACCAGTGCTTCATACTCATATTCATCCCACTACCATGGATGCTGTATAGACTTAGTAATTGACAGCATTGCTAAATAAAATACTTCACTTAAAAATTTCTCTGTGGTAGGACTCTTGTCTCATTTGTGCATTAATGGGTAATGAATGTGTGCCACAAGAATAAAATGCTTAGAAGAACTCCAAATGCCACAGCATTAAATTGTATCATGACATGCGAGATTTCAGGCTTTTGATTGTCTGGGATGTTCCGTGGCGATGGTCAGTAGTTGGTTACCGACATTCTTCTTGAACTACTTGACTCTTGAAGATGGAACCAATAGGTTGTCCTGAAATGTTAGTATCGAACTACCAACCTATGCCACGTAACATCACAGAAGGACGAAGGCCTGTGTCACAACAGTTTATGTACTAATGCAGCAGTTCCTCACACATTTCTTAAACCAACAAAATGCACACTTCTTATTTATTATACAACATAATTTTTTACAGTAAAATCAGTCCAACATATTTCGGTTCTCTATTTTGGGACCATCATCAGGGACCCATATCATGAATTACACACAATTTTGTTGGACTGATTTTACTGTAAAAAATTTTGTTGTATAATAAATAAGAAGTTTGCATTTTGTTGGTTTAAGAAATGTGTGATCAAATGAAAATGAACGGTATGAACATTATAACGCAACAATTTCTATAGATCTGATTCAGGATTGTTGTACATTAATGGTAAACAAGTCTTAAACAAATATGCTGTAAAGATGTAGATTGGTTCTTCTGGCTCAGGATGGGGTATACTAGCAGGCTACTGTGCACATAATAGTGAACCTTCAAGCTGTATAAATGGTAGAGTATAAATTTTTCCTTTGCTGTCGAGGAGGACATTGCTGAATGGAATTAATTAATGGTAAATAGACCTGTTTGGTGTCTTTATTTTATCTTTTAGAGCAAAGTGGGTTGGTAGCCCCTTTTTTATACAGTATTTTTTTTTAATTTTCAGAGGTTTCCTGAACTAGTTCAGCAGCACACAGTGGAACGCTGGTTACCAATACATGCTTGCTGTATCAATGGCCATGTGCATGTGATGGAGCTGCTCCTGAAGTACCCTTATCCACCTCACTTAATGCAGAAGTTCAGGTGAGTCTGGGTACTCTCCAGACAGAAGATGCATGGTGTAATTTTTATGTGTTGTTTGTATGGAGTTTGTAGACGAGTGGAGAACAGAAAGGCAGTATGTGGTTGATGAAGATACAGTCTTCTGGTATATGACTTGGTGTTCATTGCCGATTTACACCATAATGAACTATATGTAGTATCATGGTTATACCAGTAATCCTCATATTGAAGTGAAGTTGCTCAATCATTAGCTTATAGTGATTAGGCTAGATAATTGAGGTTCAATTTCTGGCAGGCCTAGAGATCTTTGCTCTTTGCCGCCATGTCCAGACCTGCTCTGGGACCTGCCCAGCATCTTGTCCTGATACATGCTGGTGGTTATTTCCATGCTGAAATGGCTAGAGCATGAAGCTGATTGTTCACCTCCATCTAAAGCTGAGATTAAGAATGCATGGAACTTCCACTCCTCCATATGCCTTTAAGGTGTGGTGCTCCTTTAAGACTGCCATTACTTACCTGTATCTTTATTATTCTTCGATGTTTAACAGAGATCCAACAGGAGAATGGGAATACGAAATGCCATTTGACCTAAATATGAAAGATGTGACTGGCCAAAATGTGTTGTATGTTGCAAGTTTCCTTGGAAATTACAAAATGGTAGAGCTGCTGCTCAAATTTCGATTGAAGGCTTCCAAAATCAAGGCAAGTATTAATTAATGATCATTATGTGCCATGCCCTAAGTTACACTGCTAGGCGATGTACTAAGTTGACAGTTATAGCTGTCCTTGTGTAGTGTGATCATCAGTTTGTTGGGAAATTTAGTGGATGAAATATCTTATTTGAACACCGAGGTCTTCTGGGATTTTACGCTTCGTTGTTGGGTCAGTATTTCCTGATGTTTCAAATGATTGTAGTGCCTTCATCTTCAGGGTCAAGTTGTCCGCGATCTTATTTTTCTGATTTATCATTTCATTGTGTTTAATATCTGTAAGTAATTTGTATTGAAAACCCAGGACATACTCTGTGTTTGATTATTAGGTCAACTGTGATGCAGCTGGTCATGTGAAAATGATTTGTTGGCATTTACTTGCTGTAAAAGTTACGTATCATATGTAACTCATTCCTTTTCACTGATATGAATTATGCCATTTTACAGTGTTGTTACATGTGTTTGTACCACTCTCATTTTCAGACTGTAAAAGAACATGAACAGGGTGAAGAGGAGCAAGAAAAGAGTGCGGGTGAAATATTAAGTCCAACACGACGGCGCATCTCTGATGGAATTATCTCCATCATGGCTCGTCTAAACTTGAGTCGAGCAGGTGTTGAATCACAGGGAACAGTGGGAAAGAATGAGTGTCACCTGACCCCATTGCAGTTAAATGTGTACTGCAACAACAACAGTGAAACAGCACTGCATTCCGCAGTGAGAGGCAAGCATGCTGATGTGGCAGGAATTCTCCTCCAGTGTGGTGCAGATCCTAATATCTTATGTCGGCAGCCAGACCCTGTAAGTGATGTTGTAATTAGTTTCTGAGCTAGTTCAGTTTATGCCCTCTAGAGGGAGCACCTGTCAAGCCATTCAGTTGTATAGTTTTATGTAGTTTGAAATGACTCATTTTGATGCTCTGTGAAACAACAAAGTAAAACAGGCTGTTTGGAGAGTTCTGTTATATTTCAAGGCTTTTGCAAAAATTATGGGAGTGTTAGTAGTTAAATTACCCCTTAGAAGTGGAAAGCTTAAAAATAAAGCTCAGACAGTGTTGTAAATGTATAAAAACATGGACAAATGTGATGAATAAGAGTGTTCTCTTATGAATGCAGAAATATTAATAAAATGTCATGACCAAAGAGGAAAGACAGGTCCCATTCTGATACTGAGGAATAGTATCGCAGGATAGAGATTTACTTTGGGATAATAAAAGTTAAATATAAGGCTGTTTGTTTGATGTTGTGCAGTGATTTGACATACTGACACCACATTTTATAAACCGCAAAACTTAAAAAACGAAAATCTGTCAGTAATGTAAGGACATAAGAGGCACTTAACAAAGAATAAAAGTTTTTTCCAGTTTTATCTTTTATTTGTTCAGTGTTTTTATTTTTTTAATATTTGGCAAGAGACCAGCCCAGCTTCTCCCTCACCTATTTTGATCACATTTGTATATCTGCAAACCTGCATTTTTCTTTCAACAAAAAACCATACATTTTAAGCGTAGTTAACAGAGTGTAGGTGATGATAAGATCATCAACAGAGAAAACAGATACTGCTGATTGTTATAGGTAGTAGCAGGTTCAGACGATCCTGGTTCATCATCAGTCTCAACAGCATTGGTAGAAGCCTGCAGGAACAGAGACATTGGTATGGCTGACTTATTGCTGCGTCACTCTGCTCGTGACGATGACTGCAAAGCTCTTCGTGTTGCCACCCGCAACAAAGATGACATCTTGACTGCCAAGTTGCTCTCCATCAAGGTAACTGTCAGTTATCTTAACATGATGATACAAAACATTACCTGTCTGGCCCAACTCAGTAGGTTTTACCCATATTTTTGGCCTGATGATGGGGACCAATCCTGTCTCCAAAATTTTGTGTTTTATTGTTTATTATAGCTTTTAACACAAGTGGATGGATGAAGTCCAAAAGCAAATGATTCAAAATAATGTGATGATGTTTGTAAGAGTAGAGGTCTGTCTTCAGGAATACTGTTAGTGAGCTGCTTGTATGTCTCTCCCTGTGGGTATCAATATTTGCATATTAATTGAATATTAATTGACTGCACTTTGTGAAACTTGAAGTAACCATCATGCCATGAGGTGCTTTACTATCTTTGTACTTTTGAAGACCCTATAAATGATGAGGAGCTCTGAGCAGAATTCAGGAAGCCTGCTGTCTTACTGCATAAATTTCTAGTCCTATGTATCTATTAGGATTAATATTGTTTTATTTAATTTTTGTGTATGCAGTAGGTTAAAGTTGTTGAATATAACGTTAAAGTTGGCATCATTTACCACATATGTAATTGTTGGCTTGCAAGCAGTACAAGTATCTTGTGTATAAGGTATAGGTATGTTTACAGTCTCTGCCCTGCCTCCATCATCAGGATCAACCCTGAACATGGAGACTACATGGTGTAACAACCCAGAAGACAGTAATCTTCTTAGTCACTGCTGTATGAGAACCTCAAATCTCGCATATTATTCACATATTTTAATTTAGTTTTTCTTTCAAATTGGGATAAAAGTCTTTAATCTTACTTTAAATTCAGGAAGCACAGTATAAAATGGCAAAGAAATAAATTTTCAGTCAGCCTATTTTTAATTAATTAATTTTTTGTTTCATTTCAGTTTCTGTGTAAAAGAGTTTTGTTTATGAGGGCATTTACTCCATATTCTTGGGACTAAGAATGTTTCTGATAAAGGGAGTTCTCTGTTTAATGCAACATTTGCTATACAGATAAAAACTATATGCTTGAAGAAATAGGATAAGTACAAATATTTTTTACCAGGCATACCCTGATCCAGAGTATAAGCTGAACAAAGCAGCAATGACAGAAGAAGGCCTACCTGCCATGCCTCAGTTGGGCCACACAAGCCTCACCTACAGCTCTTTGTTTCCCAATACATCGTTATGATCAACTGGCACAGTCAACAGTGTGATCTGTCTCAAGTCCGCAAGCAGTGGTTGGTGAGTAATGGCATAGTTTATCTGATTCCACTGTCTGTGTATCAGACTGTTTAATGTCAATGATAGGATGAATTGGAGATGATTTTGAAAGGTGTGATAAAAGAGTTTGATATGGACAGTGTGCACAGTGGAAGCCCAGTATTCGTCTCAGTCACTAAGAGTTGACTTTGTGAAGAGGTGAGGATTGGGAATGATAAACTTTACTAGAACTAACTAGGTTTTACAATCTGGGACATCAGTAGTAGAAGGTGCATGAGACCATAACATGTATCTTTCCAGAATATGGTGTATTTTATTTTATGTACTTGGGTATGTGTTAAAATTACAGGTTCATGTTAAAGAAGGTTAATGTGTATGGATGTCTTGGTGAATTTTAGCTGCTTTTTATTCCCTTTGCATGTGTTCTTGGACTTCCATTGGAGTAAGTACTCCAGACATGTAATTATATTCTCCTTTTGCAAGTATTTTACTGCACAGAAAAGTTTCTGTCAATTGTTTTGTTTGTTTTACAGATAGATGCAGCTCTAAATGTGAACCCCAAATTGAAGCTGAACCCTCGGAACCAGACATTGTTCTATATGCTGTTACAAGGATAGACCTCTCAAAGAATTCTCTCACTTGGCTGCCACCTATCATATTCCAGCTTCCTAGTCTCAGGTATGTGGCCTGCAAAATTCAAATTCATGAAGGTCGAGTTACATTTTCTCAAAAAGAGCCAGGATCTGGTTCAATTTTAGAACATTCTTAAATGGATGGCTGTATTACCTAAAATATTAACTGTTTTCATGTTAATGTGTAACAAGGGAATAAATTTTGTAAGTGCTTGTTGGTATGGAGTTCATAAAATACAGTAGAACCCTGTTAAGAAGTCTTTCAAGGGACCAGAGGAATAGGGACTCCTTAAGCGGGAAGACTTATTAAGAGGGAAGCTTATTAAAAGCAATAGGATTTCGGGACTTTAAAAATCAGACTTCTTACAGGGGAAAACTTCTTATGCGGGTACTTCTTTTCGAGGTTCTACTCTATAATGTCACTGAGTCTTCAAAACGTTCTAATATTTTTCTGCTTGTTTTGTGACCTTTTTACTATGGGAGAAGAACATAAATTACAGGTATTTCAAAAACAGATTGCTGAAAAGAATGAGATAAGTGAGCAGTTATGAGGAACTTCATTTTCTGTGTGGATCACCTGATATCATTAGGGAATTGAAATGTAGGAATTAATGCTAGCTGTATATTCAGCTGAGCTGGGTCAGACAAGCAGTGTGTAAAGGTAAGTTCCTTCAAAAGTAGTAATTGGAAAGGAGATAGGTTTTGAGGATTTGGTGTGGCTTGCGTTTGTGGCCAGTGGTTCACTCTGATATTAGTGGTGTTGAACCTTCAGGTTCTGCAATTAGACAATGTCATATCCGTAGGAACTACTCTGACTGGTCAACGTATATAATACATAGCAACAGGAACCATTGGGTAATCATGTTACCTTGAAGATGGAGAGAGTGAGGTCTCTGAAATATCAGAAGTACGGCCCCATATCTGTACTGTGCCATCATTAAAAACAGAAACCATTAGCACTGAACTGCCATTAAACTCTTATTTAATGCAAACCTCTTTTTTATGCCTCCAGGTATTTGAATGTAGCACAGAACAAGATCGAAAAGTTGCCACCAGCTGGTGACCATACTGCTAATATGTCACCTTCAAGGAGAATGAAAACTAGTAAGGGTACAGCCATACCAGAGAGATTTGGGTACTCTGCTCCAGTACTGGAGGAAATCTACCTCCAGGTATGTGAGATGTGAAGTTCTGATTTTAGTGAGTTTAAAGATCACAATCTTTTGGAATGTGATGTGTTTAGTTTCATAGATGGGTACCAATGTTTTGGAGGAGCGACATCTTCTGTCCTAAAGAAGGAGCAGCAGGTTCTCTGAAACATAGGTACCTATGTGCCAAACTGTGTGGCATCACATTCAAGATGACAGTAATCTTGGTACAGCTATCTCAGTATACTCGTATATAGAAGCATGCATGTTGCCACAGCATCTACAGTACACATGTGCTGTACACTCAGTTCTTCTTGTAGGACAACCGACTGGAGCATATCTGTGAAGAAATTTTCACATTACCATCACTTGTGACACTTGATGTGTCCAATAACAAATTGCAGACACTGCCTTATAATATGTGGAAGGCTCCAAAACTAAAGGAACTGAATGTTGCATTCAATCTTCTCAAGGAACTTCCAGCACATCCACCGGAGGTGAGTCTAGCAACTAAATTAGTGTATAGAAAGAGGTACAGACAGCCAGAAAAGTTTGTCTTTAGCCAAATCTTGGATTTGAGGTTAAAGGCACATTTTCAGCATGTTATTTTAACTCTCTTTACACATAAAAAGTATTTAATTATGGTATCTTAAGAGAATGTAATGTTAAATAACTTCCACTAAGAGAAGTTAATGTCAAGTGTTAATGCTTTGGCAGTGCTGTGTTACAATAAACAGGATTATTATTTCAGCTACTGAACATCTTCAGCGTTTTCAGACACAGCATTTCTGAAACTGGATCTGTTTTCATCCGCAGATGTAAAGAAGGAAAGATTGCTACTCATTTGAACCAACAGGAGTAAATAATCTTGTTCACTGGATACACACAGATCCAGTTTATGAAACATTAGGCAAAGCTGAAAAGTATAGTCTTGTTTATAGCAGTTCATATTTTTCTTTGAAACCATTCTGTATGCATGAACTGAAGGATGTCACGTGTTTGTCAGTTCAGTGCCATAGATGCTGACATATTTAATCTTTTGTGTGTAGCAGGAGTCTCAAGACACTGTGAGTACTGCTTCATCTACTGAGTCTGGTAGGTGCATCTACAATGATAGCAGTGGAGATACAGCCTTAGATTTGAGTGGTGGTATGGATATGTCTGCAGCATCTGACAATGAAGGGAACTCCACCAGTGAGGAGAATTTGCTGGATGCTCACACCTTGCATGCAGCATCTGTAAAGGCAAAGTGTGTACAGTAAGTGTGATTGTAATTTTTGAACAGAATAGTCAACTAATTCATGCCACTTGTAAAGTAAATGTTAGAAGGTAAAGCTGTCTTTGTGCTATGAATATGTATGCGGTAGTGGGGTTAGGCTGCCTAAATTCTGAACGTTAGCTTTGGATGGAGGGGAGTGATCAGCTTAAGAGCCTGGCCACTTTGAACCTCAGGTACCAACGAGAGACAGGTGAGATACACAGCTGATCAAATTGCTCCAGAGCAGAGGGAAGACTCTGTCCTGCCAGTGTTCTGCCCTGTAGACTAGTCACTATACTGACTGAGCTATCCCAGCTTCTTTTGCCACATGTAATTCTCTTTTGTAGATGAAAAACATCGTGAAGTGTGATTATTTGATTTTGAAATGCAGGCAGTTGGATATAACACATCATAATATCTGGAGCCGCAGCGTAGAGGTGACAGAGCAGATACTGCACCATGATGATGAGAATCAAGATAACTGCTCACAGCTTTCAGCACTAAATCTTGCCCACAACCAGTTCACCAGTATGCCAGTAGCATTGCCCTGTCTTGCTGTGAACCTCACCAGACTGAATCTCAGCTACAACAGGTGTGTCATGCTTTGTCACGTTATTATGTGCTACACACATGGCTGTCATGCACTTATCATCACAGTAGTACAACAATTGATAGACTGGAGCCAAACTGTATTTATGTTCTTAGCTAGTAACAGAAGATTATCTGTCTACTCTCACATGTTGGACAGAGTTGCAAGAAACATACAGGCATAGAGTAAAGTAGAGTAAAAAAGTACAGGCTGTTTGTATTAATGAAATACAAAGGTACTGAATGTTCTGTAGGTATTGCAGTTTATTCAAGTCCTGCCACATGTATGATTAATAAACTGTACTAAGCAGACAAGAATTACTGTTCTGTTACAGCTTACGCAGTATGAGTCACATAACTTCATACCCAAGCTCGCTAAAACAGCTGGATCTGTCACATAATCAGATTTGCTGCTGGCCAAGTTTACCCCAAGTTGAAGGCATTGACAGCATGGAGCAGGCATTGACAGCTTGTTATGCCTCTGCTGACTATGGGAACAAGTCTGGTAGCAAACTGCCTATTTTGCCAGGTAATAGAGTCTGTTAGTGTCAAGAGTTACATAAACAGGATTGAACTGTAGGAAGAATTGCATGTCTTATACTTTTGGAAGTATGACAATGTTTACCATTTAATTTGTCATTTTCCTGGTTGTTCTCTTAAGTTTTTATCTTCAGCACTTTTTCAGGAGAATGTAATTTTAGAAAATAAATTATCAAATTATGTAAGAAGAATAATGTTTCACTTGTTTGTTAGAATTATTCATTCCTCCTTTTTATATACAATTTTAGGTCGCCGATCATTACGCAAAGCAATCTTAAACATGGTGTGTTCACATCGACGCCACCTCCGTCTGGACAACCTTCGCACTCTAGTCTTGGCTGACAATAACCTTGCACGCATCCAGTTGTCGACAGATGATGATGGAGCTAGTTCAATCTCAGAAGAAGAGGACTCTGATTGGGTGAGTAACATTCTGACGTTTCTTGTATCAGTTCATGGCTGTAGTGTGATGACTGAAATAACTCATTCTAAAAGGTTAAATTAAATACTTCCATTTGTATGTGCCTTTGATTGATGAAAGGCTAATCTGTACTAGAAAAATATTGCAATGATGGCTAAATTAAGCTGGTGTCATTCCTTTTTGCCTAGCCAGCAACTGGCTACAGTATGGTAGTGATTATTTGCTGCTTGTGTGTACATTTGTTATTGTTTCCAACTAATGAGTTTAAGGAAGAAGTGATGGAAGAGAAGAGGTCATGTAGTCAGTCTTATATGAGAAAAATTTGCAACCTAAGCAGGTCTAATAGCCAACTTAAAATGGCTGCTCGACTACTCAGTTGACTGAGCAGTAAAGCAAATCCTAATCAGATGTTATGAAGTGTGGTGGTGCAAATCATCAAGTTAAATTGATTTATAACAATACTGCATTAAAATTACAAATGGTTTAGAAACTGCCTTTATTATAGTATTTTATAGCCAAAGGAAAGTAGTATTTCTCACATTTGTTCCCTTTTGAGATGTAAAACATGACCAATTTGTATCTTTCAGAATTACAAAACAAAAATTTTAATTGGCTGTTCAAAAGTCCACTGTATCACCAGAAATATGTCTAATTTATTGACTTTATTGGTAATATTTTTAATAATAGCTTGAGTTATATACTTTTTGTAGCTAATTAACACATTGACATCTGTGGAGCTTTGTGTCTCCTTACCTGCACAAGCTGGCTACTGTGCTGCGGTACGCATTACACTGTGGAACTTTTTAAAATCATTTTGGTGCAAATTTTATTCAACTTTTCAGTGTTTACCTTGCACTGTGTGTAACAGCATTTTGAGAATGTGACTTCTTGCAATTTTGTCTTTATTGTATAAACAAACATTCTTACCCATCCACCATACAGCTGAGAAATGTGATACAACATTGTCTGTTTTGAAAATTTCATTTTCCTTTGTTTGTGTTGTACATATTGATATAAGTTTTTATCACAATGCTGATATGAGTTTTTTTTTATAGAAATTTAAGAATTACAGACTTTAAAATGTAGCATGGTGTATAAGTTAGTTTTCTGCCTCTCATTTGCTAGTGTAGGAGCCACAAGGTAGGCAACTGCCTTTCTACCATGAACATGTACACACAAGAAAATATGTTCAATTGTTCCTAATTTGAATTGTCTTTGGGTTTGGTTTTTTTGAAGGTAATGTCAGCCATCAATAAAAGATTAAATTTTCGTATGGGCTGTCATTCTTGTGTAAACTGTGTTATGATACTTTTTGTTTTATTTGATGTATCTGCAGTGCAATTTATGTTTATATGTGCACGGGCTGATGACTTTGCAGGATGTGTTGAACTCTGCAGCAGGTCCAAACAAGAGTCGACTCATGTTTCCTAACCTGAGCATGTTGGATATCAGCAACAACCAGCTGCGAGAGATACCTCACAACATCCATGAGCTTAGCAACCTTTCAGTTCTCAACATCAGTGGAAACTTAGGTGAATTACTGTTAGAATTCCTTTGTATCATTTTCTTTTCCTTGGTAAATGAAAACATCCTGACAGAAGAACAAGAGTGCATTCAGTCTTCACTTTCCTGATATTAGATTTCGACAACCAACGTGTTAGGCATTAGACAGCATTTGGGTTTCTTCATCTTGATTGTTCAGCTGTAGCAGTTTTGCAGTCATGACATTTGTAATCACTAGGGTAACAAGTGATGTTTGTCCTTACATGTCATCATTCATGATCATTTTTGCATCTCATTTAATTCATCATATTGAGTGCATTAAAAAATCATTTAATGGCCTAAGAATCAGACAAGGGCTATCTGGTAATTTCTTGTATTTTTTTCTGGCTTTAAATTATAATTTATAGCCCAAGATGATACCCATAATTATGGATATCATCTTGCTGAATGAAAATCATTATTTGCAGATATCTGTGAGCTACCGCCCCAGATGGGACTGTTATCTCGCCTGTGGAATCTGAATACTAGAGGCTGTAGTTTACAGGAGCCTCTAAAATCAATGATTGACTCGAAGAAATACAAGACAATGGATGTGATTGGGTACTTGAAGTCTGTATTAGAAGATGCAAGACCATATGCACGCATGAAACTGATGATTGTTGGGGTGCAAGGAATCGGGAAGACTT
Source organism: Reticulitermes speratus (assembly GCA_021186555.1). Lineage (NCBI taxonomy): Eukaryota > Metazoa > Arthropoda > Insecta > Blattodea > Rhinotermitidae > Reticulitermes > Reticulitermes speratus. Next base: position 10,156,127 of record JAJKFL010000012.1, read on the forward strand.
CACTACTTGAACAACTACGGCAGGAGGGTGTTGGTTCCTACAAGAAGAAACCAGTGGAGGTGAGCAAGAATTGACTTTTTGCCAAACCTGTTGTGGTTGAGTGTAGTAAGATGAAATGCTCCCTGTTGCACTGAACATATTGGAATGTTGTAGAGGAAATGTAAAATAAAGTTGTGGCTGTGCATGCTGTGAAAACATGGGGGAGTAGAGTTATAGTTCCACTCATTCTTAACCTCAACACTAGATGGAGGTGAGTAGTCGGCTTAATGCCCTGGCTGCTTTTTCCATACAGAAAGAGCCCCCAGTGCCCACTGAGTAGGAGGTTTGGTGTTTCCCAGAACGTGTGTGTGGATGTTGTGGAGAAGAGGAAAATCCTTGTCCCTGCTGGAAGTTGAACTGTGTTTCCTTGGTTGTCCAGCCATAGCCTAATCACCATACTGACTGTACTGTCCTGGCTGCCTGTTGTATAATAAAGGACACTGGAAGTTGTACGCACTGTCTGTTACAGAGAATAATACTGTTTAGAGGAATAATTGATGTGCAGTGTGAGAATCTTAAACCCATAAATGTCATACTCTCTGGGGAAACAGAAAAAATATTTTCACATTAGTCATACTGGAATTAGCTGCATTGACATAAATAATGCCACATAATATATTGTTTGTGTCAGGAGAAGGTTTGGTTCCCAGGGGCAGAATTTTATATCTTGCACCGTATCCAGACTTGCTCTGGGGCCCATTGAACCTATTATCCAATGGGTGTGAGAGGCCAGAGTACAAAATTGAGTGATTGCTTCTAATCCAGAGCCAAGGTTGAGAATGCATATAGCTTTAATTTCACTCCCCTAAATCCCTTCATGACAAGGTGCTTAGACATAAGTACAACTTAAACTTTGCTTGAATAATTACAGCATTGTGGATAAAGCTTCGGAAATATGACAGAAAAATAATTCTGTGATTTTCTGAACAAATCCATAAATAAAGTCATATATTAGAGTGATACTTTTTTAATTTAACCCTTTGAAATAAATTTTTTTACCCCTTATTGACCCACAAATCCCAGTTATTTTTGCAGAAAAACTGCAACACCATTTCGTTTCCAGCTAGTGAAGAGAAAATTGCTGAAATCTGTCTGGACTGAGTTCAGTCTAGGACCGTAACAGAAAATTGTAAGAGCATTACTGAGTCTGATGTAGGACTGAAACAAAGTTTTAAAAAAGCTGGACTGAATGCTTGTTAAGAATTTAAGTTTTTTTTTTTTCACCCACCCACCCACCCACCCAGATTTTATTTTTCAGTTTCGTTTCCTCAGTTTTTAATCACCCCCGTGTAAGGTTTTGATCAGTTTAAGGTTGATACCGCCCCTTTGACAAACTGTATTACCGTACATTGTGTGCCTACTGGCAGTGCATTTGGTGGAAGGGAGAGGAGGGCATGGTGCACATTAAATGTCCTTTCCAGTAGCTGATATAATAAAATACACAGTAATTAGACTTAGAGCATTAACTGTTTTGAGTGTGATTTTACAGCATTGGGCCAAGCGGATGGGCAATAAAAACATCAATGTGAAAACGTCTCGGGGAACAAATATGTCTACTGTGGGAGTTGACATTGGAGATTGGGTGTTTGAGAAGAAAATACGCGGCCAGTCTTCATATGGGCCAGTTGTATTCAGGTATTGTCTTATGTCCAGATCCAGATTTTGCAATTATCTGGAGTGGTGTCTCCCTTTTAGATATTCCAACCTAGTTTATATTCATTTCTTTGTTTACCTCCTGTATGTACATGTCTCAAACAACCACGTAAGGTGAAGAGTAAAATTCTGTGGGTCTTCATTATGTAGTGTTCCCATTTTATATGTCACCCTATCTTTCTTAGGTCCAAGTCTGTGTTCATCTCTCAGAGAGAGGGGGAGGGATGGAGTTTTAAATGTTAGAATCAAATGTATAAAATTCCCAAGAGAACAAGCAGGCCCAAAAAAACTGACTGTGAAAATAAAAAGCAACTGAATTAAACCATGCTTCATTCACAGAAAGCATACAAGTGTATGGGTGGTGTAGGTCTTATGTAAGGAGTATTCTTACCATTGGAGCAGATGTTAACTCTTTCAGAATGTATAAGTAATGTGTAACCTTCATACTATAAAATACCGTGGTTCTGTATTTTTTAATACTTTTAAATTTTTTCTCATTGTAATAAGGGCACATAATAAACCTTTTGAAAATGTAGTAAAGTTCAAGTACTGTACTTGGCAATACCATGAAATTTGAAATTTGAAATTTTATTTTCACATTCCATAAATCCATAAAATGTCGTATGTTGGATACAGAACATGTCAATAGAAACACATACACACTGTCAACAGAACATCCCTAGAAAATAGCATAATAAATAAAATTGTTAAAATTTAAATACAGTATATGGCAACATATATGGAAAACAAAACACTCATTTGTTCCAAGTCAGGTACAGGATAGTGTTAACATATACAATGACAGAGCAATTTGTGCCAGAGTACCAAGACATATAGAGTCTCTAAAATATAGCTACATGCAATTACACTATATGCCAAGGGGAAAGAAATTACCTAGAAAATGACGTGGCCTGAGACAGTCAAATGTCCTCAACAATAAGGCTTGTGAGCAGTACAAAACAGTGTAATAATTTGATAGAATAAGATATAACATTATAATATAATATAAAGAAATTTTATAAAATTTATAAAATTAGGGTGACTATAAACATAAATTATTTGCTAAATGTATCTGATAGTTCCATCTCATTTTAACATAGAATAGGACGAAAGTTAATGCCTTGAGAAGGATTTATAATGAAAATATACTTGTAATGAATAAAAAGAATGTAGATGTATAAACTGTTTCATTTGTTCTTTGAATTTCTTAAGATCATCTGATGTATCTTTGATCTGTGGCAGAAGATTATTGTAAACCTTTAATCCTGAATAGTAAATTCCCATTTGATATCTTGTCAAATTTGACATCACAATGCTATGATGATAGTAAGAAGAGAGTAAGGTTAGGAATTTAATGTAAGAAATTATTTTCCCATCTGTCTTCTGAAAACCGAAAGATTATAAAACACATAGCTGTTACCTGTTTTTCTATTTGAACATTAAACTTTATTTCTCATTGTGAGGGAACAACATACATGTGACAGCCAACATTACTTAGCAATATTAGGATGATTAAATTGACAAGGATGACACATGCATTGAGGATGTGAGAAATGTATACAGAATTGTAGTTCGGAAACCTGACACTAAGGCACCACTTTGGGGGACCAGGCATAGATATGAATGTAATATGAAAATGGATCTTAAATAAATACAATGTGGGGTTTGGTCTGAATTGAACTGGCTTAGGATAGAATCCAATGGTATGATTTTATGTTTAGTAAGAGAGGTGAGTGGGAATTTCTTGACCTGCCAGGTTACTTTCAGCTTTTCAACATAGACACTCTTTCATGTAATTAGTATACTTTAAGGGATTTCTTTATGCAGTGACAACCTATTCTATATGTAACCAGAACCCAGGATTTTAAGCAGTATACAGAGGTTATTGTAATGATGTTTTACTGTGTATGCATATGAGTTCAAAATACTGTAAAGTAATGATTTGTGACAGAACTTGGGATTTTGGAGGTCAGCGAGAATATTACGCTACACATCAGTACTTCCTGTCAAAAAGAAGCCTCTATCTTGTTGTCTGGAGGATTCCTGATGGACAGCGGGGCATTAGTGAAATTTTACATTGGCTTGTCAATATTCAGGTAGGTATTTACAAAGTGGCTCATGCCTGAGATTTTACATGGGCTTGTCAGTATTCAGGTAGCTACTTATCAATGGGCAATTGCATAAGGTTTCAGATTTATTTTTGTGACACTTCAAGATTCATAGCTGTAGTATTGTATTTGAAGAAAACTTTTGGGGTTTATAGAGCCATAAAACTGTTTCTGCCATTTGTATTAGATAACTGTTTTAGAATTACCGTAGTTTTACCATAAATCCTTGCTGTTCCTCAGTAGATTGCACAGCCACTTACATAGTGTACATAAATGTGAGACATCAGTTTCTTGTTTATCATGTGTTTTAAGGTTAAGTTGTAGGTCTCAGGTTTGAGTTTCACCTGTATCTAATGCAAATGGTCATCATGTTGCTACTCTGAGTGCTTATCTTTGATACAGTCAAGGACTTGGAGAATGCTGGAATTCTGTGTGATACCACAATTTAGATTATACATTTAACTGTAATACTGTATACCACATGTAGTACTGTATATTATATGAGCCTACTGATTTCTAACTATGTAGAAACATTATGTGTTATCTTGAATGTTAGGCATCTTGATTAAGCCCTGAATTCAAAAGTACTCACTGTTAAATTGCAGCCTTTAGATTTGTGGAAATGAACACAATATTTCAGGCACGAGCTCCCAACTCCCCTGTTCTGATTGTGGGTACACATTATGATATGATGAGGGAGAATTACCCTGCCTCTGCCTCGGAGGATCTTCAGCAAATGATCAGAGACAGGTTAGTTCATGCATGTCATTGAATATGTTAACTTCATAATTTCAGGCTAAGTACAATGTGATTAGTTTTAAAACACTTCTTGATCTTCAATAAATGAACACCAAGGGCAATGAGGTATTCAATATAGTGATTAATACATTCAGACAGTATGTATACTAAATTTGAATATTCCTTTTCATTCCTGTTGTTTCAAGGTTTGTATTGTAGTGGAATATGTCCGTGTGCTTGAATATTAACTTGTCTGAGACACTGTATCATATGCTTTGCTGCAGATTCATTAACATCGTGGATGCAGAGAAGTGTGGTCTTCCCCGAGTACTTGACACAATAGAGGTGAGCTGCAAGACACGACACAACATCAAGCTACTCTGTAATCTCATTTATGACACAGTCTTCAGTCTTCGCCCACCAGGTAATGTTTTCTTTTACTGTATAGGAGTGGTAGATGGTACTGAATAATGAATTGGAAAGGATGTGAAAGGAAATGTTCATGGCCTAGTTTGATATAATATTCTAATATTTTTGTGGAGGGACTGAGCAAAATGGCGAAAATCTCAGGTAAAATGAGATCAGATCACATAGTTTCCACCAATGAGTGTCTCTTGGTTGTTGCAGGCAGCAAAGAACTGCTGTTGGAGCAGAGAGTGCCAGCTAGCTACCTGGCACTTGAGGATGTTATCAGCCACCTGGCTGCAGACCGCCGGAACACAGGGGTGGATCCAGTGCTCAATGCTGAGCAGTATAAAGCGGTGGTAACTACAGAAATGCAGTATCGATACCAGCGTAGCTTTCGTGATGCTGCAGAGCTGCATCAGGCCACACTATTTCTCCATGAGAATGGTGTGTGTTGCTTGTTTTATACTTATTACATATTGAAAATAGAACAAGGAAAACCTCTTGTTATAAAAAGTGAAGTTATCCCTGTGCATGCGATGGAGGCTTATGAGGGAAGCAGATGTTTAGCTCCACTCATCCTTAACCTCAGCATTTGGTGGAAGTTGGTGATCAGCTTCATGTCCTGGCAACTTTAGCGTCAGGGAAAGAACCCCAATCCCTATTGAATAGGGGGCTGAGGGCCCCAGAACCAGTCTGGATGTTTTGCTGTATACAGTATGAAAATCAATTACATTTCTAGCAAACATTGTCTTAGTTCCAATGAGCTGCAGAATTCACAAGAGAAGCACTAATAAGCCATGTAGTGTAGTGCTTGGCAATGGGATGGAAAACTTTGTCAGTGAATAAAAAAACAGCAGGATATTTTAAATTGTGGGCCATGTTTATTGATTACAAACAATGGAGTATTAAGTTAAGATTCTGATATTTTAGCAAATAATAAACACCTGTAGAATATCCAAACAATTATGCTGGTGTTAGCGGTTCTGGAGCTGCTGTGAGTATTTATGTGACACAATTGGCAAATAGGCTTGTTGTACTGAATATGCAGGTGGCACTGAGGGATTAAAAGCATCTGTATTATACAGAAGGTGGTTTTCCCATTCTCTTAGTTTTTGGTTTTTGTTAAGTCAAGTTACAGTATAGTTGCTGTCATTGAATGTCACATGCTGGTTTTTTCAGGAGTGTTACTGCACTACGATGATGCAACCCTGAAGGACTTGTACTTCCTGGATCCACAGTGGCTGTGTGATATGCTGGCTCATGTAGTCACCATCAGAGAGATAAACCCATTTGCTCGCACAGGTTAGCACATGGCGGAGAAGAAAAATTGTCCATTTCACTTTCCATGGCAAAGTAGTTTACATGTGAGAGGATAAATGAGAAATATGTGCAGAATTGTGGTCAGAAATCCTGAAGGGATGAGATCACTTGGAAGATCTTGATATAGAAGGGAGGATAGTATTAAAATTATCTTGGAGAAGCAGGATAGGAAGATGTGGTTGGTTTCTGTGACTGTGTTGATCAACTTTAGATTCCTTAAAGTAGGGAATTCTTGATAAATTATGTAACCAATTCTGTTGACCACGGGGCCTGAACTTTGGAATTAGGTAGGGAAGCAGATAGGTAGATGTAATTGGATGTTGGTTGTGGTCTTCTGACTTACAACATTGTGTGGTCTGACTATCAGCATTTTGGAGAAACCTGCTGCCTCCATCTGTGCTGTTACTACTGGATGTTGCTGCCCAGATGATCACAATCTGTATCTTCAAATCCCAGACATAAACAGTTCAGACTATATCAAGTGATAGTTTTGTGGTTATTTCACTATGCAGAATGATAACTTTGTTCTGATGTTTTGTGGGAACATGCTGCTGCCATGTTCAGTGTGGCTGAATTTGGTTCAGGTGGATGCTGAAGTGATTGGGAGGGAGAAATGGATTGCAAGGATTGTGGCCAGTCAGAGCTGTGGAAAGGGAAGCAGGGCTGATACTCAGCTTTTAGGAGTCTGATGTTTGAAGTGAAACAATCAGGGTACCAATGACCCTTTTCAGGTCTGCAAGTGGTGAGAAGTGTGGAAGTAGTGTGAAGACGGAACACACTTCCGAAATGTCAGAACAATCTCATGATCCTACACAGTGTAATAACTCCAAGACTCAGTTGAACAACACCCACTGTTTAAGTCTGAAAAAACTTACACAGTTCAAACTATATGCAGCACTTCTCTGTTTTTTATGTATTATGTTAGGTGTGATGAAGTTGGATGACCTGAAGCATGTGTTCAAGTCTTCGAGCATAGGACCAGTAGATACACGAGGCTACATTGTGAATCTTCTTAACAAGTTTGAGGTGGCTCTGACATGGGACAGCCGTACCCTGCTCATACCATCGTTGCTTCCATCAGAAGAATCAATGCGCGCAACCCACACGCAGCTAGTTAGGGTAAAGGTGCTGCACACAATTTCTTACTGTCTCTTGTAGCTGCATGTAACCACTCAAACTTTTGGAACTGGGGGCATCACTGAATATTGTTTTCTGGTTTCTGTTTGATTGCTGTCTTATTTAAATAACAAATTTGACAGCAGTGAGGGAAACTTTCCAGTACATCAAGAAACAGATTAAATTTCAGAAATGCCTGCTGCTGCATGTCAGTGTGTCCCTCCTCCCATGAGCCATGGTGACTGCTTGCATATATAACTTGAACACTTTTTGCCCTCGCAGATGGTGGCAGCAAGTTCCTTTGAAACACTGGCAATGTAGCCCACTGCCACAAAGTTCAAAAATCCGAAATGGGTTCAACATTAATAATGAATGATTGTGGTAGCTTAAGATCAGTTGTTTGTTAAGTCTTGTCTAAAATTTTAGATTAAAACATGTAATTAATTTTACCATTTACTGGGATATCTGGTCTCTTCCTCAACGAGAACTTCAAGGGTGTGAGATTTGACGTTCTCTTAGCAGTGATTATTAGTATGATAATCTTCTGGGTTGTTATAGTATGTAATTGGGTAGACAGGTATTCTACCCTGAAAACGAATTGGTACATGTGTACCAAGGTATGTGGTATCGTATCCAAAAAGACCATAATCTTAAGATTATATTGGTCTTCGTTACCCTAGTTTCAAGATATTTAAGCTTGTAGCAATAATTACAAGAATAAGCATTTGTGACAGTTCCCAGTTGCAACAGTTTACTAGCATGAGTGGGTGTTTTACAGTTCCATACATTTTGCCATATCAAAGGTTTCCTGCTATAAATGTTCAGATGAGCACTTTGTGAATGTATTTGCATCAAACACTGCAGCACAGCCTTATGACATGACTTTTTCTCATCTTCTGGCATTTGTGGAAAACTTGTATTAACTGTAATCTATTTTGATCTAATTTCCTTTATGTTACACCAGAATGTTTTGTCATATTCTCATTTCATATGTACTTTCTTCAAAATATTTTATTTAATTTAAATTTAGAAATATGCAGGCACCTAAGAATGGAGGTCTGATAGAATAGATAATTGATATTCTGTATGTAGTGAGAAGTTAGAAAACTTAGGAAAGAATTAGACAAATTAACTATCAGTTAGACATCTGTTGATATTGCCATTATTTTTGACAATTTTCATAAAAATATTTTTTTGGAGGGGGGTGGTGTATGGTGATGTGTGAACAATTGTAAGTGAAATTATTCATACTTTGTTCAATGTCCAGTTCAAATTCACATTTAAAATTCACCCCTTATGTGCAAATACTTAACTGTGACTGAAATTTTGTTTGGTACTACTTAATACAGGCCCCCAAATTTTTACTGGAGGGGCCAACCCAGCATCCTGTTCAGTGGTTACCAGGGTCTTTGTCATGGGGACGGTGGCTAATGCAGCTGGTGTGTGAAACTGACCACTTCACCCTATCTAGTGTTAGGTAGGGAATGCATGTCTGCTCATATGCCTTCATGGTGTGCACATGGACAACTTTACCGTTTTTACATAACTGTTACCTTGTTGGAATTCTTGTAGTGATAAGGGCACAATATAAGTGAATCAGGTAGTTACAAAAAGCAGAGTATCCAGTGTCTGAAAAAGTGGATATTTACTTTTGCCAGACAACTAATGTGTGATTCACTGAGAGTGTACTTTCTTAGGCTACTTAATAAAATAAAAGTGTCCAATTACATTCAAGACAGAAGTTAAATTTTGAAAATCTGTGTCTTCTTTCATCTCCAGTCATTGTAAATTACCTTCATAGAAAGGATAGCCATCAGTATTTTCATGGATTTTATACCGTGCCCTTCTTTTGAGCATTTAACTGGATATTTAGGATTTCAAAATTAATTCCCAAATCAAAATATTTCCCAGTGTTATGACATGAATATTCCTCTACATGTGAGCTAAATCCCCCCCCCCCTCCCCTCAGCCTTTCACTGTTGATGAAACTTGTTGTGTGGTATTGGAAGCTGAGAGACAACTGGTTTTCTCTACATGTTTTTTGATTGATAAGTACGGAGTGTTACGTGTTGTAGTCCCAGAGAAGGCATACACATTTAGAGGGGAAATGTATAAAAATACAGGCATTTCAAAGAAGCTGCCACTTTTTGTTATAGGCAAATAAAAGCATCTTCTGTGTTTTGAAGAATGTCAAGAGTCTGCCATGTAAGTATAGACATTACAAAGTTGCCTGAATGAAGTGCAACATTTTTCAAATATTTGTGTGCATAGAGAGGGGAAATTGCATAAAAATAATCAGAATAGTTCCCTTTATTGATCCAAGGTGCCATGCATCCAAAGACGAAACAAGTGCATGTTTTCTGAGTCCCTTTAGGCAAATGCTGGGGTAGTACCGCAAATCAGGCCATGGCCGTTTGCTTCCTCTCCTTTTGAATTCATTATTCACAAATTAGCCTTCATTCAGTGCTACATAATCCGAACTGTTGATCATTAAGTTAGCTACTCATCAGCTTCATGTGCAATGAAGTGCCCATGTCACATCAAGCTGTATCAAATAATTCCTTTCATTCCTATTAATTTGTTGCTGTGTGAGATTATACAAACATATATACAAGTGCTTTCAGTTCAAGGGTTGGTGGGACAGAGATTTGAATTCTGCAATGAACTTTATGCTGCATGCCTCCCCATACTAAGTGATTCTATGCATCTCTTCTTATTTGATTGTGTGTTAAGATCCCAGTGCGATCTCGAGGTTGGGCAGTCCGAAGCAAGAAGCTGACTGTCTCGACTGGAGCGTCAACATTGGTTGGCAATTCATCATTTTATACTCAGAGTCCTGATCGGTTCCAGCTTCAGAGACCAACTGCCAACACTCCTTCTCCAATCAAAATTAGTGGTAAGAATTGGCAAATTACAAAGTGTCTCAGTTTTTACTTGAAGCAGATGTGGCAGTATTAAAATTGAACTTTGAATAACATGGGAAATACATTTGACAGGACACTCTGTACAGTTTTTTCTGTGGTATGTATCATCATAATCATTTGCTGCAAACCACCACCACCACCACGTCGTCGTCGTCATCATCATCATTATCAGCATCATGGTCCATAATGTTTCTTGAGGGTGGGTCTGTGTATAACAAAGGCTTGTCCGTTTTCCCACAAGTGATTGCCTTGCAAACAACTGTGAACATATGAGGGAAGTGATTACATTTTTGGTTCAGCAACTTGAACATACATATCCTGAGAAATTAGAAATGTTATAAGTAAGAAGTAACTGAAACTATGAATCATTGTAAAGTAACCATTTATGTTATGTACAGGCCCAAGCATGCCCACTGAAGAAGGTGTAGATGTGACCGCAGCATTGCAGTGTGAGGTTACCCACCGTTTAGATCCAGAATGCTCCATTAGACGTTTGTTGCTCATGTCTTACTTCCCAAGTGGCTTCTGGTCACGTCTTATCACCAGGATACTGGCCGATGATGCCATTGTTGATATCGTTCGTGCCTTCTTTATCATGCCTAAAGAGGTAAGAAACAAGTTACTTTATGTCCTGAAGATGGAGGCAGTAGGTTCCTCCGAAACATCAGTATATGTCTGCTAGACTACATGTTGTCACATACATGAAGACAGCAATTTCCAGTTTTTGTTTGAATTGCAGGGTGTATGAGCGTGGTTTTGCTCTGAAGATTATTTTGACATAAGGGAGAGGAACTGACATGGGGCTGGAGAAAATTGCATAGTGATGAGTTGCACAAGTTGTGATCTTTGAAAAAATGTTATAATGGCTGTCAAACAGAGAGGATGATATGGGCAGGGCATTTAACATGCTTGGGAGAGATGAGAAATGTGTGCAAAATTTTTGTCAGGCAGCCTGAAGGGTAGAGATTATTTGGAAGGCCTAAATGTAGGTGGGAGAATAATATTAAAAATGCATTTTAAAGGTCTGGGAGCAAAGGGTGTGAATTCTATTTATGTGGCCCAGTGTATAGACTAGTGACGGGCTGTTGCGAACATGATAATGGACCTGTGGTTTAGATACAAGGCAGGGAAATTGTTGTTCACCTGAAAAAAATTTTAGGTTCCGATTTGTTCAGATAGTTATGGTGTATCCAAACTACAGCAAAAATGTAATTATTATCCTAAGGTTTGTAAATATGGTCAGTTTATTATATTACAGTTTTTTGGATGTTTTTGTTGTATGTAAGTTACACAATTTTACCTTTAATGTTTAACTGATGCTATCTTAATCTGTGTACCTTCTATAGATGGTGAAAGACACAAGGCTGATACAACTGTTGGATGTTCGTGCAGAATGGGTGTTATGGCAGACTGGTATGGAATTGCGGTATGCAGATACAACACTGTTTCGCATGAAGGAAGTGTTGCAAAATGTGAAAAACACTCCTATTGACTACCGACAACTCAGGTGAATAATATGTGAGAAAGCACATCATGCAAAGAAAGCTTTCTGTATTATAAAAATTGGTTACATTTGAGGAAGTTAACTCAGAAAGAAGGCTTTGTGTGTTTTTATAAAATTTTATTTCTTTATTCTTTTGCATTGTATCAGCCAGCAATACAAAACATCCATCACAATTATGTTGAACGTTTTTCACTGACGCATATATTTTATATATACAACATTTTGAGAATTTCATCGACACCCACTTTCAGGTGACAGGAGACATTGTAGAAGTTTTAATTTCCTGGAGCGCCTGTACAAACAATTGCTGCAGCTAGTGAGTGAGCAGTAACTAACCAGCTGCATGTTGTGGCGTGTCTGTGATGGCATCTTGTGTGTTGCTGAAGCCAGTAAGGCAGCAGTAGCAAAGCAGTGGCAGGGTTTATACAAGCATGGGTATTTGTTCCAAGGGAAAAATGAGTGATAGGTTGTTGGAGCAATCTGTGAACTTCAAGTTTATGTATAGCTAGGCAAAAGTACATGTGAAAGTCTCCAGATAAGGTTGGGAAATGCAACACCAAACATTCATGGAAGACATTACATCGAGACCAAAAAAGGCATGTGTCATGATGCCAAGTGCAGACAGTGCTTATTTTTTTTATCACAAGGGCATTATTCACTTTGAGTGGTGTGTGGTGGTGGTGTGTGGTGGTGGTTGTGGCGGTGGTGGCAGCGGCGGTGCGGGGGCGTCATCGCGTCGTTAAGCTCTCTATTTTATGTAATGTATTAACATTTTTTGTGATATGCTCTTTATAAGAAATTTAATAAAGTTAAGTGATGCTTTATGTGAGGCAGGAATTTGAATTTGATGTGCTGTGTGTAAAGAATGCATAAAAAATTTGCATTGTGTTAAGCAGTCACAGATTAGTTAACTACCCCTCAGAAAACAGAACCTTGAACATGGTTAATAGTTGTAGCAGTGGAATGAGACTGAGTCCGTTGATACAGTAATTTCAGATGCAGATGTTAGACAAGTGCAGAACATTGGTGGAATGATAGTGGGGGCGAGGAAAATGGGAGTGCTTGGAGCATAATTTGCCCCAGTGCCACTCTGTTCACCACAGATCCCAGCTGGCTTATTGTGAGATTGAACCCTGGCCTCTGTAATGAGAAGCTGGCAACTAACCACCTGAGCTATAGTATGGGCAAAGTTGTATTAACCTAAAACAACTGTTACAGAAATATGTTTGGTATGAGTCATGTTGCTGGATTTTCTTCACTGGAGTTGATAAGTTTTTTTATTTTGTTTAATGATATGTTACATTCACAAGTACATAGTGTTCTTTTATTGTTGGTTTTGCTTTTCGTACTTTGTCAGAGTGGAGTTTTTATTTTTTTTTATTACAAGTGCTTTAATTTAAGTATTGTTAAAAGAAAATTTATGTGGAATTGAGCTTCTTTCTGGTGTTTTCAAATTGCATGCCTTTCCTAAGTGTTTAACCTTCCAACTGCAGAAGTTACTTAGCATTGAATTATTTTAATAATTATGGTTTATTTGTTGATGTTATTATTTACAAGCTTGTTTGCATATTTGTCATTCAGTGCTGCCATTTATTTTATGTATAATCACGGCATCTAAAGTATGTAAAATCTTTGTAAAGTAATTACTGAACTCAGCACCACTTCTTATGTTCGCAGAGTCAAGCTGAAGCAAGAAGGTATGTGGGGAGATGTTGATCTAGTGAACTCCTCTATCCTTGAGATTTACTTCCCAGTGGATACTATAGTTATAAAACGTCCAATCATGGATGAACTGGGAAGCGGCGAACCAATTGGTTATCAGGCTATTGTGCTGGACCCAAGCCCCGAATGTACAGCTCAACTGCTGGCTCTCGCTGTGGATCACATCGATATTCTGCTGGAGGACTGGTATCCAACACTAGGTGAGTGGTGTAGAGTAGATTAACAGTTGGATTAATTAATTAATGACCTGTTACTTGACACTGTGCAAACTGCAGAGAGTGAATGAAGGGTTATGGAACTGGGAGGAACTGAGGAAAACTACAGTAATTTGAGGACACATAGCAGTTCCAATTTTGAAATGTGCTCCTCACCAAATACAGGCCAGACTCATTATCACTTCAGTTAGTGTGTGCATTACTTCTGAGTATTAACCTGAGAAGGACAATGAACAGCAGCAGTAGCAGCAGCCATAGTGGCAGTAGGAGCAGCAGGGGTGGTGGTGGTGGCGGCAGCGGCGGCGACAGTGGTGGTGGTTGTGGAGGCAACAGCAGTAATATTAATAGTGTGCACATTAATTTTTATGCAATAGTTGAATCAATTGCATTGCAAACTATACAGAGTGTTTTCTTTATTAGTTCCCTGAGTATGGCAATTGTCGCAGGATGTCCTGGAAGATGCAGGCTTCCTATGCGATGAAGCTGCTGTACTAAGGGAAGTGATCTACGACCATGATTACTATGCAGCTGACATATGTGACTTTTGTTAGGGGACTGGAACATATTGGCTTCTGTAGATCTTGTCATGGAACCCACAAACTTCTGGCAGTTACAAAACACCTTAGATTGTAATCTGCATGCTGTCTAAGGAGAACATGACGTTGATAACGTAGAACTCATTCTTGATATCCGTTGTCTTGTGTTGCTGGTGCCAGAGTCTGTCTTCACATGCCTTTGTAAGGGAAGTAATATGATTAACCCTCTGATGCTGGAACTAAATGCCCAGCGTGGTGCCCAGCAGACTGGATTTTAAATGAAGGCTGCATAGTAAAGGTCATAATAGGCCACCAGCTATATCCATTGTTCGGTGTTTTGAACATCACACTGCATAACAGGTATACCTAATGTTAGGCGCCAAAGAGTTAATATTACATTTTTTTCCTCCACAATTATCATAATATGTCATAATATGATTTACTCACCTAGTATCCATTGGATTAGAGGCTGGGAAAGCTTCAGAACTGTACTGAACATTGTGGCAAAGAGAAAAGTCCTTGCTTGTTTTTGGGACTCAACCCGTGGCTGTCCAGTGGATACTTCATGCAGTGAGCTATGCCAGTGTTAATATTGTATAAGTACTAAAGTAATGATAAAGGTATGAGCACATGATAGAAGGTGTGAGGCATCTCTTTGGCTTTTCACTGCACCTGTAAATCAGGCTCATTATAGCAACATACTGCTACCGTCGCTTCCATTTTCATCATCACTGTCATTGTAATGCTCATTTAACTCCTTTTTCTCCTCCCCCACTATGCTTGTCACCACCAGTTTAACTCTAATTATGTTACAGGTACTACAGAACTCTTTTTTGAAATATGTTTAATGTATTTTCTTCCTTTGTAATGGTTTTCATTTGTTTTACATCTTACATAAAATGTGTTATTGTTAATGTTTTTCATAGCATTAGGCTGGAAGCCACCACCTTCATATCTGTTTTGTCTCTGGAACGGGACTTTCTATTTACAGGTACAAGGTTTGTACATACATCTGAAGGCCGCTTCTTAGTGACAAGACTTGTGCCATGTCCTCGATGTGTGGCAGCCTCTCAAGCAGACACTGATTTGGTGCAACACCAGCATCGAGGACCAGACAGCTGGAGTGAAAGCAGTATTCCTAGTGGAGCTCTTGGGCAAAAACTTGTTGCTGAGGTAAGAGGTGTGCAGTGAGAACTTACCATGTGTTGATTTTTAAAACAATTTGTAGCAAAAGTATTTTGTGGCTTGCACATTGGAGTGCATGGCGTTTTTATCGTGCACCACATTCTTTGGCTTTTTAGAAGATGTGCATCAGAAATTGGAGAACAAGAGAATGGAATGAATTAAAATTTTAAGATTGTAATCATCGGGTCCATAGCACTGACTACTTTTATAGGTGGGCACCAACATTCTGTAGGAACCTGTGGCCTCCAGCTTCACGATGTGGAAGATGGAGGCAGGTTTTACCAAAACATCAATATTAATCTATTGAAACTACTCAGTGTCATATCCCAGAAGACCATAATCCTAATTTTTAGGGCCATCACTGTTTATGTCACAGGTTTTCCACCAAGCAGAGGGTGAGAATCAGCTGGGGTTACATCAGGTGCGTAAGTCTCAGGAGAGCTATACCTCAGACGGTGATGGTGACAGTGGTGTAGGCCCTGATTCTACAGGTTCTAGGTAGGTGGGCATTTGCAGAGATATTTTGGAACTTACAAGAACCAGTTTATTCTGTTTGATTGGAAGTTCTTTTTACATTCCCACCTCTGAAAATGATATGTCATCAGCCTCTTCAGTAATTCATCCTTGAGCACATTTAAAGTATGTAGTTACACTGCTTTAAGGATATTGGGAGAACTATTGTAAGAAATGTATCTTGTAATTGCTTCTAGAATACCGTATATTCTCGAATCTAATCCGCACCCGAATCTAATCCGCACCCAGTTTTTGGCGACTTCTTAAACGAAAAAAAGTTAGTTCGCGATTCTAATCCGCACCTTTCCTTCAACCACCCCTTGCCCACGGGGCGACTGATTGAATAATATTGGATGTTACCAATGCGTTAAAATCCGACGCTACGCCTGTGGCCGATGAGTCATACCGATAGAGGCGGGGCCTTTCTCAACAGATGTGCGCAATCTCGTCTGAAGCCAGCTGATCTTTAGTTGTTGAAACGTGGGAGGTGCTTGTTCCAATTTGTCGTGTACCGTAGTTATGGAAGAGGGACACCTGAAATCTAAACGACTCTCATATACGGCAAAGTTCAAACGTGAAGTTATTCGGTGCGCAGAGGAGAATGGAAACCGCAAAGCCGCTGCAATTTTTGGAGTTGATGAAAGCAACGTTCGACTATGGCGGAAACACAAGGCAGCGATCAGCGGGTGTGAGGCGTCACGAAGGAAATTCACTGGACCCAAGAAAGGACGATTTCCTGAAATTGATGATGCAGTCTTCACGTTTTTTCAAGAGAGACGCAAGACTGGACTGTTTGTGAGTTATGATCTACTCGCGAGGAGGCGATAAAGAAGGCCAGATCTTTGAACATTCCTCGAATTATGAATGATGACGGCGAGTCTGATGAATAATAAATTATAATAATAAATAATAAAATACTAGATTATTGTATTGTATTGTTCTTACGTTGTTTATTAATTACGTTATTGTTATATTGTACAGCAGCTCAATCATTTTTCCAAAATCCAGCTCTAGACCGCGAATCTAATCCGCATCTGATTTTTTAGCCCTCTAAAACTGTAAAAAAAGTGCGGATTAGATTCGAGAATATACGGTATATCAGTCTTCATCAGTGATTTTTTGGTATCGATGTCATAAGTTACAAACAGACTGGGGACATAAATAATGTTAATTTTTTCCAGATCAGGAAAGTAAAATAAGTTATATTTGAAATATTTATGTTAAGCATCTAAATCTGTCATTTTTACTGCCTGCAGTCTTTATTACTGTGTATTCTTGTCTTTTTAATGTGGTTGGAAGTAAATGTTCCTACAGAAGCCATCTTTTATCTCGTGAATAAAAAATATGTACAGTTGCACTCTTATGATAGGGTTTAAAAGTGCAACAATGAGTGTTTGTGCTTAAGTCAGCAGACAGCACATTAACTACACATGAAATATTTATTATGACACTATTCAATCTTGATATCACTTATCCTCATGTAATCATAGATATTAATGGTTGTTACTGCAAGTTCGAAGATTTAGAATGATTAAAATTACTCCATTCTCTATTGTGCAAAGTGATGTATAATTTCTGTGTCCTTCAGTTTTTGAGCACAGCTTTAAATCATGAGATGTGTATTTTCTGATATGTCTGTTCTCACAGCCGCATGCCATCGGTGGAAGGTCATCCAGTTTACAATATGGATGAGCCATGCCATCTAGCAGAAGAGGCAGAGCCTTTAGTACATTATAGCTGGATTGTAGAGGAATGTATTCTGGCTGCGTATGATCGCAAGTCTGTAACCTGCCCAAGTCATGGTGATATTCCTTTAGCTCAAATCGCTCCTGATACAGTAAGTCACAAAACAATGCAATTTGAACAGACAAAAAAGCTTGAGGGGTTTGACATGTATCTTGAATATGGACAGAAAAGACATGCACAGAATTTTGTGGGAAAACATGAGTCTTGAAATTTGATGGAGGAAAATATCTTAAAAAATTACAGAATTTTTGTTAACATAACGTTTTGCAGAGTGAAAAGTGAGTATGGCACCCAGTGTTTAATTGTGATACACCAAGTCAACTGCATGCAGTATTATTTTTTCATTTTAGCAGTTACAAAAATTATGACAGAATGAAAATTCGAGATTAAATTTGACAAATCTGACCTAATGGGAATCTGCTAATGTAAATTATGAACAGATATGGATCATTAAGTTTATGATTATTACATTATAGTTCCTTCTGATCCACAATGTAGGTTGAAGAATCTTGGAAAAGTAGGTGATGTAAGTTGTTTACAGAAATTCTCATTCTTGTCAATATCAGGGGTGACATTTTCTAAATAAGTGGAAAGTAAGAATAATAATGTTATGAGTCTTCCAAACCTGCCCCAGAACAGGGTGTGATATTGGGCTGTTGTGAACAGTATAATAAACCTTGGGTTCCATGAGAAGTAAAACATTTTTTGAGTAGCTGAGTAACTATCAACTTCTTAAGAAACACAGATGAAGTTAATGTGGTTAGTATTACAATTTGCCTTATTTATATTCATTGTTCAGATCTTTCTGGATCTTGGTGAAAGGCATCTTATTCGACCAGACTATATCAATAAAGGACGCCTGCTTGGTCGTGGTGCCTTTGGCTTTGTGTTCAAAGGAACTTGCAAACTTCGTGGGTGTAATACATACATAGATGTGGCTATGAAGATGTTGCAGCCTGTTCAGCCAGGTGCTAATGCTCGGCAATCAGCTGTGATTGCTTACAAGGTAAGAGTAGCCCATAGAATAAGGTTGTCACTGACCACTTTCCATTAGAAGCAACGGAGCTGAGGACATTCTATAGTGTGCACCATGTAATTGGGTACTAAAGGAATATTTACAAGATCATCTTAAAATATGAGTATGTGTATCTTGGACTAATATTAGTGAATTTGGTGTCACAGAACACATCACAGTTGCCAGTTTATTATCAGTTAGTGATACTCCCTAGCAGGTTGCAGTACTGAAGGTAGGAAACACAGCTGCTGTAGAAAACATTGCTACAGAAACACTGGCTGCCATTATAGAAAATTTTATTTTATTTTATTTTCTTAAAAGTGTTGTTGGATGCACAGGGGATCATATATTGAATATGCCTTTCATTGATTAGACGGTATAGCCTTCTGGTAATTGCAGTGTGTTGAAGTAGTAAAACTTTCTGCCACCCTATTCAGAGTAGTATACAGAAGGCTGTGTATTGGGCATGCAGACATTTTTCATGACATTATGTTTGTTACATTAGGAGATTCTTTTGTACTGCTTTTGAAAAAAATGTAAACTTTGTTTTTGGCCTTTAATGATATGTTATGCTTAACAATTTTTCTGAAGTGCATAATTGAATTTGAATTAAGTATTAGAACAAGAGTGAAGGGGGGGGGGGGCATTCACATTTTACAGAATCCCATTTTTTATAGAAAGGTAAAATTGTCCCTGTGCATAATTACAAAGCATGCCATGATGACATATGGAAAGAGTGGAGGAGTAACTCCACACACATTCTTAATTCTTGCACCATTTGGAGGTGAGAGGTCAGCTGCATGCCCTATGCACTTTAACCCCAGAGGAAGAACCCTCAGTACCCATAGAGTAAGCTGGCTGGGTCCCAGAGAAAAGAAAAATACCTGTTCTGCCAAGAATCAAATCTCTTTTTTCCAGTAGTCCAGCTCATACCCTAGTCACTATACTGATTGAGCTACCCCAGCTGCAGTTCATTCTTATTTCTTCAAATAGCCACATTGATTGATAATGTAGTGCATTATATTTTATAATAAAGTTGTTGTAATGAGTTATTTTTTATTGCTAATGTATGGAATGTCATACTAATTTTAAGCTGATAATGTGATGTTCTGCAGGCAGCTCAGGGGAAGTGGGATCGGGACCCACTCCAGTAGCTTGTAAGGCCTACTGTACTGCTCGGCAAGAATTAAACATTCTTCTGAGCTTGCGCCACCCCAATATTGTGCCTCTTGTGGGAGTCTGTACACGACCCCTAGCCCTGGTATTAGACCTGGCTCCGCAAGGGGCATTAGACACCACTCTGCGGCATTACCGGCGTTCTGGATCCCATGTTGGTCCATACTGTCTCCAGGCTATCATATTACAGGTACTGCATGTCTAAATTAAATACGCATGTATCATTTCATGAACCTGATTTTCTTTCTGTTGTACGAGAGAACAGGCTTACAACAGCATCATGTCTATATGTGTTTATATATGAATTTTGGTATTCATAGTGCTCCCTAATAGCATTTGAATAAATTGATGAATTTGCATGATATGTAATACAAACATCATGGCTTTGTAGGTTTTTTGACCTTTGTTTTTTGTAATTCCCTGCATCGTCATGTGGTTGTAATTCCCTTTGAATTTCATGGTAATAATGAAATAGCTATAAGTCACATGATTTTCAGTGTGCTTTTTATTCATACTGTGCATATAAAGGTGTGTTGCTTGTGCTGTCCTAGGTTGCAAAAGCTGTCGAATATCTGCATCAACAGCATATCATTTATCGTGACCTCAAATCTGAAAATGTTCTGGTGTGGAACATGCCACCTCCATGTCGTGATGCTTCTGACAGCAACCCTGTACATATCAAGTTAGCGGACTATGGTATGTACTGTGACAATGAAGTTATATTCCTATGTATGAGAGATGTGGTTTCAAGTGTTCAGTGATGTGGTGTTGTGTCACTTGGGTGAGTGGTTCGTGATGTTTCTTTGAAGGGTGGGAGCCATTCATCCAGTGACTCAGCTTCACATCTCTGAAGAACTGAATCCTCACCATTGCCACTGTAAGAACCTCAAATCTTGCAATGACAGATGTCACTAGTTTCCATCTCATATTTTTGCATTGTAGGAATAAGTCGATTAACCTTACCATCAGGAACAAAGGGCTTTGGTGGCACTGAAGGTTTCATGGCTCCTGAAATCATGCGATACAATGGCGAAGAGGAATACACGGAAAAGGTAAAATTAAAATACTGCATGGTAAATGATATTCTAAGACAAGTATGTGTGTCACACTAAGTGTGAAATAGTGATGTTTGGAGAACTGAATGTCACAGTATAGTTGTTAACACTGGTCCTTTGTTTAAATCTCGGCAAATGCTGGGGTGGCCTGGCACCCGTGGTTTCTACCTGTTTTTCTAAATTTATCATTTATTACATTCATATACTGTAATGCATGCAATCTATCTGAATAGCAGTATACAAAAATAAAGACTGGCAGTCAATAGATAACTACAGATAGCTTGTCAGAGTGTTTGTGGTAAGGTGAAGATAAAGGTCAGTTTGCCCATGTACTTAGTAAGCATCATGCTGTGAAGACATATGGAGAGGAGTAGAGATAAAGCTCCACACATTTGCAACGTCAACCCTAGATGGAGATGACTGGGAGCTTCATACCTTCATCACGTTACACCTGGGAAAAGGGACCCTGATGTCTATTGGATAGGAGGGTGGATGGGTTCTAGAGACACTCTGGACACTGTGAAAAGGAGAGAAACCTTTGCATGTACTAGGAATTTAACCCCACTTCACTGGTCTTGCAGCCCCAAACCTAATCACTGTAGTGATTGAGGTAACTGAATTCATGGTAATGTTACCTCTATGCCCTTTTTTATTGGCAGGTTGACTGCTTCTCCTTTGGCATGTTCATTTATGAGCTACTGACACTGCACCAGCCATTTGAAGGCCATGAGTCAGTGAAAGAATGCATACTTGATGGTGGACGTCCTCCACTGACATACAGGGTAAGTGCTTTTGGTGAATGAACAAATTGGCACCCTGATATTTTACAATGAAGAAAATATTATTACTGAAGAAGTGACAAAACACATTTCCAAAAATGTTTGATCAACAGGAGGAAGAAAATTGTGTTAATTACTGGAATATAATTTATAAATGTGTGACCTCTGTGAAAATGGTATTTCTGTTATTTGTATATACTTAATGACACTTAGTTGTTCCTGATGAGATATATCACTGTTTTCCATCTTCATGTGGTTTGTATGGGTTGCATTGCAAAGTATGGGTGCAACATATCCTCTCTGATGTGTAAATGGTTTCATCTAATAATTGACTGCATGTAATTGTGTTAAGTTTGACAGATTTTAGTGTTATTCCTATATCAAAATTTTATTGATGCTTGATGTTCAGTTTGTATGTTTTCCCAGGAGACTCTGTACCCCAGCTATATGCTAGATCTGATGGTGCTGTGCTGGTCACAGTCGCCACGGGATCGACCATCAGCCAGTCAGATAGTCTCTATAGCCTCAGCACCAGAGTTCACACATCTCTGTGACACAGTATCTCTGAACCATCCAGCACCTGTTGTTGCCTCTGCTGTAGTACCCATCCCAGAGATTGGTGGTGAGTGTTATTGTTTAGTGTGTGAAAAGTGCCATCACCCAGCGACCTGACGTGAATTAATTTGTCAAGCACATGAGCAGACATTCACAGTCTTATAATGGCACAGTGTTTGTAGTAAATGTAATTAAATCTGCACATTGGTTTGTAAGTTGTTAGGAAACAGATATGGACACGTGGGGACAAGTGATACCATAATCCTCCTTCCTTACAGAACAAGAGATGTAGAATGAAGAGAGATGTCTATTCAATCTATCCTACAGTACAACACTTTATGCATATTACCTGTTACTAAGGTAGCCCTACTAATGAATTACCACTCTGGCTAGCAAATGTTAGGGGGACTTCTACAGCTTTCAGGGTATTACATAAACTTCACACCATCATTAGTTTGTAGTCATTCAAGAATAAATGTTTGGCAGAAATGCATTTTTTGAGGAGGGCTGGGGCACACACCTTATTGGACCATAAAAGAAATAAAGAAATAATGTGAGAATTACAGTTTCATGGGCAACAAAATTTATAGAACAATGGAGCCAAAATTAGGAGAATTGTTGACAGTATTTTAAGAAAAAGGTCTTAAAATATAAACTGAAAGATTAAAGAAATCTGGGAATACCTCTGAAATGATGGAAGGATTCTGTTCTGTAATGTATGTAACAAGTGTCAGCAGGTGTGATATTGGAAAGAATGATGATGTTTATGACTTCATATTCATACTGAATGGACTTGTTTGTACAACTTGAATTTTTGTGACATTTCCAGATGACAGTATGAGTGGAGCAGAATTGTGGTTGGCTTGCTCCTCTGCAAGGACTGATCTGCTGCTAGCGACACACCGTGGCTGGCTACAGTACTGTTCTTTGTCTATGCCAGAGAAAGCTACTGCAGCTTGTCTAGTAGGAAGCAGTGTCTGGCTTGGTGACTGTTTTGGACAGATCCATGCTTACATGTGAGTACCATCTTTTCATTATTATGTGTGTGTTTGCCCCGTCTAAATAACTTTTCTTATTGCCATGTTATTAGGACGCATTATTAATTTTAACCTGCTGCCTCTGTCTTCAAGGCAGAAGAGATGTTTATTTGAAAAATACCAGGTTCAAATCTTGCTTGGATTACCATCTATACTACGAAGTTTTTCTTAATTTTCCTCAGTCCGTACATGTAACTGAAAAAATGGGCTCAAATGGTAACATTTTGGGCTTGTATTTTGAAGGTGCTCTGTTCGAACCTCACCCATGACACTGGCTGTTCTGACTGAGGTTTCTCACAGTTTTCCTCAATCTCTGCAGGGAAGTGCCATGTAGAACCACTTCCTTCCAGATCTCTTCCAGCAGGATAGTACTTTTCAAATAAAGCTACAAGCAACTTCTTCAAAATCTTTACACACCATTCATGTTTTTCTTCCCACCTCATTCAACACTTTATAATCTCTGCATGTGCAACTCCTAGGTTATTGTACAAGTTCAAAGGATGCTGGGTTCAGTCCTAGTTACCAGAAAATTTGTTGTGCTCCAGAATGTTATTTTCAGAACATTTACTGTGTATTATTCGTTTCAGGGCAGAGACTGCCAGTTGCTCTTTAGCTATGCCTTGGACCCTGAGGCTCCAGAACCATGTGCTGTGAGCAGTCTGGTGCCCCTGCCGAGTCTCCAGCGAGTGGCTGTTGGGCTCACAAATGGTCGGCTATTTCTTGTACGAAGTGACATCTTACCAACATCTTCCACAATGGGCGAGGGTAGTTTTGTGATGACAGAATTAGGTAGCAGCACTGTGCTGCATTCTCTCACTGCTGTGTTCAAAGATCAAGGCAGGTTAGTAGTATGTTTTTGGTATTTGTCATTCATGTGTCTCTGTGAACATTCATTATCTGATATCACCACTGAAAGGCCTGTATGAAGTCCCAATTATATTGGCACAAGAATAATTCATGTTCAGGAGACACTTGGTTAAAACCCTGCCAAGCATCGGTTCAAATGCACTAGTCAAAATTTCTCTATAACGTGACATCTGCTCATTTAAAGTCCCTGTCGTTAACATCGCTCTACACCTCTTCATTATCATCATCATTATTCACTGATGTGACAGATACCACATACTCCACACTGTCACTGTTTGAATCTAATAAACTTTGTTCTGAATCATTTATATCTGTATATGTTAGTGCCTTCTGGGATCTGATGTTCTAAAGTCAGGCATATAAGTACCAGCATTCATCTACCCAAGCACTGGAACTTACTGCATAGTTTAGTTTAGTTTAGTTTGCATTCCAATAAAATCCATATACAGGATAACAATCCATTGGATATAGAAACTGTCATAATAGATACAAAGGAACAAATAAGAAATCGTAGAATGAAGATGTATATGTATATATAGACGATGTGGTGTCAAAAACCACAAAACAGTAACCTTCACAGTTAACCTCAAATCTAAATCTGTCAGCAATTTTTGCTCTGTGAGGACAACTGATGTCTTCCTACCACTAGTAGAAGCCATGGTATCAACTTGTAGACCAATGAACAATAACAGGCCAGGCTTGGTGATGTTCAGTTTGGATGAAGAATCAACAAATTTCAAGATTCCAAGAAAGGTTTCCAAATTGGTAGTAAAGTGATAGTTCTTTACTATATTTAAAACTGTTTCGGTGACCTTTTATTACTTACTTGTACAAAGTTTTATTCTTGATTTAATCTTTCAAAGCGGGATGCGCATTATAATTTGATATATATATGAACACACACACACACATACACGCGCGCATGCGTGCATGCATGCATATCATGCAGTAGTAATGCATAACAAACAGGTCTCATATTGAATTATACATTTTCGATGTTTAATTTTCACAGAGTATGTGAACTTTGGTGTGGGGAATCAAACGGAAGTATCTCCATCTTCACAATTTGTGAGAATATTGTAACATCTCATGAGATTGTAAACCACTATGAGCCTGTGATTGAAAACATCAATGTTCTGAATCTTGTGTCAACCCACTGTCCACTGTACCATGAGGGAGATGATGTAACAGTGTGCTCCTATGTCTATCCAGGTAAGGTAAAGTGTAAATTTTCTTATGGGTCCAGTTGGCATTTATTTACAATTGGTGTATTTTTGTGACATCCATGAAAAGTTGAAACTTTCTGATTTGTTTCATTTACTCTCCATAGAAGGTTGCAGCTGCTAAAAAAGTCTCGCATTAGAAGATACAGGTATTAAACAGGGAATCCCAAACAGAACTCCTAAAGCCTGTTTTCATGATGCATCTATGTTTAATCCACAGGCATATTACTGTGTTATTACAGTTACTTTTTATTTTATTTTGTGGAGGTCCTAATAATTTGGTGCAGAAGTTGTATACATTATATTTGTTTGATATAACCTAATGGTTTTGTGTCATCACCGTTTTTGTATTTCATGACTTACAAGCAATTCTTATGTAATGTATAGGTTCGTTCATGATCTGTTTTCATACCAGATGTCACTTGCCTAGTTAGAATAGTTCAGGCTGCCATCAGACAAAATGATAAAGAAACTTTTTGATGGCTGCCATGTTGTTATTTTGCATTAAACAAAAATATTATCTTAACAAAAGTTGCATATTTTTCTAAGTTCTATTACCATGTATCACTTCAGCATCCTTACTAAGTAGCATTAGTTTTGCCTCACAGGTTTGTGGTGCATCTGACATGTCAGAAATTAAAACATACGACATTGTGTTGGCCTGCAACAACATAATGCTCATACCAAGTTTTGTTACAATTGGTTCGAACTAGTTCAAAAGTTGAAATGGAGACACATGCACTGAGAACATGATGATCTCATAAGTTTACACTTTTCTTTTTAAAGAAGGGAAGTAGACTAAGAGTTATGCATCATTTAAGTTTCTGCCTCGCATTATTTAACCTTTGAATGACCGGATTGGTATTTAAATTTTAGTGCATGGTTCATGAAAAAGTATTATTTTAACAGAAAGAGGTAAAATTATGAAATAAATGACATTTTATGGAAAATAAAACTGAGATTGTGCAGCATGTCTTAAAAATGCAGTAAATTTTCCTTGTTGCCAAAATATATAAAAGGAGTTTCTAGTGGTGTTTTTTTACATGCATTTGCATATGTGAAGTAGGTTGTTTAAAGTTTGAAGTATGCTGTTTGTTTCAGGCTGTGTGGTTTATCAGTGGGACCCAGCAACACACAGTATTGTCAACAAACTGGACTGCTCCAAACTGGTGCCTTGCTCTGAGAGCCTTAAATCTATCAGCATTGAAGAGCATCTCAGTCCAGGAAAATGCCAGGTGTGTATATGTATGTGTGTGTGTGTGTGTTTATATCTGTATAAAATAGGTGAACCTAATATGCTAAAATGTGCACAAAAGCACAAAACTATCATTACAGTCTGTCTGTGGTTTTAAAATTTGACAAATGTTAAATACCATACTTTTGAATTTTACCAGACTTTAAACTTTATAATATTTTTATGTAATTTTATACTAAATTACTACATTCATCATCCACCAACTGTTGGTGTTTACATCAGGACAGATCATCCACTGATAATATTTCATCTGTTCTTTTCTGTGATAGTGCTCATCTTCTTAGATGTTCTCTCTTTTTTACTCTCTTATCTTCTTTCCCACATTTGGTCCCTGTAGTGATCATTTATTGAACATCTTAATTTCCAAAACCCACAGAGTAATCCTGTTGTTGTTCATATGAACTCATGTTCACATCACAGTGCCGTCCTACTGAATCTTGCACTGTAATGGTTATCACTCATGATTTGAATGTCAAAGCAAATGCTGTCCTGTCCAAAGTGTTTTCTTCTCACTTTATGAATAAGCACATTCAAGTTTACAGTCTTGTGGGATGTAACACTGTAAGGTTTGACAGATAGGCTGTAACTTATAAAACTGCCATCTCCACCATTAGGGTAGAAGCAATGTTGGTACCTGTCTTCAGAGTGATTCCATCAGAGGAGGCCAAATATTAACAACTATAAGTCATGCAATAATTTACTGTGGTTGCTGTGGTCTGCAGACACAACTCTGCCAAACATCTTCCACTGGGGTTTGCTGATGGTTAGGGTGTTTGTAAACAAACCTCACACTGTTGACGACCTTAGCAGAAGCATCATCGGCAAAATTGCTGCAGTTTGTTCTGCCATGCTGGCTACAACACCCATGAATGTGGAGCATTATGTCCACTTGTATCTTCAGGCCAGGTGAAACCACTTCCAGCATCTTGTGTAACCCAGTCTTCCCCATGACTACCATGGTATTGACTTGACAAGTTTCTGATTTGTAATTAATAATTTGGGGCCGCCTCCAAGTGAATCATCCTGTATTTATCTACATAGCATTTCATCCCAGACGATGGTAATTTTTGTACTGCCATTTCAATCTCTCAGTCTCATGCAACTGTTTCATTTTCACTGCTTATTTCTCACTATTTATGTTTAGTACCACATAACATGTGAAACAGGTTTTTTTTTAATATGTTATTCCAGGTGACTAGCATGGCAATCCTAAATACTGAGCTATATATTGGCACAACATGGGGATGCATTGTAGTGGCTGAACGATCAACCATGCGTCCCATCACTGTGTTCCGTCCATTTGAGGAAGAAGTACGGGCCATTGTTCCATTGCTTCATCATTCTGCAGAAGTCAGTTCTGCTACTAGCGCTGACACAGCAGGCACCCCAGCAGATGCCAATAAGAAGCAGAGCTGTCCTCTGATCGCGACAGTAGGTCGAGGATACCGTAGTTTGATTGCGCGGTACACTGACATGGTGATGACCCCAACAGGTGTTCAGAGCCCCATGCACGTGTACCATGGTAGTAGTCTTGACCGAACTGGAGGTGATGTAAGAACACACAATATGTATGCGTTGCTGTGGAGAGCAGAGAGATGGGCTGCTGCGTAAGTCATTTTGGTGAGTCTCTTAATGATCTCATGACATAGTGGTTCCTCTGTGGAATGTCTTTGGTGTTAATTTCACTTCTGTGATAGAGTGATTGGATTACGGGTTGACAATACTGAAGGACATTCAGCTGCAGGCCGCTTGCCTTAAAGGCATGATATAATTATTGTAGTGTTGGATGTTAATGGACCAACACTGTTGTTATAGAATTTCTGAAATACTCTTGGCAGCTTCATGAGTTGCACTTTTTTGTATAAGAACTGAACACATATTTTCTGAGGCAGAGCTTGGGAAATGATATACACAAGGTGATTTAGAGAGAGTCTGTGAAACTTACCGGTAATGTTCATTAAGTGATCTTGGATAAAGAGACATCCTGTTAAGATGGGTTCAGTTTGGAAAGTCTAAGAAGTTGTGGCAGTTGAAATAAGATAAAGTCAGGCCAGAAATAAGTATCTTCAGGTAAAGTTCACAGGAACTGCAATGTATAACTAAAAAAGCTTGGGTGCAAAATTCAAGTGCTTGTTGGAGTTGTAATTGGAATTGTTATGTTTCACAAAATTTTCTTTGAAATGAAGGTGATCTGAAGACACCACAAACGTGAATTACGAATGGTATGTACACAATACTGTCTACACTGAATTGTGTTCCTGTTAGTGGCCATCATTTATAAAACATTTATTTTAAATTAAAAGAATGCATTAAATTAGCAACTACAACTTTAAGTGGCCTATCAGTTCATATAAATACACAGCTTATATCAGTGTTGGTGTTTCATTTATTTATGCCCAATTTGTATTAATTTCAAATAACTGAAAGGTGATTCCTTAAAGCAGAAACAGATGAGCTCCAATCATAGGCTTGTGTAAAGATATTTATATTGTGTAACAACATGAGATTTTTTCAATAAAATATCACGCTAGTAGCCATGTGAGGTGGCTGAATGGTGAGTAAACGAGTGTTTTGAGAACCATCTCTGTCCTTGTTATCAGGGAACTGACTATCTTAGAAGTCCATCTGCGTCATGATATACCCTCCTTGTCTCACCACTAGCTATGTGCCAAGGGTTTGGGCAGGTATACATGATGTGGATGGACTTCTGAGATAGCTGGTTCCCTGATGACGAGGACAGAGATGGTTCTCAAAATGTTGGTTTACTCAACACTCAACCACCTGACATGGCTGCTAGCCCAAGAATATTTTATTGAATTTGGTCACCGTAAAAGCTTTAAATTATATGAGATTCCTTGAGTAGCTGAATAACTATTAGGTGATGTTGGGCACAGAGTGGTTAGTACTGGAATAATTGTGTCCTCTGTGTTAGAACACGGAAGCTTTTTTTTACCAAAGAGAAGTGTTGTGCAAAATAGTTACTTATGCTGTAAAATTAATATTAAAATACAAATGATTTGTAGTTGAACAACCCACAAGGTTAATTGCATTGTAACGAAAAGGATGCAAGTCTGTTTTATGTTGACCAGAAAAGTAAAGTGATTGAGTGTGTGCATATGAAATATTTGTGCAGGTTTTACTGATGCTGAAAAACAGAAGTTGGGTCCAAAATATTTACAAATTTAGGAGACCTGTAAATGGAAATTCTAGTTTAATTTTCTGTGCTGTTGGGAACTAATTTTCCTGGTTGTTTACCTGTGTTATTTTAGGCCCTCAAACTTGAAAAAAAGTTGTCTTGTGTGCTTCCTTGTACATTTAATGTTACAGTTACATAGTCATCAGCAACTGCCAATCTGTAAACATGTAGTTCACAAGATCTGAGGCTCTCACAGTGGTGTAGCTGAGGATTCAGGTCTTCTGGGATGTGATGCTGTGTCATTGGGTGAGTGGTTCCTGACATTTCAAACGAACATCAAGAACCACTCACCCAGTGACACAGCATCACATCCCAGAAGACCTGAATCCATATGTAGTTTGCAGTTTGGTTGCAATTAGCAAAAAATATACACTTTTCTGTGGATGGTGTCACATGTACCATTTGCAGGATATGAAATATTTTTCTGGTATGGTCTTTCAAGTAATGTTCTTACAACTCTCTTGAGGGATGAGTCATATTAAAATAGGTAGTCTGAGGTAAGTGGTGTTAAAGAATAATTAGAATGAAGCATGTATTTTGTTGCATTGAGTGGCACATTAAAGTGATGTATCGCAATAAAATACAGCTTTCCTCCCATCTAACTGAAAGTAGAAGCTGTGCTGTCATTTTCTTTGGACATGTCATGGCCTTATGCTACAGCCATGAAGTGCACTACTACATGCTTTCAAAAGGTGGTGAATTTAAAAGCCAATTCGGGACAGCAGTAATAACTTGCTGTCCGATGGGTTACGTTACACTTGGTTTCCATATTAAAACTAAATGTAACTCTGTTCACTTGTACAATGTTTTGGAGGAGGGGAGAGGGAAACTTTTATATCACATTTGTAACTTGGATTTTTATCTTGAATTTTGGGAATAACTGTTGGTGCTCAAGGAATGTTGTGAATTCCAAGGCCTATTTTGGGTTCATAGTGAATATGACATTGTGTTTGTATATGAATACACACACACTTGTACTCTTGTGGTGTTTTAAGTTATGTTCTTTAGAATAAGTAATGATTTTCTGGACTACATTGGTTGAGTGTGTGTGTGTGTTCCTATGTATCACCTATTCTGCCTGCTTCAGTTGTGATGCCATTGAAGATTTAAAGCTTGATTTAGACCAAAAGTATTCCAAAAACACTGCTCTAGAAATATGTAAATTCTACACTTTTTCTAACAAGTTATAAATTAATATTATCTTAATGTAATCTGTTTTCGTGTCTGTGAAAAGTTCATTTAATTACAGTTCTCTTGCTGCATGTCTGTCAAGTAAAATACATCTGTTTATTATATTTTGATTATGACCGCTACAGACTAAAATATTGTCTGGAAAACACACTTCTTTCACATGTGTTCTACACATTTATGTTTAATCGAATTGAGATTAAAATAACTGCGAAACTTTTTTGTGCAGTATTTGCTTCTAGAGTAGTCACACTGCATGACAGACATTTTTGTCTATTTTATGCATTGATAGGTCACACCTGTGACCCTCAGTATGGAGAAGCTGTCTCTGAAACTGTATGCAGTGACATCTATTTGGGCGCTGAGTCATGTGAATGCAGAATTCATGCCCACTGCAGAGATTATCTCTGTCTTCATCATCCACGGTGGACTGTCTTCACTGTTCCCCAAGTGGTCCATTCTGGGAACAGGACACTGAGCTCTGAGGACATACCTTCAGTATTAATACAGTATACAGCTGCGTCACTCATCACATTATCTCCTGGTGATGGAGACGGAGGCAATCTCTGAAACATTTAACTCAAATTCCATATTCACATGAGTGATCACCACAGAAGATGTCATTGCATGAAGGTCATTAGTTTGTAAGTTAAGATTTGCTTTTATATTGGAAATTTGTGTGTGTAAAGATACCAGACATTATTACTGATATTTAAAGTTTGGGGATTGGAGTTAAAAGGACAACAGACTCCTTAGTCTTGCATACATGAAATATTGATACAGTTTGTGATATGATAAGGGTGTAAATATTCTGCTGTAAGTTCTTGGGTAAAGTAATAGTTTTCTTTTTGTGGGGGGGGGGGGGGGGGGGGGTAATGGTCAGCTTGGAACAGGAATCAGAATTGTGTAGTGGCTGGTGAAAGCATACATAACAGATTGGCACATTTGTGTCTGGTCATCTCCTATAGGTACACGTTTTCACATTAGAAGATTCCTTTTCTACCATAAAAATAGCAAACATTCTGATGTTAATGTATGAATAATGTGCAAGACTGTTACCAATTGCAAAACACAGGGCATAAAATTTAATTAGTATGACATAAAAATGTAGGGGTTACAGACAGTATTGAAACTCAAATGGAAGTGAAGATTCAGTTAGCAGTCCCATGTTAATTGTCATTCCTGAGATTTGCTGTTTTGCTAACACAATGAAAGACACCGTAGTTAGGAATTAACCTTTTCTCAGCACACTGAAATTGAACTATTACCTTTACTACCACCATTTTATTTGTATTTATATTTCTTCTTCCTTTGTAATTGAGACAAATTTTAAAACTTATTGCTTATTTAGTGATGTTTTATCAACTACCAATATTACACTTTATACATCAAGAAAATATTGTCTCCAGATGTATTTGGTACTGCTGGGAGGCCATCACATTGAAACAGAATTCGTTCAAGAGTCTGCATAGCAATTCTTAATGTTCTCAACGTTAAGTAATGTTATGACTCACTATAGTGTCATTAAGTAACCAATCATATGTAACATGTGGATGTCAGAAGTATGCTATTTCTATTTCCCATTAACACAAAGGCAAAATGAGAGTTATAGTTACTTAAGATATGAAACCCTGAAACTGAAAGTTCTTTTGTATTAAATGTAAAGACTTTTGTATAGTCACTTAGTCAATTCAGTTATTTTACAGAATCTGCTATATTTAAACCCTCTCTAAACTTTAGCTATGACAATACTGGAGTGTGGTGGTAGGTTTTGCAAAATATATGATAATATGAATAGAAAACAGGGTAATAACACTTATGGTCTTGGCTAGAATGGGTTGAGAAGTTTAAGAAGAAACTAGTAACAATGTAGAAACCTGTTGACTTTCTCATATACTGACCACTGACTGGTCACAATAGTCATGTTACATTGGTTGTATATTGTCCCTTCTCTTGATCACCCCATATGGGACATATGATCTCATTTGACTGTTGCTTTCTTGATAGAGAAAGTGGTCTGCAGTCAGTTCCCCATTGATATTTGGGTCTTTACATTCTTAGATATAAAGCTGTATGGGCAGTGAGAGAGAAATGTTTCTCCATTAACGACACTTGTTTTACAGAACAGGATTCTGTGGAGTAATTGAAGTGTTTTCATATCAACAAGTATGTGATGTCATCAGTATTTGTGACGTACAGCAGGAGAGTAAGATGATTGTGGTCTGTAGGCTGGATGCGTTCTTTGCAATAAGCATGTCCAGTCCATTAATGAAGTTACCCAACTCCAGAAAGGGACTTGCCCACTGACTAGATGCACAACAGAAGAAATTTGATCATAAAACCTACATACCATTATGTATTGGTGTTTCTCAACATTTTGTGGTTTGCTAGCTCATTTGTGTATTTTAAGCTTAGATGTCAGAATTATAATGAAAAAAAGAAAATGGGCAGGTTACGATTGTAACCTTCATGTATGTGATACCACATAGTCTGGTAGATGGTTACTGGAGTTTAGGAGGAACCCTGCTGGCTCTATCTTCTGCCCTGAATATGCAGCTTAATATTCCAATGTAATGCAGTATGCAGTTTTTATGTACCAGGATTGTACCTGCTGCTGTTCTGAGTTGGAAATTAGATGCCTGATCCAAGTTCGGACACATTAAGTAGCCGTAAAATTTGCCCAGTGACACCTATTCATAACTATCACATTTGTGCTAGTATGTGTGCGTGACTGGGTAAGAGGACAGTTAATATCCATGTAAGTGTAAAATTAGGATTAGTTGGTGTGCATCTTGTATGAGGTGTCAGAAAACAGACTTACATGCATTGTGCTATTGTGAATCCCTTGCAGGACTCTGGTACCATTACTTTGCAGCTCATTTGTTGAACCCTAGTGACTATCATAAGGTCTTGGTCAGCAGACTAATGGAATTTATCATATTTGTGCAACTATTGTAAGACAATAATTTTTTCCTGTTATACTGTCTGAAAATTAAGTGGTCACCTTACAACTGCGCACACAACCAAACACATTCTGTGCAGGTATTTCCCTGAAAATTTACTATTGTGCAAGGGGGGCCATTTTGTGTGTGGGGTCATTGTAGACTTGGGTAAATATGGTATTCATGGTGATCGGGATGCCCGACAAATCATTGCCAATTGCGTTTCATGAGTGACCTGCCACCCGCCCTTCTCTTTTGTGTTTCTAATTTCTGTAAGTTAACCAAATAATACTGAATTGTTTTATAGTTATTTAATATTGCATACTGAACATCATGATTTACAGAACTGAACACTGAACTTTATTATGAAATTACTGTTTCATGGCACTCACAGTCCAGGTTATTTGATTTAAATGGATATGATAATAGGTTAAATTAAAATGACAGCAAAAGTGTTTAAAATAACTTTCATACAGGTACATAAAAACGTAACAAGTTATAGTCCCATTGTACATTCCTGGTAGAAGTTTATTGAAGACATTTACATTGCAGTTATAAGCTGCAATTCCATATGAAATAATGGCTTACATATCTACAGAATCCCTCATACATGAGTTCAGTAGAATACCTTCCAAAAATAAGTGTAGCAGTTTTCTGTGTATGGGGAGAAAGTAGGTAAGTAGGTACCAGCTGTTACAGAGGTTCTCACCAAATGTAGAAACTTCTATCCCAACGAGGTTTTAAACCTAGAGCATCCAGCCTATAGCCTCTCTCTTTTCTGAGTAATCTCATCAAGGTAGTGTCTGAATAATTTCAGCATTTCTGTAGTGTCTGTGAAAAATTCACACATTTTGTGTAAGAGGTGGCATGATCCCTTATTTTGTTGGATGCTATGGCACCGCTTTTATATATATATATATAATTTTCTTCCCCATGACATAGAAAGTAACTTGTAAATATGTAGTGAATCCTGATTGTAAGAACTGGCCACATCTTTGTACAAGCCCAGAAGCACGGTCATTGTTTCTTCTCCATCTCTCTGTGTGATAATGTGCTGCCCATATCCTTAAACCAGTCTCTGATTTATTATATCATAATAAATAAGAGTTGTAAATATTTGTTGTGGATTTATTAATAATAATATGGTACAACAAACATTGCACAATATGGCATATTCATGCATATCAGTTTCTTTAATGGAAATGTAACATGAACACACAATGTGTTACAGTGTCATGATAGCCCGTCTGGCCACCCGTTCTTTTTTCCTCTTTTGTTGATCCTTTTTTCTCCTTTCCAGTGTTGCATCCATGAACAGCTGCACTCCTTCCCTAGCCTCTAATTCCCTCTGGAGGAACTGGAGTCCATGCAAGTTGTAGCCAACCATATCCTAGAACAAGTAGGAAAAAATCATACAGATGGCTCCAGCACAGTAATGGTAAGACATTTTAGGATTTTTTTCCAACAGACAACCATGAAACATGTTTTTTTCTGTCTTCAGCCCTCAGCTGACCTATGAAGGTCCGTCAGAACATACATCTACAACATATATTATTGGTTCTTTATTTTCAGCTCTAATAAGACCAGTTCAGATTTAATTGTACTGCTATCTCAATACTTTTCCACGAAGTCATCACCACTAGGGCATTTATCATAATGTTGGATGAACTTTTCTATTCCCTCTTGATAGAAATCCATGTCCTGTGTTATCAGCCACCATGCCATAACTGTTTCCACCTAGCAGTATTTAAATCTGTGGCTGCCAAGACGTTTCAGTCATGGGAACAAATGGTAATCACACTCACTGTAGGTTCTTTACTTACAAAAT
Source organism: Reticulitermes speratus (assembly GCA_021186555.1). Taxonomy (NCBI): domain Eukaryota; kingdom Metazoa; phylum Arthropoda; class Insecta; order Blattodea; family Rhinotermitidae; genus Reticulitermes; species Reticulitermes speratus. Next base: position 10,191,970 of record JAJKFL010000012.1, read on the forward strand.
TATGTGCCATGTCAACTTATTTCTGAGTGACCCTTGTACAATTAAAGATACGTGATATATACACTTCATAACCATAGGAAAATTCTTTATTTAAATTTGATATTTTAATGACACTGAAAACTTAAAAAATTGTGAGGTAGGTTATGACACCATGTAGTCTCACAGTTCATAACACAAAAGACCACACAGCCTAAAATGAATTCTGTATCCACTTCATCAAAAATTGGTCTTCACATATTTAAAAGAACAGAGAATAAGAATGATTCAGCAATCACAAACTTTTTTCAAACAATGCTGGTAATTGATAGGCTACATTAAATCTGAATTCATGATTTACTACTTACACAGTAGTTCAACCAATGAAGTTGAAATTACACTACACTAGACACAGAATGGGAGAAAAAAACGAGTATGTGAGATTCGAGGTTCTCACAATGGTTACTATTGTTTGACTGTGTGGTTGTGTAGCTTGGTAGATACTAATGTTTTGAGGAATCTTCTTTCTCCAAGACTATATTATTTTAGTAGGAAAAAGCTCAACAAAAGACTCACATACAGATGAGAGGATAATATTAAAATTATACACAGTAAAATCTAAGGCCACGTCAGGTGGTTGAAGGGCTGGAAATAGCCATTCTATTTGATTGGTTAATCACTGGCATGTGTATGACCTGGGTGTGTCAGATTACTTCATATAGTGAAATAATAAAGACATTTCAGAAACTAGATCTGCTTTTCATCACATGTGAAGGGAAGGCATACCTGGTGATAGACACAGATCCAGTTCCAAAGCATGTTTGAAAAACTCAAAAACAATGGACGATGCTATAAATAATAATCATGTTCATTGTAACATACAGCTGTTGAAAACATTTATACTTGGTGTAACTGCACAAGTCCAATAGATTTTCTTTACACATTCTGATCTCTTAAAAATGTGGATTTGTCTTACCATTTGTCAATATTATCTGCCCAACATTAGGTACCATCCATAGCGTGAGAAACAATTTACAAGTATAAAGTTTTGTGTGTGGTGAAAACTACAAATATGGCAACGAGTATTTTAAGTTATGTTCAACAAGTTTCTGGTATATAATAGCAGATATTTTGCATGATCATTGCCTTATATACTTACTGAAGAGGTTTTGCTTATCTATATCTATTCAGATGAAAGCATTTAAACAAAAAGTTGGTATCATATATTATTATCAGAAGTCTTTTCCTTAAAAGATAAAAAATAATGAAAGAAATGTGCAGTACTAACCCTGAGATGGTTGACTTTGGAAAATGCCAATTGCTGGAGCTTTCCCACAACAGGGAGCAGTGCCTGGGTGTTGACAATAGGTTTGTGATGCACCCTGAACAGGAAAATCATGATACGGCACACCAGTTCCGTCTGGAAACCCCTTTCAATCAATGGGGGCAACTGATTGAGGAGTTCACATACTGATGTAAATGGCAGCAAGAGGAGAGCTTCCTCAAGGTCACTGGAACAACATAATCTTTAATTTTACTCTTCCCCCCCCCTCCTCCATTCTTTTACTTCTACCACCATATTTCATTAAGAAGGAGGAACATTATTGTAGAAGAAAATTCTGTACAGAATATTTGGGCCAATAAAGTAAAACAAAAAAATATGCACACAAAAAGTTACATTCTAAGGACCTTCGTAATCTGTACTCTTCATTTAATACTGTTAATATCATTAAATAAAAGAATATGATGGGCAGTCTATATGGCATGTATGGGGAAAACCATAAATTCTCATAAAAGTGTGACTGACAAACCTCACAGGACAATACCACCTGACAAACCTAGGTGTGAATGGGATGTTATTAAAATGGATTTGAAGGATATGGGTTGTGAAGTTGCGAACAAAATTGTGTGAGTTCAGCACAGGGTTGTATGGTGGGCTTTTGTACAGACAGGGATGAACCTCTGGATTGCATAATCATTTCTGAATAGCTTTAGTGTGCTCCTTGTGGAAGACACTGTGCTATGCAGTTAGTTTGGCAGTGATGAACACAGTACTATTATCTTCATGTATATGAATATAGGCCCTGTGAATGACTTTCTAAGTAACTGAACAATATGATAACTAATGAATCACTCTAACATTATATAGGAAATTTGTAAGGTAATGTACACAAAGTTATCCCTGTGCTTACTGCATCACCACACCATGATGATGATCAAGATGAGTGGTCAGCTTCATGCATGGCCACATTACCCCCTCCAGGGAAAGAGCCCCTGGTACCCACTGAACAAGAGACTGAATGGGTCCAGAGCTGATTTGGACACAGGAACAAGGAGAAAGGTGTCAGCCCCTGCTAAGAATCGAACTGCGATCATTCAGCCTGTAGGAAGTCACTATATGGATACAAGGGACCCAATTTTTAGGATTTCCCATATGGATGTTCATTGTATAAAATTATGCCTGTATGCCTATGCACCAAACCTTACGGTACAACTTCGTGCATTCTTAACCTCAGCACTGTATAATGGTGTTAGGTTAGTTTCACACTTTGAGACTGCTTTACCTATCTGGGAAATAGCCCCAGTAGGTTAGTTTCATACTCTCAGACTGCTTTACCCCTCCTGGGAAATGGACCCAGTAGTTTAGTTTCAGATTCTGAGACTGCTTTGCCCCTCCTGGGAAATAGCTCCTGATCTTCATTTGATAAAGTGCCTGAGTTAAGGCCATAGCCATTTTGGACATGCTAGGAATATAAACTGTCAGCCAGACCAAAGTCAGTCACTGAGTGGGATACTACAGTTCTACCAATATAAACATGTTTATGTAACTGATTCCAAAGATTTTCAGTGTTATAAGAAGGTCTTTGTTATGTAGGGGTTCATTGTTTACAATTTTTACCTGTATTACAAAAAGAGACTTCACTACCTTGATCGAATTCTTTGCAGTATCTCAATAAGGAAGTCATCTGGTGTACTGGCTTGATATGCAGCCATAAGTGCAGGTGGTTGGGGTGGGGGTGGTGCTTTTTCTTTCTTGGATGCTGACTTCACCAATGCACTATGCTCATCCAACTTTGCTTGGAATTCTCGGCAAATTTCAAGACATTCCAGTAACTGCTCTGCCTGAAATCAGTTGCACAGAGTTCCAGTTAACAACTAAGGGGGAAAAAATGCACACACACAATTAAATTTATAAAAAGCAGAGCATAAAAAGACAAATTTGTATGGTGTAATGATCACTTCATGTATTCTGAAGCAGTGGTTAAACAAATATGTTTAAGTAACAAACACATTACTGGGAAATGAACAAATGAAGAGGATATGGCAGGCGAACATAAAAAAAATGCACACTGAGAAGCCCCACTGTCAATACTTTTTCTCCTAATATTCCATGATGATTATTACTTAGGACGATGATAAAAGACTGCACATAAGAAATATAATATATTGGATATTAAACTTGATACACAATTGATATCAAATGAATGGATGGATAGATTCTATTAAAATTAATCCCAGAGAAAGAGATTTACAAGAGGAAAGGGACTGAACTGCCTGAGTGTGCTTTTGTGGAGATAATGGTGATTCTTCAGGTTCCTTAACACGAGAAACCCCCTTCAACATGCAATTAAGTATTTACCATTCGTGGATCTTATGTCAGGAGTTTGTGAGTGAGTGATAAAATTCTTGAGGAACATAGGTACTTCTTTCTTCTTAACTAGCCTCCTCACATCATGAGACTATTTTATTCAGCCTACAATAACACATCTATCCCTAATACCACATGTTGATAGAGACCCTTCAACTTACAGCCTTCTCACTACCAACAGTTTTCTTGGATGGCAAATTCAGACCAATCTGACCGGGGACAGTAGTTTCTTCTCCAGTCACCAAAGCCTCATTGTCTAATGCCTCTCGCTCCTCTTCTGCCTCATCCTCCAGAACCAGTGGCTCAGCTGACCGTTCAAATAGTCTCAGTACCCTGTCTGAGCCACAACTGACCACATACTGACCATTTGGACTTACTGCCAAGGAACGAGCTTCCCCATGATGAGCCTGTAATGGATCATGATCATGGTCATGAAACTATACAAGCAACTACAATGCAAACCCCAGTTAATGTTTTTCCTTACTTTCTGGTTCAGTTTAAAAAATGTCAGTGTTAAATCTCCTCCACTTAAGGATCTCTTCAGTTCAGTGATCAAATTCACTATTGCCCAGGAAAACCTTGTACATGAATTTCACTGTAACATGTACTTCCTTCACTGAGTGGATTTGCCATGTTAACCTTTTAAAGCTCAGCTTTAACTTCTGAAATTTCACATTTTGCCAGCAGAGTATACTGATATGTTTCACAAGATTCTCACAATAAACATGAATTAATTCCATATACAGCATTTACTTACTTCCTTTCATAGTGAGACACAGCCTGCTTACTGTTAGGTAGGAAATGGATTTTTATATGTCATTTAGATGAACTTCTGTCTTCCAAGTAAGAAGTGGGTCCCTTATAACCATGGCATAAATAGTCTGTAGTTCTAGTATACAGTACTGACATTATGTCTGATAGCTTTATGCTGAATAAACCAAAAGGCACAGATGATAAGGGGTAGTCTCAAGCAGCTGGTGTGGGTTAACAAACCCTTACCAAAAAAAACTAACATGCCATGATATGTTACATGGATCCTTCAACAGACTTGTTGGCATGACATGAAGTAAAATTATTCCTGTACACAACATGAAGGCATTAATCTTAAACAAGACACGCATGACTGGATTTAAATTGTTCAAAATAGGATCCACTAGTAACCACTTTTGAACACAGTAATACATCTCTGGGTTGCATAAAAGGATGGGAATTTCTGGACCAAATGAGCATCTATCAGCTCCTCAAGAACAATCCTACTCCATAGTTTGAATGGGTTGGTCTAGAGATGAATCCAAAGAAATCAACACACATGGCTTGAATTCAGGGGGTACCCACTTCAATCTTAGGAGGCATATATCTCTCCGGAATCAAGTATATCATGCTCTCCCTAAAGACACTAAGTAAAACTGAAAATACCTCTCAAGCAGCATAAACAGTTTCCAGTGAGAATTTGAATTAGATACTTTGTGAATGTATCATATTATATTACATCTATGCTAAACTAATCTGTTCTTGCAGCATGGAATCTTGCATAAGTAACATCACCTGCAATGTGATTATCTTGTCAAATGAATCAGCATCCCACTGTTTAACTCTACCGTCTTTGCCACAAGTGAAGAACTGGTGTGTGTGGGGTACAAATTGAAGGCCAGTCACTGAATCATCATGAGCAAACAGGCTCCGATGACAATCACCGAAGTCCATACCCCAGATCTTGACATTTCGATCAGCAGAACCCGTGGCAATCAGAGTTGAGTCAGAGCTGATATCCATACAAAGTACAGGTAGCTTGTGGCCATACAGTGAGATGAAAAACTGCAGAGAGATTATGCAATGTTAAAACCACTTTCAAAACTCATCAGGAAAATAATATTTTATGATAGTATGGTAAGAAAATTTATTATGGAACTCAAATACTTATCCTCTGCATCAGGGTTGGCACATAAGGTATAAAGAATTTTTCTAGAAAGGTTGCCATATTACAGTAAAACCCCAATTTCATGTGAATGCATTTTGCTTCTTCCATGATTTTAAGCACTTTTAAGGACCCACCCAAATGTCCATAAGAACAATATTTCCCACATTTTATGCCATTTTTAGGTCATTCCCACAAAAAGTAAAATCAGGGTTTTACTCTAATAGTCTTCTAAAAATATCACGAAAAGAAATAATCTTGTGAATTGTGCTATAGATATTCTTTTTCTCAATTCAAGTTTGAGTAACAGGGACTGTACATTATCTATATATAAATATGGGTGCACTTCTCACAAATATTTCAACATGTGTCAAATATAATATTTTGTAATGCTGTTGTACAATGCAGTACCGACTGTGTCTGTGTTTTGCTTTATGTTACTGAAGACGAAAGATATTGTTTCCTTTCCCACAAATCATCCTACAAACCACTCTAAAATGTTTTAAACCTGTATACTTCTGTTCCTGAAAGTTACTGTCATACTGACATTCTAAAACAGCTCCTCTTCACACCTAAATTGTACCATTTTACTTTGCACATGTTACTTTGGGAAACTAATCTATGATTTTTTGGATGCTTCAAGCACAGGCTATTGTGTGTGGTGTCAACATCCATAGGATGAATGTGTTGATATGCAATTTAAACTGTAAAGAAAAACTGTGATGCTATGTAGAAAGTGGCATGACACAGACTGGACGACTTCTAAATGTATGTGATTGTGAAGGCTATTACAGTATTTAGTACAATTCATACATGAATGTTCAAGAAATGTTTCTTTTGTTTCTAGTGCTTCCAGTAATTCTAGTGTCTGCCCAACTGGTAAAGACAGAGATGACACCACCAAAAGGACACAATTGTGTGTGCTTCCAATAATAAGCTGATGATTGCCAACAGAGTAGAATCTGTGCCTTAATGTGACCTGTATACCATGGTAAGGCTTGGTATTCCTTATATTCACAGAATTCTTACTTCATCACAGGTGATCAACAGATAGGTGTAGTACTAATGTTCTATTATAATCTTAAACTGATTAATTTTTCAAACAATGTACCTTCAATATCAACAAAAGGAAAAAACACCATAAACATACACACAGTTGATTGACACTTCATTTTATTGTATGCCTACATGTTTCAATCCATCTAGATCATCTTCAAGGAAACACTAGTATCGAATAGAGTGTTGCTGCCACACACTGTATGGTATTGTCCGTATTATAAAATATATATGATAAAAATTTGTCTAACCTTGTATTTGGGGATACCCCAATCACATTTCATACAGGCTATTCTAAAAGTCTCTTCAGGTGAATGCTGAAATAGCACCTTCAAAATCCTTACGTACTCACTGTGCATAATTATCTTTCCATCTCAATCACACCATATGTAGCTGTAACTGCATAACTAAATAACCTAAGAATAAATCATCGCAGTTGAGGGATTGCAAAGGAGTGTGCACATATACATACCAGATTCAACCAACTGCATACCTGAGACTCTGACATTAAGAGTCTGTTACCTTGTCCATGAACTACCAGGCCCTAAAATCTGAAAAACAGTGCAACCTAAATCTAGACAGGTTAAAACACAAGTCATGCACTCTTGTGATTCATTGCTTCACCTTTAGTGTATCCACAAAAAATATTTGAACTGTTGAGTCCAGGAGGGCAACAGCCAGCAGACGATTGTTGGCTGACACACGGACACACAGTACATTCTCTTCCAATTTGAGAGTCCTCGTGTGGAGGGCAGACAAAACCTTGCCCTTGCTCTCTTTGTTATCAGGATCAGTAATCAGCTCAAACTGCCAGAATTTCACTGTAGCATCACTCCCACCTGACACACAACCACGCTGAAATTAATTACATTTTTTGTAAACGAAATAAATCAACTGAAATTAAACAACAAAAGCATATACAACCACTGTGCAGAGGACAGGGAATAAAATTATTGTACTGACATACAGAAACAATTACAAAATATGCATATTCAAAACCTTCTATATCAAGAGAAATTGTAGTTACAGTGATGAAAAAATTTGAAGAAAGGGAACTGAAGTGATGGATAATTACAGAGTAAAAGGATGACAAATATGAATAAGAAAGGAAAACTCCATCTTCCAATGTCATTTTTCCTCCGTTAATTGCTGACAGTCATGAATTCCCAGCATAACGAGGATTCACCACTTGTTTCTGCAGTTCATGTCAGCATCAGATAGGTCTCAAATTATGGCATCAATAGCCAACACATAAAAGAAAAATTCAGTGAAATCAATATGTATTTCAAGGTGTGCTAAAAATTACAGGTGCAAAGACCTAAATCATGCAAGATAGCTGTGTTGCAGAAGTAGCCTGATGATTTCAGATGGATTTGAATGTGCTAACCAAACCAAGTTACTGTAATTATCCACTACCATTCAAACACATTTCAGAGAAGTTCAATGTATCTGTTATGAGACAGTACGTAATACCTGATCTGGTAAGAGACAGACAGACCACAATTCCTTGTCATGAGCTGGAATATCCTCCAGCACATCTCCAGATGCAATATCCACAATAAGCATGTGGCCATTCTTCAACCCAACCATAACATGACGGTCACCCGGAACAAAACATGCACTGAGAACATAGCCTGTTGTCACTGTTCGCAGACATGCCAGTGATGGCCTGCAAAGCAAATGGCACTTAGAAAATTTTATACCATCATATATAACTTACTTAGTTTTAACTGAATATTATATTTTTGCATCATGTTTTGGAGGATTTTTGAATACACTGTATGTTTTACATACTGTCTACACCCAACTAATATTGTGCATATATTTTATAAACATATGGTAAAACTTTACTGGATTCAGGCAAGTAACAAGGGCCTGATGATGACCCAACTTTTCCTACCATTATTAAGCTGATTGAAACTGGTCGTAACTCCATTCCAAAAGATGTGCTTATTGGTATAGTAATCAAAGTTCGTGATGAAGCATTTTATCAGGAATCAGAGCTAACGGTCAAACCAATTTAGCCTGAATCTGGTAGTTGTATTGTATGTGAATTAAATGTATGTACAACATTAGTTGTGCGCAAATGGTGCAAAAAATAAATGTTGTTTTCTGGGATGTGACTACAGTCTGGTAGAATTGTATTAATGATGCATAATATCCTGCTGCCTCCATCATCCACCCTGATGATGGAGGCAGCAGGATACTCCAAAACATCAGACTACATGCAGAACATCATATCCCAGAAGGCAGTAACCTTCACTGTCACCACTGTGAGAACCTCAAATCTCAAATTTTGTGAAACAGTGTTATAATGACTATAAATTGACACTAATATCAACATGAAACTTTGTAATGTTCAGTTCACCTGTTCCACATCTTGAGAGACTCAGCACAGCCTGATACAATAGCCAAATTGTCAGAACTGAAAGCAACAGTCCTCACTTCTGAGTGGTGACCTTGAGAAATAATCTTGCGCAGGCACCGAATCTCCGCTTCTTTTAAGGCTACGCTCATGGAATAGAGCTGTACAGTGTTATTGTACAGCACCACTGCAACCTGTTGAGACACGTAATTCTTACATACTGCACATCTTCACAGTACAGGTAAGATATTTTCCTACTTCAGCACTAGATAGTCAAGGATCATCTTAAAATGTGATACTAAGAAAAAACACACACACACCTAGCTGGAATAATGGGGGGGGGGGGGTTAGAATTCATCAAGTAAAAGGGTATTTACTTCACAAAAATAAATTATTAGAGTTATGCTGGTCCCAAATTGGGGAATTCATGCTCAAGTCTATTTAGGAAATTACATATTTTATCTCTTCCATTTGAATATACATTTATATTAATGTATTTAATGTAAATAATAATAATAATAATAATAATAATAATAATAATAATAATAATAACCATGGCTCAACAGCCCTATATGGGCCCGGGCCTCCTCTTGCCTCCTCTTTTCGAGGTTACTAAGTCGTGCGCATTCATGGCAGTTGGTGACTGGTCAACTGGCCGCGCTAGTGTTCTATCGATCCTAATGTGTCGGCCAGAGCCATCTGGCAGGCAGTCAGGAGACTTGGGTGAGAAATGGAGGCAATTTGGCTTACGCAACATCTTTATTCATGCCCGTAAGGTTCTTTTACATGCCGTAAATCTACGACATGGGACCGACGGCTTTACTTCCCCTCCGAAGGAAGTGGTGCTCCGGATTTTTATCACCCTTAAAAATCCATCGACCTCGGTCGGGATCGAACCCGCGAACCTTGGGTCCAGTGGCGAGCACGCTAACCACTAGTCCACCAAGGTCGACATTTAATGTAAATAACCTACAATATTCTTGGGCAAATTCAAGTTAAGTATGATTTTAATTCACTATATTGCCAATCATCCATGTTTTCAGAAAAGTACATACTATGGCAGCATACAAATTTTCAACACTCTACCACGTAGTCTCAAAAGTACAATAAAGAAAAGAACCATTTTAAAGCAACAGGAAAAATATATTTAGATAAATACTACTTTTACTATGGTGATAAATTCATGATGTTTAAAAATAAAAATGATTCATAATCCTTCTACAGGAACTCATGTATGCGTGTGCATGTGTTTATAGTAATATCACAAATGATCAATAGTATATATATACATATATAAGCATTTAGCTGAACATTTGACTTGATAACAGTGAAATGGATCTTTAAGAAATGGGGTAGATGGATGTGGACTGGATTTATGTGGTTCAGGATAGGGACCAGTGGCAGGCTCTTGTGAGCATGACGATAAACGCTCACGTTCCATAAAAAATGAGAAATTTCTCCCCATTGGACATTCCTTTTCATTTTAGTTAACCCTTTCATTACCAGTACTCAACATATTCTCATTGCCAATGTATAAAGTAGGCAATCTCAAATGTGCTGGTTTTGAGTTCCATTTTATTCTGAACACAATTCTGGAATATGCCCGTATTATATGCCTTCTGAAGTTTGAATCATGGTGCTGTTTTTAGAGCATGTTGAAACTGTACACTTTAATCACCAAAATCGAGAAAATCATGATACAGGTAATAATTCAAAAACTGAGACCTATATAGAATCTGATCTGTTTGAGGGGATTAATCGTTTCTTTAAAAAGTTAAAATCAACTTAAGTTATGGTAGTGTCATTGTTTAAAAAGAATATATACCCTTAGCTCCTCTCCTCTTCCCATCACAAGATCAACAGACTTCACTCTGCCATCAGCCACCTTGATAGCAGTCAGTCTCCGCACCTCGTCTTTCAACCCTGGCCGCTGTTGCTCCTGATCAGGAACTGTTGCACCAGCACTAGAACAGTTACAATATGCTTGCTCAGACAGCTCACTCCATAGTATAAGTTGGAACACAAAAGAATAACTACTAAAATAGCTAGATTGGTAGATTTACAGGTGACTTAACTGCATTTCTTATCTGTGGCTATCATATCAAACTACAACTCAAATTCAAACTTAATCACTACACTTAAATGTAAATGAGAAAAGAACACCTGCAACAAAATGTACATACTTTCTTCAAAATTACAGCCATGCAGTCATTCTAGTTTCACACCATGTCCTGGTTGAGACAGAACTCAGTTCTGAAGATTTAAATTTTTCTTTATAATGCCTACTCTTGGTTGCTGCATCATTTACATATTAATTATTGAAAAAGTTTTAAAAATCTGGAACTGTGACTTAGCTCCTTTGCTACATACTGCAGCCTAAATAAATTAGTGAATATTTTCATCTATCCCCTATAATTTTACATGTATTCCTGTTTAAAATCTCTATAAGAAACTCCACTGTTTCACTATGATCATTATTCACTGAACATCCACATGTACAGTATATTCAAAACTGAACAATACAGTATATGAAAAACTGACACATAGGAATAGCATCTACTATTAGTAAACACTAAGGTTTAAATTTGGGAATGAAATGCATACTGTAAGAATCTCAAGATGACCTTGCATTCTGTATATAAAATGAAGGGTTATTGTTTCTTGGAAACAATACAGAATAACATACCAGACTTATGACCTCAAAGAATAACAAATTACATATTAATTAACCAATAATTCAGTCCTATATAAATGACAGTTTGTTTTTGTCTCTGATTGCACTTTCTGTTCTCAGTAATTTAAGAATACATTATGATCAAGTTACTCTGCAGCTTTCTTCCTTTCCTTGCGTTGCCTCTTCCTCAGGCGTGTTGTGGCATCCTGATCAGAACACAAATAGAATAACTCAACTTGGCCATCAGTGCCATGACAACCAACAACATGCCCTGTTGTGTCGGTCGTAAGTGATGTCACTCGGCCCCGAGCAGAACGGAGGACTGAACCAGCCTTACTGCACTCGACAGGACTCTGGAAACACAGCATTTAATTCAGTTAAGTGGATGAAGAACAGATTTAAGGTACATTAATTGGCATAAGCTCAATCAAATTTATTCATGACCAGTCAAATATTATCCATGGTAATTTATTTTTGCACAAACTTCATGTCACAAATTAGGATGCAGGGAGTGCTTGAAATTTTTAAACAGCAACACATATTAATCACTCAAGCTCATCATTTAAGTGGACTGTGAAACCCCTAACAGCAAATGTCTCAACATTTTATAAAATGCTAGTTAATGGACATATAACAAACACTGAAATGGCCCACGGCAGTGTTTTTCAAACTCCGTTCCTTGGAACCCTGGGGTTCGGCAAAGGTGTGTCAGGGGTTAGGCAAAACACTGACGAAAGCTTGGCATTTTGTATGTTGTCATAATTATGTTTACTGACTTATTTCTGTAATAATATCAAACTATGAATACAAGGTAACACTTAAAAACAAGTACATCACATTTTGAAAGGGAATACTTCAGAAAGAAACAGGTACATAACTTCAAAACATGTGAATGTTTCTGAGAGTTGCTGCCCCAAGAAGAATAATCTAAGAAGGGTCACTGTAAACACTGCCTCCCCCCTCACATGACTAGTCCAGAAGGGAGAAAGCATAAGCAGAGAACAATAATGTTCACAGAATAATGAGAGACACAGTATGGTCTTCAGCTTTTTACCAGCCAGTTGTAAAGACTCAGTCTACTGTACATGTTGTATCAATATCAGGGCGTGGCATATTACTCTGTTATTAGAAATAGTAGTAATGGATCAGTGGTTAAAAACAGAAACATTTAAAAAAATCAAGCAATGAACTCCTGCACCATCAAATGTGTTTTTAGTAGTGGAGCCCACAGTACACAAACTGAGTGTAATGTGTTGAAATCAAACACTAGAAACAGTGTGAAGAGAAAAAAATATTTTTATAATTATTTATCAATGGCCTTTACTCAAGACAGTGATAAAACCTCTCCCATCCAGTGTGTATTTTATATAATTAAGTTTTGTAAAGTAGATCTATGGTGCCTTCCAAGTTAAAGCATCATTTTGAAACAAAACACACAAACATAAAGGTAAGTCTCTTAAGTTTTTTCCAATAGGAATATGTTTATAAAAACCTATCATCAGTGACAACATATATGCATACAAAATTCAAATCTGAAAATGAAAACGTGCTTATGGCTTCCATGAAAGTAAGTTACCACATTTCAGATGAAGGTGAAGCACACATAATTGCTGGAAAAACTAACTTGTTAAGGTCTGAGTAATTGATTTAGCTGCATGTATGATAGACTAGGAAGCTGTCAGGGAAACTCAGTTAGTTCCATTATTGGACAACACGATTCAGACAGGAATTCAAGATTGTGCACCGGATGAGCTGGGTGAATTAGTTTGAAGACCGAAGTTAAGCAAATCATTCACAATTCAGCTAGACAAGAGCACAAATGTTAATCTCACAATTCTGCTTGCTTTTGTCCTGTATGTTTATGAGGGTGAATTTGAGGAAGATCTCTGCAAATCAACTGAAGCACAAACAGGTGAGGACATTTTTGAGATTTTATACCAGTTTTTCATAAACCACCAAACTGACTGGAACAAATGTATTGATGTTTGTAGTGATAGTGCAGATTCAATGACAGGAAAAACTGTAGATGCCATGGTGTATATAAAGAATGTATCCAAAATGTGTGCAAGTAGCCACTGCATTTTGCACAGACATGTAGTTATGACGATGCCAAATTCATATAAATCTGTATTAGGCAATGCACTACTAATTTGTTAAAATTATTAAGGCATCATCTTTACATTCCAGACTGTCTCAACTGGTCTGCAATGACATGGGCAGTGAGTTGAAACCTTGAATTATCATGCCAAAATGCCAAGGCTGTTTCATGGTAAGGTTCTGATGACAGTGTTTCAACTGAGTGAAGAAACTGCAATTTTCTTTTCTAAAAAAGAAATTCCATTAGCCAAATATTTCTCATATTGTTTCTTGGTTGCAGCAACTAAATGCTACATGCTGCATTCTGCATACCCCATCCTCCCCCTTTATTTTATTTCCCTAACAATATTTTGTGAAGATAAAAGAAAAAGATTCTTCTCATTGCACAGTTTTCAAAAACTGTATCTAACAAACCCTTATACAAATAAGAAAGTCTTGGATTCCACAAGAAGAAAATAAATCATTATAGGTGGGAATAGGGAGCAGTTGTTTTACAAGTTATGTAATCTGAAGCCAAGTTCTATGTGCATTTCTGTTATGTGTTCAGTGTAACTTCTATGCAGAAAATTGTAAAATTCTTCTCCTTGTATAACACCCATCATATTTCACATTATATATCTGATGAGAATATAGTAGCTTCTTATAAGATATAAGGTTTATAAGATGACGTTTCCTTCTGTATTTTTTTCATATGCTCTGTACTACATAAGAAGGAATACATCATTTCAGTTACTTACTATTCCCTCTACATTACTGCACTCTTCTCCAGTCACAAAAGCCTCTGTATCAGGTACTGCCTTCTCTATATTCTCTGAGTCCTTAACAGATGACTCTTTGGGCACGATGCTCCATACTCGCAACTCACTGTCTCCACAACCTGTTATAAGATACTTGTCCTCTTTCACAAGAGTCAGTCCCCAAACCTGGAACAAAATCAGTGTCTACAGTTTCATTTTATAATTCATTACAGAATTCTTAAATTTGTAAGTTCCTGAAAAAATCTCATTCATTCTCTAAAATGTATGAAGGAAATACTGTTTTCTCAAATACTCTTCAGGCTGGATCAAAAACAAATGTGTTAGTGATCATGGTATGGGTCACATGCGCAAAATGAGTCACCAATGCTTTCATCACTCTGTAAATTTTCAGCAGACTAAAATTCATAAGAGTGATGTTAAATTATTTATCATTCACCCTCCACCTGTACAGATATGCTATAAGTAATTTCTCTTAATGCTTGCTGTGCTAGCAATGATTATATTCACACTGCAAAAACTGCATAGATTCCCACCACAGAGTACAGTGATTCTCTCTGTCAGCTGTACCTGCCATTTTAGATCATTACACACAACCTCCTCCCAAAGTGTATAAAAAGATAGGAAATATATGTATAAAGTAACAGCAAGGCATATTTGAATCTTTGCATCCTGGACCCTTCTCAGATGGTCATACCATTTAATGTAGTGGGGTCACAATGTTTGTTGTTCACAACTGTAAATATGTTATAAAATGTTGCTTAAAATTTCAATTACATATGTTATAAAATATTATTACTGTTATTAGGGTCTATTATATTTTTGAAAGTATTACTATTTATATCTATATTGATATTGCCTGCATTAAATTTGTCAGTCATATATAAGCTCATACTTTCCCCCTGTCAACATGTTTTGTAGTCACTTACTTACAAACAAAACTCTGCAAACAATTTGTGAGTATATTCATAATCCATCTACATACCAAATTTCATATTCTCTAATACAAGAAATATATATTAAATATTATGACTGTGCATCTAATTTTACACTAATTACCCAGCATGCAAGTTGCATTCAAGTGACATCACATTGTATTTACAGTGTCAACTGTATACCTTCTAAACAGTGAGATATCATCATAAATGCCTAAAATTTGCAAGTTTTCTGCTGCTTTGTCCAATTTTAATCTTATGAAATGCCTGTTATTTTTGTCTCATTTTAACCAAATTGGAATATGAACAGATTTTACTAAAAACCCTCAATATAAAATTTCATAAAAATCCATCCAGTAGGAGGCATGTTGTTCCATGGGGATAGACAGACAGACAGGCAGGCAGACTGACAGACATGATGAAGCCAACAGTCACTTTGTACAATTGTTTTGCAAATGCATGTAACAGTAATTCCAATAATGGTGGGAATATAAACAAGAAAAGTATACAAAATTTCCAAACCATTAAATTAACAAATTCAATGTTACCTCTGTTCTGTGTCCTACAAGAGTTTTGAAACAGTGGTTGGTGTCAAGATCCCAGAACTTGACAAATGTGTCCTTTGACCCTGACACCAAAACATTGTACTTCTTGAAGAAACATATTTGAGTCACTAGTCCCTTGTGGCCTGTCAGTCTGTGTAGTCCAGCTTCTGCCACCACATCCCACAGAATTATATCTGTGTCCTGAAAAAAAAAACATATTTCTGATAAAAGAAAGGTACTGAGCTTAAGCTATAAAACCTATACACAATACAGTTTCCAGGGAACCCAAGGTTTAGGAGTTTGTAATATGGATGCAATCAGTGTTTGGACAGAAAATGGATATATTCTGGGACAAAACTTCTGCCAAGACCCTGGTTCATGGGAGGGGTGGGGGTGGAGAAAAATACTGTGTATTGTGTAACATTCTGATGTGGATGTTCCATAAAAATATGGAAATCCAATCATTTGATGTGCAAAACTAACTGACAAACCACAAGAATGAAACTTAAATTGGTATCTTAAGTCTGGCTACTTCAGACCTTTTGTATGATTCATTAAAACAGGGTGATCACACTTAAGTCACTGCTACAAATATGAATTACAGTGAAATTCCCATTCAAGGTTACCCCAAGAAGCAACAGATTTGAACGCTAGATTGAGGAATCTTTAAATGAAGAGGATTTGATGCCTGGATCAGTGAAACTGAACTTCAAATGTGAGAAAAAATTAAATCAAAGTACAGCAGTTTCACAATATATGGTATCTTCAGCAATTCAGAATTTTTGTTGTTATAAGGGAATGTCTGTCACAGTGAAGTTCATTTGCCACATTGCGATTCTTTATCAATTCATTTTACGTGGGTTATCCAGAAAGTAAAGATACAAACGCAATAAAATTTTTTAAAAATATTTATTAACGAAATTGAGTGAAAAAACTCTTAACACATACCTTTAGCTATTTTCAACATAATCACCACCTTTGTCACGGCATTTGTTTAGCCTGGGTACGAGGTTTTGTATTCCGTTGTCATAGAGCTCTGCCGCCAGTGCACGCAACCATGCAGTGACTTCGTTTTTTCACCTCCTTTTTTTTTGTTTTTCATGAAAGGGGGTCCTTCTGGTTGATTTTATGCCTCACAGGACCACCATAAACTCTGCGGCATATTGTGAAACACTGAAAAGGCTTAGACGTGCAATTCAGAACAGAAGACGAGGGATGCTGACACGCGGCGTCACCTTACTGCACGACAACGCAAGGCCGTACACCGCTACAGCAATGTCAGCATCCCTCGTCTTCTGTTCTGAATTGCATGTCTAAGCCTTTTCAGTGTTTCACAATATGCCGCAGAGTTTATGGTGGTCCCGTGAGGCATAAAATCAACCAGAAGGACCCCCTTTCGTGAAAAACAAAAAAAAAGGAGGTGAAAAACGAAGTCACTGCATGGTTGCGTGCACTGGCGGCAGAGCTCTATGACAACGGAATACAAAACCTCGTACCCAGGCTAAACAAATGCCGTGACAAAGGTGGTGATTATGTTGAAAATAGCTAAAGGTATGTGTTAAGAGTTTTTTCACTCAATTTCGTTAATAAATATTTTTTAAAAATTTTATTGCGTTTGTATCTTTACTTTCTGGATAACCCATGTATAATGCTGCATGACAGACTGGGCTTGTATAGCACCAAACAAACTGTAGTAGGATTATTATAACATAATGAACCAAGAAGCATGTGGAAGAAGTGTCACCACCTGTTTAAGAACGGCCTCACATGTGCATACAGAAACAGAAAAATTCCACCATAAACGTGTCAAAACTGGAACATATGATTTCCCATATGTGTGAAATATGATACTGCTGTGTTAAATGCTTTGTGCTGTGAATTGAACACTAGCTGCTGCTCTCCACAAATTATCTGTAGTATCATCTAGGAGTACTAAAGATTTTTATAAAAGTTATACTCCTATACAATGGGCACCGGGTCTCTTTCCCGGGGGTAAAGCGGCCGGGGCGTGGAGTTGACCACCCACCCTCATCTAGTGCCGAGGTTAAAGAAAGAGTAGAGCTATACCTCTACTCCCCCTTTGGGCCTTCATGGCCCGTTCTAGGGAGAACTTCGAACTTGACCTTTACCTTTATACTTTTTAATAGGAAACCTTATGGGAAAAGAACATTTTGGAAAGGTAGGCTTGGATGGGAGGATGATTTTAAGAAAATATGTCACGAGCTTGAATGAACTCATTTAAGAAGGGGGCCAATAATGGCCATTAACAATGACAGTAATGAGGTTCAGACTGCGTTAGATCACAGGAATACAGCTGAATAACCAGGGACAGTCTTCTAGACAATTAATGTTTACATAAAAACATGCCTGGGATCCTGAAGCCAGCCGATGCCCCTCTGCATCATAAGCTAGACAGGTAATTGCTCCTCGGTGACCTGAGAAGCTTGTTACATTCTCTCCAGATTTCAAGTCAAAAACTTTGACAGTTCCATCAGAATAACCTGCTGCTAAATATTTCTTGTTTGGACTTGAAGCCAGGTATGTCACATCATATTTACCTCCTGGTAGAACCAATGCCTGAAAACATGACAAAAAAAACACAGTCTTCATCACGACATATGAAGAATCAAAATCTATATTTCTATACTCAAGTCTCACACAGTAATGGGAATCAGTTTCAATGAGGACCACGGTGTGAGACTATACTGGCTGATCAGGACTGCTACATACCTCAGAAGTGGTGATAGATGTGTACAGAGCATTGGTGGAATGGCAATTAATAACAGAAAATTGAAGTATGTAGAGAAAGACTTGCCCCAGTACCAATGCCTCCAACACAAGTTCTTTGTGGACTACTCTGAAATTAAACCTACCTATCTGTAGTGAGAAGCCAACGTGTAACCACTTGAGATCTATGATATGGCAACACAAAAATACTAATTCTACATGCTTGTTGTGTCAGTATGTCTTGTCTTGTGATCTCACCTCTGATTGAGTACAACAGAACTTTTATTCAGCACTCAGACCCCGTATTTCTGTTAAATAATTTGACTTCACTTTTATAACAGGCTTGTTACACAAATGATGCAAGGGTGTGATGTGGAGAGGTCCATGGCTGATCAACAACTGTACTCAGTGGTGGAATCATGCATTATCTCAGACAACATTGACCTTATTCCCAAGATATCCCTACCCTATCATGAAGATTCATGGTGTAGTGAAACTCATTTTATGAAATAATAACTTTTTGCCAACAGACTTTAACTATTTGTGAGTTGATATAATAGCCCGTTTTAATGCCACAAGAGGACAAAAGTCTGACCAGCTACAAAGCTCAAATATTGTTATCACGGTTGTTTAAGTGCAACAAATTTTACACACAGACTACAAGATCAGAAATGCAAATAATTATGAGACAACTCTTTAACCTTTTCACCAAGGCGCATATCCCAAACAACTATATCTTCACAGGCAGCTACTCCAACAAATCTGCCTTCTTGACCCTCCAGAGTGAGAAATACAACATTGCAGCCTGCACTTGCAACAATGTTGAAGTTACCGGCTGGAACATATCGCAGGTACTGTTTTGTTAAGCCCATGTTGACATTCAGTTGATAAAATCTGTAACAAAAACCAAATGCATTATGCATTTAGTCATGATTTCAACAAAGCCCGAAACACAATTGTGTAAATAACCTAAAAATACGATCCTCCGATATGTCAAACAGTCAATTATGCGTCACATTATTGTGAACTACGTACATTTACCAATTATACACCACGTTATATTCGAAGCAAATATGCATTGCATTTGTTTACAATGCTTTTCAATTTTCACGTGGTTAGCAAGCACTTCACATACTCAATCTTTGTTGTCACCAACGTTGTATTTTAAGTTGGCTAACCTGAAGTCGGAGGTGGACCATTTCTCCCGCTGTATTATGGGAAGTAAAGTAAACATTTAGCTCTGTCGTCATATCCGTCAATAATTCTTGCGTGCAAATATTTTGAATGTTGGTCGTGAGGTGTGTGACGTTATGTTAATTGGCACTTAAGTTTTATGTTTAAAATCGGTTGTTGACATAAGAACACAATTGGAAAAGTACTGGTTATGGCCCACAGACTTGTAAACATTAGGCCCCACCTCTGATGTTACTGGTTTGTATGAACCTCTTAATTTGCTTAGAGGTCAACTTGACATTCTCATTGTTGGATTAAATATTTTTACGTATCAGCTTCATAGCGTTGTATGATATTTACTAGCTATTTTCTGTTGCTAATTGCAGTGTATACATAATTACTCATTCCTTCTCTACTAGGCTGCAGAACGGTTTTACCCTAATTCTCATTCATGCACAGAATAAAATCGCTCTGTTTTAAGCAGATAGTTAAGCCATCAGTGGTCAGTAAATGTAAAACGAGGCATAATTTTTATGTTGGTGTGTGGTTCCATATCATGCAATGACATTAGTTGTGCTCCCCCAGTCTCGCAAGGAACTATCATACCTGGTTGCTGTAAATTTCAAATGACCAGTTCCATCATTAGATGTATTACATGTTATGATGCTATCTCCTTGATTACAGCAAGATGTGCAGTCCCTTATACACCAAGGGATCAGGAGAAGGAACTTAATGAAGCTATTAAATTGAGTGTAGACTGTATAACTGTGGACTGTGAAGATGTAGTAGAAATAAACAAGAAGGCACTGCCAGGACTGTTTCATACTTCGTACTCCTAACTTTAATTCCATATTTTTTCTTAAGCAGTTGACAGTTGCTCAAGTGGTCAAGAAATTCCCCGCTTTTATGGACTGCGAAGGTTCATCACTGTATTTACAAAAGGCTGCCAGTTAAGTCAAATCAGCATCTTTGCACTGTACTTTTTGAAGTCCAACTTAATATTATCCACCTGCCTATTTCATGAAAATTGGAAGTTATGGAAAAGAACAAATACACCCAAACTTAAGGGTATTTTCTAATGATGTAAATGATTGGGTTTTTTTTTCTGTCTCTGAAGTAAGTAGTCCTCCAGAATACCTTATTTGTAATGATTTCCATTGGAATTCCATAATATAGTTCATTCTTTAAAATGCAGTCATGTCACTGATATGGCAGTCTTCCAACTTAAAATAAATCAGCAACCAACATGTAGAAGAATTTTAATGACAATGTGAACAGATGTCTTCATTTTGTCAGCATCCAGAACTTGTCATGAAGAAGATTTAGTGAATAAAGTCTAGTCTTAATTCTGTATTGCTGACTGGTTTGTAATTAAAGTTATGCTTGTTGCAGTATTTAGCACGTGAGAATATTTATAAGATACTAAGTGATGGACATATCTCTGTGTGCCAACCAGAGTGGTCTGTGAGAGTAAATTCAGTTGATCATAGATTATGTAACAAGAATTTCAAAGCCATCCTTACTGCCAAAAACCTGCCACCAACATTACTTCTGCCCAAAGTTGATTGTCTGAATTATATGAAATAGGTTAGTTCTTTTAAGTTCTAATGAATGATATCAAGTCTTATCTTAAGCTTTTATTTAAGGAGGAAACCTGGTAATGTAATGTCAATGTGATTAATACAATGGTTAGAAGCACTTACCAGAAAAAGATCACTGGGGCATAAGGACTGGTATCAGCCGCCCCGTACATCAGGAATGTTGACAGGTCAGTTTATTTCTCACATGCTAATCCAACAACGCAAAGCTTTGTTAATGTGATGCTATTTAGCCCCTTGACTGTAGTGTTGAAATCCTTTCAAATTCTAAAGCTTGAATCGTGTTTTGTACATTGTCCTTTGTCTTGAGTTTTTCATACCAGTGTACTGAGAACTGGATCTGTTCTTTTTACTAGACTAGTGATAGAACCTAGCTCTTTAAAATGGGCTCCCATGCTAGGATTCTTCTTCCCCTTTTCACCTGAAGACAAAATGAGGCACAGTTGTCAGAACACTGTGGTATACGTAATCAAATATGGACGATGTCAAAAAAAATCTGACTTACTTCAAGGCTGAATATCAATTTTCTTCATAGCTGTTCTCCATTGCTGTGGTACAGCAGACTTGAATTAGATTTTAAGGTCTTATTATCTAGATTGTGTTTCCTTAATACTATTATGACTGTATCTGCAATATTCTGTCATTTTTCAGTAGCACTTTAACTACAAAACTGAATATTTTAGGTACAGTATGTTACAGAAATACTGTAGTTGCTAGTAGGCCTCTCTACTCTCTGTTTTCATCAATCTATTGCGTATGTCATGCCATCTGTCAGACATGAGGACATTGCTGAAAATATGCATAATTCAGTAATTTATCACAGCATTTACAGGTGTATGTAGAAGTGAAAAAAAAAACAGGATGGTTTATTTAAATATTGACCGATCGCAACCATACTTGCACCATTTGTAGCGCATGCATGGATGTGCAAGGTATGAACCTTAAAGAAAATCCTTCACGTGGAATCCGAGATGCAGCTGAGAAGGCGCATTGCTTTTCACGTGAAGTGTCCTTAATTATTGACCGATCGCAACCAAACTTGCCTCAGTCGTAGCGCATGCGTGAACAGTGCGAGGTTTGAATTTTCAGGAAAATCCATCCAATGGAAGCCCAGATACAGACGAAAAGGTACTTTGTTCCCCAACTAAAGTGCCCTTAATTATTGGCCGATTGCAACCAAACTTGGATCGTTTGTAGGGCATGTGCGGAAAGTGGGAAGTGTAAATTTTCAGGAAAGTATTTCCAATGGATGCCAAGATACAGCCGAGAAGGCACATTGCTCTCCAAGTGAAGTGCCCGTAATTATTGAACGATCGCCCTCAAACTTGCACCGTTTCTAGCGCATGCGCGGAAATTGTGAGATGTGAAGTTTCATGAAACTCAGTCCAATGGAAGGCGAGATACAGACGAGAAGGCACATAGCTCTTTAAGTACAGTGCCCTTAGTATTGACCGATGGCAACCGTATTTCCATCAGTTGTAGCGCATGCGTGGAATGTGCAAGATACGAACTTTCAGGACAATCCCTCCAATCCTAGCCAAGATACAGCCGAGAAGGCACATTGCTCTCCAAGCAAAGGGCCCTTAATTATTGGCCTATCGCAGCCAAACTTCCATCGTTTGTAGGGCATGCGCGGAGAGTTCCTGATATGAATTTTCAGGAAAGTCCCTCCATTGGAAGCCCTAAGGTACTTTGTTCCCCGAGTGAAGTGCCCTTAATTATTGACCGATCGAAACCAAACAAACTCATCCATTCACACGATTAATACAAGGTGTAAAAGTCAATTACACAGGCCTGTCGAAAATCTGTCGAGTTTTCAGAAGGGAGTCTTTACTCTGGGTTAAGGATTTTTAATAGTTTACCATCTATAATTTTAGAATGTCAAAACAATAAATCACACTTCAGGGCAGCGCTGAGGAAATATCTTGTAGCCTCATTTAATGAATTTTTTACACAGTCAAACAATTAATAATAGTGATCATCATTTTGTATCGTAAATTATGATGATGAAATACCAATTGTGTCTTCGATATGCTTTGTTGCTGTGTTATATCGTGTGTTTTTATCTTTCATCTAATTATTGTATATTTTGTACTGCATTGGCTAATTATTGTTTGTCGTGTGTGTTGGTGTCTTTTGTCTGTTTGTGCTTTTGTAGTGTGTGTCTGTATTATTGACGTTTCAAATTCTGCCGTATTAACGGGCTGTGGATCTGTGAAACGTATAGGCATGTATGTATGTCTGTATCTTGCCTCGTTTGTAGCGGATACGTGGAGAGTACAAGGGACGAATTTTCAGGAAAGTCCCTCCAATGGACGCCGAGATACAGCCGAGAAGGCATATAGCTCTTAAAGTAAAATGACCTTAATTATTGACCGATCGCAACCAAACTTCCACCGTTTGTAGCGCATTCCTCTAATGGAGTCCGAGAGGTAGCCAAATAGACATATTGCTTTCCAAGTAAAGTGCCCTTACTTATTGACCGATCAGAACCAAACTTGCACCATTTGTAGCACGTGCGTGAAATATGCGAAGTATGAATTTTCAAGACAGTCCCTCCAATGGAAGCCGAAATACGGCCGAAAAGGTACTTTGTTCTCCAATTAAAGTGCCTTAATTTATTGACCGATCGCAATCAAGCTTGCACTGTTTGTAGCCCTTGCGTGGAAAACGCCAGGTATGAATTTCGGGAAAATCCCTCGAATGGACGCCGAAATACAGCCGAAAGGGTGCTTTGTTCTTAAAGTAAAGTGCCCTTAATTACTGACCAATTGCAACCAAATTTATTTCGTTTGCAGCGCATGCGTGGAGAGTGCGAGGTATGAATTTTTAGGAAAATCCCTCCAATGGAGGCCGAGATACAGCCGAAAAGGCAGATTACTCGAAGTAAAGTGCCCGTGTTATTGACTGATTGCAACCAAACCTGCATCTTTTGCAGCACATTCGTTAAGGGTTCAAAGTGTGAATTTTCTATAAAATCCCACAAATGGAAGTTCAGATACGGCTGAAACGGTACTTTGTTCTCCAAGTAAAGTGCCGGCAATTGCTTATTCTGAAACATGATCTTAAGTGTTTGGTCTTTTGTTTTAAGATTGTAAGTCATGAAATTTTTGGAATTGAAGTTTTACCTTAAATACAGCTTATAACTGCAACTTTTCCCTTCTTTTTTCTAGTAAACCTGTGAAAATGCACTCATTGTCTACCTGTAATTTGGCATGTTTCATCTCCTTACCACTAGACATTTAGTAAATTCAGCATCAGCAAATTCATTTTAGAATTTGACAGGCAACTTTTTGAAACCATATTCTTTGAATTGAATTAAGAGATTTACCTTCTGTTCTACAAATTTGCTCTGAAGCTTACTTCCTCTTGTTGAACTTCAAAATTTGCACAATAAAGTACAATCAAAAGAAGGTCAGAAGCACAGAATATTTTTTGGAGCCAAAAAAATTAATTTTTGTAGAAAATGATGGTCTAGAGGATGATGGGTTTCTCACACTTGTTTGGCTGTATAACACTTTGAACTCAGTCAAATGAATTATGCCTTATAAAAATATGCCAAGAATAGGTGGGCCGGCATAGCGTAGTCGGTATAGCGACTCGCTACGAGCTGGACGGTTCGGGGATCGAATCCCGGTGGGGGGCGAGATTTTCAGCACCCGTCCAGACCGGCCCTGGGGCCTACCCAGCCTCCTATACAATGGGTGCCGGGTCATTTCCGGGGGTAAAGCGGCCGGGGCGTGGATTTGGTCACCCACCCCCATCTAGTGCCAAGATTAAAGAAAGAGTAGAGCTATACCTCTACTCCCCCTCTGGGCCTTCATGGCCTGTTCAAGGGTGAACTTTACCTTTATTAATAAAATATATTTATTTAATATTGAATGTGTTTACATATAATAAATAATTCTTGCAGATTGTGTCCTTTTCCATGACATAACCAGTTAGTTACTGGCCGAGTTGAAGAAAGCCTTCAAGTCTTACGTCAGTAACATGTAATTTCTGATGATTTTTTGTCATAATTAATAAAT
The DNA here is from genome assembly GCA_021186555.1 of Reticulitermes speratus. Classification (NCBI taxonomy): domain Eukaryota; kingdom Metazoa; phylum Arthropoda; class Insecta; order Blattodea; family Rhinotermitidae; genus Reticulitermes; species Reticulitermes speratus. The sequence goes on from JAJKFL010000012.1 coordinate 10,217,463, forward strand.
CAAAGAAGAAAATCAAGATCTGCACATATTACTGTGTATGTCACTGCCATAGTGATATGGCTGAAGTTTACTGTTATGAATGCATTCAGCATACTTAGATACAGAGTATGCTGTACTGTTAACGATTTGGAGTGTCCAGTATCGTAACTTCTTCTTCTTCTTCATCTCAAGCACTACAGTCTGTTGTGGACCTTGGCTACCAATACAGTCTTCCTCCATTCCTGACAGTCTCTGAGCATTGCCTGCCTGTTTTTTTACTTCATACTTCCTAAACCGTTGTCTGAGTCATAATCCTAAGCATCCATCTGTTCATGAATTCGATTGTATTGTCTTCTCAACATGCTTGTTTTTTTTTTTATGGGATTGGAATGTCAACCCAATGCCCAACCCCCATCTTGGAGGACAAAGGTGTCTTTGTCTGGAACCTCACTCTTGACCTGCCCGGCCTGGGAGACCCTGTCAGTAGCTACACTACCGCCAGCATAGCTCGAGATCATTGGATCACACAAGTCCCATCACCACGACAAGGTGGAGGAGATACCATCGGGGAGAGTGTAATTTTCTTGAGTAGCCTCTAGTGCCTTTAGAAATACCCCTGGGGGTATGCATACCTCTCACTGAGAAATCTTGATCCAGAATATCGTATATCCATCACCTAATAAAAAGTCAATGAATTTAACATCAAACTGCTCTCCTCAACCCCAATGCCAAAAGAAAACTCTGAATATAATCCAAATTAAATTACCATATTGGCACCAAGAAGATCAAAGATATATGTGGGAGAATAATATTAAAGGGATATAAGGGCAGTAGGTTGTGAAGTAGGAGCTGAATTGAAATGCCTGAAGTCATGATCCAGTGAAGACCGTTGTCATTATAGTGATGCATATGTGGGATCCCTGCCTTGAATCATAAACACATGAGAAAGGGCATACCAGTGAGACAGTTACCATTGTAATCTTTGTTGCCATATATATCCCCCCGAGAATCATTGAAACAAGATGTTGGTCATGCATTATTTTTAGAACTTGAACTTACACTGGGTAAGTTGTGGTCATCCAGCTATTGGCATGTTTCATTTTCAAAACTACAGATATAGGGTACAGGGATCTATACCAACAGCTGTCACATGAATTTTATCTTACTCCATATAAACCTTGTTGAGCAGACAACTGAAATTTTACAAACTGGCTCTGTCTCCTTCATCTGGGTAGATGTACTTTACTTAAAGCTCAAATTGAACTTTGTCTCAAAAACAGATCATTTTAAAAGTGGTACATGACATGAAATACTTATCTTTATTAATAACTACAAATTTTATTTTGGACTTTTTTATATGGTGAATGCATAATGAAATACAAAAAGAAAAATAGGCTTTTGCTCTTTTGGGATGTTATGCAATGTAGATTGGTAGGTGGTTACCGTTGTTGTGGGACAGCCTATCAATCCCATCTTCAGGGGTCAAGCAGTTCTTGGACTGCTTGACTGATAGGCTATCCCAAAAGTCAGTAACCAATTACCAATGCTTTTGCTCTTCTTGGATGTTATGCAATGTACGTAGGACATCCAGAAAGTAAAGATACAAAAGCAATAAAAATTTTTAAAAATATTTATTAACAAAATTGAGTGAAAAAACTCCTAACACATACCTTTAGCTATTTTTCAACATAATCACCAACTTTGTCAAGGCATTTGTTTAGCATGGGTACAAGTTTTTGTATTCCGATGTCATAGAACTCCGCCGCCTGTGCACGCAACCACGTAGTGACTTCGTTTTTCACCTCTTCACCTTCGTGAAACTTCTGGCCGGCCAGATGTTTCTTTAAATGCAAAAGCAAATGGAAATCGCTGGGAGCGAGGTCTGGGCTGTGAGCGGGACGGTCTGCGGTGATTTCCCTTCCCCTCCCACCCGTGTTGTATCTTTACTTTCTGGATAACCCTCGTAGATTGGTAGGTGGTTACCAGTGTTGTGGGACAGCCTATTGGTCCCATCTTCAGGGGTCAAGAAGTTCTTCTTGAACTACTTGACCCTTAAAGATGGGACTGATAGGCTGTCCCAAAATGTCAGTAACCAACTACCAACCTCTGCCATGTAACATCCCACAAGAACAAAGGCCTCAACTACACTACGGTGGAAACCTTAAGTGTCACAAAAGAAAGATACTTTTTTACTCTTAAGCAGTATGAGTACCTTTTGAACAACATATTTCTATCTGAAATATTTGAACACAGGAACTGATGTAGTATACAAAATTGCAAATGACACTCTGTGTATCATTATGTGTGATGAAATAACATACTTGCACACTTACTGGTAGACATTAACACTAAACATACTTTATTGTTTGAAGCAAATCACAGTCTGTACAATTGACATAATTCACAGAATCAGAATTATTTGAATGTTTCCATTAACAATTCCTTACATGTAATTGACATACTTATATGAAACTAGACACAATTTCCCATGCAAATATTGTCATAATATGTCAGTATAATCCTGACAAATCAGTAACTTTGTGAACATTGATAATTATTATAATAAACATGATGATAATAATAATAATAATACACATATATTATTTGGACTCTGTATAACTTTGCACAGTAATACCAAGTGACCACGTGAATATGAGACCATATTTACATCTTTATTTGCTACGTATTTCAGGGTGAAAAATACAGTTTAAGGTGTAGATGTTTGGATACAGTGAACTCTCGGTTATCTGTATCAGTAAACAGGATGCCACTTTTTTGCAGTTAAATTGGGAAAAGGTTAGTGCTGAAGTTTGTATAAACTTCAGTTTGTTACAGAACATTTGAAACTGAAAGCATTTTCTGACTCACTTCAAGGGCACATAAGGTACTGAGCAAGTTTGTATAGTGTGTGCTGTATGTAAGAGGTACCTGGTTCAAGTCTTATCTGGGTTACTGGCTATCCTGCCTGCAGTTTTGTAATTTTACTGATTATGAAGACGTATTTCCTAAATAACAATGAAAAATCATGACCAACTCCTTCCAAATCCTTACTCACTATTTATGATCATCTTTCCATCTTGCTGAATGTTGCAGTCAGCACTCCTGCTTCACTTTCCACAAATTCTGGACTCATATTGGCCCAGAGGCTAATTATCCTGAGGTTTCTGATGTTTTTGTAAGACCTTCTAGGCAATGCCAAATTAGAACTTAATATTATGCCATGTACACTTCTTTTCATATCCTCTTAATTTCATCAACCACAAATCATTCTAGCATTTGACACTACGTAACTTACAATTCAAGAATAATGCTTAAATAAACTATAGCAGTTGAAGCACTTCAAGATTTGAAGTTCTCACAGCACTCTTGCTGAAGATTCAAATCTTTGATATGCTGTTTCAACTGGTGGATAGTTAGACATCTCCGAGGTTCATAATACCTTCATCTTCAGTGTCAGGCAGCCCAAGAAGATTGGACTGCTTGACCCTGAAAATGAAGGCACTACGAACCTTTGAAAGGTTGGTAACTGTTTAGCAGTCAACACAGTGTAATATCAGAGAAGACTTGAATCTTAAGTTAAAATACTGTCACAAAATAACCAAGAAACGAAAGCAGTAAATCAGTTACTTAGAAGGTCAACTTGAAGCTGTAATACTGCCAGTGAGGTGAAGATCCATCCTTTTTGTCTTATGTGTGTTTTTCCCAGGGTCTTACTGTCCTTAAAGACAAATGCTTTGCCTGTATGGGGAGAAGGGGGAGCATTACATAGCAGAACCAGTTTAAGCACAATACAAATGCCAATAGGTCATATTTTTATACCTCTCACTGACTGAACAAAACCTCAAATGCTGAGGAGAATATTTGGATTTAAGCAATGACATGAAAGGGAAACAGAAAAATCTCACAAGGCAATTTATTATTTTATACTCTACAGCTGAGATTGTGAGTGTAATTAAATCCAGAAGAATGAGTTGGGATGGATATGTAGGACAGTTTGGTAAAAATGAATATGAAATGTTTGATGCCAAAATTCTTGGAAACAGACCATAAGGGGCTGCCAGTGCTGGTGGTGATCTCTGAAGTTAACAACTGCATAGTCCTTCGGTGGTTGAATAGCTACTGAATATCTGTGAATTATCCACTAAGTGGGAGTCAGTTTTCCTTATGTTTAGTTATAATTATTTGTGTCACAGTACATTCATCACATATATTGTGTGGATGTGTGCATGCACACACAATAACACTTTAAATTTCAGCCTGGATGTGTGATTGGATGTAATAAGCATATTTGAGCAGATGTGAACATGACAGTATAATTCAACTACCACCATTGCTTAAATTTATTTGGACTTAGTTTCTGTACCTCAAGAAAAGAACCGCTTGAGATATGTATGTGTAAAGGGAGGATAATGGATCTCAGAGAAACAGCGTGTGAAAATGTGAAGGTGACAATGAAGTGTTTCAGTAAAACCTAACAATTTCTTGAGCAGTTGCACAGCTGTCAACTGCTGAAGGAAAATCATTTACCTTAGAGTTACAATTACAAGTAATATTATATGGCAGGAAGTTGACTTGTCCTAATCCTACATACATAAAAAGAACACTTTTAAATTGGTACAGAGAACTGAGAGTCACTGTGAAGATGCTTCCTTCCAGTTTTCAATAGGAATCACTACATAAATATAGCACAGACATAATAAATATTGGTTGTACATATGTATTATATTTAATTAAACTTTATAGGCCATTGGTAATTGCATCTCAAGCCACCTTCATGGCAGGAGAATGAAACCCTGATATTTATGAATGAACAAAATATGGTATTTTCCTAATTATGCATTTTAACCTTTCCATTCTGAGCTTTTCATTTGAATTATATACTCTTATTTAATCTTTTCAGGATAACATATGAATTACATATGCTGGAAGCAGCAAATCATTAGTTTAGTTTCAAGGGATAGCATGATAGGATTCTTTTCACTGATAATATCACACCAGAGATGCACCAAGGGCTGGTTTCAAAGCAATATACTTCATCCATAGCATGGAAGGAGTAAAAAAACTGACCTTTTTTTTTTTTTCTAAATAACCTTTTTTTTTTTTTTTTTCATTCTAGAACATTTTACACATTCCACTATTTTTTGGACTGGAATGTGATCAGACTCAGTTTTTAAGAACTACATAATGATGTGTAAATGTTTCTTGTACGAAGTCTCTAACACAATTTACAACAATAAGAATGCTGTGGGACCCCCACCCCTTTTTTAACTTAGGAATCATTATTATAGCATAATTAAAACTTTTAGTTTTTAGGCGCATTTGTGTAGTCACAAAAAGCACCTATCAGCTTCATGTCCGTCCATCCACCTGTATCAGCGCTGCTCCCACTGGACGGATTACCATGAAATTTGATACTGGAGACTTTTATGAAAATCTGTCAAGAAGCTCCAGATTTGGTTAAAACTGGACAAAAATATCAGGAATTCACATGAAGATCTAAGTATGTTTTATTGTTGCTGGCAACATTAATCACCATAAAAGTGCTCTCTTTGAGTGAAATGGTATTAGGCTGTTAAGACAGCTGAGGAAGTATAAACATTATGCGAACGCACCCCAATGTTATGGTATACTTATGCTGCCATCTTGTTACTTTAACTGTCCAATATAGTCTTGGTAAATACCGGACTTTTAAGCTCACAAATCAATCTTGGGACAGTATTACAAGACCACACTTTTCTGTGATGTGACACCGTATAGTTTTTTTTAGATAGGTATCAACATTTCAGAGGAACCATTTTCATAGTACATGGAGGTACCGGGTTCCTCAAAAATGTCGACCCTTATCTATCAAACTACATGTTAAGTCTCTCGAGGATTATGGTTTACTGTTCACATTAAAGTATGTATCTGAATATCTGATAATTAACTTTCATTGTTATGAGGCACATTTGCCTACAGCAACAGATGAGTGACATCTTTACAGCAAGCAAGGAGTATCCTGCATCTTTATAAACCATCTACCACAGAATTAACTCTTATTAGACTAACAGTGATGGTTTTACATTCCTCACAGGTTGAGACAATGCAACCAGTACTTACACTACCTTTCTCTCTTCCTTACATTTTGCATGAATAAAATGTGTTACAACAATGATACATTGATATCGGACAAGTGCCAGTATGGTCATTACTCATTAGATGTATCTAAAACAGATACATCTTACAATCTCATGAAGTGTAGGCTACCCTGTCTGAGGTTTATTTACAGGTGCCTAGTCCAGACTGTTGCCATGACACGTTAAATATTTTTCTTTGAGCACACAATTTTATCCTCTGTTGTTAGGTGGTGCATGTAAGCTACCTTTTGTGAATCAGTGGACATATGTAAATTGCTCACCGTAAATTATTTTACAGCCAATATTGCAAACTGCATACTGCAAAAAATGGCTGGCTTGTCAAGTAAACCAGTAGCAAAGCTGCTGGGAGTAACAGTGTCACCCATGGCCTGTTGCAATGTGCTCTGTTCAAGAGACTTCCGGCTTCATACAGTGGTTTAAATTATGTGTAGTTTACTTTCATAACTAATGCTGATTCTTTCATTCTTGTATCTTACAAAGACTTATCTTGTTACAACAGAACTCATACTTTAATGAATATTACTGAAAGTAGTTTTGTAGCACTATGCATGTTAACAGACCATACTCGTATTCTGAACATCAGTTTATTATACGAATATATTTTTAAACAGTTATAAATTATTGTATCCAATATGTCAGACATTGTTTTTAATGTTATCATAAGATTTTAATACAGTATCAAAATATAGTACAGAGTATAGACATTAATAAAAAATATAAGCTTCATTGATGTACTTTGACAAAATACTGCAAAATTTGTTATATGCTATTACTGTAGCTGCAAGGAAATGCAGCATCAAAAACACATGACTCATCATCACTGTCAGGAAGACAACTAATGTTTAAGTGGTAGGTTTTAGGTTCATTATCTGAACACTGTATTTCATCATAAAACAATATACCTACTCTCTTGTGTAACAATCATGCCTTGTTTACAAGAAAAGTGTGCAGCTGTGACAAAGGACTCTGAAACCAGTTGGAAGATCAACCTATTTATACTCTGAATAATACTTTAACTCAATGTAATTTATGTAGTAGGGAAATACAGTAACATATGAGTCATGTGGGAGCTTGGGCTTCCATATTAATATAATCCTTTTGGTTATGGACATAGTTAAATTTTTAACATCATATTTCTGAATTGTGTGCATGAATATTATAAGGCAGTTAACATTTTAATAAAAGTAACCAATATTATCATATAAATAGATCACTGACAAGATTAACTGTCTAGCCTGTTGCAAGTTCCTATGGTAAAGACTGACAGGACAGTTCATAAGAGGTATATGAAAAAACTTAACAGCTCTTATTCGATACCAAATTAACCGATGTGTGATGCCTTTTTACAGCACTTCAAATATGACGCTTAAAAATGCCGTAATAAATCAAAGTAAGAGGATTTAGATGAGACAGAACCAATTATATACATACATCATACAGGATTACCAGAGTATGCCAGGCTTATCAGATCACAGTGGAAACAAAACACATACGAGAATATCATCACATGTGCATTTAGTAACAACACATCAATAATCATGAAGTTCTTAATTTTAACAATGTTTATCAGGGAATACTTCATGGTTTGAGAGAAACTACACAAATTTTACATTCACATACCTCGCAACCTCGATTTTCCAGTGTAATACATTAGCATGTAACTTTTACTGCAGTGTTATTTGTTGTAATTATATTTTTATTTCTTGCATTTGTTTCTGACCGGCTCATAACCTTGTCATAAACTTTACGATGGGCTGTCCACTTTCAGGTTTCTATTTATCCCCAGTTCAATCTAGGAAAAATCACAAATCGACTTTAAGGATAAACGTACAGAAAGAATTCTTAGAAGGCATTAAGTACAGACACAACATATGTACACCATTATCATAATGGAACATTCTATAAACATGCTGTATACATGCAGACAAATATGTTATAAATTTATATTACTCCATTCAAAAGTAAAGTACATCAATTTCTGCAGCACACAATCAAGATATACACAAAATATATGTTTAACCATTTCTGGTTCAGTTGTTTCTTCAAAACTATATTTGAGCCTACTTTTTAATGTGGGATATGTGGTTATAGTGTATTATCTCTCCTGTTATGTAAATATAGTTTCTTTCAATGTAACTCATAGACATTCATATCTAAACATCAACAGAAAAACCATACTGTGCCAATCCACAGTGTATTCATTCAGTAATACACACATTCTAGTGTCACGACTGAATTGACTGAAACATACTGTACAACAAACAACATACACTCTTCTTAGAAATATGATTCAATCACAGTCAACCATGCAAACCCCAAAAATGAATTTATGTGAGGCCATATATCAATTTGAAGCCCTGGCTTAAGGCACAAAGTCCTAGACTAACACATCACATACAGAGAATACCATCATTCCAAGAACTGGGGGAAGAATTGTGACAGGAATATAACACCTGGTATGAATCTGAACAGGGACAACTATATTTCATAGTTATAACATTATAGTAATTGACACTGCCGCATTGCAATGACTTCAACAGTACTTTCCTAGCAAGCCACCATTGTCAGTAGTGTAGTTCATATGTTCCACTTCAGGCAATGCACGCAGAGACGGTCTTCTTTACAGCATCCCGAGCATAGGGAATATATGACAGGGAGTACCATGTCATTGCTAAGGATTGGATGATCACAAACAGCAATGCTAGGGCAGGTTTCTGCAGCTAGAAACAATAATTAAATAAAATCTTACACATCAGAACTTTCATTAGCTAACACAAAAGAAGAATGTTTCCTTCTTATCACATCAAGTGACTGAAAAATTCAGTAATGGAAAGGAAGGTATGCTCGAAGAATGCATTTTAAACTTATTTCTTAAAAACTGCCATAAATGTCTTCCTCATTATGCCAGCAAGTTACCAGTGATACTGTGCAGCCCAAGGGCCACTGGCTATTGTGTGACCCTCAAAATAAACACTGTGATTCAGTTCAGTAGAAACTTATTCCACTTGCAAGACAGGGTATTTTCAATTTCAAATAACGTTCTTGTCTAGGAGTTGTCAATACCTTCTGGTCATTTGTTATGTGAGGAGAAGAGAACTCAGTGTGTTATTTAATGATGCTCTGAATTGCTATGATTATATGGCATATGAATGACTAAGTATGGAGCACTGGTGGAAGGATACTGACATGGCTGACTGATACCTACGTACCAGGAGAAAAACCAGTCCCAGTGCCACTTTGTCCACCACAAATCCCACAGAGGTTTGGGCTGGGATTAAGCCCAGGCCTTCACTGTGACAGGCGGGTGATTAACGGTCTAAGCCACAGCATGGTCCACAGGATTGTCAAGTGGAGCATTTACCACAAAATACAGTCAGAAAAACTCTACATTACGGTCTTACCATCATATAATTATTCTAAACACGCCCTCCTGGCACATGCCACAGCAGTACCTCAAAGTAAGCCACTACTGCTTCCTTCCACATACAGCAGACTAGGAATTCTACTCTGTGTGGAAGGAAGCAGTTGTGGCACCTGATAATCTAGCAATCCTGATAGTTTGGCACTTGAGGAAAGTACTCCCAAGACCAGAAGTTCTGCCGTCCGTAATTTCCATGGGTATACTGATTCCGTGACTTTATCTTGGGTTGTCTGGACCCAACTGAGCCCACTGAGCTATTATAATGGCTTCAAAAGATCCTAAACGATTAAACAAGGTACTGTGGTTAAGAGGAAATGTGCAACTTTAATGATTCCTCAGGAACTTGAAATAATTAGGAGGCTTGAAAGTGGCAAAAGCTGAAGAGAAGTTATGATTTCACACAACAATGGATCATACAACTATCTATGATATTAAGAAATAGGAGGACCAATTACAATCATTTATGGCATCAAGTGAAAATGTGGAGGACCTTTTCAAGCAACAGACACTGAAAGAGCCTAAATTAGCACAATTGGGCAAGGTGTTGTGTGGTTTACAACAATGCATTCCAAAGGAAAACCCATGACTGGGCCTACGATAACTGAAAAAGCTACGTCTTTTGATGATGAAATGGAAATAACTGACAAGTGTGCATTCTGTGAGGGCAGTAACAAAACCTTTCCTGTAAGAACTGCAAGACCTTATGTCAGCAGAGGTACTGCCTAATAATCCGAAATATTCGATAATCTGGCACCTGTCCAGTTCCATGCGTGCCACACTAAAGTAATTCCATGGTACTTTCCAATTTATTATCATCATACTCTCAATTCACTAGTCTTGAACTACTAACAACATTGTTAAATAAATTAAAAATCAACAAATTTTATACTGCTTATTGTAACTAGCATATATAGAGAATTTCAGATGGAACAATCTTTCTGAAGATGTAAAACATGACAGAAGTTCATGGTACTTGATACAGAACATCCCTGTTGGTGTATCAAATCACAAATGTATGTTTATTTACTCTTCAATCACACACAACAAGCTGTTTCATACGCATTATGATAGCGACTAGTTTCGTCTCCAAAAATGAGCCATCATCAGGCCACTAACAAGAATATCCTATGATATACAGAGTTTTCCATTTCTACTGTTCTTGCAAGTGGTCTGATGACGGCTCATTTTCAGAGCCAAAACTAGCCGTCAAGTTAATGTGTACAAAATAGCTTCTTGTGTGTGACTGAAGAATTACATAAACATACATTTGTGAGTTCATGGTACATTAATTATAATAATGCCATTCAGGAAAAGCCAGAATGTTTAGCAGCATGTTAACATATCTCTCATGATGGTACTACATGAAAGTGATGACATATCATCACAAATATTGTTATTTTAGATTCAATCTTACATACTTACCCAAAGAGCTGCAAAAAGTGTGAGGCCAAACATCACAAGAACCACAATAGTGGCTATTACGCGTGTTGGAGCAAACATTTTCTTTATCTGATTCAGTGGACCCATAAGGAAGCATGTACTGAAAATTAACACGTAATAAAGTTTCAAACAGTAAGAATAATAATCAGAAAATATGGATTACCATGTAGATGCATGGTTGGACACTTAACACATCCTTTCCACTGTTGACAAAATGGCTTACATTATGAGTCTAGGTATTCCTTCCTTACAGGAACTATAGGATGTCAACAAAAGGGCTGTAACTGCTTGAATATAGTTTTCATAAAACGCATATAAGGAAAGTGCTTATAGGTAAAGTTGTCCTGTCCATGCCATGAAGGCACATATGGGGACTAGAGATTCATTCATTCTTAACCCTGGCCCTAAACGGAGGTGAGTGATCAACTGAACAATATAGCAAAGCTTTAGAATACTTTGTAAACAAACTGGCACACTTTAGAAACAAAAGCTCACCTTGCTATGGAAACAACGTTGCCCAATGTGTAAAATACTGCAAATAGTGCCATGCCCTTATGCAGGAATAAGAACACTGATCCAAGAACAGAACACAACACACCAATGACAAAACAGATAATGAATCCTTTTATTCTTGTTTCCCAGCTTAGTGATGTTGAGTCTAGTAACTGAAATGACAAAGAACAGATTATGACACTTAGCACTGGTTTTGTACTACAGGATGTAACAGGCTTGGAATTTGTGTTATTTATGTAAGTGTACTTTTACCTGAGGCATAATTCCACTTTCCTCATCAGGTTGACGGTCATCCCCACTAAGGGCTCTTCTTAGTTTATCCATGTCTGAATAATACTAAAATATGGTTTTAACGTCAACTGTCAAAAAGTGTGTAGCAGCAGAAGTCTTGTTATTTATGCTTTACAGCACAACCAATTGCGTATATATCACGTCCAAAACGCACCAGACGTGCCGTTTTACAGGCTTACTGTAACTTTAGCGTTTCATAAACTATCGAAAGGTGCAACAAGTGGATTTTGCGCGAAAACTCGCTCTCAATTTCGCGACATATACAACGGACTTTAGCCACGAAGTAGTCAGAATTTGTAACAGTGAAAAAGCATTTGTGATCCATGGAGGACGTGCAGTTCATGTGAGCTACGTCTGATCCGTGGATGTGAATAGATAATCGGTGGATGTAAGCGTGTGTCTGAACAATTTGTTTGATGTGTGTTGATGACAGTTTAACCATCTTAATTCGTTAGTATTTATTCACATAACAGTTATGGAGACAATTCTGGAACAGCAGCGAAGGTATCATGAAGAGAGAGAACGCCTTATGGATGCAATGGTGAAAGAAATGCTTCACAAGAAGTCTAGTGTAAGTACCTCTTGACTAATATAGTCTTATTCCGACAAATGTATTTGTATTTGTATTTTATTTGCGTTCGTTGATCCGTCATCGGTACAAAACCACAAGATATAGAACTTGTCAATACATCATGCTAAATATGACATAGATAATCATCAAACAAATTACATCCATACATCAAGCCATCCTTATGAACTTTGTCAGCAGTAGATACAATCTTTGCATATTGATACAATAACAATAGATTAATTAATGTCTACAAGAGTAAGTAAAATCAGATACAGAAGTGTATAAAAAATATCAGTATACAATATCCTAATCTATAGAGTAAAAAGATCCATTTGTAGTTGTTACATTTAAAACCCTCCATTCCCTGCACTGCACTACTACTTCAGTTAGCAGCCTCTATGCAGAGTACTTCAATTCCATGAGTTCAACATTCATTCTTTCAGATTATAATTATTTATTTATACACCAGTCTGTTCACTCTTCAGACAATTAGTCAGCACAACAATGCGTATAATCATAAGTAATTTGGATTAAATTGTAATTAAACAATAATACAATACTTTGTAATTTTATTAAAATGTAACAAGAACCAAGATCCTTATTTCCAGTTATAATATTCCTCCACTGTGTAAAAAGAGTTTGTGACAAGAAATCTTTTTAAGGCCGCTTTAAATTTAGAGATGTCATATGATAGTTGTTTAAGGGTTGATGGAAGATGGTTATAGGTTTTAATACCAGAATACCACACTCCTTTCTGAAATACTGTACATACATACATACATACATACTTACATACATACATTCCATTGATCCATAATTTTGTCACAAGACAAGAGGATGTGGAATAAGTCATAACATACAAAATCATATAAAAAATGTACATTGCAAAATGCTTTAAACATTCTATGTGCAGTCTTAGACGTCAGTATTATAGGTTAACAGTACTCATAAGAAATTCATCTACAGATTTGCTACTGGAATATGTAAATAATTGTTAGATCTTGTATTAAAACTATGAATATCCGAGTTTGTTTTGAAAAAATCTTTATTCTTAACAACAAACATAAGTAGAGAAAATATGTATTGGGACTGGAGAGGGAGAATATATAGTTTTTTAAATAAATCTCGACAAGAGTCCTTGTTACCAGAGTTCGTAATAATCCTTATTATTCTATTTTGAATTTTGAATATAATTTTACTGAGTTGATATACCCCAGAATATTATACCATATGATATGATTGAATGGACTGTTGAGAAATAAACCATCCTTAAAGACTCAGAGGACAAGATCGGTTTCAGAGATCTGATTACATAAGATGCTTTATTTAGTTTAGATATCATTTGATCAATATGGCAATGCCATGATAGATTATTATCAATCATTAATCCTAAAAATTTTGTGCTTTGTATACTAGAGTTTTGTTTATTTTCATATGATATGTGTAAGTCTATTGCATTGGTATTTTTGGTTACAAATTGAAGGAAATAAGTTTTTTCCAAATTTAATAATAATAGATTACTATAGAACCATCTATTTAATTGTAGTATAGCAGCATTTATGTCTTTTTCAAACATTTGGCTGTCAGAATTTGTAATTATCAAGCTAGTATCATCAGCATACAGAACTGGGTCAGATATATAAGATATTGCATTTGGTAAATCAATAACATATAAAAGAAAAAACAGGGGACCAAGTATGGATCCTTGAGGGACTCCATCTGTAACAGATTCCCATTCGGAGTAATATTTTTTAGAATCAAGGTCAATCAATACTCTTTGATATCTATCTTGTAGGTAGGATTTGATTAGGTTCTGAGCTCTTCCTGAAATACCATAGAATTCCATTTTTGACAGCAAGCTATCATAATTGGCACAGTCAAATGCCTTATGGAGGTCACAAAAAATACCACGAACTAGCAATTTATTGTTTAATAATGACAGTATATTATTGGTCAACTTATAAGACGCAATGTCTGTTGATGATGCATGCCTGAACCTAAATTGTTCATTAACAAGAATATAATTATCCTTAATATGATGATATAATCTGTTATAGATTACTTTTTCAAAAATCTTTGAGAATGACGTAAGCAGAGAAATAGGTCTATAATTAGATGTATAATTTTTTCTCCCTTTTTAAATATAGGTCTGATCTCAGAGAATTTTAGTCTTGTTGGGAAAATGCCAGTAGTTAACATTCTGTTACATATATAAGTTAGAGGAGAAGAAATATAAGGAATACTAAATTTTAAAATTTTTTTTATATTCCATCATATCCATGTGAATTTTCTTTATTGTAGTGACTTTGTTATGTCTTCAATTTCATTAGGTGATACACATTTTAAATTAATAGTAGGGAATGATTGATTAAATGCCTTAGATAAATAAGATATAGGATTTTCATGATTAGGTGTTCTGAGTTAGGTTTTTTTTGTAACTTGTGTTATGGCTACTGCATTAATGTAGTTAATGTAAGTGAAAAATATTCATGTATGTGATTGTGGGTTTATATTTTGTTTATTCTATCTTCATTAGCTCTTCTGGTCTTTCTCAGCACAGTATTGCACGTCACATTACTGGTCATTTGACATTCAGACTACTTCAAAAACTCAGTACTTTATATTTAAGCATTAATATACAAGCCGGTAACATTGCACTTAGAAGTGCACAGGCAAGTGGATTGCTCAGAATAATGGTAGTAGAGAGTCATTTGGGGCATAAGGGAAGTGGAAGACTGTTGGCTGCCATTTTTCACAGTTTTCCCTTAATGACCTGTATGCCCATCACATCACTCAGTGTTACAAAACATTGGTTAGCCATTTCAGATACAGATCAACCGAATGTAGTGTTGATGTAAACATTAAGTAAGATCCTCTGCAGTATCATGATATCAGAATTGTTTAATGGTATTCTAATTTGGTAGGTCCAGCTTATTGTATTGTCTTAATCCAATTAAAAATTGAAAGTACACTATTCAGTCAACCTCAAATAGCAGCGTGTTTCTCATATTTTCTGTCTTATTTGTGTAGTACAGAGTTTCAGTTTAATCATTTGCTGATGCTACCAGTGTGTAGAAGAGTAATGAAATATCAGCCTTATCCCTGCCTGCAATTGAATCTTGGTCGCTATAGTGACAGATATAGCCTGGTTCCATTAATAATATAAATAATACCTGCATTACTTTTGTTTCAGTATCGTGAAGTGATAAATTCTGATCACCGGCTGAAAATGTTGCTTGATGTAAGTTATAAGATTGATTATTCTCATAATACAGATTATTATTATTATTATTATCATCATCATCATCATCTTGGTTTTTGTGTTATACAGAGCATGTATTTTATTGCTGACCTGACCTTTAGATGGAGGCTTTCTGTGTGATAAAACTACTGTGCTCTGGTGAGCAACAAAAGAAACACTTTGTATTTTAATTTATTTAGATCTAAGTTTGAGCACACCTCTGTTATCTGTATGTATGTTATGTCTAATAATTCCAACATGCTGGAATGCATCCAGTGGAAGTTTACAGCTCTGTGTTGTAATTGTTGTTCCCTATGACCATTATAGTTGCACCAATGCCTTAGAGTAACTGAAACTGCATACCTAATGTGAGAGAGGACATCACCTTGATGCACGACTTTTTATTAATGTTTGTCTCAGTTTTATATCTTGTTCTTCTGTTCTGGATGCTGTAGATCTAAGACATACAGCATTAAGAACAGAATACTGGAGTCTTCTCTGATTCAGAGTTGGCTGTCCGTGAAAAAATTGTCCCTCTGCTAGGTGTGCACAAACTGCAGATTTGGTTTATAGAGATGTTGACATATTTATAAGACAATTTTACACTTACATTTTTTCGTTAATATCATTCTTTTCAATCTATTAGACTGACCATTCAGTCCAGAATGATTTGTCTTCCTGTTTGCTATCTAAGAATATAAAGATTAAAATATACAGAACTCTGATTTTGCCTGCTGTTTCGTATGTGGGATGTTAAGGAATAAGGTGCTAAGGAAGATATTTGGGCCTAAAAGGAGGAAGTAACAACAGACTAGAGAAAATTACACAATGAGGAGCTTTATCTGTCACTTATATTTATTGGGACTTTATAACTTATAGAATTGATGTTAAAAATATATGTGATATAAAAATATATGTGATTTAGTGAGGAGCTTCATGATTTGTGATCCTCACCAAATATTATTTCTGTGATCAGATCAAGGGGGATGAATTGGACAGGGCATGTGGCATGTATGGGGGAGCAGTGTAAAGTAAATTATTATTTAGACATCTGGTAAGAGGTGCTACATTGCTGAGATTGAGAACTCAATCTTGGAACGCCCTGAACCATGAAGTAGATATTATTTGTGTAACAGACCTGAGGGTGGTCCCTATTTGCACTGAAACGTATCATCTGATTTGTTTGTAAAACCTTTGTAAGTTAATAAAAATAAAAATGTTGTGTCATGGAAGCATTTTTTAGTTTGTCATTGGTACACAAGGGATTCCAGCTTATTAAAGTATTATAAGCTAAGAAATTTGACCAGATTTTGTGCATGTTATGTCTTTGGGAGGGCGAAACTGTAATTAAAGAAAAAGTTAAATATATTGTCCCTGTGGACACCACAAAGACATATGGTGGGGGTGGAGGTGTGGCTGCACTCATTGCTAAGGTTGGCAGTAGGTGGAGGTGAATGGTCAGCCTCATGCCCCATTCACTTTATCCACAGGGAAAGAGTTCCTGTTACCCATTCAGTAGAAGACTTTGTGGGCCCCAGAGCTGGTGTAGACATTTCAGAGAAGAGAAAATCTCTTTCTTGTCCCTGCCAGGATTTGAATCCCAGATTTTCAAGCCTGTAGCCTAGTGACTATACTGACTGTGCTATCCTGGCTCCGTGTGAAAATGTTAAGGCTGATAAATATTCCAGTTCATAATGTTTACCATTGAACTTACTGATGAGTCTTGCTTTCTTGTCATTACGTGTGATGTAGAGTATGTATTTATTTTAGCATTACATGGATAGCACTAACAACCTGAAGGAGCTGTATGAGGATAAAGATGGGCTGAGGAAGGAGGAAGTGGCAGCTCTTTCAGGACCAAATGAGTTTGCAGAATTTTACACAAGACTGAAGGGCATCAAGGATTTTTACCGGCGACTACCAAATGAGGTGAGAAGTGGGAATTGTGTCATATATTGTGGAAAATGTTAACGAACTTTACACAGTAGTTCGTACATAAGAAATTTTTAAGGGAAGTAATTTTCAGCCATGTGAGATTTCAGGCTTTTGCGGCAGTGAATTGAGATCTGTGCATTCTGGGTTGCTGTGCAGTTAGATTGATTTGTTACTGATGCTGCAGGACAGTGTATCATTCCTATCTTCAAAGGTCAAGATGTCCAACAAGAAGAAATTCTTCTTTTACACCACATCCCAGAATTGTCTTCAGAGGCACTGCTGTGATAACCTCAGAAGATGTCACTTACATGCTGTTTACATTAATTTTGTTATGACTTTATTGGCACATGATTTATGTGGTTATGGATTAAAATTGACCACCATTGAAAACACCTGAAAAAGTGAAACATTTTCTCCAGTCACATACAGTAGAACCTGGATAAGAAGTCCCCACATAAGAAGTTTTCCCCTGTAAGCAGTCTGATTTTTAAAGTCCCGAAATCCTATTGCTTTTAATAAGCTTCCCTCTTAATAAGTCTTCCCGCTTAAGGAGTCCCTAATCCTCTGGTCCCTTGAAAGACTTCTTAACAGGGTTCTACTGTATTTACATATGTATTGACCCAGTCTTTATGTTGTTGTCATCAAGTATCTTCTGCCCAACGCATTATCTTATCCAGAGATTGCTACCACATTTGCATTGCTGTAAAGTCACAATAAAATCACCTGATACACAGTTTGGGGTTAGCTTCATGGCACTAGAAGCTGGGGAAATGAATGGGAAACAGCTGTAGCATTCAGTGCCAAACTAGCAGTAGCAGAGAATATTTCCCTCCAGGTTGCACCAAGTATAAATTCTTCCAGTGCCATTCAGAGTTTATTCTGTATGCTATACTTTTAAAGCAGAATTTTTATTGGTGTCATTTATGTGTGAAAACAATATGAGATACAGGGGCATTTTTTAATTCCACACAGAAATGAAAGTATTTGAATAAAACAATGGTGCAGTTATGCAATTATGTGATTTTGAGGTTTAAATCGTAGGTCATGTGATATATAATTTGTTTTTCAGATCAGTATTCCTATGTCAGTAGAATTTGAAGAGCTGGCCAAATTAAGAGATAATCCTTCTGATGAACAAGCTAGTAAGTATTTGTTATGTTAATTACTTATGAAAGTGCCTGTATTTTGGTGGACATGGTGGAACAGATTGTATAATATTCTCATTGAATTTGGTATCCCTATGAAACTAGTAAGGCTCGTAAAAATGTGATTAAATGAAACCTATAGCAGAGTCCGGGTAGGCAAACATTTGTCTGACACATTTCCTATTAAGAATAGTTTGAAACAAGGAGATGCTTTATCGCCATTGCTTTTCAACTTTTTTTTTGGAATATGCCATTAGGAGGGTTCAGGCAAACCAGGGGGGCTTAAAATTGAATGGTACACATCAGCTTCTAGTTTATGCTGATGATGTTAATATATTGGGTGGAAGCGTACATGCTATAAAGAAAAACACAGAAGCTTTAGTAGTCGCTAATAAGGAGATTGGTCTAGAAGTAAATGCTGAGAAAACTAAGTACATGGTCATGTCTCGCAATCAGAATGCAGGACAAAATCACAACGTAAAGTTAGATAATAAATTATTTGAAAGGGTGGAACAGTTCAAATATTTGGGAACAACCCTAACAAATCAAAATTCCATTCCGGAAGAAATTAAGAGCAGATTGAAGTCGGGGAGCGCTTGTTATTACTCGGTGCACGATCTTCTGTCTTCCAGTTTGCTATCCAAAAATACAAAGATTAAGATATACAGAACTATAATTTTGCCTGTTGTTTTGTATGGGTGTGAGACTTGGTCTCTCACACTGAGGGAGGAACATAGGCTGAGGGTGTTCGAGAATAGGGTGCTGAGGAGGATATTTGGGCCTAAGAGGGACGGGGTAACAGGGGAGTGGAGAGGACTACATAACGAGGAACTTAATGATCTGTACTCATCACCAAATATTATTCGGGTGATCAAATCGAGAAGAATGAGGTGGGCGGGGCATGTAGCACGTATGGGTGAGGGGAGAGGTGCATACAGGGTTTTGGTGGGGAGACCTGAGGGAAGGAGACCACTTGGAAGACCCAGACATAGATGGGAGGATAATATTAAAATGGATGTTCAAGAAGTGGGATGGGGAGGCATGGACTGGATTGATATGGCTCAGGATAGGGACAGGTGGCGGGCTCTTGTGAGTGCGGTAATGAACCTTCGGGTTCCATAAAACGCGGGGAAGTTCTTGACTAGCTGACGACCTGTTAGCTTCTCAAGAAGGACTGCTCCATGGAGTTAGTTAGTTAGTTAGTTATGGTGGAACAGGTGCTCATGTTTAAGTATAGTGTGTTCAAGAGAAGTCTCATCTATCAACGCCTTCCAGATATCCCTTGAGCTATTACTGCTTCTCTCTCCATTGCACTTCCCTGTTTTCCCCTACTGTCATGTAACCATTCTCTTTACATGAATGTTGATAGTGACAGCCATGTGACAGTGTCTGCGAGCAGCACACACTTTTGGCTGGTTGACATTCCATACAGTCTGCAAATGAATACAACAGTAGGCAGAGACTGGAAAGAACTGAGCACCATCATCCCCACCAACATAGGGACCTCGTCCCCTGGTCTCAGTGTAGCCATTTATGTGGGGTGCTAGAAACATACTGCGATATGCTGGAGCAGTTGACATTAGTGTTAAATGTTCTAGATCGATGATTCTGAACCTCTTGCTTCATGCATCCCACGTGTCATTCCATTCAAAGACCCCTAAGTCCCACTGTAATAAAAAAATTTATCTTTTTCCAAGAAGTCTGTTTTTACAATTACATATTTCCAAGTATTATGTTAATCATTAATGTGAGTTCTTATTTTTGAGACCTCACATCTCACCCAAGTGACCATCGACTCCCACCAGTAGAGAAGCACAGTTCTAGATTGTTGTTTTTTGTGCTGAAAACTGTTTAATGGGATTGTGGAAATGACTTCAGAGAGTCAAGTACTGGGATACTATGTACAGTTGCGTCTGCTGCCATGCTGTAATTGCAGGATAATTGTAATTTGCCTGCCTCTTTTGAGTGGAATTAATGCAAACTTTTGGAAACAGTTTTCACACCACAGAGTATACCTTCTTCCTGCTTGTATCTTCTCTGCTGTTGTGTATCACTGTCATTTTCACTAGCCTTGTTTATTTTCTCGATGTAAAAGTGTGCACAACACTTTCAGCCTTTTGAGCAGTTGCTACTCATTTTTTGCTTGCATTTTGGAGAACAGGACTTTTACACCTTTTGTTAAACTCTTGTCTTCTACAGATTTAGACTTTTTTACAATTTTAATGAAACTATATATGTTTTACTACCTTTTAGGAAAATTGCCGGTGTCATTGAATTATTAGGGATTACTGGCTGCTATTAAGATACAGAAATAAAGCTTGCTTTTCTTTGCATTCGTCTGTTCTTTTTTGAGTTGTGTGTAACTCTTTAAATATATTTAAAATCTGGAAGTTTTCTGCAGCAGTACCCTGTGTCATATTTATTGTACTGTTAAAAAAAGTCACATCAGGTCTCCCATTCATTTTGCACTCATATCAGTCCAGTACACCAAAAGAGCCACTCCAGCCATCTCCGAGATCACTTACAATGACAAAAATAAGATACGTGTAAATTAGTGGTAGAATATATCATACAACAGAGAAGCAGAAAAGAGCTTCCATAACGTATCATCTATGATGCAGGAATGTTTAATTGTATGGCGTGTAATCAAACAGTGAAATTTGGTTCAAACCAAATGAGCTGTTCTAAAATTATGTTTTCTTATTGGTTTAAGATTGTCATTTATGTAGGTTATGTAACATTCATCAAAATTATGATCAAGCACATGGATGAACCATACTTCATATACCATATTATTCTTTATTTGTGTTTTAAGTACATCAGTATTAAATCACTTCCAGTATGATCGCTCATATTTGTTCAGTCCAAGAGATTGGTTACTCTTATTTATATGTTATAGATATGGTGGAATTTACTGATGAGGAAGGTTATGGCAAGTACCTGGACCTTCACGAGTGTTATGAGAAGTATGTGAATCTGAAGGGTATAGAGGTATGTGAATGTTTGTCATATAACCCATAAATAAATGTCATGTAAGCTTGGAGTTATGTGTATGAAAGTTTTTGAGATAAAATTATATGAAATACAGTTCAAGGAAAGAAGGAATCCCTGACAATAAAGACACATTATTCTGAGAAGGCAAACCAGGCAATTTGTTTAAATTGTGATCCTTAAGAAAATACAGCTCAATAACTGTTTTTCTAGCAGTATTCAGATTGCATAAAGTTGCTTCAGAAGTATCTTCATCTTTTGTAAGGACTGCAATGTTGTTTGGGTCAGATATTGTATACTGTTACTACAGGAGTCTCCTTTATGAGATTTGAGATGCTGATGACAATGAGAGATGCGATTATACAGAGGTGAACGAATCCAGGGTGCCAGGTCACTGTAGTGACTACATTTTATGTGGTGGCATCTAATATTTATAAGTCCTAAGTATGGAATTTGCTTTTTGTCACCCTTCTGGCACCTAAAATTTTGAGGTGATTCCTAGATTTTTGGAAAATTTATTCACCCCTGGGTTTTTTTTGGGGGGGGGTTGGCGGTGGTGTTATTGCACAATGTAGGTGGATGCCAAAGTTTCAGAGGAACCTGCTGTCTCAATCACAGTCACATTGATCCTGAATATGGGCAGCAAGTTGCTCAGAAATGTTGGTGCCCTACAAGACTACAAGGTGTCACAACTAGATGACCACAGCCTAATGAGTCTGTCTCACTTCAAATCTATGTGTAAAACTTCAGTTATATATTTTGTGAGTAATTATGACAAAGAAATATAACTACATGTTAAATGGGCCCAAGTAGAGTTGAAATTTTTTTCTGGTTCTAACATGTGCAATGTGTGATTTGCAGAAGGTGGACTACATCACATATCTGACAACATTTGATCACTTGTTTGATATACCAAAAGATCGCAAAAACTCTGAGTACCGCAAGTATCTCGATGTTCTATTGGACTACCTGCACATGTACTTGACACGAGTCCGCCCACTGTTGGACCTGAATTCCGAACTGGAGAATGTGCAGCGACAGTTTCATGTCCAATGGGAAAATGGCACCTTCCCTGGCTGGCCTGTAAGATATTTCCTTATAATAACCTTAATCACACAAGGTGTTTCTTGATAAGTTTAAAGGTTTCTCCGCTGGCCAGGAAATTTCCTGCTTTTCTGGAATTTCAAGGTTCATTTCTTTGTTCACAGAGGTTTATATATAGGACCCCATCCTGAACCATTTCAGTCTGGTTATACCTTTCTCACACTTTTTCTCTTAGACCTGTTTCACTGTCACCCTGTCTACATTTATCTGTCCTCAAGTAACATCTTATTGTTTTTACAACCACAATTTTATTTGTGTATCTTTGTTTCCTCATGCACACTTCGTATATTGTCAGTTTCTTTCTCCTTGTAATCATCCTAAAATTATGAGGTTAAGAGTGCAAATAGTACAGCTCGTAATGTAATTGGTTGAAATTTGCCTGTGCATGTAGAATCTAACTACAATAAAGTTGAAGGAACCAGAATTAGTAATCACTATGCCAAAATTGATTCTTTCATGAAAGATACAATCCTTGAAGACAAATTGCAGAATCACAGTGCTGAATAAAATGTAAAATGATTTATTCTTCATACATAACTCTTACCACAGTAGGTCATTCAACCTAGTTCAACCTGGCTTATGGTCTCCTCAATAATCAGCTAACCTTTTAAAGTAAGTTAAATCATGCCACATGTTAGGAAGAAAGCAGTAGTAAATATGCTTTAAAATGAATATGTTGCTGCAAGGACACATAATTGTTGAAATAAACACTGTTTTGCAGAAAGAAACGGGTAGTGCACTGACACATGTTGGTGCACATCTGGACCTTTCGGCCTTTTCTTCATGGGAGGAGTTGGCTTCACTTGGACTTGATCGTCTCAAGTCTGCTCTCATGGCTCTTGGACTTAAATGTGGAGGGTAAGTTCACTGCATTCTGCTTCTTTTAGATATGGCTTATGCTGTGTGTTGAGGAAGTACTTTATACATATCTCAATGGTAACCAGCTGTTCTTCCTGATATGTGGTTTCTTTGTTCTGATGTGAGGGTTGAAGCTGAATGGTTTCCACCTTCACACCGGACTAACGTCAGGGCAGAGGCACAAGAATTGTCAGGCTTATTGTATTGTAGTAAGTTGATCCATTTAGCATCACCAAAATGGCATCAAAGTGCTACCCAATGCCTCATGCACAGAGAGGTCTGTGTAAGGTAAAGTTGTCCCTGTGCATGTCATGAAGGCTTATGAGGAGAGCAGACATATGGCTCCACTCATCCTTAATATTGTCACTGTGTGAATTTGAGTGGTCCACTTCATCTCCCAGCTGCTTTACCCCTGTGGGAAGGGCCCCAGGTACCCATCAAACAGGAGACTGGGTGGGTTGCAGAAGCAGTCTGGTTGTTTTGGAGAATAGAAAAAATCTCTCTGCCCAGCCAGGAACAGAACCACCATTCTTTGGTCATCCAGGGTAGTGCTGTGTGGCAATGTGAATGAAACCAACTTACTCTTCACCAGTACGTGAACTGGACGCACTCCCAGTTGCTGTTGTCTGGCAAACTTATCATGAAAACAGAAGATGTAAATGTGTTTTACAGCTGAATAGTATACTTAATCTGGCTAACTGACCCTCTTTCTAAACAAAATACAGTTTCTGTGAAACCTGTACTTTACAGCCTCCTAACTGTCCCTTGTGTCACCACAGAAGCTATTTTGTATCCTGGAAAATGTTAAAAGAGTCATCTCTAGTATTGTCAGACATCAGCCTCTGCTCCTTAACTAGAATGTTCATCACAGTGTGAACTAATATAGTTTCAAGGTGTTACGACCATTTTGTGGTATGTTTTAGAACTCTGGAGGAGCGGGCCCAGCGGTTGTTTGGCACAAAGGGCAAGAAGTCATTAGATCCGTCACTGTTTGCAAAGAACAAGCCAGGGAAAGTGGGACGTGGCAAGGAGAGTGAACGTCAACGTGAGATTTCTTCTCTTGAGGCTCAAGTGTACAGGTGGGTTGTACACTAGTATTGGCTGTATTCTGACACTGCGCATGGCAATGTGCTGAGTTTTTAGCATTGTAGCAGGGTTTAGAATCAGTGTAGTCATTAGATATGATACTCATGCTTACAAATCATGAACTAGAATTTTTATCTCCAAGAATGATAATACTTCTGATTTAAATTAATACAGATATGTTATTGTTTCCAGTGTGAGGGAATATGAACACAGATGTTTCAAGCAAAAGCTTTTGTTGAAAATTACTTGCAGTGTGGGACCACATTTCTTGTTTTTAATACTGTAAAAGGCCATTACAAGAAACATTTGGGTGACACTGTGGGAAAGGACATACATGTATTGTGGATTTTGGGGTGGGGGGACATGTATCATATTGGAAAATGTCTATGGAAGAGAGGTGAAAATGGATAAATGCTATTAGAAAGGAGCATATGAAAACAGGTTGTGAAAATGTGACTTAGTTTGAAGTGGCTGAGGATAGTTTCCTGTGGTAGGAATGTTTCAAGTTTGTTGAACCTTGCAGTTCTAATATCATATTTAGGGCTTTTTCTTTAAAAGATGTAGGGTTGTCATGTACACACACACAAATGTGTGAAAGCAAACAGTTTAGTTGTTTCTGTGAAGATGAAGACGGGCAACTGTGATGTGTACTCATACAATACCTGTGTTATTTCTGTTGTTAAGTGTTAGATTTTTGTAACAACTACCACCATACTTGTGTACAGTTTATCCTGATGTGTACTTCTATAGGTGTTAGATTACAATTTGTGGTTCTGCTTTTGGAGTACATTTAATAATGTCACATTATCTTGCAGTCTGCTTAGTTATATTGGACCATAGAAAGTAGCATCATGGAGTAATCCCTGTCACATCTCTTTTGAGCTGTTACGCTTCCCTTCCTGTGTAAGTCTGTATATTCCCACCCAGTCATGTAGCCATTATATTCACAGGAATGTTGGTGGCGATAAACCATGTGATAACTGTCAGTAGAGGCAAACTCTGTGGGGTGGTTTTAATATGTAATTTAGTTTGAAGACAACAGTGATAGTATGTAATGATTGGAACTAGTACTAATACTGAGTGTGTGTATTTAAAATACTTGTGATACAAGTAAAACTCTGCTTAGAGTTCCTTTGCAGAGCAGTGGATTTGTATGTTGACCTGAGAAAAAAATGTTAAATATGGGAAAACCCCTCAATTGAGGAATGTGAAATATTTCCATGTAGCAGTGCTTGTGAAATGGAAGTTAAATAAATTGCATGGAAGCAAAAGGGTGTCACACTGCATGGGTTCTGTAATTCTTGCAAACATTATTTGATGCCGCTTTAGAATTAATGATTGTCAGCATGCTGAAGTTACAAATAATTGTGGGGATCCCAGGAAATACAGAACTTCAGATCTAAGTGTGTCATTCGAGGAAGACAAACTACTAATTGCTAGTTGCAAAAGCTAATACAAAATGAAAAAACTGAAAACTTGTCAAGGAGAATTATAGCTGTGAATTCTGTTTTAATAAGTAATCACATTTGTTTTCTTCCAAAATTAACCACATGGAAAGGGGGTCATCTTTGGGTCATGTAAATCTGGTACTGTGGAGAATATGTATCGTTAGTACAGTACAACATAACAATGCTTAAATTAAAACAGGTTCACAGAGCTGTTGTCGGAACAGAGGAATGCTACAAAGGAAAATGTTCAGAGAAAGCAGGCTCGTACCGAAGGCGAGCGTGATGACTCCGATGCTGAAGCCAGTGCCAGTGAATCGGACGATGAAGATGACAGTGATGTCCCATACAATCCAAAGAACTTGCCTTTGGGATGGGATGGCAAGGTTTGTACTAACTGTATTAACAGGCTGTTGGTGTTGTAGCTAAACTACAGTACTTACTAATTTAATGAGCTAAAAATGGCTGTGCCATAGCTCAGGTAGCTAGATGTTAGCTTCTCACTGCATAGGACCAGGTTCAGTCCTTATGAGATTAGTGGTACAAAAAAGTGGTATTATTCATGTGCACCAAGTTTGTCTCTTTAGATGGGGTGGATAGAGGTGACAGGGCATGATATTGCCTGGCCCAAAAGTAGCCTGCGTTACCACACTGCTGTCTTTGTACATCCATGTTGAGATATTTCTTGTTATGATTGATCAAGGGGGACAGTTTAAAATACATGGAGGTAATGAACATAATGAAAAAATGTTTTCCTAGTAGTTTTGAGTTTGAATTATTTTAGTATTGTATTCAGGTGTACATTTCCTAAAACCAAGTGTTTTGAATTGTAGTGTAACAATTTAACATACCAGAAAGCACAGCAGTAAGCAGGCACAAAGCTGCTATGTGAAATTATTGTTATGTTTTATTGCACAGTATATCTGAGCATGCACATTGTGTATCTTCCCCCACTTCAAGTGAAGGTGTAGGATCATTCTTCATGTTTGTATAAAATACTGGGTTAGGGCTTTCTCCACTTACTTATGTTTTCCCTTGTCAATCCCTCATTTATTCAATTCTCAGCATTCATCTGTTACTGCCAGCATTGCTGTAGACAGACCAGCTAGCACGGTAGCACAGTTTCAGGCCATAGGTGGGGTTTACCTTAGATCCACAGCTGGTTGGAATAGAGTGAAGAGGTTTAGAGCTTTTATTTAAAGATTTAATATGATTAGAGTTGTCTGGCAGTGTGAAGATTGCATTACTGGGCATGAAATTGTGAAATGAATAAGAATTAATTTCACCCCTTCATTGGGCCGGGATAGCTCAGTCGGTATAGTGACTCGCTACGAGCTGGATGGTCCGGGGATCGAATCCCGGTGGGGGTGAGATTTTCAACACCCGTCCAGACTGGCCCTGGGGCCTACACAGCCTCCTGTACAATGGGTACCGGGTAATTGACCACCCACCCCCATCTAGCGCCAAGGTTAAAGAAAGAGTACAGCTGTACCTCTACTCCCCCTCTGGGCCTTCATGGCCTGTTCTAGGGTGTCATGGCCTGTTCTAGGGTGAACTTTACCTTTACCCCTTCAGTCCCTGTAAAGAACTGAAAAATTAAACACTCTTTTCATGCAGCCAGCGAAGTGCATTTACTTGTTCTTGTTAAGTGCATTCACATAGTAGTTGCAAAAATTATTATTGGCCTTATCATGTCTGTCCATTTGTTGGCATGCAACAGCAGAACTCCCACCAGACACATTTTGTTGAAATCTTGTATTTGGGACTTTGACTAAAATTTGTTGAAACATCCCAGTTTTGGTTAAAATTTGGCAATGTAACAGACTCTGTTCTCTCTGAAGTACAAGCTGGAGCCAGAGAAACAGTCGGCAATATAAACGTAATTGAGCATGATTGACTCTGTGAATCTGTTGGCAAGGTGCAGAGAAAACGTACAGGGACGTTAAGACCGAACACGCCAGAAATTGTGTGCCCCGCGGACTGGACATTTCCTACCTTGTTTGTTCTAATTTTACCCGTACCATATGAATTATTTATGTGGAACTGAATTATGGGTCTGTTTTGCTTGTTTCAGCCAATTCCTTACTGGCTGTATAAACTGCATGGACTGAACATCAGCTACAACTGTGAGATCTGTGGCAACTTCACATATAAGGGTCCCAAGGCTTTCCAGAGGCACTTTGCTGTGCGTCCATTCTTTGTTTTAATGTCTTATTTTAGTCTGGTTGTGTATGCCTATGTACTATGGTTTGTAATCATACTGTTCAGATGTTATGGAAGAACTTCTTAAATTCACATTATCATATGATGCTGAAGATTAAGGACAGAGAGAGCATTGCCTTTACAGAGGAATATTTTCCATTTTGACTTTTGACTTATTAACCTTGGTAGAAACCTCAGTTAATGTTCCTTGAAGTCTTCTCAATTTAAGGTTTAATGTTCAAATCCACTGGTTTCCAGAAAAATCAGTACCACAAAAAAAGTGACAGAATAGCAGGCATTAATGTATTCCAAATTCATACTGTGTGCTGGTGTTCATTCTCAGGAATGGCGTCATGCCCATGGAATGAGATGTCTGGGGATCCCAAACACAGCTCACTTTGCCAATGTTACGCAGATAGAAGATGCCCTTGCATGTAAGTGTTATTATTTAGCTTTCATTATTATCCTCTATTTTCCAGTCTTCTGAGATACTTCTGTAAAAAAAATTTTGGTTTATATTACGATACAAAATGTGCCATTTAACGTCATGGTGGCTATAAATGATAGTGATTTAAGAAGGATATTTTGGTTTCTGTGTCACATTTGAGGTTGTTACAGTGACAGATATGAAAATTGTGTTTTGTTGGATGTGATGTATAGTTTGGTATGGACATATTACATTGAAGAAACAACTTCATGTATTACATTGAAGTAACCACTTCATGTCATCGTAAGATGACAACATCGACGACAATGAATGAGGTTTATCTGAATGAGAGTGTGCCTTACCTGCTGCATACCAGACGCACATCAATAACACATTGCCTGTTCTTACAGTATGGGAGAAGCTGAAGAATCAGAAACATGGAGAACGCTGGCAACCCGAGCAGGAGGAGGAATATGAAGATTCACAAGGAAATGTGGTTAACCGCAAGACTTTTGAAGATCTGAAGAGGCAGGGGCTGCTGTGATTTCTTCTTGCTGCATGATGTATAAACTACCAGTAATTTGTATGGGTGGATGTGGAGTCTTTATTAATAGGTGTAAAGTGATCGTGATTTATTTCATATTTTATTTTATAGGTAAGCTTGCCTGTCTGCCTGATTACCACACAGTGGAGCATATTTAGGGAGTTGAGATATGCTCCATTGAAGTCTAGACCTTATCACTTGACTGAGACTCAATTCCAGGTTGTTTTTAATTTGTATTTAATGTTGAGAAAAGTACACTTATGAATAGCATCTTCCTTACAAGAGTGGTTAGAAACGTACATTTATGAATAGCACTTTCATCACAAGAGTGGTCATTCCCAGGTGTTTCTGCAGGACCGAGGGCATCCTAAAGCATCTCACACTCGGCATCCACACTTTCTGCTGGAATGCCTCTTGTAGTGTTTCCATCATGTGAAAAATGACAGTTAAAATAAGATTTAGGGGTGGGAAACTATATGTCCATGGACTAAGTTGTCAGCCTATCAACAGTATAAGATGTGAATTGCAAACATACAATTTCTTCATGTTTCATTTAATGTAGTGCATTGTTATTTTAGTCACAGACATGCAAGAAAGATAACACACACAGACATATACAGTACATGCACGTGAATATGCTGTCTCTCTCACACACACAACACAAATATGAAGTGTCTGTCTGTCTACAGTGGAAAATGTTAATGTAACATACTGCATGGAAGCACACAGTGCTTACGCCATTATCCATAACTGTGCATGACAGTTATGAGTGTAAAGTAGAGTCATGTTTGAATATAGTCTTCTCGGGTGATCAGCCACGTTAACTGGTTTAAACACGTTTCGGGGACTAGCTCCGTCCCCATCCTCAGGCAAAACAGATGAGCAGTGTGTTAAATCTGTTTTGCCTGAGGATGGGGACGGAGCCAGTCCCCGAAACGTTGTGTTTAAAGCAGTTAACACGGCTGATCGCCCGAGAAGACTATATTGAATCATGTCACCGCGAAAGTTTTAAAGCGTATATAGAGTCATGTTGTCAAATAATTAATGCTGCATTATGAAATGTGCAAATTTTCAACTTTAAGTGAAGAATACAAATTACTTGTGACATTTTAGACACAAGTTTTCATGTTTTCGTAGCGGTGATTGTTCATATTGTGGTCTGTGGGATTCATATCCTGTAATCTTGTACATGTATATGGATGTTTCAAAGTAGTCATGTTATATAGGCTGGTTGTAAGGAAGCTGGCCAGTCAGATCCTTGGAAGGGGGAGGGGAGACAGTGTGTGGTCTGTGTCAATATGAAAAATGAACAGGAGATGTGAAAAATCAAGGAACAAAAGCAGCCCTTTTAAGACCCCGAATATCTTTACACATAATGACATGGAAAGTTTGAAAATAAAAGAGGCAGAAGTTCCTCCAAAACCCTGCTACCTCTCTATGAAACTACACAGTGTTACATCCCTTCCATCCTATGGCACTACAGCCCGTAGTGGAGCCTTGGCCTCCCAGTGTTACATCCCTGCAGACATAATTTTCATGGACTACAGTTTGAACACAAAGTGCTCAGGAAAATATTTGTGCCTGTGGAGGATGAAGCAATCAATCATATGATAAGAGTATCTGTGTTTTATATTGGTCACCCAGTATTCTTAAAATAATGACATCTGAAACTCTGATGGGCTGAGCATGTAGTTAAGATGGGTTAGACAAGGAATATGTACTGAATTAGGGTGGAGAGATGTACTGAAAAACCCCACATTAAAACAGGCTAGTGAGTTGTGAGGATGGGATATGGATGCAGCTAACTGATAATTGTGTCAAGTGGCACACTTTGTCATTAGAGGTGCTGAACTACTACTGCATTCTGTTACCAAAGTGTTTGGTATGCATGCTTGTTAGACTGGACATGAAATAATACAGTAGAAACTATATGAAATAAACTGTGATGGTGTGAACATACAGAAAACAAGAAGAATATAGGTAGATAAGATATAAAAGAGGAACATGCATGTAGCATTGGGGATATGACACATACAAAGTGTTGCTCAGAGAAGCTGAAGGAAAGGGATTGGTAGGTAGACTTGGGTTCAAGTGGAAGATAAAATTACATACAATTTTAAGGGGTCTTAAATAGTGTGTGTTGGATTCAAAGTGTGTCAGGAATAAAGATCCAGGTGCAGACTGTTGTGAAGAGGGCAAATAATCTGTAGGTTCCATAAAAGGGTGAAGGTTTCTTTGTTGGCTGAGCTACTACCAGCTTCTCAAGAAGGAGGCTGTCACATGTAGTTAAATTGTTACTTAAGTTTCTGAGAGAACCCCAACTAATGAATTCCATGCAGCAGATTCCTTCTTGAGAAATTGATGGTGTGTTAATTAGATTGTATGCAGCAGACTGGTTAACAAACACCATGGAGTCTTTGACAGGCTCATAGTCACTCACTTAGTAAATAAATTCACCACTTTTTTAGATAAGAAGGTAAAAATTCTGAATGAAATGGTAATAGTATAAAAATAAGATATGGCGAAGTTGTTCCTGTGTGTAATTTTAAACACTATGCCATTAAGGCACATGGGGCATTGCAAGAGTTCCACCAGTACCCACTGAGAGGAGGCTGGGAAGACCAAACAGTCAGTCTTCACCCTACTACTGGTACTGAATAAATTGTTTTCCAGTATTGTGGCTGGTAGGCTGGGGGAGTGGCTTGTAAATAGTGGTGTGTTATGCAGATTCCAGGCAGGGTTTGTAAGGAATAAAAGGACAACTGACAACATGTTCATAATCAAAACAACACTAGACAAGTACCTAAGGGCCAAGAGGGGATGCATTTATTGGTGTTTTGTTGACCTGAAAAGGCCTTTGACTCAGTGAACAGAGAGGCATTGTGGTTTAAAATGCACAAGAAAGTCCTAAGCCAGGGCATAGAAGGATGCATAAAAAGAATGTATGAGGCCCCTAAATTTTGTGTAAAATGGAAAAGAGATGAAGTGACCGAGCCAATACCTCAAGAAACTGGAGTCAGGCAAGGCTGCAGTCTGAGCCCATATTTGTTTAACATCTTTATAGACATCATAGATTGCGTTAAAGAAGGAAACAGACACTCACGAGTAGTGGGTGAGCTAACAGTACCATGTCTTTTGTTCACAGACGATATAGCAGTGGGGCCTAAAATGTAACCTAAAACATACAAAGATGATGGTTTTCAAGAAAGGGGGAAAGCTCAAAAACAATGAATGTTAGCACATGGAAGGGCAGAAGCTAGAAGTCTTAAGTGAAATCACATATTTGGGAGTAAAACTAGAAAGCACGGGGGGCTGGAGAAGGCAGAAAGTGAGGATCAAAACTATTCGGAATCAGTCCTTGCCAGCCATTGATAAGTACCTAACAAGAATGCGTAACATGAGGGTACACATGCTAGAGCAGATCAATGAGATAATATGTGATATATGGGGCTGAAATCTGGGGAATAGAGGGGGGGGGGGGGTGTTGGGGAAATAGTGGATGGGATACAGGGGAACTTATGCAAGAAAGTGCTAAGAATCCCTAGAAATGTGGTCAAAGAGGCAGCCAAGAGTGAGCTTGGATTAGACAGCAGGAGAGGAAAAATTCCTGAGTGCTGCAACAAAATATTGGGTTAGGGTCATGCAGAGTGCGGACGAGGAACCGGTGAGACAGTGTTACAAATGGCAAGTTGGACAGCCAAGGGTAGGTTGCTGGGCAAGGAGACTAAGGGAAGAACTAGATACTATCAGACTTGGATACATATGGCAAAATGCGAGAGAGAAATATGAGCCACATGTCACATCATCAAGCTCAGATGTGCGGGCATGCAAAGATAGAGGTGGCTAGCCGAAATGAGAGAGAAGGGAATGTTATCAATGTATGGAGATTTGAAACACTCCTGGGGAAGACAGGCGTACGCATCTAGCTGCACTATGAAAAAAAGAAGTGGCATAGCATTGTTCCAGCTGGGAATCTGGAAACTAAAAGGAACAAAGGGTGGTATGGAGAGGGGCAGATGCCTTCTATGTGTGGGGGATGAGAGCGAATCCCATCTATTGTTGAAATGTCCAGAGACACAAGAGGTGGAAAGAGGAGCTCCTGAAGAGCCAATGGCCACATATCATTGAAGAAATATCAAACAGGAAGATACTGTCAAAGATGCCACAGACAGAGAAAATTAGGTGCCCTGGCATAAAATATTAAATGCAAGTGGGAAAACCAGAACTGAGGTTGGGGGGAGGGAAAGACTGAGACCGTATGTAGGATTGAAAGCCTGTAAACATGAGTAAGACAAGAACCTCTCAAATCATAATAAACAGCATAGATAATCTGTAGTCATTAGCAATACAGTGGATGTGCACTGGCAAAAACTTTGTGTTACCAGGCACATCCAAAGGAAGGTACAGGAAACACAACTAATAAAATATTTCCTACTAGAATGACTCAACAATTTTTTGTAATATCGAATGTCATAAAAATCTGTTGTGAGAGTCTCAAATTCTTACATGTTTACAGAGTCAGACAGACATGTTGAAACTAATAGGCACTCAGCAGAGATGGAATGTGCCTAAAAACTTTGTAAAAACACAGTGAATCAGTTCTTCTCTCAACAGTGGATTTTCATAAATATATAAATGAAATATGTACATAAATTAAAATAATAATGAAAATAGTAATACTAATAAAGTGAGATTTCAGGCTTCTGCTGTGGTGTAGTTGAGGTCTACACTCTTCTGGGATGTTATGCAGCATGTGATGGTAGTTGATTACTGACATTTTCAGACAGCCTATTGATCCCATCTTCAAGGGTCAAGCATTCCAAGAAGAATGCCAGGCAACAGGTGATTCCATATTATTCTGGGGAATGGTGTGGGTGGTGACTGGTTCTTGGGGAGGTAAAGAAGCCAGTCAGGTTGCTGGAGCATGAAGTTTCTACCAGGGGTAGAGAAAAGAGTAGCAGGACATGGAGACACTAGAGTAAGCATGGAAAAATGAAGAAATGAGAAGGGGACTGGGGACACCACAGTAAGGTGGGGAAGTGAAGAAAGGACGTGTAGTGAACTATTTGATCTTAGCAGATGGGACTGTTAGGCTGTCCCAAAATTTCAGTAAACTTCCTTTTAATTTTTGATGTAGGGAAGAAAATGAATTTCCAGCAGAACTGTGCAACCACCCATATAGCCAATAATTCACAAGCTCCCTCATGAATATTTTTGAGGACCAAAATAATTATTCTGTCATCCTTCATGACCTCCTCATTCATGTGAACTGATGCTGCATCACCCTATCTGTGGGTATTTTTCAAAGAGAATATTAATGACAACAGATACAGAAATAATCTGATGTGCAGTATTGGTAATTTCTAGAGAAGAAGAGGCACTCACTTCTCTGGGATGTTAAGTGGTGTAGGTTGAAGACAAGTCTGACAGGGTGAGCCCAAACATCGATACATTGTTACCAACCTATGCCACACAACAACCCAGGAGTGCAAAGGCCTCAACTACACTGCAGCGGAAGAGTGAAATTTTGCATGTGGCAGAGAAGAACTTCAGACGCTTTTAATGTGATCAGGTGCTAAGCACCATTCAGAGGTCCAGGAGTTCATTTCCAATGCCTGCTTTAACATATGTAGTATGCTGCAACAGCTAGAACTGCTCCTGTATGAAAATCAGTATTACATGAATTAAAGCAGAAAGAATGGGGATAAATTAAAGAGCAGTACTGTTGCTAAAAAGGGCAGGTGTGTTAACATTATTCCTACCAAGAAAAGTAGTTGAACATAAAGTATTTAATGTACTTAATTCTATAGCTTCTGTTTCATATATTTACTTTGTACATATACATGTGTGTGTGTGTGTGTGTATATGTAGATGATAGCACATTGCCTCAAAAGGTTAGGATCCTATTATGTATTGACACTGTCAAATCTAAGAATAACACAGTTGGGTACAGCGCTGCAAAACTCTCAAAATTTCGTCGTAGTGCTTATTCTATGTACCGCCGGGTTTAACACTCAAATGCTACATTCTTCCCACACAGTGTATTTATGTGTTTTGTGTGGCTTTCAGAACAAACAGGGGTTTTTTTTGCCTGCATAGCATGTACTGGTTATCATAACCAAGATGAATATGTTTACTTGGCTGCATGAACTGAATCTTTAAACGTAATTTTTGTTACTATTAGTTATCAAAGAATAATATTTATAATTCCTGTTCCATCGCTTACTGTTTGGACTCATCCGTCCCCACATGGGGAGGTAATCTATGCTCACCTGGTACTTCCGGTCTCCAATAGTAAGCGCCACTTACCAATGGTAGATACTAATTGCTGTATGCTAATACTCCTTGAAAAGGAGGTTACTTAACATAACCGTGACTCTGAATGTTGGTAGGATCGATAGGATCCATGGGATTGATGTTGCGGTAGGTCATGTATGGGTAGTAATCTGTAATGTGTGTTTCATCAAGGGCGGTTGGGTTGTGAGAACGTGAAAGTGGTGGAATTCAAGTTTGCGTTTTATTTCTTACCTTTTATAGTCTATCCATCCCATGTAAAGAGTTATTATAGTGGGAAATGCCTCAAATGGTAACAGTACATTCACATGCATGTCATATATTTTAATAGAGGTGAATATGAGTTATGGATTACATGTTAAGGATTAGGTATGTGATAACACGGAAGTTGCACGATAACTGTGTTTAGTTGGTTGGTAAAGAAGTGTAATAATCTTGGAGTCATTGTCACGAAGCAAAACGATGCTTCCTGCTTCCCATTGTCCTTCTGATTTTTTTGCGCGTAGTAAAACTTTATCATAAGGAAAATCCTTCTATGCCAGAGGTTTCCAAAGTGTTGTCCATGAGTTTAATTTAGGTGGTTCGACGAGTGAACACGTCCGTCGCTGTAATGCATTCATGTTCACTCTGAATGTGTTTTTACTTCTCTTTATTTCTTGTAAAGGTAAATTAAAGTCCCTTTGCATGCCGTGAAGCACTTATACTATTGGAGATTCGTTCCAATGTTAGAACTTGGAACAAATCTCCAGTGATTTACCAATTATTGTACATGCTACGAAAACCTGTAACAACGAAAGAGATTGGTATTGGTACAGTATATTGTAATAGAGTGGTGGAATTTTCTCCACGCATAGCGTTTTATTGATTTAACCATAACATTTTTAACAGTTTCTTCGAATTTTATAGCTTTCTATTAATTCCTCAATATGTTTTGAAAAATAAGAATTGTGAACCTGAAGATAATCTAGACGGTCGGAAAATGTTGTTCTGTAGATAAATGAACGTAGTGGTGTTCGGAAAAATTTATCTTGATTCAGGACATTTTACTGTAACATGTAGACGGTAGTAAAGTCAAGGTTTCGAACTATACCACCTTGTATGAGATTTAAGGTTTTCACCGTGATAAAGATTGTCGTCTGGGTTGTGAAAGTAATTGGTTGCATGTTGGTGGAATCTGCTGCCTCTCTCACAGGTCAAGTGAAGATGGAGGCAGCAGGTTCCTACGAAACGGTAAGCACCTAACAATAAGTACGTTTTTATGACTGTGTCCTGCAACGAAGTAAGAAAAAATTATATATCGAGGTCTATGAGAATTTCGGAGGTTTGTCATCAATGAGGAAGTTATGTTTCAATTCAAATCGTGCACTTTACCCGCCGCAGATGGCAGTGAAATCAGTTGTAACCAATAGGAAAATCGTTGAGGCAGCCATTTTAAAAAGTGAGTGATGTGCACGTGTAAGATAGAAATATTTGAGGCTTTTATTTGAAAAAAAGAAATAACAGTTGTGAATCCCATGCCGTTGAGAGTTCCACTTATTGAGTTTAAAATGTGAGGAAGTAAGATTTGAAGGTAATAGAAACAGCAGTGTTCTGTGGGCAAGGACGGAGGTTTCAACAGGGTTTTGCAAGAACATGTAAAAGTACGTGTATGAAGTTGATGTAAGTCGGAAATCTTTGAAGTGTAGAAGACAGCACTGATTGGTCATGACCGCTGTATAATTAATTAATGTACCTTTAGCAAAACAAGTGTACAACGATTTCCATCAAAACCTATACGATAAACAGCCATGCAGTTTCGTTGTGCGTATTTGGGCAATAGCCTTTGAAAAGTAGCGTGTTAGGTTTCGTTGGTAGGTAGTTTCCAGCACGCATTGCCACGGTAAATTTAAAGCAGATGGAGTAAACATTTGGTAAGTCGTGGTGGAGGTTTTTGACCCCTGCTCGTCGTAAGGTTCTCGAAT
This sequence comes from Reticulitermes speratus, assembly GCA_021186555.1. Classification (NCBI taxonomy): domain Eukaryota; kingdom Metazoa; phylum Arthropoda; class Insecta; order Blattodea; family Rhinotermitidae; genus Reticulitermes; species Reticulitermes speratus. Next base: position 10,255,048 of record JAJKFL010000012.1, read on the forward strand.
CTGATGTTTGTAATGGCGTTGCCCTAAAAGAAAAGTCGACTACTGTAATTTAATTAAATTTAATTTTAAGAAAAATGTTGAAGTCACAGGTATCCACTCAGGCCATCACAAACAATTCTGTGCTTGTAAAGGGCTCAAAAGAACTGAATTTACAAAAGAACATCTTAATCTAATTTCCACCCTTACATGTTGCATTTTCCATTGATGTCAAGCTCCCTGAATACTTTTCCCTCAGTTACTGGTATTGATTGTGAAATGTGTGCCTCAAAAGTTGCTTGTTTGTAATCTGCCCTGTTTTGAATGTATGAGTGGTACAGAAATAGCAGAAGATGCAACACATACTGAAGGAAATTGAACATAACATACAGGCATTCTGCTTTAATGAATTTAATATTCAGTGGATGAAGAGCCATATGTATCTTAAGGGGACACCCATCTGTTCTCATTGTATCCACTGTTGGTGTACAAAGAAAATCACTTGGGGGGTTAGGGTGGGAGCTGATGAGGTGTAGGACACACTGATCTAATGTTCATTGTCCGTAAATGATGTTCAGAGAATTGTATTCAGTCGTCTTCCTTTGCCTGAGATGTTTACATTTTTAAAATTCTTTAGCTTTAACTAATTATCAACGTGATTTTGATACATTTTAAGATCAGATGCAATGATTGTATGGGTAGCACTCCTGCTGTGTATTCTTGAGGTACCTGGTTAAAGCTGTGATCTGGAAATTTACTTAGTGGACTGAGATTTGTCAGTGGTTTCCTGAGTCCTGCAGGCTGATGCCATGATTTTACCAAGTACTTTTATAATTAATGCTAACTACTCTTGGCAGTTACAAGCCATGGAGATTGAACATATCATTTAGATAACATCATGTCATTCCATAGTGTCTCCATATGGTTTGTCTTATACCTAGTGTATAGAGATAATAACCGACACTTTTACTAAGTTATGGATTTCGTAGACAGTAAATTTCAGAGCATGTTGCGAAACCACTATATGCATGAGTGAAGGCATTGCACTTACAAGTTATGAAGGATGTCATGAAATTTGGAACAGAAATGGCACATTGAGCCACCCTGCCCCTGTGTATCATGCACAGAATAAGAGACAGACCTAAAAGTTAAACATGGTACATTAAATGAAGTGAAATGTACCATTTAAAATTTATACACATGTGCATAAGTAACATCACTGTTAAGATACTTAGGCGTGCATTTACATATTTTAGTGGTGATTGTGATACATTTAATTAGTCTTAGTGTTGTGCAACATGAAATTGCAAGGATTGGCGAAGTCTTCAATAGCTTGTACTGCATGGTGATGCCCCTCATGATGATGTAGTGTGATTGCAATATGTCACACTTGTAAAATAAATGTGTATTATGTATGTATTGTAATGAATTTTAAATAATCACTATACATTTCATATGATTGTTATCCTCTGTTTACAGTCTGTGAATGGCATCGGTGAAAGGAGTGTTGCTCCCGGCGAAGAAGGATGTTGAGTTTCTGAGTGAACAAGGCCCACACTGTACCTTCAATCTTATGCATCTCTTCATGTGTTGCCATTTATGAGGTGTTCTGGAGCCATGGGTATGTGTTACATCAGCTGCTTCTCATGCTAGAGTAAATAATGTTGTTGGGACATCGTAGTGGAGATAGCAGCTTGATATGATCTCCTGTTCAGGCGACAGCCATTATTTTAATAAATGATAAGTGAACAGAAAGAGTAATGAAGTTGTATGGCAACCAAGAAATGTGTACCATGAATTAAAACATTTTTTAAAACAAAATTCATGTGACTGGGATCCCTAGGGAGATATCTTAGGGCAGGATCTGAAGTAGATAACTAGAACTGAACAGGACCCATGCTGAGACTAGGTAAAGGGCTGAACATTTTACCAGCACCAGTATCTTGGAATTCTGATACTGCATTCAGGGAAGGTGTCTGCACATGTCAGAATTTGTTGAAGGAGATGGCACAAATGTGGCAGGGTAGAATAACTGGGCAGAGAGGCCATGGCATTGGTCTAAGCAGGACAGCAAATTTGGGTCTCTCTGTTTGGCTTTGCGGTTGTCAGAAGTTCAGCAGGAAAGGACAAATTACATTTGTAACTTGCAGTTATGTAGGAGTTCATGCACTTGTTCCTGTTTGTTGACAGACCTGAGCAGCCATCAGTGACAAGCTTGCTGTCCCAGTGAGCAAGACGTGTCGTAATGTCGGACTGAGGAAGCAGCACCAATGACGATGTATGCTGGTTCAGGTTTTGCGGCTGTTTGTGTTCCTTGTTAGGAACTTTGGGTGTAGCACTGTGTTAAACTGGTAAGGATTACTGACAGATGGAGGACTTTGCTACCATATGTTTGAGCACCAGAGACTAAACATGAGTAATGATTACCATTTTAACACGGTGCTGTACAAGGATCCAGGACATTCCCACTGCATGACACCCACGAGGAGGCCGTAACTTGAAGCTGGAAACAACCAGCAACTTTCTACTGTCCCTCTTATTGCACAGGAACTGCTAGAAGTCTGTGTATTGAAGGTTAGTGTATTTTGATGTACTAAATTTGGTTTATGAAAACTGTCTTGAATTAGCAGAACTATGCATATGGAGAAAATCAGAAACATGTGTGAAGGGAAGGCCATTCCCATTGATGAAGGATGTCAAGTGTTAAAGTGTCTGCCTGTACATCCATGTCTTCAACTGTGCGCCACTGATGACTCCCTGCACTCAAGGTGTCACGTCTGGTAATGTAAATGGTCTTGGTACAGGTCAGTTTTCCTGTTGAGCTGAGATATGTCACTTGAACATCGTGCGGGACGTTATGCTCTGTTTGAGTGATCGATAATTATTGTAGTAAATAATAAAGTAACAGGGTGCAGTATGATGCAGTGGCATAGAAAAGAAAACAAGAAGGAAATTATATAAATACAACATCTTTTCATAACTAAACCCAATTCCTGGGTCTCTAGGCAGGCAGTTTAGGGGACAGAGATCAGAGTATACGTGTGGAAGTCCTTGAGGTTTGAGTTTAAGTTATGATTGTCAGATAATTTTGGTATATTGAGGTTTTTTTTAGCTGTGACTGAGGATTTGTGTGTTCTACAAGTTGATACTGTGTAGTCTGGTATCTAGTTAGTGTTTCAGAGGAACCTGCATCCTCTGTGTTCACTTTAGAAGTCTTCTACTCACACATACCTGCAGACTTAGGATCATCCTCAGTGTACTGTTGGTGGAAGCTGGCACCTGGGCTGGTGTGGGTGCTTCAATTACTAAAGAGGCTAGAAGGGAATTGTGACAAACCTCCTTTGTTAAAATGCATCTCCATTAGGTAACTTGAGTTGATGCTTCAATCATACAGAAGTAACAGAGAATAGGCATGGAGTTTTATTTGCAAATTCTCTGCAGGAAGGTGTAAACTTTTGTCTTTGCATCAAAGTGTAAATGTAGACATAACCTCCCTGCAGTTTTGTCCAGGATACAGATACCAGTTGTAATTCTTTTCTCATGCAAGTTATTTTACAAGTTTATAAACCTTTGTCACCTACACTGTGCTCTGTTTGGGTGACTGACAGTTATTATTGTAGCAGTTATTGTAGTAAATAATAAAGTAACAGAGTGCAGCATTCTACATTTGCATAGAAAAGCAAAGAATAAAGAAATTAAGTAAATCTATTTTCAGAACTAAGCACAATTGCTAGGGATTTAGGCAAATAGTTCAGTAATGGTGTGGAGGAAATTGCCCAAAGTAAGATGGATGGGAGGCAGATCAATGTAAGTCTTCGAATTCTTGAGATTAAGTTATATTTCACAGATAACTTTGTGATTTTTTGTGTTTTCCTGTCAGTGAGTGAGGATTACCATGTCCTAGAATTATTGTGTAGTCAGTTAGCTAGTTAGGGTTTCAGAGGAACATGTTTCTGTTGTGTTCACTTTAAGAGACTGATACCCCCCCTCATACCTGCAGACTTAGGATCATTCTGATTGTGTTGCTCAGTGTGAGTGAATTGTAGCTTGCACCTGGGCTAGTTAAGGTGCTTATGTTACTAAATAGGGTACAAGGGAATTGTGACCAACCTTCTCAGTTAAAAGGGTGGGAGTGGAGTTATATTTGCCACGGTGTACTTACATGTCTGTTTTTGCAGGTTGTGGAGAATGTGGAGGAAAGAAGGTGGCTTTGCAGTTGGGAGATGTCTCTACTTTGCCATTGTGCAGGGGAATTTCAAGATGGAGCTGTTTGATGGTTGAGATATTCTGCAGCACCGAGGTATTGCATTTTTTATTATCCATTGTATATGACAACATAGCAGTTTATATCTAGAGGCAGAAACTGTGCATAGAGCAGTTTGACAGTGGAGTACAGTTGTACTGACACAGCAACTTTTATTCAAAAACTTCTGTGTTGACACACTATTGTTTGTGCTAAATTGTGTAAAATGAACACATGCATATCAAACATCTGATCTCTGAAATTACTCAATGATTTTAATAAAAAAAAATTATCTGGGGATTACATGGTTTTTGTGTTGCAGTCAGGTACAGAGTGGTTGTGTGATTAAAGTGACTGCATAGCGAGGGTTCATTCTCTGCCTCATTTGGACTGACCTTGTGGCCTACAAAGATTTCTGCTTAAGAAATAGAGAAGGTTTATTTTGCCTAAGTTAAAGTGGTCAGAGCATGAAGCTGACCACTGGACCACTCACTCATGTCAGAACAATATAATGCCTATAGTATTCAGATAGATCAGCCAGCCTGAAATGAGTGACTGTCTAGCTTGTGACTGTAGTATTATCCTGTCATCTGATCAACAGAAAGTTGCAGGGATCCATCATGATGTATGTGTAACACACTCTCAGAACCACCGACTTATTAACATGCATAAAGTGTGCAAAATTACTGAAATTCTGTCTATCTCATGGCCACTTGGTTTGCAGTGGACTGCATATAAAACATGGAGATGTGTAAATGAAATACACAATTTTAATGCCACCCAATGAAAAATACGGCACTTGTACCTCCAGTATTGTACTGTGACACCATCAGCTGAAATGGTACAGGTAATAGTGTCTGACAAATTGGGACAGCTAGGGTTTCATTCTCAATATGGATGTGGAGTTTCCTCTTCAGTGCCATCTCCAGACAGGTGCTCTGGTTCCATTCAGTCACCTCTCCAATGGACACTGGACCTTGTTCGTAAGAGCTTGAAATTATAACTTACCTCACTCTAGTACCTAGATCAAGAATGAGTGAAGATTCTAGTCTTCTGGTATATGATGCCATGCAGATACCCTGAAGGTGGAGGCACCAGGCTGATGCGAAATGTCAGCAGTATACCACTTAACATGGCATCGTATTTCAGAAGACCAGAATCTTAATTATCACTGCTATGAGAACCTCATATCTTATCTCCATGCCTTCATTGCTCAGTACCTGGCCAGAAGTGTGGTTCCATTTGACATTACATGAGTGTGTTTAATGTCCCTGAATAACTTAACTGCCTCCATCTAGAACTTTCATTGAGTTCTGAAGAGGGTGGCAGTGAGTTGCTGTGAAATACTGAAAAGTCTGCATATTGTTTGTTCACAGCTGGGTCCAGAGCAAGTGTAAAACATCCTGGGTCTCATCTGATGCCTGATGGGCCTCTATGTGGTTTATAAAAACAAGGTAATCAGTTGTTTGAATCTTAAAAGGTTATCTTTTGATGCTTCATTTCAAGTAACATGCTTGACAAGATCATGTGTTTCTGCAAGCTGTGATAGTGTCATAAATAAGAATGTTACTGAAAGTAAAACTGGTATGAACCTAAAGATTATAATAATATAACAAAAGATGCAATTTAATAACTTTCTGGATAGCGATAAGGTTGTTAGAGTAGTATGTTGCTGGCACACAGCCATAATTTTTCATGGGGGGCGGAGTGCTGATCCTGAGGCTATACATAATTTATATTTCATCTTAAAAACTGTCTTATAAAAATCGTGTCATAAGTGTAAACACGTGTGACCTTGTTTATCTTATTTTTCAAAATTCCAAAGTACTGGTCATCAGCTGATTTTGGCTGAAGGGTAAATCTCATAAAACGTTTGACATCATTCTGTTTACAAAATCTGCCTTTTTTAAATTTTGATTTGGCGCAGAGGGGGTTTGCGTACATGCCTGCTGAAAACCAAATTTGGGAATTCATTTGGAGAATTCTACTTGCCTGCAAAGTGGTAATTTTCTAGCCCCAGTTTGAGAGGTCTGTGATGTGTGCAGAAACAGTGAAATAATTGGAAAGTCCTGTTGGCTTAAAACAGTTTTTTAATCTCCAGTTAACAATTTGCATTGCTTCATCCCTTTGTAATGCAAATATCTGAAATTTAAGATATGTGCAGGCAATGGGAATACCTCACGTGATGCAGTCCAAGTCTGTTCAAAGCATATGCTGTATCAGTACGGAAGATTACATGTTGTCTGTATATTCTGTGGGCAGTCTTTCTGATTTCTGTCATATTTTGAATAGATGAAATTTAAAAATTTATTCAAAGCCTAATATATGTATACTAATTATCCTATGGATGTTTGTATATTCTGTGAGCAGTCTTTCTGAATTTTGTATGTCTCGGTCATATTTTGACCAAATGAAATTTCTAAACTTCTTCAAAGCCTAGCATGTATATACTAATTGTTCTCTGGGTTCATGGTTAACACTGAAATTCAAAATATTCCCCTTCTTTCACAAAGGCTGTCAGATGTGGTCATGAGGGCTAGCCCAGTCTGCAGCATCTCATAAAGAGAAAGGAGTGGTAGTGTGAGGTCTGAACTCAGGGAACATGGTACTGTTAAGTGTGCTGCATTAATGGCCTTGTCATTGCCCAAAGGAGTGATGACTGGTGTTATACAAGTACATACACAGTACTTTATTGTAACTGAAATGCCCTTCTCTCCTGAGCTTTGAGATTCTCATTTCAGTGACCAAGTGTTCTGGGATGCTGTGCTGTGTCATGTGGTACATAAGTACTGATGTTCACCTGGAATGTCAGTATTTATCTACCACATTACATGGAGTCACATCCCAGAAGATCATAATGTTCATCTTTCTTTCAATATTCAGGTTTTAAGAGCAACTTATTGCTCCCTTCTTCAGGAACTGTTCTGAACATGGGGCAATAAGTTGCTTGCAAAAACACAGTATTCTAATTTTGTTTTGCTTCTTTGCAGGTTGGGGGGAACAGGAGGAGCATTAAGAATGGGTTTGCACTGGAGAGGATATGTCTGTGGCCTCAGCAAAAGTGGCGCGTTTCGAGATAGTGCGCAATAAGATCTTCACATTCCAACAGCTACACAAAAAACATAACTCGTCAGTCACTTGTTCCTCACATCCTCTTTTCACTTTCTTTGCAATTATTATACCACAATACACAATCTTTAATCGTGTACAATTTGTTCCATCTTCTATATACATTGTCAAATTTGTCTTGTATTATGCAGTTACATAACTACAGTATATACACACTTTCAACTGCTTAAGTAAGTGAAATAGTTGTGTCAAAGGAAATAATGTGCGCATGTGTATATGAGATGATGTAGTTTTATTTCTTGGCGCAATTGAAGTCCTTTGTGCGCACTATCTCGAAATGCACCACATTTTCCTGCCACTGCACACATATCCTCTCCAGTGCTGGCATTTTTTCACCTCTCAACCTCCTCCCTGCAAAACAAAAAAATTTCACATTAATTTTCATCATAATTACTACAAAATGTTCCAACTGAAAAAAGAAGTATCACATACTTATAAAAAAAAACTTCTATGACAAATTGGAGGCAGCCAGCTGGGTTTGAACCTCAGTTCTTTAGAATACTGTGCTAGTATGCTAACCACTAGACCACCACAGGCAACTACAGGTTATTGGTGTTGTAACTCTACTTATGTTCCCTGCATCTTGCAGTATAGGGAGGTCATGCCTTGGCTGATGATGACCTATAGTCTTGAATATACTATTTCAGTTGTCCAGTGATCCAGTCTTCTTCTTTGTGAATGATCTCATTTACCCTGTTGTGTTACATGGTGGTCATAGAATCTTTAGATACTACATAACACAGTTTGTTATATGGTATCTAGAGACTCTGTGACAACCATGTAACACAACAGGGTAAATGAGAAATCATTCACAAAGAAGAAGACTGGATCACTGGACAAGTGAAAGAGTGTATTCAACATAACAGATCATCAGCCAACCAAAAACATGGGCTCTCTATTACTTCCTACACTGCAAGATGCAGGGAACTTAAGTAAAGTTACAACACCAATAAACTGTAGTTGTCTGCGGTGGTCTAGTGGTTAGCATACTAGCACAGCATTCTAAAGAACTGAGGTTCAAACCCAACTGCCTGCACTAATATCACAATAAGAAAATATTAGCAAAATTATCAATAGACAAACTTTTAAGATAATGAACAATTCTACAGTTTCTGTACAGACAGAAATATATGAAGGAAAGATATGGTGGACAACATCTGACTTTAATTTTCAGACTACTACACCATGTTTCTATCCTGACCAATCCCTCTGCCCTCGTTAGTTCCTGCTGCCCAACTAAAGTACATGTCATAATAACTGTACTACACACTTCTAGGATTGTCTTTTGTTCATATGTAGAACATAATTTAACATAATATAAATGGAACCAAAGGAAAATAGTCATCAGCTATATTAATTTTGTGTGAGCAGTACAGACACCCAATAAAGACTGTGCAGTTCAAGCACTAGTGTGAAGGTTAGCCAGTTCTCACCACTTATCTCCCATACTTGTCTATGCAGCTGTCCTACAAAGCCCCAGCTCCTTGACTTCCTCAAACTGTTCTTTCAAACACAATTGTGAAGACTCAGCCTTGGCAACAAGGGGCTTCAGGTTAGAACACTGTTCCTAGGACCTGCACACCTTATTGACAATCTGGTCCTCAGCAATGCAAACAAGCTTAGACCCCTACAGTTGCTCTATGCCTATGATTCTCACCCACCCCAGCTTACCTGCTCATTCCTGTCATCCCCCTCTTCCTAGCATCCCTTGTAGCCCTGCATGCCTGCTCAGATTTGATCCCTTGATCCCTTCAACTCATAATCTCAAGAAGCCCAACTGACCTGCTTACCCCGTCTTCTGCACAACTGTATTAAACTGAGAGCTTTATTTTACCTAGAATTTTTCCAAATACACTCCGCCCTTGCTTTATGCCCTAGCCAGCCAAAGGGCATTAAACTGAAAATGAGAGAGCACAAATTAAGAAGTGGTGTAAATTGCAATGGACATTAAAGCAAAAAGGTGTGAAACAAATGGGCATAAAACAAAGGCTCGATGTATTCATATAAAAGCCCCACAGGGCTATAATAGTGACAAGTATATAACATGACATACCTCAGTACTGGGGTTTATCTTGGATGGTTCACAGCTGAAGAAGGGGTCAGAGGGGATGACAGTACTGGTGGTACACGTATCCTGTCCTGCACCAACAAAAGCATAATAAAATTAAATAAATAGACCAACTAATGCACTATTTGACTACTTTAATGTAGTGTCTTTCTCATACACCCTACACGTGTTTTGGACCTAGGTCCATCTTCAGGGGGTTTCAGTATTGTTAAAATTACTAAAACAAGCACATGTTTAAACGAACGTTATGATATGTTGATGCCTGCTCTGACCCTACAAATCTTGACCAGTTGTGACAAGCCTGACTCTTGCTCTGGAGGGCTTGGTAACCTGCTCATAATCTTGCCTGCAACTCCCGGGCTGCTTAGTGCTGGTGACCTACTTGAGATCTTACTGTAAACTATCTGCCTGGAGCCTCAACCCAGTGATTTTGAAAGATGTTTCATTCATGCCAATTGTAACTTCCTTTAGTTCTAAACCATTAATTCAATTATTCATTTTCCTAATGTATTATTTAGAGTCATCCAATTACATGGATATGAGACTACCTCAAACCATGTCCTGCATGACTGTGTTGAACCAAGCACTTTTCTCTATAGTCCTTCCAAAGTCTATTATGTGACACATACCTCAGTACAGGGGCTCCTTTTTTGATGGTGTCAAGAAGGAAGATGCTGATGGTCCTTCCTCGTCTGGAAACTCGACATTCTTCATCAGTAGGAAGAGCTGTCTCTTCAATGGTGCCACTTCCAGACTGCCAGCACTGGGTATAAATTGTACAAAGCTTTACAAACTGTAAATCTGAATAAATTGTATGTCATAACTGGCCACAGTTTGTTTTTCATGTGTATTAGCTCATGAGTCTGCTAATTCAGATGATCTTTGACACTGACCTTCTGTACACAGACTTGTTGTAGTTCCTGTGCAATAATGGAGTGGAGAAGCTCGTTATGTTGTTCTCAGCGAGAAGTCTGAGGGCTCCTCACGGATGTTGTGTTGTTGGAAGAATGTCCTGGGTCCTTGTTCAGCACATCAAAATGGTAATGATTACTGATGCTTTCAAGCCTAACGGAGTGGCAGGATGTTCTGTCCAAACATCAGGAACGCTAAGGATGATGTAATGCTGTGTTGTTAGGTGAGCGCTTCCTGATGTTTCAAAGGACCTGGTGCCTTCATCTTCAGGTTCAAGCAGTCCAAGAAGACCTTCCAAGATGAAGGCATATCAATCCTTCGAAGTGTCGGAAACCACTCACCCAACAACAAAGCATCACATCCCAGAAGACTTGGTTCCTCAGCAACACCACTGTGTGAACCTCATGTGTTCCACCAGTAATCATGTCAGATTTGAAAAATGGGAGACATCAGATCTGCAGCAACATCCTAAGTGCTTCTTCCTCACCGAAGTATTATGGTGTCTACAGTTAGCATGGGCAGTAATGCCTCTCCAGACCTGCCAACAAACAGTAACAATTACACAAATCCTGGCCTACGTGCGTGCACATTGAAGTCGACATGCTGCATGACATGTGCAACACAACGCAGTCATGCTGACACACTATGATCCAGCCCTGAGATGTTGAGTCATGCACTTGCCGCCAAGCTTTTGGACCTCACCCAATACCACTGACATACTCACACCCCAGCCCTGATCATCTGTCTGGAAGAAAGGCCTTAACCTTTTAAAGCCTAATGGTTACTGGATGCATCAACAGTTTTAACATTCAAAAATTCTGCATTCTGCCCACACTGTATTTATGTGTGATGTATTTATATTACAACAAACACCGACTTTTACCTTATATAACATAAACTGATTTGTTTTTTTAACCGAGATGAAAAGTGTTTACTGCGCGGTACGAACAGGGTCATTAAATGAAACAGTTTACACTTCGTCTTTAAAGGGTTAACCGAAACATGTGAGAAACACTTTCAGTTCTGAGCCAAGACAAGGAATGGGGAAAATTTTGAAAACTGAGATTGTTATAAAGAATTTTCAAAACCATTTTTTTACTAACATATGCCACTTATACCCTCTAATATCAGACCTTTTTAATGAAAAGTTTAAAAGCTACTTTATTATAAAAATAAATTCTAATGCTATTTCCATTTCTATCACGTCCTGAATATAGTAACTGCCAATCCTAATTTCAGATCTTCTCTCACAATTCCCTGTATCTAAAAATTGTCATATTAAGATGTCAGGCACTTGTGACCTCATGTTCTATACGTTTTACAATGGGAAAACTGAGAACATGGTCATTGACGTACATGTTGCAAGAATTATTGAAGTCACCATGAAATATATATAATTTACAGTACAAATGCGCTGCAAATTTTGTACTTGGGACATAACAGTACTCCACAGAATTACAACTGGTATCTGTATCCTGGACAAAACTGCAGGGAGGTTATGTCTACATTTACACTTTGATGCAAAGACAAAAGTTTACACCTGCCTGCAGAGAATTTGCAAATAAAACTCCATGCCTATTCTCTGTTACATCTGTATGATTGAAGCATCAACTCAAGTTACCTAATGGAGATGCATTTTAACAAAGGAGGTTTGTCACAATTCCCTTCAATTGAAGCACCCACACCAGCCCAGGTGCCAGCTTCCACCAACAGTACACTGAGGATGATCCTAAGTCTGCAGGTATGTGTGAGTAGAAGACTTCTAAAGTGAACACAGAGGATGCAGGTTCCTCTGAAACACTAACTAGATACCAGACTACACAGTATCAACTTGTAGAACACACAAATCCTCAGTCACAGCCAAAAAAAACCTCTAATATACCAAAATTATCTGACAATCATAACTTAAACTCAAACCTCAAGGACTTCCACACGTATACTCTGATCTCTGTCCCCTAAACTGCCTGCCTAGAGACCCAGGAATTGGGTTTAGTTATGAAAAATTGTTGTATTTATATAATTTCCTTCTTGTTTTCTTTTCTATGCCACTGCATCATACTGCACCCTCTGTTACTTTATTATTTACTACAATAATTATCGATCACTCAAACAGAGCATCACGTCCCGCACGATTTTCAAGTGACATATCTCAGCTCAACAGGAAAAATGACCTGTACCAAGACCATTTACATTACCAGATGTCACACCTTGTGTGCAGGGAGTCATCAGTGACACACAGTTGAAGACATGGATGTACAGGACAGACACTTTAATACTTGACATACTTCATCAATGGGAACAGCCTTCCCTTCACACATGTTTCTGATTTTCTCCATATCCATAGTTCTGCTAATTCAAGACAGTTTTCATAAACCAAATTTAGTACATCAAAATACACTAACCTTCAGTACACAGACTTTTAGCAGTTCCTGTGCAATAAGAGGGACAGTAGAAAGTTGCTGGTTGTTTCCAGCTTCAAGTTACGGCCTCCTCATGGGTGTCATGCAGTGGGAATGTCTTGGATCCTTGTACAGCACCGTGTTAAAATGGTAATCATTAATCATGTTTAGTCTGGTGCTCAAACATATGGTAGCAAAGTCCTCCATCTGTCAGTAATCCTTACCAGTTTAACACAGTGCTACACCCAAAGTTCCTAACAAGGAACACAAACAGCCGCAAAACCTGAACCAGCATACATCGTCATTGGTGCTGCTTCCTCAGTCTGACATTACGACACATCTTGCTCACTGGGACAGCAAGCTTGTCACTGATGGCTCCTCAGATCTATCAACAAACAGGAACAAGTGCATGAATCCCTAAATAACTGCAAGTTACAAATGTAATTTGTCATTTCCCACTGAACTTCTGACAACTGCAAAGCCAAACAGAGACACCCAACTTTGCTGTCCTGCTTAGACCAATGCCATGGCCTCTCTGCCCAGTTATTCTACCCTGCCACATTTGTGCCATCTCCTTCAACAAATTCTGACATGTGCAGACACCTTCCCTGAATGCAGTATCAGAATTCCAAGATACTGGTGCTGGTAAAATGTTCAGCCCTTTACCTAGTCTCAGCATGGGTCCTGTTCAGTTCTAGTTATCTACTTCAGATCCTGCCCTAAGATATCTCCCTAGGGATCCCAGTCACATGAATTTTGTTTTAAAAAATGTTTTAATTCATGGTACACATTTCTTGGTTGCCATACAACTTCATTACTCTTTCTGTTCACTTATCATTTATTAAAATAATGGCTGTCGCCTGAACAGGAGATCATATCAAGCTGCTATCTCCACTACGATGTCCCAACAACATTATTTACTCTAGCATGAGAAGCAGCTGATGTAACACATACCCATGGCTCCAGAACACCTCATAAATGGCAACACATGAAGAGATGCATAAGATTGAAGGTACAGTGTGGGCCTTGTTCACTCAGAAACTCAACATCCTTCTTCACTGGGAGCAACACTCCTTTCACCGATGCCATTCACAGACTGTAAACAGAGGATAACAATCATATGAAATGTATAGTGATTATTTAAAATTCATTACAATACACACATAATACACATTTATTTTACGAGTGTGACATATTGCAATCACATTACATCATCATGAAGGGCATTACCATGCAGTACAAGCTACTGAAGACTTCACCAATCCTTGCAATTTCATGTTGCACAACACTAAGACTAATTAAATGTATCACAATCACCACTAAAATATGTAAATGCACGCCTAAGTATCTTAACAGTGATGTTACTTATGCACATGTGTATAAATTTTAAATGGTACATTTCAGTTCATTTAATGTACATGTTTAACTTTTAGGTCTGTCTCTTATTCTGTGCATGATACACAGGGGCAGGGTGGCTCAATGTGCCATTTCTGTTCCAAATTTCATGACATCCTTCATAACTTGTAAGTGCAATGCCTTCACTCATGCATATAGTGGTTTCGCAACATGCTCTGAAATTTACTGTCTACGAAATCCATAACTTAGTAAAAGTGTCGGTTATTATCTCTATACACTAGGTATAAGACAAACCATATGGAGACACTATGGAATGACATGATGTTATCTATGATATGTTCAATCTCCATGGCTTGTAACTGCCAAGAGTAGTTAGCATTAATTATAAAAGTACTTGGTAAAATCATGGCATCAGCCTGCAGGACTCAGGAAACCACTGACAAATCTCAGTCCACTAAGTAAATTTCCAGATCACAGCTTTAACCAGGTATCTCAAGAATACACAGCAGGAGTGCTACCCATACAATCATTGCATCTGATCTTAAAATGTATCAAAATCACGTTGATAATTAGTTAAAGCTAAAGAATTGTAAATATGTAAACATCTCAGGCAAAGGAAGACGACTGAATACAATTCTCTGAACATCATTTACGGACAATGAACATTAGATCAGTGTGTCCTACACCTCATCAGCTCCCACCCTAACCCCCCAAGTGATTTTCTTTGTACACCAACAGTGGATACAATGAGAACAAATGGGTGTCCCCCTTAAGATACATATGGCTCTTCATCCACTGAATATTAAATTCATTAAAGCAGAATGCCTATATGTTATGTTCAATTTCCTTCAGTAAGTGTTGCATCTTCTGCTATTTCTGTACCACTCATACATTCAAAACAGGGCAGATTACAAACAAGCAATTTTGAGGCACACATTTCACAATCAATACCAGTAACTAAGGGAAAAGTATTCAGGGAGCTTGACATCAATTGAAAATGCAACATGTAAGGGTGGAAATTAGATTAAGATGGTCTTTTATAAATTGAGTTCTTTTGAGCCCTTTACAAGCACAGAATTGTTTGTGATGGCCTGAGTTTATTAAAAACATTACACTTTCACTGTAAAAACAAAGACCAACTTTTATAAATAACACTCGAAGGAAAAATCCTCATTGACATCTTCAGTGTCTCGCTCTGCAATATAAGCTATTCAAGTGACTTCAACATTGTTCTTAAAATTAAATTAAATTACAGTAGTCGACTTTTCTTTTAGGGCAACGCCATTACAAACATTAGATTCGAGAACCTTACGACAAGCAGGGGTCAAAATCCTCCACCACCACTTTTCAAAATGTTTACTCCATCTGCTTTAAAATTACCGTGGCAATGCGTGCTGGCCCTACTTACCAACGAAACCTAACACGCTACTTTTCGAAGGCTATTGCCCAAATACGCACAACGAAACTGCATGGCTGTTTATCGTATAGGTTTTGATGGAAATTCGTTGTACACTTGTTTTGCTAAAGGTACATTAATTAATTATACAGCGGTCATGACCAATCAGTACTGTCTTCTACACTTCAAAGATTTCCGACTTACATCAACTTCATACACGTACTTTTACATGTTCTTGCAAAACCCTGTTGAAACCTCCGTCCTTGCCCACAGAACACTGCTGTTTCTATTACCTTCAAATCTTACTTCCACACATTTTAAACTCAATAAGTGATACTCTCAACGGCATGGGATTCACAACTGTTATTCCTTTTTTTCAAATAAAAGCCTCAAATATTTCTATCTTACACGTGCACATCCTTCACTTTTAAAAATGGCTGCCGCAACGATTTTCCTATTGGTTACAACTGATTTCACTGCCATCTGCGGCGGGTAAAGTGCACGATTTGAATTCAAACATCACTGCCTCATTGATGACAAATCTCTGAAATTCTAATAGACCTCGATACATAATTTTTTCTTACTTGGTTGCAGGCCACGGTCATTAAAACGTACTTATCGGTAGGTGCTTACCTTTTGGTAGGAACCTGCTGCCTCCAACTTCACTTGACCTGAGAAATGAGGCAGCAGATTCCACCAACATGCAACCACATACTTTTCACAACCCTGAAGACCACAATGTTTATTGTGGTGAAAACCTCAAATCTCATACAAGATGCTATAGTTTGAAACTTAGATTTCATTACCGTCTACATGTTACAGTAAAATGTCCTGTTGACCCATAAACAGTATTTGTCCCCCTTTCAATCACCCACTTTTCCTTCCAATATCATGTTATTATATGGAAACCTTGCTAATAGTGAATATAATTTGCGCCCATCTAAGCTGAGCTATCCTGTCCTAAACAAGTATAACCACAGCAGGAAGCAATGCAACCTTAAAAAACCATTCTCCACATGAAACATCTTTTATGAGCCCCACATTCCACGAGGGGAAAAAAGACAGTAAATCTAACCATAGGACTTTTTTGTTTTCTCATAACACAAAAACAACTTCTTACTATTTTGCATATAGTTCTTCTCAACTTTTAAAAATTATTACAACATGCTGAAAGAGCATTTGAACAAAGAAATTCTACAATAAATAGCAATCATACTTGTCAGCATGAAATTATTTTCGTTTAACATTTCAATTATTATCTTCTTTCCAAAGCACTGGAAGCATATATTCTCCTCCTTGTAACATATGATTTCTGACAAGTCAAACTTGGTGCATACAGGCCATAGTGAGCTAGGAAATTTGAGGCCACACTGCCAAGTTTTAAAAATAAAAAGGTATAGTAGTATAAAAATGCCATGATACCATGAACGAAATAATTACCTGTTAAATCCAAACACAAATCCCAAAGAATATGCAAGTCAGATTATTCAGTCAGATACTGTTGTAATATCTTACCTCCAATCAGAAATTTTCAATAAGCTTGCTTGCTTTTATTTGTGCTAAGCTTATTAATATCGGGTTTAAATTTTGTGTCTACAATTATAAACAGATATGTTGTACTCGTCGATTTATATTTTACCATTTTCCAACCACGATATTATATTTTACATGTACATGAACTTTGTGTAACACGTACTCCTTGAAGATGGTCGATACATGTAGGAGTAACCTTATATATATGAACTAGTGCAATAAGTTAGGAAAATTCACTTCTATATGTTTATTGCTTGAAATATGTATGACATTGAAAGTTTAATAACGTGTTTTTCTATTAGCGAGTTCTAAACCTATACAGCTAGCCATATCTCTGACCTGCCCTCCAAAGGCCTACCATGAACAATTTTCCAATTGGTTGCATGCCAGGTGTTGGGACACAGATTACAGAATCTCGAGGTATGTATGTAATCCGTGGTTCACATCTGCAGCACTGCTATGGACTAGGTGAATCACTTAATGTTACACTCGGTAACACAGTTCAATACCATTGCTTAACCACTACCAACATCTCACTGCCCCCCCCCCCCACCCTAAATTGTAACAATGTGCAATATTACAAGTATTCATATTTCTTCCACCATTTTCAGAAGAGCACAGCTGGAGGTTGCATTTAGTACCCTGGATTGTCTGCTTTGTGTGAAGTGCCTGATAAAGACTTATCTTATTTATGACCTCCTGCAAAGCTGTCATCAGAAATATTCACAAAGAACAGCTGGGATATAAACCATACAGACTAGACTTGTCCCCATCAGACTACCACCTGTATGGAGACCTGAAAGATCACTCAAAAGGCCAACACTATAAAAAAGATGATACAATCCTAGGAAGTTGCATGTATCTGGGTGCAAATTGATGGAATGGACTTCTAATGCAGCAGGATCTTACAGCCCAGGCAGTAGTGGCAAAAAGCACAGTGTTTCCAAGAAGTCGTGTGATATGGTATGTCAAATCACGGCGATGGTATCTGTTTTCTTTCATACACATATTCTGTATACGTACTCACTTTAAGGAATTTCCATTACAAGAGCACAATGTTATGACATGTGATTAATGATTATAATGCACAGAAGACCTGAGCTGCTCATTAAGAGATCATACAGCTACTGCATGTTGTTGTGTGGTACATAATGTCAATGTGCTGGAGGAAAGTGCAAGATTGCACCAATGCCAACTCAACTGTCATAAGTAATTTCTGTCAACTGCAAGGACCACCCTCACTGCTCATAAGAACACATAACAAGTCCTTTGGACAATTAGGCCCCAGATTTTACATCAAATACATTCAGAGTAAACCTTTAAACCACAGTGGTTACTCTTTAGTACCACATGCAATAATACTTAAAAACTCTTTTATTTTTCCCACTGTATACATGTGTGTCCTGTATGATCCACACAACAAACTGCAATTATTTCCCTAAACTACAATAAGTGGTAAATGTAGTGGAGACACAGCGTTATTTTGAAAGCTGAAGGTTTATGGATTATTTAGATGAATTCATGCTTCAAAGTGTTAATACATGAGCTGAGAATTCCCAGTGACAGGACACTCCACAAACCATACATTATACCTCACATGCTGGCACTGGAATGACTGGGCAACATCTTAACTGAGCTACACAGGCTTCTGGATCAAGGTCAAGCAAGCCTGATGCCTTCTTCTTCAGTGTAGAAAAGGAAACTGCATGGAGAAAACCATGGACACATGAAAGGGAATATGTAGTCTGTGGAAAAAACAGAAAGAATGGGAGTAACGAAAACTAAACTGCAACACCACCATTCCCATTGTCTTCCTGTAAGCATTTACAAGAGAACAATGCTCATATTTTACTATTACTTTGAAAATTCTAACAGAATCATGGATCAAATCCTAGTCCAAAAGCCAAGGCACAGCACATTTGACAACAATTCGGAATGTGGGACACTGTAATGTTACCAAACAACAGTATACCTCTGAAGCCTATGTACTAACTGTTACCATTACACAAGTACAATGACTGTAGTGCAAGTTTTCATAGTTGCCTTGTAAGATATGTCAAATATCTCAAGTGAGAGTTCATTAACATGATAAAGCATTTTAAATCAGAACACACACAAGGTTTTCCATGCCACCATATTCACTCAATTTAACCAGCATTATTGAAAACGTGGAAACATATTTTGTAAGTATGCAAACCTCGAGAGTCAACCTATTAGGAAAATGGTTTTCTTAACATGGCAAAAACATTCTGAAGTACACATTTTCAAATCATGTAAACAAGGAGCATACTTCAGTTATGAGAAGATATAACACTCAAAACATGTGAATACATTTTAAAGCATGTGTACAAAAATAATGTTTCTAAGGAAAATAACTTGCTGAACTCATTAAAAAAACCCTGACCTGCAATGATGCATGATATTCCCAATCTTCACTCACAACATGAAACACATTTTGGACATGGGTAAAGCTCACTACTAAGTACATAAACAGAACACAACCACCACAAGCCACCCCAGCTTCAGACTCATTGAACTCTTCTATGTACTCAAATCTGCTTCCATTGCCAATATTAAATCACTTATTCTTGTCGTGTTCATTGTATGATGTTCCCTCAGTCAATTCAACAGCACAAGTACGAGGGAACCAACCTCGTTCCCGTTTCTTCATTTCATCATGCCGAATTTTCTCTCCAAACAACCAGTATCTGGAACATAAATGAATGACATCTCACCATAAAAATTCAAGACAGCTGTGCAAGAAAAGTAATTAACAGTACCTGGGTTTCCTGATGAACTTCGCTACATTTTAAAATGTTGAAAAATAAATTATGTTTTATGGAATATACACATACAAAAATTATTTACAGAAAGATAAATAAGAATGAGATAATACTCAATCAAGATGGAATAAAATATGTCTTCATTCTCAAATCATATCTGTAATTCTCCTAGAGTTAAACTCCAGTATGTAAAGCTTCATGTTCTGTAATACTCACCTAAAAAATATTTTTTCTAGGCTAATATATAACCAGACAAACAGCATATTATGCAATAATTAATTAATATTGTTACATTTATTTTACATTGTTCTAAAAATTAAGCCATTTCCTTTCCATCCTGTAAACAACTATAAACAATGTTTGTTGTCACAAACTTAACTCAGCATCAGCAAATTATTTTAGAAACAAATGTAACCTTATAGACAGAAATGACATACATTTTGAATGAAATCACCACACGTGTTCTACAATTTTCAGCACAAAACATTTACCAGTATTTACTAATACCAGAACGACAGACATGACCTCAATATCAGATTCTCATTTTCACTGTCAGTAAGAAACAATCAAGAACAATCATAGGATACACTTGCAGAGTTCTGAAAAGCAGACATTAACGAATGTTTCCAAGAATTGTAAAATCACATCAACTCACTGTATATGAAGTTACAAGTGGCACATTAAAAGGGGATAGCATGGAAGAGCAAGTAAATGTTGTTACCATGGGGGGGATAGTGTTTGAAAACTTCCCAATCACACCTAGTACATGTTCTTATCTTCAAAGCAGTAGCAAATAACAATTTGAAATACTGCAAATGTTAAGTAAAAATCTTCATCTGAACACTGATGATAGCCTGTAGACTAACTTGACAGGAGAAAGCATGAAATTAAATTATATAGTAAAATAAATAGAACAAAATATGGCCATTATATATGATACAAAAATTAAATTATTTGTAGTGTGCCTGTAAGGAAATCAATGTAAGCCTTACTAATATCTAACTTACTAAATAATTTGTGGAACTAATTCCATGCGGCAGAGACCTTCTTCAAAAGCCATGTAAATTTAAGTGAATGGTCTCAATTATTACTCTACCAAAACAACAACAAAGAGTGGTCATAACACAGACCTTCTCCAGCGTGTAACTAGAATAGTGTTTCCTTTCTGTAGTGGAATGCGTGGCTCATCTGTGAATGGAGGATGACAAAGTACCTTCCAACCTTTTGTAATAGGTACCCAGGATCCTGAGTAATTCTCCATGACTGTGTACATACGAGTTCGCTGACGTTTCTCGCACTTTTGCTGCTGCTGTTCCCGCTTTTTGTCAGGTGAGGAGGTAATAGAAAGACAAAAAACACAATGAAAAATCACATTAGAATACAGATAAAATAATGAATCAAACAGAAAGTTTTCAAGACAATCAAGTACCTTTAATGCCAAATCAAAAAACCTGGGGTGGCATTATGAATGAAGGCAACATCCAAGTACCAAAGTTGTGACCAGCAGACTCAATTACAAGGTTGCTCAAAAATAACTCGCCAGGTTCAAAGGTTAAAATCTCACTGTTTTAATATAACCACAGAGCAACTCACAAAACCTCAAAGTGCCAAACTCATACATCAGGGGTTAATGAAATGTATGCAGGTTAAAGTAACATTCACCAGGAAGGTCATAAACACTCAACAGTATCACAGTTTGTGGTTCATATACATAGACAACTGACACAAAATGTGTTGCACAAGCAGTTCAACACTACTTTCTTACAAAGTTTAATGACACTGAAATCTGCAGTCTTCTGGGGTATTACGCGGCGTCATGTGGTAATTGTTTACCGACGTTTCGGGACTTGGACTCTTGACCAGTGAGGATGGGACCGATACATTGTCCTGAAACGTCGGTAAACAATTACCACACGACGCCACGTAACACCCCAGAAAACCGCAGATTTCATCAAAATAGCGGCGGAAGCCTGAAATCAAGGTGTAATATGACACTGATTACCTGAAAAGAGATTAATACACAAATTTCAGGCTCAGTTAAACTGATTGATATGAAGATGTTCTAAGCCATAGACTTTTCACATTCATGCCATGTTAATCATCACAACTGGCAAATCTTGAGAGGTGAACAGCCACACAAATTTTTGAGTATGTGTATGACATTCCAAAACTGAATGTATGATGTGTGTGGATTTCTGTATGATAGTATTGTAGTATCATTGTATATTGTAGACAATGCCACTAAGAGAAACATATTGACAAGTTACAACTCTTTGCTTCCCAAAAACCGAAAACACTGAAAACAAAAAACAAACTGCATCTATTTACCAAAAGGACAGAACTCCACCCATTTCACTCTAAAGGTACAAAATGTCCTGAATGGTAGGTTTCATACTGAAAAGACTAGAAGAAGTGGACCATTGACCTGACCTCCTAAACCTTATATTACAAGATTTTTCACGTGGGGTTAGTGGGGGGACTTGCTGCAGAGAACATTACTTATGACACCTATCAGACAAGCAAGCAGGGTTATCACTTCAAGAATATGTACCCTGTGATAATGATAATATAATGTGTGGGAGCAGACCTTAGAACAAATGACAGATGAAATGTTTACATCTGAATGTGTCTGAATATGAGGAGTGTGAGGGGAGGAGGAAGATGATGGTGGGAAAAGTGAACTTCCAGTCTCACAGTTATCAGCACTGGTAGGCATCAACACTGTCAGGAAATAACTTGTAAATTTTGTCAATGAAAACATGACTGTTGCCCTCAGCAGTACTGACGACAAGGACAGATGTGACAGTAAGTGAAGAAGCAGCAGCTTACTTCAATGGACATGTGGAAAAAATGACCAAGATTATTCAATATAGTTTTCTTGGGCGCACAGCTGCGCCAAATCAAACGAATTGACGCGGCTGTGCGCCCGAGAAAACTATATTGAATCATGTCGCCGCGAAAGTTTTAAAACTTAGACCTAGATTATATTTTCAATACAATATATTAGACTAGCAGATCTACTCTACTCACAGTCAGGGTGTACTGATCACAACCTTGAACAACAGGCCAAGTAACTCCATCTCCAATTGGATCACAGGTCAGGTTTAGAACCTGCAATGAGAGGAAGTAACACAAAATATCTTTATAGCTGTGGTCAAGTGGTTAGCATACTTTCTTCATATTTGGAAGATCCTGGAATTAAATCTTTGTGTTGGAACATTTACTGTTGAAGCCCCTGTACTGTAAACATGCACATACCTTTCCTTCTCCTTACCCCTACTCCCTGTCTTCTAACCAGGACAGATTATTTCTGAAACAAATCACGCTGGCATGCCCTGGTACAGTCTTCAGTGTCAGAAATTCCATCCTGGCTTCCATTTAAAAACTACTGTTTCAGAATCACTGTGCACAACCATGTCAGCATCCCTACATAAGGTTGTGACATAAGGATTTGTGTGTTTGCTTCGAGTTTGCCACAACATTATGCAGTTTTACATCTGTTTCTAGTTTCTACCTCTGTTAAATCAAGTGGGGCATGAAGTATATGGAATTACCAGCATTTAGGAATAATTATGATTCATCAATGGAAGTTCTGGGCATTTCTTAGTATTCTGTTATTAAACTTCTCATCATATTTGTATCTGATTACTTATTTTGCTTGTGCCCTATGCTCTCATGAAATATGAAAGGGGAGGTTGGAGGTTCATCTCGGCCCAGAAACTGTCATTATGGTGGTATTTTGTATGTTTTCTCAGTCCTTCCACGCAAATGTGAGGACAGGATGTTAAAGCAGGGGACACCTGCTCCTTGCACATTCTCTTCAATGCATTACTCACTGATCATTCCATCATTCATTGGTTCAATAATATGAACTACTGAAACAATTTTTAAATAAACCAAAAAAGAAATACAACTTTCATGCAGTAAAATTCAGCAAACATAATCTGCAGCATTATATGAGTTTTTTATATATAACACAATATAACACTGCATTACAGCTCGTCAAGCCACTCACTTTTTGATATATTTCACTAAACAATCCATTACCTAACCTGTTTCAAATTATTCTTCCAGCCAAGGTTGTACGGATACACAAACTTAGGGTCACCAGGATCACGGCGATGATAAGCTTTCTCTACAATCCAGTCCTCGATACCTGTCTGATTCCTCAGAATGGACCGCAACTGTAATTGTGACACTACATTAAATACAAAAAGCTGCACAAGAGTATTTAAGAGGTACAATATAGATAGTCATTGTTCACACAATGGGCCATTTTGGCAAAATTAATAAACTGTTATTTTTATACAGAAAAGATTTAGAAATGCAGTTCATGGCAATGTCTGGAAGAAAAGCACAGCATTTCACTTCTTTTCCAAAACAATATGTCTAACCTTACCTGAAAACATAGAAGCATGCCAACAGCAAGAACAACACCAATGGACAACCCCAGGCAGAATACACAGAACACTAGGGCATATACAGACAGAACCACCATTGGTTCTGTCCCACTTCCATAATAAAGGTACCATACCTGTAGCACAAACACACATCAACTGTGAAGCACTTTATATGTTTAAAGAAGTACTATAATTACAATTTAATTTTACGAGGTATTCAGAATGAATAAGAAGTCACACTGTTACATTCACAAATGAAATACGCTGTTGTCATTAAACACTGGTGACCTTCTTCACAGATCCTTTTTCTGTATAATAATAATAATAATAATAATAATAATAATAATAATAATAATAAAAAAAAACTTACTGATATCAACGTCAATATTTCAAGGAGAAGGTGATTTTAATCCATTAAAAGAAACTTTAACGCACTGGTATTAGTGGTTTTAAATAAAATGAAATACAAAGAAGACAGATGAGATGGGGTATTTCACAAAAAATGCATGCTTGGATGAAAACGACTGCAGCTGCCACAATTTTAATGAAATTCTGTAGCCATATCCTGTATCATGTGCACTAAAGTGATGTTAATGTTCATGGCTGTCATTATGATATAAATTACAGTATTAAGACACCTTTCTTAACAATTATCCACACAAAAATTGAGTTGGTAACCAGTAATTCAAAGATTGCCTCTGTCTCCATCGTTAAAGTCTGATGTGGCATCTGACCTAAATATCCATTGTCACTCATCCTAAAAACCCCTGATGATGAAGGCAGAGACTGACTGCAAAACACTGGATACCAACTCCATTGTCACAAGACTGATTACCTGAGGAAAAATCCTACATAAATTTCATTATTAACTTCCCTCCATGTGGAGTACCCACCCTGTTCAGGGCTCTATACAGAGAGCAAGAAAGCACCACACTGGCCTGTAGGCACCCACATACTGCCCAAAATAGGAAGGCAGTAAAGTGTGCATGGTTATTGTGTCCTACACAGTTGTTGATCCATGGACAATGATGATCCATTTTCAGCACACAGCGTCCACCTGCCACATTCAATCTAAGTTAGCAAGACCCCAAGCGGCTTCACACCCATCAGTGTTAATTTCAATTGAGGATAATGTAACAGAATGGACAGCACAGCCAGGAATGCAACACACTAACAAAAAAAAACCAACTTGTGGAAGGGAAACAGAAAGTACTTAACCCCATCCAGTCCCTTGTGTACTTTAGTAGTGTAGGCCAAATTAATTTCGTTAAAAAATGTGGTTTACAACTGCCCTTTTGAAATTATTTCTGTCATTGGAATACAGACTTCCACTGATAAATGTGAGTCACTTGGGTACAAACACAATAAAATTTGTATGACAACTGATAAATTGTATGATTCCCACACAAAAGCAAAAATCATTGCAGAATTAAGTTGCCATGATGTTGGATTGAGTAATAGTAAATGTGGTGTTCAGTCCATCTCAACCTAGGAATGCAAACAGTTAAAACTTAAACCTTTCAAATACAGTGGTAACTATACGTACCACCTGTTTTAATATTAAGAAACTGCATTTTGTCCACCAGTGTATCTATGGGTCATATGATTCTCAGAATAAACAGTGATCATTTGCCTAAAGAGAAGGGTTTGTAATGGAGACTAAGGGTACACACACACCACACACACACACACACACACCATTGCCTCCAGTGAGAATCAGTGTGTGATGCCACATAAGTAACATGAAGAATAAATTCTCTCCATGCTATGTGTCTGTCCTTTTTGACCAGCGCGCTCCAGTGTGCACATACTCCAAGAGGTAACTCAACCTCAATGAAGAGTTCACACATATTCTTCATACATCCTATTAAGTAAAAATGTACTTTGTGTTGTTTTTAAGTGATGCAAACGTTGTTCAATTACGGGCCACAGTGATTCTTGTAAACTCAAAATGGCACAGGCAGCACATACAGTATGTGACCACATTTTCACTGTTTCAAGAAAATCACAAACAAATTGGAATCCTGTGTTTGCATACAACTGTGACTGTGATGCTAATAACAATATCAACATACATATAATAGACAAAGGGCAATAAACAGCACAGAAATCAGAAAAGGACAGTAGCAGGTACTGCTGATCATTCTTGGTGTAGATACACTATAATTCTGTTCACAAGATCACTCAAAAAGATGCATTATAGATGATGATCGACTGTGCCATGTTTCATCTGGTCCGATTCCTATTCAGACTCTTGACCCATGAGGATGGGACTGATACCTTGTCCCAAAATGTCAGTAAACAATTACCACACAATGCCATGTAATAACCCAGAAGACAGCAGATTTCATGAGAAATATGCATATGCATGCTGTACAGCACAAACTTTTTGAGCATCTTTCATCAGTTATTTGATGGCACAAAAGACACACTATAGTAATATCACTGGAAGGCAAAGGAACACATAAACAAGGTTCAAAACATAAATGGCATACCACAAACTCATATTTCCACATTTCCATAACCCCATTATTTTTAATGGATGACAACTACATCAAAACAGCCTGTTACATGAAGAAAATTTAATGTAAAACATCTCCCTTTGTTAGCGGCTAACACCTTTGCATTATCATTTTCCAATTGGATATATTATGAGTGTTTACTGAAATATATCAGGTTCCATAAGATGCAGATATTTTCTTGACTAGTTGAGGAACTACTGGCTTCTCTAGAAGAACCCTGCTAGATAGAGTTAGTTAATTTTGTACATAAGAAACCCACATTAAAAGTGTTCACCCAGAGAACACCTATTGCATATGGCTGAAGTGAAGTAACAAATCACTAAAGCATGGTTGGAAAACATGCCTGGTAATTACACGGGAAAAAGTCTGATAAAGTTTGACAATTTTATTTCATTTTATAAACACAGATGTGCATTACATGATCTTATATTAACTTACATTTGCGACAGTGATGTGCTCTGGGTGCCTTGTACCCTTGGCAAGTGTTGCAAAACTGGAGATAAACAACATCCTCCGGCTGGGTCTGGACAATGCCATAAATGAGACAAAGAAAGAGGCTGAATACACTTTGATTACATATCTTACAGAAGACACTTTCATCAATTGTTTTAACTATCCCACTGGATTCTTACTGGCTTCCATTGTGCAGGTAAGTAGCCTGGTCCTTCGTAGATGGCATTCATGAAGTTATACAATGTAAGGCCACTGAAAGCGAGGAATAAAAGCAGAGTTGAGCAAACCTCCAATAGACTCAGCAGGAGGCCACCACATGTTGCTGCAGTGGACTGTCATAAATGATATACACTTGATTATACCTGTAAAGAAGTTCTATCATTACAATTCTACCAATACACATCTGTCCAACTTACTGTTTCACCTTGAGTTTGACATTCTTACAAAACTACAGGTGCACATCATACATATGTACACCGTGATTCAGAACAATATATTGATACCTTTGACTGTCTACAGGTTTGTAACAAGTACTGACTAATTGTGCCACAATATTAAATATACTGAACACCTTTAATTCCAGTAGCAGGGATCTCACAGCCAATGCCAGTCAACTGTGCTACTCCTTTTACCTGCTCAACCTCCACGATCAACAATCCCATGAAGGGCAGAGCACATACCAATTTAATAGGAATGACCAAATTAAAGACTTAGAAACAGTAAACAAAAAGCAATTTATTCAGCATATGCAAAATTCCAGGCAGAACAATACACAAGTGGTTGAAAAAAGAAGAAAAATTACATTCACTCATAGATTCTGTAGAAGGCAACATAAGGCAGCCGAGAATGAAACCTACATTATGTGAAAACTGCTGAAAATGAGTATTTGTATGGGTGATTCATAGAAAACTGTAGTGAAAGAGTGCATATAAGTGGGAACAGTCCAAGTACTTAAATTTAACAAACGACTCATCAGAAAAACAAAGTTTTACAGCTCCTGAAGGGTCGATTTGGTGGTGGGAGGTGTGACATGGGGTGCTGATTTAGTCTTACAGGTGAATCTGAATTTAGTGAAAGAAAAGCAGCTAGAATTCTACAAAAAGTGATGTTGATATGCTGATGAACAACAGTACAACTGTGACAAAGCAGCACTCTACTACAAACTGATCTCAGAAAAATCATTAGGTCATAAAAATGCACCCAACTCTGAAACAAAAACATACAAAGCGTGATTCTGTTGCTGTGCCTCAACAAGATTGGCAATCATAACCGTAATCCAACAAGCACTGGTAAACAGCAGATTCCCTCATGTGTAAAATTCAATGTGAACTTCTGCCTGTGATCTATAAAAATATTTCCAACACTTGGACGTAAGAAATAATTTTGATTCATTTTTGGAAAGAGTTTGTACCCCATCAAGATACAATTTGCATTCCAAAAAGTTAAATAAAGGGCTCTGTTACTGCTTGATCACTGTCTAGCCCATTCTTCCAATGGTGTCCCAAAATAAAAAACTGGCAAGAACTGAGTGTCTGAGACAGACAGATAAGATTCAACCCATGGATCAAGGAATTATTAACGCATGTAAAGCCTATTATCACAGTGAGCCACTTGTTGGCATTGTAAATTCAGTACAGAAAGTTACAAAACATAAGACATTAACACTGGAAGATGCTGCATATTATGTTGGTTTAACTTTTCAAGGAAGAAAGTTTACAAAATGGCAATTGAAAAGTACTGCAAAAAATAGTTGACGAAGATAATGTCACAGAAGATGACACAATGTTAATACCATTTTCAGAACTATCAGTGAAGAGTGCTTGTAATGCACTCAGGAATGATATAGGAACAAACAACCTAGCAGCATGGACTGAGGCAAATAAGGATACTCCAATCATGCAGCACCATAATAATAATAAAAAAAAAAAGAACGCAAAGCCTCTGTGAAAATAAGAAAAAGACAAACATGAAACCAGGAACACAGAGTCACTCAGACAATAAACAAATAGCACCACCATTAAACAAAGAACTTCATTCATTGCACACAACTTGCAGTTGGTTAAAGAAAACTGTCATTACGTGAAACAAAACTATTGGATACATAAAGTGCGACTTCAGAATAAGCCGCATGAATATAATAAATAACGTTAAAGTATAAAACAAATTTTAGACAACCCATGTCCTTAATCAATAAAGTAAGTTATGTAATCAATCACAGGTTACGTAGTGAAATTAAAGCAGTCCACATTCGTGGTATTCGCCTAAGAGATTGGCAGTTTCAAGGTAATGGGTATGGCTGCTTAGAAGATAGGAGTGTCAGTTCTCATTTTGTCTTAACCGAGATAAATTATTCAAAACTGGGAGAACTCCGAACTAATTGTATCTCAACAGTCATAACTCAAACGGTCCTTCATCCATTCAGATAAATCACTAAATGGCGACAAGTTGAAACAGAATCTAAAATACATCACGATGAAATAACTTCACCACATCAATGCATGGAATTTCTTACCCAAAGCTGTAAGTGGACCCCAGTGCCAAAGTTTTTTCAAGGGTCCAAAACACATATCGAAAAAGCAAGCCAGAAACAAACAACAATTTTCCTACAATAATATTCAGTTAAAGTGCGTATAGTACACGATACTTCGCATTATGGTTAGCCACGTCCAAACATCAACGCCTCGTGACAAATCACACCTTGCAGCCAATGCGCCATTTGACAAACTGCAATATGATCTGTGCTCCAATAACCACTGATTAGCACTGACCACCACAGAGCATAAATGACCACGGATAAGAAGAGAACCACCATCACATTTCAACAGAATTGTGACCAATAGAGCTCATGTGGAGCTACCGTCGTATTAGTAAAAATGCAATTTTTGTCCCGTTTAAAATATGCTTAAATATTGGTGAATCATAACCTATAATCAAGTTTGCATCAATGGCTGCTATTGTAGGTAACACTCATTCGTGTAACCATCGAAAGAGGGGCGTTGATCGAGATCGACAATTGCCTATTGGATAGAGTAACTTTAAAGTCAATGAAGTATTCAGAGAAAAGGAAAAATATGTGTTGGCAACACTTGCGCGGTTCTGTGAAGAATTATTGCGAGTTCAATATTTTTATGTAATAAAACAATTTTTTTAAATGTCCTGCTCTTTATGAACATCCCCCCCCCCCCCCGACTCGTTTTTGTGTCAAGGAATTATGGTCAGCCTAAGCTGATTGTTAGAGCGAAAGTAAACAAAAGGTGTGCATACTGTTCCTGCTGTTGCTCCTACTGATAATGGTGATAATAATAGTTCAACAGAGCAGAGTCATTCTTGAAAAGCTAGTAGTTACTCAACCAGCGAAGAAATGCCCCGCATTTTATGGAATTCGAAGTTTCATTACCATGTTCACAAGAGCCTGCCACTTGTCTCTGTCCGGAGCCAGATCAATCCAGTCCACACCCTCCCATCATAATCCTGTAGGATAGATTTTAATATTATCGTAAGTCTATGCCTAGGTCTTCCAAGTGGTCTCTGTCCTTCAGGGTTTTCCACCAAAACCCTGTATGCACCTCTCTCCTCTCCCCCAAACATGCCACACCCATCCAGTTCTTCCTGATTTGATGACTTGAATGCCTGGTGAACAGTGCAAATCATGAAGATTTTCATTACAAAATGTTTTCCAATCCCCTTTTACTTCCACCCTCTTATGCCCAAATATCTTCCTCAGTACCCTATATTCAAACACACACAGCCTTTAATGTGAAAGACCAAGTTTCATACCCATATAAAAATGACAGGAAAAATTAAAAATCTCATTCCCTGAATTCAGTTTGCTCTTGAATCCTTCATGCATGCAATTTTGCTTTGTTAGTGTCATTCCCAAATAATACCTGCCACATTTTCAAAGCATTTACTATGTATCTTCATGCTACATTCCATACATGACTTGAACATATACAGGTAGCCCTCGATTTGCGCCGATTCAGAATAACGACGATTTTGAAACCAGGTGGTCAAAAAGTGAAAAAAATATATTTTACTATTATTTATAACGTTTTACAATATTTCTCGTACTGCTTCTAATACTAAATCGTAATTCTTATATCGCTGATTTTGAATGTTTTATTTTATTTTGCTTATCTTGATCATTTGTTTTATTTCGTTGCTTTTTGTATTTGATGATCATTTCTTTATCCATGGTTGTACACCGTATACTGGATTTCATGAAAGGTTAATAAATGAATGAATGAACCTCATTGCTGATGTATGTAGGGCCTTTATGGCCCATGACAAAAATAATTTTTAACACTTCATAGTACTTATGTTTTCACCCAGTGAATTAACACAGACGAGAAGCTGATGTGTATCATTCAGTTTCAGTCCCTCCTGGTTTGCTTTGCTTTCCTCAAAGCAAATTCTAAAGAAAAGTTCAAAAGCAATGCCAACAATGCATCTGCTTGTTATAGACTATCCTGAATATGAAATGTATAAGTCAAATGTTTGCCTATCTGGACTTTCATAGGTATGCCAAACTCTTCAAGAATATTACATAAAACCTGCCTCCTAACTGAATCACAAACTTTCTTGAAGCCTATTTGTAGCTGATGAACTGCCCCAATGTATTTCCTTTTTTCTCAAGTATTTGACAAATGCAAATACATGATCAGCAGCTCATCTGTTACATCAAAATCCACACCGACAATCCCCAATAATTTCATCTACATATAGAGTTACTAATACTTAGAAAAAATCACATTTGAATATACTGAAACACACATCTGGTCATTACAGCTATGATGTCCAGCTTTTTAAAAACCACCAGTCTTTGCAACAAATA
Organism: Reticulitermes speratus; assembly: GCA_021186555.1. Taxonomy (NCBI): domain Eukaryota; kingdom Metazoa; phylum Arthropoda; class Insecta; order Blattodea; family Rhinotermitidae; genus Reticulitermes; species Reticulitermes speratus. The sequence continues at coordinate 10,287,052 of JAJKFL010000012.1, forward strand.
TTACATTTAATCATGTGCGAGTTAAGTGGCTTTTGCATTGGGCATGACCATCATAATAGGTTTTACCTGATATATCAAACACAACAAAAACAAACTTAATGTTCCTATTTTAAACTGAAACAAATCTAATGCCCTTTTGGTTTTCAAATCCAAAGCAAACACCAGAACAAGAAAAAATGTCACCGACATAACTCATGGCTATGGTTTCTCAACTCCAAATGAATGCCTATTTGCAATAACTTCTAAAACCCACTGCTAGAAACCATTCAGAAAAGTCAGAGCTGTTTTAAAAATGGGATGGTGAAGTTGCAGCACAACTGACAGAAGTCAATGTCAGGGACAGCACTTGAATCATTCTGCCCTGACAATGAAGGCAGTAGGTTCCTTTGTGACACTGGTGAATTTCCACTAGAATACAGAGCACCACATCCCAAAGACAAGTCTTTCTATACACAGCCGTGAGAACCTCAATTCTCAAATAACCTCAGTGGCTGTCATGACAATGTACAGAGTAATCTCATAGAGCCCAAAAGAGCATGTATGAAGATACATACTGTTTCCCTTGCAAGAAATCATAATGTGCACTCAGATATCAGACTGCTATTTGTCTGGAAACAACAAAGGTTTTATACAGTATTCAGACCAATTCTTACAACGGAAAGAATGAGAAATACTCATTTCATTCTGTAGTCTGTCTTATGACAGGTCCGTAGTCTCTTCCAAAGCAAGTTCTCCGCAGGGTGCGATCTAGTGCTTCCTCTGTCAATTTACAGTATCATCTGTTTTCCTTAAGGTCATCCAGTAGCTGTTTACGTCTTCTCCCTCATCTTCCCGTCATTTCTATCCTTCCTTCTAACTTTCCTTCAGTCACGTGTTTTAGAAGGCAGTTTCTACGCAAGATGTGACCAATCCAGTTAGCCTTTCTTCTTTTTATTGTATGTAGGATATTCCTCTCCTCCTTGACTCTGTGTAATACTTCTTCATTTCTCACACGATTGGTCCAACTGATCTCCATTATTCTCCAGCACCACATTTCAAAACTTTCCAGATACTTCTGACCTACTTTCTGAAGTGTCCACGTTTCAGCACCATACAAAGCTGTGCTCCAAATGTAGCACTTTACCAGTTTCTTCCTTAAATTTAAGTCCAGTTTGCTGGTGAAAAGTCTTCTTCTTGTTGAATGCTGCTTTTGCCATGGCAATTCAGGAGTTAATTTCACGTGTACACCTCACATCATTTGTTAGCATGCTACCCAAATAATTGAAATATTCCACATTCTCCAATTGTTTTTGATCTATCATAATTCTTATTGGGTATGGTTGCCTTGAGATTCTCATTACCTTAGTTTTTTCCACATTAATTTACATTCCATAGCATCTTCCAATTTCAATTAGTCTATCAATCATGCCCTGTACCACCGTTTCTTCCTTAGCCAGTAGTACAAGGTCATCTGCATATTTCACAGTGCAAATTACTTGTCCTCCTATTTTGAAGTCTCCAAACCCTTCAAGAACTTGCTTGGTAAGGTACTCGCTGTACAAGTTGAACAGAATCGGCAACAAACAGCAACCTTGTCTAACTCCTCTTCCAATCTTCAAACTTCTCGTCGTTCCTTGGTCCAGTCGTATTTTGACACTCTCTTCCATGTACAATTTGCTGATCAATCTTCTTTCGTGCCAGTCTATCCTTTAGGATCAGCATTAATTTGGTCCAGTTGACACGGTCAAATGCCTTCTACACAATTCCTCATCTATGTCCATGGTTCGTTCTGACATTATTCTCAGCATCCCATTGCATCCCTAGTTCCTTTTCCTCTTCTAAATCCAAACTGATCTTCTCCAAGCACATCCTCAGTCTTCCTTTCAATCCCTCTTCTAAGTATCCTCGCTACTATCTTTGCTGTATGTGCGATGATGCTGATTGTGCGATGGTAGCTGTATTTTGTAGCTTTGGGCTTCTTCTTTAAGGCAATCATTGTAACTTCAATGAAATCTCTGGGCCACTCTCCAGTTACATACATGCTGTTGATCAGCTGTGTCATTAGTTTGAGACCATCTTCTCCCAATCTGAGTACATACCCAGGTACATCATCATCTCCTGTAGCCTTCTTATCCCTCATCTCCTTGATAGCTTTTTTCACTTCACTTTGCAAAATATAAGGACCTTTCTCATCTTCATCTATTTCAGCTTCAGGTTCGACTTCTAGGCGTTCTGGTCAATTAGCTCGATTGTAGAGCTCTGTAATATAATTCTCCCAAATTTTCAGTACTCGTCTCTGATCTATTATTATATTCCCTTGAGAGTCTTCGATGCCAATGTTTTGAATCCCATGGCTTTCTTTCCAACCTAGTTCCTTTGTCTTCATGTACATTAAATCATAATGTCCTGTTCTTTGAAATTCTATGATCTCGTTGCATATGCTCTCAAGATATTCCTTCTTGGCGTTGTCCGTGGCTCCTTTCAATTTGTTCCTCCGTCTTCTGTAGATCTTCCTTCTTTCTTTGTTGTGGACATTCTTCAATTTCCTTCGTTCATCCATTTTACTGATCACTGCCTGTGTAATCCATGGCTTTCTTGCTCTCCTCTTGACTTTTCCAACCAAATCACTCATAGTATCTAACACACATTTCTTGATATTGTTCCACTGCACTTCCACATTCCCACTTTCACATTAAATTGCACACATCTACATTACTGCTGAATAGTTTTTAGGTACCGTCAGCTCATTACAGGGGTTATCAACAGCTGTGTTCCAATATGGACTGTACTTCTTGACATTCCACACTGAGTAACTAAGAGGAATAACAAATTCCCCAGACTTGGTTCTCATCAAGCACGAACATCATACAGTTGTTCTGTAGTTAGTAATCTCTCTTCTGTGTTTTCTTTATAACATTGATGCCTTTTGCACAAAATTTTACTACTATTCTTCAGTTGCTTTAGAAGGCACTACAATTTCAGGAGATTTTACATAAAAGTTTCTTTGACATTACCTCCATAACTTACACCATAAGAACATATTAAACTTGAGAGTTCTTTCATTGGTGCTATATTTCCTGTAATTTCATAACAGAGTACAAGCCTATTACATATATACAAATGCATACAATGGTCCAAAAATGACTGTGGATTTGCCTGAGCCAGCTTGGGATTTATGATTGGTTTTGTAGATGCAAACAAGTACCCTATCAACCTCAGATTTCAAAGTTTTCGGTCTCATGATAATCTGGAGATTGGGTAGATGTCAGAGCACCCCCTCCCCCACCACAAAAATCAATGATATACTCGTAATACCTTCTGTTTTACGTCTTATGCAATAATTTAAATATATTTTATTCAGTAGAAATGAGTATCCTATCTGGGGTTTAATTCTGCCAATGTTTCAAAAGTATGACGATAAAAAAAACTACTTTATTATGCACATTCAAAATGAAACATGCTGTTGATATAAATTTTATTTAATAACAAAATCTTTTCATTATTTTTTTCGTTTTCCAGAAGAAAGAAAATCTCTTTAATGTAAAACCAGACATATCAGGGGAAAGAAGCTGGACCATACACCCTCTCCCTGATGTACTCGTGGGATACACGTTTTTTAAACAAAATCAGGAACACAAGTATGGGTACAAAACTTCAGACCGCATCTTTTTAAAAATTATAACAACACATTATATATATGTACATCATAAATACACACACACACACACACACAAATTACATTTTCATACCATAAAGAAACAAGTATCTGATCTGTGACCTGTTCTCCATTCACACTGAAAGAGGTTTGTGATATGCAGGATCATCAAATATTAACTTTCTCGTAGGTGGATTGGGATCACTGTCAGCTGTAAAAGTCTGTTAAGGAAACAATATTTAATGAGCTTAATGTCTACAGTAGTCAAATATACTGCATTTACTTCTTTGTGACTCTAAAGGTAAAGTTGCCCCTCTGCTTAATTCAGCACCAAGCAATGAAGGCATACGGTGGAGTGGAGACATATCACCACGCACTATTAACCTCAGCACAAGGCAGAGGTGAGTAGTCACCTTCATATTCTGAGAAAAGGGCCCCCCAATATCCAATGAATAGGAGATGCATTAAGCCCCATAGCCAGCCTGCTGCCTCCATCTTTAGGGTCCAACACAGTAGTCTGCAGTCAGAGTACAGGCAGCTTGCAAGGAATGTGGTCACCCAGACCCACAGGAGGGGAAGGGAGATACAAGTCTGGTCCAGGTTAATATGAAAGATGAACAAGAAAGTGTGAGAAGGATGAGTGAGAAAGAATAGCTGTGTCACTGGAGGTACACTCAATTCTGAGAAAACAGCCCATGTGTACTATTGTTCGGTTTATAAAATGCTCATTTTTCTTTTCTTCATGCTATATACGTATAATTTTCTAAAGCAATTGTGAAATAGATTTCACATTCTTCCTGATATTTTATTATGCCTTCCATACCGTCCACTTTCTTTAGTTCAGACACTGATTAGGCTACATACTGGACAGTGGTAAGACATGTTTTCTGTAAGCATCCTGATGAGCTCTGAGACCCACCCAACATCCTATCCAATGGGAACCAGGGGCTCATTTCTCCATGGGGAAGTAGCCAGGTTATGAAGCTGTTAACTCACCTCCCACCTAACGCAGAAGTTAAGAATGTGTGGAGTTATATGTCCACTCCTCCATGCCTTCACAGCATGGTGCTTAATTAAGAACAGTGACAACCATACCTTTTATCTTCCAGTTTCTCTTACACATTTCATCATTCTTGGTCATACTGTACAATATAGCTTTAACTCAGTTGGCAAAAACATTTTAAACATAAAATAACAAATTACTTAAAGAACTAAAAATTATTCAAATATTTTAACTACAAAATAGCAGTACACTCATTACAGATCAATTCTCAAGTTATTTCAGGCCATACAACAATGCTGTTTCAACTGCAGATGTTGTGGAATTTCAAATACGTACATAGATTATGTGGTAAAAAAGTACAATCGAACTTGGTTATAACGTCATGAAAGGGATTGAATATTTTCTGTCGTTATAAACGAGTGTTGTTATAACCGAGGAGAATAATGTTATGGTGAATGGGGAGGAATTAATTGGTACCACGCAATATCTGACGCTACAGACGAGGTGTCATATAGACCAATGTCATTATAACCGGGTTCAACTGTGCATAAAAAACCCATCATATGATTTATTTTATGACACTCTCAGAATCTTAGCTTATGTATTGCTGAATGGTACAATGATTGGAGAAGGATGAATTGGAAAGGAATTGGGAAGAAGCGGTTAAAGCCTAAATAGGGTAGTATCCCAACATTTGGACGCAGAGACCAAGAACAACAAAGAGAAACCTGAGGACAGCCAGCATCCCAGCCCATATTCAAACTGTGCACCTCCTGAATAAAAGTTTAGAGGGCTGACACCACACCAACCTGTTCAGTTAGCCATACAACTGTCCAGTTCTATTGTAATAACCAATAAAATTAAGTTATCATGCATATAAAGGATATTTGTGGAGCAACTTGAAACTGCCAGTACCAATGGCCATGGGAATTCCCATAATTATAGATTCGCTCACTCCTGTAATAGCATCTTTCTGACCATGGTATGCTGCATCAAATAAATGATCAGCAGTCTTCTCAAACTGAAAGAGTAATATGACAATCATCAATTTAATCTGGAAAATCACGTCATTTGTGTGACAACAGCTGCATACATACCAGACTTGAAAAACCATATATATATATATATATATATATATACTGCCATTATTTTTGTGCTGAAAAATCCTTTAACCCTCTCCATGAGCTGCAAAAATATGTAACTCACAAATCACTTATCCCTTATGGCCTGGATTTATTTGTCTGAGCAAATCAGTTAAAGAAATATGTCCCACCATCTTCCAACAGCCAGAACAACTACTCTTGGCTTTATGGCAATAGGAGATATATGTGCCCATGGAAATACACTAATAAAGGCTTTCCTTACACAGAAACCAGCATAAAAATGGTTGATGTATTCCTCATGGGCCCACGAGAGTCAGATCTAAATATGACTCAGATCTCAATTCATTTTTGTGCTGAGAGAGACTAAAAAAATTCTGTATCCTGATCTTTACACTTTTCTTCTTTCTCCAACATCACACATGCCCTTCCAAAATGGAGTTCTCATTTACTGGCATGCACAAGCATAAAAGATATACTCAGTGGAATAATGCTTCCCTTCACACAGCATTCTATTAGAAATACACAGGCAACACCATATTTCAATGTACTGTTCTAAGCAACCTATACCATGCATGCCACACAGCCCCCAGCTACTCTTTTTGATTTTATCTTCAGGCCATTAAGCAGTTAAAGAAAATGCACTATTTTTACTCTGTATTCTAGTATAATAAGCCCGGCAGAGGTGTGTTTAACCTTTAAAACGACCAACATTCGCATATGCGAATGCAAAATGTACAGGCAGCTGTACCAACGTTCGCATATGTGAACGCACATGTTGCAACGCTTGAAAATCCATGTCTTTTGTCTTTGTCTGTACATGCTGGCGTACAGATTGAACTATTAGACTTCTGCCTTTCGACAGCTCTATGTAGGGTTACCCAGATATAAACAGTGGCAATAAACTTTAATACAACTACTTTGTCTGATGTAGCTTGCATTCCAATCACAGAGCCTTTCTGTCAGCTTACAAATGCATCGGATTTCACGTCTCAAACACGTGTGCAATTTATGTGGGCAGTAGGACAAGGGCAGATGAAAGAAAAATTTTACATACTCAGTACACACTGCACAGCCATCCAGAAAGGACAGGCTTAGGAACGCGTGAGAAAGAGGGCCTGCCTGCTGAATCCAAATTAGGTATCAGAGCTGATTACAGACAGTGACAGCAATGAGTCCCAATGCAACATGGTTGTTATGGAGGACAAGGCACATTGTGAAGAGAAGTTCTACTGGAACCACATCTACGATCGCACACTGAGTATACAGCGTGTTCCAGTGCTCAGGCTCCACTCAGCCTGGATTCAGCCAGTACTTCTGGAGATGATGTTCAGAGTGGGGCAAATCCACAGACACAACAGCCACCAAAACTACCTTCAGAAGAGTGTAGTATACACATTTACAGGGGGCCTAAGAGGAAAGAATGACAGTGAAGGACAACACATCAATGACGGCTCTAGTCGACTTAAGTGTTTTCATGTTGTATTTTGCAGAGACTGTCAAACTGCTTGTGATGGACAGTCTTGAGGAGGGACCTTTTCTCCAACCTGACACAAGTGAGGGTGAAATGTTTGTGTTTCTGCAACAATACAAATTGCACATTGCTTACGAGACTGACAGCCTACAGGGCAAAAACAGGCCAGTTTTACACTCTATTCCACAGCAACATGATGAAACGAAACAGATAATTACACATCCTTTATGTTCTGCATTTCATGGGTAACAGGAGTGAAGTAGACAGAACGGAAGAAAATTTGAAAGACTATGGAAAATACGGGACATATCTGAAATTCTAAACAGGACATTTTCAAAATTTTACAACCCTTCAGAAAATCTGGCAACTGACTAAGTGACTGTGTTGTTCAAAGGAAGGATGATTTTTCAGACAATACAGTAAAACCCCTATTTAATGAATTGCTGGGGGATTAGAATATATTTCACTAAATCAAGGTTTTCATTAAATGGAGGTTACATTGTTTATATGGAGCTATTGTCGCGACATGAAAAAATCATCACTAAATCTGGGACTTCACTAAATGCGGGAACATTAAATCGAGATTTTACTGTATATTCTCAGGAAACACAAGTATTTTGGCATCAAAATTTACAAACGTTGCCACTCAACTGGTTACACATATGACATGAAAGTCTACTTGGGAAAGGACAGACACTGCATGGCACAACACTTGACAGCAACTCATGCCACAGTGACAGAACTGACAAGGAAGATAGAAGGACATGGCCACATATTGTACACGGACAATCTCTTTTCTTCCCCAGAACTTATTCATGACTTCACAAAGAAAAAAATTAATTGTTGTAGAACTGTCAGACTATACAGGAAGGGCATGCCAGAGGACCTAATATGCAAGACAGTCAAACTGAGACAGGAGGGACATTCGAGTAAGAACCCAGGGCGACTTGACAGCAATACAGTGGATGGACAAGAGAGATATCTGCATGCTAACATTCAAGATCCGGCACACGCAGGAAATATTCAATGGACAGGGCAACGAGATAAAGCCAGAAATTGCGGTGGATTATAACCGTCACATGAATTATGTGGATAAGGGTGACAGAATGGTTAATAGTTACTCAATCAGCCACAGGACATGGAAGTGGAAGAAAAAGCTGCTTTTCCATCTGTTCGATCTGGCCAATCTGAAAAATTGCATCCTTCTTTCTTCATGTCGTGGAAAGAAGAAAATTTCACACAGAGATTTTCAACTCGCCCTTCTGAGGAACGTGCTGGCAGTGGTTGGACACGAACAGTGGCTTGAGAGATGTGTAGGGAGACCAACCACTGCTTCTGCGAACATTGGAAGACTGGATACCAGCTTCAAGAAGCAGCACTGGCCTGGTCTGTCCAAGCCAGGGTGCTGTCATGTGTACTCTGCGATAGGTGTGACATGGAAAGTACGTGTGACATATCTCAAGTGTGATGTGGCCTTATGTGTTTGTAAAATGTGCTTTGCAGTTATCTCACAAACTTCTTCATGTGTTACTATCCCCATACACAAATTTGAAGCCTGGAACCAAATGTAAGTAAAAGGTGGATTTTTACAAATTTATAGATATTTATTTTATGTATTTAGGCAATAAGAATAGGTACAGCATTTTTAAAGACATGTTGCACAATTTCTGTTTCATTTCCCACAAATTACTGTTTAACGCAGAAATTTATTACTTTTCATTCAAAATATATTGACTTTTTTCGTGAATCTTGTGCTAAAAATTAAAAACCGCCTCCCCAATGGCAAAAACTCGGTTGCGCTGAACCCAGGTTTGGGCATTTAATTAGGTCGTTTAAAGGTTAAGTATACTACATTAGCTGCAGCAATGGTCAACTAAAATACTGAGATTATACATCATTTAAGCCGATACATGAAAAGTAGATTACCGAAGCCAAATTGAGGACTGACTCCTTCATCTTTGAAAGACCATGACGAGTGATACCCAAGACTTCACCTCGGCTAGTCATCAAATCTGCCACTAACATAGGATGACGCCTATCAATGCTCATCCCATGGTTCTCCATGACAAGTTTAATTTCTGCCATGATAGTTGCTCTGAAATGACACAAAGTATTCTACAATTCAGATCACACCACTTGAAATATTTTTACTTAAAACTATGGTTATGTGAACAGACATCTGATTCCAGAGATAAGGCATGTAGTTAATTTGTAACAGTTGTCCGTATAATTTATCCAGCAACAAGTGGTATTTATAAATAATAACCTTCATACTTTTTTAAAGACTAAAGCATCCAAAGAAGCAACTGCTCCTACTCCTTACAAATACTGATAAACTAACAGGGAAAGTAAATAATATTAAATATTGGATTTGAAGAGATAACAATTTCAGATATAGAGAGATCTAAATTGAGGCTCATACTGTTTTGATAAAAACACACAATATTTAATAACTCTAACTGAGAAGCCATTTCGTGCATCAAATTAATTTTGGTGTCACATAAAAGCTTCTTAAAGACCTTCTCAACATAGACATCAGAAGCAAACTATTGTCAAATAAGTACAGCTAAATGCCACACTAATTATCTAAGGGTCCGAATCCTTCACAATAATTAATTTTACAAAAGGCAGCTTAACAGCCCCAAAGTTCAGTTCATATTCCGTTTCAATTCATGTGATGGCATGCTTTTATAGTCTATGAACAGGCACAAAACTCTTCAAAATTCATAATACATGAACAGGGTGGTCAGAGTGCAAAGCATATAACAGCATTTACTTCACAAATCTGCTTTTACACGTTTTCCAACTTACTACAGTCCTTGGTGCTGATAATCTATGAAACAGCACATCATACCAAGGAAGTGCACAGAACATAAAATAGTCATACTATTAGAGGCTATAATTTTTGTTGGAAACACTTTTCCGTCTAGTGCCTATTTATATACATTCATCTTAAATGCATTCTGCCCTTCGTGTAAGGTGGCAATCCACAATTTCCAGTATCGACCAGTATCGTACCAAACTGATAAAACTTGGTAACGATTCACAATACCAAATTTCGTAACATCCTGTTAATCCTAAGACACATTTATTACAAGCAAATGGATGGACATAAAAAGACATTCCATAATAATAGGCAAGTTATGAATCAGAAGAGGCTTATCGGGTATTATATAAAGCCAGGGTCAGCAATGTCCATTCTTACAAAATGGTTGCTGGCACCTGATAGAAAGTATCAAACTTACTGATAAAATTAATTTATACCTTCCTCTTCAGTCACAAACTTGAATGTTAAAATGACAGAACACATACCGGTTCCATGTAGACATAGTTCTCTATGTCCAGCTTCCTAATATACAAATAGTATTCCTTCATTTTATGTATTTTACCTAGCAGCTTCAATGCCTAAAGTTGTAAAAACTTCATAGGTGTTGTTGGAGGTGGTACAGGTTCCTTTGACTCCACGTGTTGCCATAACTTCTCGCAGGTTATCTCCTTCCACAAATAACTTATACAGAGTCTGGCCACCTGAATCATCATTATGTATCACAGCACGGTTCACAGATGGCAGTCCCTATTGAAAGACATGTGAATACCACATAAATACTTATGAAACTGACATTCTCACAACATTGACTTACACAGTACTGTCTTTTGAGATTTGATACCATGTAGTTTGGTGGATAGGTACATTTTACATCGAAATCCATACCGAATGAATCTCTTGGTAAATGACTCTCCTTAGATTAAAAGAGTTTACATGAAAACGTGCATCTTCTTCTAAGACTTACTGTAGATAATTAAGATAAAATAATTTACTTATGTAATTAGATGAACTGCTTTCATACAAATAAATAGTTACATAATATCAAACTAATTTCCAAAACAATTAAGACATGAAAGAGATGCTCAATAAACCTCAGCTATGAATCAAAGCAACTATAATCTCTCAGGCAGTGCCGCTTTGGTGCATACTCAGTGTGTGATGACACCTGAGATCATGGTTCTACAGTAAAAAATGCTAGGGGGGGAAAAAAACCAATTGTTTTTTCAGTTACAACTGAACTAAACTGAGGCAAAGGTTCTAGAAGGTCAAAGCCATCACAATCTTCAGTCACCACTACGAGAACTTCAAACCTCACAAACCAGTACTATACTGTTTTGTTCTGTCTTTAGACATACTGTACATTACAGCAGTTCCAGTTATGTTACTTCACAACTTTGTAACTTGTCCCTTTCTACATGACTTATGCATCACTTGTCCACTTTCTTCTTGTGTCTCCACACATACCTTACTTCTTGGCAGTTCTAGTTAAATTAAATGTAAACCACATGTTTTTAAGATATGTTCAATAATCACCAACTAATGCACATAAACTTTTTCACAATAGTTTATTCTTAAAATTCCCCTATACGTATTTCGGTGGTTTAAACCACCATCTTCAGGGGGTCATAGAGATTAATATGCATAGACTTTACAGTTATTACATATATGGTTATATTCATATATGTAGAATATGAGTGGGCTGATATTGTCCACTTCGTACAGTATGTAAAATGAATTACTATAAAATGAATTAAAAGTTGCTAAAATGTTTACATAGTTTGTAGTTAGCGTGAAAATTAGTGGCCGTTTGGTCTTGTAGTAAGGTGGTCATCTGTATGTACTAAGTGAGCTGCGCGACGTCCGTGTCGTGTTGTTGCAGAGTGATGAGTGAAAAAGTTTATGTGCATTAGTTGGTGATTATTGAACATATCTCATTTGAAAATGCACGGTAAATACAACGTTAAGTTTAACATGTTTTTAAATTCCTATCTTCAGCATTATGAAGCACAAAGCAATGCATGAGACATTTACTGTAGTGACAAAACAAGATTTTTTGTAAAGTACTCACCTTGATGACAACCTTAGGTACTGCCTCCTTGAGGCTCTGCAGCTGATAGTTCAGGGTAGACTTTGATTTCCCTGGTTTCACAGTTATCACTGAGTCACTCACTACTGTGACTAGGTGTGGCTTCAATTTCAGGCGTGATGTATATATGCTGCAGAATCAAACATGAAATAAAAAAAAAATGTGGACCAGAAAATGTCATCCATCACAAGCATAACGCATGTGGTACTACAGGTCACAACCACACATTACATGTATATCACATATTAAACATTTTACCACAGGGACAAAGAAACTTTTTAAAGTTACAAATGTAATTCGCCCCTTAACATACATTCATGTTTTACAAACGCTTTGCTGTAAGCATTGTTGCTATTAAAATATGTCACATACATATGTTTGGGTTTTACAAGTTCATTACTACTGTTGCATGTTTGTGACAAATGGCACATTGCCATGGAATAACCTTGGCCTTTATATTGAATACAAAGGTCATGTAGATGGAAGCCCTTCAAATTCAGCAGGTCCCTTCATCACATCTCAACTCAATGACTGGCTATCTGGTCTAAAAATATTCAAGGTTTTCGTCAGTTGCTCCAATAAAACAGTACTTCAAATTAACCCCTGATCACCCATTAACACATTACACATCCATTCAAATTCATTATTCAACAATCATCCTATAACATAATACTATGCAGACTGAGCCACTGCCAGTATTGTTGAATAACTGTTATTAAATAACAATTACCAAATATAACAGAAGAATCTTTTTCAAATTCATCTTCTACAAAATGGGAGGCAGGGGCCATCCCCTCACAATCAGAGTTAAACACATGCTCTGAATGGGGCAAACTGTTTTGTATCTGCTGCAGCTTGGTGAACAAGGAATATTGCAAATCTGCCACACTAATTACGAGTATCTACATTATTTTATACTTCTGAATTCACTGATATTCCAACAGCTCATTTCAAGTCACATTACTGACAGGAGAAGCTGCACAAAATTATTCTGTAAAATCATGAGTGATCATTTTGAGAGGAAAGTTACAACAGCATCTAAATTAATGAAATCATTGTGTTTCATTATGACACTACTTTTAAATTAATGGTAATTAAACACACAGACGAAACCAACAACTGTAGCATAGAACGGAATTTCCACGTCCAGAACAGAACACACATGACACTGGCAAGATTCAAAGCCAGTAATGATTGGGCTTTAAGATTCATGTATTGAAAAGTGTTAGCGCTTCACTGAAGAACAGCATTAGTGGAAAAGCTTCCCACAGAGTACCCTGTAAAAATAATAGCACACCAGTGCAAAATAATTAATTTGTGCCAAAAAAAAATTATTTCTCCTCAGGACAAACACTGACATAAAGACCTGGATAATGTGAACAGAGGTACATAAAATAAGCTGATTTTTGTATGCTGTATGACGAATGTTGCATATTTTTAAGATGCCTGTTTCTTAAATAATTCTCACTTCCACTGTATTCTGCTCCTATCTTAAGAGTTCCTGCAGTCACCCTAGCATGTTTGGAACTCATGTGGAATGTCTTTTGTACTTATTTCATATGAACTAGAAAATTAGTCCATATCTTATAAAGATAAATCACCTCCTGGAGAAAATAGAAAACGAAGGAACTTTCTGAACGGATTCTTCTTATACAAATGAAAGCTAAACAGTGCCTTACCTGTAACAAATAGATTCTGCATCAACTTCCAACTTCAACAGATGAATGCGGTCAATATCCAGTTTAATAAGGAGGAAACACTCATCCGGTAAATACACTTCCTCAATGTATTCTGATACCTATGAGGTTCAAAAACAATTTTCAGTGTTTCAAAAAACCTTCCAAGTTAACCCAGTGATACACTTGACAGCTGTGGGATGGCTGCCTGTTTCATAACATTAGTTACCATGACAAGTGTGAAATATTACCATGTTAAGTAAGAAATATTTAATTTATTGGACACCATCTTTTGCATCAAATACAAAGTTTTTCAATAATTTTGGGATACTTATACTGAAATCTTTTATTTCCTTTTATGTTTGTATTTTCTGCAGACAAAGTCAAATACAGAATATTTATATAGAAGCTTTCAGTGACAGTTAACGTGATAATGTAGACATGAATAAACTCTGATAGTTTAGATGTTACAGAGGGCTGACATCTGCAGGTAGGAGATCACTGAGGCAATTGAGATATTGTCTAATGTATAAAGAGAGAGGAGCAACATGCTACGAGATGGACGGTTTGGGGTCCGAACCCCAGTGGGGACAAGAAATTTTCTCTTCTCCACAACCATCCAGACCAGCCGTGAGGCCCACCCAGCCTCCTATATAATGGGTACCAGGTTTCCTTTCCTGGGGTAAAGTGGCCAGGGCGTGGTGTTGATCACCCACTCCCATCTAGCGCTAAGGTTAAGAATGAGTAGAGCTATACCTCCACTCCCTAACTGTGCCTTCATGGCATGTTACAGGGTGACCTTTACCTTTCACCTATAAAGAGTGAGATAATGCAATGCTATGAGAATAATTCTGAAATTAGACATATGGAGGGTGAAGCTACCATGGAAACATTCATATAGTAGTTTACCCGTGTAATGTGGATACAACTTAATGAGGAACATATATTAATAATCAATTTATAGGCACCATAATATTACAAGAAACAGCTGGAATAAATCAGTCAATACAGTGACCATCTACAGGCCAGACAATCAGGATTTGACTTCTGGCAGGGAGGGAAAGTAATTTTCATCTGTGCCACACACTCAAACAGCTTCCAAAGGCCACTCAGTCTCCTGTTCAGTGGATAATGGCAGTTATTTCCCCAAATGTGACAGGAATGTGAAACTGACCACTCACCACCATCTAGTATTAAGGTCTACACATGTGGAGCTTCTCCACTGTGCCTCCTATAGACACTCATGGTTTGGTGCTCATGTACAGACAGAACTTCCTTGTATGAATCAAGATTATAAGAAGACAGAATATTATGGTATCTACATGTAATATGCCATTCAAAAATGTTCACAAATATAAATATCTGTGGTAAATGACAAAACAGAGAAAGGAAAAATTCGGAGCAAAATAAATTTTGTAAATACCCGTTACTGTTCAGCTAAAAAAAAAAACTGTCATATGATGCGTGCTCTACACAACACTGAAGTTTTGCACAAAATTTTGTCTCTAGTTCTATATGAATGTGAAACATGGTCCTTATTTCAGTGGGGAGAATTATGCAGGCCATTTAGTACTGTGGATACAATAATCTAAGATGCCTTCTATGGGTTGGGCAGACAAGGAATCCATATAGAATTTTGGTTGGGGATACGTCTTTGAGAATGACCATTTGGGAGGACAATAATAGGACACAGCTTCAGGAAGTAGGCTGTGAATGAAGGAAGTGGATGGAACTGGCTCAGGTTGGTGTGTAGTGGCAGACTTTGGCATTGGTGATAACATATCTTTGAGCTACATTAAGAGATAGCTTATTATGAGGGGCAATCAGAGAGTAAAATACATAGTGAATATTTGCTTATTCAGCAACTTTTTATTCAAAATAAAATTTCTCGTGAGAAAACAGATTAAAAAAAAAGGTAAAGCAATCCCATTAGGGGTCCAGGAGATTGAGGCTCCCAGATTTCTAGACAGTCGGCACATGAAAGTGGTAAGCTTGTCAGCCCTACGCACCGGCCGCCTTTACCCCCAGGAAATATTCCTGGTACTCATTTCTGTTAGAGGCTGAGTCGACCCCAGGGCCATAGCGCGACCGAAAGGATTATGTCAATGAAAAATTACAATGACACCATCGGGAATCGAATCCGCGACCTTCCGGCTTGTAGCGCAGTGCCTCAACCAACTGCGCCACCGCATGCCCCCCTTGTGACAAAACAGAACAATGGTTTCTTTTCCCACAGTCACCCTGAAGGTTCAGGCATTTGTCAATGTGTTATCAGCGAATGTCTGCTTTCAGCATAGAATTCTAGACTTTGCAAATGGAACCACTGTGAGACAGCTTCTTGCATTTCTGCACCAGTTGGACATCTGTGACCACCAAGATGCTTTCTCAGAGGGGCAAAAAGATTGTGCCATGACTCCGCACAGCCTGACAGAAGGACACAACATTGGAGCAATTTGGATGGGAGTGTCTTGAATGTCTGCTGTACAGCCCTGACTTGGCACCAAGTGACTTTCATCTTTTTGGCCCTCCGAAAAAGCATCTTAGAATAGAATGGAATACGGAATGGTGGGCACCACAGTGATCCGTGCACTTCGACTGTTATCAATCTTTTCCTTACCTCTCCAAGTGTTGTCTTCTCTATACGACCTTTGACTCTCCTAGCGAACTCAGCATCTGTATCATTCTCAAGATGAGCAGTAATAATTGGTGTGCTGATTGTTTTACTTGCATTAATTATTTCTTTAATCCTGAAATAAAATATTAAGCAAAACTCAATGACCTACCATACAAAACACACGAATCTAAAGGTGCCAAAATGAATAATCCACCTTATGTAACATAATGCTAAAACCCCTGTCATGTTTGAGTGTACTATCTTGTGAAATATAATTCTCTGTGTGCAGATACCTGCTTTACACTGCAAAACAATGCTTGGAACAATACTTTGAAATTAACATCTGAAATAACTGTTTGCTTTGATGATGCCTAAAATGTTAAAAAAAGGTAAAACAATCCCATTACAGGCCTTGACAGGCCCTTAGGGCTCCAGGAGGTCGAGGCTCCCAGGTTTTTAGACAATCGGCACATGAAGGTGGTAAGGTTGTCAGCCCTACGCACCGGCCGCCTTTACCCCCCAGGAAAGATTCCTGGTACTCATTTCTGTTAGAGGCTGAGTCGACCCCAGGGCCATAGTGCAACCGAAATGATTATGTCAGTGAAAAATTCCAGTGACACCATCGGGAATCAAACCCGCGACGTTCTGGTTTGTAGCGCAGTGCCTCAACCAACTGCGCCACCGCGTGCACCTGCCTAAAATGTTAGCTACTGATATTACCAAAACATTAAGTGATATGTAAACATTAAAATCTGGCATCATGCAAGAAGAACATTTTCAGCGCTGTCACTGGCTAATACAGAAACTACCTTCCTGCTCTGCATGTATAAAACAGAAAGGAGGAGATAAAGTTAGTGCCAACACAACAAAGATCAGTGAATGCAAAATAAAAATCACTTTATACAATAGAAAGAAAACAAATAAAAGCAGCAAATACACAATTACTATAACCAGAGGAGAGACAGAGAGTTGGGGCAGGGATTTTTCTCTTCACTACCATGCCCATACCAGCTGTACGAATAACCCAGGCTCTGTTTCCATAACGGTGAAGCAGCCAAAGTGCACATCTGACCATACACCTCTCTCTCTAGTGACAAGGTAGAGGATGCTTAGAGTCACATCTCCACTCCACCACACACCTACGTAGCATGGCACTTGATTATGCACAAGGACAACTGTGTTGTAAGCACAGAACACTGAATATCATGCATAAATTACCAGGCTACCATAAGGAAGAACACCAGAAGGAGAAAAACAGATGTGTTAATACTTCTGCTGGTCATGGAAGCCTTCAACAGAATACATGTTTACCTTGGAACTCCCTGAGTAATGTTCATGGATGCAACTCCTGCAAAATGAAAAGTCTTCAGAGTCATCTGTGTGCCAGGTTCTCCAATACTCTGTGCAGCAAGAGCACCTACTGCAGTTCCTGCCAAATGGACAGAAAGAATAAAATTGCTTGCAGACATTACTCCATTAAACATTGTAAATTAAACAACTGTACACAGAAGGAAAGGCAGACCCCTACATTTGTAGCTTCAAACAACACCAAGTGCCTTCATTTAATGCACTTGGAAGGGGCACATGCAGATGGATGTTACAGAGGAAAATGTTGCCTCCATCTTCAGGGTTGAGGGATTAGGTCTAAAGTAACACTGAATGATTAGAATGAGAATGTGACGAGATTATACATGCAAACTGCAGGGTGGCCAGTCAGAGACACAGGAAGGTGAGTAGAAGGAGACAGTCTGGTCAGGGACAATAGGGATGATAAACAGGAAATGTGAGAAACCTGAAAAGCAAAACAACCCTTTTCAGGGTCCCCCAAGGACAAGACGTATAAACAAAAAGGACCCCTCTAAGGCTCCAGTATTGTTATCATAACAAAGACAATTACTGAAGCCCTTAAAACAGAAAATTCTACTTGGTAAGCGGACTTGTATCTTCTGGTATCATCCAAAAACAGAATAACAATTTAGACAGAAAAACTGGAGTCTAAAATGCTAGGAAAAACGTGAATGCCAAAAACAATGATCAAAACTGCTTATCTCACTTCAGATATAAAAATAGTTATTGACAAATTTGTTACTCCAAAACAGCCAACAAAGCATTCTACCTTCAAATTTCTAAGGCAATCATCAACAGGGACCAAAAGTAACCTGCCCCCACCTACTCCCCAAACACACACACACAAATATGTAAATGCATACATGCATCATGCCACTGCACCTTCTCACACAGCAAACTTTGCAACTACTTCTACACCCTCATAAACTCCATAATTACACATTAGTGTTATGCATTTTAGCTACCTGGCTCCATCTTGGATCGCATATATTTCTCACGACATGTATGGAAAAACTCAACTAACTGGCTAACAGTAAGTCTTTCCAACTGTAAGACAACAGATGGAACAAGTGGTGTGTCATCTACTCCGTAGCGATGACGTAGTCTGGCAACACGACGAGCAACACCCTCCATAAAGGTCCTGCAAATATAATTATTGTGATTTATATACCTTGTGTGCATTCCATATTACACTCTTTCACACTAGAAGGGATGTTATGTGTTACGGAATTTTGTATCAATATCAGGCATGTGCATACTCATATACATTCGCTTGGTTGGTTTAGAATGTTTTGAATTGCACATGCAGCTACTTAAAATTCAATCCTAACAGTGTATGTTGCCTTTGTTTGTACTATAAATCATCATGCTTCATTATTAAATATAATGGAAAGCTGTAATTCTGATTAAAAGCTTCAAAATTCTTAAATTATAGTATCCCATTTGGAACACTACGTAATGTTTTATTTTTATTAGGCATCTGTCTTGCCCATTCCTATTATTCCAGTCTAACAAGCAACTAAAATATCAGAACTTTACTGTAATCAATAGACTTCTGGTTACTTAGGACTTTCAAGTAAATATGAGTCAGTTTATGTTACCATGAAATCATACACCACACAAATAGGTTATATTCATACTCATACCATCTTCCTTTTCCTGTATCATATTGTATCAATTCATCAACATTAACTGATTCCGAACATATACTGCATGTCATGTTTTGTAATTTCTTCTCCTGACTAAAGAACAATTACAATCCTTAAAAAGTACATCAATGGCTCGAAGTCAAAAACTAATAGGAAACTAAACTTAACATTGTATTTACCGTGCATCTTTTCAATTAAGAAATATTCATTAAAAACCAACTAATGCACATAAACTTTATTCACAATAAACTATTGTGAATAAAGTTTATGTGCATTAGTTGGTTTTTAATGAATATTTCTTAATAGGAAACTACTTTAACCAGTATATTATTTAGGTCCTAATTACAGGCCAAAAACAGGCACTGTTATATCTTAAGTGCCAACAAAAGAACAAAGGTTATGTATAGTATACAAATGCAATAAATATCAATAACTGACACCTCTCATATGGCCCCATACACTGCTTAAGAGTTTCCCCACAATTTGCAATAAGTGATGTCCAACTTTCCTTCGAAACTTCAGTCTAAATGGCTAGGCTGACATAAGCTACAAACTAATATTTACATAATTCAGTGATCTACTACTGTGCAAACCTTGCACAGTTTATGAAGTGTGTTACTTAATAGTGATGTCAATTATTAAGATTATACAGCGTCCGTGATACAGGTATGATTGAGTGTGAAGAACTGGTGGAATGATAGTGAAGTACTGTGAGCAAACCCTGTCCCAGCAATGTTTTTGTCCACAAATCCCAGACTGTCCTGGGATCAAACATGAGTCTCCACAGCAAGAGGTCCAGACAGAGAGGCAACTCACCACCTCAGCCAACTTCCACTATTACAGATTCCCACTACATTAAATTTGTGAAATACAACCTCTTCACACAGACCCCAGGTTTGTTTGTAATTTTTAATGCATACTAAAAATTAATGCATGATACACCTAGCTCCAATAACTCATTAGTTATTACAGTCAACCGCAAAAGGATAGATACATTTCACATATCCACCATACTGGTTTCTGTTCTGTTAAAAAAAATGTCTAGCAAAAGTTGCAGGTTTTCCAAAGATCCATAACCTCATA
This sequence comes from Reticulitermes speratus, assembly GCA_021186555.1. NCBI lineage: Eukaryota > Metazoa > Arthropoda > Insecta > Blattodea > Rhinotermitidae > Reticulitermes > Reticulitermes speratus. The sequence continues at coordinate 10,307,545 of JAJKFL010000012.1, forward strand.
ATTCAAAACCTTATAATAAGCAGCAGTAGTGTTACTTCCACCTCAGAAAATTCAAGTGAGTCACACTGGTATTACTGGTGGAAGGGAAATAATACAAAGATGAGGTAATCTTCAACACAATGATGTTGATACAAAGTTTCATGAAAACCTGTCAAGAATCACAGCAGATTCAGTCAATCACAACAATTCATTTATTCACTATCAACTTAACAACATGTTCAGCCCAACGGGCCATCATCAGGTTAGCAAGAATGGAAGATAAATACGTAGTTTAGAATGGAAATTGGCATCTCAATATCTTACATTGATATATGTTACACATAATGGAGTACAGCCGAGTAATTTTGTTTTACAGTGTTGAGAACTAGATTTAGAAAGTCTTACAAAATCCGTTAGTTAATTCCGAAGTCATTACAGTGATGGACATACAGACATGATAACAATGTATGCATATCCTCCAGCATAAAATAATGAACTTCTGCTAATAATTTACAGAAAAATGGACTTTCATGTTTGACAGCACATTAACAAAAAAAAAAATTAAGTAACACTACTGTTACACCTTAACGGGCACAAACGGCCTGTTAAAAAGGCCTGCGTGCATTGGGACCGATGAGGGCTCAAACCCAATATTCATTCATTCCTTCAGGTCTAACACCTTATCATACTCACAAGTTTCAGTTACCGCTTTATGTATATATAATTACCTTAGTTCATCCTTGAACTCACTGCTACAACTATCAAAATCATCAGTCTTGAGAATCTCTTCAGCTGCTTTCTTGATACTTGGTCCATCAAGTGGTTCTTCATCACGAGAAGGACATTTTGCACGCACATGGTCTAACACTCGTTGAAAATCAACTGGACAGTCCTTGCCTATAAGGTTATATTAGAAAACCATTATCACTAATAAATACAGTACTACAGTTTATCCTGAAATTAAAGAAATATATTTCCTTTCATATATTAGTGAACTGTAGTTCAAGTGTCACAATTTGTGAACATACAACATGTTCAAACTGGAATATTCACATAAAATAAAAAATTATGCAAGTGCAATGTCTAACAATACCAGCAACACAGGAGCTATTTCACATTAGCACAATATAATGAACACAGTTCACTAGTAATAAAAGGTCAAACAAAAGTATGTTAACTGTTAAAAATCTTACACATTATTACTGGTCAATCAACATGTTATAAATGCAGAATGGGAAACACCACTACTGTTTCAATCATTAATAAGCAGGAATGCATAATTCTGAGGTCTCCATTCTTCTAGGATGTGGCGCCACATAACTGGGCGACTGGCGCCCAATGTTTTGAGACGTGGTGGTGGAAATATCCGACCCTTGAAGTCAAGACTAAAAGGTTGTCTCAAAAAGTTGGGCACCAGTCATCCACTGACGCACTTCCACATCCAAAAAGAACAGAGACCTCAACTTCATCAATGCAAAAGCCTAAAAATTTTCCATGCATAATTGTTATTGATATGATAAATGATGCCTAATACTTGGTGATCTCAATACTGTGCATAATTCCATGATTCACTGTCTGTCTGGGGCTTTTACACAATATCTTGGACTGAAATTATAATTTCACTCAGATTTTAAGGACTTCATTAAATTCATCTGCAAAGTTTAAGTTTGTATATGTGTACTGTTAAGTCAAAGGCAGACAAAACATTTAATTGAAAAACATAATTTCATGTGATTATCATACAGTGATTATCAATTCCACACACAAAAAAATTGCACTGCTTTCAAAAATCTGTCCATACAGAAAATTTCAGGTTTTGCCATTACTGCTGCTGCTACCTCAGAAATTTTCATTGCCAGCATGGTGATATTACTGATTGCAGGGAATCATAAGTGTTGAAGGTGAAGTTGTCTTCAATACCACAATGTACATACCAAGCGGCACAAAAATTTGTGGATTGTTTTAAAAGTTACTGGTAATACACTTACCACAAAACTCACTTTCAACACAAGATACAAAAAGTAACTGCAGTTCATAAAATACACAGTTATGCAACAAATATCACCTTCCATGTAGGTAGGATCCAGTCCATCAGCACCATAACAGAGTTGAACGATATCTCCAATAGAGTTACGGACTGTCATATCATACTGCAGACATAAATCTTCTAGAGACTGCAACACAATAAAAACACAGTGGTATCTAGATATACCATAAGAAACACTTATATATATATATATATATATACACACACACACAGTAAAACCTCGATTCATCGTTTTTTAGGGGGATGGAAAAAAAAAAAAGATATATAGGGAAAAAAAATAGTACCAAGAAACCATTAAAAATTATAGATAAGAACAATTTAATGATTATTATTACTTCGTGCTGAAAAAATCTTTGATTGACATTTGTTTTGTGCAAACTTTATGCCTCAATTCAAAATACAATTTTTCAAGGCCTAGGACACTTTCACGATCACTGTCACTCGTGCTGTGCGCATAAAAGAAAGATTTTACTTTCATCAGCGCTTCATGCGTCTCAGCAAAGCTTGGCACAACTTCGGATTTGCCATCTTCTTCTTCCCCTTCCACATTCCCGGATGCCACGAGGCTCTCGCTCAGCTCCTGCACTGTTTCTACAGGTTGCCACGTGACTGTCCACAGAGACGTAGTCCTCAAATTTATCTTTGTTCATGCCACTCAGCTTTTCCCAGTCTTTGCAGAAATCGTCGTCATCGTTGGTCAATACGACGTCACTATCGCCTGAAGATTGTCCCTGCACATAACCAGCTTTCCAAAAGCAATTTTTGATTGTCTGCTGGGTTACTTGTTGCAAGGCTGCCACAGTGTAGTGAAAAGCTTCCAACACGTTTATCTTCTTTTTCGTATCTTTGCCTGCATCCATTAAGCAAACAGCTGTTTGCACGAGGCGTTTTCCATAAAGCTGCTTGTTTATTACCTTTGTTTATTACTTTATTACCCCTAAATCAAGGGGCTGGAGCACACTTGTACAATTTGCCGGGTACCATATGACTTTTACATTTCTTAGAAACGATGTATACTTTGGATGTGCAGCACAATTGTCCACAAAGAGGAAAATGTTCCTGTTTTGCACACCCATACTTGCGTGTAATGAAGAAAAAATTTCTGTGGTCATCCACGCTTTATTGTTCGCGTGGTATTTGGCGGGTAATTTTTTTATATTCTTGAAACATCGCAGTTTTGGAGATTTTCTGATAACAATCGGCACTTGTTTGTCACTTCCATCACTGTTAGCATAAAGTAAAACAGTAAGTCTGTGACCAGACTCTCCTTTGAGAGCCAAGGTTCTATCAGGAAGCACGTTGTAGAAGAGGCCCGTCTCATCCACATTGTAAATCTCACATTGTTCGTAGCCCTCTAACAAAAATGGCAGTCTTTCCAGCCACGCTTCCGTGCTCTCACTGTCCATTGCCGCACTTTCTCTGGCTAAATTCTTGCATACTAGGCCATGCTGGTCCTTAAACCTTGTTATCCAGCCGTTGGGTGCAGTGAAATTTTCTATATTCAGCTGCGCTGCAATCATCTTCACCTTTTCACCAAAAATGGTTCCATCAACTGGCAATTAAGGCAGCACTAAGAAAGCAATACATGTGCGTGCAGCACACCAAATCATCGTTTCAAATTTCAAAAAACTATCCATATGGGAAAATGTTGCGTCACGACCTTGATTTTTCAATGATCGACGTAATAAAACGACAGTTGAAGGACTGATGGAGGCGGGAAAAATAGTGTTATTTATATGGGGCTAGTTCTGGGACCAAATAAGGCAGACAATATATGCAGGAAAACGAAGGTAACGGGAACGATGCAACGAGGTTCCACTGTATATATATACATGTATATGTATGTATCGTAAAGGTAATTCAAAATCATTTGGTCCAAAGATGTTATTGTCTCGACTACTTTCAAACATTAAAAAAGTGAAAACTCTGTTCTGAGTTCTGTATAAAGTGAAAAAACTGCATTACTGTGAGGGGGAAAAAACATATAAGTGTCCAAGAACAAAGTGATAGGAAAAATACTGGAGACTAAGAAATATAATATGAGTGGGGAATGGAGGAAATACACACAACATGTAATTTTAGGATTCATACTTTCTTCTTAATATTACTAGATTGGTTAAGTCAAGGAAATAATGATGTGTTGGGCATGTAGCTCAAACAAAATACGAATCTCACATAAAATGATTGTCAGAAAACTCACAGGAAAGGGACGTGTGAAAGAATGACAAAGCATAATATTAAATACACATTAAGAAAATGTAGGCATGGCAATGAGTGTACTGAACTGGAACAGAATTCAATCCAAAGACAGGCCTTTAAATTCATGATACTGACCTTCTGAACTCCAACTGACCTTTACTAATCTACGCTGCATGTAGCCAGTCTCTGCTGTCTTCACAGCTGTGTCAACCAGTCCTTCTCTTCCTCCCATGGTATGGAAGAAAAATTCAGTAGGTGTGAGTCCTGAATAAAAACTGTTTTCCACAAAACCCTTTGCTGCAGGTATCTTGGCTGTAAATTGAGGATGAAGACTTTGAATACATCAGTCTACAAACTAAGTTTCAATTTATTTAACAATGGTGTGAAACAACATTTAATGTTCATTACAGCATTCAATTCCTATATGCAGACAACTAGATGAGATGTCAAAAAACAAAACGGAGCAAATATATGACATGAGAGATTTGCGTTTCTTATGGCAATGCTACTGAAGAGTCAAATTTGAAAGGAAGAACCTTCTTGAACGGTTTGAGAATGAAGATAAAGGCACCATGATCGTTCAAACCATCAGCAATGATTTACAAGTCAATATGGCATAACACTCCAGAGGACCTGAATCTTCAAATATACAGAATGCGGTCACATGATAGTTAATCATAAGGTTGGTGGTGAAAAGGCTTCAAATAGTGAACTTGTACAGGAAAAATATCATGTGAGAACCTTCTGAAAATGGAAATGTATGAATAAATCATAGTTTCAAATGTCATCCAATAGGTAATATTCATCACTGAAATACGGTTACCATCATCATAAACCAAATAACTTTAAAATGAAGAAGCAATAGGGTGGCTGTGTCATTGCTCAGGTGGTTAGTTGCCAGCTTCTCACAACAGACAGCTGGGTTCTATCTCAGGTCAGTCCATGTGGGATCTTTGAAGGACACAGCAGCACTGCGACAGGTGCTTCTCTGCTTACTTCAGTCTTCCAATGTCATTACCATTCCAACAATTCTCCATATTCATTCATTCACTCATTCATTCATCACTGATGCTATACAATCTTGGCAGACAAAAGCATTGTTAACTAACATATTTAAAAGAAAAAAAAGAAGCAACTTGTAAAACAGATGTACCATGAATGCAATTAAAAGCCATTTTTAAGGTGTTGCTAATGTAGCAAAAGTCAATTCTGTTCAGGGTAGTAAACTGCTGAAGTCTCAGTTATCATAGAAGGTTACTACAATTTTAGTCTCCAATATTTCAGATCCATCTTACTTACAATGCCGTTCAAAATGTGGAAGTGCTCGATCTTCAAAGCCATTAGGAACCCTGTGTCCACTAATGGCTTGCTGACCCACACAGGCTATCATCTGAGATATGTTAATGAAGGACCCTAAGCACAAGAAAACATAGAAGTGAATAACAAATAATACCAATGCCCAAAAATGGCACTGGCTGTTCAGTTAAGAGACATGAAATTGATTATTTATATCCACATGCACTTTATCAAAATTACCAACTGTTTTAACACTACATTAAAAGTGCAATATTTGTGACTTTATGTACCTCACTGACACTGATGTTAATTTACTATTGATCCATATCTTGTGGTAGGGCAATTACACTGATTTGTTCTTTATGACATGAAATATGTAGTACCACCAATATAAATCTTGCATAAGATACCTCCGTGAAATGGGTCACACTCCTTTGCTTTGTAAATGTACTTCGTTTGACTTTCAGTTGTCACACTGAATTACCATTCACTAACTTACCTTTATATCTTCAATGAATTTTACATAAACAACAGATCTCATTAATTTTCATTATCATTTCCACAAAAATTACTCACATATCAAAACTGAGTAACATATTAAAGACATTAACTATGGCACAAACACAAGGAATTAGTCCAGTACTACTGAACAGCTATTCAAACTACACAGAAATCAGAAATTCTTTTGTATGAGTATGGGGAGCAGCTCCTATAAGCTTCATAAGCAGCATGATATATATTTGATAGACAACAGCACAAAATCAAGTGACAAAAATGACAAAATTGAATCGGAGATTGCAGGGTAAGGAGATGGGAGGAGAAAAATGACACTGCTGGTGCAGGTGATAAAATCTGTGTTCGTGGGTGACAGCAACCAGTAGAGTACAGTTTTATAAAGTTCTACATACCTTTGGAGCCGCTGAGAGCCATAACAAGAGGACTATTGCTTGGATGAAGTTCCTTGAGGCAAGCTTTACCAGCATGGTCTCGAATAACAGACAATTCCTTCAGAATAACTGCTTCAAGAGTCTCCTCCTCAGTGCAGCCTGGTTGACACTGTAATCGACCCTCCTCTAGAGATCGAATATAGTCATCACATTTGGAATACCTGAAACAATTCAAAGCATACACTTTATATTTTTATCAACATCCTTACCTTCTTACCATTCATGATCACTTTTCTTTCTCAGTTTTCATCATATATCATCTGCAATTGAAACAGCAATTAAGTTTCTAACAAGCCTTCCATTAATGGCCATTAAACTGAGCAGGCTGACATAGCAATAAACTCTAGACTTGTATTTAGAGGGTCAATGACTCAAATCTCAGCCGGAATTCTGACATTTGCTTAGTGCTTCATGGATTTCCACAGTCTCTCCAAGCAATTCATGACCATGAAATCTTTGGTATTCTGGGATGTTACGTGGCATAGATTCGTAGTTATGTACCAACACTTCAGGACAAACTATTGGTCCCATATCGTTGCTAAATAATTACCAATCTACACTGTGTGACATTCCAAAATAGTGAAGATCTCATCTACACTGTGGCGGAGGCCAAAATTCATGCATTCATGACCACCTTTCCATCTCAATCAACATTATACATAAGACATTCAAGAAGTAAGGAAATATAATTACTTACTGCTACATGTTTATCACTCAGCACCATGGAACATTCTCATGGTTGAAGCAACATATATTTCACTGTCATTAAATCAATCAATCATCACGGCCATGTGTACCTCTGCACACTGCTCATTACCGTATATTCTCGAATCTAATCCGCACCCAGTTTTTGGCGACTTCTTAAACGAAAAAAAAAAAAAGTTAGTTTGCGATTCTAATCCGCACCTTTCCTTCAACCACCCCTTGCCCACGTGGCGACTGATTGAATAATATTGGATGTTACCAATGCGTTCAAATCCGACGCTACGCCTGTGGCCGATGAGTCATACCGATAGAGGCGGGGCCTTTCTCAACAGACGTGCGCAATCTCGTCTGAAGCCAGCTGAGCCTTAGTTGTTGAAACGTGGGAGGTGCTTGTTCCAATTTGTCGTGTACCGTAGTTATGGAAGAGGGACACCTGAAATCTAAACAACTCTCATATACGGCAAAGTTCAAACGTGAAGTTATTCGGTGCGCAGAGGAGAATGGAAACCGCAAAGCCGCTGCAATTTTTGGAGTTGATGAAAGCAACGTTCGACTATGGCGGAAACACAAGGAAGCGATCAGCGGGTGTGAGGCGTCACGAAGGAAATTCACTGGACCCAATTATTATATTATTATAATAATAAATAATAAAATAATAGATTATTGTATTGTATTGTCCTTACGGCACATACAGCAGCTCAATCATTTTTCCAAAATCCAGCTCTAGACCGTGAATCTAATCCGCATCTGATTTTTTAGCCCTCTAAAACTGTAAAAGGGTGCGGATTAGATTCGAGAATATACGGCATATACTTACCCTGCATGCAGAAGCTCATGTTTGGCCCTAAGCAGACCTTGGCCTGGGGTCACATCACCTATACCAATGGAGAATCCCCTGTTCATAAGAAAGTATGAAGAGAGTCTTGCAAGTCTCCACATGGCCTTGGCAGCATAATCCTCACCCCAGTCACACAGCAAGATGTAAAAGATGTTGTTCTTGGAACCAGAACCCAGTGTGGATTTATCCATTGAACCAGCCAGTAATTCTGAGTTGCGAATAACAACATCTAAAGAAGAAACAGTGGAAAAATGTTCTATGAAGCAGTTCAGTTTACACCATGCATGTGTTCTATGAAGCAGTTCAGTTTACACCATGCTTGTGTTCTATGAAGCAGTTCAGTGTAACACCATGTATATGTTCTACAAAGCAGTTAAGTGTAACACCATGTATGTGCTCTACGAAGCAGTTAAATGTAATACCATGTATGTGTAACCCAAATTTATTTTCAAAGGGATATAAAAAATAGACTGATCCTCTGATTCTTCACACAGCTTACTTTTGAATGATGGAAAAACATGACCTGACCTGACCAGCCACGTTTGTCAGAAGAAAACCAAACACGTTTGTTGTTTTTCAAAGAGTGTAAATTAACACAGAAAATGCACATGAACAGCCTTTTAATTTTATTATTTATATATGATAACTGAAGCAATGCCCTGATGACCTGTTATATGAGCTAAACATGACCAGTCCTCCTTAATTGTGTACCTTCGAATGTATGAACACGGGAAATAATGAAATATGAGAAAATACAGAATTAATGTAAAAAATTAGGATCCAGTATAACTGGTGAACATAGTAAATACTACACACTCTAATACCAAAGCCATAAGAGGGATCCACGCCTGTTACAAAACGTGTCTAGGACCAAGCGCTGTTCTGATACATATGCCCTTTACACCTAACAGAACTCCTAAGACTTAAAAAACAAGCTGACCGATCCTTCTTAAGTTCAGCATTACAAAACCTTCTCCCTTTATATTAAAAGTGGTTGTACATTTATAAATTACACATTTGCTTACACGAGTCATTGATGCACAACTCTTCATTACTGGTGTAAGCTCGACCCTTGGTACGTAAGTTCGCTTGTATAGGGCACTTCTTATTTGGTCGAATAATCAAACTGAAAATCTGTTTTCCAGTCCACAGAGTAACTGGCTACAAACAATAGAAAAGAAAAAGGAAAAACCATTGGTAAGGCAAGAAACAAATCAACCTTACTCCACATACTGTTTTAAGCTCATGAAAAGATGCCAACAACATGAATTTGTGTTTCCATGCTGGTGGTATCTTAAAGATCTGCTCTTATATTAAGAACAAGCAACTGAAATTGTGAATCCTTCGATAAGTCTATAAGTGCAAATTTTTGCCATGTTTAAGAGACATTTCCAAAATGTAATCAACTGCCTTTGCATTTTGCATTTTGGTGTTATACAATGTAAAAGAGCATATATTTTGTGTTCTAAATTTCAGACCTACTACACTTGATTAACCTGAAGTTTTAAATGGAGACTTTTATGAAAATTCCCCAAGTACAATTAAAAACATAAAAAACCTCAGCCATCTTATTTAATCAAATGTACATGATACTCTAAGCGCTGGGACAGTGCAGTCAGCGTAGTGACTAGCTGGAGGCATGAGGAATTGTGGTTCAATTCCTGGCAGGGGTAAAAGACTTTCTCTTCTCCAAAATGTCCAGGCCAGCTCTGGGGCCCACACAGCCCTCTGTTCAATGGAACCAGGATAAAGCAGCTGGGGTGTGAAACAGACCACTCACCTCCATCTACTGCCAAGGTTAAAATGCATGGAGATATACCTTCACCCACACCCCCTCCCCATATACCTTTGTGGCATGCAATGGGACAACTTTACCTTAACCTTGATATTCTCATATCAATTCATTTAAATGACAGTATGTTGCAGTACACAGTGTTTTCCCACCACCCACAGACCTGGTTGATGACATTATCTACAAGGTGAATAGAGAGTCAAAAATATACTGCAAAGTAACAAATAAATACAGCCAACAGAATGCCTCAACAGAAATACGTTCAGTATGTTACTCAGCAGCAGGCAACATTAAATTTTGCAACACTCTACTCTGTTATATGTGGCAAAAAATTACACATAAATGATAAAATAACCTCCCCACAGAGAACTGCAGGTGTGTATGCAAGATCTTCTGCACTAACTGTTATCAGTAAATTGACTTATATTCTCTTTTGCAGTCAGCACAACCTGCCATGTATTACTACAGTCTCCATCTTCATAGAAATTACATATTCACAACTTATAATGCTTTTCATTATACCAAGACTTCATTCATTCCAAGAAATTAATTTTTAGAAACATGAGAATGTTATTGGTAGTAAAAATTCCCGATATACACCACTAAGCTTCAAGGTTTACCTTCCGTATGGCTGGAGGAGGTAGGTCTACATGCATAGCAGCATCATCTCCAGCCAGAAGACATGCAGCCAACTGGCATGCCTGTCCTCTATCCAAAAAGTGATCCTTCTGTGTGAGTAAGTATGCTCCTGTAATAAAGTCCTGTGTTGCAGCAATAAGCAGCTCTCCATTTCTAGGAGTTACAAGGTTCGATTTGTTCTGTAAAATACAAAACAGAGAAGCAGAGTAAGTGACAGGATAAAACTGCTTCTTAATGGAAGCTGTAATGAAGAACTTCTGTCATACTGATTATTACAGTGTACCACGATCTGATTCACCTGAGGCCTGTGACAAGGCTGATTCATTACACAACTACCATGCTTGATACTTTACATTTTGTGGAGTACAATCCATATGCACAATATTTTGAGGAGTTCGCTCTATTCATATCTTTCGGTGACTGGTTGTCATTACTTCTTTATTTTTAATATCAGAGGTTACAGCTGGGATCAAAGCCAGGACCTTTTAACAGTGCCTGGTGGAATAGTGGTTTGTATGCTTGCTTAGTATTCAAAGAAGAGGTCTGAGTTCGATCCCAATCACTGGTACAAATATTTAACCTTTACTGTATGACCTTTTAAATGCCAGTTTTCTGCTACAGCTGGTGCACTACTTAATCGAAATGCCTGCTATTGGACGTTTTCCTTCTTTGGACAAAAAGGGTGTACACTCAATAGGACAATGTAACCCTGTTCGTCTGTTAAAGGGTAAAGAGTAACAAAAATTTCTCAATATAATGACCAATTACCAATTCTATGGAATGAAGACAATTTGAGATTTGTTATGGTGTCTGTGCACTTTGATCTTTGTTGGACAATAGACAAATGCAAAAAAAGTTGGAATTTGGTTGTTAGTTGCCATATAGTCCTCAGTAAAGATGTGAAGAGACATCATATATGCCAACACTGTACCAAGAGCGCTGACACAGAAATAATGTAGTAATTGTATAGAGACCAATGGTGAGCTTACCTATACCACAAATACGAGCCAAATGTTCCCATATCATACAATGTAGCAATACCTAGTGTTTTCTCCATCACCCCTACAGTTAATAACAACCCTTCATTTGAAAGTTACAGCTATTGCAAGCAACAAACTCCAGCAATAACACCCAGTAGGAAGATGATGTTGCAAATATTTCCCACTGGAAGCACATCATGCACTATGAGTTTATTCTAAGTGTGCTTCAGATGACACAGACCAGTGTATGGAGCTGATCATCCATCTATGTAAAGCAATTTTCCTGAAGTGTTCCAAAATGCAAACAGAAATGGGTACCCAGGCACATACATGTAGCTTGCTGCTGATGCAGCAGTAAGTCACCACGCACAGTACCATGACACTTCAAAAAACAAATCTACAATCTCGCACCATGCAATTTGTACCTCTTTCAATCGATGAAAGATGAAATAAGGGCTATCACTTCAAGGACACACTGAGTCCAAGAGGTTTCAAAGATTGCACTGTAAGTCACATGTGGCAACCACACAAATGCTGGCAGATATGTGTAGCTGCCTAAAGACAAAATACAAAGGCAAGCATGTTTTACAGACTTCCTGGTGCTGCCAGGTTTGAAATATGGTTCCCATCACTGAACATTTTGAGGCTACCAAGTATTTTACTTGTTACTATGCACCAGTGGGTTAACAATGGCATCAGTATAGCTTCACCTACAATTGCTTCCTGCCCATTAAACTCAGTGTGCTTTACAAAATCATGAAATACTCATACATTTGGGCATCTTGATGAACCACACTATTTCATTGCTTCATGTGTGATATTTTCTGTTTCAAATTAAGCTACTCTACGTACTAAGCGCAAATATTATTAAAAACTTTACCCCCATAAGCACAAGTGCTTCTGCACGAGCCTCTTCAGTCTGTGGCAAATGCAGATTCATCTCATCACCATCAAAATCTGCATTGTAAGGAGTACACACACATTCATTAAATCTGCAAGCAAGAAACAGCAACAAATGTTATGCGTGTCCTATATTTCTGTCCAACTAAAACAAATTAAACAATTATCTGAACTCAAAATTTATGTCTCTCTCAGTGGTTACGATTGAAAAAATTTTACTTGTACAGACTGAAAGCTGATTATAAAACAAGTATCACCTTACAAGATTTGACATTTTGACACTAGAGACAAACCTTCTGATGGGTTGTAACAGTGTGTAGTCTGGTAGGTAGGTACCAACAGTGAGGTATACCTGCCTCCATCTGGAAGACCGAAGACAGAGGAAGAATGTTCCTCCTTTATATTGGTACCTACCTACCCGACAACAAGATGTCATAATCCAGAAGATAACTGCATACAATTTCATATTTTAACCATTCAGGAAGTGACACTTCGTGTGAAGATGACCATAAAGATTCATGGATAACAATGAATATGCAGGATGATACACACAGCATTAAATCAATAACTAAAGCAAAATACAGTTGGCCCTATGCATGCCACAAAGACAGAAGGAAGAATGAAGGTATAGTTCCCTGCAATCTTAACCATGGCACTATATGGAGGCGACTCATCAGCCTCATGCGCCAGCCACTTTACCCCTAATGCCAATTCAATACGAAGCTGGGTGGGCCCCAGAGCTAGTCTGGAAATTCTGAAGAACAGAAAAATCTCTTGACCCTGCCAGATAAAGCTCACTGTCTACTCACAACATAGACTTCGCTGTCCCAGCTCAACAGCAAGTAGGGTAAGGTAAAGTGAAATTTTATCAAGTAATCACAATGCACATGTTCTTATACTGAAGTGAAACATGCATTATACAAAACAAAAATTTTGGTAATATTCGGCCAAAAAACAATGACTCTTAGTTGTCCAATGATGTTTTAATAAATATAATTAACCATTTTGTGTGAAATTTAAATTCATTGTGCCTTGATGCTCTCAAATCAGTTAATTTAAAGACTGTTTATACAAAATGTTTCAGTATCTTAAACATGTTCTACCACACTGCATGCAAGAAAGGTTTAACAATCCAAACAGAAAACTGTCTACGCAGGCAATGAAAGAGCAGTTATAAAGAAAAATGTGGTATGATGAAGTCACAAGTAGATCATTCTAGAGATTGCAATGAAGCCAGAACAGGCTTCAGCCTCAAATAAAAGGCAGATAACAAAGATGTTTTAAGCTCAATGGCAGAAGTTTCACCCTTCTGCCTTATGTCATTCCTGCTGGAATTCTGATACTCAAATGCCATTATGTAATGTAGAAGCAGCCTGATGGTCAGACAAGACACTGGACACACAGCCACAGGACCTCCGGTTAAGCTAATGAATGGGTCTGGGTAAAAACGTATTTTATGAACAGACTGAAGCCTTTAGTTACACCAAAGTTCAAACTGTATAATATTGGTGGCTAGTCCCCTCTGCTAATAAATATTCTCACTGTAAAGTCAGTTAGTCAGCCAGTTATCCTAACACTGTCAGTGGCATGATACGCATATCAGAACCACTCCAACTTCACAAATAAAACCCCTCACATCACCAGAAACCAGAGGCCCAGAAGATCAGACTGAAGACACTTCAAACTACTTGCCTCAATTTGTCGCACAGCTAAATTTTACCTGAAAGTCCTGTGTTCCAGCACCTTTGCTCGGTGTGCCATAATGCTAAGTTTGTGTAAACTAGGCTGCCGGTTGAACAGGACAATATCCCCATCATGTAGATGTCTCTCTACAATATCGCCAGGCTGTAATTTGCAACAGGTGTTATTTTTTGTCATAAGAGTATAAATATTATACATACATTATCTACAGTATTTACGTGTTCACCACATAATTCAACCCTATTTTGTTTCTCTGCTGTACACAAGTTTTAGTGAAGTTAGGCAAATTTTCATTTTATTTATCAAATATGGCTCTCACCTTCAGTTCTTGGGCAACCTTGTTTCTGTTCACAAATCGTAGAGCCTTCTTAAATACCTGACCTCTCTGCTCCACAAAATTAGCTCCTGGATGTTTATCTGGACCATTCAGAATTAATTCTTTCATCAGTTTTATATTTGCTTTGTTGACTCTCTCTGGGAATGTCAGTATTTTTGCTACATAGATTGGAACACCAACCTAAAGAAAATTAAAATATATATTGTGTTCTTTACTAACTCAGCCAGTAAGCTCAGTGATGATGTGTGTAACTTTAACATATGAGGCACTTGGTTACATCCAAAAAAATGGGACTGCATTTGTGAAGTAAAAAGATCATAAACAGTAAAAGTTTAATAAAATATAGTCTTCTCGGACAGAAGTCTGATTTTTCTATTTATGTCCTCCCCATAAAGGTGCATGATATAAGTTTTAAATCATGTTGCTGCGAAAGTTTTAAAACTTATAGTAAAAATTTAGTTTGTAAGTACAATGAAGAAATAAACAATACAAGGTACTGCACCATGACTAGGAGGGAAGATGACACTTGTTGCCCCTGATTAATTTGTCAGACCCCACGTGGATGGGAGTTACCTGATGATGACTATGCAACACTAAAGGATCATACAGAGAGACAGAGAACCCCCACCATAATATGCAAATACTAGTAACAGCAATCAAATTCATATATTCATAAAAAATAGGAAAATAACAAAATACAAAATAGTTACAATGACACAAAAGACATTTCCTTGCAACACCAAAACAGCAATCAAGACAAAACTCAGGCATCACACACCTCATTAGCATAAAAATAACAAGCCTCCACAACCTGGCCAAAAGTAGATTTACATTTTAAAATGATCGTACTGATCACGGAATAAATCATAATACAACTGGCAACAATAAATTTGCAAAACCTTTTACGTAACAACACCTGTGGCCTCCAGAGGCAGTTGAGTTGTCTCAGAGTATAAGCCCCTGGCTGACCATCAGCAGAAACAGAATTTTGTCTGACAAAAATAACAAGCTGAAACCACTTTTTCTGGAAGATTGCCACCATCCTTGGTTGGCTGTGGACTGTCCCTCAAGAACAAGAGAGAGTTAGGATGGGGTTGAGATTAAACACAAGGACATGGGAAAGCAGGTAGTGGACAAGGTTATAGCAGTGTGGTCTACGAACACTAAACTGTACAACTCAGTATTATCTGAACGTAGGACATCAGGTAGGATCTCAACATATACACTAAAAGAAAAGTCAGTAACATTTATGATACAGTGGTATGAACAGGTTCTATGCACAGTTAACAATAGAATACTGTTGGGAAAAAGAAAACAAAATACTCAGTAAACTATGATTGAAGAAACAAAGTGAGTGACAATATAAAAAAAACAGAGGAAACAGTCGACATAAAAATAAGAATACCAATGGGAGAATGGAAAAGAATACAGAAGCCTTCATCATAAATGGTCCATCAAGGCGGCAGACTGTCATGTGACAACAAAAATGGTTGAAATATCTATTGAAGATGATCATTCATGACAACAGCAATTACAACCCACAGTGATAACTCAGTTATGAACTTCTTTTTACGTTGTGTTCACCATGCATTTTGATAACATTCAACAATTAAACCAACAAATGCACTTCATTTCTTAGGTATGTTCATTAACCCTACACATGTTTCGGCTGCAACAGAGCCATCATCAGGGGTTCAATGTCACGTTCACTTTAACATTCACTGTTCCATTTGGTATCACCACGTATACACCACAATGTATGTCAATTTTCTGTTAACAGTTGATAACACTCACTGTTTCCGTTTATACAACCTTATCTTTTAAATACCAAATGGAACAGTGAATATTAAAGTGAATGTAACCTTGAACCCCCGATGATGGCTCTGTTGCAGCCGAAACATGTGTAGGGTTAATGAACATACCTAAGAAATAAAGTGCATTTGTTGGTTTAATTGTCAGTTCATGAACTGTTGCCAATAAATTAGAGTTTTTCTTTCAAGATTACACTTTATAAATTTATACTGTTATTGTCACACATATTTCCCATACATCCCATATAAGAAAGAGAACAAAGATGTACAGCAAAAAGAGAAGCCTGAAATATACTAATGCTAATGGTCACAGCTTATACCATTTATGTTACACTGAATAATGTCTGCAGTTATACACACCTCTTCTATTTTCAGATTCGGATCAGGTGAAATCACGGTTCGGCTTGAGAAATCAACTCGTTTACCAGATAAGTTTCCTCTGAATCGACCCTGCTTTCCCTTTAACCTTTGAACCAACCCACGACTGGATTTCTTTGGCTGTGAAAAAGGAAGACAACAGTATGTTCAATTGGCTTACATTAACAACAAACATGCAATGTACATTTGAAAACTATCTTGCTGGTGAAGAAAAGAAAAACAATGAAATTGTGCAATCTATAGATACCTGCATGTTGAGGGGAATTCCTGATGTTTCACTGTTTATATACATTGCACAGTGTAGCTGCAAAAAGTCCCAGGCTTCATTAATCATCTGTACTTTTGCTCCTGACTGGCGGTGTTTCATTATAACATCATTAATGAATACTACCTCTGACAGTTTCATTGTCAGATCATCTTCATTTCTGCATAAAGTTAAATATCACATTTTAAATTACCTTCAATCATCAACACTGGCTGATAACCATTTAGCTGATTTACCTTTACACATTCTGTCATATTTTCAGTCACACTGCATACAAATATTTACCAATACAACACCATTCCTTCTCATTTTTCCAGTAATGTGTCCTGAGTAACCAATGAAAGAAGAGCATGTCATCGTAATTCAGCAGTGAAAAAATTCAAAAGCATTTTAGAAAGCAGATATAAAGCACCTGTAGTTAGCAAAATTCATTCCCATTTATCAGTATACTGCAAGCAAATCCATTTTCACCTTTGGTACTGACACCAGAGATCATTATACTGCATTCTATTTTTAAGCATCACTCTACATGACAGAATATGCCATAATGTAATTTACTTATTTATTTACTTTTGGTTTTTTTAATGATGCTGCCAGTATCTCAAATTATATATCATCAGTGGTAGGATGACTAGTAAATAATAAATTGAAAAAGACGAAGAAGGAAGTGGCCTACGTCTGAGGTACTGTCCTGAAATTTTAGAGGAAGAACTGGGGAAAATTATGAAAATACTCAGTCCAGACAGTAGATGACCAAGTCAAAATTACATATTTGCACCTCCCAGATACAAGTCACTTGCATTTTATGGCTGTACTTAATTTTCTCATACATACTGCATTATTATCATCACAAAAACTACAACTGACTATGGAACAGAGTACATCAGACCCTGATAAGTAACTCAGCATCTTACAGAATCCAGAGGTTCAATACAGCGTTTGCTACAGCCTCTCACTGGACCCTATCCTGAGCCAACTGAACCCACATCCTATTTGTTTAAGATTAATTTTTTATATCAGCACCCCATTTGTGGTAAAGTTGTTTTTCTTTCTGGTCTTTATTTGGCCAGATTACCATCCCCCTTGAAGTTCTCCATCCACTGTAACAAAATACTTTAATTTCATAAGAAATTATACATTATAAATGTCCACTCCTTTGATGTTGTCTTTTGCTGTGCAAACACAAAATCACCCTCGATTTTCATGATCTAAAGACGCTAAATAAACACATTCCTCAAATTCTGGTAAATACTGCAGGCCTAGTTTAGAATAAGGCATAGTTTTTGATTACTAAGAACAGAATTCTGATATACAGTACTTTAATAATAGTAATAAGCAAATGACAGTCGCAATGTATTGATTAGAACATAAAATTCAAAGAACTGAGCATACACTTACGTTCCTGATTTCAGATCGGAGACAACAGATGGGCGGATGCAAAGTGGTGGTACAAGCATGCGTGTGAGAATCAAATCCTTTGGCCGTCCACACGCAGGATCCATAACTAATAAAGGTATGTCTTCCTCGGGAATTCGTGCCAAAAGATGAAGAACTTCCAAAGGATTAAATATGTGGGCTAATGCATTTGAAACAGCAGACTCTAATTCTCTATTATATTCCAGCACACTACTGTAAGCAGCTGAAAAAGTTTACAAACAAATGAACTTAACAGAAATGCACAGTGTTTACTAATGTGACACAGTGGCCACTTCAGTAAGCTTTACTAATACAATTCTAAGGTAGCAAACTATGCTGCACCATCAAGACTACAGGCTTCTGGAATGTAAAACCATGTAATATGGTAAATATGAAACAATGCTGGAGAAGAACTTACTGCCATCTTCATGGTACCACATTCCAGAAGATATACTGTAAATGTGAAGTGGAGTGTTTAGGAAAACACACATCAAATTTTCACAGGCCAGCAAGCTTCAGCAACTGAAATGGAACTCACCAAGTGCATCTGTAACCAAAGGGTCCGTTGCTTTCTTGGAACGATACTTTTCATGGACTATTTTGAGCAGGCCACATTTTTTAACAGTGCCATTCAATTCTCTGCAATGAGGACAAATTGTGATCTTCTTAGCCTTGTCCAAAATTTGTTTATGAAGAGCCTTTCGTACCAAGTATGGTAACCCAGGATTCATTACTTTCATCCTAAGTGACTTTCTTTCTTTGTCAGATAGAAGGACACGGGAACATGACTGTAAAGATATTGAACACTTATTAAAATTTATGGTATTAAGTCATTACTTTATATGTCCACAATTGCTAGTCACTTCCTATCAGGTCATGTATGTTATACACCTGCCCACTCAAGCACAGAGTTTGTCAGTTCTCTATGAAGTAATCTGCAGTTGCTGCAAATTTCATTTTTAGCAATGCATGCTTTCATATGGAAATACAAAGCCTACAAAAACATCATGTAAATTCGACAAACGTTTCCTGATGTGACTGCTCCAAACAGGATAAAGATTTACAATTATGTGAAAAGGTTCTGAGCAACAGTTTCCATTGTAGTTATTAATGAGAATATACAGAAGACACATGCTAAATGAAGAAAAACTGAGCCAAGTTGGTGCTAGACTGGAGACATCTCCAAGAACATCGTATGCTCTACTTGTAGAGTAAACAATGTCTGCAGCATTAACATGAAATGCAACAAAACTGTTACATCTGCAGCCATTTAAGACACATGTCATTCACAAGCTCTAGAGCACAGATTATGAAGCAAGACTAAATTTTGTGAACTGGTACTTTCATGGGATATATGCTGGAAAACAGACACCATAACTGTTCAATTTCATGGCAAA
The DNA here is from genome assembly GCA_021186555.1 of Reticulitermes speratus. Classification (NCBI taxonomy): domain Eukaryota; kingdom Metazoa; phylum Arthropoda; class Insecta; order Blattodea; family Rhinotermitidae; genus Reticulitermes; species Reticulitermes speratus. The sequence goes on from JAJKFL010000012.1 coordinate 10,327,172, forward strand.
CTTCGTTTCATCCAATGGAAACATGAACTCTCAGACTAAGAGTTTTTCCATGTTAATCCATGAAGTGCCATTACATGACGTTAAGGTTGGTTGTCATGTGCTATGAGTGCAACGAGGTTTACTTGGAAATAAAACACAACATATGCCATGTGTAGCATGATGCCCAATAAAAAGTGTCCCTGTATTTCACCATGCTAAATGTAACACACAACAAAGATGAAAAAGAAAACTGCACCAGCAATTAACTCCAGTCCATGGAGAAGTACGGAAGGCTTAGGTTTAAAATACATACACATTCCTAACCTCAGCACTGCATAACTATAAACAGTCTTACAATCTGAATAGAAACCTGGGTGGTTGTATGGTTAACCCACCTGTGTGGCGGGACTTCAATCACCAGGCCTAACCTGCTGCAAAAGAGTATACTAACAGCTGCCTTGAAATCAATACATTTCAAAGATTGTTTACTCACTGAAAAATCAGTAAGTCTGGTCAATATGTAACACCAATGCTCTGAAGCTTCTTATTTTCACAGCTCTAACAAGTAAACATCAAAATATATATGTATGTCACATGTTTAGCACCATGTTCAATTTTCAAAATGTTATCCATACATCCATCTATACCCTTAGTTTCAGTATACCTTACATATTGTTTGCAGCACTGAGATAACTGCACGAAAATAACCAACATGAAATACTGGTAATTCCAGATCAATATAGCCATAATGTCCAATGCAGTCATTCAGACCCTTGCCACATGTTGCACAATCTGCATCCTTTTGATTTGTGCCCTGAAATGTAAACATACACGTAAATCAGATTCACACCACATCATTATTTGCTAACATAATGACACAAAAGGAAATTTGTCAAAATATCAATAAAAATATCTCCAAGTATCAAACCATTAAAGACCTTTGTCTTACAAACCTCTATACACACAATGTAACACAATACAACTCACAGGACTCACTGAGCAGCAGTGACTATATAATATGTAATTTATGTCAAAACAGTTAATCCAATTTATCACTTTATAATAGCCCTGATTTTACACTATGAATCAAGTGGTCCTATGATTGGTTGAAGCAGCTCATGCACTTTTTCTAAGTTCAGTTCTAGCACTGCATGTTATACTGAGGCTTTTCAGAACCACTTTCTTTTTGGGATACTTTTAAATTTACACATTAAAGAAATCACTCATTCACTACAGTGGGTAAGGAACTGTCACATTATGTTACATATGTTATCTTCTCATGACACACACTGTTCATGGTTATGATCATCAAATTTAAAGTTCAAATTAAGTATAATAAAACACACAAATCAATAGAGACATATTTTATGTTATTATACGGAGGTACTAAGACAAAGAAAAATAACTTTTGATACTATTATGCAAACACATCTGTGCAGAACTGCAAATCATATACACTAAGCAACATACCATCCTACGATCCAGTACTCCATATTGTACAGGAGTACGCTGTGTATCCTGACTATACAGATTTTTTGCAACAACATGGATATGTGCTTGCTGCTGAATTTGCTGGGGGCTGTCTACACCAAAACACACATGAGAACTGCAAATATGAGACACAAACATTAACATGCATACATAGTTTAGTACATGAAGAACGAGAATAAAAATGACCATATGAAGGTGGGAATATCAATTCTCAACACAAGCATGGTGCCAGAATATTCTAACAGGGTCAAATAATGATGATGAAAGTACAGAATGAGCATAAACCTTAATCATTTCATAAATTCCCTGTAATGCAATTAGGCACGACACAATATCTAAACATTCAGTCATTACACCACAACTGTAAAAATTTCAAATCAGTGTAGTTTAATGTTTCAATATTTGGGTGCTGTATCTTGCCTGATTTCTTCATAGTCAATTTCTGAAAAGGTTCAGCTCATTTGGGCTTGCTCTGTACTAATTCTCCACTAAACTAACAGACCAGCAGTATCACATACCACAGGTTGCAATACCAATATCCAGTAAAACACTAGACCACAAACTGTTACTATAAATTATCGAGTTTCAGTGCATTTACAATAGACCAACATGCACATCTCTGAAAATCTTTAACCCATTTATATGGATTCTGTTGTTTAATTTCATAACGTTTCCCAATTAAAACAAAATGGGTACTTCATTCTCTTAAATATTTAAAAGGATTATATGTTTCTTCTTATAAAACATCATATAATATTAATGAAATTCAATTCAACTTTTCCACAAAAAAGTTAACTCTCACAGGAATCAAATTACAGAAAAACAGAACTTGGGTACAACAAACTGATAAAATAGTGTAAAATTAATGTTTTGTGATGATATCTCAACATCCATAAAATGAATACATAAGGAGAAAAGAGTATCTATCTGTTCCCAACTTGGTACATTCTTTCTTCAAAACTACCTCATTTACATTTAATTTGATACTGGAGGCCTACAGTAAAATATTTCCAGTAAATTTAATTTTCATTATCTGCATCAGTCAAACCTCAATGGTACATGAATATGTAACTGAAACTGATAATTCTAAAGAACACTATGACTGGGTGGCACACATTGGCACAGTTGGTTGTGGCACTGCACTACAAGCAGGAGGGTCACGGGTTCCATTTCCAATGGTGTCACTGGAATTTTTCATTGACATAATCCTTCCGGCCACACTACTACCCTGGGGTCAAGTCAGACTCTAACAGAAATGAGTACCAGGAATATTTCCCGGGTGGTAAAGGCAGCAGGTGTGTAGGGCTGACAACCTTACCACCTTCATGTGCCCACTGTCTGAAAATCTGGGAGCCTCAACCTCCTGGAACCCTCAGGGCCTGTACAAGGATTGCTTTACCTTTTACTATAACTGATTTGCAATTACAGCCAAAGTCTAAAATACCTTCACAATTTCCTGGTATGGCACTGAGGACTGGAATACAAGATGGGAAGAGATTTGCCCAAACAACATAGCCAACTATTGAAAGCATACATTTCAAACAGGCATTTTCGAGTTAAGCACGAAGACGGTTATTCCCAACTAAAAGAAATCTCGGCTGGTGTTCCACAGGCAGTGTATTAGGCCTAGTCCTATACCTACTGTACACGAACGCCATACCAACTTGCAAAGAAGCAACCATTGCCACCTTTGCTGACGACACTTGCAGAAGGAGACAGCATCGAAGAGGCAACAGGAAAAGAGCAATCTGCCATCGACAGAGTCAACATATGGACTAAAAGATGGCGCATTAAACTAAATGAAGCCAAATCGGTGCACGTTAAATTTACCAACAAAAAAGTCAACTATTTGCCTGTGAGTATTAACCAGCAGATAATACCACATGAAAACAGTGCAAAATATCTAGGCATGACACTAGATGCTAAACTGTGCTGGAAAGTGCACATCAAAAAGAAAAGAGAGGAACTTAAACAAAAGTTCAGAAAAATGTATTGGCTTCTCGGCATACATTCCGACTTGTCAATACACAACAAAATATTGCTTTATAAGCAAGTCCTGAAACCGGTGTGGACATACGGCGCCCAACTTTGGGGTTGCACCAAGAAAAGTAACATAAAAATTATTCAAACATTTCAAAACAAAGTACTGAGGTGCATTGTCAATGCCCCTTGGTATACACGAAACCAGGACATCCACAAGGATTTGAAAATTGCTTCGGTCGATGAAGAGATTCAGCGAATTGCCAAGAAGCACAAGAGAAGACTGCATCAACATCAAAACATCGAGATGCTACAACTTCTCGACAATGCTGAACTAGTGCAATGGTTGGACAGACTAAAACCGTTCGAATTAGTTTAAGTGAAATGTGCCAAGTGACAGTTATCACAAGAATAAGTGATTAAGTAATTTTGTGGAGTACTCCAATGGGAGTATGTCCACCACACAGATAGTACTTTATTCAAGAAAAGTTGTTAGATGAGCATAGCCCAGTTACAATAGCCAATGTCAGCACAGGCGAAAAAAAAAACTTTCCTGGTAGTCTAAACCCTCCAAAAATTAAATATTTGCCACACCTTGCAATGTACACTTTTGATCAGATGCAAAAACGTACAATTTCTATTTAAATTATTTTGTGATACAGCATATGTTTAGAAATTTATAGGTCGATATAACTGATCATTCTAAATCACATGCTCTTTTATACATACTGACATTGCCCTCTCAACCAAATAAAGTGATAAAATGTGTCCTGTCATTTATCAAAAACACATGAAAAAACAATGTTCTGGGATATGTCACCATGCAGTGTCATGAAATTTACACTCTTCTGAAGAATGCACTACCTCCATTCTACCCTGAAGGTGAAGGGAAATCAAAACTTTGATACATTTCTACCACACTATATAAAGCCACATCTGTGAAGATGGTGTGCAATAGTGCCATCACAGAAGGTATGATGCATTTACATTTACATACTAAAACATTCCATAGATCTATCACCCGTTCAAGACGGCATGAATATGAGATTGGTCACGAAGACGAAAAAGGAAGAAAGAAAAGAAAGAAGAAGATGATGATATAGGTTGTGATTACAACTTCGTTATGATAAAAGCATACAAGTAATACAAAGTTAACCACACAAATACAGGCAATTTAAAATATGATGGATAAAATCAACACAAAATTATTACAATATACAATTGACAACAAAATATGCAAACCAAGATAAGATTCAATAAAATTAAAGAATATAAAAGATAACATAGTCAAAATATAACCAACTAATCAACATCATGATTGCTATATAAAAACTCATTGAGTAAAAGGTGTTCTTAACAAGGAATTTTCTTAATTCTGACCTGAAAGACATTCTATCAGTATAATATTTCAATAAATTTGGTGGTAAGTTGTTAAATATTTTTATGGATGTGTAAATTACACCTTTTTTTATGGACAAAAATTTTACCATTGGTAAGAGCAATAGATTTTTTTTTTGCCTCGTATGTATACAATGTATGGTGGAGTTAGACTGGAAACTATCTGGACTATTAGCAACAAACATAATTAATGCATAAATATACAGACTTGAAACTGTTAGTATGTCTAATTTCCTAAACGCACCTCTACAAGAGCTCCTAGGACCCAGACCTAGCAAAATTCTAATAATTCTTTTTTGCATCAAGAAAACATTGTGCATGGTTGATGATGAACCCCAAAAATTGCCATAATTCACGAGAGATTGAAAGTATGCAAAATAAACTATTCTTAATGTAACAATATTTAAAATGTTAGATAATTTTCTCATTACATAACAGACAGAACTCAGTTTCCTTACTAATACATTTGCATGACATTTACAAGATAGGTGGTTATCCAGATGTAAGCCTAAAGTGTCCATTACAGAAAGAGTTTGATGCCGCCAACATAAACAAAATAACCTCACATTAACCAAACTAACATACACTATCCTAAATTATCTTAAACCAACCTACAACAATACTAACCTAACCTGTGCTATAAAACTATCTCAACCAACCTAACCTGTCATCCTAAAATACAGCAACATCGAAGCTCAATCAAATAACACGAAAGAACAGTATACTCGTGACGAGTGAAATAGTGTGAAGTAATGTGATGCGAGAAAATTCCGGTTACAACGGAGGAAGATGGACCCCTTCCAGCGCCAAAACCTAGTACTAGGAGGTGGGGATAAAGGTGTAGGCCTGAGTGTCGATCAAGCAAATACAGTGTACGAGTAAAACAAAAGAATCACTATAGCCATTCTGTGGCAATATCAGCAACAAGTAAAATCGACAAGTCTTGAGTCTATATACACGCCACCGACTAAGGTCACAACTTTGTAATACACTACAGAGATCCAGAAATGGGTACTCAGAATGAGGTTATGTTACATGTTCTATTCTACGATCAATAGTCTCCAATATTACGAACATTTTTCTCGCTAAATTTGTCTCTCTATATTGCTCCTTGACCATTATGATCCGGCCTAATAAATATTAGTATTCTACTTCTCACACGCGATCACGGATCTTTTTACACCAATCTACGTCTTACACCACAGATTACTACTTCTTACACTACACTCCAGAGCACGTCAACGATAAAATCTGGCAACGTGACGCTGCCATCTGTAGACGGAGATATCAAACTAATACGCCCGTTTCGATGATTGCGACACCTATGACCGTGTTCGGTACTAACAAAACATGCCTCACTGAATCAATCGGTAACAACATCCACTACTCTCCAACCTTCAGTATTCTCTTGAATTACCCAACCTACACATATACCCTATTTATTGACACAAACATTTCGATGCTAACTACTGCATTATCTTCAGTGTGGAACCTGTAGCCAAGATGGAAGTTCTCAAATTATCTGTTGGATTTTCAACAGACATTTAATTTGTGTGTAATCATTTCAAACTTCTTTCTAAAAAGTACTTCAGTAAAATACTGCAAATGCTAAATCAAGTGTGTAGAGGCAATGAGGGTAAAATTGTAACTGTGGTCATGATTTGAAATACTGTTAACTCAGGTATGTGTAATCAAGAATTCACAACGGTATACTTTTTAATTGAATCTGACCAATAGTTCAAAATGCTTTATTTGTACAACTTTACATTTGAAACACATTAGAAAACTACATACACCAATTCACAAGCAAGTAAAAACATTGTACAAAATGTAACAGGATAGAATACTGGAAGTTCAGCCAGTCAACAGGTCCACAAATTAGCTGATAAGTAGGAGTACTACTGCCCCACTGCCCTAAAAATCTTGGCACTAATCAGAACAGGAATTGAACTTCATGCATCATTCACATCCACAGCATATAAAAATACTTTCTAAGAACACTGGTCTGGGGCAAAGTGTATACATTTAAATAAGAACAGTCTTAAATGCCTTTAGGTATGCTATCAATATAATGATCAGAATGAGAATCCACCTTCAGGAGCTGAGTCAGCAGTGTTGAAGTCCAGCTGATCATTTGTCTGAGCAGGAAGTAAAATGGGGTCTTCAAAATCCTGTTGGAAATAAATATAAAATTAGTATAGAAAAAACACAAATGAAGTGATCAAGACAATACTCCAACATCCAATTTCTTTTTTCAAGTCAACATATTTCATGTTGGTGTAATAACATAATACAGCAATCATTCAAATTTATTCTTCCCTTGCACTAAACCCAAACAATTCATGTATTTCCAGCCATCTGCCAATTATCAGAGAATTATGACGGAAATATTCCAATGTCTTACAAATGTCCTAGTATCACTTCCATTTATTCTGGACAATGGACAGTATCCAGTTTCTCCTACCTTGCCCTTTTAATTTATCGCCTCAAGAGAACTAGGACACAATTCTAATAAGGAAGAAATCAAAATCTTTCCAAAGACTATTGATCAACAATACAAAAATGACAGCTATCATGCTTATTGCTTTAGAACATACTGATACTGACTGAGGAGTTTGCAGTTGAACTTGGCAGTTGTTTGAGCTGAGGAAAGCAGACTGTCCCTTGTTTGTGACCAGTAACTGAAGTATTGAAGTTAAAAAAAATACATTGGGCTGAAGTGCAGTCGTGCTTTGTGCGTGTAGGACAATGCAGTTATTTTCTGTTATGTTCCGCCTGGTCAGAGCTTGGCAGAATTTTGACTTTATGCTCAGTATAAACGGAACACCTAACAAATAGCAACCAGTGAACACATGCCATGCCATGAGGAGACTCATGTTTTTGACAGGATACATATGTTTCCCCCCCCACCATCTTTGCAAGTGTTAAGTGACACTAAATGTTGTTCAGGTCAACTGCATTCTCTTGAGTAAGGGACAGTACATTGAACTTAAGTATGGATTCTGGAGGGCACAGTTGCTGGGTTTATCACTGCTGCAATCTGAACCACACTACTGGCACTGTCATCTTTCATTAGTTTCAGGTTGCAGGTAGTATTAGTGCACTTAAAAAATGTATCCAACTGAAAGAGAAAAGTTGTTCATTGCAGTATGTTTATGAAGTATGCACAGAAAGTGAGGTAGAAAGTTTTGCAAAAAATTCCCATATCAACAGTGCCATGAAAAAGAACACAGAAAAGGGAAAGTTCTGAATGACAAGCATAGTGCTGGATAAAGACAATATGAATACAGAGTATTTTAAGTTAAGAGAAATTTGATGAAATGGGTACATGACTGGAAACAACCCCACCAAAAGATCTTTCTACACACTGACTCTTCAAAGTGGGGTGTCAAATGCCTAGCTCACATGGCAACAAAATTTTCAGGATCACAGCCATTCCATGCTGGGGCCATATAAGACACTTTTTGTACAGAATGGGGAGCAACAAGCCAGATACTGATGATGGTTTCAAGAATCAGTAGCCAGCAAATTTCTTGATATGTAACTTGTGTTTTTCTCAGATGAGACATGGTTTAGTTTAAGCACGAACATAAATAGCCAAAATAAATACTGGGATTTCATAAACCCCAATGCAAGTCATAAAACTCCTTTGCATAAAGTGTGTTGTGCAGTGAGTGCATGCAAGGTCATAGGGACTGTTTTTTAAATTAACAATTCAGGCTGTGACTTACAATTAGTCAACAGCACTCTTCTGGGAACTAGCAAACGACAAAATGTATTGTTACATCACGCAAGCCCATGCAGTATATTCCTCAATAACTTCACTAGAAGGGGATGGTGACTGCTGTGACAATTCCCTCCTTAATAATGAAAATATGCATGATGATACTGACACAGTGACAAAAGACTGATGTGCAGTAAGACAAGCCATACACTTTAACTGCTCACTGGTTAGACAATTGGCTGTAAGTATACAACATCTAAGTAGCAGAAACTCACTGCACCTACTATACTGCAGAAAGATGTCGTGTTAGTTTCTGTTGAAAATGAACCAAGCCTTATGGTATTCATTTCAATTAATCACATCCAATGTCACATGTTAATCTTAAGATTTTGAAACATTTCTCACAATTTACACCACAAATAAGGAAATGAAACACACCGTGGTCTGTTCTACAAAGTACAACATAAATGCCAAGCCTAAAACTTTCCTATCTTCTACATCAAACTCACCGCCTCAGAGAAGTAACTATCAATAATATTTAGGGCTTTCTGATAAACTTGCTCATTTTCATGGTTTTGCAACAGTTCTAATTTGTCAAGTCCACCACTCTCTTCTATCACGACAGCCACCCGATCAACTGCCCCCATTTTTTCAGCAGTCTGAAACAAATGACAGTAAACAGGTAAACAGAATATGTCAACATTATAATTAACAAATTTAAAGTTTCACTGCATATGAAGAAACAGTAAAGCAGTATCAATTGTGATATTTTAAACTGAGCCTCTTAAAATGCGTTTCTATGGTGAAATGTTTGAAAATGAACATTCCCTGGACACAAATTAACCAGCAGTAAGTACTGAATTAACTCTTTCTTTACTCAATGCACTTCATAATTACCTGCATAATATTGTTCAGTCCATCAATAACCACAACAACAGTCTTCCAATCCTTACTGTCTAGCAAGTTACAAAATGGTTTGAGAACACCCTTTTGAACAATTGTTGCCAACTGTTGCACAGAACCACCAGATGTGAAATTTGTCACTGCCCATGCAGCTTCCTTTTGAGACCTGAAGTCACCCTACCAAAGAAATACAGAGCATGTAAAAAATGAACGTGTATAAACTTTTAAAACCATGCGTATCATTGAACGTCCCGACCTCTGTATACATAGCACAACAAATGCCATTCACTATTCCTATACACTTAGCACATTCAACTACATTAATTTCTCCAACCTGTACAATTGTTTTACCACAGGAATATGGTTGAAGGACCATTTCTGACCAACAAAGAACAATCACATTTGTACAACACAGAACAATCACATTTGTACACCATACTCTTCTCTTATTATGACTACCTTTCCTTCATTGAAATCATCACCTCAGGCAAGGGGAGCAACAGGGAAATGGACTCTAGTTGGCTTCATATCAAGTTCGTGATGCTATAAAGGCACAACCTTTGCTTCAATAGACTAGACTGATCATGTGTGTTACATGAATACACAAATTCTGTAAAAACCTTATAGGTCTTCCTTTGTGGCATCTTAGTACATCAGAATACTTTATTCATGCATCCTGCAGTCGAATCATCTCGCTGTCAGTTCCCACTCAAATTGCTAGTCTTGTGGACGTAAAATACAGTTTTCATTTATCTGGATAATTAAACTGACATGTAATGAAAAGAAAAGGGGTACATTAGGCGGCAATAAAATAAAATCCTGTATTTTGTACAACCTGTATATGTCCTGCCGGTATGTAAGAATTTCTTTATGTAAGTGCTCAGGGTCAATGCTTCAAAACAACAGTGGCCACTTGTTTTTAACTTGTAATTTCCATTACTTTCGGACAGTGTTCCAGGCTGCACTACGGATGCTTGAGCATCTGACAGTAATTACCTCCATACACACATATAAGATGGATAAACTTCACAGTACAATTCATATGTAAAGTGCAGTAATCTTTCTCTCTCTGTGCTTGCGCTACATATATATAATACTGTCACTTCAAACCCTTGCCTACAGTTTCATTTGAAACACAATTACCAAATACTTTGCCACACACTTACTGATGATAATACATGTACAAGTGGTTCAAGTACTCCTGCATCTATAACTTCCTGTATCTGGTCCACATTTCCTGCAGTGATATTGGACACTGCCCATGTAGCTTCCTTCATAATATTCAGTCTTGGATGTTTCAGAAGTTCCCGAAGATGAATCAATCCACCAGCCTGGATAATTGCATCAGTCTACAAAACAAAACCAAATTATACATTACCTTTTAAGGACAAATACTTGTAATACTATCACTCTGATATTCTCATAAACGACAATAACCACCATATTACGTATAAAGAGGAACACGTTCGTCTTTTAAAAACTGTGTAACAAAATTCCCTTTCCTACTTTAACGTTGAAAAGCTCGTCATTGCCCAGATATTTATGCAATTTTGTAAAAAATCACCTCAATATTGTTTCATTATCAAGCATTACAAATCTCTGTGAACATAATAAAGGAAATAACCAAAGCGAAGTGAAGGCTGATACTATGACAGAATACAGTACTTCTCTAGTGACATTACAAACACAAACTTACATCATGTATAATACTTCTAACATGGCACTAACCATTAAGAATGTATGGCAATAACAAGATTAACAACAAATTGTGAACAGTTGTTTACTTTACTCAGCAAACTGAAGGGATTTTTTTAAAAAAACAATGAGTAACAAACAACTGAAAAATCATGCTTCACAGAACTTTGAAAACAAGTCATACATAATTCTCACAATAAGAAGTTTATGAAGACTGCAGTCTTCTGGGATGTGACAATGTACAGTCTGATAAAAATTTACAATTTCCAGTGTCACACCCCTGAAGACAGTAATCTCTGTAGTCACCACTGTATCATTTTACAACCATGCAAGGGAAATTCAAACCCAGGACCACCAGCTTTGTTCTCTAAACCACCAAGCCGGTCTCAGACTTAAATTTCTGACTGTGAACCAAACATTGAATAGTAAATGTAATTCAAATATTTCTTTTTAAATGATAATAGGAAGTGGTGGGTAGGGAAGAAGAAACTGAATCTTTTGTCTTTGTCAAGAAAGTTAACAGAAAAATATATGATGTGAAAATATCAGTCATTTTGATTCCTAACAGCATCCCAAATTTCATCATGTTACAGGCTTTAATAACTACTAGTAACACAAGAGTAGTCTGTCTACTACACTACACACTACTGTACATCATCATGGTAGTGTGAAGTTTCTACATAAGACAGCACAGCTATAATAAAGCCAAGGGAAGACGTCCCAAGGACTGAATCCTCCACATTTCCTGCTAGCTGTTAGGCATCCAGTCTTCACATAGATGTCGTTCACAAAGAAAGGAAGAAGTTACTTTAGACCTGTCACTGAAATATAATTCATCACAGGGAACATCCACAAATGGTTCACACATTCATACCTAATGATTCTGTGTAAGGTCAGAACAGACGACATGTTAGAAAATAAGGACAAACCTGGTTATAATGACATCAGTCCATACGACACCTCGTCTACAGCGTCAATTATTCTGTGGTACCAATTAATTCCTCACTGTTAACCATAACATCACACTACACGGTTATAACACAAAATATTAAGTCCCTTTCACGACATTATAACTGAGTTCGACTGTATTTATATCGGGCAGTTACAAATTGAATGAACTACTCTGAAAGTGAGAAGTCCTAGAATTAGTGCAGAGGATGGAGTTGTTTCAGGAACAGATGTGGCTTTAAAGACTGACTGATGCTGCCAGTTTGTTCAAGGACAATGAACATGAATAAGCAGTTTATAAAGTGTATGAAGTGAAATACAGCACACTGAAAGTGATAAAAAAAAAACCAACGTACAAAGAATCAAGAAACAAATTATTTGGGGCAGGAGGGAGGGGGGGGGGGCATGTTTTTAAAATTCATGACTGCAGAGGTTGCCTTGCATTATATGAATATGGTGTACCAACTGTAAGAAGAGAACACACCTGAATATCATTGCCAGTGACTATATTACCAACAGCACGCAAGGCTGGCGTTAGCACTGTGACTTCAGTTGAGGCAAGGAGAGCCACCAATCGTGGAACAATACCAGTATCAACAACAGCCTGAATTTTGTCATTAGTTCCATCAGTCAGGTATGACAAGGCCCAGCATGTATCAGCTAAAAAAGAAATTAAATCCAAATGTCATCTTTTGAATGGACCTTCACAGAGGTGAAAACTACCGTATATTCTCGAATCTAATCCGCACTTTTTTTACAGTTTTAGGGGGCTAAAAAATCAGATGCGGATTAGATTCGCGGTCTAGAGCTGGATTTTGGAAAAATGATTGAGCTGCTGTACAATATAACAATAACGTAATTAACGTAATTAATAAACAACGTAAGAACAATACAATACAATAATCTATTATTTTATTATTTATTATTATAATTTATTATTCATCAGACTCGCCGTCATCACTCATAATTCGAGGAATGTTCAAAGATCTGGCCTTCTTTATCGCCTCCTCGCGAGTAGATCATAACTCACAAACAGTCCAGTCTTGCGTCTTTCTTGAAAAAACGTGAAGACTGCATCATCAATTTCAGGAAATCGTCCTTTCTTGGGTCCAGTGAATTTCCTTCGTGACGCCTCACACCCGCTGATCGCTGCCTTGTGTTTCCGCCATAGTCGAACGTTGCTTTCATCAACTCCAAAAATTGCAGCGGCTTTGCGGTTTCCATTCTCCTCTGCGCACCGAATAACTTCACGTTTGAACTTTGCCGTATATGAGAGTCGTTTAGATTTCAGGTGTCCCTCTTCCATAACTACGGTACACGACAAATTGGAACAAGCACCTCCCACGTTTCAACAACTAAAGATCAGCTGGCTTCAGACGAGATTGCGCAAGTCTGTTGAGAAAGGCCCCGCCTCTATCGGTATGACTCATCGGCCACAGGCGTAGCGTCGGATTTTAACGCATTGGTAACATCCAATATTATTCAATCAGTCGCCCCGTGGGCAAGGGGTGGTTGAAGGAAAGGTGCGGATTAGAATCGCGAACTAACTTTTTTTCGTTTAAGAAGTCGCCAAAAACTGGGTGCGGATTAGATTCGGGTGCGGTTTAGATTCGAGAATATATGGTATATACCAACAAAACCCAACAACATCTGCTATTCATGTAACAGTTTGCATGTAAGATGTAGTACAACTCATTGTGTAGCAAAAACATACCTTACTTCAAAAGTTTCCTGAATAGGACTGGTATGTTTCACACATTTATTCAAACATTATGAACCCCACATGTCCTCTATGCCACATAATCCCCTCCAAATTCTTTGCACTTCTATCACCGAAGGGGCAGGCGATCAGCTCCAGCTCTATAGCCAGAAGGTGTAAAGACTCCATGATGACAATGTTGATGGTATCTGCAGATTCAAACCTGCATCCCTCAAGTAACTCCTTGACACAACGCAACAAAATGGAACTGCAAGGTGTAAGGTCAGGGAAGTATCGCGGGATATGTAAGGATTTCCCAGTCTAACAGCAAATATTGCGTGTCTCAATGGAAATGAAGTGTCGCACTGTCCTGAAGGAAGATGCCATGTTGCAGCAGATGTGGTTTTTGATGATGGGCAGGTCACACATTATCATGTAACAGTTTAATGTAACATTCACCCTTGGCTGAAGTTTGAGGTGGAAATGCATGTTCCAACACAAGTCCTTCACAGGAGAAACCTTTCTGCAGCTATGTCAAATAACATTATTTTGGGTGATTTCAGGCTGCCGCCACAGTGTAAATGAGATATTCACTCTCATGTCACATCTTGATCTCCACTTCGCAAGCATGGAACCCACTTTATGCATACTTTCCTCACCTTTAAGCATTCAGTAAACATAGGAAACACACCCGCTTTGGATATGCCCACTCCTACCGCAATTGTTACGTATATCATGCTGTGTAGTTTTCATACAGCACAGTATGAACAAGCTCCCTGTGATTCATCTGTTGCAGCTGCAGGAGCACCACTGTGGATTGCAGCTTTTACATCCTCCTGCCCATCATGAACGGATCCACTAGCGAACACTTTCTTACAATGGGGCATCTATTTATGCCTTACTTTGTCTAAACTTTCGTAATTTCTTGTGTTTTATTTGCATAAATTTATATTTTTCTACATGATAATTTCTCATTCATACCTATCCTATTTTTACATACAAATTCCATTACCTGCTTACTTGTTCCTACACAGCTCAACAATATATGCTCAACATCTCCATTACCTAAAAACAGCCGACAGCTTACTTTACCTATTCCATTTAATTTCTAAACTCCTGCTTTCAATCATCATTAATACATACAGCTATAAAAGTTACAACTTAATAAGGCAATTCTGCTTACCAAGCACATCATAATCAGTGTAATAAAGAAGTCTACTGAATGTAGGCAGACTCAACTGAACAATCTCGAAAGGAGGAGGTGGATTCTTGTTCCGACAGAGATTGGATAAAGTCCACACAACATTCCTCAAGAATGATATCTGCTGGAACAAAAAACCTCAATGCCATATACTAGATGCCATTGCAGAATTAAAATTCAAATTAAAGGTCTAAGATATCTTAAGATGTTGCTATCCAAAAAAAAATTTACACCTAGGTTTATCACAATGAGAACATACTGTTATGCACAGAATATAGTTAAATGTGGAATCCATAAACACACAGCCAGCTTATCAGCTGTGTAGTTTAATCTCTGCATGTTACCTTACATAGCATCAATTGAAGGCTCTTTCACTAACATCAAGACTTCAGAACAGACCACATTCAAAGCTGCGTGCAATACAGTAAATTGTTATTTGTGAATATGACAGTGTATGAAAGAGGGTGTTTATCAGAATCTATATAAGGAAGAAATCACAAGTGGTACACTCAGTAAAACAATACCTATTCCTTACCTTAAAATTTTTACACATATTCCAACTTCCAGAAAACTTAAGCCCTAACATATAAAGGATGAGTAAAAAATGAGTATCAATAAATATCGTATCAACATAATACCAAACTGCACCTAATAATACTAGAAAACTGTAATTTGAAGGCATTATGCTACTCTTTCGAGTTCTCCCTGCAGCTGTCTGCGTCATGATATGCTGTTCCTACCACCAAAATAAATGCTTCTTCTAATGTTGGGCAATACAAGCAGATAGATAATGCAGTAATAATTTCAGCAGTATTCTGAAGGTAAACTTTCTTGCATCTGATGATAACTATGAATAGCTGATCTATCCACTACATGCAATACCAGAACAGAATTTGCATTATCTCATTCTGACAGCCATTTTACAATGTATGACATACCATACTTAGATGCATACGTCTGCATTACGCCATGAAAGGGTAAAGTAACAACACAAAATTACTTGAATTTAATCAACTCACTGTAGTGTCTGGCTTAATTAGTTCCAACAGTGCAGGCATAGCTCCAAAATTCAACACCAAGTCCCGGGCTGTTGAGCCATCACCAGCAATGTTACCTAGAGCCCATACAGCTTGTTCTGCGACATGCATATATGATGAACCTAGAAGCTGTACAAGTTTTGGTACAGCACCATGTTTCACAACAGTATTCGTTTGTTCAGATGTTCCTGATGCTATGTTTGTGAGTGCCCATGAAGCCTCAAACTGCAATGATGGGCTGAAACATACACATATTCATACACAGTTATAAATATATTAAATTATAATTAAAGAAAGAAAGACTGGTCAGTGGAATGAAATGGAAGAAAGTATGATACTGTTCACAAGACAGACAACTTCACGAAGACATAAAAAAAATGCGTGGATTAAAAATAATGACACAGGGTGTCCCAAAGATGTGCAATCCAAGCATCATTAAACAACATTTTGTAATTCTCCTCTAATACAACATTAAGCAACCAAACAATTATAGCAATTATAAAATACTGCAATAAACACTGAAAAGTCTACATTTTTTTCCACATTGTAAAATATAATAAATGCTGAAGATGTCCACCTCCTTGAATACGTGAACAAACTTTTCACTGACACCTGTGTAATGTCAGAACATCTATGTTAGCAATTTCACTCTGCATGTTGACTTTCAGGTCAACAAATGTGTGGGGATTATTTTCATACACTCTGCTGTTCAAAAGGCCCCACTAAAAATAATCTGGTAACATTAAGCCAGGGATCCCCGAAGGTCAGAAACTTTTAGAAATAAGATGATCACCAGAAACATCTCTCAGCAGGCAGTGTTTTACTGGATGTATTACAAATTGCCCATCTTGCTGAAACCAACAAGAACATTCATCACTGACAAGCAGAGCAATAAACTTCTGCACTAAATCCTGGTATATGTTTCTGCCAACTCATTTCTTGAAGAGAGGTCCATTCAGTTATGTGAAACAGCACACCACACCCCAAATATGTTTACTAAGGGTGTTTCAGGCAAAAAATAAAAATTTTTATCACTCCATATCTCGCTGTTCTTGCTATTTATGTAAACACTCAATCAAAACAAAGCCTGTACTGAAGAAAACATGATTCAAGTTGTTGATTCCATTCAAATAAATGACAAAATCTTTTGAGTTTGTAAAGCTAGTTATACAATCATGATTTTCACCTAACTTCTCAACAGCCAACTGTGGGCTTGAGTAGACATTGATGTCTGTGATGCAAGTTTTCTCAGTGATATGGTGGAGCAATAAACGCCAACAGATATCATGAAGCGTCTCTCTCTCTTGTTAACAATTATAGGCATCCAGTAATTTTTTCACAAACACCACCCATTTCACAAAAGAAAGTTACTAATCTGAAATTATTCATCTGGTATTTGTAAATCCAGAAATTTTTCTCAAAATTTTGTTTGGATTTTCACACACAATTTCAGATAAAAGTATTGTTTGCCATGCATGTAATATTGTGAGAAATAAATAGGGTTACAGACATGAGAAAAATTAGCTAGTAGATATTGTGTTGCACAAATTTTTCAGTCTGCATGACTAAAAATCACTCATGGCAACAGCGATCAACCTCACAGCAAAACATCACTTTATGAAGCTACACATCATTGTTCCCAGACAATTTTACAAGATTCAAAGAACACTTTTTAAATATGGAAGAGAGTGAGTGTGTATAAAACCAACATGTGAGTTATCAAAAGCAACATAAAAAGTTCATTAGACAGCAACTAACAATGCTGAACAAACCACAGGTCAACAAAATAAATACAATGTTAAGCGTAACACATCTCAAAAAATACTGACAGTGACACTTCTTCAGATTAACCTTTTAGCATCAGAATTATATGCCCGTCACCTGTACCTGACATGCCTCGTTTTGACAATCACACTGCATGACAGGTATACTTTACATTAGGCACCGAGGGGTTATGGTGACCTTTTGAACATTTTATAGTGAAAGAACCCCCTTAACTTTATGGACTGCCTTAAAAATAGCATTCTGAATCAAACACCAAGCTGACATACTTATCAAAGCGGGACAGAAATTCCACACATCTGGGAACAATCCCTGACTTAATCATGGCATCAATTGGTGGGTTCCTCTCTCTGCTGAGTGTTTTACGTGCACTTTGTGTCGCCATCAGCTGAAGGTGATCATCACAACTATCCATTCCTTCACAACAATTTAAAACAAAACATGTTATTGTAATAATTAAAAAGTCTTTCCTTCAACCAACAATGGTATTCAGCATTACAAAAACAATACCAACATAATCAAGCCTAATGAATCTAGAAGACGACATTTTCCCCCCCCTATGGCTTGACAGCCCCTAGGAGGCCTAGGCCTCCTTATTTTTCGAGGTTTCGCGATCACATACTTGAAACACACCACACTTGGTAGGACTCCTCTGGACCAGTGATCAGCCTGTCATAGAGACCACTACCTGACAACACACAACACTCACAAGAGACAGACATCCATGCCCCTGGTGGGATTCGAACCCACAATCCCAGCAATCTAGGGGCCGTAGACCCACGCCTTAGACTGCGCAGCCACTGGGATCGGCATGATGACAAAACTAATCAAATAAAATTACATTTGTTTGAAAAGGGTCTTTTGCTTCTTCACCAATGTGTAGACCTTGGAAATGTTCCTAGCAAAACATAAGACACACATAAATCACATTACATATTATTACAGGTTCAAATTCACATATTCATACCAATTCAAAGGTACGAAAGGCAAAGGTGAAATCAAAGTTGTTTCTCTGCTTTAAAACATGAATGACCTGCATTTGCGGCAATTCTGTACTGTAAACGTCCTTTACATGACCTGCGCTTGCGTATGTGAATGCACACAAAAAACACCCTAGAAATTCATTTTATATATTTAGGCAACTAGGAAATTTACTGATTCTTAAGACATGTTGTATAATCTCTTATTTTCCACAAAATGCCATTTATTTCTTTTTGTTTTTGTGTTCAAGTAATACTCATGTTTTTCATAAACAATGCACTCAAATTTAAATAACAACCCTGTTGCTTAAAGGTCAATTAAGCAACACACAATGAAGGTATATGGGGGAGAGGAGACATAGGTCCATGCATTCTTTGTGTCAGCATTAGATGGAGGTGACCAGTCAGCTTTATGTCCCAGTTGCTTTATCTGTGGGAAGTGTTCTGCAGAACAGTGAAATCTCTTGCCACTGCTGAAAATTTAACCCCAATTATTTGAGTGTCTAATCCACAGCCTAGTATACCAGGCGCCACAATACAAAATTAAGTATTTAGTGTCTGGAATTAGGCATTTTATTAAACCTTCCATTACTGTGCAGTCAACAACATACTTAAAATCAATAGAAAATTTTATCCCGAAATGAGGACGTCTCACAAGATAAAATTATTATATGTGGCCCATGAACTTTAGATCTTACATCCATGTGGCCCACAGTGATGTTCAAGGATCACCCTGATCTAAACAACTGCTGCAATGTCAACCACACATAATAACTTTTTGATAAACGTCTATACATGCCAAATGCACAAACAAACTTTAATGGACTAATGGTACAACATCTTCCCATTAAACATATCTCCTTATCGTCCAAAAGTCCTGCAGTAAGCATTTCAATTGAACAAATGCCCTGTCATAGCAGAAACCTGGCATTTAAAAGGCCATGCACTAACATTTTAGGCAATTAACTTTTCTCGCATTATATAAATGCATGTTGCCTGATACATGCAAGTAAACATCTAAATCAGTGGTTCTCAAGCTGTGCTCTGTGAAGTCCAAGGGTTCACACAAAGAATTTCCAGGCAATCTATGGAATCTTCTCTACTAATAAGTTTTATTTATAAAGAATTATAGAATAAGCAATATTAAGCCATTAAGTTGCGGCAACTGTAAATTGAATGCCATTAGTACACAGCATACACAAACCTCCTTCAGAGTAACAGTTAAAAACAAGCAACACTGATAATTAAGATTATGCTTCACAAACCAGATATGTCACAAAATTCACTTCAAAGCAACAAATCAACTTCAATTACACTTCACTTCAACATGTTCTATCACACTTCAAAAATACAATCGTGTAGAATACTGTGTATGTTGGCATCCATGACAACACTTACTCTTACCAATCAGTGTTGGAAATGCATATTCAATATGCAAGACACAAAAAGCTTGTCAAAAGATACAATAGCACGTTCCCTCATAAACACAGTTTCTGCTACATAAGTAGGTGTCTTGGTACTGGCGAATGAGGAATTAAAACCAAGCAGTAGAGAGGAATTAAATTTTCCCAGTATAACACGTTGGTCCCGAACAAAATATACATGATACTAAGATAAAATAGCAAAAACAAACTTGTTAAAACAAAGGTTAAGATACAGGGAAGACAACAACTGTGTTTGGATACCTAATGTGCTCTCCACACTTTTCAATTTACAAACAGAATCTAGAGAGCCATCCATACCTGTAATAATTTCTGCTATAGTCATAGGCGCTGGTGATTGGCTCTTTTCTTGCTGTGCTAGGGTAGAATCATCTTCAGTGTTCAAATTTCGTCTCTTTAACAACTGATCATCTTTACGTGCCTTGCGAAGTTCTACACTCACCTCTTGTCGACGCCTGCGCATCTCCTGTGATTAAAAATTGATTATTGCTTTCCCTTCAAGAAAGACAGTTGAAGCACAAAGCCCACATCATACTTTTATTACTGGCTTCTCCTAGACTGTAGGGAAAACTTAACCTACTAATTCTTCATGCATCACTGCTCTCAATGCAAGTAACTATAAAATACTCCTTACGTTTATCATTATTTCTTGATTGATGTCTACATATCGGCAGATACGAAATGCTTAGAGCTTGAAATATGCTTGCATGGTCAATGCAATGTAACCATACATTTTGTGGCAGAACATTCAAATTCCAACCCTTTGCTGGAAATCGCAGCTCCATCTCCAACATAACCAGAAGTATAATGAAAACGGCACTTACTACACCCAGTCTCGTATCATATACCTTGCTATAGGCATTCAGACTATCCGCGAGGCTACCTGTCTGTGAGAAATATTACAATTCGACATACGCAAAGGTAGAATGAAAATTAAATACAATACAATACACAGAACTAACTGCTGGCTTATAAAAAGTAAAACCGGCCAAGTTTTCACACACACAGACCCAACAGAACGTAAAAATCTTCGTACTTCATCATAAATTTCTACTTACATCAACACCCTTCCCGTTATTTTTGAATGACGTCAATCTATTCTGCCGGTTCGATACATAGCTTTCTTCGGACGGCATTCTGGACACCTTTAAGTAAAGAAGAAACTGTACCAACATTTGCCCGGAAGGGAAACATTCAAAGGTAGACAAAGGAAAGGCATTTAATCTTTTACTCAAAAATAACAGTTGTATGTACTATAAATACTTACAAACACAAAAGCCCTTTCTCTCAAGCCACACAACGTCCAACAACCGTCACAACGATCAACCCAACCAACACAACAGACGGACCAAAGACATCCAATCGCAAGCACCTAGATTATTTAAAGTCTATGCTTGCGTCCCTTTATTGGTTAACTGGACAACAGACTGTATCGTGATTGGCCAAATTTTTAAAATCAGTTTTTCTCAGCCTTGTTAGTTGTACGTACGTAACCATTCTTCCATCCCGGCCACACTATATTCTTAAATTTTAAAATACTAAATATGGAGGCATAAAAAATTGATGTGTGAAGTAATAATGAGTTTTACAATATGTTGTATATATTTATGGTCGGACGTAGAGCACTGTCATGGATTAAAGGTACTAACGGAGAATGATTACTAATCCGTGGAAAAGGGTGACGTCTATGTCCGACTGTCATCAATTGCCGAGTACGGATCAGCTGAGGTTCATAGTTGATGACCTCGGAGCATTGGTGGCAGCGTTGTGTGTAGTACAGTAGTTATTCTGTGGTACAATGTGCATATTGGTGCTTGAATAAGGAGTAGTAATCTGTGATCGGAGTTAATGAGTTGTTGTTAGTAAGTGAATTCGGGAGTTGTAAATTGTGTTTGTGAGTTTGTTGTTTCGTCTGCACATTTGTTTGTGGGTTGTTTGTCTTATATTTGTAGTCGGAAGGTTTTTTGGATGGAATAGTGTCTAGCAGTTCCTAATGACAAATTACCACATGATTCTGAATCATTGGCCTTCGGTCTGATGGGCTGATCGAAATCCCATGCGTAACTTAATTTGCCGTAAGATATGTAGAAGGCCGTTGTGAGGTGTTTAATGATTTTAAGAATCGTAACGTGTTGTTGCTGTGAACTTGTGGTTTCGACTGAAAATTTGTTATTGGATTAAGAACTCTCCCGTCTTTATACTTGTATTTTTGTTCTGGATGGTAAAGTGACTAGCGGTACGTGATGACGAGTTCCCACATGATTCTGAATCATCAGCCTTCGGTCCGATTGGCACTTGAAGTCCAACGTTTCCCTTTTACAAATTGGGATTTGGTGAATTGTACGTTCATTACCGATTTCACTGTATTTGTTTCAGAATATGGTAATATCGGGATCTTTCACGTATCTTTTGATACTAACAGCACATTCATTATTCACTTGGTCCCAGTGTATGGGAGTACCTCCACATCCGCTACCTATCACAGAAGACATCCCGGCACCTTTGTCAGATGAATTTATCAATTATATAAATTCACTCCAAACAACATGGAAGGTAAGATTTCAGGAATGATGCTTTGTACATGGATTTGTTTGTTGGAGTGTTAAGGTGCCCTTCATCCAAAATACTTTCAACCAATGCATCAGTAGGATGCCATCTAAACATAACAGCTAGATGGTTGACCCCCTTCTCAGGATTTTCTGAAGCCTGCTGTGGCCCACCAAAGATGACATGGGACAAAAATCGCCAGACGTGGCATGGGCCTAAAATTGCCAGACATATTTGGCATCCCAGTGGAAATGTGGAAAAGTGTGTATTGGATAAACTGGTTACCCCATCTAGAACAGAGTGAATTAACTCTGCCATATCTGATTGTACCAACCATAGAACTTGGTTGTGGGAGATGAGTTGAGTTACCCTTATCGTCAGATTACGCTCAACAACACCAGCACCCTGGCCAGAATATTCAGGTACCTGGACAGGCTCATAAGGGAAGTAGTGGTGATTGCTGCACCCCAACAACATGAACCAGGGGGATGGATGCTTCCTAAGCAGACTGTGGAAGCCTCAGAGCCATTCCCTGAAATAGAGAGGGTGGCAGGTAACTTCCAAGAATGAAACACTATGTTACTTCTGTGCCAATGTCCACATGAAGAAAGTGTATTAGTTACCACCATTTATCTCAGAACAGTAGAAGTATCATTGTTAAGTACTTCCACAACATATGCGAACTGCTGTCTGCAGTTTAATGATATCTGAAGTTCTGTGATGAACCAGAAATGTGAGCTTTAGTTCATTAGTGGGTCTGACAGTACAAAACACAAATTATTAACACTGTTAACATTGCTGCGCTATTGTTGTATGAAGACAATATGAGGAGGGCACACTACATATGTAAAGAAATAATCATAATCATTTACACTGTAACTCACTTTTCTCTCTGGTGTTTGGATAGTTTGAAAGTTTCACATCCCCCTCCACATAATTTCCCAAAATGTGGGTTTGTAATATGCCATTAATTTGTAGATGTCGCACTGTTTAACTGTGCATTTGATGCAGTACATTTCTTGTTCATTGTGAGGAAATTCGTAACAGTGTATGAATAATGTGAGTAAACACTTATGCATGAAGTGAAGGACGTGGCATAACTTAATAAAAAGAGCCTATATTCTGTTCACTTTTTGTGTGAAAATGTGAATGTAAGTGTTGTATTTCTGAAACTCAGTAGACAGTACACTAATAGAACCATTCCAGCCACTGTAGATCCTTCGTGGAAACTAAAATAAGACCACTGTCAATGGATGATGGATTGTATATTGCATTATGAACCAGATTGTGTGTCAGGCACTCTGGAACATCATCTTCCTCCCTTTTCCTCCTCCTCTTCCACCACCTTCAGTTTCTTCCCTATACCCCTCCTCCTCCTCTACAGATTGGGCTCCTAGCCTGTTCCAGTATAATATTCATCAATGTAGATGTTGAAGTTGAGGGTGAATCTTGTCAATTTGGGGCATTGAAAATCTTGATCTATGAAACCAGGTTGTGTGTAGCAACATTTGTCCACAGTGGTGTCACTAATTATTCACATAGTCTTGTACAAGGTTTGCATAGTGCAGAGTAACTGACATACACTTTTGGTAGCATGTTAATATATTGTATTTATATGATTGTATAAGGGCAGGAGCAGTGACATGCCATAAATTCCAGGAGGGGAGGACAGGTAACTTGTAAAATATGGTAAGGTAATTTTCCATGTACAGTAGAACCCGGATAAGAAGTCCCCTCATGAGAAGTTTTCCCCTGTAAGAAGTCTGATTTTTAAAGTCCCGAAATCCTATTGCTTTTAATAAGCTTCCTCTTAATAAGTCTTCCCGCTTAAGGAGTTCCTAATCCTCTGGTCCCTTGAAAGACTTCTTAACAGGGTTCTACTGTATATTATAACATCGGCAGCTTGTGTTAGGCTGATTAAAAGTGAATCAGAAATTAAGATACTGGTTAAGTTGGGTAGTTTTGAAAGTTTTGTTGTGTGTAAATACAATTAGTGTTTGTCTTTGTAATTGCGTTACTTAAACCATGTTTGTTTTTCTGTCAGTATTTCCTCAGTCTTACCTTTCTGCTGTAACCAAATGTCATGTTCAAGTAATTAGTTTTCCTGTTTCATATTTGTGAGGTACTGGATTTAAATCATGACATTGAGATAACACTATTCCATGAAGAATTTTTCATGGTCCTTTTACATCATTTCCAAGACAATATTCACTAATGATCTTGTCATCTGATACTACATAGTCTGAAATATTGGAAGGATTGTTAAATAACAATAAATAAATAAGACATTGACTTCTGTATGTCAACACTGATACCAGAGGAGGGGACTACACAGCATTACATCTCAGAAGATGGAATCTCCAGCAATACCACAGTGGGAATGTCAGATCATGTATTACTTTTATGTAGTGTCACAAATGTATTGTCAATAATTGAACTATTTGCCTTTTTTCTGGTAACATTTCCTAATCACAGAAGTAGTTAGTTTAGCCCCTTGATGTCCTGCAGCCATCAGCAAATGATGACATTATATGTGTAGGTGTTTTTGTAATATTTCTGTAACAGGTGATTGTGTGACTGCAAACTCTCTACGACATATCTGATGCCAGAAGTTGACAATCTTTCAGTAACTGAGACTTTAAAAAATGTAACTCCCCCCCTTCCCCAGTGGTTGTGATTTGTTTTTATTTTATGTTATTACTTCTAGAGATAATTTGTGAACCTTATTTGTAGGCTGGACGGAATTTTGTGGAGGATATGCCTTTTGCTTATATCCGTCAACTGATGGGAGTACACCAAGATGCACATCTGTTTCGTCTGCCACTAAAAGCTGGTGCACTAACTAACATTAAACTTCCAGAGGAATTTGATGCTAGAGAACAATGGCCAGGCTGCCCAACAATAAAGGAGATACGTGACCAAGGGTCATGTGGATCTTGTTGGGTAGGGATGTCTTATATGTGATATTAGCAGTGAGGAATAAGGATTTGGAAATGCAAGATAAGATAACTTTAGTGAAAGATTTGAAATAGCACTTCATACTTACTGCACAGAATGACTTTCAAATCTGAAAAACTACCTGGTGGCTTGTGAGGTATGAGGTGGAGAACATGGAATGAATAAACCACAGAATTGAGTGAGGGTAGCTCAGTCAATTAGTGTCTAGGCAGTGGGCTGGATGACAAAGGAATTGTGGTTTGATTACCAGCAGGGACAAGATATTTTTCTCATGTCTAGTGTCTTATATCAGCAACCAATTAAGTAGCTACTGGTGGTATTTGCTGAGAGTAAAGTAGCCAGGATGTTGAGCCGATCTGTCACCTCCCATCTATTGCTGAGCATGAGAATGTGTGGAGCTGTACTGCCAGTCTTCCATGTTTATATATAACTATATATATATATATATATATGTAAAACAGAATGTTACATATGTTTAAGAAAGATTATGATCTTCAGTTTACAGGTTTATTAGGTTAATTGTTGTATGAGTTTATCTTTCACAACTTATGGGTGTGGTTTTTGATCAGGTAGCACAGCATTAGTATCCATGCCAGTAAAGGTAACTAAGTACAAAGGTATCTTTTTACTAACACCTGTTGCTCTTTCATGATATTATTGAATTTTCAGTATGTAATACAGAATAAAAATTACCAAGTCCAGGGTTGCATTTCATTGTTGTACCTGAGGATGACAGCTGTCACAGTATGTCCCAGTGGTTTCAAGCATTCTTTGCACTAAAGCTGCCAAGCTCAGGTGCATGATAAAAGGGACACTCTGTACTTGGCCTCTCAGCATCAGATGACTGCATATGAATGTCAGCAGCATATTGTACTACTTTTCCAAAGTGCTAATATTTCTGTTTAGATTTTATACATAGCAACATATACTGTTAAGTTTCTGTATATTCATAGGATATAATTCAGCAAAGTGTCAGTAACATGTTTGTTTAGATGTACGTATGATATCAGAGGTAGCTGCAAACTTAATTCTGTGCTGTGTGGTAAACTAAATAGACCATGAATTTAAATATATATGGGCACTACATAAGTCATGGACTGTTTTTTCTGGGGCCAAAAATGTAACGGTAAGTACATTTGAAAGCATGACATGTACTTGTAAGTATTACCATCAGCTGGGGATATATGTACAGGGATTGCGCTTGCATTTTATATGCCAAAATTTTGTTGGCCACCTAATTTTAAAATTGAAGTCTCTGAAGTATAACAGCATTCGTATGTAAAAGTAGGAGTTTTTCATCCCTTCTAGAGCTACATGTTGCACTGGGTGATCATCCCCTGATCTTGCCTCACTGTACTGGAATATTATATCCGAGGTGTTCTCCTTCTTCCACACGGTCATAGTGTGAATGCACAGTATTGCAAGTTCTTTCTACAGTAGCAGCTACATCATGCAGTTAGGGAGAGGCTTCCAGAAGTGGGTGAAATTCCATGTTACATGACATTGCTACAGCCCACGTGGCAGACACTGTTAGGAATGCTTTCTGGCACTGGGGGGTGAGAGTTTTTACAGCTGTCTTATTATCCCAACTTCAGTTTATGTGACCATAATCCGATTCCCAAATTGAACCAGCCATTGCATGGGCAATTTGCAAACAGAGAGGACATTTTAACTGCAGTTTGGTGTGAGGTGGCATGGATTAGCACATTGGTTGGTGCTGATGATGATGGCCAGTTTCTACAATGTTGACATCAAACCATAAACAACCTCAGGGAGTACTTTGAAGGTTAACATTTTGTAGGAGTAGTTTGTGTTGTACTTTTGTTCTGTGTTCACTGTGTATGCCACAATAAAATGTAATTCAAAATATATGTGGTTTGCTGTGGTATATACCTTGATCTGTTGGTACTATTCACATGTACATGCTGTGTGATTTAAAAGTTACATACTGCATTTCCTGCACTGGCACATTTTTCAATAAAAAAAAGCTGTTGCTCTGAGTTATGGAGTGATCTGTAAACATTGTACCTGTGAGTATTCATATAGTTTTAACTTGTGTGTGTATTTCAAAATTCTCTTACATATTGGTTTTCTTGAGGGGGGAGGGGGAAACTCTTGTGAGGGTTTGATGCCAAGAAGTAGTGCTAATTAAAAATGTTAAAAGCATTAGGTTGTGCTCTTGTGGGTTATGACACTGTATATATGGTTACCAATGTTTGAGAGGAACCTGCTGTTTTATTTCTGGATCTCCCCTGAGTGTGGTAGCAGCAGGTTGCTGTAGGTGTTGGTAGTAACCTATAACAGTGTATGATGTCATCCACAAGAGTACAATCCCAATCTTGACTGATTTCAAAACTGTGACTATGTATTGGCTTTGACAGTCTGTACCATTCTTTTAACCAAATTTGCAGATTTTGTTGTGATGCTGTCACTTATAGAGCCGCAACTGGTTTACAGTGACAGTATGTATTTTAAGAGAGAATATTCAGTTTGATCTGCCTAAAAACTTCAAGCATTTACTGACTTGATATCAAAATAAACTTGGCTGTTGTGTCTTTTACTCATCTGTTCAAACAGATAGTTGCTCTTAGCCAGTCAGATTTTACATTCTTATCTAATCACTATTGAACTAATGTGACAAAGTACAAGTAGTCTGTCATCACATGATCATACTGTAGCGTACTTTACTTGGCACTTCAAGATCATCATTTTTCACAAGAATGGATATCCTTCATTTTTCTCTTTGCCAGTATATTCTTAAAAGTGCCTCCTTTTCTTGACACTACTTGTTAATCCCAGTGCTTTTCTCATACCACTGACTTTTAACTGTTATACTCTTTTGTACATTGAAAAACTTAGAGAAGTTCATATTTCTGGATGCATATTGCCTTTGGGTTTAATTTCTTATCTTACCTATTTCTGATTGATTAGTCACATGATAGACATTTCTTCATCAGTACCTTATTTTTTGAGTTCTTTAACATGCCTTGGCCGTTGCTCCATCTTATCATAAGACCTGTTACTGAAATATGTAAGAAAAACCTTCCATATTTGTAAATACGAATTGCATGATGTGTGCCTAATGGTGATTGATAACTATAAATCCAATGATCATACTGAGCAGGCTTCAACTTTTTGTGTTGTTTGTAGTTACTATAATGCAGTCAAGTTAGCAGATAGGTTTTAAGTTCATTTAATACTGAAATGTGAGCGTTTTGTACATAGTATGGGTACCAGTTTTGTATGGTTTTTCACTGTGGTGAAAACAGTGTTAGTTTTTTCAGGCTCATTGAATCTGTGGTTTCTGTATTGACGGTATATTTTAGTCTCTTCATGAGTGAGTCAAGTTATTAGTGATTAGTTTGCAAATTAAATTAAGTAAGGAAAATAATATAACCAGCATTGTAAGCTGAGAAAAAGATTATATAGGAGTAAAACAAAGTTAAAAATGAATTAAATAAGAAGGTGATGTGCTGTGTATTTGTGTTAGTGTTTTAAATTTCTGCATATATCTTCTAGGCATTTGGTGCTGTGGAAGCCATGTCAGACAGGGTTTGCATACATTCAAATGGTACACTGCACTTCCACTTCTCAGCAGAGGATCTGGTTTCATGTTGTACATCTTGTGGGTTTGGCTGCAATGGGGGATTCCCTGGTGCAGCTTGGAGTTACTGGGTGAGAAAGGGGATTGTCAGTGGAGGTACATATAATTCACATCAGGTAATGAAATGTTTTGAATGCTTCTTAATGAGTTGTGCATGTACCTGTACATATATGTATGTTGTTATGTATTGAAGAAGTATTACAGTGCAGTCTCGATTCTTCGAGTCCCGAATGTCTGAGGTACCATTTTCTTCAGGCTGATGCGCTGTAGCCATGGTCAGGCCTTAAATACTTTTTTGCATTGTACATGAGAGGGAGGGTTTTTGATTTCATTACAGTGTAACTTGCTTGTATAGATTATAATTATTTTTATACTGTAGTATTATTGTATACACTGATATTCTAATAGAGTGTTATATACATAGTATGTTTTAATACAATGTGTAGAACATACTGTATATGTTCTAAATTGTCACAATCTTTGTACTCCAAGCTTTTCGGTAATTTGAGGCAACCTTGGTCCCATTCACATCAAACTGTAGAGATTCTACTGTATTTTTGTTACGACCCATGAATTTATTCAGTGAGTCTTTTCTCTTACTGTTATTACCAGATGGGTTTGAAAATATAGAAATAAATTCTGTTGATCACTGTGTAAAATCCACCTACATTAAACGGTTGGTATTAAAGCTAACAACAAATGTATGATCATTTATAATAATCAGAATAGAGGAAAAACTAATATACAGAATTTGGATGTCCTTGGAAAGTAAAGTGAAGTTTATGCATATGGAATGGCAATAAGATAAGTTATCATCATCATGAAAATACAAGGAAAATAGACTTGGCAATGCATGGGGACATTCAGAGAGAGAGAGTGAGGGGGGGGGGGGGAAGCATTTTATTTGACATTGCTGGCAGTTGCTGAGATTATATAACATCCATGTTACATGTGTACGGACCATTGGTGGAATGGTAATGATGAGAAAACTGAAGTCTTGTTTGCAGAAAGTTAAATAATTCAAGTGCCTGTTGTGTTTTATGAATGTGGAATTTCATCTAGCACTCTGAGCAATTGACAGAGAATAAAAATTCTGATGAGAATATTTCTGCTCTCCCACAGATATTGTATACATTCCTTGTTCACCCACCTTAGGTACTTGCATAGGACTGTCATAACTTCATGATTTCACTATCATGGCAATATTAAGTGACCTGAATGTAAATTGTGAAGTCTCCTGTTGTGTGATATCCTCCATTCATGCTAATTTCATCCCTTTTGGGTCCAAATATTTATGTTCTTTCAACAGGACTGTGTTTTGCAATATATAGAACCCTGTTGGCAGTTTTTGTTGTATGTATGTCTTGACGTTAAATGTCAAAATATTTTACATTTTTATCCAGGGATGCCAACCATATGCCATTTCTCCATGTGAACATCATGTAAATGGTTCTCGAATCCCATGTAAAGAGGGACATAGTACTCCACGTTGCGTGAAACAATGTGAGGAAGGTTATGATGTGCCATACAAAAAAGACAAACACTTTGGTGAGTTTTGGTGTACAAATAATAAACAGTAATACATTTGTTTAAATAAAGCAGTCCAAGTGGACGAAAGTTACACTGAAGATTCCTATCTTCTGGGATAATGACAACATGTAAAATGGTATGTAGGTACCGGCACTTCAGAGGAGCATGCTGCATGCATCTTCAAGGTAGTTCCAAGAGGTCTGAGAAGGATCAGCATCTCCTGTGAAAACATTACTAATCAAACTAAGATGAGCATCATCCCAAAGAATTATAAAAGTGTAAAGCCATTTGGTTGACAACATGATTTTTATTGGCACTACTGTAGAAGACAAAATGCAATTGAGAATTGTCCTTATGGATTTTATGGCATGATGACGTAACTGTTAGTATTATAAATTGTAATGTATTCATTTGTTCAATAGATAGATTTTCTTGGCATGTACATAATTTTTAACAACTTTTTTTATTTTGTTCTTTTTTTGGGTGTTTTTAAAGTGTTCCTGTTTTGCAAATTTCAGGTAGTCATGCATATAGTATTGGAAATGATGTTGATAAGATTAAAGATGAGATAATGACTAATGGCCCTGTTGAGGGTGCATTCACAGTATTTGAGGATTTTCTACAATACAAATCAGGTACTGTTATATACATAATGATTTGCTCACATATATGTAATGTAGTGTGTTTTCATGTCCCCTTTAGCCATATATTCTCTGAACCTACATTTTCAACATCAGTGTGCAGTTGTATCTCTGTAAAACCAAAGAGATTGTGTTATGGAGGTCAGGTGCAGTAGCTTACAATTGTCATGCAGTAGCTAGCGCCCTTCACAGGAGGACAAAGTAGATTGATGTAGCAGTCATTCCCTAGACTTGTAATAATGAAGTTTCTGGTTTGAATCTTAGCCATGTCATTAGCTACTTTGACTCAGGTTTCCATGTTTTTTCCTCCAGAAAAATGCTGGGATATTACCTCACTTATGCCATGAATGCTTCCATATCCTTCCCAATTCATCAGCAGTCCTACCATACTACTGTATGCAATCTCGAGTTGCCGACAGCACTGTAAAGTTATGCACCAAAACCTACCTCCATAGGAGGAAATTAAAGGTGGAGAAAGGAAGGGAACTGCAGCTTCTTGAGATGAGGTACCATATATGAATACAAGGAAAACTTGTGGGCTATTGGTATTGGCAGAAATTGGAGTTTAGTGTCTTTGGAGAGCCAGGTGAGTTGTTCTACCATGGACTCTGGATAACATGTCTGCCTTTATTTGGGAGTTTGGAATGTAGCTGGGGAAGAAACTCCTCTGGCTGAGGATGTGGGTGTAGTTCTCCCTAGTCTGGATAGAGAAACATCAAGTTGACAAGGACCATCTCCTCCCACTTTCCACCTCTGTAGTCACCATGAAAAAAGTATGTAAGCCAGGAATCTTCCGGTATTGTGGGGATTATGGCTGTCTTTTAACTGGAGGTGGTGGTGAGCGGTATTAATGTTGAAACAGTGTGATGCTTGGCCACTTGGACCACATGCACATTGTTACATTAGTGCAGTGTGGCCACTAACAGGTTGAGGGTAAACATATCACCTCGCCTGTCAGTGTAATTTCTGCAGTTGCATGTGTCATTGAATTACTTAAGATGCAGCTTAACACTGAGTGGAATCTTTTTAATGTCTTCATATGTGTTTTATGTGAAATGATTATTTCATTTTAAAAACTCTCTATGCCAGAAAGGTGGTTTTGTATTAGTCTTGACATCCATTTCTATGACTGCAGACAGTGTATAGTTTCAGTGATATAAAGAAACATTTAAGAATTATTAGATCCATGCTGAAATTACTCTTATGGTCAAGGTAAAGTTGTTTCTGTGTCTACATACTGCGTATGTTACGTAACTATGTTACTTGAAAATTGTCAGTGTAATCTGCTTGTTACAGGTGTGTATCAGCATGTTGCTGGCTCAGTACTCGGTGGTCATGCCATTAGGATTCTGGGTTGGGGTGTAGAAAATGGTACCCCCTACTGGCTTGTTGCCAACTCCTGGAATTCTGATTGGGGTGATAACGGATACTTCCGTATTCTGCAAGGCAGAGATGAGTGTGGCATTGAATCTTCAATTTCAGCCGGCTTGCCTCATGTATAATTAAAATATGATTTCTCTTTTGTGTATTTACTTTGGGAGCCGTTGAAGGAATTATGGCTTATGTAATTCATATGCGGCTTTTTCTTGTTTCTATACTTGTTTGTAGAAAAGAAAGTAGTAGTTTTTTTTACGTATGTTTGAATCATAAAGTAATTTCTTTGTTGAATTGTAATTGCTTTCCAGAAAGCACTGAGAAAGTGACATGGCAGATTTATTAAACTGATAACTGATTATTAAGAGAAACAGAGTTGGCTGTGGAAGTAGTAAGTAATTATGAAATGAGTAAGAAATAGCTGTTTGAAATCAGGAGGAAAAGATGCTTGTGCAAAGAAAAATCCGGAGGTTAGAGTTTAGAAGTATAATAAAAGTTACTGAAGGTAGACACCTATAAAACAGTAATAGCAACAAATGCGACATTTAAAACAATATTTTGTGGTGTAATATTTAAAGTTTCATGTTACATGTGAGGAGTGCTAAGTGTAGTAGACAGAGTTTTAAGACTTTGAACTAACAGTGACACCAGTAGTATGAAGATGGTGCTATTAGGTCCTGCACAGACATGTATATTCAGTTTTGTTCCATTCAGAACAACTCTGTGGACTAATGCTTGCAGCAAACAAATCCATGTTACTCCAGGGGTGTACAAATCCCAAGTGTTATCTGGTTACTTAGGTAACTAGATTTTGTACATTGGCACCTCATATTTTCAGCATAAGTGTTGCATTTTTTTCCCTTTACTCACAAAAATGTTTATCATTTCACATGCACAGGGCAGAAAGTGCCAGGTGGTCAGTCCAGTGCTATGAGTCCTTATTTTTGGATTCACTCATGTCACCTTTCTGGCACCTAGCATTTGGAGGTAGCTCCTAGATTTTGGAAACCTGTGGATCTCTGTGTTACACTAATTTTTACACCTGGCTGCCAACAGCCAGGTGTTCTGGAAATCAAGTGTTAAGACTGTGGAAATTTTCTGTCATAATGTGCTTGCTTGTTCTCTCAACAGCATTCACTTTAACATTGGAATACTGAGAATTCCTACTTATAAACAAGTATTGCCACAGTCTTCTCCTGAATTACACTTCACTCCTTGTGTGTACCTGAAGTAGAATTTTAAAAAAGTAATTTCTGTCATCTTACGTGCCAGTTTGTACTGAACTGTTCATTATAATTCTTTAAGTGAATGCTGTAAATAACCCCAGATGACAATATAAAACGTAAAGTGATGGAAATACATATAACTGGGAAATACCACATGTAAGAAATGAATTTACGTAATTTCCACATGACAGAAGTAATGTGTCCAAAAACACTACAAGCAGTAACAATGTACATGGCAGGCACATTGAAGTAAGAATCCACTTTTGTACATGATAGAGGTGTTTATGATTTCGCTTAAAAATGTATGTTTTATCTGAAGGTACTGCCATATAAAATTGCATCTGGACTGTGATAATGTATAATAGGGATCTAAAATTCTTTCCCTTAATGAATTGTTATGTGTGTTTGAAATAAAGATTTGTGTGTAACAGTATATGCATCAACTGTATGCTGTCATTTTATGGCTTCAGTGAACAACCCCATCATTTTTTCATGGAGTTTGTATACTGGACACTATGTATTGCGTAAGCTCATTTATTGAATCATACTAGTATCAAATTTCACCCAGATGCTGGTATTCTACAATAGGTTCGGCAAATTTGCAGTAAGTTTACCACTAGAGAACTCAACTACATTTTGTGACCAGTCTGAATAATGTGTTTGAAACTGAACTAAACACAGGTGGTGGGTTATTCTTTTCATTTTAGACAAACAGTGAACTTTTGCAAGCCAGTCTGTTTCATTTCAGGCTCTCATGTGGCTATATCTGTCCCTAGCTGCTTCACTCAATTTATTGTTTCACAGGTATTTTTGCCTGGATATTGCTGTGACACATGTGCACAATACACTTATTTTCTGCATTTCTAGACCAATATCTTCCTGGCATTCTGAGGGATTTCTTTCATCATAAATATTTGACCACAAATATTTAAAACTTTTTATCATGTTTCAGTGGTCAGAAATAGTTACCCTTGTGTACAAGGATTTGCTAGTAGTTTACTAGAATGTCACATTTCAATCTCTTTAATTACTTCAAAAAAAAAACTATGATTTTCAATGTGACATACTTCTTCATCCTCTCACAGTTCAATCATGTAAGTTAATTAACAAATACAATCTGAAACATCTAATCATATTCTACAGATCATTAGCATATCTGGAGTAATATACTTTTGTATTATATTAGTGTCAGTCAGGGTGAGACAGATCGTAAAAATCAAGTTCAGATATTTATAACCATGTGTTTAGAAGGCCAAGTTAAGGATAGCCAGTGCACATACATTCTTAATACCAGTCTTATGTCTCATATTGGGAGGGGTGTAACATGCATGGGAAAGATAAACAAGAAAAAAAGTTTGATCAGAAAGCCTAGGAAATCCTAGCCATAGCTGGGAGGATGATATTAAAATGGATCTTGTAGAAACTGTGGGAGTGTATGGAATTCATGTGGCTCAAATTGGGGAACCAGTGGCAGGGTCTTGTGAACATGGAAATAGAGTTCCATAAAAGCTAAAGAATTTCTTCAGTAGCTGAGCAATTAGCTTTCCAAACATGACTGCTTTGTTTAGTTGAGTCTCCATGCATTAAAAATTTGATACTTTATTACCATATGTAATGTGTGATATGCAAGTTGAACTGTGTGGGTTTTGAGGTTCTGACAGCAGTGTTGCTGAAGATTCAAGTCTTACATGATGCAATCAATGTTGTGTCACTGGGCAAGTACTTCCTGATGTTTCAAAAGATGGTAGTGCCTTCATTTTCGGGGTCGAGCAGTCCAAGAAGAAGAACCACTTTGGACAAACGTTTCTTACATAGGTATGTTTGATGCAGGAGGAGGTGGCAAGCCACTACGGGTGGTAGTGGGAATGCTTGCTCCTGAAGATGAGTCGCTACCATTCTTTGAAATACCATGAACTACTCAACAACGTGGCATCATCCCAGAAGACTTGAATTTTCAAGCTGAACAGTTATCTTTGCTATCAAGTCTTGCTATTAACATTTTTTGAAATGGTGAGCTAGGGTAGCTCAGTGTGGTGACTAAGCTTTGAGTTACATTACTGGCAGACAGTGTTCTTCTCACCATACCCAGACCAGCTGTGGTTTCCACTTTCCAACTAATTATGGGGGCTTTCTCCCCTGGGGTAAAACCACCAAGGCATGAAGATCTCTTACCAGTACCTGGTAATACAAGGAACAAAACCTCCACTCCCTGACTGGTCTTTATGGTGTGATGTTTAATTAAGGGTAGGAACTTTTTCCCCATTTCTAAGTTCTTAAATGTCTCCTACAAAAATATTTGTGTGAAGCACACAGTTTGACTATAGGCAAGTGGATTTGTTGTGTTTCTGGAGCCCTATTTGGATCACAAAATGGACACAATATTACAGACTAAACTTACTGACTGTTGAATTGACAGCAGATGAGGTTCTGTTCTGTCATCACATCCCCCATTGTACTTGTGGCCCACTCAACCTACAATGGCTCTATTTCTTGTGGTAAAGGTGATTGGATGATGATGCTGTCACAGGTTACCGTACTACCATGATTTAATAGGACAGTGCGTAGGTTCATGAAGAAATTCACCTTTACGGATACAATATTATTGAAAGTTAAATAATTTAAAAGTGCAATGGCAAAATGGTGCCCAAAATTTTACATACTTGTTTCGTCATACTAGAGCTCCAGCATATAAAATCGAATAAAAACATTCAAAACAGGAAATTAAATTACAGAATTTAATAAATCAATAAATAAAGTACATATATAAATTGTGGCCAGCAGTACAACATTGTTATGTAGGAGAAGAATTACATTTCTAGGGTACTAACAGTCATATAAGCAGTGAAACAGAAAATTGTAGTAAGGCTTTTTACACTTATATAACAGTAGGTACTAGTTAGTTTCTTGGGCCTTCTCTCTCCGCTGCTGAATCATTTCACGAATGTTA
Organism: Reticulitermes speratus; assembly: GCA_021186555.1. Taxonomy (NCBI): domain Eukaryota; kingdom Metazoa; phylum Arthropoda; class Insecta; order Blattodea; family Rhinotermitidae; genus Reticulitermes; species Reticulitermes speratus. Next base: position 10,364,258 of record JAJKFL010000012.1, read on the forward strand.
TTCTCGCTGTCTTTCTGACTTCTCTCCAGAAAACTCTTGTTATTCTAGAAGAAGAAGAAGAAGAAAACCCTGAATTAAATCACACACTTGCAAATCAAAAATTACATAAATTACCTGGGTTCTGTTCACAGACATTTGGCATGATACCTACTGTGATTACACAGGGACATTATTTATCTCACACCTGTCACTAAGACCCTTCCTGTCAGCTTGTTGAAGTTACAAAACTTCTGACATGCAATGAACAGTGTGTTTGTTAGAACTGATGCACTTTGGCATGCCAAAGGAAAATATTTCCAGCAACTTTTGACATACTGAGTCAAAACCTAATATAATGTGCAATACTGTGAACTAGTGTGTGGGCCCCTACTAACAGCAAACTGGAACAGCAGTAAGTTACATGCTGCCTGCTGAAACACAAAATGGTCTGTGATGTGGCAACACTTATCATGTAAATTAAAAAATCTGTACAATAAGTAAACTTACCTCAAGCACCTTAATTTTTTCTGCACAAGTTTGCAATTTGTTTTGAAGATGGTTTTGTACATTTGGAATATCTGTTAGCACGAACATTCGTCCAACACTCTCATATACTTTTGTGTCAGGATCTAGCCTCTAAAAATGAAGAAAACAAATTTAAGAGTTTTTATTTAAACTGGTCAATCATAAAATATGAATGACTGTACACTTCAGAATCAGTCCAGGTCCAAGGATTTGTAAGATAATTCGTAACTTGGTAATTTTTTACGGTGAGCAGTTGTTAGCACCTTGCCCAACCCCCAGGCTGGAGGACCTATCGTCTGCCCGCGACTGCTTATTCAAAGTATTCGCAGCTACCCTCCATATTCGGAGGCCGTTCCTCCATCCGCAACCTGAGGACGCGCCATGCCGTGGTGACAGGGACCCACTTATCATGAATAGGGACAGGTGGCGAGCTCTTGTGAACGTGGTAATGAACCTTCGGGTTCCATAAAACGCGGGGAATTTCTTGACTAGCTGACGACCTGCTAGCTTCTCAAGAAGGACTCTGCTCCATGGAGTTAGTTAGTACACTTCAGAAATTCAGAGTTACAGGTTATGGTTCAGAGGATCAATCTCTAGGTTTTCAGATTATCATTTCCCTATTCTCTCCAAAATCAGAACAGGTAATTCCATGTCATCAACACAGGAAATGGGTAGTTTAAAAAACACAATATATTGCCCCCACCAGAAATCAAACCATGATTCCTCAGTTGTGCAGCCCACAGCTTAGTCTTTTCACTGCACAAAGACAAATTCAATTCTAGTGATTACAATATTACAAGAAATGATGCACTTATAAAATCTTCCATCCTTTGATGGAACTTCAATGTTTACACTTACAAACATATACTTACAGTAATTTCTGAATCAGTTAGTCGAGCATGATGCATAGACATTTTCAGGCAACTAATCTCTTCATCAGCAAGTTTCATTTTGTGTGTTGTGTCTGTCAGTTTCTGGTGCAGCTCTGCAAAAGCCTACAAAAACAAAAACAAACAAAAGAAACGAAGGAATAGCGTCCTTCAAAGCACGTAGAAGAATACACACAGAAATATCTAATCCTGGCCTACGAGAATTTGAACAATTTAAAAATCAACGAAACATCAAGTCAAAGTAAGAACACCAATGTATCAACTTACTGTAAACTAATGCCATTATCGGAGTCAAAACATTACTGAATTCCAGCTACAGCATGTCAAAGGCGGACTATTTTAACATGACATTACCTTTTTCAATTCCAAATCCACTGTTTTGGCCATACTTTTCGCTCAAGGCGCACACGAATTGATGTGCTGGAATGTGTTACGAAATAATAATAATAAATAATAATAATAATATTGCTGCGGAATCCTCAACCTCACCACACACAGCAATCACCACAGATTACTACCACCACTGATGATCTACTCGGCCCCCTGATTACCACGGATCAGAAGTAACCACATCCCAATTACACGATATTTTAACACACATAACCGTGGATGGCATTACAATCCGTGATTCAGACTATAAAAAGAAGAAAGTCTAACTGGATTGGTCACATCTTGCGTAGAAACTGCCTTCTAAAACTCGTGATTGAAGGAAAGTTAGGATATAAATGATGGGAAGTAGGCGTAAGCAGCTACTGGATGAGCTTAAGGAAAACAGAAGATACTGGAAGTTGAAAGAGGAAGCACTAGATCGCACCTTGTGGCGAACTCACTTTGGAAGAAGCTATGGGCCCGTCGTAAGACATACTACAGATTAAATGAAAGATTCAGACTTAACGGGATTACCTACAATCATCGGGGCTCTCTGTCACAGAGATAAGCACAAATCTGACTCCAATGCTATTGCTTGGTAAGGCAACGTAATGTGCTGGCGTTTACCAATAAAGTTAATTGTATGGATGTTGGTCAAGTGGTAGTTCAATTTACATGTTCTAACGTCCTTCCACACGCGTTGGATCACGATATTTCCTTTTTGTAAAAAGAAGTGCCTTCAAAAGTATTACACACACATCTTCCTTATGTCTGTGAGGCAGTACATAATATTACATAACACTAAGCTGACTGCCTCAGTAATGAGTCACAATTTCTCGTTTTATTTTCCATGCAAGAATTTTGTTTTTGTAAAACTGACTTGAAAAGTACAGCCCCATACTTTCATTTTTTCATTCATCCATTTAGTCACAAAATGTGACGCTGGATAAGTCAAATTCAGTTTACAAAACCAACTTTTAATATATCTGCATCAATATAATAAATAACAATACTACTTTAAACAAATAGACATAACTGATAAGTCAGTCAGTCATATAAACCACATATATTTCGAATGACATATTCATCCACTGAATAAAATGGCTGTTGTAACAGAAAGGATCTAAACTCTCTTTTAAAAATGTTGTCTTTGTCCAATTTTTTAATATAATCTTACACCTCATTATGCAGTTTAATTCCTCTATTTACTACACTATTCCTGAAAAATATCTGTATTGCAGAATTGAACATGTAGATCCAATTTTCTTCGCATATCATATTTGTGAATTTGTGCACTTTGTTCCAGAAATTGTGTTTTTTAACATTATTTCCAAATATGTATAAACAACAACTGTGAGGATCTTGTAATCCTTAGATATCTCTCTACAGGACATATGATTATTAACACTACTCATTAATCGCAGAATCCTTCTTTTGCAATTTAAATATTTTAATACTTCCATTATCTCACCCCAAAAAATTATACCAAATCTCAGTAGTGACTGAAAATTTGCATAAGAAATACTTCTTACCATATGCGCACTCATTACTTCCTTGAGATTTAATAATGTTGTATACTTTACTCAATTTTAGGCTTAAATGCCTTATCTGGACATTCAGGTTTTAAGGGATTTCTATTTTGTCTAGTATGGAATGACACTACTATTGTTTTTTCTGTGTTTCTGAAAATACTATTTTTGTAAAGCCAGGACTCTAACTCCCTCATAACCTTTTAAATTCTTGGGTGAAAAGCACTTTCATCCTTTTCAATAACCAGCAAGTTAATACTGTCTGCAAATAAAACCAATTTTGCTCCTTGCTCCTGGGAGATAATTTATATATATATATATATATATATATATATATATATATATATATATATAGTAGAAACAACAGCAGTCCAAGAATTGACCTTGTCACCCCACTATATACATTCCTTTATTAAACAAAGTATAAATTGTAACAATGCATCGTCCTTCTCGGAGGTGCCAGAATGTCTCAGTAAGTACAGGCTGTGGGCTGATGCAAGAGCTTTACTACTCCACAGCACACCCAAAACCACACTGGGATCTAGCCAGCCTCCTGTTCAGCAGGACAGATCTGGTTTGCCAGTGGGAAGGTGGTTGGGTTGTGAAGCTGACCACTCTCCTCCTTCTACTGCCAAGGTTAAGTATGCATGGAGCATACTCCCCTCCCCCCAATATGCCAGAATGGCATGATAATTAATCACACATACAACTACATCATCTTACTTGCTACATGGGATATTTACATTTCAGTACCAACATGTCACTTTCCACTGCATGTCATGTAGTGAGTTTTGGCCAGTATTTTGTCAAATGATGTATGCCAATGGTGCCAAGGAAAAAAGAAAAAAATACTCAAAATATTATGACAGAATACATGAAGAGAAACATTAATGAGAAGAACACAACTGTGATCAACTGAATGTCAAATGGTGTGTAAATATGATGCAATCATGTGGGTGTGTTCAACTGGACAGGGACTCCATAAAGAGAGGGAATTTTAAATCATGTATCAAAATATACCAAATTATCTTTAAAATGATGATTACTTCATGGTAAAGAAGATGCTAAGGAACAAGGAACTGATCAGAAGCTATGGAAGAACAAAGCAATGCATACAGCTGTGTAGTTAAGATGCATAACTGTGTACATAATTGCAGAAAAAAAATATGTACACTTAAAATAGAGTTTAACATACAAATTTACAATCTGTCGATATGAGGAATGCTGTTGTACTGAATCAAATATGTATGTCTGGTCAAGGGTGCAGCCTTCATATATGCTGGTGAAAAATTTTCCATCTCAATTTGTACTGGTATACAAGTTCATATGGGCACTTATTCATACTAATCTCTTTCACTAGGCTTCTTGTATGGATATCCAATATATTCAAAGATATCTTCCTCTGATGTTACAACTACAGGTTCTCCTAGAATACCTAAAATAAGGAAAGAAAGGTGACTGAACTTCCAATCTGTAGAAACAAAGATATACACTGAAGTATAAATCATATCAAAGAAAACACAATGGCTGGATCAAAAACTTTGTATCATACTGCTGTTCATAGTGTCACTGATGAACATACACAAAGTGAGGTACCAGTCTTCATCTGAGAGTGATGTCCATTATTTGAAGCAGGGTGAAACTGAATATATATAAGGGAGCATATATGTATCATATCCACAGGAATGCTGGCAGAAAATGTAATGACATGCCAGTAGTTACACAACAATAATATAATATAAATTTAAGAAAAGGCCATATGCTACCAGTCATATACTAGTGACTGAATCATCTTGCATGAAGCACAGTCTTCTTACGAGGAAATCAACAAATTTGGTAATTCCTATTGTCCAAAGATGGTGACAGTGACTTCCGAGGTATTTAAAGCTCAGAACAGAAGGGGTCACACTTGAGTTCAGTAAAATCAAGACATTAAGTACAGATCATATTGTGTGACAGAAAATGAAAATACTTATCCAACATAAGAAAATATTTTTTTTTCTGATTCATCATTTAACAAATGGGGGATCACTTTCTAATTGCAAACAAAGTTGAACAACTGCAGTATGCAGTAAACAGTAAACAGTAACAGTGGACAGCGTGAAGTGAAGTGCACATACGTGCGTATGATGCCCTGATGATGGTCACCTCGTGACCGAAACATATGTAGGGCAATCTTAAAGTGTTAAATAAATTTTAATTAGTGCAGTTCTTGGTTGATGAATGTTATCAACTGCAGTATGGTTATTATCCTGAAGAGCGAGGACTGTAAACGGGGGTAAATATGGCAATTACGACTAATAATCTATGTACATTTCTTGTAAATGGAAGACCAGACAGATGTGAAGTATATAACATACCTTCTGAAAAATGCAACAACAAACCAATAAACACAATAAAGCATGCAATCTCTATTCAACTATCATCTTCAAATATCTACATAGAATTCATTCATACATTTCAAAGGAAAAATATGAAAGTGTCATGTAACTTCAGTGTAAATATACTACATCTACTGTCCAGTAAGTGAACTGTTTAGACTAAGAGTCTTCAAACATCAAAGTATGTGAATAGACTGATAACATACACAAACATAAAAACATCAACATGGCAACAGTCCATCTTTTGTCTTTGACATGCCATCCACAAACATACAAATTAAAATACACAGAACTGTAATTGCCTACTGTTTTATATGAGTATGAAATTGGTGTCTACATTAAGGAAAAAATATAGGTTGATGGTGTTTGAGAACAAGGTGCTGAGGAAGATATTTGGCCTTTAAAGGAAGTAAAAGAGGCTGGAGACAACATAATGAGGAGATTCATGATTTATGCTCCTCACTAAACATTATTATGGCCATCAAGTCCAGAATGAGATGGGTGGAGCATGTGGTACATATGGGGAAGAAGAGAAATGCATATAGGTTTTTGGTGAGAAACGTGAAGGAAGGAGAGCACTTGGAAGACCCAGGTGTACGTGGGAAAATAATATTGAAATAGATCTTAAAGATATACGATGGGAGGGCATGGACTGGATTCACTTTGCACTGGACAAGGACATGTGGTGGACTCTTGTTAACATAGTAATGAACCGTTTGCTTCCATAAAATCTGGAAAATTTCTTGACTAACTGAGGGCTTCTTAGTTTCTCAACAAGGCCTCTGCCCCATATAGTTAGTTAAGTTATGACAACAGTACATACCTGTGGAGCCCACGGGCCGTAATGTATACTCATTTAGGGTGAAACCATTTTGAAGAGCATGGGCCCTCATATTTTTATTAAATAGATCAGAGCCAGTGAAATAAAGAATGCTGCAATAGTACTGGTCATGTGGAGTAAGCCGGATGTCCAAACGACGTGCATGGCCATGTCTGACATCTCTTTTCAGTTTATCCAGGCTACACACTCCCTGATGAATGTAAAGAAACATGGCTTAATATTATATTTAGGATGGAAATAATGTTAAACATTAAATTCATAGAAAGCATCTCACATGATCAGAAACATACTTAAAACAATTGACCTTCAAGCATGTTTCACATTAAGGTGTTCCAATGTTTGATTCCTTGAAAATAATGCATGGTGTGATCAAACAGTTTCTGGAATGAATTTGTTTATCCAAAGCAACACTCACTTTCTAATCTATGCTTCCCGTTCAAAGACGTCTTTATACAATGAACCCAGTGATCACATCACCATTCCAAGCATTTCGTAAAGTCCACTGCTTGCAACTTGGCAAGTGTCCCCCACAATTTTGCTTCAATCATGGTGATATCATTAATCTCCTTCCCTTTAACACCATCTTGCATTTTGGAAAAAAAGAAGAAGTCACATGGCGCTAAATCTGGTGAGTAGGGAGGGTGCAGTCATTTTGTTTTTAACCTAAAATTCACATGTTACACGATTATCCTTCTGCTCTTCACTCAGCAAGCAAGGCATGTATTTGGCAGCATTCTGAGGTATGTTCAGATTGTGTTTCCAAATGCCCTAAAATAACCCAAACGAAATTCCCAACATGTTAGAAACTTTACAGATAGTGATTCTTCTGTTTGTGAGGACAAGTTCCTTCACTCAGTTCACATTTTCATCTATTTTGCTTATCTTCAACAGATGTCACGCTGCTTTTGACCTTTGAAAACCATGCAAAAACAATGTGTTCCTCCCATTCCCTGCCCTCCAAAAGGTACAACATTTCAAAAGTTTCCATAGCATTATTCGCTAGTGTAAAGTGAAATTTGATGCAGACACACACTGTTCTTTCATGTCTGCCATTCTCTAGGTACACCAAAATCGCAAATGGAACTACACTTGCACCTAACAAGACATTACTCAATAATACAAGCTACAGCCTAATTCCCAGCACGAAATGACTTAGCAGACTACACCTAGCAGAAGAAGTTCATGTCGGGAGCAGTAGTTTCATCTCACAGTCAGGTGGGAAATCATTAGACTACACCATATATCTACTAACGCTGCTTAGGAGAACATAAAATTACCGTATATATTCTAGATGCATAAACAATATACCTAGGTCTCTACAGTGAGAGACTGGTGATTAACTGAACCATGGCACAGACACTACCACACTGCAAAACGTTACTGAAGCACTCAAAGCATTCACAAACTGTACAACACTGTCATATTTTAAGGAACATTGAAAGTTAAGTATTAAAATATAGACAGTGTGGTTGCATATGCCATCTTTCTGCCCATACAAAGCAGTTCTATAAGCTGATACAAATGGTTTAGTAATAACCAAAAGCACCTGACCACATGGAACTATCTTTTGCATAATTCATCTCAAACTTTGATTGGACTGCTTGAACCTGAAGATGAAGGCACTATGATCCTCTGAAGCATTGGCAACTATTTACCAGCTGACAGAGTGTAACAACCCAGAAGACCTGAATCTTCAAATCTAAACATGTTTCCCTCCCATTTTTCATTATCTTTTTAGAAGTGTTCACCAGTTTTTGCCAAACTAAGTGTTTCCCAAGTTATTTCAACTTCTGATTAAGTCAACCTTTACACAAGGTGCATTTATTTAAAATACCATGTTTTTACAAACTTTCAGGACCCTATACCATATGCTAAAATGCTTTCACGGCTTCCATGAACCATTTAAAATGAAGATATAAAAGTACTGTATATACAATATGGATACTCAGCAATGGTATGGCAGTCATACCAAGTTCCATAATAAATATAAAATTCCATAAGCCATTAAATCTGGTATTTCAAGTAAACTGAAATTTTCTGGAACTCTGCCACATGAATTTCCAAATTAACTACATTCAACATGAAGGATGTGAAACTGAGCTTTTAAATTTATTGACAGTAAAGTATTTGATCTAGTATTTGAAGCTGTTTCAATCCACTGCCACATTTATCACCTGAATTATTAGCTACTGTGAACTCATACAAATAGCTGCCAAGGACATACCCTGTGTTGATCTGGCAGATCATTGTACACTTTGGGAAGTGAATAATAATATGGTCTGCCTCACTGCAAAAATAGACTTACCATGAACTTGACATCACCTAAGGAAATGGTATCAATAATGAGTTTCTTTGATACCAGTGAATTAACTACTTTCTTCAAAAGTTGAGATCTTCTTGCATTTCCATCTGTAGATGTGTATGAAGGATGTGTTAAAAGCACATCTATGTCCCCACTTTCCAATTGTCCACGCCTGTAAGTTGTAAATATTATCCATATCATTACATGAATATGAAAAGCTGATTATAACAAATACCTATTAAATGAAAGCAATTTCTTCTATCCTTTGTAAAAGGCAGAGTATTTGCCTTGTAAAAGTACTTAAAAGGCTCAAAAACTCAAGTAACTCAATAGACTTTCCACTGTGGATGAAATCAAGCTTGTTATTTGAACACAAGGAGTTACCATGGCACTATCAAGTGGAAACAGTGGTAAAACTGACAATCAGTATGACAGGCCTGTCACTGCCACAAATGTGACCAAATAGTGGTGAAACTGACAAGCAGTGTGACATATCTGTAACTGCCATAGATCATGCCCAGACAATGGTGTAACTCACATCAGTATGACATATCTGTAACTGCCACAAAAATCATGACCAAACAATGGTAAAACTGACAATCAGTATGACATACCTGTAACTGCCACAAATTGTGATCAAGTATTCAGGATCGAGTTCATGTATTTCCTTCTTAATAATTTCTTCTGTTTGTTCAATTTCATGCCTTGGAATTTTCTTTTCAAAATCTTCAAAATATCTGTAATAATTACTTAATCAGGTATAATCTGGAATTATGCTAGCACATGAAAAATATTATGTACTCACTAACAGATAAGGTAAAGGCAAAGTTATGCCTGTGTTTAACATAATAATGCTGGGGTAAGGAGTATGGAGGTAAGCCTCTAGGCATTATTAGGCTCACTGTGAAATACAGACATAACTGGTTAACTTCATGTTCTGAAAGCCTTTACCAGTGGCAAAAATGTCTCTGATACACACTGGACTCAATTGAATGAGCCAGAGTCATTCTGGCTGATGGCAGAAAGTCCCAACATTCTTGCTCAGAAAAAGCCTGAATAATAGATTTTTTTTTTTAATTACATGAACTGTGGTTACTAAAATATGGTCAAATATGCACCTACACCACCCTTTCAGGAATAAGAATACAATGAAATGTGGACAATTTACTGCATACACTGTACAATGGACAATAAAGAAGTATTTATCAGGCACACAGTTTGTATATCAAACACCCAATAATTAATGCTAAAACACATTTTCCACCAACATGTGAGCACTGCCTGCATGCATTATTTCAAACTGGTGAGTCTACTGTCACAATGCACCCTTCCAGTTGCTCACTTTTTGACCACAAAAGATGTACAGAAGCTACAATTCATCACCACCTGGTGGAAGCAATACTACAACACTGCCAAGTGTGAATACACAAACACTTAACACAAATGTTCAGGCTTCTCCAATGCATAACTGCACTTCACCTGACAACCTGACTACTAACTTTCATGTGTTCTCAGCAACAAGGCAACATCTGGGAGGGAACAGATTTAAAACTGATGACATGAAAACAGAAGTGAAGGAAGAGGCATTCACTTCTATCAGTACGACTCAAACCTAAGTGGACATGCGTATGTATTTTAATGCCTGAAGATGGTTGAGGACCGAAACATGTAGCATGCAATGTCAGATTTAATAAATTTGTTGTGTTTGATGGCAATGTATAACTTACTACTAATTTAATGTTCTTGATAATAAGTGCAGTTATTTTCTACACATTAGTCTTATTTCCAGCACGGTCACTCATGGATTGAACATCGTGTATCAAACCATTGGATCTCCACTCCACCAAAAACAGGAGATATCTAATACTGCAAGATGTTTGGAGACACCCTTTTTTACATTTCACATTTTAATACTTCAGTTGTATTTTAATCTGAAAAATTTTTAATAATACTGTATATCAATTGACAGTTGTATAATGCTGATATATATATATATATATATATATATTTAACATTTACTGACATATGATACGCTGCTTGCGTCTTTATAAGATTATAGGTCCCTGATGATGGCTACAATCGGTGGCTGAAACATGTAGGGGCACAAAAACTAAGTTTTGTGCAGTAGTTGGAAATAAAACTAGTGTGTACTACTAATTTGTCACAGCACAACAGGATGAATTCCATCAAAACAGTTATGAGAAATCATTCTTCATGACAATTAGGTAGAAAATAAATTACAAGTCACACAATTCAATAAATCACTTCAAGACATATATAATACATACTTAAGTCCTACAAGTTGATGACTGTTCAGCTTATCTTCATGCCTGTGGAGGTCTTCAATGGTTTTAACACCAGCATCTACAAGCTGTTTTGCTTTAGCTGGGCCAATTCCTGACACACGTGTTAGCAGACCGATGGCTGTGTTGGTATCATCATCTCGAATCTTGAAGAAGTTAGATTAGTTGTTAGTTGTAAGACAGAAAAAATACACTGTCATGGTAAGAACAGTAAACTGCAGCCATCACCTGACGTGATAAGATAATGTTACTATATAAGTAGTAACTAAGTGTGGGAAGCCTGAGAAGACAGTGAATGAATCAAGAGACATCAGACATGAAAGAAGAAAAAAGATTCAACAAAAATGACATTAACAATAGGATGATAAACAAGGATGGAAATATATGTATTATGTTCAACCCTAACAAAAAGACATAAACAAATCAGAAGAAAATCAAAGAGCATCAAAGCACATATTATATTTTCCCAGTATACGACAAGAATTGTTTCCGAACTCGTCATCTGAAAAATATGGGGGCCACCTAATAACCATACACAAAGTTAAACATGTTTTGTGTACATGTTTTCCTGAAAATTGAAGATTGTGAAGGGGTATCCATCTTATATGCAGGGTTATCTCATATTCAGGTAAATACCGTAATTTTTGAGGTACCATTGAGAATATACAAAATTTGTGTGAAGAGTGTAAATTTAAATATTATCTCCCTATAAATACACTTATTCTCATTTTTACATTCATTCGCATTAGTCATAAAAAGCACCCATTAGCTTTGTCATGTCTTTCCATCTGTCCGGCCACATGAATCACCTGGGCTCCCACTGAATGGACTTCATGAAAATCTGTCAAGAATTTCCAAATTTGGTTAAAATTTGACAAAAATATCAGGCACTTTTTGTGAAGACCTGAACGCATCTTATTGCTGCTGGCGACATTTAATCGCCATACAAGCACTCTCTTCAAGTAAAATGGTATCAGGCTGTTAGAATAGCTGAGGAGGTATAAACATTACGAAATGTTTTAATCTCAATAATACTATAGTGAAGGCATTGTTGCATTTCTATGGAAATCCATTACAATGTTGACAGCGACAGGTATAGGTCCACAATTCAAAGGAAGCACATTTCTTAGTTTCCATGGCAACAATATTTAGTTCAACGACAATACTAAAAACTCAATGTCGCCAGTAACATAAATTCGAGTGAAATGGCATAAGATTGTTATAAGCGCCAAGGAGGTATCAACATTACACGAATACACCACGTATGTTATAAGTACACTGCCTGTATTGTTAAATATAATGTTGCTCACTGTGTATAAATGTTTATCCTTCGGTTTACTGTACTTTGAGTTGTTTTTAAAACTTTTACTTGCAAGTGTAGTTTACTGATGGTAGCTTGCGTTGTGTTTAAGATTGCAGTAAACAACCTACCAGTTGCACCAAGCATTCAAACCACTACTAGGTCCACATTGTAGCTTCAGGTGTTCTTAAGTTCTACTTTCTTAGGTGTCTTACACTTATTTCACATCCTCATGATCATGATCCATGAAGTGTATATCACTTTATTAACTAGCAAGGGCAGTGGAGTCATTAACCCTGTACCATGAAGCTCGTTCAAAATTAATCACATTAAATTTTTGCAGCATCTATTGCTGTGAAGCCATTACCCATCTATGAATACAATAATGCCCATTTTAAATTCATAACTAAAGCATACCTTTTCTAGCTTCTGCAATTTGCCTGTTTGAAGAAATTCATCAATTTTTTTGGAGATTTTGGCTCCAACACCATTTAGCTTTCGAGCCTCTTCTCCAGACTGAATGCGTGTAGGATGCCCAGCTAATGCAGTTGCTGCATTGCGGTAAGCATTATACTTGTAAATATTACGACTGACATTTCGTTCATAGTCTGCTAGCTCTGTAAAAAATGACAAATTACAAACATTAAGGAATTTTTTCAAGTAATACAGTAACTTATATACATCAAGACAGTTCTATCAGCCAAGTAAATCTGTGTCATTTAAAAATTATAATCAAACCACAATTCCTCAAATGTCCAACACATAGCCTAGTCACTGTAACAACTACACCACCCAAGAAACAACATTCTGTTCTATCAGGCAGAGAAATGCAGCAGGACAAGTTCACCCTGTCATATAAAGCACAGGGGTGAAGCAGATTATTTTCCCACTATAGGATTAGTATAAACTTACATGTTAAGAGTAACCCCCCACCCTCCAACATCCCATTATCTTTGTCTCATGTAAATGGGCATATGCCAGAGAGTCCCGACACAATGCATATTCAGCTTGTTTTGGGCTGGATATATGCAATAAGAACAGCTACATAAAATGTTACTATGGATTCTATTTCATAAGTTAAGTGACATGAAACTATACCTAACAATTTATCACTTGATTTCACCTCAGCTGATCAAAGACTCCTCAAGACCAAGTAATGGGCATCTACAATAAGGTGTGTGGTCAGTCACAATTTTGGAATTGATATGATGATTTGGACCAAAGTTTCATGGTTTGATCACTTATGTTGTAGTGATAAGCACAACACCCTTTGGAAGTTTAATAATCACTTTGAATCCATGTATAATTTCATACAGCGCTGCACAATAATATAAAAGAAAATACTTATAAGGTTCCTTTCTGTAATGACATATATCATTCTTAAAACTGTCACACATCCTTTAAATTGAGGCAACACATGATGCTGTAAATGGAAACAGAGTCCACTAGCATTGCTGCACTAAGGACCTGTGCTCGAAGTGGAATAACAAGAAACTGACAGAGGGCGACAATTATCAATTACAAAACATAATGGGCTGTGTGTATGGAAAATTTCAGTTCAATGAATGTGGTTATGCAGCTAAACATGAAATCAGAGATCCATCTCAAATTACTTCAAACCACATGCGATGATGTAGACTCCAGTTTCATATCCAGAATTCAAATCTCACTTCACAGACTGCATATCTTGAGGTTTTGATGACTTGTTTGAGCCACCTCAGGAAAATAAGGGACAACTGCAAAATGGGTAACAATTACTAATGTCCACAAGAGCACACCACTAGTTTCTGTTCTAAGCCAGATACTACTACTAATGTCCACAAGAGTACACCACTAGTTCCTGTTCTCGGCCAGATAAAACCACTCCAAATCCTAACATCTTATTTCCTTAAAACACGTTTTAACATGATCCTCCTATACATGCCAAGGTTTTCCAAGTGTTCACTTTCATAATGGCTTGTTGACTAAAAATTTATATGCATTTCTCCATATATGGTACATGCTGTGCCCATCCCACAGTCCATGTATTTATTGCCCTAATAATACTGCATAGAGTAAAACCTATAAGGCTTCTCCTACTGTTACGTCATTTCTGTTAGGTCCAGATATTCTCCTCAGTACCCTCTCTTATAGCAAAACTAAAATACTATGAGAAATAACTACTAAATAAATGTAACTAGTTGAGAAGGGGGGGGGGGGTACAATTATCAATGAAATTACTCCATCTCTCAGAATACTGCCTCCTGTTGCAAGAACAGAATCAAGTCAGATAGAAACCACAACAAGTTTTCATATTCTGTAGGTCCGCAGGGGCCTTATGTATGCTACTGATTTTCACTGTCATGGCACAGTGGCTCTTCACTGTATGTACATGATACAAGCATATTAGGATTTGGTTTTTTATTGTAAAGATACAACCATCCATGCATGACGCTTTGCGATTATTGTATGGAAAAGAAATTTATGTAGGTTGGATTATGGGTATTCATTTTAGTGACGGAACATCTACACAACAAAATACAAGAACTTTAGGACTTGGCATTCCATTTGATTGAAATATATCACGAAGGCTATAGGTTGGATTACCACTAGAGCAGGACAACATTACTACCAACACATTACTCTATCAAATGTAACTGTATTCAAATAATGTGGGTAGGTTACGTTTTTCATTTTAGTTACAGTGTACTTTAGAATGCGGTACATGGCAGCTGCAGGCCGTACTGCACCACAGAGAAATGAGCTGCACGATACGAAAGTGGCGATGTTTGTTACCCAACAACATCGACTCTTGTGGCGCCAGCGTCGTCACTGCGGGGTCGGGGGGAAGCTTAGCTCCAGTCCACGTTCCCGACAGTGTGGATAAATTTAGTGAACTCGTCCACGTTTTCGACCATACACCTCATCGCGAACATGTACTGGGCAAAGCAGTAAATGCAGCCCCCCTTCCGGTTGTATGGGTTGAGGAACGCTCTCACACGGCGCCACGTGCTTTTTATGGTATTAATTTGAGTGCCTGTCCCATGATCGACGAAATCGATGGTACTCTTCACCGTCTCGTCGGTATATCCATGCGCCTCGACACCGCAGTATGCCGACCAACAATAACTGACATCCGTAGTACCGGGTTCGATCCAGTCACTTATAACAGCCATCAAGGTATATGCGGTTCTGTTCTGAACGGTAACGAGAAAGGTAATGCCTGACTCCCGCTCCCCACCGCCGCACCCACTGCCCTCTCACAGTGCGCCCCCTACCGTACTTGCGACGACCGAACTTGGGTTGGTCTCGTCGATTTCGACTGTCTTGTTAAGACCGCCGATCCTCAGACAGCAGCCCTCCACATACACAAACTTCGCCTCTTTTCAGTATTGGGCCCAGTCAGCGACGGTTGCGCAACTGAAAAGATGTTCTAGTTAGATAGTGTGGGCAGACACGCAGCGCACGATATCGTATGTGAGGAACATAACCTCCATGAAATTGAGGTTACTCTGCTGAAACCATGAACATTGCCTGATTGAGGTGGCAACAGAGCATACAGAAGCGGATGCCCACCCACAACATCGCCATCTCTAACCGTCCTTGAGGTTAGCCTATTGTCGGATGCGCTTCCTTTCAGACAGACACACACTGCAACTACTTAGGCCATTTCAGAAGTTTTGTGTATGATTTTATTGTAATAACAAACTACTAGATAAAAATGCTATTGATATTCCTGAATCTATACACATATGTCCTCTACTCAATGTAATCACCAGCACTGTCCACACACTTTTCCCTCTACGTGGTAAACGATCAATTGCAGCTCTGTTTTTGTCCTCGGACGGACGCTTTAAAGAGGCAGTGACAGCAGTGTTGATATCGTCTTCCGACTCAAATCCTTTTCCCCAAACATGTTCTTTCACACGTGAAAACAATCAATAATCACATGGGGCGAAATCTGGAGAGTTGGGAGGATGTGCCAACACTTCTCAGCCCCAACGTTGCACCAGATTCTGCACATCACGATGTCGATGAGGTGTTGCGTTGTCCTGGAGCAAAATGGCACCACGCTCCAGCAGTTCTGGTTGTTTACGGCGAAGAGCCGGCCTCACCTTATCCTGCAAGAATGAGCAGTAATATGGGCCATTGGCCGTGGTGCCAACTGGCACGGGATGGTCAAGCACAAGCCCATTTCGGCTGAAGAACATGACAGAGCACCCAGACTGCGCCGTGCAATTTCTTCCTCAGTGACGTTGGGGAGCCCCATTCAGCATTCTGTCGTTTCAGCTGAGGGTCAAATGAATGCATCCATGACTCGTCAACCTTTAAAATGCAATCGAGGAATGCATTGCCTCCATTTCTCCAATACTGCAGATGGGTGGTGGCGAGAACACGCATGGCTCTTTGGTTATCGTTGAGCACGTGTGGAAACCACTTTGCACAAAGTTCTCTTTTCCCCAAGCTGTTGGTGAGGATACGATAAACACTTGCTGGCGAGATTTCGACTTCTGATAGGGTGAGGCCGGCTCTTCGCCGTGAACAACCAGAACTGCTGGAGCGTGGTGCCATTTTGCCCCAGGACAACGCAACACCTCATCGCCATCGTGATGTGCAAAATCTGGTGCCACGTTGGGGCTGAGAAGCGTTGGCACACCCTCCCTACTCTCCAGATTTCGCCGCATGTCATTATTGATTGTTTTCACGTGTGAAAGAACATGTTTGGGGAAAACGATTTGAGTCGGAAGACGATATCAACACTGCTGTCACTGCCTCTTTAAAGCGTCCGTCCGCGGACAAAAACAGAGCTGCAACTGATCGTTTACCACGTAGATGGGAAAAGTGTGTGGACAGTGCTGGTGATTACATTGAGTAGAGGACATATGTGTATAGATTCAGGAATATCAATAGTATTTTGTTATTACAATAAAATCATACACAAAACTTCTGAAATGGCCCAAGTAACAACACGCTGAAACAAACACAAACTACACGAGATCTGCACTCTTCTGGGATATTACGCAGCGAGATATTGTTCTGCAGCGCTATACACGGAGTGAAGGGAAACGACTGCGTATAGGAACCATGCGCTGAAACAGGTACACAGGAAGCGGTTATCCAGTACCCCTCTTGGACGACGAGGATGATGCAAGGGCACCACAAACGGCGGAACATACCATCGACACACAGAGGTAGGCGGAACCGTCGTTGCCGTGTTATCCCTTATTCTAGAGTAGAATCAACGAACGGAGCTGCTATTTTTATTTACATTATAAGTTTTCATTTTACTACCAACATGTGTAGTACACGTTCGTACTAAGCCTTCTGGGTGTCATACTTAAATTCGGAGCCCATTCACGTGCAGGCAACCCTGTTTCTACACTGCTACCTAGGTATGCATATTGCAGTATTTTTACACTAATTCAATGTTTTCACATTATTGTAGTACACTCAGGTCTTTACAGAAAGAAAAGTGGCTGATTCACTACTCTGGAGCCGTAATTTATTGTCACTAAATGTTTTAGGATTTGATTATTTTTACATTGTAAGTTCCTTTCTAAACTTCTGTATCGTAATGAAAATCCCTCTTTGACGGCAGGTAAACGAAATACCAATCATATTTTAACATTTCAATCTTAACATTAACTACCTACAAAATTAACTAACCTGTTAGCATGTCACACAAATCATGATTTGGATTATCTTCACTGAATGGAGCCTTCCTCTTGCTCATTGCTACTGTTTAAACAACTTGTTCATTACAAAAGTGGTGCTACCTTATATAGTGTATTATTCTGTTGGTTAAACAATAAATATCTGCACGATTCCATATTCTGCTCAAACCACACTCACAAATTACTGCCTCGCGTTCACGTCCCCTTACTAATCATGACTACCAATGTGTACATTGGTTAAATCACCTGTGTCACAGGTCGCCAACATAGTTTTCCATTCTGTACCATTTTCTTTGCATCATATGCAGCGGTTATAATTGAAGTCACCGATATGCACTATTACTCCACATTACATCACTGCGGTCATGGATCAGAACGCTCAATCGGTAAGCAACGTTGCCTGGTTGGTGACGTTTTCGAACTACACCGATCAGAGGCAGATTTATGTTGGAAGAGGATGGGTTACAGAGACTTACTAGGGGCTGGACGATCCGGGGTTTGATTCCCGGCAGAAGTAAGAAATTTGACTCATATACAAAAGTCCAGACCGCTTGTGGGGCCTTTTGCACTCACGCCACTCTACTACCAAGGTTAGGAGCGAGTGCAGCTATTTATCCGCTCCCCTATATGCTTTCATGGTATGTATATGACCAACTTTACTTTTCATTCACTAAACCATAAAATATAGTTCAAACAAAGCTACAGAAG
This sequence comes from Reticulitermes speratus, assembly GCA_021186555.1. Taxonomy (NCBI): domain Eukaryota; kingdom Metazoa; phylum Arthropoda; class Insecta; order Blattodea; family Rhinotermitidae; genus Reticulitermes; species Reticulitermes speratus. The sequence continues at coordinate 10,383,039 of JAJKFL010000012.1, forward strand.
CACTTTTTCAGTCCCCAAAGTCATTTCGTAGATATTGTCGAGTTCAGTAGATGTGGCTTTCACCAAACACTGGGCAGTTCCAATTGTCAGGAATATTTATCCACAATCATCACACCATGAATGGAATTTTCAATAATTCTAACAGGCATATCACTTTATTTTAAGTTCAATGGAGGAGACAGCTGCTAAATATTGCTGGGCAATTCAGAATTTTAGTATACCAATTCATAATAAAACCTAATTTGTGTGAGGCCATAAATGGACTCCTGCATGTAGTCCATAAAACTTCCACAGGTTTTGTGAAATATGACATAAGAGACATTAAATTGCATATAACAGTAAAGAATGCTGCTGGTAATGTTATGTACTACGTTATGGAATACTGACTGTGTGTGCTTGTTACATCATTTCCATGAAAAACAAATGCAGCACTGTAGTTACTCTCAGTGTCTGATAGATGGTTTGAACAGACATCAGCCAATAAAACACATAATATGTGAAAGGAGTATGGGAGAAAGGATGGGAAAGATAAAATTATAAAAGTGCCTAATGTATATTGCACTGGTGAATTGTTGGTAAATATGTGCAATTTGCAGATTCATTCATTCATTTATTTACAATCCATAAATCCGATACATAGTCACAAAGACAAATAGGATGTGGATTTGGTCAAAGGAACATATACATTACAAGCTGTATAATAATACATTATCAAAATACAAACAGTTAGCGAATATAAAATAGATATATAATATAAAAACATAAGATATAAAAGCTCAAGCTTCAGATATGAAAAACCTGCTAACATTTAGATAATAACTTTAAAATCATAAAATGTAGACCTTAACAAAAAACAGAGGTCATAGCAAATTATATAGCATATTGAGTATTACTAGTTATGATTAGGGATGGTAATAACTAACATTTCAGTTTTTGTCGAGATCATGTTTGGCATCATATGCAAAGTATTCATCTAAGGAATAGAATGAGTTTATTAAAAGGAATTTTTTTAGTGTAACTTTAAATTTATTTGCATCGCCAGATAATTTCTTGATTCTTTGAGGCAGAGTTGTAAATCTTAATAGCAGAATAATACACACCTTTCTGGGCTTTCGTTAAATGTAATAATGGAGGGTGTAAGTTGGCCCTATGCCTTGTGCATATAGAATGTATTCTGAATTTGCCGGGAATATTTCTTTATTCTTGATAATAAATAATAATATTGAGTATATATACTGACAATGAAACTGCAATATTCTTAATTCTTTAAAAATTTCGCGACATGAGTCGCGTTTCCCAATACCCATTATTAGCCTAAGTACTCTCTTTTGTAGCTTAAAAACCAAATGACTGTGAGTTGAGTTACCCCAAAAGATTATACCATATGACATTTTTGAATGAAAGTAGGAGAAATAAATATTTGTCAAAGTTGTCAATGGCATAAGTGATTTCAATATTCTGATGGAATAGCTTGCTGATCCTAATTTTGTGTGCAAATAGTCAATATGATTCCTCCAAGTAATATTAGTATCGAGTATTAATCCCAGGAATTTTATACTCTGTGTATTTGAAATATGATTATTATTGTAATTTATTGGTAGAGTAATATTATTATTATTAGGTTTACAATTGTCCACAAAGAGGAGAATGTTCCTGTTTTGTGCACCCATACTTGCGTCTAATGAACGCAGAAATGAAGAAAAAATGTCTGTGGTCATCCACGCTTTATTGTTCGCGTGGTACTTGGTGGGTAATTTTTTTACATTCTTGAAACATCGCGGTTTCGGAGATTTTCCGATAACAATCGGCACTTGTTTGTCAGTTCCATCACTGTTAACACAAAGTAAAACAGTAAGTCTGTCTTTACAGTTTTTCCCTCCATGACAAGACTCTCCTTTGAGAGCCAAGGTTCTATCACGAAGCACGTTGTAGAAGAACCCCGTCTCATCCGCGTTGTAAATATCACGTTGTTCGTAGCCCTCCAACAAAGATGGCAGTCTTTCCAGCCACGCTTCCGTGCTTTCGCTGTCCACTGCCGCACTTTCTCCGACTAACTTCTTGTATACTAGGCCATGCCGGTCCTTAAACCTCGCTATCCAGCCGTTGGATGCAGTGAAATTTTCTATATTCAGCTGCGCTGCAATCATCTTCGCCTTTCCACGAAGAATGGTTCCATCAATTGGGATATTCGACGCCCTTGCCTGCTGGTACTACGAGAAGAGTACTCTTTCCAACTCGGCGAATGTCGACTCTCTACCTATTTTCCTCTTCTTACTGGCGTTACCACATTTTTCTGCCTGCTCTCGGATTTCGTCCTTCTTTGCGAATATGGAGTTTAGTGTGCTTGGAGCCAACCCAAGGCGTTTGGCAATGTCGACACATTTCTCTCCAGGATTCTTCTCCACCTCTTCTACTATTTTCAATCGCTCGTGCAGAGTTCTCACTTGCTTTTTAGGTTGGGACATGGTCCACGGATTTCAAAATAAATAGCAGGAATAAAATATAATGAAGTAATAAAAACAGGAATGAATTAATAACAGAAATAAAATATTATAGGAAAAGGATAATAAAGGATGGAAATGATTAAACCAGGGTAACGTATGAAGCTATGAAGCACACCAGAACGCACAGAACCACTTGCAATGAAGTAAAGCTCCACAACAGAGTTGCCAAGTCTTCATCTAGTCCAAAGAAAAGGATGGAGAGCAAAGAGTACAGAATGCACTCCATACGTTTTGATGGAGCCAATCCAGGTGGCACTAAGAAAGCAATGCACGCACAGTGCACTAAACCATCGCTTCAAATTAAAAAATAAAAACTATCAGTGCGGGAAAATGTTGCGTCAGGACCGTGATTTTTCAACTATTGGTGCGGGAAAACGACAGTTCGAGGAACAATGGAGGCAGGAAAATATAGCGTTATTTATATGGGGCTAATTTCGGGACCAAATAAGGCAGACGATACATTCGGGCAATGACGGTAACGGGAACGATGGATAGAGGTTTCACTGTATATGGTTAACCATATCAAAAGCCTTTCTGATGTCACAGAATATACCGCCTACTATTGATTTATTATTTAGGGATGTTATAACAGCTTCTAATAATTTGTACGAAGCCAGTTCTGTTGATAATCTATTTCTAAATCCATATTGCTGAGGAGCAAGTACATTGTTTTTTACAAAGTGTTGATACAATCTTGCAAAAATTACTTTCTCAAAAATTTTAGAACATGAGGTCAATAGAGAAATTGGTCTATAATTTGATTTATCAGTCCTATCCCCTTCTTTGAATATGGGATGAATTTCAGCATATTTTAGTCTTAGGGGATATATACCAGTAGCTAGTGTCTTATTTATTATGGAGATATTATATAAGGAGTACTGATTTTTAATATTTTCATGGAAATTCCATCATATCCAGATGAGTTCTTAGTTTCTTTATGATATTTCTAATTTCATTTGTGTTTGTAGGCTTAAAAGATACAGTAGGAAATGGTTTATTAAAGGCTCTATATAAATATTCCAGGGATTGTGAGCTGCTGATTGTGCTATTATTTGAAGAGTTATCAGCAAGTATTGTATTTGCAATGTTAGCATAGTGTTTATTAAATTCATTAGCTATGGTTTGATAATTATCACATAATTTGCCATTTATGTTTATTATTGGGTTATCGAGATGATGCGCCCATCCTGCCAGCACTTCATGTGAATCACCAAGTCTGTCAGAACTGTGATTACATTTCTGAAGGAAAGAAACTGATGACCAGGGCTGAACAAGTGCTGCTATTACTGATGCAACTGTCTGCAGGAAGCAGGCTGGGTTATGTCTTTAAAAGTAACATTTTTACAGATTTACAAGTTATTTATTTAACATTATATTGCAGTGTTTACTAGTATGGAAGTGGTTGGAACACTATATTATGGCCACAGGCATTTAAATTTGCTGCGTTCTCTGTGTTTAATCTAACAAAGAGTTAAAAACAACAATAATACAACATAAGAAATTTGTACTTGGATTTCTGTTGCAGTTACAGGCCTCTCACACCAGTACAAATCACCAAACACATTTAATCTAAAATATGTTTTATATATTATGGCGACAAAATAAAGGACAACTGTACATGGTGGACACCTGGAAACTGTAATATGACTTGTTGCTGAATCTAGGCTTGCCTCATTTTTTAAAATATTTCTCCTTTTTACTAGTGTGTTATTAATTTAAAATACTGAGAATACAACAAGCAAAAATTATGCACACCACACCAGTTTTGGATATAATTATGGTTAATAATCCTAATGACTTAATCTAAACCACTGTAATATAAGACTGAAATCAGACTTATAAAGAGTTTTTAAAATATTACACTGTCTCTCATGCTCTGAGGTCAAATTACTATGTCCATCCATAATTTCCCACACAGTTATGTTGTAATATATTGCCCAGTCCTTCATCTAGTGCCAAGGAAAAGAATACATGGTACTGTAGCTCCACTTCCCACACACCTTCATGGGGTGATGCTTAATTAGGCACACAGATAACTTTACCTTTACCGTACCCCTTCCAGTAAAAATCCACCCTTCCTTTTATGAAATCCATCATTTATCTAAGATGGACCAAACTTCATATGCATGTTGCATGAAGAGTGGTGCAGCAGGTGCTTAGCTATCAGTTCTCTGTATTAACAAAACTGTTTTTCCTCTCAAATTAAACAGCATGCGCTATGTTACTTACTGCTTTTCTAAGCTTATGCCTAATCTTACACCATACATGTTCACAGAATATCAGTACAATAAAAATGCATGCCATGCTGAGAGTTATGGCATACACATAAAGCTGTGTGAAGCGGGAGGGTAGCCACAGGACAGCATACAGCATGGTATCAGTATTGCCATCTGAAAAATACACACTGCTGTTACTCAAAAAACAGAAGAGGGAAGCAGCAGGTTCCTTTGAAACATTAGTACCTAGCTGTCAAGCTACACAGCATCACACCCAAGGAGACTGTTACATAAGAAAGGGACAGTTAAAAAAGAAACATTAACTTAAATCCTCTGTCATTGTATGTGAACATTTGGTTATTCAGTGAAATTACATGAAGTACTGTGTTGTGTAACATTGAAAGTGATACAAAGACAATCACGAACAGCGATATATAAGGCACGCATGAGGAAGCAGCAACTCCAATTTTGAGGTAACACAGTATTTGCTTCAAGGAACTGGGGGTAAGATAAGAATAATTTGTCCCTTGGGCAAAGCCTGCTGACCATTAATTTATGACTCAGAGTGTAAGACGATCTTCTCAAAACCCCTGTATTAATGCCAATTTTGCCTTCACATAGGAACCAAGGCTCTGGAAATGACTAAGAGATGGAAAAATAATAGCACCGATATTCATATGGTTCATATACACTCTTAGGTTTTGGCAAACAAGTTATTTCAATTGCACACTTACCGATAACTGCAGCTCCATAGCCCACATCAATAGCTCCCATACGATATGAACATGTGGGTACCATGAATTCATGTACAAGTCCAGCATTCAATTGGTACTGCCATATGGGGCCAGCACCTGGGGGCAACATCTCTGCCAATCTCTCTTCTCCTGTTTCTGTATCAGCTGAGACGTGCAGAGATTTGTGGTCATGTGCAGTGAATATTGCATGAGGACGGATCTGGGTCACAACCTAACAAGAATGGACAGATGTACTGCAATTTCAGAGTATAGTAATTTTCCAAATACATTCTTTGAGAATCTGCATCCCTCATTAGTCTTGATATTTATTTATAGCACAAACACATCTACTATTGATGGAGAGTATAAGCAATACAGCAATATTCTGTGTACTTCATTTTACAACCAAAAATTTCTTACAAAATGTTGCAGGTATGAATGAGATTATGTTTTGTGCAAGGCTTTTCATGCACTTTGTGTATAAGACTGCATAAGAATTGCATTTCATAAACTATGTATTTAGAACATCATCTATATTTTGAAAATCTATATTAATATTTTTCAAACTATCTGTAGGTACTTTATGACAAACTCAATGTGATCGTTTTTTGAGAGATGTTTTTAATGACAAATTCTATATCCAATGGTCATGTACCATTGAAGGATCAATGAATACAAATAAAAATAAAATCTACAGTTTATTACGTTACTTTATAAAGTCAAAATAAGACTTTTGGCCATTATGAGCTTGTGTGTGCTTCTGACCAATAACTTGTACAACTATCCAGACCCAGTATGTACATTATGCCACTAGAGGCTATCAGATTTTCATATTTCAATTCTCAGTCATTAACAACACCAGCCTGATCTTCCATTTGAGAACAATAACTAGTGACACAAAGAGATGAACATGTGACACAATTTAAATGTTTACTGGCCATGTGATGCATTACTGAAACATTACATGTGCAAATTTTTATGTTGTATGTCCTGTGCACTTTATCGTGAGTTTAAGTCAAAACCAAAAAATGCATAGGATTATTAACAAGTACATGTGCAGTCCACCTGACCAAGCATCACATTTCTTCAGTGTTAATGTTATGAGTTAAAATATGGTTATTAACCTTGAGACTTAAAATAACTCAGTCTCAGACAATGAAATAACACCCCAAAATTATAAGCGGAACTGCCAACCCCACAGTAGCAGATCTAAAACACCTATTACCAGGTAATAAAGGTTGCACACATCAGTAACCTGGAATGGAACATTTGCTTGTTATGCACTGGAAAGTATATGTAGGGCACTGATTTAAAACTTCGTTGTTATGTCTGATTACTTCTACGTAGTGGAAGTCTATTTTTTTTCAATGGCTCGACAGCCCCTCGGAGGCCTACGCTGCTTCATTTTTCGAGGCTTCACAATCACACTTTTAGACACACCACACTCGGTAGGACTCCTCTGGACAAGCCCATTGCAGAGACCTCTACCTGACAACACACAACACTCAAAGAGACAGACATCCATGCCCTCGGTGGGATTCGAATCCACAATCCCAGTAAGTGAGCGGCCGTAGACCCACGCCTTAGATGGCATGGCCACTGGAATTGGCAGTGGAAGTCTATACCAGTAGAAATTCTGCATAAAAAGGTTACTAAGATGTCAAGTTATGTCACCGTCAAGTGATAAAAATACACAACAGGAACATGACTATCCAAAATTCTTCCAGGATGTTTTGTTAACATACTGCATTTTTGTCTCTTTTCTTTAAAATAAAAAAACCTAAACAACAGTCATCTGTAACTTGTATGAAGTCCACCTGCATATACTAGTGCAGTGCTGGTTTCAAAATACAGTATTACACCTCTCAGTGCAGAAAGTCAAGAAGTGCAAGTCAGCAATTCTGCTGCATATAATGAATGTGGGATGATATTTAAGGGTATGATATTCATACTGAAGTTTGTGTACAGTGTCTGCTTCATTCAACAGTTACTAGTGGCATACAGACACATAATATAGGCATTACATTATATGTCCTACTTTCCATTATGTAATATGGAGAACAGGCAAATAAAATGTTAATGATTTTCGGTACATTTACTAATTATGTAATTATTTATTTATTTTTTAACCGCCACGTGGGGGTATGTTTTGCTATACACACAATAGAAATGCTATACATTACACGTTATTAATAGGACTTCTATTGTTTCTGCATAATTGAGTTAACAAAAAATCTAAAACTTTATAATAAACAAGCAGATCTAGAATTTTAATGGCTATTTGTTTAAATGAATGTAAATTATGACAATGGTTAAAAATAGACTAATAAATGTGATCTTTTATACTACAGAATTACCTGATGTACAAATGCTGAAGGCATAAACAGCAGGGGCAGATGAGAAAATACTATGCGTGTCCTATTCCCTTGTAACTGCCATCGATTTGTGTTTAGTTTTGGAAATGTATATGATAACCTATTAACCTGAAAGAAAAATGAATGTCTAAATAACATTCAATGCAGTGTCTTTATTGTAACACCCTGTATCCATGGTGATGCAACAAAGATCACGATCTGAACTTTCACAAGTGTAACAACATCAAATCTCATTAAATGAAATAACAAGCAATCGGCATAAGCAAATGCAAAGCCCTTGTCTTATGCCCTAGTAGTGTTCCTGGAAAAGTGGGCATAAATCAGAAAAGTGTAAATGAAAAATGATATTCCCCTAAGAAATACTGGAATAAGTAGGGGTTAGTGTAATATAGCACACCCAACCAAAGGGTGTTAAAACGAAAATGAGAGGGTGTAAATTAAGAAGTGGTATATATTGGCAAGGGGTGTTAAAGGAATAAGACATAAAACAAGGGCTACAGGTACCTGAGATATGCAATTTTTATTCCTCAGACAAACAGATCATGTTTCATAGCCATAAAACACAACAGGTAAACTACATCCTTTGTAATATATGTACCTTAACACTTACTTTTGGAAAGTGGACTATATTATGAGTTTGAATGATAATAGGAAACATTTCTTGTATTTAGGTTTCCTTAATTTCCTGTCATTTGTTGTTGTTTCAGGGTATTTCAATTTATATTATTCAAATAATTAAAATTTTAGGCTAGCTGATAGATCAATCATTCACTTATCAGTCATTTACTGATAAACTTTCTGAATAACTAAATTCCTTAACCTTTATGCTACAGGTAAAGCAACCCCATTACAGGCCTGGACAGGCCCTGAGGGGTCCAGAAGGTTGAGGCTCCCAGATTTGTAGACAATCGGCACATGAAGGTGGTAAGGTTGTCAGCCGTACGCACTGGCCGCCTTTACCCCCCAGGAAATATTCCTGGTACTCATTTCTGTTAGAGGCTGAGTCGACCCCAGGGCCATAGTGCGACCGAAACGATTATGTCAAGGAATTAATTCCAGTGACACCATCGGGAATCGAACCCGTGACGTTCCGGTTTGTAGCGTAGTGCCTCAACCAACTACGCCACCGCGCGCCCCCCTTTATGCTACAGACTTCTTTAAATTTCTATGGGCTTCATTAACAGTGATTTTGGAATTCTGCCCCCCCCCCCCCCTCCCACACAAACAAACACACATCATTTTATATAGAATACTGCACACAATGCTCCTTAAAAGAACAGTTCCTGCCAAGTGTTTACACTGCACTTGATTCTGTATAAATCATTTTTCATGTTCTGTGCCACTCTCTTTAAAACAAAGAGGAACTGGCAATACTTTTACTGCCATGAAAATCACAAATCTTTTATCAACCTTCATGGAATCTTCTATAATCACACAGCAAAAAATAAGAGCTGTGCTGGAATGCAGATGTAATTTTAACTGATCAGAGGAGTTGAGGATCATTTATTACAGCAAATTAAAATCCAATTTTAATAAGTTCATCACAACAATAGTATAACATATAAAAAACTACTGTGGTATATTTGCTTATAATTTAATGGAACATATGTACAAGTATACCAAGAATCAGAGATAAGAATTAACAAATCTTTGACACAAAAGAAAATAGTGTCTTACCTTAAACATATCAATAAGTCTTAATTGCAATATATCTGGTTGTTTGAATGTTTCTTGAAATTTTTCAAGTTTTCTGACATTTAATGGTTCATTTTCTCCTCCAATATCATTATCACCAGGCAGGAAAACAAACTGTCATTAGAACAGAGAAAATTGACAGAAACCAATTGAATTTATGCTGCATTAAAAAAAACTCATCTCTGAAACAGAAGTACAGTACACAATCTGCGATATGTGCCATAACACTGAAACAAAATACATGAAACAGATATTGAGCCAATAAACATTTATACAAGGCACAACAACTACAATAAATAGATGCATATAATCCAGAACACATTTCTAAAGCCATTGGCAATATTTCATATGCAGATAACTTCTATTTGTAAATAAGTTTCCATAATTTTAAATTCTAGTGTTTATCTCTCAGTTTCATGAAATTTGCTACTTAAGACATTCATTGTCAACACCAAGAGAACTGCACTATATACTGAAACACTGGATGCTCTTCACGAACAATTCTTTTCTCAAAAGTATTAACTAAGCTCCATATTTAGTTATACAGTAGCTATAAAACAAAACTTGCCAGCCAATAAATGAAGCTTGTAGCCATTTCTTACCACCCAGGGTTTTAACTGACAAATGTAGTACAGGAACATACTGCATGAAAGACTCTAGGTCTGGTAGCAGAACTGTGAGGAAAGGCCGGTTATTGGTTTCAACTCTGTAGGCAACATAGGAGACAGACACAAATGAAGAAGTGAAAAGTACCATATTTTCCACCTCATAAGATGCTACAAGTGACAAGACATGTCCTGTAATTAGTAAGAGCTGACAAACTCCTTTCTACAATTTGACCTTCTGGTGTTAAGATGCAGGTTGATTTTTGGGGGTATTTTTAGGGAAAAAACATGTGTCTTTATGAGGTGGGAAATAAGGTATATTTAAGGAAGTCATTGTCGCTCAGATTGTAAAATTTCACCTCGGCATTTGCATGGAGGGACAGAGCAAATCCGTAATGAACTCCAAGATAACCAGTTTCCAGGCCAAGATTCAAACCCAGGATCCCTCAAATACAAAGCAGGGGTGCTAACTACTACACCATATCACTGAATTATTGGGAATAGCAGAATGAGTGCAGGAAGAGGAACCGAATATCATTATGTAGCCGACAGCACTCCTGCTTTACACCAGTTTTATCAGCCATAATCATTTCTATCACTCAGCACTGCATGACCTACACAGCTGACAAAAAGTTGTTGCTGTGCTTCATAAAGCACCACACCATAAACATACAGGAGGGGACCCTTCAACCCTTGAAGATGAAGGCACTAACTCCTTCAAAACTTCAGGAAACACGAACTCAGCTTGACAGCGTTGCAGCCCATAAGACCTGAATCATCAGCTGCATGCTCACTGTGCCACAGATATATTAATCTGTTCAATACTAATGTTTTTAAATCTGCTGTAGTACAAACCTTAACTCTATGATTGACATGGAACACATCATTAAACCTTTCTATGTATCTTCTGTACTCATCATTTGTGGCAATATTTCCTTCATCCATAATGTCTCCAAGGAACACAACAACATGTGGCTGCACATGGTAGAAAGCCTTTTGGAAAGTTTTATAAAGATACCTGAAAATATTGTACACCCACACTTAAGCAATTTACACACTTCAAAAGATGGCACAACACTACAGTATATTTGATTTTCAGCACTTTCCACTGATCTTGGGCACAGACATTTATTTTAATAACTTACATTTTGTACACTTTCATGCTATGTACAGCCCTTCCATTAAACTAACACCTTATTTATTTTTGATTTACACCCACTTTTACAGGAACGCAACTAGGGCATAAAACGGGCTGGGTATACATAAAGGAATTTGTATGGGGGGGGGGGGGGTGGACTAGATTGATCTGGCTCAGGATAGGGACAAGTTGTAGGCACTTGTGACCACACTAATGAGCTTTTGGGTAAAATGCAGGAGTTTCTTTATTAGCTGAGGAACTCTTAGCTTATAAAGAAAGACTGCTGCATGTAGTTGGTTACGGTAGCTAGTTTAGTTAATTAGCACATCAAAATACACACATCCAACAAATTATTATAACAAACTGTGTACATGATTTTTATCAAGTTGTGTGAGAAAGCAGCAGAGTTGCAGTATTTTAAGAAAGAAAATATTAATTTAATCCAGTATCAGATTTGTTTTTATACAAATAAATATACCAGTCCATACATACACAATCTATGTAACATGCATGAATGATGTATAAATTCAGAAAACAATGCTGGCACATACAGTGTGTTCAATTTTTAAAATTTAATAGGAAAAACTGTATGTCACAGAAATAAGTTTCTGACCCCTGACCAAAGTTGGTGAGGTATGTAAAACAGTGAAGAATGCTGTGGAGACATTTGTGACATACTGAAGTACACATTTTTGCTTATTATAACTTAATCTTCATACTACCAAATATTCCACCAATTATAATCACCTGTCACTATCCCATCGTGTTAGTAAGCCTCTTGGGAAATGAGTTTCATACTGCTCCCCAAGAATTTGAGGATCAGCAACCAGCAGAAATTTTATGCAATTTGATGAAGCACTGCACCGGATAGTTGGCCATGAAAACCAATTTTTGAGGGAATAGCTAAGATATTCATTATAGATGACAACTGCTATTATAAATATTAGCATAAATCTTGTCTTGCTCCTGCAAAGAAAAATAAATTTCAACTCATTCCATCACTTATTTTTACTGTGAATACAATATTGGTCATAATTAGCACTTGTTTCCTTAAAAAATAAGGTGCCAGTATCCTTATAGGAAGATGGTCTTCCCTTATTAGTGGACGGGGATAGCACTGTCGGTATAGCGACTTGTTACAGGTTGGGCGGTCGGGGGATCGAATCCCAGTGGGGGTGAGATTTTCCACACATGGCCAGACAGGCTCTGGGGCCCACCCAGCCTCCTATTCAATGGGTACGGGTCTTTCTGGGAAGTAAGCGACCAGGGCGTGGCGTTGACCACCCACCCACATCTACCACCGAGGTTAAGGAAAGAGTAGAGCTATATATACCTCTACTCCCCCTCTGTGCCTTCATGGCCTGTTCTAGGGTGAATTTTGCCTTTGTTTACCTTCCCTTATTAATTCTTAAGTTTATCCTTATTTGAATTTCTGTTTTCCCTGCATTGTTAGCAAGAGCTTCCCCATGTTTCACAAACAAAAACACCAGTCCGCAATATTTTAAATGTACCATGTTTGCACCTATGATTCAGTTGTATTGAGTGCATATATTTGTGTTATCTAATCATGAAGTACTGTGAAACTGGGAGGGGTCCTTGTTTGGATTACTGCAAGAAGAGCATTAAGGCATCATCCATCCTTTCAGTGTTCAAATTTGTCAGCTGTGACTTCAACACCTTTTAGCATATGGATATCCGTTACATTTTCCTCCTCTTCAGATTCGCAGTTAACACCTAAGACACACCATCTTTAACTTTACCAACCTTCCTAGCCATAACATTTCTTGGAAGAGGTAATTCAGTACTCTATATATTTACCAGTACATTACAAGAAATAATAAACCGTGTTTCCTGGGCAGAACTGTTCCATCTATGATAATGAATAGATTACTCATCTCAAATACTGTGAGCTGACATTTGATCTACAAAGACTAAGTACTAAATATTTGAAAGTAACATGCAACACACAAGACATGTCAGTTTTCACTAGTAACTCTAGAATACACTAGTACAATAGCTTTGGACTGGTCAAAACCTCTTTGTTCCCTATCCTAAGCATAGGAATGCACAAAGGGTATGCCAGGTGTGTTCCATAATGTCTAAAAAAAGTGACTGTGTTTTAATTTAATCACATGATACAATCTTTTAGTTTTAAAGTAAGGAATGTTGTGTTAAGCAATAAGTGCAAACTGTTAAATTGTAGTTCCTTTAGTTTGTTTGGTGAATAAAAATGAATGTTAGAATACTATTCTCATATCTACGCCATTTTCAGGATAGCATTGATGGGAGGTGGACTATGCCAATATGTCAAGTATATCATTGATCACTAACTGAGACCATGCTGAGAGGAATGTGATTTATGTTTGAGGTCCACAAATTCTTGATGTCACTTTAAAGATGCCATGTCATGAACAAGGCCCTCTCAAGAGCTAAATTACAAATTTATAGTCTGTATAAGTGGTATACTTTATGAAACAAAAGCACCTGTAAAGTGCTTCTTGCAAATACATTAAAAAACTGAATACTTAAATCAAAATGTCAATGAATAACAAATTATGGGGAAATAACACATACAACTGCTTCTCTCACACATCTAGCAATATCAATGTGGCACAAATAACTTTTGAAACGAAAGTAGAATAATATCACAGCACCGTTTAAACGGAGTACAGGTAAAACTTATTTTGGCCTTGCCATGGCTCAGGCGGTTAGTCACTGGCCTCTCACCACGGAGGCCCGGGTTCGATCCCGGGGTCAGTCCATGGGGGATTTATGGTGGACAAAATAGAACAGGGACAGGTTTTTCTCCGAGTACTTCGGTTTTCCCCTGTCAATTTCATTCCGCCGATGCTCCATTATACGGAAAAACAAAAAAGAAACAATCATGTTCCTCACAGGGTTGCACAATAAGCCTCTAGGCTGCGGTGCGTCCGTAGCATCTGCTGCGGGGCCCTTCACCACAAAAAAGGTATTGTTTTACACCCCTTTTTTAGGCCTTTTTTGCTCTAACGCCAATTCACACTTCTTAAATTTATGCTCACTCATTTTCGGTAACGTCGTCTGGCTGGCTGCACACTACACAATTCACTAACGAACATTTCACCCATTAAACCCTAACTACAACACTAACATAACATAACCTTACCTAACTTACACTAAAACCATGTGTCATTAAATTTCTGGATGTGCGGCCCCTCTCGTGTATTCAAATGTTGCGCTGTCTAAGCATAACCACATCGACGGAAGTTGGCAATGCATCATCTCAGAGCAACAATATCTTGTCTACACATCGTTAAAGTCAGCTAAACTTTTATTCTGGCTTTTAAGCACGCAATTCACATGTTTTAAAATATTATGTAACAGAAAATATAACTCGTCTCAGGGCCAGTTCTTCCCTTCCCTAAAAACTTGTGCATTTAAATTACCTGTGCTTTTTAAACATTTGCGCTTCACCAACAAACACCTGCACTCGCGGATAACAATTGTCTGCACAACGCACAGCACCAAGTAAGCCATACCCATCTCAATGCATAAATAACAGATTACACATGGATGAGAGTCCGTGCAAAAGTGTTGTGTGGAACGACGCTGCATATAGACCACAGATTACTACTAATATAGACTGCATTGCCTTCTAAGAAACACACATATGCTCCTGTGACAAAGAATTCTACCCTATGGATAGTTTGCGGAACTATGTCACTCTCACTCCGATCCATGCTCCGATCCACAGATTGGTACGTCCATGTTTGGCACGTTGTGTCTGTGGTTCTGACCAGAGAAAATATATGGTTGTGACATGCGATCCATGCTGACAACTGTCCGTAAAGGTTCCGTATGGAATTCATTGACTGTGAAGATAAACGTAGCACTTTCGTTCGAAATGTCCGTATACGCCCATTATCTTAAAGGGTGTCAAAAGCCAGAAAATAATCGTGTAATTCATCTGCGCCGTGAAAGTACTAAACTCTATATCATTTTATTATTCACAACTGATGTCGGGGCACGCTATGCTTTTGGACAAATCAGACGTCTTCTAGGACTGCTTGATCGTCAAGACGAAAGCATCATGTTACTCTGAAACGTCTGCAGTTGTTATCAAGTGACAGCGAAATATGCGGGAAGGCTAGTATCCTCAACCCCGCCTTCCGTAGCTCAGATCTCGTATCTTGTATGTCGATCCTTCTACACCACGACGACGACTATTATCTGAGTCATAATTGTCCTCAGTAGTGGGGGCTTGTCATAGTTTATGTGGAGTGGTGTATTTTGCTTGCGAAAATATTAATGGGTGTGCGTGATACGTGAAGGCGTTTTACAAAAGTACTGTAAAATGTATGGATTCCTGTGTGCTGAATTTTTATCATCAGATTTACATATTTACCGGTTTATGCAATTGTGGTGACGTACCATATGACGGAAATAAACCGCAGTTACGTTTTGTCTGTATGTAGAAGAAATGGAGCGAAGTAATCTCTGTGGGTGAGTACCATCAGTCACTTGAATGCTCGATAATGACTTAAGTGTTTATTCATGCTCTGAAAGAGAGTACTTCCAATTTCTTACACGTTCATGCCAGTGCCACCTAATCCTTGCAACTTTACGGGATGGTGTTCCGCTCCAGTCCCATTACAAAGAATACAGTTGTTTTTCGCAGCATGGGAAGAAACCACAGATTTTTTTTATCATGAATATGGCACTTTGTTTCCCTATAATTTTGTATTCGTTCTCTGTTGAATAACACCAGTCACACTGCAGTTGTTGATATGACAGCGGCATTGTACCGTTTGTGTAACTGAGTAAAAATGTGAATAAAGAATAAATTACCTCATGTTGATAATCTTGAATTTTTATTGAAGAAGACAAAATAGCAAGCTGGAAATGCCTTACTGCATCACATAATGGTCGTATGGTCCAGTAAGATTTGTCACTTGCTACCTTCCTGGTTGGTGTTAAAAAAGTGTTCACTGATTTACAAGACTTATTACATGTGCTAGAAGTGACAGCAATGGACTTAAATATAGATACTACACATTATGAGGAATAAGAGATTAACTTGATTGGATGGTAGCTGTTTTAAACAAGCATGCTGTGTACATAAATGAGCCCCTGCATGAAATCATACATGCATCCAGTATATAAAACAAGATAGAAACTATTGTCTCTCTAAATGAAACTTACAGATATCATAGTTGAATGGTTGGCATTCGTACATCGTATTTAAAAGATCCCAAGTTTAGCTCTTGGTCCAGAGACTGGCTATCTTGACTGCGGTGTTACATGGTTTGGAGTTCCTCAAAGCACTGCTGTACCTGTTGAAGGTATGTAGAGGGTGTGCAGGTAAAGTTTTTACATACTAGACTTCAGTCATGGTGGAACTGAGCTGTCAGCTTCTTTTGGCCATTGCTTTACATCAGGAAATAAGCCTCTTGACATGATAGTAACAAACACATTGCTTCTACTGGTACTGGAACACTCGGCATTTAGATCTTAGGGAGTTACTGTACTGACTGAACTGTTAAATCTGTTTATGAATCATGAAAATTGGTTCCAGTAAATATATATACTCAGAAATACATGAAAAGAATCAAACAGTATATGTGATTATTGTATGTAGCAGTGGTTGCCAACCTTTTCCAATTCATGAACTGGTGAAACAGCAGTGATTTTCCAATGACTGTCTCATATCTGTTTCTCATTGTATATTACAAATAAGGATTGAATATTATTACTAGCACATATAGTTGTTTTTATTTTCCATATAATAAGTAACACCTTTATGTGATACTAAAATTGAAGAGCTGTCATAGTCATCCACACAGAACATTTATAGCTAAAATTCATGTGTGAGGTTATATGAAATAATGTTAAGTTGTCAGTGTCCTCCCACAAAACTCTCATCACCTAGATTATCAGAGCATTAACACTGTAAAAGGGAACAAGAAACAAATAGAAGTATTCAACATCAACTATTTTATTGTTTAAAGGAACTGAAAAAGCTGTAAAATATAAATATCAATAAAATATAAATATAAGTTTTCCATTTGTGGTACCATGAGGGTCATTTTAGAAATTTCCTGTTTGTGATGAGTACACAAATACACGCATAACAAGTCAGTGGCAATAATATGTCACAATATACATACATGTATCTACATGTATCCATCATTCACTCAAAGTACTCACCAGCAAGGCCAGTGCTCATCTTGGATTACTCATATATATGATGTGTCACAGCTCTTATAAATCATGTGTGCTCAGATAGCTTAATGTTGCTGCGACTGCATTGTTGATGACCCCAGCATGTTCAGATTGGTTTCCCAAGTGTGGCTTCTTCACCCAAGCAGCTATGAAATATAATCACGCAGGGACAGAATTTGGGGCATTGAAAAGCTGTGCCATCAACTCGTATGTCCAGGCCTATAGCAGACTACATGTCATGATGGTAACATTGTTCCCTATTGTGCTGGAGGACAACCAAGTTCTGCTAGTTCTGGCTATTTCCAGTGAATGGCAGGTCACATCTGGTCATAATGTGTGCCATTAATGGTGGTATGAGGTGACACACGATGGTCATTGCAGGAATCTGTAACATAACACGCTTCACTTTTAGGTGCTGGTTGTGTGTTTGTGCAGTCTTCATTAGTGAGCTGCAAACTTATCATTTTGCTGCCTTAATGTCAGGTCAGGTGATTTGTTCACTGTGAAAATGAATCCCATAATATGTTTCTGTCTCTTTGTCAGTGCTGTAAATGAATGGTGGCACGTTTTAACAACCTAGGTATTGATTATTTCTACCAACAAATGCAGCAAGACAAGTTTTGTCACTGTTTTCTTTATTGAAAGAGTGTCTTGGTGCATTTGTTGGTAGAAATAATCAATTATACAAAGATGCACGGTGAATATAAAGTGAAAAACCTAGGTATTGTTTGCTGTGTTGATTCGTCTTGCATGGTCGAGATTGGGATTGTGGGAATCAAAGTAACAAGATTGTGGTTTAATCCAGGAACGTATGAGGCACTTGAAGAAATGGAATTTTCAAAATTTTTGCAGTGTGGATCAGGGCCACTTTAGTTTTCCAGAAATCTAGGAGCCACCTCAAAATTATAGGTGCCAAACAGATGACATAAAGCAAGTTCCATACTGAGGACCCACAAATATTAGGTGCCACTGTACAAAATTTTGTTGCCACAGTGACCTGCCACCCAGGATTTGTGCATTCCTGGTGTAGAGAAGCAGAAGACTACATCATGTGGGTTGTTGTAGTGATAAGATTTGCAAATTTGATGCATATGAAATATGCCATGACCATCTTTCAGATTATTAGATAACAGGTACATAACATTCCTTGTTTTTTCTGGTCTTTGCATTTGACTACACATTTTTAAATAACAGAAGATTAAATGAAACAAATACTGAAGCACTTCAAACTGTAGGCATATAATTAAGGAAATTGTACAGGTGTTATAAGTTTTGTGATGAGTTAACCTTTTAAAGACCTGCATTTGCATACACAAACACACTTAGGAAAACACCCTAGAAATTCATTTTATGTATTTAGGCAACAAGAAAATTACTGCATTTTTGAGACATGCTACATAATCTCTGTTTTATTTTCCACAAAATGCCATTTATTTCATAATTTTATCTTCTTCTGTTGAAATAATATGTTTTTTGTAAAACATGCACTAAAATTTAAATACCCACCCCATAGGATAAAGGTTAAAACTATGTAATATGCAAATTTCAGAAAGGTTGTGTGGACTTGGCCATAAACTGGTAACATTACCTTCACTATGTTAAGGGAACTCTGTTCCTGTTTTTACCATGTGCTTTCCCAGATGGACAGATGGCAAGTCAGTATTTGCACAGGTGCTGTAGCATAGATGTAACTTTGTTAGTGTATATATATATTCATATTCCATATGTTATGTTTGTTCCAGAATGGGAGCAAGTGAGATGAATTGTTAAATGAAACATTATTTGACACTGTTTTAAATTATATGCTTCAACAATGGGTACAGTTGCTTTGGAGGAATATGAACTTATGAAGGATTCAAAATACAGAGTGTAAGTAATTGTCATATTAGACTAGGATATAACCCCATCAAATATTTGTGGCATTGTTATTACTGTACGTGAATCATACAGTGAAGTCTTGTGTCTGTGTACTTGTGGAGTTTTCTTGTGTATATTGTTTTATTTTTCATTGTACAGTAATCCCTTGGTATATGAGGGATTAGTTTATGAGTTTTTGCTTATATGACATTCACAAATTAACACCTCTTTTCAATCCGTGAGGCAGTGTTTTTTATACAAGCTCCTTCTTCTCACCAACTGATTGTTTTTCCCTGCACCTCTTCTTGGGTGTTGTTGTTGGTTCCAGAATCATTTCAAATGCACAGAACATTATGGTATCCCTGGGCAGTCTTGTAGAGGTAGCAGCATTGCATCATCTCTCATTGCCCTTGTAGCTTTGTTATGAAGTTTGCTATGCTTTGCCTTACTCATTTTGCAGCAGTTCAAACTTCAGAAATTTTTGTGTATCATATTATAGTAAGGATGGTGCCTAATTTCTAATGCATTTTCCATACATCATTATTGATGTAACCTTTGTTTTTTATAGGTTGATGTCTAAGATGTGATTGGCCATTAGTGTTGTTTTTTTTGTACAATTCTGTGTTGCGTTAAGGTGAACTTTGTATGTTTGGAGAGAAATTTTGACCTCTGGAACCAATTAAAGTTTATAATGAACGAAGTAACAGGGAATTAAGTTTCTTATGAGCAGTCTTTGAGGAATGAATTAAGCTCATAAACCAGGAGATTTCTGTAACAGCAGAAGTCTCATGACACAATATCTTCACCCTTTCATACAATGTTTCCTAGTTCAAATGCTGTCACTCTTATAGTACATAAAACTTCCAGTTCCTTTGCAGGTCAGTCATCTGCCTGTCACATTTTTGTCACAAAATTTGTTTTTGTGTCAGGTGGAAGTAGAAAACTGATCCCTAAATGGAAGGAAATAATCAGTGAAGTGTATCAGAATTCCTACAATATTGGTAAAAGGGTTGCGTAATGAAAACCTGTTCCTTTTAGTTTGTGAAGATGATGGCAGTACCTCATTTCTTTAGAACAAAAATATCACCAAATATTATCAGTGTTATAAAAGTATGAGGGATGAGATAGTGGACATGTAGCATGCATGGAAGATATGTGAGCTGCATACACAATTTTAGTCAGAAAAGTGAGAGGAAAATACCACCTGCACAACTCATTTGTTAGTGGGAGGTTAGTATTAAAATGGAGTATGAGGATATAAACTGGACTCATCTGGTTTAAGATAGAGCCCAGTGGTGTGCCCTTGTAAAGGTAAAGTTCACCCTATAACCTGCCATGAAGGCACAGAGGGGGAGTAGAGGTATAGGTCTACTCTTTCTTTAACCTTTGTGCCAGATGGGGGTGGATGGTAAACGCCACGCTCAAGCCCCTTTACCCTCAGGAATGATCTGGTCCCCATTGTATAGGAGGCTGGGTGGGCCCTAGAACTGGTGTGGATGGGTGCGGAAAATCTCGCCCCTACTGGGATTCAATCTCCAGATCGTTCAGCCTGTAGTGAAGTAGTATACCGACTATGCTGTTTCGGCCTGTGGTGTGTCCTGGTGAACATGGTAATGAGCCTTTTGAGTTTCATGAAAGGCTGGAGATTTCTGGAGTGTAAGAGCAATTGTTTGCATTTAAAGAAGGGCTGTACCGCATGGTGCTACTTGAAAGTTTGCAGCATAAGTTTTATGAAAAAGCATATACCAAGAATTTTGCAAATAAAGTATGAATGGGCATGACC
Source organism: Reticulitermes speratus (assembly GCA_021186555.1). Lineage (NCBI taxonomy): Eukaryota > Metazoa > Arthropoda > Insecta > Blattodea > Rhinotermitidae > Reticulitermes > Reticulitermes speratus. The sequence goes on from JAJKFL010000012.1 coordinate 10,404,147, forward strand.
TTACCTTACAGCATTCAGTGATAAATTTCCTGTAAAGAATGTCAGAAATATACAGTATAAGTTATAAACAGAGATGTTTTGGTTAAATAATAAAAAGCTGTGCATGATTTGAATGCCTGTAAAGAGGACAGGTGAGGTCTGAGGTTTTGATGGCAGTGACTGTGAAGACTGCTTGCTTTTAGGATGTGATGCAGTGTAACTTTGTAGATAGGTACCCAGCTATATTGTGCCATGTCCCAGAAGAAAGCAAACTTCACTCAGGATAAATGTTCATTTCATGTTAGTTGAGTCGTTTGTGTACACAGGTATGTTTCGGCAGTAGACAAAGCATTGAAGAACTTTGAATATACCAGTGAATGGGCAGATCTTATATCAGCTCTAGGAAAACTTAATAAGGTAAGTGTAATCATAATTCATAAATTAATTATATTCAGTTTTTGTTATTATAAATATTATGTTCTTGAAATTGACTGAAAGTTAGGTATTTATGAGAAATGTGAATTGTGCAAATTTTGTAACAGGTGTTTATTTATAAACCTAACAGATGCACATTTGTTGGTTTTTGTAAATGAACAATTCAGTCAAAATCCACGGAGTAAATAATGTCTAAATTTTTTTAACAGGTGTTGTTGAGTCATATGAAATTTCCTGTTATTCCCCGCCGCATCAAAATAAGCAAGCGTTTAGCCCAATGTATGCACCCTGCTTTACCATCTGGTGTCCATCTGAAGGCTTTGGAAACATATGACATCATTTTCAAATGTATGGGCACAAACAGACTGAGCCATGAGCTGTTCATTTACAGTGCTGGTAAGTGTAAATGCTGATTGATTCAGCAGATAATTGCCTGATTTAAGCCTCATATGTATGTATGTATATGTATGTGTATGTATGTGAGTGGGTGTGTGTGTGTGTGCACGTGCTTTTTTGTTCTGTGTGTGTGTGTATGTTGTACCATAGCATCTTTTAATGTTATTTTTCTCTAAACTTGTTCCTAGGCCTTTTTCCTCTCTTGGGCCATGCTGCAATGAATGTACGGCCATCTCTTCTTACTGTCTATGAGACCCATTTTGTTCCACTTGGTGAAAGGCTGCGACCTGGACTCAGTGGGTTTCTTAGTGGTGTTTTGCCAGGTCTTGAAGAGGGCTCTGATCATTTTGACAGGTAAGTTGAATTTAATTTTTATTATGTAGTTTTGGCCATACATGTGGACATACTTTGTTCTGATTTATGTTGCTTCGCTGCAGCATTGTTAGTATGTATGTAACAGTGGAGTCAGCTTTGTTTAATATTGTTTATGTACCATATTATTAGGGGTGGAAATATTGACAAGATAGATTGAATATTCAGTACTTTTCTGAATGCAGTCCAGATATTACAGTTAACTACAAGCAAATGGTAGGATAATATTGGACAGAATGTTGTAGAACTAAAATGTGAGAATGTGGAGTGGATTGAACGGGCTTAAGATAGGATAGTGTCAGGCTTTTGTGAACATGGTAATATTCATTCACCCATGAAGCTGGAGGCAATATGTTCCTCTGGAATATGAAACATTGATAATTGTCTATCTAAGTATACTATATCGAATCCCCAAAGAGTAATTTTTATGGTAATATAACTTTTAATTCGATAAATGTAGGACATTTCTTGACCACCCAAGTGAATAAGAACATTTCAAGGAAGACCTTGCACTGTGGAGTTTTCTGTGCTACAGGCACAGGTTTTTGTGTTGTAATACACAACAAAAGGCCAGTTCTGGTGGAGACTTAAGTTATAATTGTGATTCTGGAAGCTTTATTTTTATTGCTATTTTATGTTCAGAGTTGTATGTTTTATCATTACTTCTTGGTTACCTTTAGTGTTAACATCAGACTAACACTCTAAACTTCTGTTATTGAGACATACCATGCTAAAGCCTTGGCTGGATTACTGTCTGTCCTGACTGAGTTTTGTCATCATTTTCTTGGGTCACTGCAGATATTATACCTTAGAATAGGCCATGAATACCTCTTCCAAAATCTTTTCGAATTCACAATTCGTGATCAATTTTGTATTTCATTTGGTTATGTGTAACCTTTGTAATTAAACCACCATCATTAAATAACCAAAGAATCATACTAAGTGTGCTGTGACTTTCCAGGACCAACTCTCTGCTTGAGAAAGTGTGTAATGAGGTGGGACGAAGTCATTTTTATGGTTGCCTCTGGGAGTGCTTAGCATCAAATAGTGGAATTCGCCTGCCTGCTATTTCTTTTGTGCTGTCTCACTTCAACAAGAAACTCTCTATGGAAGACCAATTGTATATAATGGGTACCGACATTGATGTCATGGTAAGAGAGAGGTGTTGTGATTGCTAATAAAGTGGTACAAAACATTGTAAGATGGTATTATGAAATTAACCCACTTATATGATGCTTTTAGTTCAGTAACAACTACAGATGTGAATGACTGAAGGTGATGTTTTACTGAATACTGTATTCCTGATTATTCAGTATTAATTACAGGAGACTTTTAATTTTACTACATTGTACAATGTTAGGTGTGGCAGTGGGGTTAAGTAAAGGCATGAAGTTATAATTTCTTTTTTTGTAAGTGTAATTATTTAATGAGTTTGGAATTCTTCTAAACCTTAGTTACTGATGCTATAATGGGTAAATCTCAACAAAGAAGATATTACTTTTTTGCTGGGAATAATTTTTCAATTGACCCGCATTTTGAACCATCAGAATATAGCAAATTAAAGTTAATATCAGTTAACCAAGCTCATGGAGTGCACAAGCAAAACTGTACTTACTGCTTGTTCAGTCATCACTGTCGAATATTCTTTATGATTGGGCATTTACAAATGGTGAGATATTTAACTGGCATACAGCAAGGATAGTTCAAGAATTCCATAATAAACTGGTAGATGACATATGGACCTTCGTAAAATAATATTGTTATTAACCCCTCAGTGCCAGTCTTGCATGCTGCTGACTTCTGTGTATTGTATTGAGCTGTGCAGGAGTTCGTTCAAGCTGATCCTGCATGAAGACTTTCATAGATAAGTCTTATTGCTTCATGTGCAAAGATGAAACTCTGGGCTGTCATTTTACATATAATAGTGTTTTCCATATCTTAATTTTTAATCCATTTGATGCTACTGAAATCTAGATTGTTTCTTTGAAAAAATATACATACTGCTCAGTCTGTTGTGCAGTTTCAGCACCAGGTTTATTCTGCACTGTATCATGAATCATCTGATTAAACATTCTGTAGTGTTATGTCTTTGTGCTGAAGTCACTGGTGTTTTTACGTATGAGTAATGTCTGTTATGAAATATTCAAGTGTGTTAGTGCATTCCAAACATTGCCTCTGTTGTTCTGAAGGTATGTTTTGTAGCTATATTTGTGCTGCTGTCTTCCACCTAATAATGGACCTATTAGAACCCTTTCACAGGATGAAAGAAGACATTATAAGCTTCGAGTTGATGTATGTGGTGAAAAATATTCTTGATTTTGTAGAGGTTCTTCCAAACATTTCTTATGCTATGTATCAGTTTCTGTGGCTATGCAAAGCATTATTTCAGCTTGCATGGATCATTGCAGCAGGGAGGTTTGTGTGGTGATAATTTTCACAATGTTTTGAAAGAATATAGAGGCCACCTAGCATTGATTAAGAAACTGAGGCTAAATTTGATAATTGTGATGGTTGTTTCAGTCATATGATGATGGCAGGTGAAATTGGTGTTGTAGTAGAAGCAAGAAATGAGGATTTTCAGTAGGAAAATATGGGCCATCGTGTCACACAAAGTGAGGCACTTGTCGGTAGTGAAGGTTGTTATGTGGTTGTCACTACCAACATTCATATGAGCAGAATGGCTGGATAACTAGAAAAGAATGTAAGGAAATATGCTTGAGGGAGAGGCATAACAGCTCAATGGAGTTATGGAGAGGCTCAGTCTGTGGGACATTTTCATGTGGCCTGAGTGTTGTAGTTGAAATTTCTCACATTGTGTGGAACATGAAGGTTCAATACCATGTTCAAAAGAGCCCACGAAATTAAGAGATATATAATATGTGTATCAATTTCCTGAACTGATCTAGTAAATTATAAAATTTTTGTTTGTTGTAAACCCATATTTCTTATAGTGTGAAAGTGATTCTCAGGGCAGCTTCCTTTTATTGATATAATAGAAAATATTTATTTAAATGAAACTGTTTCAGGTATTATACAAGTATGATACCTGTACTTGTCACTAATTGAGAACATTGGTTGCTTTACAACAGTATGAAGACATTTTTATGTGATTTGTGTGGCAACATTTGGTACAATTTTGGCAGGTAAATGCATTATGTGCCGGAGTGCAGGATTCAAGTGTTTTGGTCCAAAGGAGTGCTCTAGATTTGCTCTTGGTTGGTTTTCCAATGCACAACAGTCACCTGGTCCGAGCAGATGTGGTACGCCTTGTTACAGCTGCTCTTGTAACTATTCTTCGGCGAGACATGTCATTAAACAGGTAAACTGGACAGAATTCATGTACTCCTTGACTGTGAATAACTAACAGGAATCTTAATCATTGTATGTGAAGAGACATGGGGAGGGACAAAACACAGGGTGTCTCTTTTATTGTGTTCCTGAGCATGGCAGCTGTCACAAGATGGCCTGGTTGAGGTAGGCGTACTGTACAATGAAGCTGCCATGCTCAGGGTTACAATAAACAGGTCTGTATACATGTACCAGCTAACAAAGCCCATGGAGCAGTCTTTTTTAAGAAGCTAAGAGGTCTTCAGCTAGTCAAGAAATTATCTGCCTTTTATTGAAGTAAACAATTCACTATGATGTTTACAAGAGCCTATCACTTGTCCCTTTTTTGAGCCAGATGAATGCTGTCCATACCTGCCTATGCTGTTTTTTTTAGATCCATTTTCATGCCAACCAATCTGTGTAGCTCTTCAAAGTTATCTCTTTCCTTCAAGTTTGCCCACCTAAAAGTGTGTGCATTTCCCTTCTTCCCCTAAACATGCCACATGCCCCTCTCATTTTATCTTCTTTGATTTCATCTCTCTACTCTTATTTCTTGAGGAATGCCAGTCATGAAGCCCCTCAGTATGCAATTTTCCTGTCATCTGAAACTTCCTCCTGCTTGGGTCCAAATATCTTCCTTGGCACGCTATTCTTAAACACCCTTGACCTGTATTGTCTCTTTGTGGTCCCGTAGTGTTAGATACCAAGTTCCAGACCCTTATAAAGCAAGAGGCAAAATTATGTGTGTGTACTGTGGGTGACTGATTAAGAGCATGCAGTCCTGGTTCTTTGTTCTGTGAAGGCATACAGGGGAAGTGGAGGCACCATGCATTATTAATTTAAGTACTCAGTGGTGGTGAATAGTCTTTTTATGCTGTAGCTGCGTTATCCACAGTACTGACTGGACATGACAGTGAGTGGCGGAGAGAAAAATTCTTACCTATATCAGGCACTGAACCGGTCAGTTCAGTTCAGTTCAGTTTATTTGCATCCCACTGCATGACTGACTGGATTTCTAGATTACTGTATTACTTTATGTGAGCCAGGGTGGGTATATCTGATATGTGAAAGAATGTTGGAAGTGCAGGAATAGAATTTATAAGAGGCAGTACAAGAGCAGCATTAGGATTCTCTTGTAATGAAATGTTTGGTTAATTGAAATTACTGGTATGTTTTTACGTGTTGGTTGAATTGAAATGCTTGGGTGGGGCAGTGTTATTTCTTTTGGAGCCGTTGGCTGCCACCCAATATCATCAGGACCAAAAGAAATACATTCATGGAACTAAATTTGAATCTTTTTCATTATACTGGGCATAATGTGATTGTATCTTCAGTTGTTAGAAATGTGAAGAGGGTTTGTTTTTCAAAGTACTGAGCCATGATTCTTAATTTTGAACAAATGTAGGAGTTACACTGTGCATTATGTTGTAGTGTGGAGTTGGGATAGCTCAGTTAGTGTGACTGGGCAGCTGGGGTTCACTTCCTGGTAAGGACAAGAATTCTTTTATTTGCTACCATGTCTAGATTAGTTCCAGGGCCCAGTTACTGTAATTTCCAGTGGATACTTGGGGCTCCTTCTGGAGTGGAGGAAGGTAAAGTGGCCAGGGCATGAATCGTACTACTCTTCTCCATCTAGCCAATGTTAAGAATGTGTGAAGTTACACCTCCCCGTGTGTCTTTACAGTGTGACATTAAATTAAGCACGTGGCCACATTTGACTTCAACGTTATTCTGCTGTGAGGTGCTTCTCTTCATGCATCATGTCAGTCATCTTTCATAATATGTTTACATCTATGTCTGTTTTCTGTGTATATGTGATGCATTTTGACATTTTACACATCATCAAGTAAGTCAGAAATGTTTCATCACCAGTTTCAATTAGAAGCTGTAATGGTGTAATAAAACTATTTCTAAAATGCTGTTATTTTTTGCAGGAGGTTATTTGCATGGCTGTTGGGGTCAGAGGTGAATATTTCATTACTGAGTTCAGAACATCCTTTAGTAAAGAAAAGCAAGAGCGCAGAAGGTCGTAATAGTGCCCTGTACTTTGATCTGTATTCAAGAGAAATGCTAATTCAGGTGTGTTGGTTTCTTAAATTGTATTGCTTTGATCTGCTTAGTGCAAGCACTGCAGAGCTTTGCTTGCAACCAGAAACTCCCGAAGCATACTGTGAAAGATCTTATTTATATTGTTTTTAGGGTCTTTAGGATTCATTCTACAAAGGTTAAAGAAGCAACATGTGGTATTTTTCACAGGCAATCAAAATTACATTGAGTCAAGGACTAGGAGAAACTCCCCATGATTTACGACCATACCGACTGTTGGTGTCACTGCTGGATAAACCTGATATTGGCCAAGTCATATTGGATGATATATTGTATGAAGTTTTCAGGTGAGTTGCTGTGTTTTGAAACTTGTTATTACCATAACATTAAGCTGTTGAAGTCTCTTACATCTTTTTAGACTTTTTGAGTTTTCTGCATCAATTATACGTGGTTTGTCACTTCTAAATCTTAAGATAACTCAGAAAGCAATCTTTCAACTTTGTTTTTAAAAGGAATTCAGGAAGAGTATAAAACCATGATTGAGTTGTCGATAGACAGACTGAATGACCAATACAGAAACTCTCCTAATCAGGCTGTAATAATTATATGTTACTTCCAGGACCTGTTAACTAGAAAAGCATCAATTTTCAGTTTGTAATGGATACACTTTCTGTGTTACACTTCTATCATAGGACAACTTATTTGGTGTCAATAGCTAGTATAAAGCAAGATAAAATATGATAACATTTGAGGTTATTTGTGAAACATACTATACCCTTTCTTCATTTTTCCTGGCCTATAAGGTTACCTGTTTTGGAGTTGATTGGTTTCAGAAGTCTTGCTTTTCAGCTGTTCAATCAATTTGTCTATTGTAAGGCATTTAAATGTAGTTTTTATCCTTTCATCCTATTTCTCTTGAGCTCCTTGCTAAGTATACTACTGATGCCTGCTAATTGCATTGGATTCCCATATTTGACAGAAATTTGCCAGTAGGTGCCAGTCAGTGTCATATACTTATTTAATGAATAAAATCAGAACTTTCTATTGGTGGATGTATTTCTTTGTCAGTTAGTTTGATTTTGGGAAGAAATACGATGTTAGTGAATTCTGCCCTGGCTGTTAGGAAAATGTGGCTTGGCAATTTTGGTATATACTTTCAGGTTGGCACTTGGTAGTAAGAGGTTAATAATATCATCTCATCTGTGACTTGGTTTTTTATGTAACCTCTTTCCACGTGGTTTTCGAACTAAAATGTATATAATGCATTTAACACCAATTAGTTTTTATTGCACATTTTCATATAAGGAGACATACATATTTCAACCCTCACAAGCTTGTATTTAGTGTCACTAATGTCTGTTTCCATACCAGTAATTGTATGGCCCTGTCTAATGTTCATGTAAATGTATCTACTTTTCTTGTTTTCATCAAGCTTGCTACAGTCCCTACCACATCAGCCTAATTGTGCTGGTCATCTTGACAATCCTAGGTCAAGACATCAAACTTCTGTCTTTCTGTGCTTCTGTTTCATCTCCCTGATGACCAAATATTACTGGAGCGAATATTTTTCTATTACCATTCTGTTCTGTGGATAAGTACTTATGAGGCATGTATGACTGAAACCTGTTTGAGGATGCTGAGGATAAAGGTGTTGTAACAGTTATAAAAAGTCATCACAGGGATTTACACAGGAGTCTCATTGATGCTCAAGTTGGTGTATTTTATGTGCAAAGAATTTCTTGGGCTGCTACCCAAACCACAGTGCGACAGCCTCTTGCACATTGTCAACCAGCAGGCATGTCTGGCCTTTGAGGGCTTTATTCAGTGGTCCAGAGAAGTGAAAATGGCATAGCAGTAAGCCCAGGCTGGATGCAGGATGTTTGAGCAACTCCCATCGCATGGATTCAGTTGGTCCTGAACAGTGTGGGCCACCTGGGGATGGACAATTGCAGCAGGAGGTTGCTGTCCTTGAGTTCCATGACATATTGTTCTAGATCATGTTACACAGCCTGGAGCTTTCAACAGTTTGCATTGATTGTTGTTATGTGGTATGAAGTCCAGAAGCATAGTTTCCTTGGTGTCCTCCTGGCCTCGTTTGGATGAATTTGTCACTTGGTATACAGTGTTTAATCTGCACTAGCTTCTTACCCTGTTAACCATGCTCTTGTACACAAGTGTCTGTTTTTGTGTATACTGAGCCCTTCACAGCTGTGCTGTCTGCATTGCCACAGCAGCACCACGGATCGGTTTCAGTAGTACATGCCTCATAAATTTGATCAGTGGTTTCTACGTAAAATGAGTGGTTAAATTACAACATTTCCTTGTCTCCTCTTGTAGCAGCATTGTATAATCAGCATGTGCACTGTCTTACTTCCAGAACATTGTACCTTGTGTGTGACTGTAATGATGACAGTTCAGGAAAAGCTGGTGGAACTACATACAAAGGAAGTCAGGAGTTGCTCAAGTGTGCTAACTTGTTCTTCAGTACCCTGGAACCATGTTACATTTGGACTTATGCAGGTACTCTCTTTGATGAAGCCTGTGAACGGCAAACAACAAACAATGAGAAAGCAAGCCCAGAGCATGAGCTATCACTTAAAGGAGAAGTTAAATCTGTTGGAAGTGGACCACCAAATCTATCAGAGGTATGATGTAAAGTTAGTATTATAAAAACTGTAATGTAAGATGCTACAGTAGATGTTCAGTTGATTGTTCTGGGCAAGAATTCACACATATCAACTCTTTCAGTTCAAGGGCATGATGCTGGATTAAATTTACTACAAATGCTGAATCAAGCACTAGAACTCAGATTGTAACAGTCTGGTTCTTTTTTGGACTCAATTGTGATGTAATTTTTGTGGAATGTTGCAGACCATTTCCATAGTTAAGGTATTTTGTATTCAGGGGTCTGACACTGTACTGTGTTGTATACCATTCCTTCTGCCTAGGCAAGTTTAAATGCCCAAAAATATGTTGGTGTGGTTGATTTAATTATGGCTCCTGGAGTCCAATAGATTCTGTACTGGATAGTGAAAATGTGATCCTGATATGATACCATAAGAATATTAAACAGCATGTTCTTGTGCTATGCTCAAAACACATTCCCCTAGACACGTTTATTACTGGAACATGTTGGTTGTCAGGTTGCACTGAAATACTGACAAGTAATTTACCATACCCTAATATTCCATCTCCATTCAAAATATTACATTTACTGTACATCCATTTGTACAGAAAGAACAAAGAAAGACCACCATGTCTGTTTACATAGAAATTGCCAAAATTCCTGGTCTGTTAACTTCAGTATATGTGAACCAGTGCGGTACACTTACATTTGGCATAAATTTATTACAGTTGCATGAGCCTTGCCATGACCGTTCAGAAAGATATATTGGCAGGACATGACATTATATTTAGAGTGGAACATACTGCTTATTTATTTAATTATTTCCTGCAGTTTAAACAAGCAATTTTTATGTAAGTTAATAAGCCATTACAGGCTCAGTTATAGTATTATAATGCTGTGAATGTTAAATCAAATACCAGAGCTTAGATAATAGCCTGGATTATTATTTTTAGGAGTATGGTAACTTGTAATTGGGTATATTTATTTCTTCTTTGTTTTCTAGGTGTGCACACTGACTGAATTCCTCTTAGATACAGTTTCACTGGAAACCTACATGGACACACCCAGTGAACATCTCCCAGGATTATTCCTTCATATAATAACTCAGTTAACACAATATTGTGATGCACTGCTGCCTCAAGAGATTGCCCGAAGTCTCCAACTGTGTGCCAAAATTCTTTCTAGGGTTCAGCCATCAGCATTAGCCAACCACCCGGATAGCACAAAAGTGTCCGCCCTTGATCTTTCAGAAGAGAAGATTCAAATAAACATACAATCTGATGTAGTTAAAAGCTGTGGTGACGTGACAAGTGGTCAGTCAGATCGTAGCAGGGCCAACAGTGATTTGTCAGAAAGGAAGAAAACAAGTAAAGACAAATCTGAAGCTAAGAAGTCATCCTCCAAAATGAAAAAGTCATACAGTGCCAAATTTCGTACTAAGCATTCTAAGAACTCTCTCAGTAATTACTCTGTAAGTAGTCCAGTTTTATTGTCCGTAGTTAGGACTGATGGACTGGAGATGAGTTTTGCTGAAGATAAACATGTGGATGATGTAGCAAAGAGTTCAGAATTCATATCTCATATCGGGAGGGAGAGTCCAGATATTGGTAGTAGAAGTGCTGGACCTTCCATAGAGTTTGGATTGAACCAGATGGACAGCAACTTAAGTAGATATGGTTCATCACCCATTAACACTTCAGTTACACCAGAGTTTCAGATTCCAAGCAAGCAGCAGTCTGTGCTTGAACAGTGCCTAAGACAGTATGAGAAATTCTATGTTAAGTTTGTTGGTGGACAGCGTGTTATAAATGGCAGAAAAATATCTGAACTTTTTCAGGAATTGTTAGTTGTTCTTCCTTGTGAAACTGCTGAAATCCATGCAGCAAAACTTGAAAGCCTGTTATATAGATGTTTGAAGACTAGTGATAAAGAGGCTAGTGCTTCTGTAGATGACTCTTTACAATCGTCATTCAGGTGCCCAAGTGTGAAGAGTAAGAGTTATGAATCATGGGTTCATTTGAAATCAGTGAATGTTTGTCAGAGTGAGCAGTGGGAGGAACCAATGAAAGTTGCTTCAAGCCTTCTTGTCGAACTGTCTACTTTTCCTACATATTGCCTTCCAGGGGGATCATCATTAATTACAGATGAACCCATGGAACTGGCATCATTTCCTGAGTGGCTAAAAGTTCTTGTTGTGTGTGCCTGTTGGCTAAGCAGTGTGCCATCACAACAGTTAGTTGCAATATCAACTCTTTTAGACCTCATCTCCCTCTTGCGATCACAGTGTGAGAGCCCAGGAGTTGCTGAGAGTGAACACCAGGGTGTTGTAGCTGTTGTTATGGTGCCTCTTTTAAAACCATGGCATGTTCAATATTTGGAACATCATACAAATGTTGTTCCAGTACTAGCTCATTCCCTTTGGTACCACCTTGGTCAGTTGAGCTCTGAGCACAAAGTCTCCTGCGTTGAATTGTTGCATCAGTTGCATAATGTGTTACCTAGTAATGATGCAGTTGAAAATGTTATAGGTGAGTCTTTGACAGATGAAAACATTGAACACAGGGTAGACGCTTTCCATAGGTTTGCTCTTCTGTGGCATGTTGGACGGGAAGTTGAAACCAAAGCAGGAATGAACAGGAATTTGCGAACTTTTGAGAAGTCACTTTTGAAAATGCTTGATAATCTTCAGTTAGCTGAAAGCTGCCCTTTAAAATTGCAGGCACAGTCATGGTTATTGCATTCCCTCCTTCGTGGAGATATCTCACGGCTACTGGATCCTCTTCTCCTAATGTTACTGGATCCTGTCACAGCTCGAATGAGTGTTCTGCATGTGAGCATTGAACATTCAAACACTGTTCTCACACGTGCTGTGAAAGATGCTGAAAATGGAGATGGTTTAGATGACAGTTCAGCTACAGCAAAAATTTATGCAATTAGCTCTGTTGATGGGAATGTAATCTATCATGTTTCTGACTCCACAGATCAAAGGAAATTAAAAAATCAGAAAGGGGAAAGGCGAAAAGTGACAAGTAATCCTGTGAGAGCCAAAAGAATTTTTGCTGTTACGACCCTTGTTGGTGGAGGGAAAAGAGAGAGCCATTACATAACTGAGAAGAACTCTTATATTAAGGAACATGAAAATGGGCTTCTTTTACACAAGCCTCAGGTACAAAACATATCAGTATTTGTAAATCCTTTTTCATCTACCACAACCAGCAGTAATATTTCTAATGATTCTGCCCCTGAAGATGATTTGACTGTCTTCGGTGATAGAAATGTTATGACTACACATGAATGCCTTCGTACTGCGAGGTTCCACCAGAGTAAAAAAGGAGATGAAATTGGTTGGGAAGAGAAACCAGCTGATATTTTGGATCTGTTTAATAGGAAGGAGACTGATCCTGACTTTTCAACGTTTGAAGCAGGGCTTCAGAGCGTTAAAAGCATAGGAGATGAATATGAAGAACATGATGAGGGTGGAGAGTCATTCTGTGTCAGTGATGTGAACAGTAGGTTTGAAGTGGTTAATGGAGTTGTACATAGGTGGTCTGCAGAAGATGAGGACGTGCTGGGAGAACTAGAGGAGTCCACAACTGCAGAGGAGTTCTTTGGAAGTGGCACTCTCAGCAGTGGTGATTCTTCAAGCATCATTGTAGTGCAGGAAATATTGCAGGATGTTCTCCAAATGGTGGTCAGCCAGTGTACTGAGGGAAGACAGGTGAATAAAGTCATTATAATTATGATTGGTTGGCAAAGAAGTAGCACATTTCATTTGTATTCAGAAGTGCATGGTTGAAATCTTGTCTAGGACATTGGTTCATTTGATGGAGAGTTTGGTATGGGAAGCATAGTACATGTAATGTACAAAATTATGGGATGCTGTATTTAAACAGTTACCTGGGAGAGAAAGTTTGGGTGGGGGGATAATTTTACAATGTGTGTGCAATACGTGTAATGCGGAATGAATTGGATTATGATAGGATTCCAGTGCAGATGGGCGTCTGTGCTGCCTGTATGAAAACTTCAGGCTACAAAACAACAGGAAATTCTTTGAACACGAGTGGCTATTGATCATCAAAGATCTTGTGAATGTAAGAGTAATGGACATGCTTAACTTCCCATGATTAAGTACATTCACATTTGTTTGTGTTAATATGCCACAGTTATAATGTGTTAATGTGCTTTTCTTTATTTTTTGTAGGTTAAAAGTGAGAGTAAGCAAAGGTCTGATATCAAACCACCTAGCCAGCAACCAACGGGAGTTGGAGTACATCAGTTTCATTCACATATGCTCCTCTACTGCGGTGTTTATGACTCACATCGAACATTGTATGCTCTCAGTTCACTTCGTAGCATTCTGCTAACAAATGCTCGTATGTTCCTTTGTGCTGCTGCCACCACAGGCCTTTCTAATGTTCCCAGAAGCTCTTGTCTTCTTGCATTGCTTGCTAGACATCGCAAATCAGTGTTTGGGCGGAGTTTCCATGGAGATAATGCTGTATCAAATGGAGAGTTTGGAACAACATACCGAAGTAGCATGTACCTGGAGGTTTTGATTTCTGTGTGTCTCTATTTTGCTAGGAGTTATTATCCTAATTTGGGACAGATGAGACTCACCCAAGAGGAAATAGCAGGAAATAGACAGGTATTATTTTATGTTGGATGTTATCCATAGTCTGATATATACAGGTGATTTTTCAACACAGTGGCCATACCTCAGGAGCATGTTTTAGAGGTAATTTTGAGAAGAAAAAGTCTTACAAAACATATAGTAGTCCGACACTGTAACTAAATGAAGTACTAGTGTATTGTAGCAATGAACACAGAATTAGTTTTCAGTTAAGTCTTTCTTAGTATGAAAAACACTTACAACTAAATAAAATTTTTGAAATGGCCACCTTATGAGAGCATGCATGCTGCCAGGTGTCGCTCCTTTCAGTGTTGCAGAATGTGTTCCATTTCATTTATTATGACCAGTGGATTTGGATATGCGCACTATCAGCAGCTGTTTTGTTTCTGGGTTCCTTGATAAGTATGCTGAAGTAATGTGTGACCTGTGCCAAAATGTGGGGGCATTCCACCTTGTTGTATCAACATTTGTCCTTTTGTTGCATGAGGCACTTCTTGCAATAAAGCAGCAGTACATTTTTGTGGAAAATTTCTGTAATAAGCAGCTATTGAGTACCCTTATGTAAAGTAAGGTCCAAGTAGGTAGTTTTCCGGTATTTCGCTCCACATATTTTACAAAAATACCTTTCGCAAGTATCTTTTTATTACATGATGTATATTTTGCTTTGGCCGAGAGTGAGAATGTCGTGTGTTAGTAGCATCACCTGATTTCAAATATCCAACTTTTCCATGGTCCATGTGCAAGTATTAGTAATGTTTCCTATGATGATTGTCTTCTTTTTATCATGCCTATTAATTTTATCGATTTTTCATAGACATTTACATCTAAATCTGTTTCCACCTAGATGTCAAAATCAGAAACTTAGTCTTATTGTTTATCGTGTTAATGTCCTCTTACATGATATGTCCATCAATACCGTGAGTATCCTAGGGGTCTTCTCCCCCACATTTGCAGTTTTAATGTCCTGCAGCTTCTGTGCCACCTCATTTTTTCACATGTTTACATCATCCAAATTTATAAATTATTTTATGAGTTTTGGCTGTTTGACCTTCCTTACTCTTCTGTGATATAAATGCTTCCTGTGTTTCCTACAGACAGTATTTTACTCACCAGTTTAATACAGTCTCACATGATTTATTTCACAGGCACTTACCAGTCCAGACTGATTCCCTGTCTCAGTCATAATAGAAAATGCTAGGTAATATGTCTGCACTATATTGCTTGCTTTTGGATCTCTTCTTGATCATCGTTCTTGTCATGTCTACATCTCATTCAGCTCTGCATAAATTCTGCAGTTTATGCAGCATCTCTAATGACCAGTGAATAATGAATTATCAAAATTATTTTCATCTTCTGGGCATTATCAGTCCATTTGGTACTACCCAGCCTCAGCAGTTGGTATAAAAAAGTGAAAATTTATTATAGTTTTTCTATTCGTGTACTCCATAACTGTTTTATCATTCTGTCTGCCTTCAGATATTTTCCTTTCATTATTTTTTATCTCCCCCCTTCCTTGTCTTCTAGCTGATGTTCATTGGATTAGTTTTCGAAATGTAATTTCAAGATCTACAGTTTTATCGTTATATTTTAATTTTAGCTCCATACGTTAATGTTGGTATATAATAAATTAAAAAATGTTTCCTTGCATGCTTATGCTACTTAAGTCGGTGTTATATTTTTGACTAATAAAATTCTGGGATGTTTATTTGTATATACGTTTTTATGTTAGCATAATTATATTTTCATGCAGTTTGTTTACTCTTTCTAATGGTTGTGTATGTTCTGTGCATTTAAAGGTACAGCTGGCTAGTGCTGAGCTTCTCATGCTCATTTGCTCTGAGTTGATTTACATCGTTCGTGACAGTGGCAAAGGTTTCGCATGTTACATAGCTGACTTACTGTCACGATGCAAAGTACAAAAAGTCGTTCTGCATTGCGTGCTGTCCAGTGTTTATAACATGAAGACCATAGCGAATAGTCAGGAAGTTCATTCTGCTAAGGTGTGTATTGAAGGACATTATGAGGCCCAAACGTTAAATTCCATTATGAAATACTACATTTAATTTATTGTTCTCTCACTTGTGCAGGCAGAAATGTCATAAGTTTTATATATTCATGGTAAACACATTGTTTACAGTTACACAGCCACAAATGCAAAACCAGGAATCAGATAGATATCAAGATACGATGTCTGCTTACAACAAATGAAATGTGATATTGTGTGTCTTAGTGTGTGATAATCCAGCATGTGTAAGTTGCTGTTGTAGCAAGTGTCATGAAGTCAGCAGGATTGCTCAGAGGGCAAGGTGGTGTTGGAAGTCTGTTTGAATTTTTCATGACTTATTCCTAAGGTTTCTGTGGTCAAGGAAAGGTTCAGGGAGGTGCTTGCTGTCTACAGTAGCATTCCAAAATGTGGATTGCCAAAGACCAGATGCTCCTGTATGATGTACCAGCATATTGGGTGCTACTCGTGCCATAGCAGTTTCTCAAGTTTTAATACTGTGGTGCTGTATCCTCACAGTCTTGCACCATGTGGATGGTCAAGTGCCATCAAAGAGCCAGTTGGAAAATGTTGCATGTTATGGCATCTGAAAATGTACTGAACAGCTGAACACATGCTGACAGAAGAGTGTAGGTGCTGAAGTATGATACTTTGAAGGCAGCTGGTCAAAGGGATTTGTAGTGTTAAGAGTCAATGTGTTGCTCATATCCTTGAAATCTCTGAAACTACCACATTCAGTGAAAACCGTATTGTGATTTCTTTGGACAGCAATAGATTTGAACTTGAAACTGAGGAAAAGGAAGAACTGTTTAACTGCATAACATTTAGGTTGTTGACTTGGGTCATTGAAGCTGAACATTAGATGAGGGAAGACTTCAAACTGAGGCACATATGTGGGTGTTCTACTGTATATGTCCACATTTAGGGTGTCTTAGCTACAGTATGTTGAAAGAATAAATTATTTACTTGTCCTCTTTCCTTGCCATTACTGTTGGAGTTTTGCTCAATTATCTGACAATTTTCAGTGGAATGAAGTGCCACAATCAGTAACATGTAGCGGTCCCTCATATTTCAGTCTGAAGAGTAATGGTAAAGTAAACTGAACTGCGTGGTTGTCATTGCAATCACAGAAACAAATTGTGTCCTTCATTTGTACATGCAATTTAATTTTAATTGCAGTCAGTGTCAGCTGAAGAGCAACCTCATCAGAGAACCTTCACAGAGGAAATAGTATACTTCAATGATCCTGTAGTGGAAAGTAATGAAAATGTTGGCAGGTGTAAATATCGAGGCTCAGATCATTCCGAAGGTTTCCAAATTCAGTTGCTTAGGTAAGAAAAGCAACTTGATATGTGAATAAAAATGTAAGGGAGTCTTTTTTTTTTTTTTTAGTACTGAGGAAACATAACACTGGGCAGAATAGAAAAGGTGTATGGAAACCATCATTGTTCATGGTTTACATATTTTTTAAGTTTTGCAGAAGTTCCTATATGGGTCGGGTCTGTATCCTGAAGGCTGTGCATGGTTCATGTCCATAGTTTTCAGTTTCTTCATATAATATGTGTGTGCACCCACACACACACACACACACACGTGCGCATGAAAAAAATTTTGTGATTTCACTTTTTAAGTAGAGAGATTAAAAATGGAGTCTGTGTGATGCTGTATTTTCTCCAAATCTTGAAATATTTTGCATCAGTGCAGTGCTCAGAACTCAAAAATCAAAGAGCATTAAATTAATGTTGCTGTAACACAAAAATCAGGTGACACAATTTTTTCTCAAACTAGAAGTTACTGGTATGGTGCAAAATATAATTGATATTGGTTGAATAATTTGGTTCATACATTGTTATAGCAAAATCCAAAAGCAAAGCTGTCTTGGTATAGCAAATCTCAACTTACTTTGAGTGTGTCTTAAATATCTCATGAATGAGTTGCTTATACAGACCTGTGTGATAGGTGTTAAATAATTTCCTTTCAGCTTCTCTTGGCTGTTATTATGCTTGAACATCAAGTAAACTGTCAGAAAGGTGATGTGAATCACCTGCAGTAAGCAAAGATGTGGTGCACACATCTTCACTGAGCAAACTGTCAGCAAATCAGCTCAAGTACATTGCTGGTCATGTGATTCCACAGCAGCCCATGTTCCTAGCAGCTGTTCTTAGTGCTCTTCAGCAGGTATGTGACTGATATTCCATGTTTTGGTTTTCTGTATGTAAGAATGCAGTTTGTGACTATATTGAGGTTATGGAAAGAATTCCTGTGGATATATCCCCTGCATGATGTTATGGTTCCCCTACAGTATACCGTAATATTCTCGAATCTAATCCGCACCCGAATCTAATCCGCACCCAGTTTTTGGCGACTGCTTAAACGAAAAAAAAAACTTAGTTCGCGATTCTAATCCGCACCTTTCCTTCAACCACCCCTTGCCCACGGGGCGACTGATTGAATAATATTGGATGTTACCAATGCATTAAAATCCGACGCTACGCCTGTGGCCGATGAGTCATACCGATAGAGGTGGGGCCTTTCTCAACAGACGTGCGCAATCTCGTCTGAAGCCAGCTGATCTTTAGTTGTTGAAACGTGGGAGGTGCTTGTTCCAATTTGTCGTGTACCGTAGTTATGGAAGAGGGACACCTGAAATCTAAACGACTCTCATATACGGCAAAGTTCAAACGTGAAGTTATTCGGTGCGCAGAGGAGAATGGAAACCGCAAAGCCGCTGCAATTTTTGGAGTTGATGAAAGCAACGTTCGACTATGGCGGAAACACAAGGTAGCGATCAGCGGGTGTGAGGCGTCACGAAGGAAATTCACTGGACCCAAGAAAGGACGATTTCCTGAAATTGATAATGCAGTATTCACGTTTTTTCAAGAGAGACGCAAGACTGGACTGTTTGTGAGTTATGATCTACTTCGCGAGGAGGCGATAAAGAAGGCCAGATCTTTGAACATTCCTCGAAGTTGTTTTAAAGCCAGTAAAGGATGGGCCATAAGGTTCATGCGCCGAATGGGGCTGGCGTTGCGGCATAGGACGACAATATGCCAAAAGCTCCCAAAAGATTTTGAACAAAAGTTGTTGAATTATCAGCAGTACATCATCAACCTTAGGAAGACGGAAAATTTTCTGATGGGGCAAATTGCCAATGCCGATGAAACGGCTATTTATCTTGATATGCCACCAAACTACACGGTGGAGAAGAAAGGTGTAAAGGAGGTACTTTTGAAAACCGCTGGATGCGAAAAGCTTCGCCTAACAGTGATGCTGGCAGCAACTGCTGATGGGAGAAAACTACCACCCTTGCTAATTTTGAAAAGGAAGACTTTACCCAAATCAGAGGCGTTTCCAAAGGACGTTATAGTCAGGGTCCAGGAAAAAGGATGGATGACGGAGGAGCTGATGTTGGAGTGGCTGAAAATAGTATGGAGTCGTAGGCCTGGAGCCTTCTTAAATCAACCATCAATGCTTGTCCTTGATGCATTCAAAGGGCATCTCACTGATTCCGTGAAGGACCAGCTCCGCAAGATGAAAACTGAGCTTGTTGTCATTCCGGGTGGAATGACATCAGTGTTGCAACCAATGGACGTATCCATTAATAAGCCCTTTAAAGACAGGTTGAGGCAACAATATCTGACCTGGATTGCGGATCCTGCCCGTGAGTTAACAGCAACTGGAAAAATCAAACGCGCAGCTCCTTCAGAAGTGGCGCGGTGGGTGTTTTGGCTGCATGGAAAGCCCTCCCGGAGAGCATTATCGTCAGATCTTTCAAGAAGTGTTGCATAAGCAATGCTTTGGACGGAACCGAAGATGACATTGTATGGGAGGACGATGTTGAAGATAAAGATGATAGTGACTGGGTGGAGAGCACGGATAACGATTCAGTTATGAGTGATGACGGCGAGTCTGATGAATAATAAATTATAATAATAAATAATAAAATAATAGATTATTGTATTGTATTGTTCTTACGTTGTTTATTAATTACGTTAATTACGTTATTGTTATATTGTACAGCAGCTCAATCATTTTTCCAAAATCCAGCTCTAGACCGCGAATCTAATCCGCACGCGAATCTAATCCGCATCTGATTTTTAGCCCTCTAAAACTGTAAAAAAGGTGCGGATTAGATTCGAGAATATACGGTATTTCTCCAGAAACCCCTCCACTAGTTTAGCCATTCTGTTCACACAACTGCTAGTAGTAATAACTACATGATAATCGAATGACAAGTGTGGGAGGGGAATACAGCAGTGGGCAGAAAGATGCTGTCATACCCACAGTCTGTGGGAATTATTTCCATGGCCTTGGTATGACCTCTTCATTTGTCTGCTCAGAAGATTTCTTGGTAGTGGAGTCTGATCGTATTTTATTTTCAGAAATCTCGTTAGTTCTGAGCTTAAGAATGCATGGAGCTGTACCTCCATACATGTTTATGGTGTGGTGCCTAATTAAACACAGGAATGACTCAAATGTGTAATTATTTCTGAAGTTTATTATAATAATAGTAAAGGTAAAGGTAAAGTTCTCCCTAGAATGGGCCATGAAGGCCCAGAGGGGGAGTAGAGGTATAGCTATACTCTTTCTTTAACCCTGGCACTAGATGAGGGTGGGTGGTCAACTCCACGCCCCGGCCACATACAGGTACCCATTGTATAGGAGGCTGGGTGGGCCCCAGGGCCGGTCTGGATGGCTGCGGAAAACCTCGCCCCCGCTGGGATTCGATCCCTGGACCTTACAGCTCGTAGCGAGTCGCTATACTGACTGTAAAGGTAAAATTATCCCTGCGCACACCATGGAGGCATATGTGGAAGTGCACGTTCCACTCATTCTTCACGTTGGCATTAGGTGGAGATAAATGCGTCATCTTCATGCCCTTGCTGCTTTATTTCTGGGGGAAGGAGCCCTCTGTACCCATTGAGTAGGAGGAGGCTGGGTGAACCCCAGAGCCAGTGTGGAGAAGAGAAAATAATAATAGTGCTAATAAGAATAGAATTCACTGTGAATGAGAAAAGTGAAATATTGGGTGAACTAACCAGATAACTATTATTCTGTCAACTGAAGTGATGTAATAAGCTGTATATTGCCAAAGTAGTTGTGCCTGAAGAACATGGTCAGACAAGTTATTAGAAGGAAAGAAGTGAAATAAAAAGAAACAGTTCTAAGAAAGGACTGTTTTTGTTAATCCATAAATTTGGAGTTTAGTAGACTTCAATGAAGTCTCATCTGTCTCGTTTAGATAACTAGCCAGTATGGGAAGTGGTAACACTGTTCACATTCAGAGTTGCATTTTTTCTGCCCCTAGGACCACATGAGACACCTGCATCAGCACTGGACAACTCTTGTTACATCTGCACTCCCATTCATGGTTCAGTCCCTTACACATGTAGTGATGAGCGTGGTGAATCAGTTGTGCTGCAATGTGGAGAAACTGTCTAAATTTTATGGAGTGTCTAGTCAGTCATGGTAAGTTACTGTGTCATATATGTAGTATACAATGCACTGACACTTTTCAGTCGTTTAGCTTCTGAGTGGTGTGTTGGACAGAAGGTTGAACTGAACAGACATACCTCTTTTGTTTCACATCTCAAGGAAAAACAACTGAAATGGCCAGCAAAGTATTACATTTGTATGTATAAGTACCATCAA
This sequence comes from Reticulitermes speratus, assembly GCA_021186555.1. Classification (NCBI taxonomy): domain Eukaryota; kingdom Metazoa; phylum Arthropoda; class Insecta; order Blattodea; family Rhinotermitidae; genus Reticulitermes; species Reticulitermes speratus. The sequence goes on from JAJKFL010000012.1 coordinate 10,425,612, forward strand.
TAGTTCAATTCATATTATGATCTTTACAGTGCAGTAATGTAATGACACATATTCTCTGTTGCTTTAAGCCACTAATCTGCTATTTATGTAGCATTACGTCCATAACCATACCCATTTCTCATAATGTAGAAATATTTCCTTTTTAAGTACAGACAGTAGAACCCAGATAAGAAGTCTTTCAAGGGACCAGAGGATTAGGGACTTTTAAAGCGGGAAGACTTATTAAGAGGGAAAACTTATTAAAAGCCTTTTTCCCCATAATTCGTTTGACTGTAGTTACGGGCATGTTCAGCCACTTTGCCACTTCCACTCGGGTCAAGGTAGGATTTGATTCCACTTCTGTAATTACCCTCAACTTCTCTTTCAGTGATACGGCTTTGCGTTTTATTCCTTTCTGGGTCATGATTACTGCAATAACGATAAATATAATGAAAAAGTAACCAATTGAAATACAAAAGAAGACTCGTTCACGCTAATGACTGCAGTTATTAAACAACATAAACACCACCAACAGCATCTAAACAGACAACATAATGCACATAACGTACTGTAATTGCAACAATTTTCTGGGGTCTAGGATTCAGTAGTAGATGTATGCAGATAGTAATACACAGTAGCCAGCAGTAGCACCCATCAATTGGTTCAATTGACGTAACCAGCGTGTTATTGTTCAAGACTTAAAGCAGCATGTTGCCGTGTTGCTGTTCGGGGCACCTCGCATCATAGCATATATCGATATATCGCATGTATCGATAGTCTTATATATCGAAACTTATTAAACGGGTAAAATTTCATAAAGATCATACTCTTGGTATCATGAGATTCGACTTCTTAGGCAGGAAGACTTAATAAGCGGGAAGCTTCTTATCCAGGAAAAATTAACGTATGCATTATGGATTTTATTTCGGGACTTTAAAAATCAGACTTCTTACGGGGGAAGACTTCTTATCCGGGGACTTCTTATCCGGGTTTTACTGTAGTTTTTGGTACATTCACAATTAAAATTTGCATACATACACCTATTAGTTCAACCATGTCTGTCTGCCATCAGTGTATTTCAGATTTGGTTAACATCAAGCAAAAATAACAAGACACCTGTATGCATTTCTGTGTGCATTGGAAGTGTGATTTGTTACATATTTATCATGTACATATTTGTAGAGAAAAATTGAATATGCATTTTTAGGTCCAGTACATGTATTTTATTTCATATTGGTTTTTTAAATGATACGCTCAGTACTTGGAATCATCTTAACTTTGTCCATCATCTCATGTTTAAAACAAAAATTAAAACATTGGACAATGGACAAAGTCCAAAGATTGAATTAATCCAAACAGTCTAATTTAATTTGCTATTTTGGCATTTGCCCAGAGGGAGCAACGAAAACCACAAACTCTTGTCAAGATAGCAAGTCTGGCCCAAGATTTGAACCTAGAATCTCCTGAATATGAAGCAGGAATTTTACCTGCTTCACCATGACATTCAGCCCAAGTACACAATTACCTTAAGTCTTACATTTTTTCAAAGATGTTTAAACAAAGGATGTTTGTAAAATGTAGAGTCAGCATCAGAGTTAACACAGCAGAATTGTTACATTGTGCTTACATTTCCTAACTTGTCGAGTCAGTTTTCCTCGGAACTGAGTTAGTGATCTAAGAATTGGTTGTAGAATGTAGTTTGCTTAGTGACAGTGTTTTACATCTGTACAAACAAAGGAACAAACAAACAAACCTTTATTAGGTTACCACTGTTAGGTTTGTTCTGCCCTAAGATACATTGTGAATTATTTTCAAATTATTGGTTACAAACGTACAGTGCTTTTCCATCAAGATACATGTTCTGCCATAGGCATTAATATAGTCCTCATTTTGCAGCACACGACTGGCATCATGCTGTTTGCCAGCAGACTACACAGTGACACAGCTGGAAGCCCTGACTGTATTGTGCCATTATTGCCTGCTGGATAGCACCCAGCAGCTCTCCCATGCTTTCAGTCAGCAGCTGTTAACTGGCTCTGGAGCCATACACATGGGCATACCTGGAGCAAATCCAGGGCAGATATTTAACAACCTGATACATGTGTTCATGCCAACACCATTACAGCAGGTACATTTTTTTAAAGATGTGTCTCTAACCAAGTGATGTTTGTGCAGTATAGTACTGTAAGATTTTGCAAAGAACCAAGCAATTCAGAATTCTTATGTGGAAAAATATCTTTGGAGCATGGGTCCTAAAAAGTGTGCCACACTCCTTTTAGCTCCAGGTACAAATATTCACAAAAAATATCAGTAACTAAATGTGTTAAATATGATATACATTGTTTCTCAGAGAAGAAGTTCCTGGATACAAAGGAAGAAGTTGAATTTTTAATATCCTGCCAAAATTATTATAAGAATAATATTAAATTTTCCTGCTTATGAAGTTGTTCATGTAAAGCATTTACCCACTTTAGAAGTTTATTTTTTGGGATTTTTATACAAAAATTACCCATCTAATGTGTTTAAAAGTCTTTACAACCATTACTCATTTGTTGAGTATCAAACTTTAACTTAGTAATCAGTTGCAGACCATTTCATTGCTTACACCGTGACATATTTACTGCTCATTTCCGATGCCACAGTTTTTGTCATTAATTCTTATCCGCCATATTTATTTTTAGTAACTGAAGTGTATGATAGAGACATTGAAGCTAGATTTGAACTTCAAGTATAGTTTTGAAGATTCTGTTGCAATAGATGATAATGTTCTGTGACTTAATGAGCCCTGAAAACATGGTGAAAGTAACGGGAAAATTGAGGTAAATGAAAGTGTGCCTATGCCAACAACAAATGACTGGACTCTGTGGTTTGTAAGGTGGTCCATTATAGTTTTGTGTTTTATGAACTTCTTTAGCGTTAAATTAACTGTGTATCCAAGTTGCCGTGATAGTGTGTATTTGCATTTGTTATGACTGAAATGTTATGATATAATTGCTTGGGATCAGAGTACAAAGTGGATCCAAAAAATGAATCTAATTTTTACATTCATGTGTAAGACATTTTTCCCTCTAAGAATTTAATTTTGACAGGTCCATTGAAAGACTTATAGGAAACATTGTGGTTATAAGTATGGAAGCCATGCTCTCTCCTACAAGTGGGTGAAGTTTGTAATGAATGTGTCAGCTTTGAACAAAATAGCTGTTGAAAAATACATGATATTGGTTCAACATTAATGTGGCGATTATGGACTGATGGGATGTGATGCCATATAGTGTGTTATATAGGTATTGCCATTGCAGAGGAATGTGCTGCAGGATTGACATCGTGTCACATGTCAGATGGCCATAATCTTGATACTTGCTGCTATGAGAACCTCACATCTCATTAATATGGCACTTCTTATCTGGGAAACATATTAAGTGGATTAAAAGTGCATTTTGTATACGTTGAAATTGTTGGGACAATAACACTGAACAACAGTGAAAATGCTTCGGAGGTGAAAGTAGCAAATCTTTACTAATTTTGGGGTGCTTAGCACGAATATGACAATTAAAATTGTTAATTGGCTCTACTTTGAAAGATCTGGGATGGGCCCCAATTTCTACGCTTTACTTGGCGTTGAGTGGCTTAGAGCAACGATCTGACAACTCTTAACTTGAAGAGAACGATGCAGTCAGCATCCAGGCATTGCATCAGCCTACTTGCTGTTCATCAGAAGGGTGAAGTAGTGCAGTGGGGCAAAGTGGATGATGGAATCAGCTCCCAGGTATTGCCACTCCCAATGTTTTGCATTTCAGTTCCTTCCAGGGAGTTGCATTGTACACACATGTTTCCCATTTCAAAAAGTCGTCTTGTGCAGTGTGAAGTATTATAAATGCCTTAAAAGTGTTATACAGCCGTTTCTTGGCCGAACCTCAATAAGGATGCAGCGAAAGTGCATGAACAGTACAGATAATTTATGTTATATTTGTGGGGAGGTGACGTTTTCATCACAGAAGTGTGCCATAACCCTAATCATGAGGAAAGCCTACCATCTTTACTTTGGATGCCAGATTCAGGACCAGAACAAGAACTGGGCCCCGTGCATATGCTGCAATACTTGTGCAGCAAACCTAAGAGAATGTTGAGCCACAAAAGGTGATCAATGCCTTTTGCCATACCCATGGTGTGGAGAGAGCAGGCAAATCATATCAGTGACTGTTACTTCTGCATGGTGCCTCCCCTCCGGCAAGGTTTTTCGAAGAAGAAAAAGTGGACCTTACGCTATCCGAATATACCATTGCTATTCGTCCAGTACCTCACGGTGAAGGACTTCCCGTTCCGGAACCTCCAGAAATAGTTACACTGGAATTGGAAAAAGAAGAGGATGACAAAATTTGTGATATATCTGAGCCATCCACATCTAAAGATCATGAGTTCGCACACAACGTGATGTCTGCTGAACCACACAGGATCACACAGAATGATTTAAACGATCTTGTCAGATATCTGGAAGTTCCGAAGGGTAAAGCAGAACTGTTGGCGTCGAGACTACAACAGTGGAATCTCCTTGATGACAGTGTGAAAGTGTCTGCATTCTGTTCCCGCCAAAAGAAAGGTAACCTTGTCGCCTGCAACGATGTTGATGGTCTGATTACAGCCCTGAATATTAATCATAAGCCTGAGGAATGGAGACTGTTTATAGACTCATCGAAGTCAAGTCTGAAAGATGTTCTGCTCCGTAATGGCAACGTGTTGCCTTCAGTTACAGTTGGTTATGCAGTCAATATGAAGGAATCATATGACAACATGAAGCTTCTTCTAAACTGCGTAAACTACAAGAAATACCAAAGGCAGCTTTGTGGAGACTTGAAAGTTGTTGCTGTATTGCTTGGACTGCAGCAGGGCTACACGAAGTTTTGCTGTTTCTTATGTGAATGGGACAGTTGGGCAAAGACTTCCCATTACAAGAGGAGGGACTGGCCTTCCCGACAGTCACTGGAACTGGGAACAAAGAATGTACAGCACCTACTCCTGGTAGAATCCAGCAACATTTTGCTGCCTCCTCTGCACATCAAACTAGGACTCATGAAGAAGTTTGTTAAGGCTATGGATCAGACAGGGCCAGCGTTTAGGTGCCTCACTGAGAAATTCCCAGGAATCAATGCTGCAAAATTCAAGGAGGGTGTTTTCATCGCTCCTCAGATCCGCAAGCGTTCAGAGACAAACAGTTTGACCACATTCTCAGGGGCAATGAGAAGAGGGCGTGGAATGATTTCTGTCTTGTAGCAACCAACTTTCTAGGAAATAATAAGGAACTTGTTGAATATCTGTTGTTGTCCTATGAGGAATTAGGCTGCAATATGTCTTTAAAGATCCATTTTCTACTCTCTCACCTGGATTTTTTCCTGGAAAACTGTGGGGCACTGAGCGATGAGCACGGCAAACATTTTCATCGTGATATCGCAGCAATGGAGAAGAGATACCAGGGCAAGTGGATATCATCGATGTTAGCCGACTATTGCTGGATGGTAACAAGGGATTCTCCTGGACTTGCTTACAAACGGCAGGTGAAGAGCAGTGCATTTAATCAAGGCAAGCCAGTTAGTATACACTATGTCAAGAATATGGTGCATAAGGCATGTATAACTATGTCAGATAATTTTTTTTTGAAACTGTAGCCATTCAAGCCTTTTCATGACCATTTTCGTGTTCAGCGCCCCAAAATCTATAAAGGGAAACATTTTGTTTCCAAAGCAGAAAAAAAGTCAAAATTTGTTGTACAGTGTAATTTGAATATCTTGGGCAGGAAAGAATTTTGAATGGGGATGCCTTAATCCACTGCATGGTAATGTTAGGTGAGATCTGTTACAGGTGGTGAAGCTCATACTTGACAATAACATGTCTTGCCTGTAATTTCTTGATCATTTCTCACATTCTGTTTTCACTTTTCATTCACAGATGAGCAGGGAGGTAGCCTGTCTGTATCAAACTATCTTGATACATCTGTTAAGTACTGATACAGCTTTCGTTTTTTGTTATTTTCTTTGATTTCCAAGACAGTTGAGGGTTAAAACATAGTGCACATCCTTCCACATTACATATCTTGGCATAATATAACCGAATAACAAGCCAGATACTGGACTTGGTGCATGAGACTTTTTTTTTTTAGAAGTGATTGCATATGAAATGTGTTGTATTGTATCTTCTCAGGATCATTTGTTTTAACATTAAATGTTTAAATGTGTTCATGTATCAGGATCCAGTCCCGAAGGAGAAGCTTAGTCAACTTGATCCCCATATTACGGCAAGGAGGACAGTTCTTAGCAACATGCCTCGAATCATTGCCAGTGTGTCTGCATTGTGGCAGGCTGTTATGACTGGAAATGAATGGTAAATGTGTTAACTGAATTTCATTCAATAATAAGTGTGTGAAATGGTTTATATATATATATATATATATCAATGTTACATAATAATTGGGAACATGAGGCTACATTTACAAGTAGTTCTGCAATTAGCATGAAATATTGACTTATGTTTTACATGACTACTAAAATTTTCAATGTACATACTTTAATTACATGGGGTATAGTAATTTTTCATCCCATGTAGTCCCCAGTCCTGCTATTTTTGCAGAAAAATCATGGTACCATTTTATTACTAAATAGACAAAAAATGAGTTGGTAAAATCCTTCTAGATTGTGTCTGGCATAGGATCACAGTGGAAAGTATAAAAACTGTATTATGTGCTGCTGCAAGAGAAACTGCAAGAGCTGGACTGTGTTTAGTTTACTACACCATCAGAAACTGTGCAAGCCAGCCTGAGTCCAGATTAGGTAGGTCCTGAGAAGTTTAATAAGACAGATATGTTAAATAGTTTCTTGAAATGATTCAGAATAATTAGGTGGTAGTTGCAAGTGTGATGAGATGCAAATGAAGATGGAACATTGAGAAGCTGCTCATTTGGTCAAATATTTATGTTTGTTAATATTTTTGGTAATGCTTGTTCAGGGAACATCAGAGTTGTGTGCTGGGAAGTCCCCGTGTTGTGAAGCACCATCTGCTTGAGTTCCTCAGTCCTATTTCCCTGCATCATGGTACAAATTTCTTGGCAGCAATTGCTGTTGCTTGGCAAGAACGGAAAGAGCCACTCACACCAGTTACCGGAAAGGTTAGTAGTATTAACGACAGCAGCAATTCACTCCGCTGCTAGATGTGGTCTCTAATTGTGTGTATAATTGCAGGTGGTTCCTACAGCCACTCCTGACCAACAGGTACTGGTGCACCTGGTAGGAGCAATTCGTGTAATGCCTATTGACACACTTGTCCAGACTGTTCATCAGGTTGTGAAACAGCCACCTCCAATACAAGGAGCCAGGAAGGTTAGTGACCATGTTTTAATGATTAGTAAAATTCTTCAGGAATGCCTTGCATGTCTGTGGGTTCAAATCCTGTAAGTTTGTGATCATTTTTCTTTGCGCTTGGTTACTGTGCTCTTCTTTTCAACACCACATTGCCACATGTTTGAATTGGACAAGGTTTGGCCTTTTGTGGAGGTAAAATACTATAAGAAAAGTCTAAAATAAGTAAGACAATCAAACATAACACTGATAGATTAGTCTAATGAATGAAGTCATTAGTATTCCAACATGTTTGTACCTTCAGGTGGTGCTTGTTATCAGGGGGGTTGCTTGCCCAAGGTAGGGAACGTGTTGGCGTATTCAAAGGATTTTATTCGTTTGAGTAATTTTCTGAAAACATCAATAGTTGTAAAGTAGTGTTAATATACTTTCTGAAACTAAATCTTAGGATGTGTGTTGAATAGATTATTTAGGTAATTAGGTGTAATCAGCCACAAAATATTCAGTCATTTGTAAGAAGTAATAATTATTTTTCAAAATAAATTATTTTACAGGACTTGTCTCTGGAAGTGAGCATCGTGGAGTTCTTTTATTGTTACATGCAAACCTGTTCAGGCTCTCAGCTTGCTGAGAGCTGGGGCTCACTTACTGGATTGCTGAAAGATGGAATGACCCTCACACCCCCTGCCCAATTTCTCATGCTTGCAGTTCTCAATGAATTTGTTCAGAAGTGCCCACCACTTGCTGAAAAGAAAGATATGAGGGACCTACAAGATGTAACAGCAAAGGTTTGTAGAAAGTGCATTTATATATATCTAGTTACATCGGCATTTGCTGTCTTTATTAGTGTAGTTCTAGTCATGACATATTTTGTGGAACAGACTTTTGTAAACAAGGAAAATATATGTTGTCATATGTGGTTCGTTTTCATTTTATGAAAAATTAATTGAAAATTACGAAGTTGTAGGAGGGTCTGGCAAGTAGATTTTCTACTTTAATTGACAAAAATTTTGATCTTTACATGCTAGTATTGTCACTCAGTTGACATTAAAACACGTAGAACATTATTTATGTTGGATGTTATGTCACAAAACCACAAAGTCTATGTAGTACAGTTACACAGAAAATGTGTAACTGTAACATGAACAAGTGACAGTTATTTGAAAATTATTCCTGTATTATATATTCAGTTTCTTAATGTAATCTTGCATACAAGTTTTTGCTCTGATTGTGGTGTTGTGGTTTGTGATATGGTATAGCCATGTTGGTGTTTATCATCATTTTGGAGCAGCATGGTGCCTCCGTCTTCAGGATTTACTTTAACCCTGAAGGTCTAGGTGACATGTTCCACCAAAACAATGGTATCCACAAGTAAGTCAGAACCAAAGAGACTTAACCACCTTGAAAACCTTAAATTGTACAAGTATTTGTTTCTGGTGTATCATGAAGGCAGTTTGGTAAGTGTGCCAATAAATACAGTTTGCCCAGTGTCAGTATTGGACATGATGTATCCTTGTCAGTATGTTTCTTGTGGGATTACCCGTGACAGATACGTTTCATTACACTTCAGGCTTTATCAAACAGGCATCTTAATCGGATAGAACTTTATCAAAATCCTTACTGTTTTCGTCAAAGGGAATCTTTATTTTAACCTGTGGATTACTGACTGGGTACATTTTATACCCAGGCTTGGTCTTTTCTTGAACAGTTCTTGGTGGTATAGAGTGACAGTCTTACCAATTTTTGTATTTGTTCTTTGAAGTCCTCTTGACACAAAATTATCATTATGCAGTGAGTATATTGCTTTTTCAGTATGCTATATTTTCTTCAAATCTGACTGGACCATTTTGTACCCATGTTAGTTCTGTTTGTCCAAGAGCCAAGGACAGAAAAACAGACTCAAAATGTTGCCAGTGCTCAGAATGGGTGTGCAAGGACCACTCTATCAAGACAATTCAAATAACATGCAACAATTGTAAGGAACGATCATAATACAAATTTCATTCACATTTCTGTTCTAAACTATATCTTTTTTCCTCAAAAATTTTAGGCATTTTATTCTATATAGGTGCATGAGAAACAAAAAATTTGAATAATAGCAATTTGTTTTGTCTTTAATTGAGTCCAAGAAACAAACTTTAAAAAAATGTGTTGAGAAAATAAAAAATATGGGTACAAAATGTACCGAGTACAGTAAAAGTTGGAAGTTCCGTGTCTCTGTAGTCCATGGGCTAACAAAAGCCCTCATTTACTATAATAAATGCATAAACTGCCACATTGCTACACCTGATTTCTATATTGCTTCTAAATATCTTCTCAGGTGCATATTTATTTCTTTAGAAATTTGATTGCATAAATTGCTTGGTTCAGTAGTTATTTTAAACTGAAGGGGTAATTTATTTGCATAGTTACTATGAATGTGTATTTCATAATGTATTTAATGGTTTCCATAAAGACAGTATAACAACTGCAGAGGTTATGTAGTGTCAAATGAAATGGGTGGATGAAGATAATGTGGTGAACTGAAAGAATGTGGAAGTGGTTGTATATTCTTTCAAGTTAAAGTTATTGTTCTGAAATGTGTCTTGATGAACTACATAAAACAGTGAAGAACGTCCATAAAGATAGCTAGTGCTCTGGACAAGATTCAAATCAGGTATTTCCTGAACGCAGATATGAAATGATGTTGCTGTGCCATCCTATTTAGAACACATTACATGTTTATAGCAGTGATATAGGAGCTTTGGTAGCTCAGTTGGTAATAGTGAGTAACCTACAGGCTGGATGACAGGAACTGTGGTTTGATTCTTGGCAGGGGCAAGAGATTTTACCTCATGCATCCTGACTTGCTCTGGAGCCTAGCCAGCCTATTCGTAGGATACCCAGGTCATGAAGCATGCCACCTTTATTTCACTTCATGGTGTGCACAGGCACATCTGTACCTTTACCTTTACAGAGTGATGAGAATGCAGAATGAACTAAAGACAATGTTAGAAAGTGTTAATCCCTTCACTACTATCCTGAAGTGAGTTCTACTGTTGTAGTTTATGTATTTATTGAAGAAGTGTTTTATCTGTCTAGTTTCTTTTCCTTCTCCCTTTCACAGCTTGTAGAATCCTGTGCCCAAATTGCAGGAGCTTGCTTAGAGCAGACAACGTGGTTGAGACGTAACTTGGCTGTAAGAGAGGAAGAGCCTGCCACTGTTGTGGGAACTAAAGAAAAAGAGGGATCTGGTGAGTTACAATCACATGTTACATTGTATCTCTTTGTATATTTCACACCACCTGATTGCTATTTTAAAACTTTGTAGGTCCAGGTGGTAGATAAATAGTAAGGTAACAAGGTCAGCAAGTATTGGGGACGTGTGCAACCAAATTTTAAATTGTAAATGAACTTTCTCCTAACTATAAATATAGAAAGACTGAGATATAGGAAGTGAAATGAATATTTAAAGAAAGTTTGACATTATTCTGTTTAATTTTTAATATAATATATTGGTGAACTTATGTACATCTGGTGATTACAAATTTTACTTTCCGTGTGTATGCTACCACAGTTTTAGATTAAAATGTGACTGCTTGTGAACATGGTGATGAACCTTTGATGCGGTGTAAAAGACAGGGAAATTCTTGAGCAGCTTCTCAAGAAGCACTCTGCTTAATGCAGTTGGTTGATGTGTGTTAAAAATATAAATGTAGAGCCACAGTTGTCTCTGTCCACACCGTGAAGGTTTGTAGGGGGAGTATAAGTGTAGCTCCAATCATTCTAAACATTGACTCTAGATGGAAGGAACAGATCTCTTATAATGTAAAAAGGTATATTCGCTTTGAATGTATGATGTAGCTTTCCTCCTTTTCATTTAGGAATGTCATGCTTGTCATCATCACAGTATAGTGTGCAAGCACAGACAGTTTTGGCAGAATTGTTAGCACCTCTCCTAGATGTCAGCTATGGCAGCCAGGAAAAGGAAAAAGTTGTGACGCTTCTCACAGCTCTCATGTACAACATTACACCATATCTTAAGAACCACACGTAAGATCTAAAACATGATATAAATGTATGTAATATAGTGTTGTGCATTGTGGCAGGCTTCTGATTATGGTTTTGTTAACCTTGCTACCTTCTATCCACATGGCAGAATAAACGATTTCATTCATCAGTGTGACAACTTATGAAGATAATGAAGTGTCTTCAGTCATTGTCTTAAACTGAACACAATATGAGATCTGCGCTCTTCTGGGATATTACGCGCTGTCGTGTGGTAATTGTTTACGGACGTTTTGGGACAATGCGTCGGTCCCATCTTCACGGGTCAAGAGTCTGAGTAAGAAAGACTCTTGACCCGTGAAGATGGGACTGACATGTTGTCCCGAAACGTCAGTAAACAAATACCACACGATGCCGCATGATATCCCAGAAGAACGCAGATCTCATCAACATCGTGGTGGAAGCCTGAAATCAAGGTTTGAACACAGTATAGTCTTGTGAGGTACAGAACGTAAATTCATATTTGTTGTGCTTGACTGGTTTTACCCTTTATGACCTTGTGACTTTTATGAGTCACTCCTTCATGGCTGGAATTTTTGTCACTAGAATAGGAGTATATCTACCCAGAATTTAGGTGTACAGCAGCAGAACTTCCATTTAATGTACCTCGGTTCAAGGTTATGCCTGTTGCTACCTTCAGTTGCAGTGAATGCAAGACAGCAATCCCAGCATTAATTCAGTTTAGTATTCAGATCTGCTGCTCTCCAAAGAAACCTTCAATGGAGATTTTGCCATTAATTGAAGGTTTTTTTTTCACTTCTAAATTAGCAGAGTAACAGAATTATTGCCTTATGCATATCATATATTTTTTTAAACTATCTGATAAGCTCAGGGTCTCTATAACATGTAATCTGTCACTATATTTATCTGTATTCTGTATTTAATCTTATTTTCTTACAGCAGAATTCCATAATTACTCATTGAAATATGCCTATTGTGAATTCAGATATTATGTTTTTGTTTTTGAATAAAGTTCCAATCGTTATAGATCAAGATTAATAAAAGACATGAGTGTGTTTCTTCCTTTATGCTTTTTGCCTGCATGCTTTTGCTGTCTAAGAGAGAATGAAAGCCTGTGTGCAAGTGTAAGGTGACTTGATTGCTGCTGGTAAGTAGGTCACCATGTTTGGTTGAAATGTGTACTCATAATAAGCAAAAATTAATCGTTTGACACCAGAGTTAAGTGCTCAGTGTACTCTGCAAAAGCATCAAAGTGTGCATCGACTGAAGTTTTTTCAGCACCAGTGGGTTAAGCAGTGGAATCTAAGACTTAACAGTTACCATTTTTTTGTTGGAACCATAATTTATTTGTCTTAATTGCACTTCTGTTATTGCAGTGAAATACAGTTTTCCATTTTATGAGCAGGAATAGCAACAATAGACTACTTTCTTTTAGATAGTACATTGTGTAATGTTTGTTTGTTACAGGCACCGCAATGTACCCAGTTTCCATGCCTGTTCCCAACTACTGGCCAGTCTGAGTAGCTATCAGTATACCCGTAAAGCTTGGCGTAGAGATGTCTTTGACCTGCTTCTTGATCCAGCTTTGTTCCAAATGGAAACTAGTTGCCTTCCTTACTGGAAAACAATAGTGGATAACTTGATGACACATGACAGTACTACATTCAGAGACCTAATGAGTGAGTATATCTGTCCTTGTTCAGGGTGTAGTCTCTTTCCTGCTTAATTTTCTAACTGGTGTATATTTCTGTTGGCTGATTAATTTCAGTGTGTACGAGTGTTCATAAACCAACTTGTAACTATGCTGATTGTACAGGCAATAAATTGTGGTTAACGTTTTGTGTCTAAAATGCAAAACTTAAAATGTCAAACAGTGTTGCTGCCTCTGTGGATCAGAATGTAAGGATTGTTGTACTCATAGTTGTTTATATAATTGATTTTGTACTCTGTAAAATTTAGAAGCTTGTTACATAGTCATTTGGCCCTACACAACTTACATACAATGTTTAATCTCATGTGTAGGCATATAAATGGCCTGCTGTGTGTGAAGTGGACTGTATATCTGTAGTGTGGCCCTTACAACCAGCCACTTTGATAGACCATTAGCACATATGCATGGAAATCAAAACACAAAAAATTGATATATTGATGATAAACATTTGTCATGAGCAAGGCAAATAATACATACTACCTCCCTTTATCTCTGTATGGCAGCTTGCTGTGTCACTTTGCATACATGTAGTTGATAGGATTATTTTTGGCATACGGTAGTTTTAGAAGTGCTAGTTTGATTCAGTTTAATTTCTTTGTGAACATCAATTATGATGAGAAATTTATTCCTGCAGGTCGAGTGTCCATGGCTCAGAGTGGCTCTTTGAGCATCTTTTCTAGTCGAGAACAGGAATATGAACAGAGAGCTCAGTTACTGAAGAGGCTTGCTTTTGTTATTCTTTGCAGTGAAACTGATCAATACCACAAGTATATGCCTGAAATACAAGGTGAGCTAATGACAAGATTAGGCTCAGAATTTCACTGTTTGTGGTTTAGTGTGGTGAGACATATTCATGGTTAAAGTGTTGGTGGCAAACTTACAGAGCTCATCCTTGTTGTTTGGCGATATGAGCTGATAAGATGCTTAGATTGTGCATGCAACCTGTTGCTTTGTCTTTGTCCTCATCATAGAAATCAGCAGTATCTCACCACATGGCACATATAAACTCACTGAATCACTGGACACGTTTTGTTATAGTGAAGTTCTGGTGGTGACCTGAATGCATTTTCATAAGGATGTGTACTGATCTGCACCAAGATAACATATGAAAATACTGATAGGGAAAAGAGTGTCATTTCTGGTATTGGTTCTTCTGGGACATGACACTGCGTCACTATGTTGTCTCGAAACATCGGGAACCAAATACCCAGTGATGCATCATCACATCCCAGAACTGATAACCTCATCTACACTGCTGCAAAAACCTAAAAACTTGAAATGTCATTTCTCTTTATCAGATATGCATTGTGCCACAGATTCTATTCCATACTTTATGTTATTTGTACCATACATTTTCTTGATTATATAAAATCGTGTTCCGACAAATGTACACTCTTTATTATCTATTATTTAATACAGTTTATATTAAAAATAGTCCAACATGTTTCGAACCATGTCGCAGTTTATCCTCAGGGACTCGATTATAAATTACACCAGCTATCTACATATGGTACTCATTAAAATATATATTAATTTTGCTTTGTTTTCACCGTGCATCCCTGATGATGGTCCATTTGGACCGAAACACGTGTAGGGTTCAGTGATAAACCCCAATTAGTTATAATTTGTGCACTGCATGTTGGTTATATAAGTAAATAAAATATATATGTTGGGTAGATAGAATGCCGTTAACTGTGTTGAGTTTTGGACACTGAAAACAATATTAAAACATTTTTAAGCTAAGATATTTAAGATATAAAACAATATTAAAATTATATAATGGTTATGTTTTATTGCTCTTTCCAGTTTTTTCTGTATTTTTTATAAATTCCATTATTGTTAAATTTGTAGTTCATAAAGTTGTATGTGTTGGGTATAATCACTAAAATTGAAACTTAACATTTCTTTCTCCTTACTAGAAAGGCACATATACCGTATATTCTCGAATCTAAACCGCACCCGAATCTAATCCGCACCCAGTTTTTGGCGACTTCTTAAACGAAAAAAAGTTAGTTCGCGATTCTAATCCGCACCTTTCCTTCAACCACCCCTTGCCCACGGGGCGACTGATTGAATAATATTGGATGTTACCAATGCGTTAAAATCCGACGCTACGCCTGTGGCCGATGAGTCATACCGATAGAGGCGGGGTCTTTCTCAACAGACGTGCGCAATCTCGTCTGAAGCCAGCTGATCTTTAGTTGTTGAAACGTGGGAGGTGCTTGTTCCAATTTGTCGTGTACCGTAGTTATGGAAGAGGGACACCTGAAATCTAAACGACTCTCATATACGGCAAAGTTCAAACGTGAAGTTATTCGGTGCGCAGAGGAGAATGGAAACCGCAAAGCCGCTGCAATTTTTGGAGTTGATGAAAGCAACGTTCGACTATGGCGGAAACACAAGGCAGCGATCAACGGGTGTGAGGCGTCACGAAGGAAATTCACTGGACCCAAGAAAGGACGATTTCCCGAAATTGATGATGCAGTCTTCACTTTTTTTCAAGAGAGACGCAAGACTGGACTGTTTGTGAGTTATGATCTACTTCGCGAGGAGGCGATAAAGAAGGCCAGATCTTTGAACATTCCTCGAATTATGAGTGATGACGGCGAGTCTGATGAATAATAAATTATAATAATAAATAATAAAATAATAGATTATTGTATTGTATTGTTCTTACGTTGTTTATTAATTACGTTAATTACGTTATTGTTATATTGTACAGCAGCTCAATCATTTTTCCAAAATCCAGCTCTAGACCGCGAATCTAATCCGCACGCGAATCTAATCCGCATCTGATTTTTTAGCCCTCTAAAACTGTAAAAAAAGTGCGGATTAGATTCGAGAATATACGGTAAGTCAAAACATAAGAACTTAAGTAAGTAACTTCTTTCCTTTTTAGAGCGACTAGCAGACAGTTTGCGGTTGCCTCAGGTTGTGCCATCCGTCCAGGCGCAGGTGTTCCTTTGTTTTCGAGTGCTGCTCTTGCGTATGTCACCACAGCATGTCACTTCACTATGGCCTATCATTATCAGTGAGATGGTGCAAGTATTCTTGCATATTGAGCAGGAATTGAGTACTGACACAGAGGAATTCAGGTATGTAATAATTGATACATCACATCCATTTATTCTTGGAGTCTGCATCATATGACTTTCTTTATGGAATCTGAGAATTTTGAATGTTGTACTGAAAACACATTCTAATTAGGGCACTATAGTGAGGAATATTGCCTGTCATCATTGCTGTCCTTGGTTAATGAAGTGTGAAAGACATGATTCCATTAACAGTAATTTTCACCAGAATCAAGTGGCAAACTATGTCAGTCCAATATAAATTATGTGTGCTATTCAAGCAGTGCTGTTTGACTTGTTATGATAGAATGACAAAAATTTAGTTCCCACTGTCTAGTAGTCTGTAACATGCAGCATTTTCTTGGGTTTGGGATTTAAAAAATATGCTTTGAAATCTACATTTTATTATGCAGAGTTGGAAGTTGTTTGTATACTGTATACATATGTCTGTTGAATATCAAACGTCCTTTTCTTAACAGAATTGTGTGAGGAAAAATATTTCTTTCAGTGTTTGTCCTAGGCATTTTGGGATTGAGAATTTGAACCCATGAACTCCCCTATGATATATATGGTTCTTCTTCAGCTCAAGAAAATTGTGTAAGCATAGTAGCAGGGTAGGAAACCAAATTTCATACTGCTCCAACGTACGAAGTGTATTTGTTACAAAAAGTATGGCATGATCATGTACTTCTGTGTTAAAAAATCTTCCATTTGGAATAAAATTTGAATTCTGTTATTTTTGCAATTCCATTGTGACCCATTTATCAGTTCTTGATTATACTGTTTGTTGCGTTACTAATTTTATGGTGTCCATATTCTGAATCAGTAATAGCTTTTTTACTAATATTTGAACAGTCCATTATATACACTGTTGCTCCTGAAGTTTGTCTTGGTGGCCACCCCTGGTTTACACAATAATAAACTCTTTAGCAAAAGGAAAAGGAAAGGATGTAGGGCCATGTTACTTAGACAACTCTGTGCGTGTGTGTGCGTGCGTGAGCGTGTGCGAATGTGTAAAAGGGAACAGTTTGTGCATATATATATGTTATCTGACTGAATGTGTATCTTTAACAGTAGCAGGTATGTGTTTGGAACTGTGCATTCTGAAAGGTAAAGATGTAACATAGTTACTGTTTTATGAAGAAGGAAGGGTATGAGATGAAGGCATGAATGTGATAAAGGAAAGAAGGATTGGGTTGTGAGAGAAGGTAGTCTCTGAAAGAATCAGAATGGCATTTTCAGTAGTACATCTGTATCAGTTTGCTTCCCACTGTTGCAAACATTCCTTTGAGATGGAAGCAATAAAAACTGTTCATTTTATTTAGAATTTTGTTATACCAATTGGTGTGTGTTAAGGTATTGTTTTTGTAGCATGTAAAGTAATAATATGACAATCACAGTACATCTGTATTTAGCTTTTGGTTTAAGGTGTTAAAAGATAGGGATGTGAGATGTGGTACAGCAGGTATCATAAATGTACCGGCAATTATGTGTTATATGTTAACAGTTACAAACATGTCGGTGTAGCATCACACATTATGCATATTTTCATTTTCATGTAAGCACTGAATTTAATGCTTAAGGTACTACAGATATGCTATGCTTAGAATTTTATCTTGATTCCTAAGATGTAAATCACATAAAATTCAGTTAAATTACTAGTGAATGTCAGAGTCAAGTGGTAGCACCCCTTTCAGATTCGGGAGTATGCCAAGATTAAATCTGGGTCCAGAGGTCAACTATCCTGACTTGAGTATTTTCGTGGTTTTCCTCAGTCCCTCCATATATATATATATATATATATATTATATATATATATGCAGTTGTAGTACCTCAGATTAGATGACCATTTCCTTACACATACATTATCCCATTCATATTCACCAGTTATCCCGTTAATTGATGCTATGTAATCAGAGTTATTGAAGCAGCTGTTAAATGAACCAGGAATAAGTTATGTTGCGCATTGCATCATATTTCTCATGCCTTGTTTATAAAATCATTTGGACGAGACTGTACTTTAATTCTGGAGGCATAATTTGATTACAACAGCTTAGGTATACATACAGTGTTTTAAAACACAAGTTTATTGTGCTCAGATATCTTGTAGTATCTTGTCCCCATCTCCTTTCTTATTTGTATTTTGTGAATGAGTAATATGGAATAATAATCATGTTCATGCTAAGAGTTAGTACCCCTTAAAATATACACATTTAGACATAACTACACACATAATTCAGAAAATTTTTCCAAATGGAATATTTTCTCCCTTTGATTCAAATTTGTGTTGTAGTGCTCAGTAGTTTATTATGCGGTTACTACTAACATTTTAATATTGGAATCCGTTCTGTTGTATCGTTTCCAAATATATTTTAGTGTTTATTTTACCATCAGGTATTGCTGTGTATCTGATAGTAAAGTAAGAACCAGAATATATTGTAAGTTACTAACAGTTTTGAGTCTTGTTTCAGTAACATACTAACAGGATATGAATATGACTGCAGGGGTTTGTGTTATGAAGTGTTGTTTTTGTCTTGTGTTGTATTGTGTGGGATTGTTGTGATATTAATTAAGGTTTTATTTTTTTCTCTTTTGCTCCTCACCCTTCTGGGTGAAAAAATATATCCTTGGTGATGGGAAGTACAGAAGGAACAACAGGTAAATAGAAATTTGAGCAGTCAGTTTGTAATATTAAAACCCAACTGATAGTTTTTATGTATTTTTGAAATTCTGCTTAGATTGCCTAACCTTTACCTTATTTTGCTGACCTGTATGCATAATTTATGCACCCCTGTTTTTTTGTTAATCGTCTTTTATCTTTATTTGCTTCACATAATTAATGCATCCAGAAGAATACAATAATTTAGGGTATAACATCATGTAATGTGGTAGAAAGTTGCCTATGTTTTGGAGGAAACCGGTGCCTCCCTTTTCATTATAAAAGAAGGAAATGGAGGGAACAGTTTTCTCCAAAAGCCAGTAAATGGTTACCAGACTACAGCATCATGTCGCAGAAAGCAGAATTGTTCATAGGCATTTTTTTGAGACCTTCAGCTCTCATGTGGTAACAGCCTTGTTTTGTTCAGGAATAGGAGAGAAGGAAATGAGAATGATTTTTGTCTTTATTAAAAGGACAGACAAGTTGCAGTCATTAAATGATATTGGATTATACTTGTACGTAACGAAGTTTATCAGTTGTTTTTAAATTTACAGTCATAAGTGTGAAACATACAAATGTAAAACATGCCATGTTTAGTTTTCATTGATTTTCTTAATGCACATTCATTCTTACAAGTAAATCAGACCTAACAAATTTGTCATTTTATTTGCATGCTCTTATTTTAGAATTACCCTTTTGAAATCTGAAATACGTATAAATAATATTTGAAGTTTCATTTGAACTATGCAGAAAACACACATTCTTCATTACAAATAAAATTGGTGTGCAGGGAAAAAGTCATTGTCCATTTTCAAATCCATATGAAAAACACAGTAACACATTGTTGACAGATTGCAGACATTTTGAATGTTAAAGTGGGTGGCACACACTGTAACCACTGCATTTGAGGGAACAAAATAAGTCAGAAGAAATGCATAAATTATGTGTTAGAAACGTTTTTTCTTATTGAGGACTTTCAAGCTTTGTTATATTTTAAAACTGCCAGTCATTGTTGTCTGTGTAGTGTTACATATTGGGTTTTAATTCTGGAAGGGTGTTGAGATATTGGTATGCTTTTTGTAACCAGCTTTCTAAGTGCTGTGCATTGAGTATTGCTAACACACTTGCTTAAGCCTAGATCCTTCATGCAAAAGATCAGTTTCTTTTATAAAGCTTTGCTTTTTTTGTTGCATGCATTGCTTCCACCCTTGGTGGATTTTAAACTTTGCTAGTTAAAAGTTCCAAATTTAATCCTCATGTAAAGGATACAGTTTGTTATATATTCATATGCAACTTCTTAGCCTGTGTCACAGTGAACTGAAACCACTATGTCTGTCATGTAATAATGTAATTTTAGATATAATGCTACACCCGTATTTAATTTTGTATTTAAGAATTATCCATAAGAACTAACACGTCATTTCTGTTAGTCGAGTTAGTATGTTGGTGAGAGCTGTTACTCAGTTTTTCCATTTTGATAATACTTGGTGTTGTTCTTAGCCACAGTAACATAAATAGTGTGATATTTTATGGCTAAAATGAAATCATCTTATGTAATATAGACCATAAGGCTATGGGGAATTACATCATGAGTAAAAATGAATTTACTGATGGTTTTTAAAGGTATGGGACAGAGGTTAATTCATTTAATCACACTTGTGGTGGGCATTGTCCATTGTTTTAAGTATATGGGATGTGCAAGAAATTTTGGGATTTGACTTTACAAAAAAGGAATTTGAAAAGTCTAAGAGTACCATAAGCAGAGCTGGAGTAGCATAGTTTTGTAGCAGTAAGGTGGTGGTAGGGGAGGGGGGTGGATGATCAAGGAATCATGGTTCAATTCCTGGTAGGTACAAGATTTTTCTCCTTAAAAAAAGCTTCCAGATTGGTTCTGGGGCCTTCCCAGACTTATGTTCACTGGGTATGAGGGGCTTTTTCCCCAGGAGTAAATTGGTCAGGGCATGAAGCTGACCATAAACCTACATCTAGTGCCAAGATTAAGAATGCATGGAGCTCTGCCTCCACAACCCCATATGACTTGATGCAAGATTTGAGGTTCTCACAGTGGAGTTTCTGAAGATTAAGTCTATTTTAAGTGTTGTTAACTATTTACCAATCAACATGGCATAACACTCAGAAGGACTTGAATCTGCATGTACTGTGATGCTTCACACAGCAAGTTCCTTTGAAGCATTGGTACACTTCTGCCAGACTACACTGTGTCACATCCCAAAAACAGCAGTCTTCATAGTCACCACATGAAAACCTCAGATCTCACATAAGATAGTTGTAACAACTAACTTCAAGGTCCCCTGATTTCCACACAGTCTACAATATAACTGATATGTATGTACACCCTAATTACCCTCCAATATAAAATGGTTAATTGTAAAAATGAGATCTCATTTAAATTCAAACAGCTTATAGTGCAGTAATTCTTCTTAGTATATTTTGATATACGTATTGCCTATTTCGGCCGAAACATGTTGTAAGCAAATTTCCCATACGTATAATAAACATCCTTAGTTGTGATTGACACTGCCTTTTCCTCCCTTTTGTTGTTGTTTTCACAGCGGTATGAATCAATTTAAGATTAGTGTATAAGCTTACTATTCAATCCCTTTTCCACTAATCTCTAAAATAAGAATAAAAGAATTTGTTTGTCATTACCTCATTGTAATGACACCTGAAGATAGGAGGAGAGCCAACTCCTGAAATATTATATGTATCAAATATACTTCTTTACTTCGTAAAATTGACAATGACCAACGTGATTGTATTGTATTGAAAGCCTCATAGTGAGTTTTAGCTTGTATTTGGGAGGTATTTAGTTTTGAATTCTCACTTTATCCTAAAAGGTACCATGACTACTTCTTAAGGCACCATACACAGTCATTCTCCTGTTTGACACTATATAACTAATGCACCATTAAACAAATTAAAGTACATTTTCTTCCAACTACACCTTCTGTTAGTCTTGAAAATGTTTCAAATGTTTAAAGTCCATTAATTTTATTGAATTTATTGAGCTGTAATTCTGTTTCTATCACCTCTTTATTGAAACATGTAACAGACAGGGAGTTGATATATCTTGGGAAGTGAGCGAGCTTACATTTTTTTAGTTACTTAAATGGTACCTCTAAATATTCAAATTGGGAATTATATGTAGATGATTGTTTTTAGTTCCCATATCCGTCTCCTGTCAGCACTTGATTCATCCTGGGTTGTGAATAGTAACAA
Organism: Reticulitermes speratus; assembly: GCA_021186555.1. NCBI lineage: Eukaryota > Metazoa > Arthropoda > Insecta > Blattodea > Rhinotermitidae > Reticulitermes > Reticulitermes speratus. The sequence continues at coordinate 10,447,623 of JAJKFL010000012.1, forward strand.
TGGACTTCATGCACATGGGCATCCACATTGGCTTCAGCTTCAATTAGCAGCTGCCAAACTTCTGGATATGGCTGTACTTCTACCTGCACATCGGCTGCCCCAATTTCAGATGTAAGAAACATGTGGCATCATATAGCATGAACTCTGTTTACCTGAAACCAAAGTAACTTTGCAGCACGTAATTGTTCATTGCTTTGTGCTACTGAAAAAGCTATGTAGCTCTAGATCTGCTATTAAATGACTCATATGTCTTTATTTTCACCAAGTGGACCCCATTGTATAATGGTTAAATTTGGCAAGGTGCAAGAGTACAAAGCACTGCCAAGCCAGAACAGAGGTTCTTAAGAGTTTTCCCGATTGATGTATGTTTGTGGAATGCTGAACTAAAGGAGTTATATGTATAGGGCTGTTTGTCTTATTTTAAGTGTGGGTGTTTCATAGGTATCGTTGGGCATTTGTGGGTGCTGCTGAACCTCCTGGTCTTGGTAACAGTCATTCAGAAGATGAAACACCTCATCCTCCTGACTTTGTACCTCATGTGATGAGGATAGCTCACCTCATGGACCAAAAGGTATGTCAGTGTAAAATTTTCAGATGGAAAATAGTTCATTGGTACATTCTGATGAATTCAGTAAAACATTCTGTCTAGCAGCTGCGTCAGGTGGTCGAATGGCGAGTAAAATCAACATTTCGAGGACCATCTCTATCCTTGTCGTCAGGGACCTGACTACCTCTGGAGTCCGTCCCTCTCATGATATATGTGCCTGTTATAGCTGGTGGCGAGACGAGGGTTGTAGATGGAGTCAAGTACCTGCCTGCTTGGTCCTGGTTTTACATTCATTAACATGTTGGTTATAGGTGACCAAGCCTGGCTCAATATGAAGCCACGGTCTCTGTAAAATTATTCTTGTTGAGCCAGGCCTGGTCACATATTACCAACATGTAAATGAACGTAAAAGCAGGACCAAGCAGAGCAGGTACTTGGCTCCACACACCAACCCTCTTGTCTCACCACCAGCTATAACGGGCAGGTATATTATGATGTGGACAGACTTCGGAAGTAGTCAGTTCCCTGATGACAGGGCCAGAGATGGTCCATGAAACATTGGTTTATTCGCCATTCAACCACCTGACGTGGCTGCTAGCCCAAGAATGTTTTATTGAATGTAGTTGCCATGAAAGCTTTAAATTATATTCTGATTGAATGTTTGTTATCTGGCTTGTGTTATGAATGCCTGTTTAGTAATTATAAAACATGTTAAAGAGGATTACCCTGTCTTGTCTGAGAATAATGATTTTAAATCTCTAAGTTTATGGGGATGGCAGCCATATTTTAATTTCATGTTTATTATCATCTGGGAATGGGATCTTTTAAGTACTCATATCCTGGTTATATGGGGCTGCTGGTCATATTTTGCCTAGGGGACAGTTGTATTAGCAGTGAAGAATGAAATGCTGGCCAGCCAGACCTGCACATGTGCACTGTTGCAGTGAGGCATATGGCTGATTAAGGTTAATTAATTTCCAGTTCAGTTTCAGGATAATAGTTGTGTAAACATTTTGTATAATGGCACACTTGCTACCAGTTTGTGGCATTCCATTGTTAGAATAATTTAAAACACATTTGACTGAAGATATTTTATATCAGTACAATGAAATATTAGATGTCCATTAAAGGATTCATGATATTATTATTCTTCTGTGTACAAATGGGAGACATTGGTTGAACATTTACAGTTTTACATCAGTGAAAGTGTATTGTGTGGAAGGCTTACCACAGCTGGCAAGATTGTCAACCAGCCAGATTAACTGTGCTCACCTGAAATGTACTTGTAAAATAACTTACTAATCAACCAAAAGTAAACTGCTATCAGTTGTTAGTGGAAAGTTTATTTAAATGTAAAAGGTCTTTTTGACACTTCCCAGTCACAAAATTTTGTTGAAATTTCTAAGTCTTGTAAGATTTTCAGTAAATTTTCACATAGACCATTATAGTAAAAAGACGAATCCTGCCATCTGGTCCCATTCACAGGAACTGAAACGACACAGACACACACACATGCATGCATGCACGCGCGCAGAGTGAATAGAAGCCTGTGGCATATATTACACATGATGTGGACTCTCGTAGTGTGTTGGAAATAACATGCAAGCAAAACTTCTGAGTGCAGACTGTCTCATATAAGACACAGAAAGGGTTAAGTTGAAAGATTCTAGCACATTAGCTTGTTTGTTAAGTTCCAGATATCAGTTCCAGCATTGTCACGATCTCCAGGCAAATTGTTGCTGGACACACCCAGTATCAAGACCCTTCAAGAACTACACTCATTCTTCACTGCCCTGACTTTATACTCTCCCTCAGTAACATTGGCAGATTGTGGACAGAGCAAATCAGTGAGTCTGAGTGAACTTGAGGCTGTCATAGAAAGAGATTTCCTGGAGAAATTGCCTACCAGATAATGGAGAAGAAAGTGTCTGTGTCAAAGACGAACATTTGTTTCAAGGTGATATATTTACACAGTTGTAACTGTGGTAGCTATTGTAATTATCTTCAGCAAATGAGTAAGCAGAGCTTCCAGTAAAACTGATCTTGTCCTGGTGGTGTACGAAGTTGCTAATGCAGTGTGTTTTTTTTTTTTTTTTTTTTTTTTTTTTTTTTTTTTTTTTTTTTAAAGGAATAATTGGAGTTTCATAAATGTGCACCAGTTTGAATCTTCTGTATGATGGAATTAAAAAAAAGTGTTAGACGTGTTCTTCCTCGATGAGGTGTTGCTATGGGATTGCTGATTGTTGATACTTTACACTTACTTAAATCACAAATTTATCATGCCAATTCACATGACTAAGCATCTGTAAGTCATTGCACTATGCAGTTTAGACAGGGCTGAATTCATTTTGTAAGTATCAAAACACCACTAGTTTTAAATTTTTAAAATTATTTGAAAATTGGATAATTTTTTTTAAGTTTGAATGTATTTATATTCAAGAAAGGTTAATAGGAAGGGACAATCTGAGCCATACATGTTTGTTCGTTCCAGTCATATTTTACGTGTTAAAATATTTTAAGTCTCTGTTGTTACAGAAATATGTAGATTAAATTTGGAGTCACTATTTTACTAGTAACTTCACACAGCATTAGGGAACAATCAAATGATTGATGTTTTCACTTCACTGTTCCTGGATATTCAATAATTGTTATAGTAAATTTGAATTTTGTAATTGCAATTAATAACAAGTTCTAAAAGCTTGATTTTCCCTTACTCTGAAGAACTTTCATTAAGTGAAAGTGAAGAAAATTGAACATATCTATAATACATACATTTTCTACATAAAATTTATAGAAATACGAACATTCCAGGAAGTTTATATAAGATAATAAAAAGTAGACTAGAAGCGAGAAGTTTTAATGTGTTTCAAATGACATTTGAAAACAAATAATTCAGGTTGGTTGTGTGTGTATGTGTGGGGGGGTGGGGGGCAGTAAGTCATGAGCATGAGATGCATGTTGTGCAATGTATTAATCATTCTTGACATTTTAATAATTTATGTTCTTGTTTCTTATGTGTTACAACAACCCAGTCAAATTAGTGTCTGTTATTCATGTTTTACAGAAATATTTACTCATCAAAAGTGTGTTGGTGTATTTCCAGCGTATTGCTTCTGACTCGTTTTCATATCTTACCAAAAATCAAAATGAATGGTTTGTATTTGCTAATTACTGTTTTAATATATAATATACAAACTAAGTTGTGAAGAGAAGTAAGATTAAAATGGTAGATTTGAGGTTCTCATGCAGTGAAAAATGAAAGGTTATAGTGTTCTGTCTTACCATACCATGCAGTTTAGTAAGTGGTTACGTACAGGTTAGAAAAATATATTGCTTCTATATTCAGGTTCATTTCATCCCTGAACATGACAGTAGCAGGTTCCTTCAAAGTGTTGGTAACCACATAGGAAACTGCAGTGTTGCAATGCAAAAAGACCATAGCTTCACACTGACAGTGTTTGTTAGGTAGCAAACAGGTGAGCAAGTACAAGCAAAAAAGTACAGATGTAGAAACTCAAATGAGGAATGGTATCTTTGATACTTCATCAAGCCATTTTATTTTACTCCAGTGACTACTGTGAAATGTCACTGAAGAAAATATCGGTACATACAACACACCTTCAGGTACGAAATGCTGGATGGGCTTATTCATACCAGGAGACCCATTAGTCTGGAGTTGATTGGTTTTTGAGTTGTCTTCTGAAGAATGCTTTCTGGCAGTTAGTATGCTCTGTAGGATAAGTGGAAATAAAATGCTGCTGTTTCTTTTTCCACTGATAATTGTTTAAAGAAGCGACAGTTCACTTACATCAGTGCCTTATTTTTTGGTAACAAGTATACAGTGCATTCAGTATTAACCCATGTGCTAGGGTAGGATTTAATTGTTTTAGAATGTATTATTAAGGATAAGAATAATTTAAAATAGCCTTACATTTTAGTTCTTTGTTCATAGACATCCTGCATTATTTGAAGTATGGAGCTGGGATAGCAGTCAGTAGAGTTACTAGGCTACAAGAAATGGTTCAATTTCCAGCATGGGCAAGATATTCTTTTGTTCTTGAAAACATCCAGACCGGCTCTTGGGATCCACCCACCTGTCTATTATTTGGTACCAGGGGCTCTTTCCTAGCTGACCACTCGCCTCCATTTAGTGTCAAGGTTGAGTGACTCACAAACACACTTCATTTACTTTTATGTTCTGATAGATATGATTCCAAAATAATACATCATATGAAGATAGTGTATATATAATGTAAAATGGTAAAAGACACAAATTTACCTTGAATTGTTTTAGTAAATATTTATTAAAATGTATGTATATTGTATTAAAAGTGACATTTACATTATCAAATTTTTAACCAAAGTTGTTTGACAGATTTTAGTAAGGACATTACTCAGGTGGGGTGGCATTATTTTATCCAGCTCAATGGATTTATACAGCAAAGCTTGTGCATTCTGATATAGAACATCTATCAGCATTAAGTAAATTAAGATTTTGGGCGATACAATTAAACAGCAAGTTTCAGAATGACACTGTTGATGGCAGATGAGCATGAGTGCATTGGCATTGCAGAACTGTAGTATTGATTGTACCAACAACAGGTAGTGAAGAATGAGGAAGAGGAATTTGTCTGTCTTGCTTCAAATCTGAGTGGAAGATTTGCTGTCTGGATAAGAAGTTACTGATAAGTTGAATATACAGTAAGGCCCTTTTCTACAGGTGGAAAACAAGTATGTCATGGAACTTATTGTTTGAAGTAGGATAAGTAGAAGTGGAATGGTTGGGGCAAAATTCCCCTACCTCACTACGGTTTTCATTTTCTTTCAAAGTCCTGGTTTACTCAATCCATGAAGAGGTTTCCTAGGATTCTTAACACTGTTTTATATGCATGGGTTGTCAGCCTGTGGCAGAACTCCCACATATGGGGATTATGATGGTGAATAGGATGATTGGCAGGGGTGGAAAATGTACACAAAATTTTATGCTGTAGGTGGGATTTGAACTTATGATACCAGTATTTGCTTGGTCTAAGATGATGTACATGTTGAACGATGTATTCGGTATTATGCTCCGATACTCTTATGTCTGCCTATAAAAAGAAAAATGGTTTTGGTTTCCTGAGGAGGAAATTTAACAGTGTGTCATCTCACCTTAGAGAATGAAGAAATCCTATAATTGTTACTGAGGAGGAATCACTGAGAAAACTGCAATACTGAGTGACTTTGTTGACTCACTTCTAGTTAGAATTTTTACTATACTTATCTGAATATAATGTGCACATCTCATCATCCAAATACAGCCAGGAAAACTGAGTGCCTATTATATTCCTGTGCATTTAAACTGACATGTAAAAAATATTCCAGTGTAAGATTCTATAACTGTATAATACATTGATATTTCCTTACTGTATTTAAAAACTCAATAAATTTTTTTGACATCTTGTGTGTAAAAGCCTGATGATATTGAATTTAACCTCTCAAGATTGGGGTGCACTAAATCGCAGCAAGGTTGATCCAACGTTCTGAATAACAGTGCAGTTAATTATAGGCCTTTGACAGGAAAGATTCCTTAAATGAAAACTGATAGGTCATTCAACATATTTTATTTTTATTCCATACAGAGTACACTTATGGGAACAGCTGTCTAGTATTATGTAACATGTAAATAAATATTTACATATGCTGGTAACATACACACAGGAAGTCAGAAATGGTTTATATACTGCCTGAATTGCAATCTACTGCTCAGATTCACCTCTGAAGTACATCAGGTTGACTTCATTCTATTCCACTGGGGGGTATCACCTAACTCCCAATGTGCAGATTTCAGTTTTTTATGCAAAATCGATTTTACAGTAACTGAAACACTGAATATATTTTATATATTAATATGATAAACTCCTCATTACCTGTGTGAAAATTATCAGTACTAAAAAATCCCTACTTGGTATATATTAATAATAGCCCAAATAAAAGAGGATGCAAGAAAGAAACCACTTCAGTAATGATTAGTCACTGAATACACATCAGAATACAGGAACTTGTGAATGGTGCTGTCATGTGAATCTGTTTATGTTTTTAAATTCATGTATTCTCTTATCCCCTCCTGTTTCCATGAGCAACATAAATTGCACGAATAAACCACACACACACAGATAGTAGAGCTCGAGCCAGATTAATCTGCCACAATATGCATTAGAGAAAGTTCAAATGAAGGGCAGGAAAGCGAAACAAGCTACTAGCAATCACACAGAATTCTCCATAACATGTAACTAACAGAATACTATTAGTTCCTCAAAGGTCACAATGTGTGTCTGAAAAATGTGTATTCTAGCAAGGACCTCGCCTGTTCGACAACAGAGTGCGACGTAGCCACATTTTCCACATAGCCTGTCTCTAGTCTCCATATGGATAACATCATTTAACATATTATATGCAGAACCATACTTCCTCTTGAGTTACTCAGATGTTGGACATGGAATGCTGTGGGCAGTAACTGGCATAGTGCATTCCATGAAGACTTTACTGTGATTTGTACTGTTACATGATGCAGACAGCATCATGGCTTAAGAGTGACCTGACTACGCAGAAACTCTGGAGGTGTGGGAGAGGTGGAACAATGGGAACCATACAATTTTCATGTTCTTTGTCACAGCAGATTTATCTGGCCCAAGCTATAAAGCTATATGCTAGACTCCACATTACCAGTACACTGATTTGCTGCAAATTTTTCGTGTTAAGCTATACACAAATCTTCATGCCAAAAACTTGAGACATTTCTAACACCGAATTTCTATAGCATTTTCACATATAGTTTAACGTAAAACAAAAGTGCTTTCACTGGTGTTAAGGTAAACATAAAAGTTCATTTTTAGAAGTGACTGAATTTGACCCAATGACATATATGAGTTACTAAAAACAATGTTAAATCTGCACTTTGTGCCATATAACCAAAATAAAAATCATCAACTTCAAATAATGAAATTACTCTTAAGCTATAGAAAACAGACAATTTTTGGGCAAGAAAATTTGTTCTGAGAACATACCACATAAATTATATGATTTTCATTATATTCTTTTGTGCTATACCTTACTGACTAGTGCTATTATCACACAATTCAATTTTAAATGCAACACTTAACAGAAATGACTCCCTTTCATAGGCCATATGGCATGAGATGGAACAGGTCCAGTTTACAAGCGTCATCTGTTAAATTCAGAATTATGTGTTGCAGGAGTCAGTGCTATGCAAAAGAATTATACATATATATATCTTGAATCAGGTACTCCCACAACAGTGAGGTTCCACTCATATCCATTTCCAGTTGAGCAATTTATTGGCTACCTAAATTCATTAATACAGTGAAACCTAACTGGAAATGTATCAGACTATCCTTACAGCCAAAACACTTTGCCCTGCAGGCAAGCATTTATGAAAAGTTTTTCAACATATCTTGATGTATATGCACATTTTAATTTCTGTTTTTCAAGTTGTGTGTTCTGTCAAATAACTGATTACAAGCACAAAATCTAACCTTATGTCATTAACTGATTTAGGAAGACTGTGTTGGTCTTCAAATGGATGTGGTTAATAATGCAATGTCTGAATATATCAGAGTCAAATTCTGAAGTTTTCTTGAAATGCAGAATTTCACACTGCGAGTCTTCAGTGTGTTATGCATTTTTTTAATATATGCAATTCTTCGTTTTAAAAACTAAAGAAATATGCGTGAGAAAATATCTATATGCGTCAGAATACTTTTAACTGATAACAGTACACATTTAGTATTCATAATGAAAAATATCAAGCAGAACCTCTCTTAAACATGTGACCAATTCCCTCACACCCCCACAAAACCAGACTTTTAATTCAAATTACAAACCCACCCTAACCAAGAACATGAAAAACTCTGAAAAAGATATATTGGTGAGGATAATAAAATGCACCTTAAATGATTTCCAACGGTTTGAGAATTTCCAAATGACAAAATTATACGTGTGAAGTAGCTTTATCACTTCTCACACATACAAAAATACTGGGCTTGGGTCGCCAGTGTCTTAACTAAGAAGAAATTAATATCTTCTTCTTGAAGCTAAAATTTATAATTGGTACTACTGAATTACCATTTCTCTCAGACAGTATTTATTTCTTGTATCATAAAAATTGATATTTGCATCCCATACTGCTGAACAAACAATATTTTAGTCTTCACTTCTGCCACAAGAATGCACCACAGTTCTTAAAAGGTTAAATGTAATTTAAAAAGTATAATTCCATCGTTTATCTAATTTCCATTATTTTTTTTGCTCAGGAAACCCATTTTTTCTCAACATTTACTTGGGTTAGAAGAGACACTAGAGCTGAAATTATTTTTTAATTTTGCAAACTTGGTTTCATCAGTACATGAAAAACTGTTCTATCAGTAAATTCTACTAGATATTAACTTGTTATAATACAATCTTAACATTGTCAGCCAGAAATTAAATCTGATAAAAAAATCTTGTGCAGCAGTCTGAGATTAAAAAATATAACACAGTCATGTTAAGAAATGGTTCCAGAAACTGCCACCCACTGAAATCACCAACACGCATTCAAGTGAAAATGGTATTCACACTGAACAGACTTTGAAAATGCAGTACAGAAACCAGTAACTAACTTCACCCCATTTAATAATCACTTTCCTTTACACATTTACAGCCATACCAAGAGTCTTGTGTTGATTCTGTTCCCATGGTGTTGTTCCTCGGATGACAGGTTCCTTGCTGTCAGCATAAATGTCGGTTACCAGTTCTTCCAGTCCAATCTCCTTGTCACTCTTTGCTTTCTTTACAACCTCATCCACTGAGGCACGAATTTTATTTTCCAGATTCTGAAGGAAAGAATTAGACGAACATGAACCAAAAATGTAAGCACTTATATGAGCATGTTAAAACTTCAGATAAAACATACACATTATTTTTATATTTGTTAAGATAAAGAAACAGATTACTGCACAAAAGCCCCATCACATGAGTAGTTTCTATGTATCGGCTGCATTTGCATATTTTCAGATGTAAACTCGTCTCTATGCACATCGTAAGGCGTATACAGAACTGGACGTATAGCTTCACTCATTCTTGATCTTGTCACTAGTTATAGTATTAGTCAACTTCACACACTGGCTGCTTTACCCCCGAGGAAACAGCCCCTGGTACCCAGAAGGCTATGCCCCACAGCTGGTGTGGATGCTTCAGAGAACAGAAAAATCTCTTGGCCCTGCTGCTAAATGAACCACAATTCCTTGGTGGTCCAGCCTATAAAGTAGTCGCTATACCACCTCAGCTATACCGCTCCCACTTTTTCAGGTGCTGCATACATAAATCCTTTTCTTTTATGCATGTTCTGTCAATGACCTACAGACAGCAACATTATTAATGAACAAACTTAATAGATACAAGGCTGCCAAGAATGTCAAATTTTATAACAGTGACAAGAAGACAAAAAAATGAAACTTTCACTTGAGGCTTTAAAACACCCTACAAATTACAAAATAATTTGCAGTCCAACAATGTATATGCTTTTGGCACATTAGAAGTAAATCCTATGATAGTACTAAGAGGTGGAACTGGAAGTAATTAGACAAATGGGATCCTGCATGGATGAATCCAGTGAGAAAACATATGATGGAGGAAATACGTATGAATTTACAATTTCACCGTGTGTCAAAATTAAGCCCAGAGGGCACATTCATGCAGAAGTTGCCACTTGCTGTAACAACACAAATTTAACGAAGACAACTCCAAGTATATAATCACAAGTAAATATGGTAAGTACACATTACCAAATATAAATAGTGGATGAATGCAATTTTTTTTTTTAAATGACCACAGAGAAAATGAAGATACGGAACTGGAAATGAAATAATCAAAGAGGAATGGAAGTGATGAAATGACTACAATTGTTCAGATATATTACAAGAATGGATGCATATTAAATATGTACAAGAACTCTGGAATTAAAATGAACAGCAAAAAATGTAGATGATGATGGACCAAACAACAGGGCATGACAGATAAGTGAAAGAACTCCATCCATCAGTCTAACCCTTAATGCAAATGGCAGAGATCATACTAAGAAATAAAATGCTTGCTACTTGTTTTGCAAACACCCAGCTACTGTGCCATAAATCTGTCATGTGTTCTGAATACCGTATATTCTCGAATCTAATCCGCACTTTTTTTACAGTTTTAGAGGGCTAAAAAATCAGATGCGGATTAGATTCGCGGTCTAGAGCTGGATTTTGGAAAAATGATTAAGCTGCTGTACAATATAACAATAACGTAATTAACGTAATTAATAAACAACGTAAGAACAATACAATACAATAATCTATTATTTTATTATTTATTATTATAATTTATTATTCATCAGACTCGCCGTCATCACTCATAATTCGAGGAATGTTCAAAGATCTGGCCTTCTTTATCGCCTCCTCGCTAGTAGATCATAACTCACAAACAGTCCAGTCTTGCGTCTCTCTTGAAAAAACGTGAAGACTGCATTATCAATTTCAGGAAATCGTCCTTTCTTGGGTCCAGTGAATTTCCTTCGTGACGCCTCACACCCGCTGATCGCTGCCTTGTGTTTCCGCCATAGTCGAACATTGCTTTCATCAACTCCAAAAATTGCAGCGGCTTTGCGGTTTCCATTCTCCTCTGCGCACCGAATAACTTCACGTTTGAACTTTGCCGTATATGAGAGTCGTTTAGATTTCAGGTGTCCCTCTTCCATAACTACGGTACACGACAAATTGGAACAAGCACCTCCCACGTTTCAACAACTAAAGATCAGCTGGCTTCAGACGAGATTGCGCACGTCTGTTGAGAAAGGCCCCGCCTCTATCGGTATGACTCATCGGCCACAGGCGTAGCGTCGGATTTTAACGCATTGGTAACATCCAATATTATTCAATCAGTCGCCCCGTGGGCAAGGGGTGGTTGAAGGAAAGGTGCGGATTAGAATCGTGAACTAACTTTTTTTCGTTTAAGAAGTCGCCAAAAACTGGGTGCGGATTAGATTCGGGTGCGGTTTAGATTCGAGAATATACGGTATATGACGTGAATGTACAAGTTTCACTTTTATATACATGTATTTCTAAGCCAATTTCTTTGCCGACATGTAACAGGACTTCTGTATTAGGACACTGTTCTATTTCTCTTCAATTTGTCTGTCTTTCCTTCAAGCAAATTTCAATGCAAAACTTTTATTGCTATGTACCTTAATTTCTTCAGCAGTAGCTAATTGAGCTGCTATAATCTTTTCTTTAAAGGATGTAACAGGATCTCTTGTCTGTCGAACTTCCTGAATCTCTTCTCTTGTCCTGTAGCTTGTTCCAGGATCTGACATAGAGTGTCCACTATAGCGGTATGTGGCCATTTCCAGGAGAATGGGACCTTTACCACTTGTACAATGATCAACAGAAAATCTAGTTGCTTCTCTTACAGCTAGTACATCCATACCATCAACCTACAATGCAGAAATACAGTCATTACACCATTACAAATATATAACCCAATGTAACCTTCTTGACATTAAGCACAAAAGGATACTGTAGCTGTAAACTTTCTGAATCTTACTTTGCTAACCAAGAATTCAGTATTCAGACCTCTGGCTTACCACCCAGTTGCTAAACAAAAATAACTAAAAATAATTACATTAATAATGAGTGTAATACTTAATATACTACTACTATCATTATCATCATCATCATGACCACCACCATCTTTATACAGGTGTTTTATAATTATATGCCTGAAACAATGTTTCTAGGGTATATAACATAGCAGCTTTCTGTGGTTATAAAATATGATACTACTACTACTACTACTACTACAACAACAAACATTTAAAGATGAGTATTGTGCAGTGTATTTGTAACTGATAATCACTGTTTTGCATAGTAAATACTAGTGATGATTTTTATTCTAAGTGCATTGCAATTACATTTACATACTGCTCCTCAGGATTAACCAGCCTTTCAATTAACCACCCTGACACTTGATCATGTTTATACTGTTTAAGCAAGGCAGTTCAATGTATATACAATATTTAAAATACACACAATACCCATATTCCTGGTACATAATCGCCTCGAGTGTAATACGCTGTACTTGCAGATGCCCTCTCGACACTGGTTCCCATGCCATAACCATTGTTCTCACAGACAAATATGCACGGAACATCCCACAATTTGGCTATGTTGTACACTTCAAACACTTGGCCTTGGTTAGCAGCACCATCTCCATACAGAGCTACACAGACTCCATTTGTGCCACTATATTTTGCAGCAAATGCAATTCCTACACCCAAAGGAACCTGAAATAAAGTCGTAAGCCATAATCCACTTTGAAAACAGTACCTGTACAGATCAAGATTACTAAAACAGGCAATACTAAACTGACATGATTTCTGCAACTTGGACCTGAGAAAATGTATACAGGTAACTCATGGATATAATTTAGCACAAACAGATGTCTCTTATTGTCAAGAGTTCTTGCATATATAAATTTGTCGGTGTCCAAGCAATTCTGCCTCACAGGGTGTATCCAGCCTTCAGGCCATAATCTGTTCATCCATCTCATGTCATTATAATTAAAATGGAGTTATACTACGGAGTACGACATTTCTGCATGTGAAGTTCACCATCTGGTACTGAAACGAGATGTAGATTTATCATTGCAATTATTAATGCAGATACTCTGCTTCAAATCAAGATAAGATCATGAGTTGCAAATTGGAAGAAATCAGACAAGAAGTTCTTGTTTTAAGAAACCATCCCTGAACTGAGAGGCAGGCAATGTACAAAAGAACAGATTACATGACAAAACTGCATTCTTAGCCAAATATCTGTGGTTGAAAGCTGAGGGTAAAAATGTAGTCACTTAAATCTTTTCCAGAATTTCTTGTCAAAAGTAGAAGTGTATAAATGAATGCAAGCAATTTTCTCACATTCCACTTAATTACATTAACATTTAATTGAAACATTCCTTTACAAGTGGTAAAACAACAAAACAACTTTACATAACCTGGAAGTTACATGAATACAAACAGAAACCTAGAAGGCTATGCAGCTCTCAGAGATACAATCAAATTCTCAGTCATAACCATACTTACTTGAGCTCCTACAATACCATTCCCTCCATAGAAATTCTTCGCATACATGTGCATGGAACCCCCTTTACCACGAGCACAGCCAGACTGTCGCCCTGTCAATTCACTCAACACTCCCAACTGTGAGACACCCATCACATAGGTCCAACCATGTGCTCGATAGGCAGTGATCACAGAGTCCTGAGGTCGGAGGGCAGCCTTTATTCCAACAGCACATGCTTCCTACAGTTAAAAAAAACATAACTTTAGGGATGCTGCAATGTCACATATGTGTAACTGAAGTTGTATAATGATCTTGTACCATGTATTTGCAATGACAAGTGACTGATCTGAAGCATGACTTCACTCATCTGGGATGTGTCACAGTATAGTCCAGGAGACTTAACATTTTAAAGATACCTGCTACCTTGACCTCCTCCCCTGAAAATGAAGGCAGCAAGTTCCTCTGCAATGTTGGCAACTACCAGACCACACAGCATCACACCCCAGAACACAGTAATCTTTATATTCATCACTGTAACAACCACAGATCTCAAGCTGTACTGGTGTTTAACAAAATTATTTAAATGTCACACAGGTCACTTAATGTTAAACAAGATGTGAGGATGATTATGAATATTCAGTTGGAAATGATGTTGTTAGTTGTGCCCATTTAAAAATATTAACCCTTCAAGCCAGAATTTAAATGGGTTTCAGTCCTTTACCCAAGCGGTATTTGAATCTGGCTTCCTGGCTTACAGAATGTAACATGCACATCAAACCACCAGTACGGTAAGCTATTCATGAATGTACACATGTACGGCAAACCTGCTTGAAGGGTTAAGTAGGCTTTCACGTGGAAGAACTTTGAAAAACTATGAAAATGTTCAGTCAGGCCAGACAAATCATATCAACACATGAACAGATAGAATATAAACACAAATAATGTTATATGGTTTCAAGGTCATACAGCACACTAGGGCATGTAGGATAAGCACCATGCCATGGGTTCTTAGGGACATCATATAAATGCAAACAAGATTCACTTTTACTGATATTTCTCTGCCTTTATACAGCATGCCAACACTACTTTCATGCTCTTCCATTGTTCAACCTTCATCTGTTATCAAGTACACAGGTCCCTCACTAAATATCAATGATCATGTAAAAATTAATATAATTGCTTTCTTTCTTTTTCTCCTTTTCAACAAACAGATGGCCACAGTGAAAATGTGATGTGGAATATGATGCCACAGGTACCAATGTTTTGGTGAAACCTGCTGCCTCTGTTGTCACAGCACCCTATTCACATCCCAGAAAACAGTACTATGAAATAGTTACTGCTGTGAGAACCTTGAATCTCACAGATGGCCACAGTATTTGAAAAGAATGAAAGGCATCAAGAACTAGTAGTTTCCTTTTCACTTTATGGACATAGCAGATGACACACAAACGTCATCAACATTACCTTGAGGAAAGAGTTTTTAAAGCTGTAAAACTGACAGGTGTATAACAATCTCTGTCATTCTGATGGGATTCTTCATGCTGTGTTCCCAAGCAATAAGAACATCTTCCGAAGTACCACTACTGCCCAAAGAAAAGAACTGAGTCACAAAGCAACACCAAAACAAGCAATTAGGAAGCTACCTGCCATACCATGGAAAACACATGACAGTACTGAATAGCCTGATTTGATGGTATTGCAATTTGGAGTAGAATATAACCATGTCTTCCTTTAGTGAGCTTCCCAGTAACATCTGGCTTGATAACAACTTGTATCATATTAAAGTAACACTCCTTCCATCGCAAAGATCTCAATATAAGCAGGTAATATATCAAAATTATGCTACTCTAAATAGCTTTTATTAATAAGCAATTAATACAGTGACACTCTGCCATGGTAATTAGCCTGTAATAATAAGCAGTTACCACATCTATATTATGCTGTTCTACATAGTCTATCAATCATAACCACGAATAAGCCTGCCTGCTGGACTGCTCTAGCCTCACAAAATTATTTCTGACATGAATGTCTGAACTAAAAATTTATACAACTCTGTGCAGTGACATGCCAGCACTGGTTGTAGGATCTCAGTATTGCTAATAAATTCAAACTACAGAGCATCCACTTATTGAACTTTACAGTCAAGAAGCCTTCAATCCTGACAAGTGACAGAAGTGTTTCATTTAATGACAATGTCAGTTTGCTTAGATCATACAGCACTGGTGGTAGATAAAGGAAATATATAGAACACTGATGGGATGACATGACGGGGGGAAAATGAAGTACTCAAAGAAAAACCTCTTCCAGTGCCACTTTGCTCACCACAAATTTTATACAGACTGGCCTGGGACTGAACCTGGCCTCCATGGTGAGACCTACAATACTGAAAATCATACTACATATTAAATTTATTGAAAAATAGAACAATGCCCTCCTTGGGCCCCTCCTCGAAAACTACAAATAGCATATCTACTTTCTGTTCTTAATTATGTTTTCCTGCTCAGCCTCTAAAACTCACAGCCTCCAGCATATAAGACAACTCTGTCAAGTCTTTAAGGCAAGAGTAGGTATTTATTCATGCAATTAAAGGTTCATTTTATGATGAAGTTTTATACAAGATCACAAAACAGCATGTGTGTGCACTGCAATATTGAAAGGGTATTTAATCAATGAATGGTCATTATCACAATAAATTCCTATCACAGCATCAGCAAATTTTATTTGTTAACTTCACTTTTAAACACACAAATGAAAATAATCCAACCTCTTTTCATCTTACAGTCTCTGCCACTAATAACTGAAAAGAACTAAAAATGCCATAGAAATACAGCATTTCTTTCCTACTGGACACGCTAAGCAAATGGTTGTCAATTGTGTGCCCTTACATTAATTAAACATGCAATCTTAAGAGATTACCAAGTCATACCTGTCCAGAGTACAGATGACAGAAGCCACGGATAATCTTTTCTTTGTACATATTGCCTGCTGCAGTTTCCATTCTTCTAATAGTATGCATCTGTTCATATAGTACCAAGGCATCATCACGAGTCACTGTAACTGTGTTTGAAGGTCCTGTTTCTAGTCGATGCAGGCGAAAAGGCTGCAGTAAAATAATCCTGTACAATCCACAATTACTGACACTCTAAGTAATTTATCAAACTTTGTTCAATCTCAGTTCCTCTTCCCCTCTAACAGACTGGCTGACTGTTATACAGCAACATTAATTACAAATCACATGAACATAGTAAAACTTAGTCTGTGAAAAGATGGAAATGCTGTTTGTGAAATGTACAAAGATTTGATGTAAGTCTACTGACAGTTTACCTTTGTTTCAAATGTTGCTTCTGTTGCATAGCTCTTCTTGGATGATGTAAAAAATAAAGATATAGCATTCTGAAAATAATAAATTTTTAAGATGAGAAAAATTATGTTCTGCACTTCTTTATCAAAACTGTCTACAACTATAAAATACCACCATATCTGAGCACTAAGAATGGAATTAACTTAGCCTTTACCATAGACATTTCCATAAAGTCTGGAACCATTCTTGTTGCTACATCCTTACTCATTTGGTACCATGTCCCATACTGGCAGCAGCAAAACAAATTAAGAGAAAACAGTAAGAATAAAGTGGCAGATGATGTAACACTCATAAGGATTGTGTTTTAACAATAATTCAGTATATGAATATGATTAATTCTGTGCTTCCAATTAGACAATTGCATAGAAACAGTCCTCTCTTTACAGCAGCTTCTTGGCATCTCATCACATTACTCTTTATAAAAATGACAGAGGTCTGACACATTTTTAGCACCTATAAAATGAAGCATAATACCTTTGAAAAAGCACATAAACGTTATAAGTGACACACATCACAACTGATATCAAGAAACTGTTAGCGTCTCAAGGGAGCATGCTCCATGCAGTCGAGAGAGCTAGTCAATCACATTGGTGGAAGACTTATAAACTGCCAGTGAATTATAATAAGACTGCGACGTGGCAATGCTGGGACAGTAGAAAAGATGTGTCTGTCCCCATTCTCTGGAGGTCTGAAAATATTACAAAACTTGCTCACTTAGCTATGACGGGAGATGCCTAAAGGGGTATTTATCAAAATTTCAATTTCCGTTCGTACTAGCAATGCATACCAAAATCTAAACTGAAGAAATTACATATTTGTTTCATGTCACAAGAATCATTAAATGTAATACTAACCTGACGTTGAACTACCCTCTTTCCAAAATTCCGTATACAACCTTTAATCATCTTGCCAGCAACCCGAATTCAGCTATACTGGAAATGTAGTAACCGCAGTCAACAGAGTATTTACAGACAGCTGATCCGTGATTTACCGCAATCCTTCGTTCTCGCTATCAATCCATAAATCCAAAAAGTACGATTTGCTAATGTAGTTCCAAGTACCTCACGTCATACGAACCAGCACGGATAACTAAGTCAACGACATTAGTTCCCGTAATCTGTGTCTGCTAGCGCAATGGTTGGACAACGGTAAGAAATTAGATGGAGTGGTTGAGTAAACTTGGCTTTCTTAGCGACATCTATTCAATCTACGCAGTTTGCAGTTTTCTCCATTCATTCTAGATGGTAAGTGTGCAGCTACTGGTCGACTGCAACCAATCAGAGGCTTAGCCGCGATTGCAGGCTTGCGCTGGGACGTTAATGAAATCTGCGCTCTTCTGGGTCTTTTCTTCTTGGACTTCTTGACCCTTGAGGATGGGACCGATACGTTGTCCCGAAACGTCGGTAAAGGATTATCATTCGACGCTGCGTAATACCCCAAAAGAGCGCAGATCTCAATCAGAGGCTAGTTACATTAATTTTGTGTTCTGACGTAATGTATGTATGTAATTGATGTCATTTGATTTCATTCATTTTACATCCATGGATCCTTGTAGGTAAAAATAATCTCGAAGTGTAGATGCATAGTTCTCGAAGTGCTGGCCAAGGAAACCCCACTTGCGTGACGTCGATGGATGGCAGCACATTAGGATTAGTTTGGATGATTTGGCATTGAATTGGTGTCATGTGTCCGTCGACTCTGTGATTCATAGTACCAACTTGACATTCCTAACTAGACACTAGTTACGTTGGTAAGAAGTCAACTACTATTGTACCTTCAATATTTATGCATACTTTATTTACTAGCAAGCTAAGTTTATTTATGTCTTATCTATTGACATACGCGAATTCATGCATATGTGAAATGCATGATCGAGGTCCAACATTATCCGTAATGTAGTGCGTACAGGAATCCCTGTTTTCTGCAGGTAAGCATTGAAACATTACTCGCTTGAAATTATAATGTACCTAAAGAGTGATTACTCATTACAATTTCAATTTTACTTGTCACTTTGAATTCTTACTATACGTATACCAATGTGCGTAATCCGTGATACGAATCTAAAAACTTTGCATTATCATCGTAGAGACTGTGCTTCGATCACGAAACAGACATACACATGTAACTCATCTGTGCAGCGTCTACACCTGTGATACCGTAGAATGGTTGGCGGGAATTAGAATACAGATTCAGGGTAAGCTAATTCTGCAGTATTTTAATAAAATAGTGAGAATTTGATATATATGTATATAAATAGTAATTGAAGTTTCTAGATGAAAACATGTGGTTGTTGGGTTGTTGGCCGGCTGTGTAAATCGCGGGTTCGAACTCCCATCCGTCTGACCCTGAAGTTTCTTTATCTGCAGCCATGCAGTATTTTATCAAAAATAGTGGATCAGATAGACCAGTCCTCGATGGTACATTTTGTTTGAGGGACGCACGTTAATAAACTATATATATATATATATATATATATATTTGTGTGTAGGTACATATATACATATGCATCTTGTACCAGTTCCTATTTTATGATGCTAAGAATAACTTAAAATTAACCTGAAATTAGTATTTACTTGTGCTCATATGATACCGATTATTGTATCTCATCCAACGTATGTTTCTTTTACTGAACCGATCTTGAGGGTGCAGTTGTAAGCAACCATAATGTTATCCAAAATTTGAAAGCTGTCTGACACAGATTAGATAGACGATCTGTGCTGAACATTGAGCACCACATTTATCGCAGCTGAAACCATGAATCGCCAGTATATTACAACGATAACATGCATTTTCTTGGTTCTTGACAGGAATTAACAAATTTTGTTCTCGATGTGCACTTCAGTAGGTGATATTTAACGCATCTGTTGGTATATTTGAAGTGTGTTATTCCTTTGTGTGTGGTCATATCTTTGCATTATTTGGGTGATGAACTCAATAAGAAATGAGGTAGGTGTGGCATGTGGGATGTATGGGGGATAAGAGAGGTGTACAAAGAATTTTGGTGGGGAACCTGAGGAAAAGAGACAATGTGG
The DNA here is from genome assembly GCA_021186555.1 of Reticulitermes speratus. Lineage (NCBI taxonomy): Eukaryota > Metazoa > Arthropoda > Insecta > Blattodea > Rhinotermitidae > Reticulitermes > Reticulitermes speratus. The sequence goes on from JAJKFL010000012.1 coordinate 10,467,696, forward strand.
AAACCTAGGCATAGATGAGAGGATGATATTAAAATGGATCCTCGAGAAATAGGATGGGGGCGTGGACTGGTTTTATCTGGTTCAGGATATGGCTAAGTGGAGGGATTTTGTGTAAGGGTAATGAACCTAGGAATTTCGTAAAATGTGGGGAATTTCTTGAGCAGCTGAGGAAATATTATCTTCTCAAGAAGTACTCTGCTCCATGGAGTTAGTTATTGGTTTACACTTACATTTAAATTTGTTTATTTTCATTCAGTAGATCCTTACAAGTGTTAAAAAACCCCATAGGATGTAGAATTAGCCCAGTATATACAATATAAGTATAATGTATAGTCATATTAGTCAAAGTTACATCAAATACATCAAGAGAAGAGGCACAACATAACTACACTGAAAATGAGAAGACAAAACGATAAAAGAAACAAGAAAGTAACAGTCATGAGTGTAAGTGTAATATTTAGACATTGCAGAAAATGCATTCAAAATCAAAACAATGAAAAACAAATTTAATTGAAAGTTCAATTAAATTTTACATTAAAAATCTAAAATTAAAATTTAAGTTAACATTAGAATTAAGATTATAATTAATTAAAATTTGAATTAATTGTAATTAGAATTATCATTAGGACTAATTATCTACCACATGTATCATCTGGTATGGTATTCATCCAATGCGTAAAAAGAGTGTGTTGTTAAAAATGCTTTAAAACTCTTTTAAATCTTTTGGGATTGTCAGAAACATTTTTAATATCTTGTAGAGGTTTTTAAAGACTTTAACACCTGAATAATAAACACCTTTTTGATAAATAGCCAGGTTAGCCTGGGGTAAATGAAAATTATTGTTACTACTGGTGTGTATAGTGTGATTTTATGAATTTGTAATAAAGTAATTTTTATTATTATTTGCAAATAAGAGTAAAGAAAATGTATACTGTGATAAAAAAAGGTAGAATTTTTAATTCTTTAAAAAGGTTCCTGCAAGAGTCCCTGCTCCTATGCCCCATTATAATTCTGATTGCTCTCTTTTGTATCTTAAAAAATTTTGAACTATGGGTTGAGTTCCCCCAAAATATAATTCCATAGGCCATAACAGAATGATAAAGGGGCTAGTATGTGGTTATTAACGTTGAATGAGACATGTAAGGTTTAACAGACCTTATTACATAACAGGTTGTATTTAATTTATTGATAAGCGTTTCTCAATGGGTTTTCCAAGTTAAGGAATTATCAATAGTTAAACCTAGAAATTTTGTATAAGTGACGTTAGGGATTATTTTGTTATCAAAGCCAATTTGCATATCAATAGGTATACTATTCTTTGTTACAAAATGTATATAATGTGTTTTTTAAAAGTTTAGGCAAAGTATATTTTCATTAAACCAATTATTTAGGGTATCAAATGCTGTGTTGATTTTTTTTAATCAATAAGATTAGAGTGGGTAAATAAAATACTAGTGTCATCAGCAAATAATACAGGAATGAATTTATTATTTGTAGCCGTGGGTAAATCGTTCAGGTATATAAAGAAAAGTAGAGGCCCAATAATGGAGCCTTGCAGAACACCATTTTTATATTGTCATATGTGTAATTGCAAGCAGTTTATTGCTGTTCTTCTTATCTGTGCTTGCAATGTAGTCTGATGATGGATCTTGGTCCAAATTTATATATTCCACACTGAGCTGAACAATTGGAGACCATGTCAAAATAGTGATGACATAAAGTGCTCTTTCCAGATGAAATGTTTGCTTGTACAGTTAATTAGTGATAACTGTGAATATAAACCAATTTTTCATGATCCAAATCACTTACACAATAGTACTACAACGACAAAAATTAATATGGTTACAAAAGTTTGCCACTCAGAAACTTTTGTTTTTACCGTTGCTAATCACAGGTAGTATATTTGTTACCATCTGTGGAAATTTTGCATTATGGATTGTTCCTGACTAGCAGAAGTAGTGTTTAAAATGTACACGATTAACAACCTGGGTTTTCAAGAACCCCACGTGTGAACACGTGATTATGTGATTGTGCTTGCAGTATGGTGGTTTCCAACAAATGTGTTTTACCTGTGCATTACAGAATCATTTGCATGACAGTGTGTGTTACCAAAGAATCATCAACAAGCCTAGTTTGATTCCAGACTTGTGAAATGTGTAGAAGAACACAAAACCATGTTTTTGGCAAATGGGGTTCAGGTTGTCGCTTCATCAGTAAGATGTATTGAGGGTTGAACTCCCACCATAGTCTCATGATTTGTTCCATACCATATTAACTTTTATGTCGTATCTGGTACAGAGAAGGATACATTCTTGCTAAATGAATATTTCAACAAAATATCACTAAAGACTTTGTTTCATTGCTGAAAATGAACCTGTTTGTACTAACAGGTCTGTGTTGCACGCAAAAGGTGACTAGAAGTCAGGTGGGGCATAATACAAATTAGCAATAATGCACGTCATCACGTGACAGTCACACGCATGGTTTTTAACAAACCATGATCATACAGCAACCATCATTCAACTACTGCACAGTCATAGAATTATGTAGCATGCTTCACATGTTCATGGATGCATGGTTCTTGAAAACCAGAGCTTTACCGGATAGGGTGCTTCAGATGAATCGTCTCAGAGTATGTGACTAACTGGTGTATGCTGTTTAAACTAATTTTCCATGGTTTCACCAACCAATCCCTGTTAACCATTATAAACCTGTGTAAACAAAATTTGCAGAAAAACTGGAGTCTCGGATCCTGCTCTTCCTGTCAGTTATGGTCACCAATCATCTGTTAATTGTGAAACTACTGTAACAGGAAGTCGTGTGCAGTCATGCTGCCATGAGCAGGGTACTACCCAGTTGAAAACACTGATCAGGAAAAGTGATATGAGGCATACTCGTGAACTTTATGAAACAAACAACTAATTATGACTGAAAGATGTTTTTTATTTCGTGAATATTAAGTATGGTAAATACGAAGTTACTTCAATCTGAATTTTGCTAGATTTCTCAAAAGTGCCCCATATGAAACATTTGTATACAATTAAATTAATTCATCAACATCCACAAAATGTCATCTGAAGTGCTTTTAAATTAGGTGTACATGTATCGAGATGTACATAAAATACAGACATAAATTGGCTGGAAATGCCCAAATTGATATTTCAACACACATTTAAGTAAGTCTGCCACAAAGAAGTTAAAAACAGTCATGAAATCTAACAAAGGCTTCAGATGTTGAGAGACATGACATATATTATACCCACAAGGAATTTCTCACTTCATGTAAAACACCTACAGAATCTAAAGAATCCATACTCTCCAACATACCAATATTCAGCACATAAAAATGCACCAGTAGTGAAACATGAAGAATTATGAACAAAATATGATTGATAAAATATACATTATCACTTTTCTTTTAAACATGTTACCAGATCTTATTAATTCCATCTAGCATACACAAGTAATACTTCTTAGTAGTTTTAGGTCTTATCTTGATTATGTTTAAATAAAACAAAATTTTATTTCATACACATTTAAGAAGTTAAATCTCACTTTTCACAAATATGTTGTACAACAAGGTTACAATACAAAAACAGTTGACCATCTTTTAACTGTGCCATCACATAGGCGTTCGTTGAGAGCCTGTCACTGCGGAGGCCTGTGTTGTATCCTAGGCCAGTCCAAGTGGTATTTGTGGTAGACAGAATGGCTCTGGGACAGGCTTTTGTCAGGGTACTTCTATTTTCCCCTGTCAGTGACATTCCACCAATGCTCCATACACATATCCCATTCGTCTACCAGCATAAACTTATAAACTGACAGCCCTGTTAAATAAAACACAGGTTCAGACCTCTCCTACTTCAATAACATCACTTTTTTTTTATTCATCCTGTTGCTAATGAAGTTTTGGTTACAGTGTCATGACAGAATCACCACTACATCTTGTGTATGGGAAATGTCAGTGCAAAAGTTGAGTTCCTACCTCACAGAGAACACACTGTTCGTTATAAAGACCAAACAATTAATTGCTGTTTGTTCTGAAAGCCATATGAAATGCATAAATACATTCTATGGGCAAAATACAGAGCTGTTTAATGTTACAGTGGGTACATATTATAACTGATCTTTAAATGGTTAAGTACAGTTTAAGTATAATTCTTAATTGACAGTCTGACGTATCAGCAGTTATGTATAATCAAATAATCCAAGATTTTATTGGATTATAAGACATCCAATTATCAACTAGTATGAAATGTTTCAACCATATGAGTATTCCTAAGATATTTGTTTTGGAAGACTAAGTATTTATACACTATTAAGCTAAGTCCTTGCATATATGCTCCCAATATCATGTCACTAGTATCACTGTGTTAATGAAGTAGTACTAACTATTAACCCAGGAATGGAAAGCATACAGGGGTGCTGCAACACCCCGCTGTCCCTATTTGCAGTAGGTATTAAACAGCAACAATACCCATCCCCTGTGCTTCCTTGTAATCTCAAAATAGTGCAAGAATTTGATGTGAGAAGACACATAGATTTGCGAGACTTTATTGCACTGCCTGAACCTGCAGATAGGTACTACAATCCTCTAAAATTTTCATAACTATCAGTCAACATGGTTTAAGATTCCAGAAGACTTGAATCTTCATTCGTAACTTTACTGGCACTGCTGTTTCAAAAATAAAGATTGGGGTTCTAAAGCACCTTATGTATACAATAATGTTGATTATATTTTCCTATAAATAACAGTAGATTTGAAAGTTTTATTTATTCTTTCTCTTTGTGTATAGACAGTTGTCTCAACCTTAATGACATAGTTTTTGGAGAAGCTGTTATATTTTACAAAGCTGTGCAAAATGGCAAATTTTTTTAAAATGCCAATCACAAACTTTATGTCTGGATAAAATGCATATAAAATTACAAATGTAACAATAGCTTTTATTGTTTTGAAAAAAAAAAAGGTAAAGCTGTCCCTATCCATGCCATGAAGGCATCGAGGGGCAGTAGATGTACAGCTCCACTCATTCTTAACCTCAGCACCAGATGGAGGCGAGCGGTCAACATTACACCCAGCTGCTTTACCCCTCAGAAATAATTGACTAGGAGGATGGGTGAGCCCCAGTCTGGATGATTTGGTGAAGAGAAATCTCTTGTTCCTGACAGGATGTGAACCCCAGATTATCCAGCCCACACCCTGGTTGCTATATAAATTCTACTATCGCAGCTCCTTGTATTGTTTTGAATTGTCTGTATGAAACAGAAAATATTTACCCACCAAAAATATAAAAAAGAATGCATGGGGTTTTGTACCACCCCACATATGCAACACTGTAGGTAAAATAGAGTACACGTATATAGTATCCCAGAGTTAATACTCATATTTATGAACATATGTTGAAGTTTTAACATACCACATTTCACAATGCTAGATTGTTACCTTGACTTCTGTTGTACAGGTTATTATTCCATACATTTATATTATTGTAATGCTACAAATGGATTGAATTATGAAGTCAAAACTATAACCACTTTAGAATTTCCCAAAACTAATTGCAGTATGCATGTAACAAAGGACATTACAGGTACTAAAACTGAAGTGAATATCAGTAACATTCAAATGAGAAGCATGGCAGCAAGATATTTGCTGTGCCAACAAAATATTTGTTTAATATGGGGTTGTTATAAGAACGAATTTACACTAACACATGGGCACACCGATCTGTGGACTGTACAGTACAAGTACTTGACTTCTACAGTTTTAGCTTTTCATATAACTGTAATGGGCAACAATCCGGTTCTTTCACAAACCAAATATGGAACCATTCAGAGCACCAAATAGACATATTCCATTATTCATGAATGTTAAAAGAGTGAAATTATTTAAATAGGAGTAGTTGTGTCATATTTTTACACTGAAATATTGGATGGTAAACCTCCTGAAAAAAGGACATTTGGAAATCCAATACAAGGAGCTTACCTATTACAGTTATCCAAGGGAAAAGACTGTAAAGTGGCTTGAGCTGGCTCAGAATAGCCTCAAATTGGGCTTCTGTGGTGACAGTGAAACTTTAGGGTTCTCAACACCTGAGAATTCATTTAAGACCTGCTGGTCCGAGCTATACCAGTGTTTGGTTTGGTTTGGTTTGCTGATTGATAGGTTTGTGGGTGGGTTGGTTGGTTAGTTGGTTGGTCGAGTCGTTTGGTCAGTTGGTCGCTTGGTATGTAGGTTGCTCAGTACAGCAGTCAGTCAAGTGGTACAGACACTAACTCTATAGAGTTAATGGACTTTTCTTCCAGTACTGATCTGTCAAGATGTTTACATACCAGTATGTAGAGTAGAAGTGTGTCACATTAGCTGACATTTGTGCACAACGTGGAATTGTTTTTGTATTATAACTTGTTTATTTTTCCATTAAGGGAAATGAAGTAAATAGTGTAAAAGTTCAGACACAATGCCTGAAACAGATACGTACAAAATTGTATATTATTATTAACCCTAATAATATAATAAACTGTTCTCCAAAACACACCCTCATAACAGGTGCATTAATATGAAATCTGTCTTAATTAAAAAATGTGACCTGGTTTTCAGTATGTTACTAACATACACAAGTACTGTAAAAACTTTTGTGGTTTGTGGTAATATAATACTATATCTTACACACACAAGGTGTATTATAGTTTCTTCGTGGTTGATCATTTTGGTTGAAGATTATTGCTTAAGTTTGAGTTTTTGATCACTTCAACCATGGCTCCATCAAGTGATTCAACTTCTTTTTTGTGTCTGAAAATGAATAACAAAATTATAGCACATGAATGTATAAAATAATTTTATACCAATGTGATGTAAATGAGACTGATATAAAAGCTCACAAAACTTATACGATTCAGAGTGTGAGAGCTTAAGAGATTCCTAGTAGAAGTAAGAAAGCTTATGTGATGAAGATGGATGGACTGAATGATTCTTGAGTTTTTAAATAACATGTTTTCCAGCTGCATAAGTTCTTATATAGTACTGAATGTAAGGATAAATGTGAATGAGCAACTGACAAGATATGGAAGGAAATTGCCATAACCAATTTTAGGGTGGTGTTCCAATATTTACATGGACATTCTGAGGAAAATCATGAGAAACTAAGTCATGATAGTTATTACCTGGGCCAAGATTCAAACCCAGGACCTCCTGCTTATGAAGAACAAGTGCTAGCCACACTATTCCACAACATCTGCATAAGGATGGCTGGGAAATGACATACGAGCTCTAGCAGCCAGGAAAGAAAAAAACTTTTTTGGTAATATTTAGCATGTAAACATCTCAAGTTAGCTCCTGTACTTACTTTAATCCAAACAATTCTCCATCTTCAATTGTATCTGGCAGTTTTTTGTTCAATGTTTCTGGCAGTAACAGAGACAGCATCCCTCCACAAAGGGCCAGTGCACCATATATCAAGAGTGGTAAAGGTCGCCAGTGGTCACCCTAAAAAAATTTAATACACCTTCCATGAGATAAATTTCACAGTAGCAGTGCATAAACAGGAATGAAATGTGTAATACACACTGGAATACCACTGGATCAATCTTTTATTTATTTAGAAGCATCAAAACTACTTAAGTTGACTTGCCAAAAGAAGGGTATAAGGTGCAAGTATTCCTCCAATTCGAGCTGAGGTGGAAGCAGCACCAATTCCTATGTTACGGACAACTGTTGGGAACTGTTCGGCTGAGAAAACATAGACCGTGCCATATGAAGACGTGATGACCATCTTTCCAATCATTGCAAGTGTAATAATCAACCAGTTCATATCTGAAAAGTCATTACATATGTATATATATATATATATGAGGACCAAATTCATTATTCACTCACTCACATGTGTGCTTTATAATGTCCAGTTAATCATTCTTAGTTTCCAAAGTTGCACAAAGTCATAAATGTATGTCTAGACATGGGGTATATGGTACATGTTTTAGAACCACTGCCTTATACAACTTATATTGTTTATACAGATGCCTTAAATTTATTAACTACTGCATAAATTTTGGTCTCAGGTCTCCCTAATTTCTAGTCATCTTCTTTGAGTTTTTTGACTAACATTTTATATACACATCTCATCTTCCTCCAAAAGTGTGACACATCCTGCCATCTCATTCTCCTCGAGTTCATCACTCTAACAGTAACTAACTAACTAACTAACTCCATGGAGCAGAGTCCTTCTTTAGAAGCTAACAGGTCCTCAGCTAGTGAAGAAATTCCCCACATTTTATGGAACCCGAAGGTTCATCACCACATTCACAAGAGCCCGCCACCTGTCCCTATCCTGAGCCATATCAATCCAGTCCATGCCCCCCCATCCCATTTCTTGAAGATCAATTTTAATATTATCCTCCCATCTATGCCTGGGTCTTCCAAGTGGTCTCCTTCCCTCAGGTCTCCCCGCCAAAATCCTGTATGCACCTCTCCCCTCACCCATACGTGCTACATGCCCCACCCACCTCATTCTTCTCGATTTGATCACCCGAATAATATTTGGTGATGAGTACAGCTCATTAAGTTCCTCGTTATGTAGTCCTCTCCACTCCCCTGTTACCCCGTCCCTCTTAGACCCAAATACCCTCCTCAGCACCCTATTCTCGAACACCCTCAGCCTATGTTCCTCCCTCAGTGTGAGAGACCAAGTCTCACACCCATACAAAACAACAGGCAAAATTATAGTTCTGTAAATCTTAATGTTTGTATTTTTGGATAGAAAACTGGAAGACAGAAGATCCTGCACCGAATGATAACAAGCATTCCCCGACTTCAATCTGCTCTTAACTTCTTCGTGAATGGAATTTTGATCTGTTAGAGTTGTTCCCAAATATTTGAACTGTTCCACCCCTTCAAAGGATTTATTATCTACCTTTATGTTGTGATTTTGTCCTGCATTCTGATCTCGAGACATGACCATGTACTTAGTTTTCTCAGCATTTACTGCTAGACCAATCTCCTTACTAGTGACTACTAAAGCTTCTGTGTTTTTCTTTATAGCACGTACGCTTCCGCCCAATAAATTAACATCATCAGCATAAACTAGAAGCTGATGTGTACCATTTCATTTCAAGCCCTCCTGGTTTGCCTTAACCACTCTAATGGCATATTCCAAAGCAAAGTTGAAAAGCAATGGCGATAAAGCATATCCCAGTTTCAAACCATTCTTAATTGGAAACGTGTCAGAGAAATATTTGCCTACCCGGACTCTGCTATAGGTTTCACTTAGACACATTTTTACTAGCATGACTAGTTTAATGGGGATACCAAACTCAATGAGAATATTATACAAGACCTCCCTCCTAACTGAATCACAGGCTTTCTTGAAGTCTATAAATAGCTGATATACTGCCTCATTGTATTCCCATTTTTTCTCAAGTATTTGACGAATGCAGAATATATGATCAGTAGTCGACCTGTTACGTCTAAATCCACACTGATGCTCCCCAACAATTTCCTCTACATATGGAGTTAACCTTGACAGAAGGATGTTGGATGGAATTTTGTATGTGGTTGACAAAAGTGATATGCCTTGATAATTACTGCAATCTGTTTCATCAAACTTCTTATAAATAGGTACAATGATTGACTCCTTCCACTGCTCAGGCAATTCCTCTTTATTCCAAATAGAATTAATAAGTTTATGGATCTCAGAACGAATTGTCCTACCTCCTGCTTTAATCAGTTCTGCTGGAATTTGATCAATACCTGGTGATTTGTGCCTTTTTAATTTTCAATAGCCATCTCAACCTCAGAGGCACTGGGCTCAGGCACTAGTGGCTCTGCTGTATGTATTTCAGTCTGCCTAACATTGTTAACACCATGAACATTTAAGAGCTGAAAGAAAAGATTCCTCCACCTAGCCAAAATACTATGGGAGTCTGCAACCAGATCACCCTTCTCATCCTTTACTACAATATTTCTAGGCTGGTAAAGCAAAGGTAAAGCAATCCCATTACAGGCCTGGACAGGCCCTTAGGGTTCCAGGAAGTTGAGGCTCCCAGATTTCTAGACAATCGGCACATGAAGGTGGTAAGGTTGTCAGCCCTACGCACCGGCCGCCTTTACTCCCCAGGAAATATTCCTGGTACTCATTTATGTTAGAGGCTGAGTCGACCCTAGGGCCATAGTGCGACCGGATGGATTATGTCAATGAAAAATTCCAGTGACACCATCGGGAATCGAACCCGCGACCTTCCGGCTTGTAGCGCAGTGCCTCAACCAACTGTGCACCGCGTGCCCCCTTTCTAGGTTGGTAACCCTTCTTAAAGTCACTGATGCCCCTATACAAGTCTCTGATATTCTTGTTCTTACTGTTTGTTTCAAGTTCATTAATTTTAACTTTCAGATATTCCTTCTTTTTGTTCCTGAAATGTCTACTAGCTTCACGTCTTACATTGTTCAGATTATCTACATTACTTTGGTTTGGATATGAAGGTCGTCATGTAATGTACTGCATGCTTCTGTTACTTTCCCTTTCTTCAGACAAAATATTCTCCTTAGCACTTTGTTCTTGGGCACTTCAATGTATGTTCTTTATTAAGGATGACAGATTAAATTTTACAAGTACAAAAATCAGGATATCATACAGAAGACCTCCACAAGTTTAGTGTAACAGAAACATAACATGAACATGGTGATGGTATTCTTTCCATCTGGTATTACCTGAAGGTACCACACTTGTCAGAAGCAGAGCAACACCTCCCACAATCATACAGCCACACAGTACAGCTCTACGGCCCCATCTGTTGAGTGCGAGCAGAAGGAATCCATAGCCTGGATACTCTACTGCACCTGATAATAAGAAATTGATGTAATCATTGCCACCTAGGTTTGAGGTGTTCCATGACAACCCATAGTAAGTTCCACTGTTGACAAACCTGCAAAGAGCAATAACAAAATTGTAGATAAATTATTCTAACATAAAGAGAAGTCCACTAACCTAATGGCAAGGTCAAGATATTCCCTGTTAGGTTACCAAGAGGCTCATCACCATGTTCACAAAACCTCACCATTGAGTTAGTCCAGTCAAGTTGACATATTTACAACATACTTCTCTAAGAACCATTTTCCTATTATCTTCTCATGAATTCCTTTGTCTCTTTCCTTGAAGTTTTCCAACCAAAATGGTGTATGTATTTTTGCCCCATTTCTCTTCTCCAAAACGTCCTGGATGGCTCTGGGACCCATGCAGCCTCGTATTCGATGGATACTAGGGTTCTTTCCTGGGGGTAAAGCGGCCGGGGCGTGAATTTAACCACTCACCTCCATCTAGTGCTGAGATTAAGAATGAGTGGAGCTATACCTCTACTCCTCCTGTATGCCATCATGGCATGGACAGGGAAAACTTTTACCTTTTACCATATAATCCAACTCAAATTTAATCACCCCTGTATGATGTGAACAGTACCAATTTTGAAGCTACTCTTGTGTCATTTTTACATTCCTCTGTTCCTTTGTCTCTTCTAAATCCACATATTCCCGTCAGCATTTTGTTTCAGACATCCTCAATTTATGTTATTTTTTAGACTAAAACACAAGTTTCCCATTCATACAAAACAATAAGTAAAATCAGATTTTGTAAAACTTCAGGTGCTTTAGAGAAGAGATCAAAATATAGAATGATTCTGACCTGAACAGCAGCATTCAAAAATGTAATTGCATTAAACACAAAAATTCACAATGACATTAATTAAGAGTGTTGACAGACGCACATTTTTATGCCCAAACTAAGGCCAGTGGTTGTTTAGCCTGTGAAGGAACTCAAGTCTGTCTCATTAAAAGAATGGCGAGGTCACATATCAACATGTCCTGTTGACTGAACGGTACCATTTCTCACCACTTAACTGTGTGTCTTGGCTGGAATGTAATACCATTACTCTTAATGTTTATTACATTGTTTACAAACTTGATTTTCAATATTTTTTCAATATTCTATCCAAACATTTGCATGTAAGCTTAGAAGTTAAGCTTATAGTCTTCTGGATTTTGATACCATGTAATTTGGTAGACAGCTAATAACGTTTTGGAGAAAACTGTCGTCTCTGCAACATCAGTACCTAGCCACCAAACTGTGTGGCATCCACAATCCCAGAAGATTGTAATCTTAATACTTAACCTCAAACATCACAATGTAAGAGGTGTTTGTATTTTCAGTTCATTACATGATCATTATTGTACACACTATGTTCAAATGAAATGACAGCAGAAATGTGCAGGAGAACTACGCAAAATTGAAGTTTCAAAAAAGTTACAGATTTATAAAGGTAACTGATGTATGCAATCAGTAACGCCCTCAAGTAAAACAAAGTAATATGATGTCTTGAAATACCATTAAGTTGAAGGATATACAAAAATACAGAAACATATTTTAAGAAATACTTCACACAGTGTTAAAACATGGAAATCTACCGTTTATCAATTACAGTAAAAATGCTGGGTACATATGTGACGGGATTAGAAATTAAATTCTGATCATCTATGTGTTAAAATGCCATATCAGTATCTCAGTTCTTACTTCTACAAGTTTTATATGTTTAAGATATGTAGTACAATGCAAATATTCAATATCAGGCATTCAGTAGTGTCTACACAGGCTGCATAACTGCTATGCCAGAAAATTTTAAAGTTGGGTTTTAAAAAATGTGGCACCAGCATGAACTCCCTATAATGTATAAAAATTCAGTCACTTCACATAACCCTCCCCATCTGGAAAAAATTTACAGATGTTCCTAAGTTCTGTTCATGTTTTGAGTCAAAATTAATTGTTTACTTCTTGGTTTCTAAATCATATTGATCCACTACAGTGCCATCTAGGATCACTCACAGGAACGAAAATAAGAGCAGCACAAAGAATGATTGTAGAATACATTGCATATTGCATCAAGTCACAAGATTGTCTTGTGGAATATGTCAGAAATGAACATGCAAGGGAAAATCTCCAGCACACATAATTGTGTATGTGACACAGGAAGGGTTCAAAACCATTATGTAGGCACACAGAGACAGCATGTATCATTCTATAAGACTGTTCAGCCTTTCAGAAATCAAGCAGCAAACCATGAGTTTCACAGCTGAGCAGGACATTATTCAGATTCAGATTAGAACCCATGGACTGTTTTGCCGAAAGAAGAGAAACATCTGTGTACCTAATCCTTTATCATGCTGTAAAAGGACACATGGATAGTACAAAGAATTCCTTTTGCTCTGTGCCATATTACAGCTTTTATAAACGTCACATTCATGTGAAATGTCATGAAGCAAATATCAACAATAAATCATTATGAAAGCATGCTGATATAATTACCAGCTGAATAGGATGACCAATGTTTTCTTGCGAAGATTTTGATAACGAAAGAGATCAAGTAGTGTGGCCCGCTTCTCTGTTGTGTTATTTTTCCTTGATTCTTGTTGACTTGGATGGTCACCATTGGCCATCTCAGGTTGGGGCAGGAGGTTATCCAAAATATCTTCAGGGATGGTTACCTTATTTTCCTTAGCAGCCTTGAGAAGCAGTTCCTTTGCTTCAGCTCCACGGCCTTTTGTTATTAACCAGCGTGCAGATTCTGGGATAAACCTGAAATGTTATCAATATATACATATATGCTGATAGTAGGCCTGTTGAGACCTATTACATATATTACAAAACAGAAATCTTTCCATCCTCATCATTTAAGATGTCTTTTCAAAAATCTTTTTCTTTCTGGTTTATATTTTAAGGCCTTTTTTGGAAACTTTTCATGTTCTTTTCAATTTCTTCTGTATTCTATAAATTTTATTATTGTGGAATTAGTTATTCCCTTAGTATCTTTCACATGTATTTATTTGTGTGTGCGTTATTGAATGACATAAGTAATTTAGATTACGTAGTGTCCAGTTGTGGGATAATTAATGAAAATGAATTGCACAGGTGTGGATATAGAAGAAAATACTCATGGCCACATTTGAAGTACTTTCCTGGCATTCAGCTGGAGGACTCAGGATATTAATGCAGGACCTCAGTCAGGATAGCCAATTTCCTGGCCAAACTATTTGAATCTGCGACCTAAATACAAAGGAGTGCTTCCAACTCAACTGTGATATTTTATATCAAAATATGTAGCATGGGAAAGGCTCTTTTGCATAACATCATTTTAGTCAACTTCATACTACAAGGATCAGGCCCTAAATACTCGCTTAATAGGCTTGAAATATTGGACATGAAGAAAAAAGGGTGCTTCAAATTCTGTGAAACATGTGGAAATAACCACAGAAACATATGAAATGTTTACAGCCACATTCAAGAATGAAGCTCTCAGATGTCTACATGGCTTTTGACGATGGCCAGACTTCAATAAGAAAAAAGGCTTCAGCCAGCCACAAATCTTAACTCATATTGATTAAAAATTCATGGCATTGAATCACTTATGTTTTCTAGAGTGACTATACTGTTTTAGGATACTGTTTTTCAGAGGTTAAATCTAAGAATTCTTTTGATGAGATTTGTACTCTTCTGGGATGTTACACGGCATCGTGTGGTAATTGTTTACCCGACGTTTCGGGACAACGTATCGGTCCTGTCTTCACTGGTCAAGACTCTTGACCCGTGAAGATGGGACCGATACGTTGTCCCGAAACGTCGGTAAACAATTACCACATGACGCTGCCTAATATCCCAGAAGAGCGCAAATTTCATCAACATCACGATGAAAGCCTGAAATCAAGGTTAAGAATTCTTTTAGTTCTGTCAAAAGAAGAATCTCAACAGAGTTGCAACTCATGTTATGCATGTTTTTTTTATGTTATTCATACCGTACATTTTTTGATCATTCTGGTTTTATCCGACAAATGTATAATTTTATTTTCTGTTATTTAATACATACTATATTTCATTGAAGATGGTCCAACACGTTTTGAACCTCATATAAGGTTTGAAACATGTTGGACCATCTTCAATGAAATATATGTATTGAATAATAGAAAATAAAATTGTACATTTGTCGGATAAAACCAAAATAAAAAAAAATAGTTATGCATGTTATTGTTGCACAGAGCTGGTCTGCTCGAGCTCCAAGATCTTCCTCGATTAGTTGAAAATTACTCAGCTGTTCAGCAGCTTCCCTGCTTTTATGGAACCCAAGGGGTCACTATCATGTTCACATAAGCCCTCAATCAGACCCTGTCCTGAGCCACACTAATCCAATTCACACCTTCACCTCCTATTTCTTATAAGATCCACTTTAATATGATCCACCCATCTACGACTAGATCTCATAAATGGTCTCTCCATTTGAGATTTCCAAACAAAATTTTGTTTGCTATTCTATTTTCTTCACATCCTGCTACTTCCACTTTCATTCAATCAAAACCATATGGTGCTCCTCAATACTTAATCTTATTAATTTACAGGTTATTTAACTGCAGTTTCACTGGGGCAAATTGTATGTGAAATGGTAGGATGATTTTTAAACAGACATAAAAGAACACAATCATGTAATCTGAGGACTATCCAAGCATTCTGCTGGAGTGACTGATGAAAACGATCAAAACCTTTAGTTGGAATAGTTGATCTCTGGGTTGCGATTTGAGTTGGGGACATAAAAATATGGAGCCAACCTGTGCCTAATGCATATATATGCGTGCGTGTGTGTGTGTCTGTGCATACCACCAGTAACAGAGAAAGATAATGCCTGGAGCAGATAGAGCAGCTTGCAAAATCCTCCAATCTTTGATGAAGTAAGCAAAGGCTGCAGTTAGGATGTAGCCAGTAGTGAAGAAAAACTGACAAACCACTCCAGCGTAGAGCCGCTTACTAGGGCCAACCATCTCCATGGCTATAATACAAACATGAACGGTATAAACATAGGGACTTCTTTCTACTAATATTATCTGATGAATATACTATTTGCAGGTCCAGCAACCATTTTGAAATAAAGTTTCATATATATCTGTGTGATGCTTGGTATTTCTTGGGCAGTTAATAGGTACCTGCACAATTCAGGGAAGTCTCTTTCATTATGGAGTACAAAATCACATCACTTTCCCAAGACGCAATTTAATGCTATTGTGCTGCCTACCTCTCACAAGTAGTTTCCTTATATGACATATTTGCATGACTCTATCTCATGGAACAGAGTCCTTGAGAAGCTAAGGGTCATCAGCTTGTCAAGAATCTCTGCATCTTATGGAACTCAAACATTCATCACCATGTTCACAAGAGCTTGCCACTTGTCCCTGTCCTGGCCAGATGAATCCAGTCCACGTTTTCCAATCATACTTTATTAAGATCCACTTTAATATTATCCTCCCAGCTATGCCTAGGTGTTCCAAGCGGTCCGTTTCACAACTAAAGATTTTGTATGTTTTTAACCTGCTTGCAATAGCATGGACATCCATGCTATGTGCCTCATCGCAATCCCCTTGATTTAAGCACTTTAATAGTAGAGGGTGAAGAGTGAATTAAAATGCCTGTTAATGCAGACTTCCCCCCATTTGTGTTTCTTCATTTCTCCTAACCCTTTGGCACTGAATGTGACAGATTGGTAACACACAGTATGGTTCTCGAAACACCGAACATTGTCTGTTGGCGATCACCAATTATGGCTACTTGTTTGCAGCTCTCATTTAAATTCTGGTCTGCTGCAAATCACACCAGGCATTTAATTCCAGCTCCAAAGGATTAGTAGTTTGTTTACAAATAATTTATGTATAATAACAGGCATATTGGCATTTGTGGGTCTAGAAAAAGCTCTTGATAAAACATATAATCAGATAATAAATAAAATAAAATAAAAAAATAAATTAGTAATCAAAGATAAAATCATCTTTGGTAATCAGCTGCAGCAGTGTGGAGCCAAAGTCCCAGTGTCTCACAGATTGACTCTGTCTCCATCATCAGGGAAATGACAGATTTACTCCAAACTGAAATACCTGATTACCCCAGAAGATTTAATCTTTTCAGTGTGTGAAAGCTTCATGTCTTGTAATTTTACTAACCAATTACATAAGCTACCAGGAACACTCCTGACGTTGTAGAACCAACTATAAGACGACACAACATAAAAGTGTAGTACTCTGGTGCCACTGCTGCTGCTAAGCCAAAGACAACTTGCAACACCAGGGACAAGAAGAAGATAGGTCTACGACCAAATCTGAAAAATTAAAAGTTCATTTGTTGAACACTGCAGTTATATGCATCTGTAGCATTTAGCATTTAAATTAGGTACTATTATTTACCTGTCTGACAGATCTCCAAATATAATGGAACCAAGTAGGGCCCCAACCATGAATAGAGAATCAGCCATGACACGGAAATGCGCATCATCACAAACCAAGTTAAACTGCAAGGAAAAACACATCACTTTGGAATTCAAACAAAAAACCAGAATTTCTAGAAAATGCGAAGGGTTCTATAATCAGACAGTTAACGCCTGACATTCTATGAAAAAAACTGTTTTGAAACTAATCATTTTACCGTTGTGTATCCTTGATACATGAAAATAAATGTGTCCTACCATATGTTGACATTTAAACTGGAACCTTCAGCACTCTACAAAGTGAAATAATAAAATAAATATGAAACAAACTATGTTCTTATGCTGAAAAATATCAGCATCAGAAATGATCATCCATGTTAATATTAAAAACTAATATTAGAAGAGCATAAAGGAAATGTAATAGAGTGGAACATCCTACCGAACAACAGAAAATTAATTCCTGACCTTCCCAAGAAATAAAACTGTAACACTTTTGTGACCAAACACTGGACACAGCATACAGAAGGCAACACAAAGTTTTGAGCTTTTAACACCAATATGATTCATGTCTTCTGGAATGTTATGCCATGTTGACTGGTAACTATGGCACAATATCCCAGAGGACTTGAATCTTCAACAGCATTCATATATTTTAATAAACCCACACTTTTCATTTACATTTTACTCACACATTGTACTAAAAATCGTTTATATAAGTGCTTTATACTACCAGTTGCTTATTAAGAGAATATGCTTTATAGTTTCATTACCATATTCTGAACCTTTTATTATGTGCATTTTGCAATGACAGCTAAGCACCAAAATGCTGTGGACTAGCTATGTGAATAAATAAAAAAATCTGATACAGTGGGATGAATTCTCCTTCCTGGTTGCTTCAGAAATAAAACAAAAAATGCAGAATTGAGTATGTTTCTGCATTGCCACATGCCTCTAAGCTATGTCTATAGAACACAGTATCAAAGAAAATAAGACAATGTTTCTAGAACGAATGTAAGTCCTTTCTTTTACATTCCAACAAACTCCTGTGCTTATTTAGCCTGTGAGGGTGCTGAAGCCTCTGGCTAATAAACAAGCAGCAACACATTCTGTTGAATGAATTATTCTGTTTCGTGTTACTGAACAATTTGCTGTGGGTGGAATGTAAATAAACTTGATAACGTTGGAAGTAATGAAGAAGTGGCAGTTAAAGGTGGATTACTTCAATAAAATCCCTGTCATTTTGCATAATAACCTTAAGTGCAAGTCTCACCAGACTTTATGGTCCTCCTGCTTGTTGTTATCATTATGAACAGACGGTACTCAAAGCTTTCCACTGTCAACATATTTGTAACTGTTGGTTTACTGGCAATGTTTCATGTATACTATACGTTTATGGTCTTTCCCCGTACCAATTTTATGTGCCTAGCTCCTGTGGTTCCTTCTTAGTTATCACCATAAAACCAGATTTCCACATGGCCATCATCTTGTTAATCTGCATTCTACAAAAATAGTACCTCAACAAAACTTTCATGTTTTTCTGACGTGTCTTAGCGTACATCATTTGAGGACATAAAAGGTGAACTAGTGGCACTTGTGCCTAAGAATTTCACACCTCTGTCATGGTATTGCTGATTTCTGTAAATTAAAATGTGTTGAGTTGGGGTGTCCTTCATTGGCATAATGTTCATACCAAAGTTTCATGAAAATTAGTTAATTACAGTAGAACCCGGATAAGAAGTCCCCGCATAAGAAGTTTTCCCTGTAAGAAGTCTGATTTTTAAAGTCCCGAAATCCTATTGCTTTTAATAAGCTTCCCGCTTAAGGAGTCCCTAATCCTCTGGTCCCTTGAAAGACTTCTTAACAGGGTTCTACTGTAGTTCAAAGACTGGACAGAAACATACATGCACAGATATCACAGTGATTCCAAAAGCCCACTTTGATTCCATTTTAGAAAGGAAAGTGGGCTAAAAGAGAGAGTACATATAAAGTTGACACAAAGGAAGGATGGAGAGAAACTATAAATATGATGGTATTTAGAGCCAATAAAAAAAAAAAAAAAAAAGGAAAAATAACTTCCTCTCATGAATTTCATTTTTGATGTTGAGGGAATGACTGCATCATTACTTCACTGCACTGAAATTATACAGACATGAATTGTAAAACATATATCTAATTATGTTATCAATTTAAGACAACATTTAAATTACTTTTGATGAAATATGTTTTTATCACAAAGGCAAGAAAGGTGCACCACAACCATATAATAAATGTCTCTTGCTTCAGTACACATGTTAGTGAACAGTTCACATTGGAGAGAGACAAAATGAAGTAAAATATCAAATCAGCTGAGTGAACAGAAGAATAAACTAATTTTGCCTGTTTCAGATTTTTTAGGTCTCCCATGAATGATGGGAGGATTGTTTCCATATTGTGTATTCATATCTCAGGCTTATCATAAATGTCTCCACCTCTATCAAAGTAATATAAACAATAAGAAACTTTCAAGGTGGGAAGAGCACTTCACTCAGTATTCATAACCTCTTGTCATTCCTGTATTCTTCTATTCATAAGACACACTGGTATATGTGATGATAATTTTAAAATGCATATAAAATCTCTGAGAAATCCGAAAGGAGGGAATGATTTGAGTCTTAATTATATGTTGGAGAATAATATTAAAATGAGCCTTAAAGAACTGAGGTGTGAAGTGATTTAATTTGGCTCAGGATAGGTTTCAGTGGTGGACCATTGTAGACATGGTAATGAATATTCAGGTTCCATAAACGGGAGAAGTCTTTTGACTAGTTGGCGGCTATCAGCTTCTCAAGAAGAACTCTGCTGTATGAAGCGAACTACCTAGTTATTATTAGAAAATCAGTCTTACTTCGGTAACAGCACTGCTTTTATACACGGATGTGTCGTAGACCCAGTTATCACATTTCACAGACTTGTTTGCAGGAGTATCAGAACTGAAATATTCTGAAGTAAAATTTACATCCAGTCTTTCACAACTTGACCAGCTTTCTGATTTTGAGTCCCATGGTATGGTCATGTTGATTTCTGGCAAGATGTATGTGGCATTATCACATTCAAAGGGCAGCTTGCATCTGTAAAAACAAATGAAGTGTGAGGATCAGAAAATCTCCTTATAACTTTATGTGATACACGTAAGATGTAACACAAATAAGAATTTCCCTGACGGGGAAATAAGAGACTTGACTAGTGTTTGGATATTTTCTATCATCTTCCCCCCCCCCCCCTCCTTTCTTTGAAGCAGCACAACATTATAAAACTGGGCCTGTTTTTGTCTTCAGGTGAAAGAGGTGGAGGAGACCAAAGGATCCAGTTTTGGTGGCCCTTCTGAAACAACCAGTCTGTACCACTACTAGCACAGAACCCTTCGCTCCTGCGTTTTCTGTCTGAAGATGAAAACAGTTGCAGTTTCTGAAGTGTTGTGATGTAAAGGTAAAAGACACAAGACAATGAACAATGTCAAACACACTAGTCACACTTACAGCATTATATTATCATAAAAATTCCATAAGTTTCAAATAATTAACTTGTTCCTGTACAGCTTTATGATTTTCTAACTCTGGCAGTTAGTTAAGACTTGCAGAACTGTATACAATCTGATGCTCCAGAAGATTACTGTCTTTTGGGATGTGACACCATGTAGTCCAGTAAAATATTACCATCGGTACTAACATTGGTACATTTGTACCAGAGTACATGATGTCATATCCCCAAAGAGAATAATTTTCATAGTCATCACTGTGTGAATCTGAAACCTAACTTGATTCTCTGGAGCTGGCTTTTATATCTGAGGTTTACAACACTTCAGTTGGAAAGAAATGTGTACCTGTGTTTAATATTGGCTTGCAGGAACACTCCAGCTAACTTATGCAAAGCACAGAGAATGGCTGGAAGACAGAGCAAAATGTAAATCCTCTTCTGGTAACGTCCAAATTCCCCCAAATATGGCAAAACATCATCGTAAGCCATTTCAGTTCTCTTCCTTTCATCAACTGAAACCTAAAAACAGAACACTGATAGTAACATTAGGCATGTAAGCTGTATTTTCATTTCCCTTTTACAAGTTCCTTGCACAGAGCACCATGCACAGTGGCTCAAGTAGTGATACTTCTGACTTTTATTCATGAAGTGCTCATGTCACAACTCAACCAGGACACTGACTAGCTGGACTGAGGTTCTGTGTATTTTCCCTCAGTCCCTACAAATGCTGGGATAGTTCCTTAAACTAGGCTTGACTGCTTCCTTCCACTTTCTTTGCAATTCATTATTCAATGTCATGCAGTCCTTTAGTGCTATAGTCTTGAGTTACTAATAGCATTCATTCATTCTGTAGCCTGTCTTACGACAGGTCCGTAGTCTCTTCCAAAGCGAGTTCTCCACAGGGTGTGATCTAGTGCTTCCTCTTTCAATTTCCAGTATCTTCTCTTGATAGCATTATCAGATAATGAATAAATAAAATTTAAACTGTGGAAAAAAATAAATACACAATACAGAAATATCTATCAAAGTATGAGTAAATGTAAAGTCCCTGCACATACCATGAAGACATATAGGGGGAGTAGAGGTACAGCTCCACTAATTCTTAACTTCGGCATCAGTTGGAGGTGAGTGGTAAACTTTGTGCCCTGCTCGCTTTGCTGCGAGGGAAAGAACCCGCAGTGCCCATTGAATAGGGGCTGGTTGGCCTGGATATTTTGGAGAAGAGAAAACTCTCTTGCCACTGACGGGAGTCGAATACCGGATCGTCCTGTCCAGGGTTCGATTCTCGGTAGTGGCAAGAGGGTTTTGTCCAGATACAGGACGATTTATTAATTAAACTTTGTTACTAGATTTACTGCCAAGTGACTTTTTCCTGTAGGTATATCCCTTGAAGACAAAACGTCCAGCTGCAAACATAACTGATGATTTGAAAGAGGTGTTTTCAATCTCGGTAGAAATGTTGAGAATAAAATTTAAGTGGATCCTAAAGTAATGAGTTTTGACAATGAGGTGGACTGTAACATCAGAGAGTCAGTGACATGCACCCTGGAAATGGAACCACCTAAATTATTCCATTATAAATGAAATTAACTGACTAAATGGAGCAGAGTCCTTGTTGGGAAGCTATTAGTTGTTCAGACAGTCAAATTCCCCGTCTTTTATGTAATCTGAATGTTCATTACCATGTTCAAAAGAACCCACCACTGGACTCTATTTCAAACCAATCCAGAAAAAAGTATGAATTTGTATAAAGTAAAATATTTTGTACTTATTTTCAAACAGGCAGTAAAATTATTTTCCAATAAACAGATCGGGGGAATCTAACCTTGCGTAGTCTAATTTACCTGTCTTTGAAAATATGACTTTGAAGATTCGTGATGGTTCTGCTATTTTATTCTGTGTACAGATTCATAATCTTTCATGTGCCTAAATACAATGATATATCAGTTATCAAATCATATTATGTGGCTACCATATTATTAGATTTTACGTTTTAGAGAAAAATTGCAGGGGCGTATTTGCACTTTCTTACGACACTACACACCTAATAAGGTATCTGGTATTATAAAGTTGACGTGATGGAAACTGTGATGAAGTACATAAAGTGGGGAAGCAAATCGCGTCGCGAAACAACAAACATTCAAAAGCATACAAGTAAAATCGGCATTAGATGGAGGTGAATGGGTCCGTTACAATCTTTAGACACACAGCCAGCCCAAACGGGGCTCAGTTATCTTATTTTCCTTCTTGGTGAGTTAAACACCATACGTTTATAAACCTAAGAGAGGTCGTCCTTATGACTTACCTTCCTTTTCTTAGCTTGAAATCGGAAGCGCAAGTATGTGGTAATTTTCACTGTACATCAGTCTTCGTTGATTTAAAATACACTGGGTTTCAGTCTTAACTAGGCGCGGTCATTCTATCGATTACTTCAACAAGAAGGTTAGGCGACCGTCATGGAATTTCCCCCTATTCCTCAACCCCATCAAACACACAGACGCCGGTACCCTGACATACACAGTGGAACTGAACAGGCAGTCTGTTGGAAAGGGGAGAAAACCCGTTGATTTTTAAGGACAGGTTTAACTTGAAAAACTTGGAGGTTAATAACTTAGAATGATGGAGTGTCACTTTAAAACCCAAAATATAAAACTTTTCGATAGTCCCTTGCTAATAATTTTCAGCGCACAGAATTATGTATAGTTTAATGCAAAAAGTATAAAGAAAAGGTAAATTTTTGCCAGTCCATTCCATGAAGGCATGTAAGGGGAGTAGAGGTACAGCTCCACTCATTCTTAACCTCGGCACTTAACTTAACACCTCGGTCGTTTTATCCGAGGGAAAGAACCCGGTATCCGTCGAATATGATGCTGGGTAGGCCCCAGAGCCAGTCTGGAGGTTTTGGAGAAGAGAAAGATCACGTATACTGCTAAATTTAACGTTAATCGTTTTGCTGAAACCGGATTGATCTCAGATGCCGAATTCGACTGACGGTAGACGTTCACTGAGAATTACCTTCGTCTTAACGCGTCTGGCTAAGAAATCCAGGTAAATGTTCATCAAATAGCATTCAGAAATGGACTACTGTGCCACGATTCAGACAGTCACTCGCCGGATTAGCACAGCGAAGTCCCGGGTTAAATCCCAGACCAATCCCTATGGAATTTGTCGTGGACAAAGAGGCACTGAAGTTAGTTCTTCCCCGAGTATTTCATTTTTCCCGTGTCAGTATCATTTCACCCATTCTCCATACTCATTCATTCATTTCATCCACCACCAAAGCCACAGAATATTGGCAATTGCCATTTTCGTTAAACAACACACTTAAAAGCATATTTAGAAAATGCTGCAAATCCTGTGTTTAGCTTATATATATCTCAGAGCCTTTTATGCCGAAACGAACGCTCCCTGGCAGTGAGAAATACGCATATTAATTTAATTTATATTATTACTACTTAAATGCTTAACGTTTTTTTAATTATCGGATGTGAACTATAGAATTGTCCACGATACCCCGTCGATTATCGACCCCATCTACTTCTAACAGACGAGGCATGTAAAGAATTTTCCAGAAAACCAAAAAATCTTAAATTCGTACCACAGCTTAAAATTAGACCTATATAGTCTACAGGCTGTAAGATTTGAGGCTTTCACGGCTGTGGTTATTCAGATTTGAGTATTTTGGGTTGTGCCAATGTGTAATCTTGCATGTTGTTACCAATGTTTCGGAGAAACCTTCTACCTTCATCTTGAGGGTCGTACTTCGTAAGAACTCCAAAATATTGTCGTTTAAAACTTAATTTAATACAGTATTGATTAAGACGCATGGTTCTATGGAATCCCGAAGTTCATAGACAGTAAACAAGCCAGCTACTAGATTCTATGCCACCAAACATCATGGTTGACAGGTTGGCACTTCTTCGTGTTAGGGATATTTCCAGTTCAAATCTCGGCCAGTAAGGCGGCTATCCTGATTGCGTTCAAATTCCTTATACACTGATTATTCTATCATTTGACACCGTATAATCTGAGCAACTGAAAGGCGCCGTCGAATAAACTGATGTCGTCTGAGTCAGTCTGCTTCGTTATGTAGATAATTAGTGACACGAGTGACATTCAGAAACGTGCTTTCATCTTTGACTTTTTCTTTTCAATTAGCTCTACATATCTGAAATTTCAGTGTAAGCGGTGAAGAGCATTAGAAGTGTCAATAAATGTCTGTCATAATTAAGCACTGTGGATTTCGAAAGAGAAGTGGCTGCCCTTTTTAAATAAGCTGACTGGCATGAAAAGATTGTTGTTACTAGTTTGGCTGGGGCGACAAGTTGTTAGGAACAAGATGGACAATGTGCGGACGACGTTACATTGTGGTGCGTTCGCATAATCATTGTTGCCATGGAAATTGAACAATACATTCCCTTTTGTTGTTGTGGGAGTATATGTAGCTGTCAACAAATAAGAGTGTTCTGTGTTGCCACGGAAATGCAACAAAGATGTCCCTTTTCACTGTTATCGAGCTACAAAACATTTGGTACTGCTGTTAACAGTACTAAGTATTACATATTCTACGAGTGTGTCTTTGTTCTTGCCTTAGTTATCCGGCATGCAAATCACATCTTTTCTGCGCCGTATTATATTGTCATCTGTGACCTGTCTGGCTCTACCAAAATTTTCCACATTATCTCATACACGGCACGATTTTCGGGGGGAAAAAAAGTTATTGGACATAAAATGTGTGTTATGATTTTCTCTACAAATTTGTCTGAAACATTTCTCATTCTAAGAAGAATTCAGCGATATACTATCATAAATATACATAGGTCTTCATGTAAAGTACCCGTTATTCTTAACAGAGTTTAATCGAACTTGAATATTTTCGACACATTTTCGAAAGATAATCAAATTTCAAGTTTAGTGAAAAATCCATCCAGCGGGAGTCGAGTTATTTCATGCGGACGGACAGACATGACGAAGCCAAGAGTCGCTTTTCGCAGTTTTGCGAACGCGCCTAAAAAGGACTCCCCGCTCTGGGGAAACAAACGATGCAGATATTACAGTAGAGGAAAGGAGAGTGCACGAGGGTAGCGTAGACCTGTATTTCTCAAGGTTTATAGTACTGCGGGCCATTTACACAGTCTCACCAATTCTGTGGACCCCGTAGGCACAACTCGCAGTGATATCTAAAGTTGTAATAATATGAATAAGAAGTAGGCTGAAACTGTAAAAATCCGTATTGAAGTAATTTACTACAAAAACAATAATTTCCCTGCCAGTAATGACAATACAACTAAGCTTAGAAAACCCTTAAAGGAAAGAAACTTCCATGTCTTACTGAGTAGAATCCACTCAACTCTCAGATCCCCGGTTGATAGGCACTGTTGTATAGTACAGTATTGTTCTACTGTGTATAAGCGTAAAAGGGAGGCTTACAGTCAGCAATAGCTCCGCAAACATTCCATGACATACAGTAAAAAAAAAAAAAGCTATCCCTATACAGGCCTGGACAGGCCTGGACAGGCCCTTTGGGCTCCAGGAGGTTGAGGCTCCCAGGATTTATAGACAATCGGCACATGAAGACGGCAAGGTTGTCAGCTCTAAGCACCGGCCGTCTTTACCCCCAGGAGATACGCCCGGTACTTATTTCTGTTAGAGGCTGAGTCGACCCCAGGGCCATAGTGCGGCCAGAAGGATTAAGTCAATGAAAAATCCAATGAACCCATCGGGAATCGAACCCACTACCTTCCGGCTTATAGCGTAATTCCTCAACCAACATGACGTATAGTAGGAGAGTATATACAAAATTTGCAAGATGTTACACAATAATAAGATATGGTGTTTGATTCTGGTGTCGTCATTAAACGGTCATTGATCTAATTCAGAAGGGACAGGTTAGACTTGTTAGAAGGAAGGATCGAAATGACGGGAAGACGAGGTAGAAGACGTAAGCAGCTACTGGATGACCTTAAGGAAAAGAGAAGATACTGGAAATTGAAACAGGAAGCACTAGATCGCACTCAATGGAGAACTCGCTTTGGAAGAGGCTACGGACCTGTCGTAAGACAGACTACAGATTGAATGAGGTTAGACTTCCTAGACTTCCAGACCTTAGCAGGTGGAAATTTATAATGAACCATCAGGAACGTGTGGCACAACCTCAGTCACGTTAATTGACAATTTGAAGCAGCAATTCTTCTAATCAGCACTTAAGAATCATTTCTAATCTTAAAGGACAGAACTGCGTCTCCATTACAAAGGCAAACTAGTTAAATAACTGCCGTTTTTTTCTGGGAATCGGCACATCCCGCTCCTTGCTCCTACCAAGAAACAGCAGGCGTGTTGTCGGCCGGATTATCGGCTGTCCTGAGACTGCTGTCTGTTTTTCTGAGCCCATCCATGCCAGTGCTATGACAACAGGGGACTTGAGAGTCTCCTTAAGGTGAATATTAAGACAATGGTCTACTGAGGTGTGACGTGGTGTAGTCTGGTAGACACGTACTTTATATCAAGGGCATCCCATTGTGTTTTAAAACGATTAATAAAAACCACCGTCAAAAAAACTGTAATGTGTAACAATATGCTGTTACTCATGAGGTACATGTTTCGCCCCAAAAGGGCCATCACCAGGCTTTGTATAAAATTAAAAAAAGGAAGTAAAAATGTAAATGTTACGTGTAAGTTTTTTACTATACATGTAACACATTTTTCACAATTCTCAGTTCACGTTCATCCTGCCATTCAACGCTACGGTATAACCACACAACTGAAAAGAGCTTCGTAAATAACCCAAGAATAAATAAAAAAATATGGCCCTTGTAGAAGAAACGGGGCCGTTAAACAGCATTACGAAATAAATAATACGAAAAATGCGCCTTCCGCATTCGTGCATATAACTTAAAGGTGTTGTCTTTGTAGAGGAGTCTGACTACTCCAGACAATAGATACAGGTTTACGTGTAACAAACGCGCATTAAGGCCGTGCCATGGCTCAGGCGGTTAGTCGCCGGCCTCTCACCACGGAGGCCCGGGTTCGATCCCAGGTTCAGTCCATGTGAGATTTGTGGTGGACAAAGTGGCACTGGGACAGGTTTTTCTACGAGTTGTCGGTTTTCCCCTGTCGATTTCATTCCACTGGTGCTCCATTAATTGTAAAAACTTGGTAAAAAACTGCTCATCCATCTATCATCATCATTGGGGTTGCACAAAAAGCCTTAAGGCTGTGGTGCGAGGGCCCTTCATCACAAACGAAAAAAAAACACGCATTATCTACACGTACTATCCGCTATAAACAAAAGCCGATGGCGTATGTATGTACGCCTGTCTTCAGTTGGTATTTCACGTATCGTATAACATCGACGATGATATTCATATATTTCGAACAGCAGATGATTCCTGAAGGTTCACAGAGTACAACGGCGCATTTGAACTTTCCGTAAGTGAACTAACTGAGTTCGACTCCAGCCACTTCAAAAAGTGATGTAAGATTTTCTTCATGGCCTAATTGTAGAAGTTAGTTTGACCTGTTATGTGCTGTGCCCTATTCTTGCTGCAGAAACCTTGTATTGTATTACTTTTATGGATATTTTTTTTTAAGTCGTCCTCTTCTACCTACTCCGGTTTTCCCGTTTCAGTGTCGAGGTTTGTAAGTTCTTTTGATCACACTTTTTAGACACACCACAGTCGGTAGGACTCCACTGGACGAGGGATTGGCTCGACGCAGAGGCCTCTACCTGACAACAACACACAACACTCACAAGAGACAAACATCCATGCCCCCGGTGGGATTTTTTTTTTTTTTGCCTGTCCGGGGTTTTTCCCCTTTGATCCATTTTTGTACTGATTTATATCCTTTCGTCCTTCATGTTACTTTACGTTCCATGTTACCGTCCTTACATCAAACACAACACAAACATCCATGCCCCCGGTGGGATTTTTTTTTTTTGCCTGTCCGGGTTTTTTCCCCTTTGATCCATTTTTGTACTGTTTAAATCCTTTCGTCCTTCATGTCACTTTACGTTCCATGCTACCGTCCTTACACAACAAACACAACACAAACATCCATGCCCCCGGTGGGATTCGAACCCACGATCCTAGCAAGCGAGCGGCCGAAGACCCACGCCTTAGACCGCACGGCCACTGGGATCGGCTTTATGGAAAATATGATGGTTTATTCAATCTCTTGACTAGTCCAGCCACAAGGATAGTTTATAAATGCGGATTATTTTAGAGCTCCGAAAATTCGCTCACATAACTGGGTCTAATAGAGCAGGAAGGGATATTTATTCACTTCCTGGTGCAAAATTTGAATATATGTAATACACTTAATTGTAATTAACACAGTTCATAAAATTAATAACGCAGTGCAGGTACTTCTTTATGAAACGCGCATGAATTTACAGGAACATATTTGCTACTTGAGGTGACAAAACTTTTAACAATTCCTCAACGCGTTCTGAAAATGTTGGCATGGAAGAAACATGTGTACAAATAGAGCAGGCGTAAAAACTTAAGTGCGAATATTACCCGCTGAAACTCAGTGAGCCAGCCTTGTATTAGTTAGTAATAATGAATGTGTACAAATAGCGGACACAGTACGAAATACCTGAGTGCCAGTACTTGGAGCCATCGTGCCGCGGACTGACGCACACGCTACGTCACGTGCCTTCACGATTACTGTACAAGGAAATCCTTCGAAGGAAAGTCAGAGGCACTTGGAATCTGGAATGTCGGCTTCCAGCACGCAGACTACGAACAAATTCTATAGGTCACAGTAGAAAGCACAGCAGCTTGGTACACACACGGTTCACCAATAGTGATCATTGTTTTGTGTGGCGCGAGAAGGGAAGGGGGCCTTCTTGCCCGTCAGAAGAGGAGTCAGAAATGCGGGAGATTTAAAGGAAACAAATGAGAATGAGACACCTGAGATTGTAGATACGTGAAAGCCAAATGCAGAACAGATTATTTGGGCTTAAGTGTAATTAAGTAAGATGGCAAGATATAAAATTACGTAACGAGTAACTTTGTAGGCTGTATTCTGCCCTCAGTAATGTAGGTGTAATTAAATCAAGGATGTTGAGATAAGACATGCCTATAACACATGAGCGAAGGAGGGGCAGTAAATGCATAAACTCTTCAACTATATCACCATCTACTTACAAGGATGCACAAAAATCACACTTGCAATTGATTGCTGGTCTGTAATCACCTGGTGAAGTGGAAGATTCGAAAACAGTTTTGAAAGACGGGAAGTTTTTCGCTGCTATGTTTGTGCTGCAGACTCAGTATCGCTTCAAAGAGTCCCACACTGCAAAACGAGCCACACAGGGACTTCCTTTTCCTTGAAGTTTCCTATTGAAGTCATTACGATAAGTTGTTATGTCCACAATCAATGTGACAGCCATGACCTTTTTTTCCCCCCTTCAGATGACTGTGGTACAGTTTTGCCTTCTTTCGTCCTGATAATACCTGTTAAAGTTCGCGAATAACAAAAAGTCAACTTAACAGTGCATATCTACTCAGCCGTCTTACTGCCAAGCAGTAGACAACGTCGTAATATTCTGAATCGTCGAATATAGTTTACTGTTAAAATCACGGTGTCCATAACTTATTTCATTTCCAATTAAAAATGTCGGCAGCACAGTGGCTGTCAGTGAATAAGGCAGTGAAACACTATCAGTTTGTTAGAGATTGAGCTTGTGTTCGTAACTTCGTGGCAGATTCGTTCTACTGCATACAACTTCTGCCATCATCGGTTGCGACACTTGTCAATTCTTCCCAGCCCAATTCCATAGAAGCAAGAGTTGCCTTTACATTCCAGGAACAAATCCTCGCCAGCTGAGGAGCCTTTCAAGCTGCATGAATTGGCAAGCTCTGCTTGAGAATGGAGGGCACGCGGTGGCGCAGTTGGTTGAGGCACTGCGCTACAAACCGGAACGTCGCGGGTTCGATTGCCGATGGTGTCACTGGAATTTTTCATTGACATAATCGTTTCGGTCGCACTATGGCCGTGGGGTCGACTCAGCCTCTAACAGAAATGAGTACCGGGAATCTTTCCTGGGGGGTAAAGGCGGCCGGTGCGTAGGGCTGAGAACCTTACCACCTTCGTGTGCCGATTGTCTAAAAACCTGGGAGCCTCGACCTCCTGGAGCCCTAAGGGCCTTCCTAGGCCTGTATGGGACTGCTTTACCTTTTTACTTGAGCATGGAAGGCACTATCAATGCCACGAATAAATAAGATCAACTGCAGTGTCTGTGATGCGGTTGTTACCTACATTGCGAGTGCGTAGGAATCAAATGTGACCGTCTTTAATTTACGTTTTTCAAAGAAATTTGTTCTCAGTTTTGTATACCCCTTGTACTAAGTTCGGGCAGACAGACCGACGCCTTGAAAACTTTTTATGCGCTTTCACGAAGTTGGGAAAAGCGACTATTATCCGCTGTGCCTGACCGTCTGTCCGCCCGTATGGAATTAATCGGCTCCGCTGGAAGGCATCTCGTGAACTTTTATATTGGGGCGGGGGGGGGGGGTTGTGGCTATTAACTGTCAAGGAAATTCTAATTTGTTTAAAAATCGGACAAAAATAACAGGAACTTTACATGAAGACTTATTTCTACGTACATTTATGACTACTTTGGTTACTAGTGTTACCATAGTTGCCGGCGGTAGGAATAGGTAACAATAGTGATCGGTGATAACAATAATCAATCGTATTTCTTCATGTGATTTACATGACGTATAATTAAGGAAAATGAAACGTGCCATCGTAATATTTCATACGTATTCATTACGTCTAGGAATAGGAAATGTGGTATATAGACGAACGTCAAAATACATATTAATTGTTGACGTTGTGTTGTTCTTAAGCCAGAAATTACAAAATATTTCGACTGGATGAAGATTTGACGTTATGTATCACCGACAAATATGAAAAAATCAATGTGGACATATAAATAAGTTCTGCAAAGAAACACAATAACACCACAATAATATTACCTCCCCCCCCCCCCCCCCCCCCCCCCCATGGCTCGACAGCCCTATATGGGCCTGGGCCTCCTCGTTTCGTCGAGGTTTCATGATCACACACATCTGAGACACACCACAGTCGGTAGGACTCCTCTGGACGAGGGACCAGCTCGTCGCAGAGACCTCTACCTGACATCACACAACACTCACAAGAGACAGACATCCATGCCGTCGGTGGGATTCGAACCCACGATCCTAGTAAGCGAGCGGCCGACAATAATACTAATAGCATTCTATAATATGAGTACAATTGTGAGCAGTAACAGGAAGTGTGACCACGGTGGATTAAATGCTAGGATCATCGGAGAATGATGCAGGGTGCAAAATTCCGAACGCGCCTCAACGTTACGTTACACATACATTTCGCTGAATGAATTCAGATTATGTAAAGGGATTTTCTTCTTTTACAATTAATAATGTGCTGCCTAAAATTACGATAGCTCATTCTTTTCCGTATTTTTATGTACTTAGCTTTCTATTTAAGTATTTATTTATATTCGTTTTTCGGTTCATGAATATAAATATCTCAGCTAAAGTCAGGAGTCCGCGGGCCGCACGCAATGTAAGCGGAGGGCTGTAGGTTGCCGACGTCTGTTACGTAAGAATGAATGATAGAACGTCGCGATGTAGTGGTTACTATTGCTGCTTCGCATTCTGGAAATATACAGTTAGAATTCCGTGGAGAGCAAAGACCGTCGTGTCTCAGTTCTTTCATGGTCTTTTTTAGTTCCTTTGAACGAATACTGGGACAGGACCTTGAAAGGGGTGAAACACAACTGCTGCAACTGCGCAGATTTGAGTAGCGGCAACGCATTAGATTTAGGGATTTCCTGTTTCGATTCCCAGTCGGGTTACCAGCTGACAGAGTTTTCTGCGTGGTTTTCCTCCGTCTGTGAACAGAGCTTTCTGGTACAGTGCCTTGCAATGTGACGTGGTCGTCTGCTTTGCGACTGAAACGTCTTTAAAGAAGAGAAGAATCTATTGTTACTACAGCACCGTTAGTTGTATTTTGTGCTCTCGGAAAAAAAAAAAAGATCTTACATCTATTATCCTGTTACTGACAAATTAGTTGTCTTGTAACCCTTATCTTTATTTTGCGACGCTCCCATAAAAACAGACTGTAAGCGTCGAATGATAATTGGTGACTTGTGAGGGAACGGTCGTTGCCAAATCGAGGTAAAATCCTGACGTTTTCCTGGAGGGCCTAAAGAGAATCACGGAGACTCTGTCAAGATAGCTGATGTCCCGGCGGAGATCCGAACCGACTATATACTTAACACAAATATAGATCTGTACCGCTACACCAAACTGATCAGTCGTTTGCAGTATTAGTTTTATCCTCCGTATACAGATTTCTGAATATATGTGTAGCTATTTTTCAGGGTCTTTTTTAAACAACCCACAAACCAAACTTAACTTGTCTTAAAATTTCAAGCCTGAGGTTCATCCCACTAACATAAAAATTCGGCCGATCACAGTGACCGCGCGGTCAAAGGCGTGGGTGTGCGGCCGCTCGCTTGTTTGGATTACGGGTTCGAATCCCGCGCGGGGGCATGGATGTCTGTCCCTTGTGAGTGTTGTGTTTTGTCGGGTAGAGGTCTCTGCGACGGGCTGATTACTCGTCTAGAGGAGTCCTACTCTGTGTGGTGTGTCTGAATGTGATCGTGAAGCCTCGACAATGAGGAGGCCCTGGCCCACTATGGGCTGTCGAGCCATGGAAATTATATATATATATATATATATATATATATTCAGCTGCTCTCTTACAAACTACAAACTCCAACTCCATTATAAAAATCAATAAATGCTATTTATAGAAATAATCGGTGTTAATTATGAGAATTATTGGAGTCACGTAAATACACTTTATGGCAGAAAGCACAGCTCTTAAATGTTACAGCAGCTGGTACATATTTACCACTGGGTTGTAAAGGGTTAAGTTATTGAAATAGGGTGAAGAGAAATAAAATAAAACTTTGTTTCAGCATTTTAGTTATCAGTCTTATCAAAATTACGTTTAATAATTCAGATTTTGTGTCTCCATTACATAAAACCATCGGTTAGTGTTGTTTAGAGCAACAGTCGCTGTGTATAGTTTATAATCGTACGAAACACAACAAATACACTCTGTGGGTAAAATTTAGATTTTGAATGTAGGTGGTGGATATGGACGAGTAGTAGGTCCATAACCACTGAGCTTTTACAGGGTCCAAGAGTTTTTATAAGTGTAATGAGAGGTGCGAGTGATTCTGAGCAGTAGCCAAGTTTTAAAATAACATAGGCCAATATACCGGGCGAATAATACGTCACAGGACGCAGAACAACCTTGGGGCTTGTTTCAGTCACTTCGAACAAGTTTTACTTGGGCAGAGATTCCGACGAAATTAAAAAAACCGTTAAAAGATGCACCCTTTTAGAGTGCTACCAAAACAAATGTTCTCAAAGTCTCTCATGGAACGACTTAACGTACCGAAACTACGTACATCCATCCATCCATATGTGCGTTTTTGCAACTTGCGGCCAGCTCCTAATAACAAAATACTACGAATATTGTAATTTCGTGGCGCATCTTGGAGAAGTGAGGGCAGCGCGCCATCACTGCATTACGGTTCGCGCCTCGTTCATGTCACAAAGGATGGTAAATTGTCTAGGCAACGTAAGTCGAAGTGAATACACGGAAAATGATACGCAGTTTATTAAAAGGGAAAAGTGCCCTGCATAAGTGGCGGAGTCCATGGGCAAGGGTTGGCGTAAGCTCCCCCCGCCCCCCAAAATTGTATATTGGCTATTACACATGACGCAAGCCCCGCGCTAGAAACTTTGTCAGTTGTGCACAAAAGTAAAACTCTCCTAACAGCCAACATAAAGTACGAAATGAAGATTTGTTGTGGTATCAAAATTCCGTTACCAATCTTGATCTACAGGCCTGTCACTTCTTAAGAATAAAATTCAATGAAACTGAAAACGGTTGTGTGGCACACAAAAGGCATGTGAATACGAGGGCCAGTGGCGGACTGGTCAGGATGTCAGCTTGCCCGATGGCAAGTGGGCCCCCTTAAACATTAGACAATATGTTAAAAATGTTAATGACCTTTTAGTAGCTTGAAAATATAACAAAAGTTCCAATATTATTACTGTCTGCAACTAAAATTTACGTTGTATTACTATTTTAATAAAAAAAAAATTTAATAAAATCCGCCATTTATTTAAAATAAAAAAAAATTTAAAAATTCAATTATAACAATCTGTATTTACATTTAGTATCTACTGTATACTGCCAGTAATATGTACAATATATGTACACTGTAATTACTAAAAAATATACATTTATTTCGCAAAAATTTTAATTGTACCTTTTTTCCACTTATGTATTTTTTTAATTTTATTTATTTCTTATAAAAATTAAATTATAGCCTGATAGTTGTGGGTGGGCCCCCTTTGTCTCCTGGCAACCAATATTTTTAGACCCAGTCCGCCACTGACGAGGGCGAATGTCGGAATCTAGCAAGAAGGCAGGTCTATTACGTTGATGTTTCGGGTTTATACTGCGAGAAAACTAAGGATAAGCGGTTTTAGCTAAGTTAGAACGTCTGCAGACTTCCCTCACTATTATCCTGTGCATCCTCTACAATTCGACATTTCCGTCGCCGTGGCGCTCTATGCGTAATTAATTAAGCACTACGCAAAGAATGGCGTGTGGTGGAATGGAAGTACGTCTCCAGTCTTTCGTAACCTTCGGCACTAGATGAAGTGTGTGGTCAGATGCACGCTTCGACTGTTTTACCCCCGGGTAAGAACCCCTGGTGCCCAATGGACAAGAGGCTTGCTGGACCCCAGAAGCAGTATGGATGTAATGGGTGAAGAGGAATATCTTCGCTTCCGCCGGAAATCGAGTACCGATTCTCCGGTCATCCAGCCCCTATTCTGTGCATAGGCCGCCAGATTTACCATCGCAAGGGTACATACATCTATTTGTTTCGCGACCTCATTCGCGATCACAGCAGTAATGAATCCCTCGCGAACACAGATGTTTATCCTTGCGGTAAAATAAACCTGCAACTTATTGTGCCTGTTCTTAATTAAGCCCTACGCCGCGAAGGCATTCGGAGGAGTACAGGGGAGTACGACTCGACCCATTCTTAAACCTTGGCGCAACAGGATGAGTGGTTAGACTCACGCGCCGGCCACTTTACCGCCGGCGATAGAGCCCGAGGTCTGTCGAACAGGAGGCTGGGTGGGCGCACTGCAGAAGATAGAATTCGGGTTGGTTGTATCCTGCAACACATTACGATCTGCAACTGCTAATCACAGTGGTCCACCTCGGTCTATGTTGCATGTAGTCTTGGATCGCTTGGACAGTGGTGCCAGTGGTTCGAATTCCGCGTGGATTTATGTCTACTTTCTAGTGGTCTGTGTTGCACTTTGTTGGTAGGGATCTTGTGGTGGGCGGATTTTCCAATCTAAGAAATCCTACCACAAGTCTTTAGGACTCACTGTTTCAGAATTAATTCTAAATCTAAACATGTCACAGAACCAGTAGGCTATAACAATTGGAGGAGCATAACGGGACGCATTGTAATTTGTGTTGTTCAAATATAATTAGGGTAGTCAAATGAAGGTGTAGGGTATGGGCGGAAAATGTAGCATGGAAGAGATAAGAAGTGAATACAGACAGAACCTTAACCGGAAATAGTTGTGCGACAGTTAGCTTCTCATGACAGCATGTGTATGTACGTTTACCAGGAAGCTCACCTGCGCAAGAAGTCGTGGCCTAGGTTTGCCGCAAGACCATGGCCGCTGGTAAGCCGGGCATCTGCCCCCACCCCTCCTCTAAAAATTTTGAAAAAAGTAAAAACTGAAAAACGTAAAATAAGGAAATGTATCGAATATTAAGAACAAAAATTAAAACTATTTAAAAATTGTTGTGGCGCCATCTTTGTTTCAATAAAGAGCCACGTAACTCTATGGCTTACCGTAAAAATAATTCTAAATGGCTAATACGTGTGGTAAAGTCATGGTTGCGTCCGTGCGCAAGAGCCACTGAGTCACGGCCACGTGCCGTAGGCTGTACACACAGACTACAGTGTGGCATCTGACGTTCCCACGGCAGTGATTACGAAGAACACTGACACTGGGGTGTGACGCAAGGCTCAACTTGACCCTGAAGTTTGAGGCAACAGGTTTCGAAATAACGTCGGTACATTTCTACCAAATTGCATGGAGTCGCGTCCCAAAAAGACGGCACTTGTTACGCAAATATTAGCGCGGTGTGTCGTCATTTTTAATAGCGTTTAACGCTTAATGTTGTGACTAAATCATACTGAATCTGTAAACAATGAGTATTGTCTGTGTAACAAATGAAAGGAATATCCGTTAAATTTTCAGCGGGCATTACACATACACTAGCATGCAGGTGCGCACCCAGAATATTTCCTAGGGGGGAGGGGGGGGGGCTGACCCTGAGGCTATATATAATTGTTTGATTTTAAAAAGTGTGTTATAAAAATCATGTTGTAAGTGCAACATAACACTGTCTGCAATTGCATTTATACACATACGAATATAACTACATGTTCCATGACTCAATCACAGTGTCACGTCTTGTTTTTTTTAAATTTTATTAATTTATTTTTCAAAATTCTAATGTACTAGTGACCAGCCTATTTCAGTGGCTGATTTCGGCTGAAGGGTAAATCACATAAAACTTTTGAGATCATAATATCTACAAAATCTGTGTTTTTTTTTTAATTTCGGCTTTGGGGGATTTGGGGTGGCTGCAGCCCGGCAGCCCTCCCCCCCCCCCCCCCTTGGGTGCGCCCCTGCTAGCATGTGTGAAAATAATCATCACCTTACCAATTAGGAGAGAGGGACACTTTTCACTGTTCTTTCATGTTGTCAGCTCAATAGACGGTTTGCAAGTAACCTGAAAGAGATAATGAACATCAATATGTACATCATCTTTTGTGTATATTATATTTTTTTTTCTATGGCTCGACAGCCCTATATGGGCCTGGGCCTCCTCGTTTCGTCGAGGTTTCATGATCACACACTTTAGACACACCGCAGTCGGTAGGACTCCTCTGGGCGAGGGACCAGCTCGTCGCAGAGACCTCTACCTGACAACACACAACACTCACAAGAGACAGACATCCATGCCCCCGGTGGGATTCGAACCCAAGATCCTAGTAAGCGAGCGGCCGAAGACCCAAAATACAGTGAGAAACAAAAAAAAAAATATGTCGCCGAACTTTCGTTGCAGATCCCCAATACCAGACTTACTCTAAGGGAGACGATCTCCTCATTGCGCTTTCATTTTATGCACCGCTATCAAAGAGTACATAAAAGTTACAAACTTTAACTTTACAGGGACTTTTGTAGGGCATTGTCTGCAGTATGTATGAAATGGTTTATCGCCGTAACTAAGTACCCAGCGTGTCGTTTGTGTGAACGAGACGCACCACGTGGCATAAGTTCTAACATTAAGGCAAAAAACAGGTTCGCCCAGCTCCTTACATCCGTATTAGTCGAAAACACTACAAGGGATTGACACTAGCCATAAAACGGACGGCTGGCCTGCGTGACAATTACATTAACATTGCAACGCCAAGCCTTTTTTCAGAGTTTTAAAGGAAGAAATAAAGTCTAAATGAATTTTCTTATCTACTCGTATACAACTATAGGTTTATAGCGAAACCGGATCAGAGAGAGGAGAGGTGTTTTATAGAGCGATACTGACATTTGCTAAGTTATATGGTACAGCAATGAAATATGAGTGTGGAGCATTGGTGAAATGACAATAACAGTGGCAAACTTAAGTACTCGGAGTAAATTCTGTCCCAGTGCCACTTTGTCCACCACAAATCCCACATGGAGTAGCCTGGATTCGAACCCAACCCGGGTTACCCGCAGGATCATTGCAGTGACGTTTTCTAATTACTGTACGATTTCAAATTGTTTCATCCTTCACCGTCTACTTAGACGTACTATTTTAAGTAGCTATTGTTGTACACATCAAGATATGTGTATCAATTGTTTGTTCGATCTCCGACATGTTTCGGTCGCGACCGAATCTTCTGCGAGCTCGTTTAAATACACTGAGAAATATATACTAGGTTTTTACACTCAAGTATGTATCAAGTCATGACCCCATGTTATAAAATATACCCGTAACTAATCGTATATTTAGTAACCGGTCTTTGATTCTGTTTTAATAGTAAACGTTAAACAACGTGTCGTATATTAAATAATTAGCTCTTCCAGTTAAGATTTCGTTGAAACGTAGTCTTACGCTACTTAAATTATTGTTTCGTGTATTACACCACACACACTTGCGTATGTATTGCCCTGCCTTAATAAATCACAATATCTAGATCGCGGCCGAAACATGTGGGGGATATAATAAACAATGATGTACGTATAGAGCTTGATGTGTACTGTAATAGTTGTTTGGTATAGTAGTTATTTACAAGTCTGTGTCTTCTCATTTATCTATTCGAAAGTGATCGTCCTATTTTAGTCATTAGAGAAATAAATTCCAATGATGGTGATAATGATAATAATATATGTACCATAAATTATAACCACAGAATAGCTGCAACATTATACACCTGAGAAATATGGTTTGTTTGAGGTATATAATTGTAAATACCCTATATAAAGGTCATAACAAATAATAATAATAGACCGAAACAGTAAAGGCAAATTTATCCCTTTGCAATGTTTTTAACTGAGACTACAAAATTCGCAAATATATTCAGATAAATTAAAATTTGGGGGGTTTTAAACTATTAGCTTAATTTTTAGATAAACAGCGAAGTTATACGACCTATCAAAGTATGAGAACCAGTAGTTTCGAGGCTGCAGCGCTCAAATACAAATTTTATATATATTTAGTTGATTTATTTACATTAATATTTCAGAAACGCAAGTTTAAATAAATAAAATGACTTTCCAATACAACACCTTAGAACTTGAATGTCAAAGAAATAAAAAGCTACGAGTACACGTCCTTCTCATATGTTCACGTTTACCGCACTGTTGCCACTACCACCTCGACACAATCCACTAATCTCAGTAACTCGTCCTATGGGTACCACTGAACACAGCGACAGAAGAACGTACACTGGAGTAAAGTAATAACAGTAGGCTATATGTTCTTTAAGTATCCACGCCAATATAACGCCACTCACTGTGACCAATCGGCAGAACCGGCTGATCGCGCACTGCCAGCCTATTGGATGAAAATTTACTACTCAAGTCTGTCATTGATCGGCAAATATGGGAGTGCATTAGAAGTCTGAAAAAGATTTTCAAGAAAGTGACTGACGCTTAAAAGATTGCTTACTCATTTTTCGACATCTTGAGTCCACGTACCTTACAGCCTTGTCATTGAAGAAACACTCCAATAAATAATGCTGAATGACCAAGCTTTAGGTGCTCATGAATATCACTTAACGTACACATTCTGGCATCAAGTTTTTAAAATCTACTGCGGTATCACGAAAGACAAAACTGACTATTTATTAGAAAATAGTTAGATCGGTGGTAACGTATGGTTTGGAAGTCTGGACATTGGGCAAAATGATGAAAATACCTTAGCAATATGGGAAAGGAAAATATTGAGAAAAATATTTGGCGCAGTAACAGAAAATGTATGGAGGTTTCGTACCAATCAAGAGTCGATGGATCTGTAGAGAGAACCAGATATTATCTCAGGAATTAGGAAAGGAAGATTACGATGGTTAGGACATGTGGAAAGAATACCAGAAGAAAGAACTGTGAAGAAAGTGTTTAAGAACATCCCAGAAGGAAAAGGATCCGTTGGAAAGCCAAGAAAGAGATGGTTGGACGATGTTGAAAATGATCTGAAGAAAATGGATGTTAGAGGCTGGAGAAAAATAGATAGGGACAGAGACGCCTGGAAATTCATCCTGTAGAAGGCCAAGGACCTGCACGGACCGTAGAGCCAGTGGAGGAGGAGGAAAAGAAGAAGTATACATTCTAGGTAAGTGGCAAAAAACTCTAATCGCGAAATATTTTACCTCTATATTTTAATTTTGAAATCATTTTAGCAGCCCGTAAATGATGGTTAATAGTGAACTGGAAAGGATGTGCAAGGAAGTGGTCGTGGAATAATTTAAAGTACTACCTAGAAAGTTGCCTGAAGGGCTGAGGAAAACGACGAAAAGCGTCAGTCAGGATAGCCGGTTTCCCGGCCGAAATTAGAACTAGGCACCTCACACATTCAAGTCAGAAACGTAATAGCTTGAAAGAAGTTGCTCGGTCCTGCAGCTCCAAAAGTAGGAACTGTTATATTTTTTTCCTTCCTCCATGAATGGACGTAATTTTTAAATCCTTAACAATGCTGACAAACTGCTTAACCTTTCACAATTGGACTCCTTTCCTAGAGGGCAGTGCTCTATATTGATTAAATTAATTAGAGTTTAATATTTGATGGTCACTAACAAGGACATCACAATGTGCAGAACATAAAATACACATATTCCAGCTGCTCTGTAACTACTGAAATACACCAGGTAAGGTATCGTTGGTGACTCACAAGTACGACTTTGACCTTGGCAGTGATTTCGCAGGGAGTAGTAGGGCCATTAGACGTACATCAGTGGCGAATCCTGATCCGGAGTCAGGTCTAGCTTAACGGTGCAATGCTGCATGTGCCCTTCCGATGGACCTGACTTCCGGATCAGAGTTAACCACTGATGTATATGACCAGTAACCGATGTATTCCAGTAGGAAATACATTGGGCCGAAGTGCAGTCGTGTCGTGTGACGGCGAGTTAATTCTGTTACGCGAGATAGAATTTTCTGTTGTGTTCTGAGTGGTTAGAGCTGTCTGTTAACTTGACTTCAAGTTTGTTAGCAACTTAACACTTAACTAAACGTGACCAATAGAAAGTGACAGAGACCTACGTTTTTGACAGTATCTGTATGTTTTTATGCAAGCTACGCCCGGAGATAAGGGATCCCTCCACCCACTATGGCAAGGACAAACCTTTTAATTCCTCAGTAACGATCAGTATATGGCTATGCCTTCATGTAAAATGTAACGTGGTTGTCTATTTTGTACGCAAACTACATTCCATTGATCTATTTCAGTAATGATTCTAAATTGCATGTCTTGGTTTAAGAGAAAGTCTCATAAAAAACGCACGTTGCAGACAAATGTAACATTGCTGCTTTGTAATCGGGAGGTCCTTTTTTCAAATCTTGGGCTGGACACTGGCTATCCGACCCAGGTGTTCGTAGTCTTCTTTGGCCCCCTTAGGGCAATGAATAATATTTGGCCACAACTGCTTCCTTCCAAAGCCTTTTTTTTTTAGTAATTATTCACTAAGCATTTTATCATTCCACGCTATGCACTGTGTACTACAGCTTCGTTAAACGTATTGTAAAATAATCCAAGTAGAGGTATAAGGAGCAAGACTCACAATAAAACCTCTCCTACCTTAATGGTAACTCTTCTTCATATGGCATATCTTATCACAAAGGAGGCTTTAGATATAATGTCACTCACATGGAGGAAATGCCATCACTAAAAGAAGGAAGGTTATATTTATCCTAAGTATAAATTTTAACTACAGTTCACAATTTACACACACCAACTACAGCATTCATTACACTTGTTGCTTACAAAATCAAACACGCATTTCGACTTCATCAGGTCATCTTCAGTGTCTATACAACATAATTAAAACAAAACTTGCTGCACGGAATGTACAGTACAGTTACAAGATTTAGATTTTAACTCTGTTACTGTCGCTGTATAACTAAATCAGTTGGGGCGAGTATACTCCCATTAACAGACGACGAAACAAATTAAAATCCTTATCACAAAAACAAGTTTTTCATGTTGACAGGCTGAGATAAGTGGGCGGAAGGGCCGGAGATAATAGGCTCTTACACTCAGTTGCGAAACGTGCTTACAGTTGTGGCAATAGGGTGACATGTTACCAAGTTTCATGAATTTATGGGAAATCGTTGAAATATATAGGAAGCAGAAAGGGGTTGACATATAAGGCGAAAGGAGTGCCCAGTACAGCTGAATTTCCTATCGGAGAGCAACACTCCACCCCAAAAATCGATGTCACATGTGCTCCATACGGAGATTTTGTGTACTGGTAACTGCAATAAGTATAAATTTCTTACATAAATAAATGCACGCGTGTTTTATGCTGGAATCTTCAGTGCAAGAGTTGGCAATGATTCAGTATCAAATTGTAGGAGGAAATATGACAAATACCCGCACAATTAGAATGGAAGGACGCCCGTACCCTAAAAAACACTAAAATGACGGCTACATATACTATAAATAAATACATATTTTTTTTTATGCAGGGTCTTTATTTTATCTGGCCCATATTGTTGATCACTTCCTGTCGACTACCTTATCGCATGGAACTTGATAGACTCACCAAATGTCGCACAGACGTTTTTCCACTTCTGCAGTCGTGAATTCAGTCTCCAGTCGCAACGGAAATACCACTGCAACACCATATATTTCCGTACGACGTATCTGCTAAATGTCGATTCTACAGCACGCGGCGTAAATCCAGAAGCAAATTTCCTGACGCATCTGTTCCAAATACTACAAAAATTTACAAATGCGTCAAAAGGAAGAGAACACGTTCTAAATTAGGGAAAACTAGACGAAACTGTTGCCAGACTGGCCAAGAAAATCGCCGATTTATCTTGCACAGAAGACGTCTTTGACTCTATCATGAGCAAGATTTTGAAAAATATTGCTACACTTACATCTATATAAGACAGCTCTGGTTCACGAACGACACAATACATGAAGTATGATTTTTTTTTCAGCAAGCTGTTTTGAATTTATTTGTTATTTACTTCTTGTTATTGTAATTCAATTAAATTAATTCAATTAAAGATACCACCACAGCATAACGTATCGTTTCATTAAAAATCGTATCGTATCATGATAGCACAACGTTTAATTCTGAATGCTTTATTTCAGACTGCCTTCAGTGCACTATACACGTTATCATTTAACATGACCCACAAGTAGATAAACTCGCATTAGGATTATCGGGCGCCATTTTCTTCTGAGACCATATATTCACAACAATATGTTACACACATTCTGATAGCATTTTTGCTTTGATAATATGACTTTTAATTACATTCTGTGCTTTCCTTACAGGGTGTTTGTGGTGACAGCAAAATAAGCACGAGATTGTGGCCTCCTTGTTCGTCAGACCAGAACCCTTGCGATTTTTCCTTGTCGGGCGCGTTAAAGGATAAAGTGTATAGTCAGGATGCTTGCGCTAAATACGATCTGAAATAAAGCGTTAGGAATACAGTGTTTTCAGATTCACCAGCAAAATTTCGATGCGCAATGAACAACGTGTTTTATACATATGACACGTCTCTGCGGGCCGAAAGACACCATTTCGAGCATCTTTAAATATGGCGAATAAGAATATAATCT
Organism: Reticulitermes speratus; assembly: GCA_021186555.1. NCBI lineage: Eukaryota > Metazoa > Arthropoda > Insecta > Blattodea > Rhinotermitidae > Reticulitermes > Reticulitermes speratus. Next base: position 10,511,961 of record JAJKFL010000012.1, read on the forward strand.
TAACTGCACTGCGCTGAAATAAAACTTTCCAGCGCCTTCTTTAAGTGTGGCGAGTAAAACGTATTAACCGCACTAAATTAATGTCAAATGCTTGGACCCCGGCAGACGGCAAATTTAAATGGCGGCAAGCGCTGCTCTGCCTGCCGTCACACGAAACGGTCTGTGTAGTCCGACATGGGCCAGACAGAACAAATGACTCTTTATGTACTTGCTTACTCAAACTTAAATGTACTGCGCAATTAAACAAATAATTCCTAACATAATATACAGTGTCCCACACAACGCCTGCCAAATGCCAGGTGGTTTGAATACGAACGGCTATGAAAACACTGCGGACAGAAATGAACAATAAACATTTTTTATATTGTTCATTCCGTGCATTGTCGATGATCAACCCACAACACTCAGTCCAACAAACTGCACTGTATTGTTCCCAGATATTTTACATTACAATATCACGTTGAAAACTGCTACATGTTTCGATCCCTTATGGGATCATCATCAGGCAATCACACTACAGTAACACTGCACAAAACCGAAATAGCAAACCGTGTACACAATAAAAAGACGTAGAGAAGTCAAACAGTTAAAATGTAGGCATATGTCGTATATTGGTTCCTGGTATGCAGTGTTTTGGATCTCGACACCTCAATAATGAGGACGCCTAGGCCCACTAGGGCTGTCGAGCCATAGAAAAAAATATTAATTACTACACAATGTTACTGGCCGTTTAGGGGAGCCTTTAGGACGATCAGTGGGATAAAATGAGCAGGAAATGTAGCACGCGGGAGAGATGGGCTATGAGAACTGCACACAAAATTGTAGTCATAACGATGCCATTAGGCGCAGATGGGAGGATATTTAAAATTGATCTTATACAAGCATGACATAAGAGTGTGGAGTGGATTCATCTGGCTCAGGATAGGGGCCAGTGGCGGACTGTAATAAACCTTCAGATTTAGAATTTCTTGACCAGCTGAGCGACTACTAGCTTCTCAATAAGAACTGTACTCCATGGAGTTAGATATACTCAGGTAACGGAGAAGAGCCCCATGGATGTGTGGGATGACGGCGCTCGAGCCTTCCGCGTTTCTGCTTACTGGTGTACACACCTCCAGGCCCCCTGTGGCCAGTGTCAACCAGCACTTGTTACTAGCGAAAGTTATCATGCCCTTATCACTACCAGCATTCCAGTGAACAAAGGGGACTGCAGGGAATTCGCTAACGGGGAGCGTAACGTCCCTAGGGAGGTGAGGAATTCGATTGACGGGACTTCTTTCTGTGGCATCGGTATAGGTAGTTAATTAGAAAAAGTCCAACGAAGAGAATACGTTCTGAAAACTAAAGCTGTCCTTCTGAAATGAATAACTACATAGTTTGTAGGCGCATTCGCAAACGTAGGTACAAGCGCCTTTTACCTCCGTCATGCTAGTTTGTCTGTCTATCTGTCTATCCGCATGTATCAACGCGGCTCCCACTGCACGTATTTTCGTGAAATCTGATGTTGGGAACTTTTACGAAAATCTGTCGAGAGACTCCGTATTTTGTTAAAATCGGACAATAATATCTGGCGCTTTACATGAAGACCTAAGTACGTTGCTATTGTTAACAACAGCACGAAATATTTTGTAGCTTGGCAACAGTGTAAAGGGCACTCATTTTTGTGTTTCCATGGCAATACTGAAAGATTTTATATTGTTAACAGCTGCATGTAGGTCAATAACAATGCAAAGGGAAGGCATTGTTGCTTTTCCATAGCAACAGTGGTTACGCGAACCCGCCACAATGTTTCGTCATACATACACTGCATATCTTGTTATTGATATGACGCTGCGTTAAGCCCGGTGTATGCGCTGAACTAGCCTTGGCCGGCCGGCTTTTATAAGCGTGTTCGCAGCTTCATAATTTGGAAATCCCGTACATAAACTTACGGCCTATCTTCGTGCAACAACGACAAAGCTGTCGCACTAAAATTGCAAGCGAGACGGGCCTTCCTCGTTTATATAATTTGTCACACGTAAAATCGGCCTATTAAAGGTACATAATAGTTAACGTTTTGTAACTGTGCACAAACATTTTAACACTATAAACCTTCAGTTAGATTGTGTTCATCATTAAACTCGGCCACCTAGTTAGCAAATTAATTACACACGAACAGAGACATTCACGTGCATGACACAATAAGCCTCACTTGCCTTGAAATCTCATTATCATCGGTTATGTCCTCGTGGCAGTCTCCTTGACCACAGTCGTAACCGACAGTACAGCTGACATTTGAATGTAAATAGATGGAGAGAATCAAAGTGCATGATGCCTATTATTGGAGTCAATTAATATGAATTGGTTGGAACATCGACACGTGAAGCTTACTACACACAATATTCAAATCTTGATTTCAACATCAGAAGACAACAGCGAGCACTGCATGCATTCAAAACATCCTACTGTTTCTTCAGCCACGGGAAAAAGTACATACGTATTTACGCTTCTTAATAACGTAGCGATGCTCGAGGTAATTCGAAAGTGCAGACCGTATGGGAATTATAGCATATATTAGAAATAACTACCGATCCCAGTGGCCGCGCGGTCTAAGGCGTGGGTCTTCGGCCGCTCGCTTACTAGGATCGTGGGTTCGAATCCCACCGGGGGCATGGATGTCTGTCTCTTGTGAGTGTTATGTGATGTCAGGTAGAGGCTTCTGCGACGAGCTGGTCCCTCGTCCAGAGGAGTCCTACCGACTGTGGTGTGTCTAAAGTGTGTGTGATCATGAAACCTCGACGAAACAAGGAGACCCAGGCCCATATAGGGCTGTCGAGCCATAGGAAAAAATAGAAATAACTTCATGCAGCATAGTTATTCTTGAGAGGCTAATAGTCGCTTCCCTGTTCAAGAATTCCCCGACTTTTGCGAAATCCGAAGGTTAATCACCGTGTTCATAAGAGTACGCCACTCTTTTTTTGAACACACCGTATTTGAACATCGCTGACCAGCGGCATGTCAATATTGATTTCATTAAATGTGTCACGTTCACATAACTCTAATTCTTTTTTATCTTCTGTGTAAATGAAATAATAGTACCAAAGACTAATACAAATATGCTGAGTACATGATGAGTAAGAGAAGATCCTGTTCTTCAGGGTGTAACGCTGTATCAATGGGTTATCATATTCCGACGCTTCGAGGCAACGTAGCGTCATCATTTTCAAGGGTCGATAAGCCCTGAACCTTGAGGATGAAGGCACTACCTTGCCTCGAAACATCGGGATAGGGTCACCCATTGACGTAGTGTCGTATCCCAGAAGAAAGAAATTCTCAGCTACAAGGTTGCGGCAGCTTTAAAAGTAACATACAATGTGACAAACTCGAAAGAGTCCAGTGTTACAGGAATAGTATCGTTTATTTCCACTGGTTCTGATTGTGTGTGACCTCTGAATCACAGCCTGTAGGACTGATAACCGGAATGACGTAATATTTCAAGCCAGGCATAACTCGCGGCTTGGATGTAACATGAGTCGACACTCGTATTACAGTGTTTTGGGGCAGATTAATGCTCACAGTTATACGAGTAATCTATCATTTTATTAGCACACCGAGAATTATCTCATCCATAAGCACCAATGCACAAACAATCGAGTCTGCTAACAGGTTAAGAAAAAAATTTGTTCACTGATAAGATTATGATTGCGGATCTTGAACGGTGGGTTGAATTCTTCATACGATCTGTAGTCTTGTAACATAAAACTAACTAGGCCAACGGGTATGCACGCATGTATCCGAGTACGTACGTTTACGAGTATATAGATGTAGTCGTATTTATGTCAAAATTATCACGTTTGTGTTACAGGACTGACATCATTTTCTTAAACAAGTTTATTGAATGAGGATTCAAGTCTTCTGGGTTGTTAGGCAGAGTAGCACGGTTTCGAAGGGACGTACTACCATCATCTTCAGGGGTTCAGAAGTCGGATTCTTCAACCCTTGAAGATGAGGGCGGTACGTTCCTTCGAAACGTCGGTCATCAACAACCCTGCTACACAGCGTAACAACGAGAAGACCCAAATGCTCAACATCAACACTGTGGAAACCTCAAACCTTGCAAGTTTGTTGATTTATACATTAATCATTCGCGTAAAATTAAATATTTAATTTAGGCGGTAAATAATTTTGATCGCAGTGTCGTGCAATGTGAGAAATACTGACGCGGATCGCACCAACTCATAAAAAGCGGGTTGATAATCTTGGTTCAAAGGACGACTCCCGCGATATGAAACGCCGTCACGGGACGGAGCATCACCATAATATATATTTTAGCATGTGTCCGTAGGAGAGTCACAGTGTCTGTCATTTTTTAATTTATACCGGTAACGTGGTTTCCAGCATCTTATCGCGGGGAAATTTTGCTATATAAAATTTAAAATGTTTACAAAGTGGTAAAAATTTGACTGGTTGCTCTGTTACCTGACAAGGGGTCTAGTACCGTTTGCAAGTGCAAAAGCACTTGTGTGCACAAAACGTTGCTACGCCCGAAATCTGTGAGAAAATACTTGACATGAGACCGATACAAATTCAAGTAATTTTTGGTATTCATTGTCAGTTGGTAGACATACAACGAATGTAAAACATTTGAAATACATTATAGGAATTTTCGCAGACGATGTTTGCTGGACCATTATCATTCACACTCTGATAACTGGACAAGACTGACACCAAGCCAAAAACAATTCTACTCAATACGTCGGTCTGTCCATGACAGTTCCGAAAAATGTGAGTATATCTTTGAAACTACATTACAGAATATTTCGAATTTACGTTAACGCAACGTATAAACGTACATCGGCCTGAAATGTCTTCCGGTCAACGCCAGTTCCTTCTGATTACCGACGAATATGAATGGTTGTCACTGCGTACGTGGACAAAGGCAGTGGTAATTATTTTTATAACATAAGGTATGTTATCATTTGTATTTTGACAGTACACATTGGATTTTAATCAAATTATTCATTCAGTGTCCTAACATCGTACGTTCTCGGGGATGTTGACGAAAGACCAGAATGAAATGATACCATAAATTACCACTTTGTATTTTTTTTTTCTGAAATAAGCACACCCCTGATTTTTAATATTTAGCGGTGCATTTTACTTTTAAACGAAATTGACTCTAAGTTACCGTGTCGATTTTTTCTACTTACGATTGTAATATCCGTCAGTATTGTCTACCACCAGTTCGACGAAATCAGTGATTTTGACGCGTGCGCGCAACGTGCTCAACGTTCCGGCTCCTCCTACTTCTGTGACGTAATTCTGACGGATACAAAGTACAAGCAAAGTCAATTGTCTTCTGAAATTGGTTGAACCAAATTGCAAATGCTGAAGGTTTAAAATTACACTACTACAAGTTTAAATGATATTTGACCGTCCTATAAACTGGACAGTTGATTGGATATTTCACGGTATTAAAAAATGTTTATGATTTGACTATTTGCAGCACGTTGCTATATCGATTTGGTGACGTACTGTAAGGAGGTGGAGAAAGGAAGAGGTCAAAGTTGACCTGGTGTCCAGAAAATGACACTTCGGTAGACTTGGAGTTAGTGATGCGGCTTCACATCATATACATAGATACCTAAAAGACTAATTTTTTCAGGTATACCGTTAATTTTAACCATTCTGCAAAGTCGTATTTTTTATCAGGATTCGGAGGCCTGTTTCGGTACTCGTGTGTACTGTACCACACACACAGTAATGATGTTCGGAAATGCTGTTGTGAAATGTAACGTTCAACCCGCCTGCCGAAGTGAGCTAGAGCTCCGTTGTCAACCTAGAGTCATTTCTGTCATACAGTAAACTAGGTTAGATTTTTCGTGGGTGTGATGATGCTGAAGTATTTATTTTATTTTTCATCTTATTGTTAATTTATTTGATAACAGTGTTGCCTGTAGAGGTTATCTAAGGTTGAATGGGAAGTTTCAGTCGTGAACGTTAGGTTACAGAGGATGAGTGGTGAGTTACAATATGATTACCAGCAGGGATCCAGGCTAACAATTAGGACACCTGAGACGATAGGTGATTTAGATCTTAGTGTTTTGGATATGAAGCCAGAGTACCCGTGTGAACTGTTACTGAGCCTGACTCATGGCCACAGATACAGAACATAGAATATACAGCCACAGAACAATATTGTGTGCTGTTGGTCATTGTGACTGCATGAAATTTTGTTTAAACGGTGCGCTGTGATGTCCTATGAATTTGGATTTGGTTACTGCTGTTCACACTGTCTCATGATGTCATGTGCTTCTAATGAGAGTCTGTAGCTCTGCCCATTCTGATTTGAACACCTCATTTGGTGGTGCCAATACAGGATAAAAGTCATCAGTTATTACACCAGTTAGGTTTCCTTTGATGTGGTTTTTATTATATTCTGTACACAATTTATGAATAGTTAGCTGTTCTTAGACTGGACTATGTTTTCATACACTCTAGAACAGGGGGCATTGTATTATTAGATGATGTAATAAGTATGTTTTATTTTGAAGGTGTTTGTATAGTTTCATAATACATTTTCATTTTAAATGTCTTGTGTGATTGATTCCATGTTTATTCAATAAGAATCCCGTAAGTCATATGTGCTGAGGATGTTGGTCATTGCATATTCATGCTGGATGCTCAGCTTTATCAGTGCCTATAGAAAATGTGCTGGGAAAATTGGAAAATGGGTGGGGCTGCAAAAATGGAGGGAGGGGATAAGTAGGTACCCACTACAGCATGTCTGTTTCACACTTGGCCCGTGTGGTTTGTGTGCATTTGCCTTTACAGTAGGGCAGTGCATGGACAGTGAAGGTTCAACAAAATATTATTTCAAGTTTTCACACGAAAGAAGCGTGTGTTCTGTGGTCTTTAGTGTATCATGATGTAAAACTTCCAGGTTTCAGAATGACCCAGGGCTATTGTACTTTTGTATGAAATGGTCAAATATCAGTTGAAGTATATATTCAAATAAGGGGGAATAGCAGGATTTAGAAACATTGCTTATTGAAATTCTGTAAGTGTCATCATTGGTGGTTATGTATATGCTAACTGCATGGACATCACTTTCTATGTACTGTATTTACAGTAATCTTCTTCATCTCAGCACTTGATGTTCTACATAGGTCTTTGATTCTTATAATATATTTAGCAAACTGCACGCTGTTCTTACAGGCAGCAGTTTCTCATCTCAGTTGACCATTGTATCGTCACTATGTTAAAAAGTAAACACAACCTTCTAAGCCAAAATTTCCTATTACTGTGCATTTTTTAAGGCTTTGAATATTACTAATAAGTGTGACATTAGCTAATAAGCAATTTTACTTTCTTTTACCTGAAGTAGTGTATATACTAAGTGGCAGTTGCCATTTAAGAAGGAAACATTAGTCGAGGAGACACTCAAACTACAGGAACCGAAATTGAACTTGGACAATTTCCAAAAAACTCCAGCTGATTATCCAGATTTTAAATAAGTTAAACTATTTTATCTGAATTGCAGGAAGCTTCTGATACTTTAGCAGAATTAAGTTTATGTTAAGAGCTGATCAAATTCATGAATGGAATCAAATTGGAAACACAATAGTGTAATCAGTAGCTCCTGTGTATCTGCTGAACCTTTGAGAATGACACCAAACAGGAGTCAAAAGATGTGAGGTTGATTGTGAATGTTAAATGGTTGTTACCCAGTTGTACTGGGTAGTTAATGAAAATAATTTTGTAAATAAAACAAGTTCAGCACTTTCTAAAATTTAGTATAATTGTTATTAAAATCAGTTGCACCCTACGTGTTTCAACATTGTACGTTTGCCATCTTTAGGGTGTTTCTCGTTACTGAAAACTGTGAACTGTAACATGGTTGTATACAGTATAATATAAACAAGCTGTACTGTATTTATCTCAAATCCTTATATGATGTTGCATAATTTTCTTTATGGTTGAAGTAGCTCCTTCTTGCATGAAAATAGTTCTTGAGAATTAATCTTGCTTAAGGTACATTTATGCTTGTATCTTCTTATCGTGGGTTTATCTGAGTGTTATTAAGAGATACGTTGGTGAATGAAATCAAATGTTAAGATAAGTAACCACAATTTACCATATAATTTTACATTTACTGTATAAAATTTTTAAGAGTTACTGATATTTTATCTTATCTTTTCAGCTTCCAGGAAATCTGCATCATGGCAGCTCCGCTTGGTAATTATGATGATTTTTGTTTGTCTGTATAGTGTTTAGAATAGTGATTCCGCACCTTGAGAAATCACCAAGATTGTCATGATTTTATCAGAAATTGCCAGACTGAAAGCAATTTTGTATTGCTTTTCAAATCTAGAAAATTTTTATATCGGCAAGTAATCATTATGACACTCGTTACATGCCAGAAATGTTTGTTCACTATTTCTACTCAGGTCATGTGTAGATATTAAATTGTAAGTGCACAAATTTAGCATTTATTGAGAATTAACATATTTCCTCTGCAGCAGGTAGGTTTGATAGAGATAGTGAGAAATGAATGAGATAACCTGAAAGGCATTACTTGATCTGTAGGTTTGAAGTGTCATTAGTACTGAATCAGTTACATCAGTTTGCATAATTCACCAGTAGATATGATAAAATCCATTCAATGGTTTTGGAAATGAAATATGCAGATGGATGGACCAATATGGTCTCTATCTCTGTGCAAAGGAGACATAATAATTGTAATTGTAGGGAGAAACTATCTTAGATGGGGAATGCCTCTTAATAATACAGAGATACCAAAAAATTACACTCTTCAAAGATATTATTTTTTATAGATGTGACATGTTTCAGCTAATCAGTAATAAACAGTATCTTTGAATAGTGTTCCTTGTTGGTATCATATTATTGTACTGTTTTTCATATTCATATTCATTCCTTTATTTTCCGTATATCCATATACAGGTAACAAACCAAGGATGTGGAAATGGTCCTATTGATTAAAAAATATCTAGCGAGAGTACAATTATTAAAATATCCAATTACCATTATAATACATAAATTACATAAATTAAATTAATTAATTACATAAATTATCAATTATATTATCAGAGAATAACAATCAAAATATAGTATTTAACTCTAGAAACACTGACAAAGTAGAGTATCAAAAATTCAGCCCTTCTAGTTTACACTCTTTTATCCTCTGTATATTGATAGTATTCATTCATGGAGTAGAAAGAATGATGATATAAAAACCTCTTCAATGTGGATTTAAAACTTTTCTCATCATTGGCCAAAATTTTTATTGATTGAGGAAGGTGATTGAAAACTTTAATACCTGATATATATACGCTCCTTTATTAAATTTTGTTAAGTTAACTACAGGTAAGTGTAGATTATTGTTGGATCTGGTTTTGTATTTATGAATCTCATTATTGGTGTTAAATAAATGTTTATTATTAATTGTGTTTAGAAGTAATGAATATATATACTGAGAATATAACGTCATTATTTCCATATTCTTAAAAATTTCCCTACAAGAGTCTCTTGGTCTAGTGTTCGTTATAATTCTAATAATTTTCTTATGTAATATGAACACTTTGTTAGCATAAGAGGAGCCACCCCAAAAAATTATACCATAGCTTATGATAGAATGTATGTGAGCAAAGTAAATTAACTTTAGCGTATCTAATGGTACTATATATTTTATATTTCTCAATGCATAACATGCAGAGGATATTTTGCTGATAACCTGTTCAATATGCTGTTTCCAGGATAGAGTATCGTCAATAATTAATCCAAGAAATTTAGTCTCCGTAACATTAGTTAAACTTTTCTGATCATAGTTAATTTGAGTAGTGATATTACAATAATTCTTGGTTTGAAATTCTAAATATTGAGTTTTATTAAAGTTTAAAGTAAGTAGATTGACATTAAACCAAGTATCTATATCTTTGAAAGTTTGGTTAAGATTTATATTAAAGTTTAATTTATTTGTATCTGTTATTATAGTGCTGGTGTCATCTGCATAGAGTACCATATTATTATCTTTATTTATTATTTTAGGTAGATCATTTATGTAAAATAGAAAAAACAAGGGGCCAAGAATCGAGCCCTGTGGGACACCACATTTTATTGTTTCCCATTTGGATGAATTATTACTATCACTTATATTGCCCAATACTACTCTTTGATGTCTACCTGTTAGATAAGATCTAATTAATGTTTTAAATTTCCCTTCAATTCCATAGAATTTGAGTTTATCCAGTAATATTTTATGGTCTGCACAGTCGAAAGCCTTTTGTAGATCACAAAAAATACCTCCCACTATTAGATTGTTATTCATAGCAGTTAGAATATTATTTATCAATGTAAAGGCAGCCTTCTCAGTCGAGGAGTGTGTCCTGAATCCATATTGTTTGTGTACCAGAATACTATTTGCTTCAATATGAGTAATAAGTCTCACATAAATGAGTTGCATATGGTTGCAGCATATTATAAAACTGGGGAATGCCCCTGTTTTAAAGATTTTGAATGGGAGCATAGCAGACTCTTCTATAGCACAAAATCAATCATAACCACAAAATTGATTTTCCCGCCATAGTACCATTATCTGCCAGTGGGCAAAAAGCAGCCCACCTCATAGTAAAGTTTATCCCCTTCATACACATTTGTTTCATGTAACAACAGCACACAAATGAAATAAGATCATACATCTGTGCTCAGTGTTCCTGTTCTGGTGAAAGTTGATAGTGCTTATCAGATAAATGTACATTACACTGAAAGTTTTTCTGAGGAGTGGTGAATGTTATTGCTTGTCAGATAAACATACACTACACTGAATATTCTTGGAGGAAGAAAGAGAATATTAAGTGAAGACTCAGGTGGTTTTATTTTTGAAATGAAAGTTGCTATGCCTGCATGACACTAAGACTCCTGCAATGGGCAAAAATAACAGCAAGGCAGCCACAGTTTGCAGAAATGACAGTAGGATCTGGTTTCCAGGTACATGCTTGTTTTAATTTATAACCCCATGCTTTTGCTGTTTTATCGTTGTGTAGCTATTTGCATGGAACAGGATCCGTGAGGAGCAAATATTTTCTTGTCTTCACCGATTTTCTGCTTTCTATGGAACCCAAGGGTTTGTTACTGTGTTTGCAGGACTCCAAACCATATCCACATGAATTCTGTGATTTACAAGAAAGTTAAGCGAACCTTTAATAGGTTAGGTGGAAACCAGTCTGACTGAAATTGGTTGGCAAAAAGGTGAACATTTAAATTTGTTTATAGGTGGAGCTGTAGATCCATGGATCATCCTTCCACAGGAAAAAGCTCGTTATGAAGAACAGTTCCGAGCCTTACAGCCTGTCAATGGAATTATCACAGGCGAACAGGCTAAAGGCTTTTTGCTTCAGTCACGGCTTACACCACAGATTTTGGGACATATATGGTATGATATTGATGTTGAACGTGTGTGTATTTTGTCTACAGTAACAAAACTAAAGTGATTAACTGATGTTTCAAGAGGTAAAAATTATACTGTTGAGGACAATGCATCTGTGGTTCGTACCTTTGTACTCTAAATAATATAAACATTGCAACTGTTAACTTGTTTGTTGAGAGTGACACTAATGTCCTGATTATTTTCACACAGGTAGTAAGTAATAGAAGAAGACATGATTATGTTAATGTTTTTTTTAGTGAATAACTAGATCCAGTGTAATTGTTACTGCGTTACTACAGTACCAAAAATTTCTTGATTTTATTGCAATACTATGTAATATTGCGTGAATCTGATCTTTGGGGATTTGATACTGTGCATCCTTGTAGATAGGTACCAAAGTTAAGGATAAACCTGCTGCCACCATCTACAGGTAGTATGGAGGCCACAGGTTATTATCCATTTACCAAACTGCACAGCATCACATGCTAAACAACCATATTCTTCATAGCCGGTGCCATGGAAACCTTAAATCTTAATTTGTAATCTGTGTTGAAGATCTAATCCAGCTTTGATTATTTCTTATATTGTTCTTTATTTATCCATTTGAATTTACAATGCATTAAGTAATCTGCTGTTTATAATTGACAGTGTACTTTCTTATGAATGTGTGTATGTTTTTACACTGTTTTGAGTGAACTATTTATGATAGTTTTTTTATACTTTGCTTGTGTTATGTAGGTCACTATCAGACACAGATGCAGATGGAAAGATGAACATTGATGAGTTCAGCATTGCATGCAAGTTGATCAACCTCAAATTACGGAACTTTGAGTTACCTAAGGTGCTACCTCCTAGTCTCTTGCAACAACCAAAACCACTTGGTATGTTCTGATCTTTTATGTTATTGGAAATGGAGTAGGTACTTTCTATTCTTGAGCAAGATACATGTTGTTAGAACTACTCGTGGGCCACGTAGAAATCATTTAAATTGTAATGGAACATTTAGAATTCAGTTAAAAAAGAATGTGTGTGTTGCTTGAAATAACGTATTTTGAAATGAAGTTGGTACAGTTCTAGAGACAGTGTGATATGAAGGGAACTTGTTAATGTGGCATCACCCCAGTAGATGAAATTAACACTTGGTTTGTTCTGCAAATAAACAGCTGATGCAAGGAGCCATGGAGTAGCACAGAATATTATGGCATCCCATCATATGACAGGCATATGACTGTACATTCATAATTCTCTAATAATAAATAAGCATGTTCATTACTTTGGTAATTCAAGAGAAACCAAGATGAAGAACAAGTAGTTTTACTTGTATGTGTGATTGAGAAACATTGTTTGGTTCAAATTATAGTCCAGATTTTTAAGTTAAATGTCATAAACATTAATGTGTGCTGAGTATTTCTTCTTAATGCTGTGTGTGGAGGAATGGGGTCTCATGTTTGGTCCCTTTCCCCATTAGAAGTGAATGCGTATGTTTGCATGTTTTGAATTCGTGGATGGACTTCTTACTGTGGATAAGTTGTTTGTTGTTAGTACAGTTGGTTTCAGAGGTTGTAATTTTGTTGTCTTTGATTTCAGGTGGTGTAACTACAAATATGCTTCACAGTACTCCACCCGCTGTCCCACCTATGCCTCGACCTCCCTTAGTACCAGGATCAACCCTTGGAGTTGGTGTAACTCCTCCCAGTATGGCACCTCCTATCATTCCCATGAGCACACCACATCGTAACGCAGTTCCACCAATGACAGTTCCTCTCAGCGTGGCTCAGGTTACACCTGTTGGTGTTCCTGCTTCCACAGTCGGAATTACCTCTCTTGGAATGGGACCCATTTCTACTGTTTCAACTGGAATTTCTTCAGCACCATTAGGTATTGTCCCTGCACCAATGGGTATTGCACCAACTATTCCACCTGTCAGTGCACCTCTAGGAATGCCAGTAACACAGCCTGTTTCTCAGTCACTAAGCAATGGTTCACTTGCTATGGGCCAGGGTACAGCTCCTCCAAGACCACCACCAGGTAAGTGGTTAATTTTCATATAACTTTAGTCAGCCAGGTTGACTCAGCAACAGGGTCCTGAAGACAATATTTGGTCATATAAACAAGAAAGTAATAGGAGGTTGGAGAAAATGTGCATAATTTGGGAATTTATAATTATTGTTCCTCAGAAAATATTAGGATGATACGAGGTTTCCATGTTGGTGACTGTGATTAATATTTTACGTGATGTGATGTGCAGTACAAGCAAATTGATTGGTGTCATATATCAACATTTGCTATCTTGCAACATATGATATGTGAATATACACATACATAGCTGACATGAAATTATGCTTTACTCTTTGGTTAGAGAACCAAGAAGATTTCATTTTTTTGTGTTATTATACTGCACAAAATATGCATAAAGTACTCCAGTAAGTATGTTTTCATGAAGTACTTTGAAAATATTTGGTGTTCAGAAAAAGCATAACTTTGTGCAAACATTTTGATGTTGTATTGTGCATATTGTGTGTATTTCAAGAACCATCTCCATTCTCATCATCAGGGAAACAGAATACCTCAGATGTCGGTACACACCTTGTATGTACGTGCCCCAGCCCTTGGTTCATGGTTGGTTGTGATCCAATGAGTGTTGGTGGGCAGAGTCAGTTGCTTTCTCTGCTTGGTCTTCCTTCTTGATTAACATGTTCATTCATTCATTCATTCATTTTATTTCACATTCAGTAAATCCAAAAGGGTTAGAGAACCCGCCGGATACAGAACAAGTCACGTATAAGATTAAAACTTTATACAAAGTAATAACAAGTACAAATAGAATTAACAATGAATACCTTGTTAAATATTAAACTATAAGTAACAATCAAGATCCATTATCATTTATAGTAACCAAAATACTCCTCCACTGTATAGAATGAATTCAAATAAAGAACATTTTTTAAAACTCTTTTGAACCGTTTAATATCGTAAATCAAATCTTTTATTTCAGAAGGTAAACTATTGATTATCCTGATGCCCATATAAAAAGTTCTTTTTGGAAGATTGATAACCTAGAGGAAGGTTGATAAAGGCCAGCACTCTGTCTAGTGTTATTGCTATGTACATCTGAATAAATCCTATAATGATTCATATTATTAACTACAAACATTAATGTGGAGAACACATATTGAGATTGAAGGGGGAGAATTTTTAGCCTTTTAAAGTGATCTCAACAGGAATCTCTACTACTGATACCAGTAATAATTCTTATAACCTTCTTTTGCAGTCTAAATACATTAATACTATATGAAGAATTGTGCCAGAAGATTATACCGTAGCTCATAATCGAATGAAAGTACGCATAGTGTGCCATAACTAATGTATCCTGTGACATTATGGATTTAATGGTCTTTATTGCATAACAGGCTGTACTCAGTTTGGATATAAGTAGATCTACATGGCTCTTTCAATGTAACGTATTTTCAATAGTGATACCAAGGAATCTTGTACAGGACATATTGGTAATTACATTGTTGTGATATCCGATTTGGATGTCAATACAAGGGGCATTTCTCGCCTTAAAATGTGTAAAATGTGTTTTTTCAAAGTTTAATGATAAAAAATTAATATTAAACCATTTATTTAAATATTCAAAAACCTCATTAATGTCTTTAGTAAAATCATTAGGATTGGAATTAGTTACAAGAACACTCGTATCATCGGCAAATGGGATGGGTATAGAATTGTTTTGTAAAATACTTGGTAGGTCATTTATGTAAACTAAGAAAAGTAAGGGTCCAAGGATAGATTCTTGAGGGATACCCTTTGTCTCCTTACCCCAGCTAGAAATATTATGATGTGAAATGTAGGAATCTAATACGTACTACTCTCTGGTATCTTTCACTTAGGTAAGATTTTATTAACGCATAAGCCCGACCTGTTATGCCATAGAATTCTAATTTTGATAATAAAATGTCATGATTAATGCAATCGAATGCTTTTTCCAGGTCGCAAAATATACCGCCAACAATAAATTTATTATTTAAGGCATTTAGAATTTCATTTAGTAACTTAAAGATAGCTTTATCAATAGAAGAGTTTTGTCTGAATCCGAATTGTTCCTTAGCCAAAATGTGATTATTATTAAAATGTTGAATGAATCTAGTAAATATTAACTTTTCAGAAATTTTTGAAAAAGAAGTTAAATATGATATGTTGGTTACAAGATACCAGGCCTGGCTTAATATGAAGCCACTGTCTCTGTTAAAGTTATTAGTGTTCAATTGCATCTCAGTTGAGTTCTTTACAAGGCAGTCCATGTATCCTGATGTTCTGTCTAATATTGAGGTACCACTCAAATTGATGCAATGACCTGTCTTGATGCTGTGATGCAGACTGACATCTGAGGTATTCAGTTTCCGTGATGACGAGAACAGAGATGGTTCTCAAAACATTGGTTTACTCACCTTTCAACCACCTGACATGGCCGGTAGCGCAAGAAAATTTTATTGACTTCGGTCACTGTAAAAGCTTTAGATTATATGTTAGATGGAAGCACAGTTGACAGGGTCACAAATTGCATCAACTTGCCCCTGCAAATCACCATGAAGCATAGGAAATTTAAGAGCCATGAATGCTTTGTAGACTGCATTCCATTTTATGCAGGAGAGTCCATAGGAGCTTTACTGATTATGAGTAACAATGGGTATTTGTAATACAAGTTTAGTTTTCCATGGTTTTCAACAGTTGATAACCACATTAACAAGTTTTATTATGTAGCTTGCTTATGCAGTGTTGTTCAGTTGCCTAGACTTCTCATTACATAGATTGTACTGGATACCATATGTGGCATAGAATAAGGAAGCTTTGGCCCTTCGTAGTCTTTGTATTGACTTTATCCTGTGCATGTGCAAGTTTTATGGCTTTCTTAATTCACTTCCATTGTATTTATGCTTTGATCACATAGTTGGTTATTGCTACTTGTGAGGTTCTTTTTCACTCTATAATTTCTTCGAACATGTAGTGTCTCTTTGTAAGTAGACTATCAGTTTACTGTTATAAAAGGACAGGAATACGTCTGTCTCCACTTCCATTATGCATTCTATGTCATTCATTCATCCTGACAGTGTTAAGCCATGAACACTGTCAGTCAAACATGAATGTTTTTACATTTATTAATCATTAATTTACATATTATCATGTTTCATCTGTCATTGGTTCTAACCCCTGTTTTAGGTATGTTCGCAAAATCACGAAAAGCGACTATTAGCTTTATCATGTCCATCCACACAGAACGACTTGGCTCCCACTGGATGGATTTTCATGAAATTTGATATTTGAGTATTTTTTTTAAATTGTTGATAAAATTCAAGTTTCATTAAAATTTGACAAGAATAATGGTTACTTCACATTAAGACCGATGTACATTTATGATAGTATCTCACTGAATTCTTCTTAGAATGAGAAATGTTTCAGACAAAAGTTGTAGAGAAAGTCAAAACATGCGTTTTGTGTTCAACAATTTTTTTTCTGAAAATAATTCCATTTATGAGATAATGTGGAAGAATATGGTAGAGCCTGACAGGCCACAGATAAGAATATAATACCACGCATGCACTGTGAATGCTAGGTAACTAAGGCTACAAACACACACTCAGAATATGTAATACTTATTGCTTTTCCACAGCAACAACGGTTACATGAACGCACCTAGATACTACGTTATATGTAAATTGCCTGTCTTGTTTTCCCATGAGATTTTAACTTCGCACATCACCGTTGCACTGTTCATTGGATTTTTCAAGAACATAACCCTCTGAATGGCTTAATTTGATTAAGAACTACAACTTTCATTTGAAATATTTTGATATTATAAACATATAACAAAACACATTCAAAATGTGTGACCTCATGCATTGTGATGTCAGTAGTGTAATTAACATTATGATGGTAGATTTATTTGCCTTATGAGTGGACATTGAAACCAACAGTTTTGTAACAGTGCAGAGAACATATTTGAAATTATATGTGCTTAAACTGGAATACATCTTTCCACTGTCTTTCTGATTAGTTTAAAGAGATTGAATTGTATTCTTGATTTCAGTTTCCACTGTGGCACCTCCTGTTTCTGCTGTAGAAAGAGTAGCATCCCTTGATTCCCCGTGAGTATAAACAAAATCTGAGCCACTTTGATGTAGTTTTTTTCTTAATTGTGTAGGTACTTCACTACAGTGTCTTTCACAAAATTTTGACAGTCCTTTTATTCAGGTCTGTTTTATATTGACAGGGAACAGCAGATGGGCATATGCCATTGCTCCCAAACAATGATAATAAGATGACAGATGATAAATGAAAAGTTATTTTAGTACAGTTTGTTTTAATATCATGTTTTGAGAAGTACGAATTTAATTTTCTGACACTTATAAGTGTTATTTGTAGTTGTGTCATGTTTCTTTCTGGCTTTTGCTTGACCTCTGAGTACACAAAACCATTTCTGAGGTTGTGTGGTATAGATCACTTAGAAAAGGACTTGACTGGCAGTCCACAAAATGGGGATTTTTTTGTGACCGTATGTTATTTTCAGGCACATTTGCAAAGCAAATAGTGACTGCTAGGCTTGTCATATCTGTCCATCTCTCTGCGTGGAACAGCTTGACTTTGACTGGAAGGATTTTTGTGACATTTCATATTTGGGTTTTGTTTTACTAAAATTACTTGATACATTCTACTTTTGATTAAATTTGAACAAAACTAACACACTTCATATTAAGAACTGTGTACTTTTATGTGATTGGTTGTTACATTGGAGACAGACCGTGTCCTCTGTGAGGTACAAGCTGGGGCTTAAGAAACAATTGATTATCCAAACATCTTGTCTTTTACAAGCAAGAGCAGGAAGTGCAATATCTTGTCATTTATAAGGTATGTACAGGAAAAACAATATATTGTCATTTACAAGGAAAATACAAGAAATAAAATGTCTCAACTTTCATGTGGTAAGTACAAGAAATAAGGCAGAGCCAGGAGGCCAAAAGAAAGTATGATTGGGTTCAGACTGAATTGAAGGTGTTTGCAGATAATAGGGATAATAACGGAGGAAATGGGCCTGAACTGTTATGCCCTGTGGACATTTCATAACTGGTTTCATATTTTGTGAGTGATGTGTCTTTTATTAGTTTTGACATACCAACTTCTCATCCAATTTCTTAAATAACAGGTTACCGGAAATCTAATTTTTTGCACTTGTGAAGTGAGAGAACACGTGCAGATACATAGAGGTTTTGACGAAGAAGATTTTTCATTTAAAAATAACCTTCCTTTTGAAGTTTGAGTCTTTTGTGATGGTGTGAATTATCATGATTGTGTTGCAGTGTCCCTCAACCATCTTCAGGACAGAGGGGCTGAAGATGGAGGCAGCAGGTTCCCCTGTAACAGTGGTACCTGTCTACTGGACTACATGGCATTACATTCCAGATGACTGCTGTAACCTCTCCCTTCTTCCATTTTGCATCTGATTACTAGCACTGGGATTGTGTCATACGACTGTTACTCTTATTGTTGATTATTAACAGTTGTCATTGACTGTTTCAAAATATGTACACTGTTTTCTGCTTTTAGTTTGTCTGTGGGTTCTCCACTTCAAGAATGGGCTGTTCCTCACCAATCAAAGTTAAAATACACTCAGCTGTTCAATACAACAGATCGGGCACGGTCTGGTTTCCTGTCAGGACCTCAGGCTCGTAATGTCATGGTGCAAACACAGCTTCCACAGCCTGTTCTAGCACAGATATGGTGAGTGTAATAAATGACAGTCTTGATTGTTACTCAAAGAATAATGGCTGTAACTTCACATATTCTGTACCTGTTGTTGTGTGTGTAATATCTGGTTTATGTATAAGAACATTATCAATACAACTTTATGTAAAATCATTTATTTCCCTAAGTATGTTTACCACAGTTTAGTAACATCTGAGCTTTTTGCCTTATCTTTTACTACCTTTATTCCCAGATAAACATGGTTCTCTGAAGATAGCTATAATTTATAGGTGAAGGTAAAGTTGTTCTTGTATTTAATGCAATATGCCATGAGTTGTATGGTGGAGTGGAGGGATAGCTCCACACATTCTCAATGATGGCACTAGATGGAGGTGAGTAGGAAGCTTTATGTCCCAGCCACTTTACCTTTGGGGAAGCCTCCAATACGTGCTGTATGAGATGGTTGATAGTTCACAGAGCTGGTCAGGGTGTGGTGTTCAAGAGAAATCTGTGCGTATGTCAGGGCTTGAAGCCCAGTTCTTTGGTCTTCCAGTACCTGATCACTGCTGACCTGCCCCCATCTTACTTATCAGTTATTAAAGCCATTTGTGTTAAATTAAGGCAGAATTAATTTATTATATCTGTCTTGTTGGTTCCTTTTCATGGGACATGTTCTTTGTTTCCTTGGTTGTTACCAGTTTTTCATTCATAAGTATTTGTACTTCCTTTCTTCAGACAGAAATGCAGTTTTGGTTAGTTATAATGGTTTCTAAACTACAGTAAAACCCATATTTAATGAATTGCTGGGGGATTAGAATATATTTCATTAAATGGAGGTACATTGGTTATATGGAGCTATTGTCGGGACATGAAAAAATCATCACTAAATCCGGGCTTTCACCAAATGCGGGAACATTAAATCACGGTTTTACTGTATATAGGTGCAATAGTTCAGAAAAAATGTACAGTGCTTGCTTAACAGATACTTTAATACTTGTTTACTTCAGTAGTGTTAATATATTAAACATTCTGTTTACAGGATGTTAGCAGACATGGATTCAGATGGGCGGTTGTCATGTGAAGAATTTGTCTTGGCAATGCATTTGTGTGATATGGCTAAAGCTGGTGAGAAAATACCACCAACTTTACCAGCTGACCTTATACCACCAACATTCCGCCGACAGCGACAAGGTAGTCTGTCTGGAAGTGCTGCAGGAATATCCTCTGAACAAGTGGAAGGAAAAGACGCAGCTGCAAGCTTGCCAACAGGTCAGTATTCCAAGATACCCTCTTACTGGAAATTGATATTGTGGTTGTAATGACATGCACTGCTAATGCCTTCAGTTTGGTATAGTGACTAGGCTGTCAGCTGGACAGTCAGGAAATTAGGAATCATCTGCAGGCAAAGACAAGAGTTTTCTGCTATCCCGACTGCTTGAGGAGTTTACCTACCCTTCAGTCCAGTGGATACTGGAGACTTTTCCTTAGGGGTAAAGTTTGCAGTGTATGAAGCTGACTTTTCTTCTCCATCTAGTATCAAGGTTAAGGATGCCTGGAGTATACCTTTACTCCTGCACATGTCTTCATTGCATTCTGCTTAATTAAGCACAGTGACAAGCTTACCTGTAACTGGTAATGTAGGCACTGGATGTAGCCATCATTATATTGAAAATATTAATGACTTGTCTGCAAAATTTTGAGCAAATCGATGAAACATACATTGAATTACAGTGTTATACAATGCTCTCCTATAATTCAGCACCAGTGCAGAAAATAATTCTTTACTCATAAATGAAGAAAATAGTTTTTACAAAACAAGAAAATAGAGCACCATTTGCCAGTTTCTGCATATATGTGACTCACACATTTATGGTGGTCCAAGCCAATGGCATTAGTGCATGTGAATTGACAGAATAGTTCCCTTTTCAGGGTGTCATCCAATTTGTCTTGTGGATATGGGACATGTTGCATGAAGTGTGATGGTGAGATCTGTGTGGTAGAGGGTTGGTGAGTGTAGGGATGAGAGGGATCAAAAAGGGAGTAAATGGTGTGTGTAGGAGGTAGCTGGGTCTAAGCAAAAGTACCTTCTCTTCCTTCATTTGCAATTGACTCCATTTTGCAGTCCTTTTAGTTCCACTACGTGCTGCTCACCCTGCATTTGAAAGGTACCATAGCCTTCACTAGCATCAGTCCTGTTGGTTCAGACCGAACACTTAACCCCTGTGAGTCTGGGAGGACCATGCCTGCCTATATGAGAAACCACATATTTATTCTGTACACCCGGATGTTAAAGATGGAGGCATTATGTTCCGTCAAAATATCACACATTCACACAATGTGAAAATACCAAAACAGGATCAGCATTACCAGTGAGTCACTGTGGAGGCATAAAATCAATTGTGATGATGTTCTGATTATAGTTACATTTGAAGACAAGCGGAAAGAGAATTTTGAAAAAGGACAAGCAGAATTGGAGCGTAGACGTAAAGCGTTACTAGAGATTCAGCGTAAAGAACAGGAAGAGAGGGAAAGGAAAGAAAAGGAGGAACAGGAAAAAAGGGAACGAATTAGGTAAGTAGAAATTTATCAGTTAATACTGGAACTGAGATTTACAGTAACTGTTTGTAACTTTGCAAAATGCTATAGTTTGTGATACATATAATTAAAATTCCAGACAAGAGCAAGAACGCCGCCGGCAGCTGGAATTTGAAAAACAGCTTCAGAGGCAACGAGAAATTGAACAGGAGAGAGAGGAGCAGAGACGGAGAGCACAGGAGCAAAGGGAAGCAGCAAGGAGGTGAGCTCTGGTTTTCTTATATTAAGGTCTTGTTTTGCCAAGCCTGCGTATACTTCCAGAGATTTTGGAAACTGAAATGAAATTTCCGTAACACAAGTAAATATTTGTTAATATATGAGCCATATGTACTGAGTATTTGACATGAGTTATGTGCATATTACTGTGGATTTTAATTAGGACGTATGATTGTCATTTTTTATTTGTAATATTTTGAATGGGTTGAAATGTAGTGTTCTTATATAAATTTGTGCCAGTGAGAGTTGGAGACAGCAATGAAGTGGGCAGACTCTCAAGCCTTTCCCTTTTATATATGTATATATTAATTTATAATTTTCACTTGTCAGCTTCTTGTCCCTTTGGCTTCTTGTGCGGGATAATGCATACTGCCTCCATACCGTTTTGAATTTGGATTTTTCTGCGCATGTATTGTTTATGTGGTCAGTCTTCCAATTTTGGGTTGTGGTTGTTAACATTTGCTGTTGTGCACTGTTTAATTTTGGGTTGTGGTTGTTGTTAACATTTGCTGTTGTGCACTTACTGGTCCCATACATAATTAAGGAAACATTATTTCAGAGAAATGGAACGACAGAGACAGTTAGAATGGGAGAAACAGCGATGTCAAGAATTGCAGCAGCAACGACAAAGGGAACAAGAAAAAGTACTTCGACTGAAGGCCAAGAACCAGAATCTCAGTATCGAACTATCACAGTTGGTGAGTGAAAAGCCATCCTGTGAACAGACCATCTTAAATCTTAAATTGATGTTCTGAGTACTTATTATTTGTGTTCTGTTGCAAGAATGAGATGAAAGTTTGTCTTTTGTCAGTTTCAAGGATTCTGCTTCTCGCAGTGTTTTCTCTCAGTTTTTCGTTTCATGCCTATCCTCTCTTGGTCCATATATGATGTTTTCAGCCTTGTCAAGATTTTCCATTTGGTTTAATTTCCATTATCAGTTTTAACACCGTAGTTTCTTTCATTGGCTGCACATTTGATTTATGCATGTTTTTTTTTTAGAATGAAAAAGTAAAAGAGCTATCACAGAAGATCAGTGAGACACGGACAGGCGTATCTGGTGTGAAGACAACAATTGATGGGATGCGAACAACACGTGATACTCAGTTGTCAGAGATGAGTGCTTTGAAGGCTCGACTAAAAGAACAGAATCAACGTTTGGTGGCACTGAGCCAAGAAAAGGCGCGACTTGAAGCTCGAAACAAGATGAATATGGCTGCTGACACAGCAAATCAAGAGCAGGTCAAATTAGCATTTACCAATAAGCAAATTACTCTTAAGCAACTGCGAGACAGATTGCAGGATTTACAGAAAGAGGTAAGAAGAATTTTTGTAAATAGAAGATAGTGTGTAATGTTTTATTCAAACTGTGAACTTTCTCAATGCAGCAGATGGTTATGTGTAATGTATTTGATACTTCTCCGTTCTTTGTATATAATGAAGCAATTTTTATTCTGCTGAACACTGAATAGAATATTCTTAAAAATGACATAATGAAGGCCATTTAAGTTAGGTTTCCATGTGAAATTTCATGTTCCATTTAGATGAGCCCGTTGGGGGTGGGTGTTTTTGAATTTAGACTTGGGTCATGTAAAGCAGTAGTTCAAATACCCTATAGTCTGTAAAATTAATCTGGTGTATAAACTCGGTATCATCCATATTAAATTTAAAGAAAGTCTGTTGGGTTGCTACAGAGTTTTTCACGTTGACCTCTGAAAGGAATACACATTTTAAAAAATTCGTAAAAATTATAAGTAGTTGAAAATTTGAGGGTACGATATTTGTACAGATTTAACAGCCTTAAGAGCCAATGAAATGCTTAATAAGAATTGTATCTACTATTATAGTGCCTTATGTGTATCTTCTCTAGATTGAAGTGAAACTTGAAGATATAACAAATAATAATAGCCAGTTGGGAGATTTAAGACAGCAGTTAGCTTCTCTGATACAAGAATGTGAGCAATTGTATTCAGCGTATGAAGAACGTAGAAATAAGGTAAGTATTGTTATTGTATACTTTATTTCTTTTTACAGTGACAGTTGCATTATGTCAGCTTCTCTCAAAGGAAAGAATGTGATTTGACTTGGATTCCTAATTTAATAAAATAAAATTGCAATCATAAGACTAAGAAAAATCTTAATATATGAAATTGCTCTATAGAATTTTCCTGCAATGTATGTATTATATTATAGACATATATTAGACATTTCTAATGTTAACAGGTTTATCATTCATTCTGTCTTCTGACAAGTGACTGAATAAATGAAAGTAAAACAATAACTATCATGACAGCAGTGTTAAATACATATGCATAGATGTTATATGGACAGAGGTGGTGTCTTCATGTGTTACAGCAGTTGTTTTGCATGCGGGTGTAAGTGGTATATAATTCTCTTTTGTTTAGTATTTAGCCTATGTGGGACACATGAATCAATAAACATATCATCAGTGATGCTCTGAAGATTTATGGCAGTCATATTTATTCATTATGTTGGATATTCTCCGAGTCATATTTGATATGCACAGCATATCATGGGCTGGGTATTTTCTCATTTTTAGGTGAGTGGTTGTCATCATACTGGTAGACATTTTGTAGTATTATTTCTAGACTAGTGATGATAGATGGAAAGAAGTCTAGATTCTCTTGATACGTACCTAATACTATAATATCTGTACCAGTCATTTCCAATCATTTCCAATGATCGCGAAATGAAAAGATGATGACAACCTGTCACCTGAAGTCAGGCTGTACCAGTCATTTCCAATCATTTCCAATGATCACAAAATGAAAAGATGATGACAACCTGTCACCTGAAGTCAGGCATAAAATCAATTCCCCAGATGTAGTATACCTATGTCACATATACTTGAAACAATGTGCCATGTCCAAAAGTGGTGTAACACACTTTTAAGTTTCAAGCACCAGAGCACTGTTTATTGTGCTGGGGACTGACATGCTTAGTCTGGCCCCTTACTTTTATTTTGTTGTATGCACATCTTTAGAATTTTCAGTTTCTCTTCCTTGACAGAAATTATTGTAAGGGTGAAATAAAAAACTGGTACACTTTTTATTAAGTTGCATTGGCAATTAGTAATTTTGATGTGGTCTTATGTAACATACAATGTACATAGGTCACCATTCCTTGTGCTACATTTCTGTCATGTTTATCCTTCAAGTAATGGACACAGGTGTATCTGGAGTTGAATGCTGTGTCATTAATTTTTTATTGTTTCCCCCCCCCCCCCCCCCCCCCAAAGAAAATTTGTTCATGTTAACTATCTTACTACATGGAGGAGAGTGGTATTTGGGAAGCTGGTAGTTACTCACGTGGTCAAGAAATTCCATGCCTTTTATGAAACCTGAAAGTTCATTACCATATTCAGTAGAGCCTGACTCTGAACCCTTCCTGACCCAGTTTAATCTGATATACATCTTCACAAACTATTTCAGTATCAGTTTGACTATTTAATATTAGAATTTAAAAATAAGACAAACATTTCACTGGTTTTTGTTTTAATGACAAGTAACACGTAAAACACTACTCATTTATAAGGTGCTTGAAATGAAGGAATGAGTGGAAGAATGAAAGAGTCAGCAGATTATAATTTTGCATCATCATGGGGTGATACAGCTTGGGATACTGCACCTCAAGCGTGGGACACAACGTCTGCAGATAACTGGGCTGATTCCACTGCAGCTACAATTCCTGAAGGTTAGTAGTTCCGTTAGGAGAATTTTATTGGCTGTTGTTCATTGTCTGGATAAAAGTGGCAGGAGTAAGAGATTTATTTCATCTCCAGTGTTTAGACTGGCTGTGAGGCCAACCCAGCCTCCTATTCAATGGGTACTGGGTGCTCTTTCCCCTGGGGGTGAAACAGCCGGAATGTGAAGCTGACAGCTCACCCCAATTTAGTGCCAAGGTTAAGGAGGAGTGGAGCTGTACTTTCACTCCCCCATATTCCTTTACACAAGGTCAGCTTTGCCTTCACCCTTGTATAATGTTTTGGAGGCTGGATTTGTCTCTGCCGCCAGTAGAAGAAAAGGTCTAGTTTGTAGGTGAATTAAATAAATGTACTCCTGGTAAGTAGGCATAGAAACATATTTGATGCTGATTGTGCATAAAAGAAGAGGCTCCAAACGCATTGGGTGAGGCTGAAAGACCATGATTAAGAAGTCGGTGTAGAAATATTTTGTTTGCAGTTATGTATATCCATTTTAAAGTAGTGTTACTGAAAGAAATGAACTCATCCTTGCAAATGCTGAAGCTATCTGCCATATAAATGGTGCCTTTGTGATGCTGTTGTATACAGTATGGTGGAAGTTGTAAAATAAAATGTTGGTTTGGAGAAGGGGCATCAGATGTTTTCCCTGGAAGGTCGAAATAGTTATTTCTTAAGGCTGTTTTATTCATGTCCAGTTTCACATTTAGATCTTTTAAACTATATATTATTTATTTGATATTTTAGTAAATGCTAGTTTATTTGAGATGTGGTTTGTTGCATATCATATGGTGAATTGTACCTCATGTACTATAGACTATGTTTAGGAAATATTGTGTGATATTAATAATGGAACAAATTGTATGAGTGTTATCAAAATATCACAGAACATGCTTTTCACTTTACAGCTGGAAGCAATAACTTGTTGAAGTATAGGGCTCTTTACGAATTTGTGGCACGAAATTCCGATGAGTTATCATTCCAGCCAGGTGACGTCATTATGGTAAGTTTTATTTACAGTCCGTGTTTTCTGAAGAGGGTCACATGTGGTGCTGGACTTTTGTTTTCATGCTGTTTAAGCTGTCCACAGTAAAAACATTTGATTTACAGGATACTGTAGCATCTTTCCTTGCTTTTCATGCAGCAGATATCTTTGGCTATGGGCATGTGTCCTTTCATGTCTTTTTTGGTGGGGGAGGGGTGGAGGAAGGGTAAATGTATCTGATTGTGAAGTTGATCCAAAACCCTTCCATGATTAAATGTACATGCATTTTTTCTAGTGTTGGCTGCATAATAACTGTTTGCAGCACATTTAAACAAACAAGGGTGGGAAAATGTACTCCATTTAGAAGTATATGTATTTTCCAAGCATGTTCCTTTGAAATTTTATGTTCTTGGCCATGTTTTTCAATTATTGATGATGCATCTGTTTTAGTGTGACAAAAGATCTTTGTTATATCATTACACACTGCATGTCACTGATAGAAATATTGTATAGGCTATGGCTCTTAAATTGATTTAACTCCTTTGTTACAAAAATAGATGAAACTTTATAGAAAATATTTGTATCCAAACATGTTGAACTTTGTAAGTTTTATATATTATAATGAAATAGATGACAGGTATACAGCTTAACATTTTTACAGGTACCAGTAAACCAGAATTCAGAACCAGGTTGGTTAGCTGGAGAACTCAGAGGTCACACTGGTTGGTTTCCGGAATCATATGTGGAACCCATTGACAGTCCTTCTGCTGTCACTGTGATGCCTGAAGGAAGCCAGGTTGATTCATCGTTAGCATTCCCACCTGATGTTATCATGGTAGATACACTACAAACCAAACGTCAGCTTGAGTAAGTCTCAACCAGTATAGTGACGTATGACTTGTAGATTAGCTTCTAGAATAGTTTGTGAAATGTATTGACAGTCTTGCTGTCACTGTGCTGTTGGAAGGAGGCCAAGGTGTTGCATCTTTAGCATTGCCACGTTATGTTACCTGAGGAAATACAACCTCCCCCTCCCCCCAATCTGCATAACTTCAAAAACTTCCTTAATATTTTCTTATGGCTGAGACACCAACTATCATGGCTGAGGTTTTCTGGTTTAAGATGCCAGGATGATACCTAAATGGAGATGTTAAAGTAAATGTTACTTTTCTTTTCCAGAGGTATAGCAGAAGTGCCAGAAAATGTGAGTGATAATGGTTCAGTAGCTGAGATTGCAGGTGAACAGGGCCCTGAAATCAGCGACCTTCCAAGTCCTGTGTTGGGACAGGTGAGTACTTGTTAAAAAAAGTCCAATTACTTCAGCAGTTTACCAATAGAGAATGTAGCTTTAATATCATGTTGTAACTACTGTCTAAATGAACATAATATCATGTTGAGAGAGCTTCCAAAAGCGATGCATAGACTTTATATTTAATACAAAATATAATAAACCTATTAATGGAATATTAAAAAAAGTATATCACAGGAAGATAGAATGCTATTGGACTCTAACCAGAGCCAATGAAGCCCATTCTTTGATATCTAGTCCTATTTTGTGATCCATTTTAGTATTATCTTGACATTTCTGTCTGGATCTTCCATGTGCCTGCTTTGATAGGTGTTTCCCTCTAAAAATGATATAAATGTGTCGTGTTCCCTTCTCTCATTTACACATCCATACCATTGCAAACATTTCATTGTAATGACTCAGAGTACATGGCGCAGGACTGAATGCTTCTGATTGTCCATACATAGATTATCTGGTTTGCAATTCATCTGTGCATTTTTTTAAAAAACATAAACTAATGCATATTTGTATATGCAGACACATGAATTTGGCTTTTATCCTTTCCCATGGTTGAACAAGGTTACTGTCATTTCTGCAGGTGGAGAAAGGAGAAATGAGGGATAAGTGGGAAAAGCAGTAAGTTAGCTGGTGTTGACCTTTCACAGAGTGTATATTTTGCTACAATGAACAGTCAGTGTATGTTACAGTACAGTGTAGTGTGCTTAAGTTATTGCAGAAATACAATGACCGTAAGCAGATTGTTCATTTATTTCAATTATTTTTTGTCTCTCCCCTTCATTAGCATGGATAAGCTGGAATATACTGCATATAAATCATTGAGCACCTTGGTGCAGTGGTAATCCTAATTTTTAAACCATCAAATGACAAGCACTGTCTGAATTTATTTTTTTCTCACCACACACTTTATTTTTATTTCATTTTAACACATATTTGTGTTAAAGATTCAAGTCTTGTGGGATGTTACACCCTTTTGACTGCTAAATTTGTACTAAGGTTTTGAGTGCAATACAAACCTTCAGAACATTAGTACCTACTTGCTAGTCAGTATGGTGTAACATCTCAAAACACTTGCATCCTTAGCAACACCATTATGACAACCTCAAATTTTGCACCTATGTATTTTATTTCTCTACTGAAAAGTAATTGTATGCTTGATACAGGGTGTGCAGGTCGAGAATGTGCAAGCGCAGGCATTGTATACATGGCGAGCGAAAAAGAGCAATCAACTTTCATTCAACAAAGGCAGCATAATTACAGTGAAAGAACAGCAGGAATCATGGTGGTATGGAGAGCTAGCTGGAATACAAGGCTGGTTCCCCAGATCCTATGTTACTGTCACTGGAGTGGGTTCAGATGTTCAGGACTCTGCTAATGAACATGGTATGGTTGTTAACAAGAATATAATGATACAGTAATCAGGGTTGAAATATTGCTTTGATAAGTTTCTGAAGTATATGTTGTTATGAGGAAGAACATACTTTTCTAATGATTAACTGTTTTTGGAAGTTTTCATATTCTGACAATTTGCAGGTACCCATATTTTTTAGATATGTCACATTTGCCATTTTTTCCAGAAGTTCTTGAATTGTATTTATCTCTATGCATATTTCTGTATTTTGAGTATAAATTGATCCCTTATGTTTATAATCAAAACAAATGTAAAGTGCTTTTATGTTATAGTCTGGTAAATATAGTAATTATAGATTTTATGGACTGTAACACTGCACTAGAAATGGTACATTGACATGTTGGTATGATTACTTTATCTGTCTGTCTCACAGTAGCTGTACAGTTGAACTGATATAATGTTGTGTGTGTGTGCAGAGTACTATGTGGCACTCTATCCATATCAGTCTATGGAAGCTGGTGACCTGAGCTTTCAGCAAGGCGAGGTGGTCCTTGTTGGGAAGAAGGAGGGAGATTGGTGGACTGGTACTGTAGGGGACAGGCAGGGCATCTTCCCATCCAATTATGTCCAAAAGGCTCAGACTGAGGTCAGTAAGGCATTGTCTGCAATACACATATGTTTCAGATCCAGTTAAAATTGAAAATCCACTGTCATGCTATGGCCTTTACAAGAACTTCTGTTACTACAAACCAGCTGGGGTGAAAGATGTTGTGTACTCTGGAAAGGACCAGAATTAGAAATGAACTTTATGGAAGCTTTTATCTAAAAGAAATGGGAATTGTTACCATATTAACCATTAACTTCTCCGACTGAGAGATACCTTTGTTTTACCTGATATAAATACATATATTTTGCTCTTAATATGATTAAAGCAACATAGTTCTAATCATTTTCCGTTCTCTGAAATATTTGGCTTCAAATAGAATATTTCTTTTACTACTAAAACATGCTCTGATAATAAGAACACTGAAAATTTCTGCAGTGTCGGTGTTTTCTGTAATCTGCAGTTACACATTTAAGGTTAGAGTCAATTACAGGTATGTATTTTGAACAGCTGAATTACAGATAGCAAACTTAGTATCAGGTTTTTAACTATTATCGTCCTAAGAGACCATGTGTCGGTCTCTAAAATGTAATAGTGAATGGCCTAGCAAGCCATATACTGGTCTCTATGTGTTTGCTTGGTAGCAGTTTAAATGTATATGCTAAGTCCAAAAAACCCCAGGCTGTCAAGATATACGATTGGCATTTAAATCCATCTCCTAAAGGTTCATACATGTAAAGTCTGAAAATGATTTATGTTTGTTTGAATTTAGAATACATTTATTAGTTGAGTTCTATTATTACATTTCCCAGGGATGTGTCTGTTAACACTGGGGTTTTCAGTACACGTCCCAGTAACTTATGCTTGAAAAAAATGTACACATTTTTTAAAATCAGCAACAATTTCCATGTGATAGCCAAATGTACAAAGCACTCTGTTTCTGAGAGTGCATGTTCTATAGGTAGTACTAGCACATTTGGTAGCCACTAGTTCCTGTAACTTTTTGACATCACACTCACAGAACTCTTCATATCTGTATACTGTGAGTTCCGTCTCACAGACGAAATATATGTAGCCTACTGTATTTCTGATTTTATGGGTCAAATCAACTTCAAAAATTTTGTTTTTGTATTAACTGCCTTTTTTATTCCACTTGCCTTCCTAAAACGAAACAAAAGAAGGCCTTTGAAATCACCATTTGTCTGTGTGTGTGTGTTACTGGAGGCCTCTTCTGTGATGCATTTTAAATATTTACATATTCAGGTACAAAGGTAAAGGTAAAATTGTCCCTGTTCACACCATGAAGACATAAAGGGGGGAATGGAGTTATAAGTCCACTCATTCTTAACCTGGGCACTGGATGGAGGTGAGCAATCAACTTCACACCTCAGCCACTTTAACCAAAGAACCCGATACCCATTGAATAGGAGGCTGGGTGGAAACCGATCTGGACATTTTGGTGAAGAGGAAAATCCCTTGCCCCCACCAAGATTCAGACTCCAGATTGTACAGCCCATAGCCTAGTTACTATAGCAAGTATGATATTTAGTTCTAATTGAAACTGTAAGAATTAATTCTTAGGGTGGGAGGAAACAGTGTCTCAGTAGAACTGGCCTCTAATGGGCTTATTGTCCATCCTCTTAGATCAGTTTCAGTCAACCTGTAGCTCATGAGCTAGATGTTGCTCGCAACATGGTATTATGTTGCCGCTGCAGACATTTGAAATAAAGAAAAAAATGTCTTTTAACCCTTTCACAGGTGAAGCTGAGATAGAATGCCGAAGGAATTTTTTAAACTTTTAAGCTGCTTATTTATGGCAATATACATTATTTTACTAATTTGTTTTGTAAAATATTTGCTAAAATAGCGACACCCTAACCATTGTAGTGAATTGCAATTTTTATAAATTTGTTCCGTTATCATCAGTATTTTATATTTTCATTGCACGTGATGTATAGAAAACTACACAGGTAAAATGATGCATATAATTACATATATACTATTCATTCTTCATTTTTTGTACTGAATTTCATGTTGTCCCCATGCAGACCTAATTTTGTGGAAGTTGCCCGCACCACTTAAAAGGTTGAGCAGGCCTGCTGTAGGTGCTATATGAAAGAGTACATAGAATTTGGTGCAGTGAGGATTGACAGGAGGAAACTGACGTGCTTAAAGAAAAACCTGTCACACTGCCACTTTGTCCATCACAAAATGCACATGGACTGTCCAGGACATGGATCCAGGCCTTTGCACTGAGAGGCCATTGTCTTACCACCTCAGCTGTGGTGTGGCCCAAATTATAAGAATCTGCATAAAAAAATTTTAGAGCAATGTTGGCATGGAGTTCCAGAAAGGAGTTTCAAGTACAAGGGGGGGAGGGGGGGTGTCTTTATAGGCTTACAAAGCAGGCTTAATTTATGTGTGTTTTGAAGCTTTCATGGTGACTGAATTCAGTAAAATCCTCTCAGGCTGAGAGTGTAACAGGATTTTATTGAATCTTATTCAATGCTCAAATGTGCTTGGAGATTCCTTGCCTCCACCTTGCTTTCTGTTATACGATGAACTTTCCAGTCCTTGGCATATGTGCTAATACATGTTGTATCTTTTTCTCTCTGCATTTCATTCATAACTCCTGAAAGGTGTGGCTATTTAAATATGAGTCTGCTGTGAGGATGGTCATTTAAATTGTTAATTACAATTACAGTGGACCCTCGAACTTCGAACGGTTTGATGTTCGAACAACTTGAAACTCGAACAAAAAATTCGAGAAAATCCGGTTTTGAAACTCGAACAAAAACTCGAAAGTCGAACAAAGAATCACGTGGTCGCCTTCTCTCTCTGCTTGGTCCAGATGAAAGAAGGGTAATTCACCTTCCAGTGAACAGTAATATCCCTCCTACTATTATTATTGATTGATTATTATACAATATTTTTTATGTATGTACTATTATAAATAAAATATTTTCAATTATTGAAATTAAATATACTTGTTTTATCATTATGATCTTTTGAAATAGGCACTTAAAATGTTTTATATTGGGTAAATTTTGGGGGTCTGGAACGGATTAATTCAATTTACATTATTTCTTATGGGGAAATTTAACTCGAAAGTCGAACAATTTGAAAGTCGAACCGTCTCCTGGAACGGATTGTGTTCGAAGTTCGAGGTTCCACTGTATTTTGGATGTAAGAATTAATTGGTTTTCAATCTTACATATTTGCAAGATGTGAAGGATTCTGATTCTTTGTGGGTAAAACATGCCTCTAAATGTGAATACAGAGAGAAAGTGTGTGTACACATGAATGTGTCTGTGCCCTATAAAATACATATTAAGTAAATTAAATTGTTTTCACACTGATTACTAGAAATATGCATTTAAATATAAAACATTAAAATTATACAAAATTATTGCAGGGTGTTGCTCTTGGGAACTCCAGAGTAATCTAACATGATTGCATGTTCCTAAACTGCTAACTTGTAATTTTTTCCGGTTCATAGATTTGAGTTCTTTTTAAGTATATCACTAATGCAATTAATGCATGGGAGAATGTGCATTATTTTGTAGACTGACCACTGTACAGCTGTTGTTAGTGGTGTTATTTTTTTGAGCAGCAGTGTGTCACTAACAGAGATACGTGGTACTTTCGTGTGTGTCTTTTAGCCTGCAGTAGCAGTAGCAGCTAGTAACATTGCAGCCAGTACAGAGCAACCAGTTCAAGTAGCAGCAGCAGCCCCAGTATCAGCAGCAGCCCCACCTGTCCAGCAGGTGGTCCAGGTAAGGTCTGACCAGGCATTCCATCTGTAATGGAATCATTTCTTTGTCTTTCGCAGGTCCCATGGTTCAGGTACTGAATGTTGCATTTGTCTATATTCTTTAACAACATAATTTTTTGTGACTTTTGTCATACCTGAGTCGTGGGTTGCATGCCTTTCTTATATTTGGAAGGTCCTGGCTTAATATCTTGTCCCAGAGCCTGGCTATCCTGAGTAAGGAATTCCATGGTTTTCCTTAACCTCTTCAGAGAAATGTGTGAAAGTACCTTAACCGTTAGCTGTTTCTACTGACACCAGTACTTTCTCCCACTGTTCTAATTCCTGTGGTCTTCAGATTCTGTCTACACCAAGGCCTTGTTTTATGCCCTAGTTGTGTTCCTGAAAAAGGGGGCATAAATCAAACAGGCATGAATAAAAATTATATTCCCATAAAAAAAAAAAGACTTCAATAAATGGAAATAAACCAACCAAACTGAAAGTGAGAGGACATAAATTATGAAGTGATGTAAACTGGCAAGGAGTGTTAAATCAAAAAGGTGTAAAAACAAATGGGCATAAAACAAGGCCTAGGTGTAATATAAAAATCAGATCTTGCTATATATGAATAAAGGTTTTTTAACTGTTGCCTGCTCCAAACAGGTGGAAACTTTTTACATAGTTCCAATTCTTCTCCTAGAGTGCAACAGCTATCAGAGTTCTTCCTCCAAACAAAATACAGCACTATGGCAAAAACAGACGGAATTTGAAGTGGTAATTTGGAATGAAACA
This sequence comes from Reticulitermes speratus, assembly GCA_021186555.1. NCBI lineage: Eukaryota > Metazoa > Arthropoda > Insecta > Blattodea > Rhinotermitidae > Reticulitermes > Reticulitermes speratus. The sequence goes on from JAJKFL010000012.1 coordinate 10,546,444, forward strand.
TTACATTGAAAACAGTTGGTGTCTTCCAGTTTTAACATAATATGTCAGAAACAGTTGAGGGGTTAAAATGGGCCATGGGCACTTCCACTTCTTTCCATTTTGGTCATTCACAGTAATTGTCCCAATCAACACTGTGTAGTCTGTGCAATTGAGATGGCATTGTTTCATAAACCGGAACACCAACAAATAGTTGTTTTGTCATATTGAAAGTGAAATTGGGGAATGTTAGTGTGCCTGTAGAAATTCTGAATAGTGGTCTATTTGACATATCAGGAGATCTGAATTGAAAATATTAATGTTGGGAACAATTACTACTGCAAATATACATAACCTCTGAGGTTGATCAGTGTGTTGTTGCTCAAGTGCTTACTGAAAATAAATACAAAGTTGCACCTTTTTTCTGTGTCGTGTTTGTGTCATGAGTATGAATGTAATGGTCATGTGTTACATGCTTTTCATGATACTCTGTAACACGTTTGTTGCACGTACTATCATCACAAACATGCTGTATTTACCAGAGTGTAAGACAACATTACACATATGACTACCCCACTCACAGTCTAATTGGCAGGAATGTGCCTTTACAGAACATGTTTGACTTTTTATGCGAATGTAAGGTAACTCCCAATTTTTCAGGTGATGAATTAGGAAAAAATTCTGTTCTTATAATCAGGTAAATATGGTATGTATAACTACTCACCAGGACTAGTACCAGTCATTCCATGTATGTTTTGGCTCAGGTGGTTATCGACACAGAATGTGACAGATCAAACAAGCCAACTACAATCAGTCATAAATTATTTTGATTTTCTAGTGCTGCAACCAGTACTATTTGAGGTAATCTAAAATTGAATAGTTCTGTTCACATTAAATACTCTGTATATAAAAAAAGTAAAGTTGTTTCTGTGCATGCCTTGAACGTATATTGATGGGTGGAGGTATAGCTGTACCATTCTTAAACCTCAGCATGAGAGGTAGGTAGAGTGGTCAGTTCTCAGTGCAGCCAGTTTATGCCCAGGGTGAGCATTCCCAGTACCTGTCAGGTACGAGGCTGAGTGGGCCTCAGACCTGGGCTGGACCCTTCATACTGTAGAAGAGAAAAATAAAAATCTCTTGATCCTGCTGGGAATTGAACCATGATTCCCCCAGTTATCCAGCCAATGGCCAAATCACTATACTGACTGTTCTGTCCTGTCTCACTCTGTGTACATGGTATCTAAGTATATTCTTAAATTTACAAAATAAAATATTTTAGTGATGTGTGGATGTTAGTGAGTAGCTGGGTACACATTTATTTCTGTGAAGTGGTTCTATGTTGGAAAGATTTTGTAACACGCATGGACTTTCCTTGCAACTTATCACTGTACATATACCTGTTACTATGTTGCATATGGTTGTGTTGGGAACTGTCCTTTGCTACAGGTGAATGATACTGCATTCATATAAAATGGGAATGTATGAGTGTATTTTGTGGAAAACAATCTGTTATCATTATTTTATGCATTTTTATTACTACACCTGCAGCAAAGAGCAATTCTCTACATACTGGTTAAAAAAAACTTCCATCACAGAACAATCACATAACAGAAATAACCTTAAATACATGAATGCAGAAGCTCATAAACGTCCATATATCATTAAAGTATGCTACTGGGTAGGTTTAATAATATGTATCTTGTTTTGATGTCCTATATGCAGATTTTATAAGACCCGTAATTCATGGTGACATAAAAAAGTGAGGTAAAGAACTTACCTACAGGGCCACAAAGGAGCTAGGGTAGCATAGTCAGTATAGAGGCTAGGCTATGGGTTGGATGATCCAGGGTTTAATTCCTGCCAGGAGCATGAGATTTTCTGCTCTGTAAAATGTTCATATTGACTCTGGGGCCCACCCAGCCTCCTATTCAGTGGGTACTGGGGGCTCTTTCCCAGGGGATGAAGCAGCTGGGGTGGGAGGCTGACCATTCATCTCCACAGGGCCAGACTAAGGGGCAGGCCAGCCGGGCAGCTGCCGAGGTCACCAACCTAGAAGGGGTGCTAAGATGTCACTGGAATAATCAGAAATATGAGGCTGGTAACCTCAAGTTTCCACATGCAAAATAATTTTTCCAAAAATTATCTGTAATTTGGGCGTGTGCCGTCAAGAAGGTTTTGCCAGCCCTATCCTAGACCGAAAAAGTTTAAACAATGTCAGTTTAAAGGGGCACCAAATTATTAACCTGCCTGGGGTACCAAATTATTAACCTGCCCAGAGCATCCACATGTCTTGGGCTGGCCCTGCATCTCCATCTAGTGCCAAGTTTAAGGATGAGTAGAGCTATACCTCCACTCCCCCTATATGCCTTTAGTACATGCACAGGGACAACTTTACCTGCAGAGGGCCACAGAAGTAATTCAAGAACATGCTCTAAACCATAAATTTGTAAGGGTTTGAAATAAATTTTAGTTTACTATTGTTGATTGGATCTTATATATAAATATGTAGTATTGATGCACATTTTTGTATATAAACTTCATCTTAATAACTCTTTAATCTCTCTGTGATCATAGTTCATAAAAGTTGGAACTACTTTGGAGTGTTTTGTCACTTTTGCAGTTAGGAGAGTCACAAATATATTGTGTGTATTTTATATGAACAAATCTGAGACTTTGTACGATTTTTGTTAATCTTGTTTTCTGCCTCAGATTTCAAATCACCTTATTAAATATGGATTTGAAATGGACGTAACACATATATTAAGAATAAAACAATGCAAGTGATTGAATTGTGTGGTTGTTATTAACATAAACTATGCATTGTGCTTATGCATGTTTTTTTTTTTTTTTTTGGTTGTACCCAGTCTGGAGACAAATCCCCCAGCACTCCTGAACTTGTAGCAATGACAGGAAGTATTCAGGTAAGCAAGTAGTACCAAAGTTACACAAAATGTAAGTTTGTTTTGGTGTAATTAAAATGAATAGCCTAGTAACAGTACTTGTGTGTTATGAACATTTTGTAAATGTTTTGTTTTATGGATTAGAAGAATATTCATTAGTGTTGTAACTTTTGTTGGATATGAGTACTAAAAAATTTTATTTTTTTATAGTGAGAAAATGCACATTTTTTTCTGCATAGTTGTGAATTTTGAGATTGTTGAATGTAAATTAATTTCTACACTTAGAGCTCATAGTCTGTCTGCATATTAGTCATGCATTTTCATCAGTTTATTAAGTTTGACATTAATTTCCGTGACTTCTTTTTTATGTGTATATTTGTTTAATTGTGTTGTAATTTCTGATATGTTGAACTTTGCATTCCTTAGCCTGAAGATACAGACGAGGATAGTGACTCCAAGGTATTATATGAAATACATTCTAATTAATATTGCTTGTGGTAAAAACTTCCATATGTACTCTACAATGCATGCATTAGAATCTTTTCTTATTTATTTGCAAGTTCAAAGTGTGACAACAGTGTCATTATTTTGTTTTGTGTGTATATATATATATATAGTAGGTCCTCCATTTGCTTGGTGATTGTGGTGAATGTAAAGAGTTCAGGTGACCCCCAAACCTATTACGTAATTGGTTCTAGGACGATGGTTGAAAAGTGAGCCGAGCAAGTTGATCCTGTATTTTCCATAAACACAATGTTATAAATTGGGGTTTTATTCCTGCAAACATATTTCACACTACGAAAATATTAGTTGGTCATGAAAGTAAATGAAAATAAAATAAAATGAGTATTGTATATAAGTTTGGAAACATTTATTGAGTAAAACAAATACCTAATACAGAACCAAAGAATAAGAAGTAAATTTGGAAATTCTTAAATATATGTCACAAAATCCTCCGTTGATGAAGTTGCTTTATCTTCAGCACTTCAGGACAGAGGGTTTGTTAAAGAAATTCTGATGGGGAGGGCATTTGGGTTATTTGAATCATAAAAATTTGAGTTTATTACTTGAGTAGGGGGAGGGGTAGCCTGGGGGGAATCATTTGAGACTTGTAGGGACTCAGTTGAAACTTGTTTTTTGGGGGGGCTTTCCTGCATGCACTGCTCATAAATATGAGTTTTAGTCGTTGCTCTGAGGGTGTTATGCATTATTAGAATGGTGGAAAAAGTGGGGAGTTGCAGGTTGAGCTGTTGTAAGCTTGGGCGGGTGGGGGGGCATCTGCTGCAAACATTGAAGTCATGTCGAAGGACATCAAAACAGTCCGTCAGAAATGTGAGCTTAGATTCCGTGCTAAAAGTCATCCATCAGATGCTCCTGAAATAATGCATTTTGCAATATGTCAGAATGAATCATTTTAGTGGACAGTGAAATGAAGCGTATTATAATTACCATCAAAGTATGTATATTTATGTTTTGGCTTTGTCAAGAATTGTACATTAATACTACATTTGAGTTTGCTGTTGAGCTTTAAGGATAACAACCAGAAGAGTTAGATTAAGATCTGCTTGTTTATTGTCCTCATGGAGCTTTTAATAAACGTTTCTTAGTTGTGATGATAATTGACTGTTACAAAGCGTTACCACATCAGACTTCTACAAGAGTCATAAATATGCTAAGAATAGCTGTGACATTCATGGGAAGTGGCTGCTGTAGACTTATGACTGATAGTGCAAGAATGAACTAACACTGCACAAAAACTGGGGAATTACAGCTATTTGAATGTGTAAGAGTGAACCCTTTTATACAGATGGAGGGCCAACTATACATACTGATGTAAACTCTCTGCTATGCAGGTATGGGAAGTACTGGTTGCCACGTAACATTATATGCTTGTGGGTATGTGTGATTTGATGTACTAATTTTGCATTCTTGTCTCTTGCCTTCTGTCCGTTCTTCTCTTCCTCTTCCTCTCGTCTCATCTTGGTGTCTCGCCGCATCAATTCTTGGGATGGTTTACTAGCGGAAAACTCCTGACATCTTTCACTCACCCAAGGTACACGCACGTGTAATGCGCTTTCAGGCTGTGTGTTCCTGCATGTTTCTTTGCTTGCAGAGAATGCTCATTATGCTGTGTAGTCAAAGTTTAGTTTAGTCTTACAGTTTCATAATATAGCTGGGTATGTCTAAAATATGCTTCAGATTGCGTTGACACTGTCAAGTGTGATACCAAACAGAACTGTTTCCAAGAGTACCAAATTTGGAGCCTGCAGTGTATACTTGGAGAATACAGAGTTCTTCACATGGCAGGTTCCAGTGTATTTATATACTTTATCTTGGATATTTATCTGTTTTTGTACTTAGTCTATGTACACCAAACAGTGTGTGTGTATGTGTAAGTGGTGTGGAGTCTTCCATTAATATTAGAAGCACATCTTAGAAATCATGTAAATCTTACAAAGTTCAACTTGATAAGTTATCAGTGAACATGTGCTATATTTATAATGTTTATTTGAATTGGTATGGTTATTGAATAATTCAAGAAAGATTATTTCATAATTAAATATGGCTTCAGTAATGTAGATGCTGTATATAACGTACATGAGTAGTATTCAGAGTTCCTTCGGTTTTCACCTGCTTCAGCATTGCACCATACTGCAGTGACAAATCGACAGATACACATCTTTGACATAAACAGGTTCTGAACCCTGCCAATAACTTATGATCTGAGAGCAAGAGTTTTGCTGTATTTGGCCTTATAAAAAAGCAGGTGAATTACTCAATTTGAACAGAAACCAGCAAAGAATAATGATGGGGCTGCTAAGAGGCCACTGTTATTTAAAAGAACATCTGTTTAAACGGTGGCTGGTAGGCAGTCCCAGGAGTGATAGATCCAAACAGGCACTTGAAATGACCTGACATGTTCTTTGTGTCTGTGAGGCACTGGCAGTATTAAGATTTAGGCACCTGGGTCATCACTTCGTGCATCCAGGTAACTTTGCAGACATCTCCATGAGTAAGGTACTGCACTTTGTTCAAAGTGTGGGCTGCTGAATGCAAAAGCAAAGGGTTGCACAAGAGATCGGATATGGTCGAGGTGCAATGGTTGCTAAAGTGTCTACCCTAATGTATTCTGTTCTGTTCTATTTTATTCTATTCTGTTCTTTTGTATTCTGTTGTGTTCTATTCTATTGTATTCTGTAACTATTCCATTCCATTTGGGCATATCCACAAGTGATTTTTATTTTGCTGGTATGAGGGTAAAAAATTATTTCATGTGACTGCAATTACCGTATATTCTCGAATCTAATCCGCACTTTTTTTACAGTTTTAGAGGGCTAAAAAATCAGATGCGGATTAGATTCGCGGTCTAGAGCTGGATTTTGGAAAAATGATTGAGCTGCTGTACAATATAACAATAACGTAATTAACGTAATTAATAAACAACGTAAGAACAATACAATACAATAATCTATTGTTTTATTATTTATTATTATAATTTATTATTCATCAGACTCGCCGTCATCACTCATAATTCGAGGAATGTTCAAAGATCTGGCCTTCTTTATCGCCTCCTCGCGAGTAGATCATAACTCACAAACAGTCCAGTCTTGCGTCTCTCTTGAAAAAACGTGAAGACTGCATCATCAATTTCAGGAAATCGTCCTTTCTTGGGTCCAGTGAATTTCCTTCGTGACGCCTCACACCCGCTGATCGCTGCCTTGTGTTTCCGCCATAGTCGAACGTTGCTTTCATCAACTCCAAAAATTGCAGCGGCTTTGCGGTTTCCATTCTCCTCTGCGCACCGAATAACTTCACGTTTGAACTTTGCCGTATATGAGAGTCGTTTAGATTTCAGGTGTCCCTCTTCTATAACTACGGTACACGACAAATTGGAACAAGCACCTCCCACGTTTCAACAACTAAAGATCAGCTGGCTTCAGACGAGATTGCGCACGTCTGTTGAGAAAGGCCCCGCCTCTATCGGTATGACTCATCGGCCACAGGCGTGGCGTCGGATTTTAACGCATTGGTAACATCCAATATTATTCAATCAGTCGCCCCGTGGGCAAGGGGTGGTTGAAGGAAAGGTGCGGATTAGAATCGCGAACTAACTTTTTTTTTTTTCGCTTAAGAAGTTGCCAAAAACTGGGTGCGGATTAGATTCGGGTGCGGTTTAGATTCGAGAATATACGGTATGTGTTTCCTAAAGTATACTTAATTTCTTTTTAAACTTTGTAGAGTTTATTTTGATCATAATGGTTGAAGTGACAGAAAAATGCCAGCTTCTTCCATTGTTGTAGGAATGTACAAGTAATATTTTAACTGTTTTTCTGTCTGTACCTCTTCTCATTACTTGAAAACATTCTTGTAGTGACAATGAGGAAAAGCTGTGAATACAGCATGTAAGAAGTTAAGTGTTCCTTCTCGTTTACTTTATTATCTTGCCTAAACTGGGTGTCTTATGGCTTTTTGCCTATGCCTTTAACAAAATTTTTATATATCTCAGACATCTTTGCACATTATTACTTATACAAAATACAATAAAATATTGTATTCATAGAACTGTTGTAAATGTGGCTAAACTTTGAAGTAATCTTCAAATATTTTGCGCATGTTTTTGCACCATCTTTGATTATTTTCACTGCACAACTAAAGTTATATGATATATGAGGTTCTTGTGGTGGTCATTATCAAGATTACTTTCTTCAGGAATGTGACACTGTGTAGTTTGGTAGATAGGTACCTGTGTTTTGGAGGAGCCTGCTGTCCCCATTTTGAGAAATTGGGTTCCTCCAAAATGTTGGTACCCATGTACCAAACTACATGGCATGTAATCCCTGAAGACGCAGATTATGTTGTTATTATAATTGTAGAAGCACACTTAAGTCTTGATGATTCTTCTAGTTTTGTCATTTGCTGAAAATCATTTATTTTGACCTGTACATGAAGTGATAGCTATTATTGGCCAGTGCGATTTGAATGTATTTTATTTCCAGTTCAATGGAAATATTTTTCCTGCAAACTGGACTTCATTAAGGGCTGGGATAGCGCAGTCGGTATAGTGACTCACTATGAGCTGGACAGTCCGGGGATCGAATCCTGGTGGGGGCGAGATTTTCAGCACCCATCCAGACCGGCCCTGGGGCCTACCCAGCCTCCTGTACAATGGGTACCGAGTCATTCCCGTAAAGCGGCCGGGGCATGAAGTTGACCACCCACCCTCATCTAGCGCCGAGGTTAAAGAAAGAATAGAGCTATACTTCTACTCCCCCTCTGGGCCTTCATGGCCTGTTCTAGGGTGAATTTTACTTACTGGACTTCATTAAACTGTATTTTTATCATTCTTAACTAAATTCATTTCATTTGTATATGCTATGCCCTTCCCCCCAAAATGATGGAACGTCCTATACAGAAACAGGCATGGGCTTACAGGAAGTGGGAATGTTGGGAACTGCTGTACATCTCAGTTCATACTCCATAATGCAGATGACTGCCAGCCATTTATAGCCTAGTGTCAGACAGGAGTTGACGCAATAGCACAGCGAGTGGTACCAGTGGGTCCCTTGTGGTTAAAAATTTAACTTCAAGAACTCATAATAATGACACATTAATGTTGTAGTCTTTTTTGTTCTCAGCTGTAGTACTCTTTGCTGCTGACTTGCAAGAGGTGTTTCAAAAAGATTAAAGAAGTATGATAGTGATAGTAATAGTAATATTGGTAGTAAAATGTGACAGTATATAGTGATAACTTTGAAAATTTGATATATCATGTTTTTATATTATTAAAAAATTACTACATGAAGAAATATAGATGTGTTTATTATTTATTTGCTTAAGTAGGACCTGTTGAAGAAATAAAAGTGGTTATGCTTTTGCCAGTGCTGACCCATCAAGTTACGTGTCTGCCCGTAACATGCGTGCTTTTCTCATTTCATTACCAGCAGCAGAGTACAGTCAGTTTCTTTCATGCAAGGTTATCCCTGTATTATGCATACAGTATGATGATGTTTTTACATGCATGATGTGTGTATATATTGGAAGTCTTGTGCACTGCAGTGAAAATACTGTGCTGTCATCAATATTATATTCTTCAGTACATAAATGATTATATTGTTATACAATAGTAAAAGGTGTATTTACATTATGATCATGGTTATGACACCATATTCTAGTAGGGTGTTACTAGCATTTCAGAGGATACTTTTGCCTCCAGTCTGAAGGGTAGAAACGAGTATGGCAGGAATTTATGTGGGTCATATGGGAGGGAATTTCTTTAAAACTGATGGGTCACAATATGTCAATGTTTAGTTCTTTGAAGTCTGCAACAGTAACTAACATGTGGCATCTGAACATTTCATGTGTAAAATTAGAGTTGATGTAATTTTTCAGAATTTGAAAATGAGGATTACTTTTACATCATTGTATAATAGACAGCATTTAATTTTTGGATCAGCCAAAAGTGTTCTGGACTAAATTTTTTGTTTTCTGTTCTTGTCAATCTTAGGCATACATTTCTGTGTGAACTGACATCTGATTGTGATGTGATTGAGTAGAACAGACTATTTGAGTAGATAAGATGGAAGTTAAATCTTCTGTATAGGTTGCTACATACTGCACTAGAATCCATGCATATGACTATCTTGCTTTGTTGAACCTGAAACATTAGATTTACTTAAATTGATCTTGAAAGTTTTTCTCTTCATTTCATCTATGTGTGTACATTCATTTGTCGCAGTATTCATGATTGATTCAGGTGAAAATTTTGTGGTCTCACATTTTTCTGTGTTCTCACTTTGCAGAATATATCATGAGATAAAAATGCTGCCATGCTGTAGGGTTATAAGGAAGTACAGGGAAGATCAGAAAACTGTGTTTTCAGCAGCTGACTATTGGCTAGGGATGTAGACTGAGGAAAGGAGTCTAGATAGTTAGCTCTTCATATCAGTTTTTATAACATTTAAAAGAAACCCACTGTCTTAGAAGTTGTCAGTATGGTAAAATATTCTTTCAGACCCAAATATCGAGGAATAGGTATAGTTTAGCGAGTGGCTTCTTGCATGGTAAAAATATGTAAATGACAGAAGGAAGATTAAAATTTATTTTTTTTATCTTCTTGAATTTGTCATCCTTTCTTGTAGTAGGTATGTTGTTCTAGTGGATGCTATGAGGACATAGCAGGGAGTGGAGGTATAGCTGCACTCATTCTTAACCTTGGCACTAGATAGGTGTGAGTGGTCAGCTTCATACTCTGGCTGCTTTATGTCTAAGGAAAGAGCTCCCAGAACTTGTTGAATAGGAGGCTGGGTGGGTCTCAGAGCCAGTCTGGATGCTTCAGAGACAAACCATGGTTTCTCCGTTGTCCAGCATGTAGTCTAACCACTATGCCAACTGAGTGATCCCAGCTCTCTCTCTCTCTCTTTTTGGACATGAAAATAAATTAAAAGCTGCTGATATAATCTAAAACATTTCGTTTATGTGCATTATGCTATTATTGCAATGAGAGAAGCTTGTATGTTTTGACCTCTACAGTTGGTCATTAAATGTCTGAAAGGAAGACACAAAGAACTGAACTTATGAAGTTTACATATTCATCTTGTCAGGAAAGTTTGCCGTTTTCCTTCTTATTATTATATTAGGCGATTCACATATGCCATTCCTTTTTGATGAAGTGCCACCGTAATTGATTATAATTAGCCTTATAAATTACTCCTCCATATGGCTTGTTTTTGTGCAGTATGCTACGATCTTCTCAACGACTCTCATTTCTTGCATTCTTGGAAATTATTTCTGTTGTTTCTTCCAGGGCAAAGGCAAGAAGCCAGAAATTGCAACTGCAATTGCACCCTATCAGGCCACCAGTGCTGAACAGCTGGATTTGGAGCGTGGTCAGCTTATCATGATTCGTAAGAAAACAAGCACGGGGTGGTGGGAAGGTGAATTACAAGCGAAAGGCAAGAAGCGTCAAGTGGGTTGGTTCCCTGCTTCTTATGTAAAACTTTTGGGAACAGGAGGAAGTAACCGCAGCACACCAGTCTCACACAGGCATCAAGAAGAACAAGCAATGCAGCAGCAACAGAAACCTGCACCCACGGAACCAGTTATTGGTGAGTAATGTTCAAGGGAAGCTAAATATAAACGTACTAGAGTGTGATAACCTGGAAACTGTTCACGCATAAGCATTGAGAGATGCTTATATTGTTGCAACATTACCATGTATTTATTAAAAATTAAAATTGATTAAAAACAGTGCACCTTACATAATAAATTTGGGACAAACCAATTTATTCCATTGAATTCTATATATATACATATATATATATATATATATATATGTTATATATATATCTAACATTGTGAACCGCTTGTTTCTTGGACTTTGTCCATCGTCTTTAATGTGAATAAAATATATAAAATATAAAATGTAAAATATAAAAAATATATAAAAATCTAAAATTCATTACGTTTCGGAAGATGGCTCTTCTTCCGTCTTCAGACCTACTCAGGTGGGTCCTGTTGATTAAGCTAGTCTCAATCACTCAATCAACAGGACCCACCTGAGTAGGCCTGAAGACGGAAGAAGAGCTATCTTCCGAAACGTAGTGAATTTTAGATTTTTATATATCTTTTATATTTTATATATTTTATTCACATTAAAGGTGATGGACAAAGTCCAACAAACAAGTGGTTCACAATTTATTCCACTTTACTACATATTTTGGCCCTGCAGGGCCATCTTCAGTAGAACAGTAAATGTTGGTGTAAATTACCAAATCAGACATTTGTATCCCTAAGTTAGCTGACTTTTTAACACATTATTTAAAAAACTTTCCTGCGTCCATGTAATGTACTACCTAATGGGAATATTCCTGTGTCAGTAATATTATCATAACTATGTGCAGCAGATTGTATAATTCTTAATACGGAAGTATAATATAGTTTACAGTGTATTAAAACTGTCCAAATATGTGTTATGTATGGTATGTGGTTGTATATATGTTGACCATCATGTTTTTTAATTGTATAAGTGTCATGTTGTAGTGTATTTGTAAGTCTCATAGTTTACTTGACTGATATGAAATCCTGTGACCATCAGGATCTGTTGATATGTGGGTGTCCACGTATACAAACTACCAGTCTGCTAGATTGGCTGTGAGTGTGATGTGGGAATTAATGTGAAATATGTTGGTGTCACAGTTATATATGTTGTACTAGGCATGTCTGCTGACCAGTCTACAGCATTAGTAGTTCACATGTTTGAGAACACCCACATATGAAAAGGTCTAGATGGTCACAGAATTTCATGATACTGGTCTAGTGAACAAAGACACTGTATAGTCTGACTTACTGATGATGTCTGTGAATAAACCTTAAATAAATAAGCCGGAGTGCTACCCACTTGACTGCGACTTATGTTTGAAGCGTTTTTAAGTATACTCGTAAAACATTATTTGTTCTTTGTACAGAAAAAGTTGTGGCTCTCTACCCATACTCAGCTTTAAATGAAGATGAACTTAGCTTTGAGAAAGATGATGTGATCATACTTTTGGCACGTGAGGAAGATGCGTGGTGGCGAGGTGAATTAAAGGGTGTGTCCGGTCTGTTCCCCAGCAATTACGTTGCACCCATTTGTGAGTACACACATTTGATATATTCTATTCTTATAGCTATTTATTGTCAAAAGGCGATTTATAGTTAAACCCTTGTGTAACAGCTATATCTGCAACAGGCCTGCCACACTGAAAATTGATCTGAGATTATTTAATATAGACTATGGCATCAGAAATGTAGAAAAGAATGATAGTCTGGCAAAGGACAGCATCACTGTAATTTAACTGAGTAGTAATAGTTTTTAAAAAATTACTTAAAATTAACATATTTATTTAAAGCACTTTGGTAATTATATTTGTAACTCAGATATTTATCATGAGATGAGAGGAATTGAGAGGTTACAGTACCATTTTAAAACATATGACACCTTTTAGCAGTGTCTGGCTTGTATTTTTTATTGTTCTAGCATTAATTTTTGTTTTTGATTTCATTTGCCATATCTGTCAATCATTATATTTTTAACTTCTTTGAAAACAGTTATTCACACAGATAATAATGCCAATTTAAGCCTTGTTCGTCAAAAATACTTGGTGACACACTTTGTTGTAAATATGATAGAAGTTTAATAGTCAGTTGTACAGAATGTGCCTTTCAGCATGTGTCTGGTATGCTGTGAATAATAATCTTCAAATTTCTGCATTGCTAAAACAGTTGCATAATCCACAGTGTCCTTATTTATATCTCTTGAACAGGAAAGCATTGATTTGTACAGCATTTAAGTTTTGATGAAAGCTTAAATGAATATGTAAAGAAATCACAGGCAGACATTTGACGTGGCTCACGTATTATGTGTTTAGTACATATGATCTCTAACAAACAGAGATATCCATGTAACAAAGAAAATCTTGGATCCCATCAAGATATAATATAGTACATTAGTGTGAATTGTAGCTTGTGTATAAAGAACTGTGTTATAAGGTTTTATTGTAATGTAGTGAAAGTGTCTGTTCTTCACCCTGGTTTTGCTTAAAATTACTTGTATTGAAATAGTTAACTTTCTTGTTTATTACGAACAGTGTTTTTAATATATTCATACATTTCTGTTGACTAATGGTATATTACCATGCAGGTACATATTTCCGTTCAGCAGTATTTTATCATCTTATCAGCATGTATTCCTGTTTACCAAAAGAATTCGTGTATATCTTCTGAATAACCTGGTGTTAGTGCAGGAGGGTCATACTGTATTATACACACAACAGAAAAACAAATATCTTGTGGGGGTAGCTGTATTAGCTGTTATGCTGTGAAAGGGGTTATGACTGCCTGGTAACCATAAGAAAACTCAGGAAAGAAGAAAAGTGAGCAAACTAAATTTTGCTGTCATGAAGTATAGCACTGAGCCAACTTGAGGTAAGATGTTGAACTTGCAGTGAATTAAGAAAGCCTAATCAGGACTCCTAAATAAACTTAATTTTTTCACTTGCTGTGTTTTCAGTAGCACATTTCATGAAGATGGTATGTAGACTTTGTAAACTTTGTCCTTTGTGGTGGTTTTTCTCATTGTTGTAAGTAGAACTCGGATAATCAGTGTTGTGGTTTATAGTTCAGTATACTTACAGGTTTGTTGATACTGCAAGAGAAAAATTAAAATAATTGTTTACTCTAATATCAGACCAGGTGTTTCAGTAGCATCTGTGAGACCAATGAAGTGCCAATTTCTAAATTGTTCTGATGATGGTATATTACACCCAACGTTACTAGATTTCTGCACTTAGCCATCTTCTGGTATTCTGAAAAGATGTCAGTCTTTTGGAACCTCAGTGTCTTTCTGTTAAGTGAAAGGGCGGGGAGGCACCTACTTGTCAGAGTCTGGCACTAAGAACTATTTTCAGTCACTGGTGTAGTGGCCAAGACACTGAGTAATCGTAAGAGTCATTTTGTATTTACACACAATGACAATGTTCCACAAAAATCATTATGTTTACAGCACAGCAGCTATGCAGTCAGTGATTTACATGCCCTGCTTGAAGACTGCAAGAATATGCCTCTTCCTAGACAATAATTACTAGCCAATCAGAACTCTTAACACAGCTACACTTGTTTGGTTCTTAGGTATGAAGTTTCAATGAAACTCTGTACTTTACTGTGACCCACTGTGTACTTTACTGTGACCCACTGCTGTATTGTGTTCTTGGAATTAAGGGAGATTATCAAAAACCGGTATTAATGTGTGTTGCATTAGGGATTATATGCATACACTTATCCACCCATAAACGTGAAGCAAATTAGACTGTGTAACACCTCTCTTTAGTAATTCTAAGGGTGATGATACGGAGTATGTAAATGAACAGCCAGTTAATGCAGGTGCATGAAAATATCTTGCTGAAACAAATGTATGAAATTATATTTCTCATATAAATTAGCATTTTTACAATTCTTTTATTGCTTTTAATTCTCAGTGTCAGTCAGTTGCCTTAGATTCTAGGCCATATTATATTCAGGCAGTATGTAAATAAATGGTAAGCATGAAATCAGAGTTTCTGAATGTTTGTGATAAAGTTGGATTACAGTAAGTTTTAATTTTTAGGACATTATTCATCATCTTGGCTTTGTTAAAAACTACATTTTTGGAAACTGGATCTGTTTCTGAAACTTGGTTAAAAATACTAAATGATGGGTATTGTAAAACAAAGTTAAGATTTGTTTTAATTTGTAAATTGGTTATTACTTTTCTGCTCAGTTGGTTCACTTAAATAAATCATAGAACGTACCACCATTTCATCCCCTTTTTTTCTTTTAATTGTAGGAATGTGTGAGCACACCTTGCCTACTGGCTGTGGACCCACTTACGACCACCCACCGATTGAAAGCAACAATTGTCACTTGGTTATTTGCTGAAAAGAAGAAAGATCAATGTAGAGATGTTTATTTGTATAGGTGTACTTTCAATCTAATATATGTACATAAATTATTTGCATTAGTTTAAACTGGTAGAGCAAAGGAAAACTTAGAGTAATGGGATGGGAAAGAAACGGTATAAGGAATTGTTGCTGTTACATTGCTATTCAGACTGACTTCTTCAGCCAACAATGTTCGGAAGTCCCCTCCTTCTTGTAGCTGTGTTGTCTTGTCATTGGTGCACTAACATACTAATGAACCACCATTTTGTTCCTGTTAATCTTTTTATTTATTTATTTTTGGGGCTCATCATATAATTTAGATTCGTGTAGAGTGTGTTATTAATAAAGTACATTACATCCACTGTTTGCCTCAAATTTTGTAGCATCACATTATCTGAAAATGGAAGTGCTGCTGCAGTTTTTTTCTTTCATTTCATTGCATGTGGTAGTGGGTCCCTGCCTGTAGCCAACACTGTGTGAGCATGAATTAATTTTTTTAACTTTTTTTAGTTTATAATTTTGTGTAAGTTTAACTGGCATCAGCTTCCTCTGTTGGGATAAGGCGCTGTGTGGCTGTACTGCCTGCCAGTCTTTGTTGACATGATCTAAACATGACATTAAATTTAAGTTTTTTTTTAGAAAGAATTTGATGTATTTGCTGCAGTTCTTGTTAATTTTGAATACATTGCTTGGAGTATTTGACCCACTCAAAGAACTTTCTGTGTTGCGCTAATTTTGCTTGTTAAATAGTTATTTTCAGTTTTATATATATATGTGACTGGTTGTTGTTGTTCATTATATTGCATGTTTCCAGGAGTCATTTCCTAGATTAGGAAAGTACTTGTGGTGTTGCTGTACCAATAGAAAGCCTTATCTTCCTTGCCTGAAGTATATTATTTTCATATGTGTAGTTACAGACTAATTTTCTTTGTAACAGATTTTGTTTTTGCATACTAATCAGTTTACTTCTAAGTGATATTTGGTACTCAGGTTAGTCTGTGTTAATTCTTAATGGATATGTGGTTAATGAGGAAGTGTAACAAGTATTCTAAGTTCTGTTTTAGTAATGCATAGAAACTTAACACATCCAAATATTGTCTCTTGTAAGTGTTATTCAGGATAAGCCATGACCATTTAGGTGATATGTATACAATAATGATATAAATATTATGCTTCTATCGTGAAACAAATTTATAGTAAATTCTTGAAGCCATAGACATAGTTATAACTATAACTTGTTATGTTAAAACAAGGGAAGTCAAATTCTCATGTCTCTTCTTTTTATAGAAGATAATTCTATGTTCTGTTGTTTCTCTTGGTCCGGGGGTCTCAAACTCAGATTGTATGCAGGCCAAACGAACAATTTAAAAAATGAAGCAGGCCGCATGTCATTTTAAGCAATACACAGGTTAAAGTTTTTGTTTATTAACACAGCATTGTTTTATGAAAATGTGTTGAAATGACATAAAATCAGTTTTATTCATTTCCATTTGTGAATCTTTATGATATCAATGTGAAAGCATCAAAGCTCTCTGCAATAGCTCAGTATCTCAGTTATCAGTATGGCACATTAGCAATGATCCCAGTGTATCAGTTTTGTATGAAACTTATATTGAAACGTAATTGCTTCATATACCATATCATGTGATAAATACCATTATAAATGTTAATGAACATCTATAAGCCTATGAGAACTGACTCTCAACCAAACTGAAGAGAAGAGAAGGAAATGGTAGTATTGAAGCATAGAGTAGCTCTCTTTAAGCTGAATATACATTAAATTGCTTTAGCTTTGTATTAAATGTATTTATAAATGCCATTACACAACAATATTTGTATAAAGTTTTCTTCTTTTTGCTGTTTGTTTTAAGAGAGTGTCTTTGTTTAAAACCTGAAATGTGCAGAACTAATCGGAAATGGACTCTAGAACATTATATACATGTCTGTAACAGAATCTCATGTAAGTTACCCATTTTAAGCAAGCAAAATGGAGGTTGCAGCGTCACGTGCGTATCTTCACCATGTTTAATTGGAATATGCTGACATGTGATGCATCCAATTTGGGTTAGTTAATGCAACTCATGTCTAAAATAACCACATTTCTTTTTAAGTTTTTTATTTAGATTGTAGATCTTCCACAATGAAAAATACAATGCAAAACCTACAGAATATTGTGTATCAGTAAATCAGGAACTAATTTGTAAAATATATCAGTAGGAAATTCTATGAATGGGGAAAAAATGTATACTTTTTTGTTTATTTAAACCTGTCACAGGCATAGTAAGTTATATGTGATTAATTTTTTGCTGGTGACATTGAAATTTAACGATATACATGCTTGAATCATGGTCAGTGTGTGTGAATTCCCCTAACTTAAACTGTATGAGCTGATTATGAAATGGCGAGAACTAATTTAGGTATTTTCTGTATGATACAAAACTATGTGGTGTCTGAATATGAGATAAAAAGTTCAACTTTTAGACCCTGAAACAAAGAATGCCTACTGGAGAATCCTGTGTCTCCAACTGTCAACCTGCCACCTCATAACTTTAAAATTATGTTATATATTTGATGGAGCATATTTCATTTTGATTCAAATTATTATGTATTAGAATACCTTAAGTGTGTAATGAATTTTTCTTTCTATTTCATTACCATATCCATGAAATCTAAAAATGTTTCTGTTAAACGTACAAAACTGTAAAAAGATACATGTTTCATTGTGCACATATATTTTTTTCATGCAGTTGTTCCTTTTCTAAAAACAAATTTGATAGAATTTGGCTTGAGTTAGGGATTGATGGTGAGTGTTGTATGCTCATCTTTTATTGGTGGGGTGTGTAGTAGACTGTAGTGCTGAACAGTAATTTTGCTGAGATATTTGTTTAACTTCTCTGAATTAAATCTTTGTGACTGTGAAACTGTTCTCAAGTATTTTGATGTAGATGAATCACCTGAGATTGAAACACAATAAGCTTGCATTGGCATGTACTGTACTGATTTTTGTGTGCTGTAGACTTTGAACATCGCACATTAAAAAGTGTCCAAAAGCACACAGTTTTTGGACATACGTACATAAAACTATGTAACATGAAATCTCTAAAATGGCTGGGGCGCTTGTGTGGTCAAACCTGCACAAATGTTTTTAGTCTGTTACATGGTTTGATAATTATGCTTGCCTGTAATATCATTTAAGAAACGTGTAGTGATTCTGTTTGTTGTCTACATAGTCACCTGTTGCAGATATTTCTCAATATTTTGTGTTGTAGACTGTATAACTCCATTTCTGGAAACTAATGACTTCACAGTTTCTGATTTTATTTGATGTATTCTCTTGTAAGGTTTATCTTTTCTTACAATGAGATGTGTTTGATACATCAGATTGCAAGTTATATTTGGGAACTACATTATCGTAAGTTTTAATTGAAATCATATGATATGTGGTGAAGCAGCTGAATTAGTTCTTGATCGTGGACTTTTTTTAGTCAGTAAGTTAATATCCGTGATCCATACGTGACATCTCAGTAGCTACTGTACTTGCTGTTTTCACCCAGATGATGGGAGCTGCCGTGTTCACCAAAATGTTGGACATATCTAAATAACCTCAGTGATTTAGATGAATGATGATGTAGGGCATGGAGGTTGCACAGAGACATGATGTGAAAAGATATACATATTTGGTGTTGGTCCGTATGGCAGCATGCTTAAATGAGATGAAGATATTATTCCTGAGAAATCTCTAGTTATGTTGGTTATTGTTGTTGTTATTATTGTTCTTGTTGTTAACTGTAAGTTGATATGGTGAAAATTTGTTGTGCACATAATCAGAACCCTTCATTTAAGTTCTTTGCATGAATGGAACATGTCTTATATTTGTATATGTTATTGAGCTCTTGTATTGTGGATCACTTCCCAGAAGTCAGCAGTCTTCGTAGTCACCACTGCGAGAAACATAAATCTTACTGCTGTATTGTAAACCCTTGAATACATTTTTATGTTACTTGCAGAGGTCGTCAGCGGTGTTCAGGCTTGTGACAGAGTAGCAGTATCTCTGATGCCTCCTTATGATGTCCATGATAATTGGTACCCTACAGTTTGATTTTTACTTTCAATGAAATCATAATCACTTTCCTAAGTATTTAGAATGCTCTTAGTGTTAATTTGTAAACATTCTTTTAGTGATTTATGTTTATGCAACATATCATTCTGTCATATTCTGATATACTGATACCCTGAAATTATGAAAATACCAGAGATTTGAAATAATTTTAGCGTTTATGAATATTATTCACACTTAGTTAATAATTACATACCAATGAATGCACTACACTGTTTTTATGATTTTAGTACCTACATATGTTTCGGCACTTTGTGCCATCTTCAGGGTTGCCGTCGAAAGTTCACAATCCTAATGTATCAATCCTAATGTATCGGGTTCACTTTTACAATACGTAACTCTTGCAAGTTACCGTCACTGCACTTCACTGTTCGTAGTAATTGGTTCTTCTTCTTTTATGTTATTGAAATTGAATCGTTTAAGATTTTGGTTGTCACGGTATATAATCCTAAAGGTTGTTAAAATTTATTAAAAATTTTTTTTTGACGCCTGGCTATGTATATTGGTTTTGCGATCAATATTGATCATGTCCTTATGCTATGTTGACCATCCTATTGTGTCGTGTGTGAGAGTACAAACATATGTAGGTACTGAAATCATAAAAACAGTGTAGTGCATTCATTGGTATGTAATTATTACCTAATTAATGAAATGCACGGTATGTATAATATAAATTATTCACACTGTTTTGGCACATAATTGTTACTGTACAGAGTTTCTGTGGTGGTATGTACTTTATTTCCTAGTGTCATCCTATTTTCCATGGACTCAGAGGAAACCATTAAACTGATTATGATTTGCTTGCTCTCTCAATGTTGTAAGTGCTTGTTTATAAGCCTTTATACAGTTCGAGTTGTAAAAGTAACTTTGCTATTGTGTATCAGAATCCTCAGTTTAATGTTTCTGGAATATGGTAACACTTATTATTCATTTTCTGCTGCATTATTGTTATCTTTAGACACATAAGCTAGGTGATAAACATACCTTATACTGTAAGACATTACACATGTAACAAACTGTTTATAAATTGTATGCATGTAACAAGAGTTAACAATATTGTTTAAGTTTTGATAAATTATAATTTTGATGAATGCTGAATGTCAGGAAGTTCCTATTTAGTATACTGTAATATGTAATTCAATGTTTAGCATTTAATTCTTTGCATAAGAATAAGGAATGAACTTTTCTGTATTTTTTTTTGTTATGCAAGTAAGTGCATGTATATGAAATTATGTTAATAATATAGGCTGTGCCCCTCCTCACTTCACTTGCCAATGAAAACCCTGTGCCCCCTTATGTGAGGCTACTTTCCTTCCCTTTTATTTCTATCATTTTAGGGGCTATGGACAAAATGAGAGAAGTGTTGGTGGATCACCTACTGACAGAATTAGGTGCTACCTGTAACTGGTGTATGCAGTGCTGCATTTGCACTCTGTGTTACCATATCTCTTGCAGCATCCTCATGATTTTATTGTACAGAGAGAGAGTAAATTATAATTCTTTAACAGGTTAAAATATAATTATCTGTGATGCTGGACATAGTATTTTAAATATATATTTATTGTATTGTATCCATATGTTATATAATGTTTATATGTAATGTAGTATGAAATAATGAATTGATTTCCAAGTTTGGAGAACTGTTTTAAGTTTTCTGATTGGCATATCATTAGTTTCTGTACCCAGAATGGTGGAAGTAGTAAGAACATAAATTGTAATATTATATGATTTACATGTAGTTACAGTTGAAATAGTTGAGTGGTCAGATGACATGCCATTACATCCAGGTAGCAGGGGAATAACACCGGGGGGGATTAATTTGATGACAGAATGCTGGAGAAAGGAAAAGGCTCTGATCCAAGTAAGAAAATGTGGACAAAATGGAGATATGATGGAATGTGAAAAGAAATGGGACAGCCTATTTTGCAGTATTCTCTTGCTTCTGGTAGTGAATAGTCTGGAACAATTCTGCATGCCTCTACTAATCAAAACTCTTACACTTTCACATCAGTAGGGGATTTGTATTAGAGATGCATTTCCTCTCTTCTAAGATTTATTTTAATTCATATTCTCCTCAATTCAAACAAAATGCTTTGTTTCAATGTTTCTTGTTTTCGTATGATTTCTATTCTAACTAACTCCATGGAGCAGAGAGATTTGTTGAGATGAGAAGCTGATACTTCCTCAGTTAGTAGTAATGAAATTTTCTACATTTTATGGAACCCAAACTTTATTATTGTTTTTTACAAGGGCTTACCACTTTTCTTTGCCATGAGCCTGATGAATCCAGTCCATGCAATAATTTCTGTTCCACTACGTTCATTTAATTGCTTCTAATTCAAACACTGCTGATATGATGGAGTTCGTAGAGATCCATGTATTTAGAACCTTGGCTCTCAACAGTCAAGTTGGCTTCTTGCTCTAGCCAAATTAATGCTGGATGAAAAGCTTTTTAATATGTGTTACTGGATAGGAGCATGAGTGGGCTGAAAATTATTCTGGGCATAAATGTGACAATTTAGAAATCTTGTACCTTTGTCAGAAATCATATCTGAGGTTTCCAATGTGTAGCCGATTTATTGTTAGCCATCATAGCTCCAAATACATTTTCATTCATTCATCCATTCATTCTATAGTCTGTTTTATGACAAGTCCATAAAGCGAGAAGTACATATTATGGCTTCTTTTGTATAGATAGAGTATATATATCTCATTTCTGCCATATGTGTTAATATTGGCTTCAAAAATTTATTTCATAAATTGTACTTTTACATTTGTACGATACATCTTTATTATGAAATTCATTACCTTTTGGCTTATTAATTTTATTTAAAAATTTTCCATTACTTATTTTACAGCCATGCCAAACTATCCACATTCCTTAGTTCTGTATATTTAATTTCATCAGTAGCTTCACACCATGATTGCATGATCTGCTATGACTGCATCATGATCCCACTGTACTTGCACCATGATTTCATGATGCTTAGTCTCCTAACTCCATGACTGCACTGTTTAGACCATGCTCCCATGATCGTGGCATCTCTGAATTCTTCAGTGAACTAAAATGATCTGGCTCATTGCTAGTCACATCAGATTATGTCTGCCAAGTTACAAACAGGGCTTAACAGATATATCATTGCAGGTCTAAAATGAACTTACAGTGTGTTGACGAGTTGGGATCACATTATCATATCACTACTGTAACCATTGTATTTGTGTAATGTAATGAATATAGTAGACT
Organism: Reticulitermes speratus; assembly: GCA_021186555.1. Classification (NCBI taxonomy): domain Eukaryota; kingdom Metazoa; phylum Arthropoda; class Insecta; order Blattodea; family Rhinotermitidae; genus Reticulitermes; species Reticulitermes speratus. The sequence goes on from JAJKFL010000012.1 coordinate 10,569,133, forward strand.
AAAATGGCAGACCCAGATTTCATAGCTGAACACAAGAAGTAGTGTATGTATTTTCATGATTCAGATACATAAGGAATATGAGTGTAAATGAGTAATAACATCACTGACTGAAAGGTAAAATTTTAATTATGATTTTGGTTTGTCATTGTGCTCTGGGTTTTCTCCTTATTCATGGAGACATTAGAAGAAAGTTTGTCATTGGACCACTGACTACTGGTAATTGTATTTTAGAAATAGTGTATGCTAATGGTTTGTTGATCATGGGCTGTGTTTTGCCACTTTCTATCTGAGACAGACTTTGTTATTTCTCAGTATCCATTTATTTAGCTAATAATGTCAGTATATTAAGATTGAGAAGACTAGAAAAAGGTTGGGAATATGCTGTACCAGAGTAAAAGGTACTTGTATGCTCAGTGTATCTTATTTGCTCTTGCAGTGAAATTATTAAAGACAGTGATTCATATTACTTAACAATAATTGAGGAGAACGATTTCCCCACCATCTTATTCCTTAATATTTCCAACCATATAGCATTTGTCATAAATGAAAATACGTTTATGAGGGTCAGACAGAAGTAGGTATACCTTGTGATTAATTTTTTAACTAAAGAACTTAAACTGATGGTGATTATGTGAGGGGAATTCATGGCTGAACAAACATCGTCTATTCCCAGTGTTGTAGCCAAGTTGTGGTGACCACAAATTTAAAGATTATTATGAAGTCAAAACAGTTGTGACATGATGGCTGATAACACAGGAAATGAACTTCTGTCAACAGGGATTAGGAAAAGCTCATACCACAATATAATAAATGCTCAGTCATGGTGGAGAGTGTCTGAAAAGTTAAAATAACCCAAAACACATGCATTGCAAACTTATTTTCTGACCAAACCTCGATGTATAGAAGCTCAAGATATCTCGAGTTATTTGTGTGTTTAAGTTTTATATTTTTTTGGTCTCAATTTACAGTTTCTGAATATGTCAGCTATAGTATTTGTTTTAGCTGTACAGGACCAAAGTTACATGATCATATGGCAAGAGTTCTGTTAGAACGCCTTTTGAACTTTGCATTCAACGTCACACGATTAAAGTATTTTGTTATACAAAGCATATGTATGTTCATGTATGGAATACACTCTAGAAGACTGAGCAAGTTGGCTCAACAGTAAGACGAGAAACTGGCTATTGTGGCTGAGCTCTTTTGTGATCTTTACTCAGTATCCCCAGGTGAATTCAGGGATAGTGTCTTGAATTAGACAATCACTTTCTTTCACATCCTCTCAGGTTCATTATTCCCTGCTGTCCTATCATTTGATATAGGCTTTACAGTGTTGTTTAATAAACTGTAAACTGATGCAAATATTCTTCTACCACTAGAGTCACAAACTTCCCATATTACTGACTGAGGTTATGGTGTGTGGTTAAGGCTTATGTGTTATGAAAACTCCCTTCAAAATCGCTCCTGTCTGCCCTAATGCGCCTCTGCCAGCAGGCATAGTTGTCTTTGAAGCAGTTCTGGAATGCATACCTTTCAATCAAGCTAAGAGCCTCTGTTGTAGCAGCCTTGGTGTTCTCTGCACAGTTGAATGTTGATGATGTAATGTTTCCTCCAGTCATGCAAACGGAAGAAAGTCGCACAGGACAATGTATGGAGAATATGGGGGGGGGGGGGGGGTGGTAGCACAACAGTACCATGTTTCACCAATTCCTACTGAACAAGTTTGGCCCGATATGTTGGAGCACTGTTATGGAGTAACATCTGGGAATTCACTGCCCAATTGCCTGGCTGATTCTACCAGATTGCTTGTCATACACAATGTAGCACTTTTATTTATCTTTCATTATTCATGTTAGCTCTCTCGGAAATGATTTTCTTGTGTATGACATTATGGCTGTCAAAAAAATCTTTAGATTCACTTTCCATTAGAATGGTCCTGGCAACATTTCTTCTTCCATGGTGATATTGGTGATTTACACTGAATAAACTTGCACTTGGTTTGTGAGTGATACAGGTAATGCCATGTCTCATCACATCCTGATGTTACACAGGAATGTGGGATCATCATCCACAAATGAAAGGAGAGCTGACAAATTGTGGACAGAGAACCATGGACGGCTCACTTATTGACATCATCAGATGCTAGATGGGGGTGGGTGGTCAACGCCACGCCCTGGCTGCTTTACCCCCGGGAATGACCCGGTACCCACTGTACAGAAGGCTGGGTAGGCCCCAGGGCCGGTCTGGACAGGTGCTGAAAATCTCGCCCCCCACCGGGATTCTGATGCAGTAGTATTTTAAAGTTGCTGCACCTTAATTTAAAATATTATTTAGGCATTCTCACGCAACATCATATTTGTAAACTCAGTTTAAATAGCTTTAAACAGTTTTACTGGATGTTACTTCACAGTTGAAGATGATGATGTACCCTTTGTATTTGGCTCTTGATTCTGTGGTGAAGAACTGGGAAGCCCCTTAGCAATTTCTGAAATTGGCATCAGTACAAATATCCACCTAAAACTTAAAACTTAAGTTGCATTTATAATTTACTGCAGTTTGGTCAGGACTGTCATAGGCTTTCTTGAATACTGGATGAGGGAAGCTGAATATTTATAAATGAACGCAATGTACTTGCGTGTTGCAGGATTACTGTCTTGACATTTTTTTTAACAGGTTTCTTTGCACAAGATCTTCCTTCCTTATAGTTGGCTTATAATGACGCTCTAATATGTATTAACTGTTTATGTCGCAGAAAGTTGGACTCAAAAACAGAGATTTGAGGTTGTTACAGCTGTGAATAGACCTATGAAGATTATGGTCTTCTAGGATGTGGCACCATGTAGTTTGGTAGAGAAGTACCAACATTTCAGAGGAACCTGCTGCCTCGCATCTTCTTCCAAAATGTTGGTGCCTGTCTACAAAACTACATGGCATCACATTACAGACAGCTTTTAGTCACTACCATGAAAAGCTGAAATATATGTATATTGAGTCAATATATTCCTATGACTTACTGTGTTCATTTGGTGGGTTTCATTATTAAACACAAGCTAATGTTTTATGTTATTTGTATTTAAACAAAAATTTGCCATATATGTATTATGGGTTATTTATTTTCACCTTTCGTAAGAACATTTCAGACTTAGTTGTACTGCTATCCCACTGCTTTTTCACATAGTCCCTGCCATAATTGGGGCATTTATCATGTTGTGGGACAAGCTTTTCTATTCCCTGTTGATAGCAGTCCGTGTCGTATGTTACAAGCCATTGTGTCACAACTATTTCCACCTCGCTGTCTGTTTAAATTTGTGGCTGCCAAGATTTCGCTTCAGTACTGGAAACATGATAACTGCTCAGCAGGGAATTGCCCTCATATGATCCCAGTCATTGTAGGTTTATCAGTTGCAAAATTGTGTGCCACATAAACTTATTTTCTGGCTGATCTGGATACTTTCAACGTAAGTGGACAGAGAAGTGGTTAAAGACACAAATTTTGCCTATTGTAATCTGCATTGTTTGTGATGCCATATAAAGTGACTAGAGTGTGTGCATCTTTGAATTTTGCACCTGTGGAAGAAAATTATCGCTATTTTGTGAATAACGACAGGTTTTAGAAGATGAGTTGTGTTCTAATTACTTTCATTGTCCAATTTAAAAAACAATTATTTTTTTAAACAGCAACTGTGCAGTTAAGTGGGATGGAGAGGAAACATCAGGATGCTATCCTAGAGCTTATAACTACTGAACAGGCCTATATTGATGACATGATAACCGTCCATAATGTAAGTAATATAATGCAAGTAAGTAAGCTGGTAATTTGTACATGTGATGTACTTAGCATATGTATTTTGCAACAAGTAAGGAAATGTACACATAGCACACCTATTATGGCACGTTTGTTCATCCACAAATCCTAGCAGCACTGCTACAATTAATGTGCAATTTCTGTTACAGTTGATGAAAACTACTGTCTTGGAAACCATATATTCATATTTGCACACATAATTTATGCGATACAAAGTTTCATTTCATTATTTTATTTTTTTAACTGTGTATGGGTCCAATGCATAATAGGAACTGCATAGGCCAGGGATACCAACAGATAACCTCCAGTACCCATTGAAAAGTGAATGATGTACCAAGTAAATCATTATGTGTTCCAAAATATTATTTTAAGACATGTTTTCAGAATGAGCTGGACATAATGTGGTCAGTATTATGACTGGCTATGTACTATACAAGATTCCATTCCATGCAGTGGTGACAACAGCAATTTCTGCGAACATTTTAACACAGCTGACTGCCCAAGAGGACGTCATAGAATTCATTTACTTGTGACAGCTTCAGATTTTTTATCCATTACTTTTGCCTGTGCACAATATCCAGTTTTACTTTGTAAACTCTTGTTGCCTTTGTGTTGTGCAGTATTTTGATTATATTCAGCTGCTTGCTATTTTATGACAGGTTTTTGAGAAGCCTCTTCTGGAATGCCAATTTCTTAGTCCACAGGATGTACAAAAGATATTTGTCAACTGGAGGGAGATTATTAACTGTAACAACATGTTTCTCAGGTTAGTTGAGTGTGTATATATGATATTGAGGTTGTCACAGTGGAGAATGTTAAGGCTATTGTCTTCTGGGATGTCTCTATCTAGAAAGGTTTCTACCCACGCGACTACACACAATCACATACCAGGCATCTGAGCTTAACAGCATATATGTGTTTGTATGACCGTTAGTTGGAGCATGTTCGTTATGTGCTTGCAAGTGATACCGGCCACTATACTAGACTCTGGTCAGATTTGATCATAATTGGAAAGGCTCCAGATTTGCATGCCATTTACTAATTAGGTTGTTCATTAATTGTATATTTATTAAGAACAGTTTTATTTTTCTAATGTGCTGTGGCCATACTGCCCATAAGTGGCACCTGAATATGACTATGACACACATTGTTTTGCAGTGTATTTATATGAATTTCTGAACATGTGTGTCTATATGGGTGTAAAATTTCCTAACTACATATGCAAGCCATATAAGAAAATTCTCCAACTTGTTAAGCCTCCGAGGTGGGATCTTTTGGTCAGCAGTATTCAATGTTAATGTTCCCCTAGTCATCCCAGGACATTCCTTACCAATACCGTGAAAACATTACTTCACAGTTATAGCTCACTGATAATGTAAGATTGAAGCAGGGACTTATATTTAGTGTGGTTAGGGTTGGTGGTGTAACTGGGGTTTTGGAGCCTGGGGTGAGTAATCACAGTGGCCACTCCTAACATAAATTATGCAATAAAAATCACAATCATTTATTAAATTTCCTTGTATTTGGCTCAGTAATTTAAAAGTTCTTAAAACACAGAAAATCAAATTTTTTTCATTGAAACTATTCATTTTGCTGACCATTTTGCCACCAGTTAGGATAAGTTTTTACCTGTAGCAAATCACTGATGCAGTAGATTTCATCACAGTGGATAGCTGACTGATGTGCATGTTGTATTCTTTCAGGGCTCTTCAAGTAAGAAGAGACATGAGTGAGGGTGGGGTTATTCGTATGATAGGTGACATCTTGTGTGAGAATGTAAGTGTGATTTACTTATATGAAGCCATTTAAGTGTGGGAGTTACCCATTATAACTTCAAGAGTCATTCCACAAAGTGAAAATACATATTAAAAATACTAAGCAATTTAATTTGCTTGTTTAAGATCAAACATTTCCTGCTACTGCTATATAATCTTCAGATTTAAACGTTTCATTTTCCTGTGGTAAAATCCTGGCCATATCATTCTAGAATAAAACTCCATGTTGTTGACTGTTGTCTTGTATAATATTCTCTTGAATTTGGTATCCCTGTGAAACTAGTAAGGCTCTTAAAAATGTGTCTAAATGAAACCTGTAGCAGAGTCGGGGTAGGCAAACATTTGTCTGACACATTTCCTATTAAGAATGGTTTGAAACAAGGAGATGCTTTATTGCCATTGCTTTTCAACTTTGCTTTGGAATATGCCATTACGGGGGGTTCAGGCAAACCAGGAGGGTTTGAAATTAAATGGTACACATCAGCTTCTAGTTTATGCTGATGATGGTAATATATTGGGTGGAAGCGTACATGCTATAAAGAAAAACACAGAAGCTTTGGTAGTCGCTAGTAAGGAGATTGGTCTAGAAGTAAATGCTGAGAAAACTAAGTACATGGTCATGTCTCGCAATCAGAATGCAGGACAAAATCACAACATAAAGGTAGATAATAAATCCTCTGAAAGAGTGGAACAGTTCAAATATTTGGGAACAACCCTAACAAATCAAAATTCCATTCAGGAAGAAATTAAGAACAGATTGAAGTCGGGGAATGCTTGTTATCATTCGGTGCAGGATCTTCTGTCTTCCAGTTTTCTATCCAAAAATACAAAGATTAAGATATACAGAAGTATAATTTTGCCTGTTGTTTTGTATGGGTGTGAGGCTTGGTTTCTGACACTGAGGGAGGAACATAGGCTGAGGGTGTTCGAGAATAGGGTGCTGAGGAGGATATTTGGGCTTAAGAGGGACGGGGTATCAGGGGAGTGGAGAGGACTACATAAAGAGGAACTTAATGATCTGTACTCATCACCAAATATTATTCGGGTGATGAAATCGAGAAGAATGAGGTGGGTGGGGCATGTAGCACGTATGGGTGAGGGGAGAGGTGCATACAGGGTTTTGGTGGGGAGACCTGAGGGAAGGAGACCACTTGGAAGACCCAGGCATAGATGGGAGGATAATATTAAAATTGATCTTCAAGAAGTGGGATGGGGGGGACATGGACTGGATTGATATGGCTCAGGATAGGGACAGGTGGCGGGCTCTTGTGAATGCGGTAATGAACCTTCGGGTTCCATAAAACGTTGGGAATTTCTTGACTAGCTGCTAGCTTCTCAAGAAGGACTCTGCTCCATGGAGTTAGTTAGTTAGTTAGTTAGTTAGTTAGTTAGTTAGTTAGTTAGAGTTGTTGAATGTTTGTGTCTCTGGCAACAGCGATAGTTGTGCAGTGACCATCAGGGATAGCGTACTCAGTATCGTAGCCAAACTGTGGGCTGGATGACTGAGGGATCGGCTTTAGATTCCTGGCAGTGCCAAGAGATAGTTTTTCTCCATAGTGCCTCGCCCAGCTCTGGGGGTCCACCCAACCTTATATATAATGAGTACTGGGGGCTGATTCATCATGGGTGGAACAGCTGGGGCATGAAGTTAATCACTAGATAAATACAACACTTAATTATTTATATATACCAACAAATGCACATAAAATATGTAAAATTACAAGTTATCTATTACATAAACTCTTCTACATGCTTAGGGAGATGACAACACAAAGAAATGTATACAAGTATAATATTAACAAGTCAAAAGTTATATATATATATAGTATTAAAAATATAATAGCAGCTGTAGATATAATAGAATGGATACTATGTATGTTATGTTGCTGACATACCTGTGGTTAAAAATTTACTGATATGTTGTTTACAATGTATTGTAAACAACGAAATATAAATTAATTTTTAGCCAAGAATATGTCAGCAACATAATATCCTTAGTATCAATACTATTATATCTACAGCTGCTATTACATTTTTAAAATTCTACATATAAATTTTGACTTGTTAGTATCATACTTGTATAAATTCCACTGTATTGTCGTCTCCCTGACAATGGCAAACATTGCCGAAACATGTAGGAGAGTTTGTGTTTGTAGATAACTTGTAATTTTATACATTTTATGTACATTTGTTGGTACATATAAATAATTATAATCATAATGCATGGAATGAATAGTATTAAATACGACACTGTCCCCAATTTTAAACATTCTGTCTTGCATCAGGTGCATTTTCCTATAATCATTGATTAGATTTAAAGTTACATTTGAAATTTTGTGGGCTGCATTAGGTTTGTGAATCCATATTTGTGTATCCTTACTATATAAGCCAGTGTCAGCAGAAGCAGAGTGTTTTACAGGTCTTGTTCTCTTGTTTTGTGCAGTTACCATGCATGACAGCGTATATCCGTTTCTGCAGCCGGCAGCTGAGTGCTGCTAAGTTTCTTCAACAATTAACAGAAGACTCATCAGAATTCCGCAACATAGTGAAACAATGCCAAGGCGATCCTCGCACTAATGGCATGCCCCTCAGCAGCTTTCTCATCAAGCCTATGCAGCGTATAACCAAATATCCACTGCTAATTAAAAAAGTAAGTACCTACTGCTGACAGAAGAGTTAATGTGTTGGTGTGGAGTGCCATGCAGTGTATGCTACACAGCCACAATCTGCAGCTGTGGAGTGCTGTGCAGTGTATGCAACACAACCACAATCTGCAGCTGTGGAGTACCGTGCAGTGTCCACTACACAGCCATCATCTGCTGCTGTGGAGTGTTGTGCTGTGTATGCAGATGACAACTCCTACTTTATGCGTCCATGCCATGTGTAATATTTTAACTACATGAATTCTTCTTGAAAATCCTTTTAGTAAAAAATCTGGGCTTTTGTTTGGTACCTATATTGACAGGATTTATTGATTTTTCAATGAGTAATCTGTCTTTAGGATTGTCAGTGGCGAGTCAGCCATTAGTAGACTCCTTCCACAGCCAATATGAGCCTGGGATTTAAATCCCACACATGCAAACAAGTTCAGTATATACACATAACAAAGCCGTCAGGCTACACATAATTAATACCGTGATTGCTAATTTTTTAGTTTTCAGAAAATAATCCACTTGGTCTTAATAACGTGTAGAGAGTCGACATGTTGGAATCTTTGCCTTACCGAACTTATGGATTCATTGCAAATGTATTTATGAATATAGAAAGCAATTACATATATTATTTGAAGTTATCTTCATCTGTTAGTTACACAAAGTGCATGAAATAAATGCATGTAAATGAGGTTGTGTCCATCTGCCCTTATGTTTTTCACACATTTTATCTAAAAAACTAGTGCATTGATTTCAGTGAAATTTGGAATTGTGGGTCTACATTAAAAGTTATTATGTTAATTTAGTTTTATTGTACATTGATTTGATATATTTCTACATTACATGAACCCAAATTGAACATTATCTATTTTATGAATAATAGTTTAGCATAAAAAGAAGAATTGGTACTTTACATAAAGTATCTATCTCATGATGACCTAGTATTGCCATTTTGGAAAATATTTTTGCTGTAGTTAATATTTAATGAATTAAAAGGAAGATAGTTCTGGTAGTTCTGGTTGTAATCTAGTTAGCTTTGTGACAGTACTGTGTGATTACCAAGACCAGTGAGATAAGCAAAGTAACAAAGACTTCTTGTAGAAATGTGTGTACTGCATTTTAATACACCTTTCTCCTGTTGTAAATGTGTCTTCTACAGTGGAATATTCAAGGCTATGTGGCCCAATGTGCCACTCCCTGTACAGGGAAACAGAAACAGAAAAGATGCAAATGTAGATCGATACCCTGAGTGGGAGTTGAACACATGATCTCAGTTTGCTAAAAGTAGTCGATGATAAATGTCTTACACCACGTGGCCAAGTTCTAAATGTTCGCCTTATCAAATTACACCTGCCTTCTGGTGGTGGTTTGAGAACAGTTATATTGAAATGACAAAGGGAAAATTTGCTCCTTTTTTATTATTATTTTTGATGGCTTTATGATGATTACTAGACTAAAGTTGGCATATTTTTAAAGTTATAACGTTGCATGCATGCAATGTTTGGTTGTCATCTGAATAATGAGAATGGTATGATTTAATAAGACATGATTTGTAGATGACATTTGAGTCTTGTACTGCAGTGGAGATGCAGATTGTGTTATTTTTGGTTATGCTGATATGTAATCCAATAGGTTGGTACCAGTGTTTCAGAGGAATATACTGCCTTTATCTGCAGTATATAAAATGGAGGATTTCCTAAAGGTGGAAGCTGTATACCCCTTCAAGACATTGGTACTTGCCTACCAGACTACATGGTGTCAACCCAGAAGACCAAAATATAGATGTTCTCTAGAGGTGACATCTTTTTCACACCAAATTTTATATGTGCTATTTAGAAGTTGGGGTACGTGGTGATGCAGTTGGTTCAGGCACTGCACTACAAGGGCTGCAGGTTCAATTCCTGATGGGGTCATTGGGATTTTTCATTGACTTAATCCTTCCATCTGCACTATGGCCCTTGGGTCGACTCAGCCTCTAACAGAAATGAGTACCAGGGGTATCTCTTGTGAAGTAAAGGTGGCCAGTGCATAGGGCTGACAACCTTGCCACCCTCATGTGCTGATTGTCTAGAAATTCTGGGAGTCTCAACCTCCTGGAGCCATAAGGGCCTGTCCAGGCCTGTAAAGGGATTGCTTTACCTATTTAGAAGTTGCTAGGGAAACATGCCAACTTCACTGCTTTTGTACTTCAGGGAAGCAAAATTAAATACTGTATTATTATGTTAACAGTTTTACATTATTCTTTTTGAGGTAATGTGTTTTGTGAATATTTGCTTCATAATGCACAAATTTCACTTATTTTGTATTCTAGATTCTAGGCTACACACCAGATAACCATCCTGACAGGCAGAACTTACAAGAGGCTCTTGCAAAAGCTGAAGAATTCTGCACGCAGGTAAGTGAGAAATATGAATTATCATAGGTTTTATTAAGGATCATAAAAAGAGCTGTCAGAGTTTCATGTGTCCATAATTATTGATGTATTGGACTTAAAACACTGGTTATGATATCAAAACAGTAATAAAGCACAAGAGATTTTATTCACGTAAAATGCATACTGAACCTCTGCATCCAGTACCTTTTGCAGAAAAGAAATTGAAATTTGTAGTAACTGCAGTCCATGTTTCTTGAGTGATGCTTTCTGCGGAAGCTTTGATTTCTGCCTTCAGTTTTTCTACTCGCTCGCTAATAAACTCCCAATTGTTATATTGGGAAGTTTGAGCTTGAAAGCTTGAATTGTTTGTAACTACTTCAAACTTTATTTCTAAATAAGTAACTAATACAAAGGAGCAGTGTTGTTTAGACACTAATAGTCACGTGGCTAGTCAGGGGATTCCCCACCTCCTATAAAACGTGAAGTTTTGTTACCACAGTAACCCATCACCAGACTTATTCTGGGTCAGATGAATCTCATGCTTATGCATGTTAATGTTGTCCTCTGGTATGTTCCTCAGTCCCCAAAGTGATGTGTTACCTTGTATGTATTTCTTGTCTTTACCACATGTGCTACATTTCTCACTTATCTCATCCTCGTTGATATTATCACCCTAATAAAATTTGGCGAGGATGAAGAATTATGAAGCTCATTATGCAATCTCCTTCACCTTTCCTTCTCATATGTCCAAATATTCTCCCCTGCACCTTGTTGAAAATTGTTAATTATCTGAGCAACTGTTAGTTTCTCAGGGAAGATTCTGTTCAGTGAAGTTAATTTTTTATATATCATTCACTCCAGATTGTTGCTAGAATTAGAAGGTTCACTGTCCTGTGTATCATACCCTGCACATTTATCAGTCCATGTGCTTTTATGTGTAATTTTTTTAAGGTTAATGAAGGTGTACGGGAAAAGGAAAACTCAGATCGATTGGAATGGCTTCAACGGTGTGTGCAGTGTGATGGCTTGGAGGAAGAGCTTGTGTTCAATTCCATGACAAACTCCCTTGGTCCACGAAAATTTCTGCATTTTGGTATTCTCCATAAGGTACATTGTGAAAACCTAGTATGTATAATAGTATTGATTGTAGATAAACCTTTAGCTTTCTTATTCTTTGAATTTGCAGAAAACTGCATATTTTGAGTAAATTATATCACCAAGTGAGACATTTGGCATTTTCAAAGAATTGTGGTTTTCTGGGTTGTAACACAATGCAGTACAGGTAGCCCTTGATTTGTGCTGGTCCAATTTGCACCAATTCAGAATACGCCGATTTTGAAACCAGGAAGTCAGAAAGTGAAAAAAATATATTTTACTGTTATTTATAACGTTATACAATTTTTCTCATACTGCTTCTTATACTAAATCATAATTCTTACATCACTGATTTTGAATAAAAATGATAAATACAGTTATCTCTGCAATTACGTATGTTTCGTTAATGCAAATTTGCTCTAATGAGATCGATTAATCGGTAAAAGCTGCTTGTAAAATGTGAACTGTTGCATATGCGAGTTTGCTCTTATGTGATTTCATTCCCAGCGCTTTAACATATCATATATGCAGTTTTAGTGACATAAAAACCCTGAAGATGGCTCAGTGAGGAGCCGAAACATATGTCGGGTTTCTTTAAAATGTTTTAAAGAACTATACAGTTTTTTAGAATAAAAGTGCATCCAGTTGGTGTTCTTGAATAGTGATCAAAGGACAAATTTAATCTCTGCAGAGGTCCCGGGGTTATTTTTATTATGCGATTTTCTATAGATCGGCGTCTTACATAAATGCAACTATCGCGTAATAGCAGAGATGACTGTACACATCAATCACACGAAAGAATTACAGTCAATCACGAGGACCATTGGAGAATGTCATAAATGATGTAAGAAGACTAGCACAAGAGGTGGGCTTGGACGAAGTGACAGATGAAGATGTAACAGAAGTTATGGAAAGCCATGGGCAGCCTCTTTCCAATGAAGACTTAGAAGAATTGGCCGCACAACTGGGCCAAAAGGAAGAGGAGGAAAGAGAGGAAGAAGAACTTCCTCTGCGTGAAATGAAGACAAACAATCTCCAGCGCATCCTCTCATACATAGATAAACTCACTGATGAGCTCTGCGAGATTGACCACGACTGAGAGCGGAGTGCTACAGCGAAGAGGAGCCTTATGGCATCCATGTGGCCTTATCATGAAATTTTGATAGAAAGAAAGAAGAAATCACGACAGTCCACACTGCATGCTTTCTTTAAAAAACGTGACGATCCTCAACCTGGAACTTCATCAGAGAACTAACACTACTTCATTACACCATTGCCGGTTGTAAGTGTACAAAATATATTTTTTAAATTCCCTTTATTATATTTACGTTATTTCAGAGCTTTACAGCAATGCCATTATATTACTCATCAATGTTTGGGTGCCGGGAACGCATATCATTGACTTCCCATTGATTTACATTATAAAATCGTTTCAATTTACACCGATTCCGATTACGCTGGTTCATCAAGGAATGCACCCCCGGCGTAAATCGAGGGCTACCTGTATTGTTGGTGGATATCAAAGTTTCAGAGGAAAGTGTTGCCTCTGTCTTCTGGATTGAAATGAGCTGGGTGAGGATGCAATTAAGTTATATGGGCAGGTACAGTGAAAGTTGGTCATTCAGACCCATGGGAGGGATTGAGGAGATGAAGCCCAGCCTGACCCACCAGAAGTCATGGTGGAGTAATAATGACATAATGACCCTTTTAGAGCCACTGTGGACAGGGAAATGTGAAGTGAGAAAATGACTGTTTTATGGGCATAGCATACTCTCTGCACAGGAGGTTCAGTTACTCTCCACAGCAGCCTGTTCTCAAACACCTGAAGTCTTTGTTTCCACCTTAGGTTGGGAGACCAAGCTTCAAATCAGGATACAAAGAACAGTCCCAGTTGCCGTTGCAAGAAAGGAAACTGTCACAACATCATAACCACAATTAAAGATAATGGTGAATCCAGCTGCCATAACATTGTGTGTAGAAACATCATGCCATAAATAGTCTACATCTCTAAGTCCTTCTGTATCTATGTTTCAGGCCAAAAGTGGTAAAGAATTAGTTGGTTTCTTAATGAATGACTTCCTCCTTCTTGCTCAACCCCCTAAACCCATGGGCAACACATTTTCATTTGAAAAATATGCCAATACAACATTCAAACTGTATAAAAAGGTAAGACTCAAGCTTCAAGCTGTTACTATGAAATCGTTACATATCAAAGTTGTGGAATCAGCTTATAGTTACATTATTAATTACTGTAATGCAAAGAAGAATATATATATAAAATACTTTCATCTAAAGTAATTTGGAATGACTTTACAGTGTAGTGACCATGTATACTTTTTTGCTGAATTTGAGGTTTATGTGCAGTCTATATACATAATGCAATGTGGGACTCCTTGACTGGGGACTCTGAGAGACATGTCAAGGAAGGATTTGGAAATGGAGCATCTTTCTCTTTATAGAGGCTCCATGAGGGGAACCTGGAGGGAGGGCGCCTATATTCAGGACTCTGAGAGGCATGTAATAGAAGGCTCTGGAAGTGGAGCATTTCTTTGTATAGGGGCTCCATAAGGGGAACCTAAAGGCACTTAGCAAGGGAAAGCTCGGCCAGTATGTTTATTGGGCCGCAACCTGTATGTGATATATTCTTCTGTTATGTATAACTTAGAGGGTTTGTGGCCTTATGTTTGGCCACAACACATAAGAAAGCATCTGCATGTGATGGACATAGTGATTATCTCACATGTAGGAGTGGGAAAGAATTATTGTCGTCTTCTCATATATTATACGAGTGTGATGCTTTAGCCACACTTGGATATTTCTGTCTGGGCTTGGGCAAGTTGGACCCAGAGGTTATTAGGAAAACTTAACCAAGATCAAGCCTGGCCTTTAGTAAGGTTGTTTCCTAGAGAGAAAAGGTTAGAGAATAAGGGGGGCACAATGGGCCGGTTAATAAAAAGGCCTATGTGCATCAGGTCTTTAAGGACGTGAACCCATTATATATTGTATTCTATTCTACATGCAATGCAATACATTCAACTCACCTAACCCTCTGTTGTCATCAGCCTGAAGTAATAGGCGTGCTCTTACATGAAGAAATGGAAATACATCACTCACCTATGCAGTTTATTGCAGAGGTATTATCCGTACTTACACAAGACCTGATTAAAGGGGAAGCAAATGGCAAGGTTGCTGCAGGTTCTCTCTTGCCCATTGGTAATACAAAACCAGCATTGCCTCTCCTCTAGTAATATGTACTGAATATGACCACAGTAACACAGAAAAAATTAAATGTTTTGTAGTGTACTGGATTTACTATGTGAGAAAAATCAGTCAGCAGCAGATGTAAAGCTGTTTGGTTTAGCAAACAAGGCAATATGAATTTTACAAATGGCTGCATTATTATTAAAACAAATATTAAATTTACTTTGAAACAGGTGGATATTGCTTTACATTCAGAAGGATCTAGTAGGTAGTCTATTATGAAAAAACAGAAATGGAGTATTTGACTTTGTACAGTGGCAGTGCTGGAGATTAAAGCCTGTAAGACAGCATAGTCTGTTCTTGATGATGGATGTACTGTAGTTGCATTTGAGAAAGTGAGTGGTGTGTATACTTGCTGCTCTTATAGATGCTACAACAAGGAGAAAGATGAAGTAATTCTGTCTGTTTTACATGTCTTTATAGTTTGCTCATGTTGAACTTGCTAGGATAATGGTAGGTTGGTATGGTGACCATTAAGTGAGATTTCTGTAGTGCCAGTGGTTGCTGATATATACATGATATGGTGAAGATTTGGCATATTGCAGAAAATATACTCACAAGCTTAAGCTGGCTAGTGCAGTATCTACAGATGCACAAAAGTGCCTTTGTACCATCGGTGTATATTAGGCAGTCAGTCAATACTTATTTTTATCCTAAATGATCTTCCATAACACTGAGTCCTGCATAAGGTCATAAACTTCCCTCTAGTGTTTCTAATAATATATTATATTTGTATTATTTGCACATATACTCTACCTATATATGTAAATTTGTATGAAGTAACATCTGTAATGAAGCAAAAGTACATGCTTCTGATGAATAAAAACTTAAGTACACAGAAGTATGGAGGTTGAAAAGTTAAGGAACTTGTCCTTACATACAACTGCGTTTCTGTGTCCACCCACTGCCAGCTGTCTGTGAGTGCTTACTAAAAATAGTGCATTTCGTATCCATACGTGGAAGTTGTCTCCTTTATCCACAGTCTGAGACATAATAGTTATGTTAAGAATTCTTTACCATTATCATGATTATTCTTCCAAATAGTAGAGCAAGAAGGCTGTTATGATCTTGTGACATCTTGATTTAATCATCATATTGTTCTCCCTAGAACTTAATGAGCTTGCATGTTTTCTGTAATTGACTCTTGTTGTTGGATTTAGCCGTTGTTCCTGAATGAACTTGTTGTGTCACAAGAGAGTGGGCAGTTAAAAAATACATCAGGCAGCAGTGAAGGAAATGGCAATGATTCAGCAGAGCTATTACGACTGTTGCGCTTACAAGATGTCAGAAGAAAGACATGTTACAACCTGCTTGCACCAAGTTTTAAAGAACGTAACCTGTGGTACAAATACCTTGAACAAGCCTGCAGTGAATTCCTTGAGAATGTAAAGTGTCACTTGCAACGTCAACAGTCAAGTAAGTATGCTGCAATTATTTTTCATTAACCACTGTGCTGGTATTTAAATTATTTCCTGCTGTGTCTACTGTAATCACGTACTTATGCAGTGATGCTATTTTCTCATGGGTTTTGTTTGCAAGGATTTTGTTATTTATGTTGAAAAATAGACAAGAACCAACTGATTAGTTGAGAATAATGTGAAACTCATAAATGCACTCAGTAGGAAAAGTTTAGAGTTTGTGAATGTTAAAAGTAGGTTGTACACTCAATCCCCATTGTGCCTTAAATGGTTAGAAAGTGAAATAAAGCATACCATTGCTGCTGATTTTCAATTTATTTCAGTTTTCTTTCCATATGAAGGTTTTTGGATATTTTAAGTCAATTTCAGTCCGCATAACGCTCAGGATTTCAGATCACCACCGCTGTATTTAGTGTTGTTTTCACATTGTTTGTAAATTTCTTTGGTGTCAACATTATCACTGTTACATCCTAAAACCATTGACTTCACAGATAAAAAATGTGGATTGCCTGGAATGGTCTGTAAATCATGCATTCACACTCTCTTGTGCAGTGTTTTTAAAGTACATCAAAGAACTGACTTGCTGGAATATAGTTACATGACATGTTATATGTGGAATACGATTGTTGTTTAGCATATTTTGTTAATTAAGTGGTGACGTGAAGTCTTATTGTTATGTAATCCAATCACATAGTGGTAGTTTAATAACTAAGGAACTTGATCATTGTCAGTGACCAGGCTGCGGGCTTGAAAACCAAGGAACCAGGGTTCAATTCGGGATAGGTGCAGATCTTCTCCACAGCATCTGTACTGGCTGTGGGGTCCACCTAGCCTCCTATCCAGTGTGTGCTGGAGGTCTTTCTTACTGTCATCAGTTTTAGATAAAAATGTAGGCCAGAAATGTTGGTAAAGAGAAAAAGCTCTGCCCTTACCAGTAATCACCCTCCAGTCTCCAGGCGAACCTAGCCTTGTTTTTAGAAACAGTGATTACATTATTTAATTATTGGGCAGCAAGAAGAGTTTTACTCATTTATTTTTCTCAGTTACATAGTGTAGTAAACTAAGTACATTATTTATGGAATTTCCCCCACTCGTACCCATAGCTTTCCAGCTGAAAAATTGAGTAGTGAACACATTAGTGGATATTATCAACACTTGATAGGATCTGAAGCTTTCAGAAGTAGTATATATAATGAAGTAATCTACCATGTGAGGATGGGTTTAGTATCCAGCATGATATGGACTGTCTTTACCTCCATCGTTAGACTGTGATGGAAACAGAGACAGTTACTGCATACTAACTTCATTGTCACATAGCTGATTTTCCAAGAATACTTCATTGCACTATCAACACTGTGAATGTGTGAACTTATGAGGTATGAACATGACTAATAATATTTAGTGTAAAGATTTAGGCATCTGGGTCAGCATTTTATGAAACCAGGTAACTTTGATGACATCTCCGTCAACAGGATACTGCGCTTTTTTTAAAGTGTGGTGAATGTGTGAGCACAAGGGCTGCATGAAAGATAAAAAATTGTCAAAGTTTGTGGGTCACTATTATATCTGCCCTCATGTATTCTATTCTATCCTATTCAGTGTAAAGTCTAGAAATTTTGTAAGACGATAGAAAATAAGTTAAAGTTGTGCCTGTGCTTTGTTAGGTACCACACAATGAAGGCATAAAGGGGAGTGGAGGTGTAGCTCCACTGTTTCTTAGTTTCAGCACTAATTGTAGGTGGAGTAAGCAACTTCACCCTTTGCTGCTTTGTCCCCTGGGAAAGGCTTTTCACTAACCATTGGGTTGGAGGCTCGCTAGGTTCGAGAGTTGATGTGGATGCTGCAGAAAAGAGGAAAGTCCCTTGCCCTGCAAGGAATTGAAACCCATTCCTTGGTCATCCAGCTTATAGCCTTGTCTTTACACATGCAGAGCTAGGTTCAAAAACTTTGGAATTAAGGTATCTTTAGGAAAATTGAAAATAACAATATACTGGTATACCAATTAATGCTTTGTAATGTGGTGATTGTAACTGATGAATCATTACAATTGGACATGCAAAATTTGTATGGTGACATAATATAATAGTAGTATAAGTGATATTAAAATTCACAAGGCCAGTGTAAAGTGCTTTAAATACTTCTTCATTTTGTCTATTTATTAAAATTCTGATGTGGGGCTATAAATATTTTGTATAATGTCCACAGAGCAGGCGCAGTTTGGGGCATGTGGCAGGATTCTGGTTGTTGTGATGGAGGGAGTCGGGCTGAAACCCCGCTCAGCCAGCGGTAAGCCAGTCGTCCTGCCTCCTGCCTGATGTATTTAATGCAGCATGTTTTGCTTCTATTACAGCTTTGCTCCTTCAACACCTCACAAGACTGACTTTTCATTGGACAACAGATACACATATGACAGCGTACTCTAACCAGTTATTTAAACTGCACTTGATACAAGGATGAGTGAAGTGGTTTTTATAAGCATTTTAAGAAGCAACAAGATTTAAGATTTATGTATAATGTTTTGAAATACAAAGTTCGTCTAAATAATATGTAGAGTAACACAAAAATCTGTTGATGCTAGAGGCAGTATGTTAATTGAACTTGTTAAGTGACTTCTGTGCCACCTTGTATAAAAAATTCAGTTCCTACCATGCTGCTGCTAATTCATGGATTTATGTGAAATACACTATGTAAGCAAACTGCTGAGTGTTTTTTTAACATTAAAGCAGGTAGTATAGCATATGTAGTAACCACTGTGTTTGTGAATTGTATGGTTGATTGCTGCACACACATTTCTACTAGATCTTGTGCACTCGTACAGCAAATGGCCATAACTTGTGAATGCTTGTATCACCCTTGGGTGTACTATCTTATTGGTATTGAGTTTTACTAAATTTGTGAAAGGCAGCAGATTGTTAAAAAGTAAGCAGATGGCATAAATTGTTTGTCTCCTTAAGATGCATAACTGTGTGGTACTTTTTTTTTAATTTGGTAGATGTCAATATAAATATGAAGTTTTATTTAGTTTGTCCAGAAGAGTTCCAGTTCTAATTTCCTCATAAGTACGCCCTGTACAAAATATTATTAAAGTTTTGCAAAGATATCATAATGGAGTGTGCTATATCCATAAGGCATTCTTAATTGTCTATATTACATAAAGAATGCCTAAAACAAGTCCATCCTATATTCAAACTATGGGAAGGAAGAAACGCCTGAAGTAGTCTGTGTAAAATACTATAAGGACCTAGTCACTGGGACTGCCACAGGAGCTAAGAAGCCAGAGACGAAAGGACCACCTGTGAATCTTTTGTAGGCCAAGACTTTATTTTGGTTCCAGAATTAAATAAATTTTTGTTCATGGTTCCATAACTAAAAACTTTGTAGTGAAAGTTACCAAAAACAAATATACTCTTGTTAGTATGTTTTGAACAAACTGATCATAGTACATAATCTCTGTTGATAGTTACAGGTGGTCAAGAAAGTTATTTTTTATGTGCAGTGTGGATCATTACCATATTTAAAAATGTGTGTGGCTGGACCCTGTCCTAAACAGTAGAATCTAGTTTCCACCGTCACACCCAGATTCTCTTAAGATTGTTTATGCATCTCATAAGAATGATATTCCTGAAGAATTGCAGCAGGCATTTTACTGCCGCCTTGTAATTGGGTACAATAACAGATTCCTTCTCACTGCTTTTGCAATTGATCCTTATTCAAAATAGAATGCGTAGGTTTGTAGGTCCCAGAACATTGGATGATCTTCATTTCACTTAGATTCTGCAATTTATCCTGCATGATTTGATCTGATCTGTCCAAGACTCAAACCATTTGTGACATTTTTAATATGTTAGCCTTCTGCATTGAGGAGTTGTCAACACCATATCTAGCTTCCTATGTGTAGGATCACTCCTTGGTGGTCGTTTGACAACTTGTTCAGTGTGTAGAGTTTTCCTCCATAGCTGGAGTCTGTGTCCTTCATCCACATCCTGCAGACCCCTCTTATCGTGCTGACAGTGAGCCAGCATAATGTGGATACTGATAATTCTGCAGATGTTGTGTTGGTATCAGCAGCAAGAGTAACCCAAATATTTGTTAACGTGAAGGTTCATATCTTTTGGGATGTTATGCCTTGTCGACTGATATACAGTTTCTGATGATCTGAAGAAACATAGTGTCTCCATCTTTAGCATCAGGCAGTCTATTGGATATCCGTAATGACCATTTGACATAGCATAAAGTCCCAGAAGATCCTAAATCTTCATCAATGCTGACATGAGAACTTCAGATCTCACATTTGTTAACTTCATGGATGAACTGCATTGCTAATTATAACAGTGCTAAACTGGTATAGGAATGGCATTGTGTTAGGTAAAGGTAAAGGTCACCCAATGACATACCTGTGCAGGCACAGAGGGGAGGTGGATGTACTGCTACTACCCATTTGCAACCAGGCACTGGAGCGAGGTGGGTGGTCAGCATCACGCTCTGGCTACTTTACCCCCTGGAAAGACCCAGTATTTATCGTACAGGACAGCACAGAAAATCTCGCCCCCACCGAGATTCGATCCCCAGACCGTCCAGCCCATAGCGAGTCGCTATACCAACTACACCATCCCAGCTGCCCATTGTATTAGGACTTGCAGGAAGTTCTTATATCCTGCTTTAAGAGCCACACATAGTGTGTTCTTAAACAATGTTAACTTAAAAGAACAGAATTTTTCAGTTTCTGCTGGCATTACTGATGTAGAATAGTGGCTTAAAAAAGACATTTTTACATTGTATGCTTTGTTTTTGATAACTGGTTTTTTTCATACATCATGTGATTTTAGTACAGCCATTATTTTGAGATAAATGACACACATGTAATAATTTCTGTGTAGGAGTGCTAAAAATATTTAGTATTATCATAAGTATAAAGGGTAAATTGTGAGTTGCTTCTTGGAATACTTCCTTAAATCATCTCTTCTCTCAAGTGGCATTAAGTACAATGTTTATTATGTATCTGTTGTCTGACATGTTATTAGTTCCTGTAGATTCGTAAGAATGCTGACCTTCCCGAGAAGGCTTCCTGTGCTTATAGAACCACCCCATCTGGGGCTAACTTAGTGCATGTTGCTTTTGCTGGAATGTTTTGTAGTTACCTGTCGGCTGCCCAAGGGTTATCTTCAGCTGGCCATAGTAAACGCCAATAAATTAGCTACTCGGAAGCAAAGAGGTAATCTTTTCTCTAGTTCATTACTTTTTATTGGTCATATTGGCATGTCATCATCCTTAAGTTGTTGTAGAGGTCCTTTCAGTTAACTGCCAAGTCTGGGAATTTTAATTCCTTATAGACACTTTGTGAGAGTTAACATATGTACACAAAATTAAAATTTTTGTCTGTTGCTTTGAATGGATATGAAACTTAGTCTGTCACTTTATATCGATAATGTAGATTGACAGTATTTTTGTGAAGTGGCTGCTGAGGAAAATATTTTGACCTAAAACAGAGAATGTAACAAGATGGAGAAAATTGTATAATAAGGACTTCATAATTTGTGCTGTTCAAATCAAAGAGGATGTAGCATGTAATTAACATTTCATGTTTATTGTCACATAAAATGTGATTCAGGTGACGTGTTGATGCATTGTTATGGTAGACAGGTGCCAACATGCCTTTGAAATGTTCATAATCTATCATACTTCATGGTATCACATCCTTAGAAGATAGTCATCTTCATACAAATAGATACCACTGTGGAAACCCCTTAACTCACAGGTGCAAGAAAGCTTATGCAGTGCAAGTGTGAAATTGATATTTGTAATTTGACAGACATACAATAATTCACAGTATTCTTTTATTCATGTTTGATTGTAATTGTCTGACTAGGCAAGTGTGGTGTATTCTGTGAAGTAACAATGGGTGCACAGAAGAACCGAACAAAGGTAGTGTCAGCAACGTCAGAGGCTCAGTGGAATGCTACAATGCAGTTTCTTATAAAGGACCTACAGGAAGATGTTCTTTGTCTCACAGTATTTGATCGTGGACATTTTTCTCCTAATGGTGAGCAATCAGACTCTGTAACTCACATACATACAGCTTCTTTCCTGTGTCCCTCTGGACAGTACTCTTTGTGCTATCCCACATGACTTGTTATGAGAATTAGATCAGAACAGTTCAGGAAGTTCACAAATACTCTGCTTCTAAGTGAGAATAATTTGGATCATGATTACAGTAAAAGCTCATTAATTGAAAGTGCTTGGAGACCAAAACATTTGGTTTTGAATTGTGCAGTTTTGAATTACCCAGTTTTTTCAATTCACAGTTACCTGTTATGTGGTGGATTGACGCCTTGATGTTATGTTTTAAGCTGTGATTTTTTTACTTAATTGAATAATTAGAAGGTTCCCTTCTTGTACTTATTTTTTAAATGACTACTAAATAATTTAATACAATTTACATCAAAAACACAAGCCAGCAAACAATAATTCGCATATGTCACACGTTGATCTTAGTTAATTGTTTCCTAAAATACAGCTCAACATGTTTGACTTAGTGTTCTCACATAGTTTCAACACAGAATCTTGAAGTTCATCCATGGCTTTGACGAATCTGTCATTGGTGTCACTTGAACTTATGACAGAGTCAAGCACTGGCAGTGCCTTTAATGCATCTTTATTAACTGATCAAACTGGAAGTGACTGCATTTATTGCCTCTTCTTCTTTTCTTCCCCTTCCCCATCACTTGCATCCTGCTCACAGCTTGGATCATAAGAAATTCTCTTCTGATTGTTATTAATTTGGATCAGTTGGTCAACATTCAGAAACTCATCAAAGCTGCTAGGAAAATCCATGTGACTTTACGATTCCTGCCACTTGTCATTTTACAGCACTATACAGCGCATGTGGCACTACTGTTCTTGCAACATTGCAAAAAGGCTCTGAACAATTTCAGGATCTCAGGTCGATTTCTCCACACTCCATTGTGACCATCACAGAGGTAACCAGAATTCACCTAGGTATACATTCAGCTCTATGCATGTACATCTGAATTTTGGTTACCTCTGTGAAGGTCATGTTGGATGAGTGTGGAGTTGATTGTTTCCTGTCATGAACGTTTCGTGTCATGAACATATCCTGCCAGGAGCCAAATATTTTTTACCATTGTAGATTGGCAGCCTTCACAATTCTAGGGGCGTTGTGTGGGTGCCACATGTTAAAAAGGCAGATGTTTAATTTAATTGTCCAGAAAATAATATAATATTCTGTATTATTCAATTTTTGATAACCAGAGAGCTGTAATATAGCTTCAGAGTACAAATTAACCATATGTCAAGTTATCTGCATTAAAAAGGACACAGAATCCTATGTTTAAAGCTAGGGAACATCATGTGCATCAAATTATATGGCATTTCTAATTAAGTGATTTAGAATGAATAAGGTTTTACTGTGTAGAGATTAAACTCCTGGATTAGTTCCTATCATTCAGTTCAGAATATTTTGTCTTCCTGTCTGCTGTCTAAAAACAGAAAGATTAAAGTATACAAATTTATAATTTTACATATTATTTTGTATTTGTGTTAAGATTTTATCTCTCACATTAAGGGAAGAACATAGATTGTGGGCATGTAAGAACATGGTGAATATTGGAGAGGGAGAGAGAAACAGGAGGCTGGAGAAGAATGCATAATGAGAAGCTTAATAATTTATACTCCTTGACAGATATTATTATAAACTAAGATGAAGGAGGATGAATTGGGCCAGGCACATAGTATGCATGGGAGCAAAGTGAAATTCATGCAAAGTTGTCTTGACAGTGAGCCTGAAGGAAAGAGACCACTTGGATGACTTAGGCATAGATAGGAGGGTAATACTGAAATAGTTTTGGAGAAGTAGAATGGGAGGGCATGAACTGTTAACACAATAATGAAACCTCTGGTTTCCATAAAGCGTGAATTTATTGGTTAGCTGGGCAACTAATTCTGTGGATTTATTTACAGGTAGACAGTTCTGAATGGTCACACTCCTTTAAGCATCGTGTTTTAATTAATTTTGTTGTCAATCACACCACTGTCATGGGTAGTAACATGAAACATATACAATGTTACATGTTGAAGGGGATGATATTCTAGAAAAATAGCACATAAGAATAGAGAAGTTACAAGAGATTATGGAATAAATGCTGAAGTGTATGAATAGAGCTTAGAAAAATTTAAGGAAATATTTAACCATTTCATAAACAAGGTCTACACAGTAGTGAAATATCTCATGATTAGAGAAGAGCTATAGGATTAAATATTAATAAAATAAGAATTGTAACAAATGTACATTAGTATCTGCCTTGTGTACAACATGTAACATCTAACAAAACATCTTAAATTGTTACATATTTAACCATGTACACATTGTGAAATGAATTGGTGTAGACCACCTAAGTACATTATGCTTGCAAATTACAACTAAATTATTTCATTCACCTATGACATATTTCGGCCTAAATGCCAATATCACGGAAGTCTACATGAATTAACCACAGGAACTGCCGAAAGTGTACACAATTTATAAATGTGTGTATGACACAATTTTATAATATTGAGTATAGGAAAGTAGGGTAATGTCAAAACTATGTTAATGAGATTTGAATCCTAATATTGGATCATTGTCCTGTAGAATGTATATAGAAGTTTCTCTAGACTTTACATATGTCCAGTTTTAATCTTGTTTATCAAGTAAGATGGTGATAGTGTGATTGTGTTCAAGCATCCTTGTCAAAATAGAAATTATGATGATGATGATACATTATGGGGTGTTCTTCCACTGGGTTGTAAATGAAGATTCAATGTTGGTATGTGTGTTTCCCAGCCAGGTAATTTGTTGCATCTTGGAGGAATATGGAAAGACAACTATAAAGCCTGGTGGAAGTGAGTGTGGAGCTAAGTATTTTTTTTAATGGCTCAACAGCCCTAGTGGGCCTAGACCTCCTCCTTGTCAAGGTTTCAAGATCACACTCAGACATACCAGATTCAGTAGGACTCCTCTGGATGAGTGATCGGCCCATCGCAGAGACCACTACCTGACAACACACAACACTCACAAGAGACAGACATCCATGCCCTCAGTGGGATTCGAACCCACAATCCTAGCAAGCGAGTGCCACAGACCAAGGCTTTAGACTGAATGGCCACCAGGATCGGCAGAATGTAGTACTTTAAACGTTTCAAGTATTCATTATGATCCTAAAAACAGATTTCCAACAAGCAGATCACATACAGACCTCACCTTTACACCAAAATGTAACTGTAAAAGCAATTTAATGTTATGTACAAATAAACAGATCAGAACTAACAGACACTTTAAATGAATTACGTTTCTTAAATAATAGAGGCAATAGAAGGTATATTGTACTTGCACAGTATTATATAGGCCTAAATGGTAGAGAGATATGCAAGTGATCTTGGGGCAAGGAAAATTTATGTTGGTGTAACTAGAAACCAGCTTTGAATTTTATAATTATACATGAAAATGCATAATTATACTTGTTCCAGAGTTCTTGGGTCGAACAGAAGTTCGTATAGCGGATATATTGCGAGCAACACAAACCTATAATGGACCAATTATTAAAAAGCTCATGCTTCGTCTTGTTAAAACTGGTGAGATAACCCTCAAGCTGGACCTGATGTTATTCAAGAAGATTATGTGAATTGTGGTAAGGATTCTAAGCTAACTTCAAAGTTACTCATGAGTTCATGTGTTTTAGTATAACATTTGTGTAATATACAGTAGAGTTCTGAAGTTTGTGAACTTTGATGTTCGGGATTTCAACCTTTAAATGTAACCCATTTTAGTACCACTGTTTTGACCTTTGTGATTGGTTCCAGTGAATCAGGATGAGATAACGTGACAGGTGGATCAGCTTCCCCCCCCCCTCCTGCTGTTGCACAGAATACTGTCAGCTCAGTCAAGCTCCCTCTTTCATTAAGTGAAGTTGAGTGCTTTCTTGCTTTATGTAATTAGACTCTCCATCAGTCGTGAATGTATTTTATACTGCTAACAAGTATCTGTATTATTTGGTTTTTATGGAACCAAATAGGCATGTTGCATTGGAAATGGTTTCTGATGCTCGTGACAGTTTTATTAGTCTGAATTAATCACAGACATCAAGGCTGTGCTGTACTGTGTTATAATAATTTGTTTGACAATATTAAGTTCAGGACTTCTCATGCTATGAATAAAATGTGCAATGAAAGATTACCATCTTCTGGTAAGTGGTGCCATGTAGTTTGATAGAAATTAAACAGTGTTTTGGAGAAATGTACTGCCTCCATCTTCAGACAAAAGTAAAAAAGATGTATAATTTTAAAACAAATCCATAATCCCTGTATATCTTTGATGTGCGATATCATTCGAAAGCAACCTATCCTTCCAGCTCGATATTTCAAGCAAACCATTTGGGTGACTAGAATCGTCTTGGGGTAGCCAGCTGATATGGTTCAGTGGCACCTCATACGTGTGTTAGTGTTAAAGAGAGCACCATTTTGTCTGTTGAGAATTTATTAGTTTCAGCTACTTCTTGGTATTAACAATGATAATTTTTCTGACATGTAAATTTATCCTCACAGTCGATGTGTTTTGTATCTTTTGTAAAGTAACAATGACATTGTTATATGTTATTCAGATCAGCTTTGTCCTTTAAATTGTTAAAGGTTGACTTCCTGTTGCATGTAATTATGTACATTAATAGATGGCGCAGTCATGCTACTTAATTTTCAAAACTTCCTGCTTATGTTAAGCACTGGTTTTTGTTGTGGTATTCCAGTTTTATGAAACAGCTGGTAGTTCAGGCCAGCAGTAAGGGGCCAATTAATTATTTTGAGCTATACATTAATTGGCAAATTGTTTGGTGTGTTCACAGATAGAAAAAATACCATCGCATCTTCTTCCTTCTTCTGGAACGATTTGAGAAGAGACATGGTGTGGTTATTCTCTTTATAGTACAATAAAATTGCAGCATTGTTGCAGCATTTATAAAACCAGTATTTGCTATTATATATGAAAATGCAACTGTATCATTTGCCATTCATTTGATGCAAACAGTGTAAGGAAGTTATTACATTTTGTTAGTAAAGTATATAGACTATTCTGTTATTATAGGTATTTTTATAATTGTCAGTATTGTTGTTCTAAACATTTTGTACAAGTATGTAAGAAACATTCAATTATTACATCCCGAAGCATTTATATTCTAATACATTTTAAGCCTTTTGGTATTGTTTGTATGTATGATGAGATTGTTAAGGCTTTACATTTTGTGCAATCAAATGTTGATTATAAAGGCTTCTATAAGGGTTCCACAATTTATTTTCTTCTATGATCCAGAGAAAGTGTATTGTATATTTTGTGAATGGCCAGCAGATATCAATGCAGTAAGTATGGCACAACATAACACATTTCTTGGAGACACAGAATCCCTTTGTTCTTTTATGGTGACAGTGGTACATTAACGGCACTGTGTACAGGCTGTAAAACTAGAGTTAATTTCCTGGCAGCAACATGGTTTGTTCTCTTTGTGCCTGTGTACAGATCAGCTCTGTGGCCTACCCAACCTGTTCAGTGCAGATGCAGTATGCCATTCATTTCCATCCAGTGCCATGTTCTAGCATGTGTGGAGCTGCATCACCATACCTCATCAGAATGGTGCTTACACTTAGGCTATACTCAAAAAAAACCTCTCCAAAGTATACCTGCAACTTTAAGCCCACTTTCCATACTGAAAAGGGAGAGAAAAAATAGGCTTATGAGAGCATCATGCAATGTCTCCCAACCCCATCTCAACTTCTGAACCAGCTGACTGAATCAAGTGAAACTTGAAATGAATATTACAGCATTCACAGATACTTCAACACTATTCCTTTTCTAATTTCCTACACTATTTAATAAACAGTGTTTTCTTCTACTAATAATGAGGAAAGCAAACTACCACCATGGTAGACTGTGAACAGATTACTCACTTCACATATACTGTACTGGCAACTGTTTTTCAAATTCAGTGGCATTCTCAAAACAAAATAATTATGGGTACATAAAATGCTAACATTAGTAAAAAATAACCAGCAACAACATCTCTCTTTTTTAAAAGACTTCATCCCTAATGTGACAGAGGTATAAAAGAAGCCGGACCTGTAACTACATCAGTAAATAAATTCCACACAACTTCACACTCACAATGTCACTTCCAAAACTTGTTTATTACAACATATAACATAAAAATACAGCTTCCAAGAACTCAATTATGTTTCTTTGTTAAAGGGATAATCAAAATGCCATTTTTT
Organism: Reticulitermes speratus; assembly: GCA_021186555.1. Lineage (NCBI taxonomy): Eukaryota > Metazoa > Arthropoda > Insecta > Blattodea > Rhinotermitidae > Reticulitermes > Reticulitermes speratus. The sequence goes on from JAJKFL010000012.1 coordinate 10,597,815, forward strand.
GCTTCTTTTATCTTCCACCATCTACCAAGTCTATGCTCCTGACCAACACCCACAATAAGGTAATTACCATCAGAAGTGAAAGACATTGCATTAACAAAACCTGTGACAGGAATATTTAGGACAGGACTGAGTGACCGAAAGCCAACATCACATTTCCAGAGTTTAATATGTCCATCTTGTGAACCAGAAGCAACTAAGTCAGTATTTGTTAAAGTGGCAATACTAGAGATCCAATTTGGTTCTTCATTCTGTGCAGCAATACCATGAGCAAATTCTACTGTGCATAGTGGTTTCTTCTTCCTGGTTCCCCAAATACACAGCTGTCCATCATCACCACAAGAAAGAAAATGTTCTTCATTAATCAGTTTCACTGCATCTATGCTACCTACATGTCCATTGTAAATCAACTGTGATTCTTCCACTACTTTCCATATCCTAATTGTGTGGTCCCTGCCTCCTGATGTTACAGCTCGTTCTCGTGACAAAACATCCACGCTTGTGATTCCTGTCTGATGACCAAATAAGCTTTCTATATATGCCATCTCATCCAAGCTCCATATTTTGACTACTTTGTCAGTAGACACACTGAACAGTTGATGAGTGCCTTTTCTAAAAGCCAGGCCAGTAACAGCACCATTATGACCCTTAAACACATGTAGATGTTCTAGAGTATCAGGGTTCCAAATGTGAATAACTTTGTTTTCACCACCTGAAGCAAGAAACTGGCTATCTGAAGATATAGCAAGAGACAACACTGTTGCAGTGTGGCCATTATCAGAGTCTACAGATCCTTTCTGCATTCTCGGTCTACAGTTCACTTTACGCCTATCCGCTAGCAACCACTTCACAATTCCACAATCCTTGGACGCTGAATAAATAAATTTATTGTCTGGTGATATAATAAGGCATGTGATGGCAAGTTTATGCTCCTTACACCGCAAAAATTGCATGCCATTGCCGTCAAACCCCACATAATTATCCGCAACAGTCTTTTTCAGTTTACCACTTTGTTCTAGGTATTCTTCTTTCAAACGGTGGGCAATTACATCCTTGTCAATAACCTCTGTTTCTGCTCGCTCGCGCTCTTCTCTCTCAATTTCAGCAAGGTAAAGCTTGGCCAAACGAACTTTCTTATCCTGTGCTGTTTCTCCTGCATCATCGTCTGATTCGAACTGCACACTTTTACCCAATCTATTACTCTCAACCTCATCTTCTACGTCGCTCTCTATCTCTTCGTTACTTAATGATGAATGATTATTTAAGTCGGCGCTTTCAGTTGCCTTCCTCTTCCTTTGGTGTTGACCTGGCTCCCTTTTCTTCCGTTTATCTCTCCTTTTAACATACTTTCCATTAGGTCCCTCATTTGATTTTACACCAACACCCTTTCTTATAAAGAACGACATAGCCAACACAATTACACAACACGTGCTTACAACCCGATCACCATACACGACACGGATTAACTGATACACGACGCATGCGCAAGCTTAGTAACTGTTCCCAACATCACCTCACCTCAGATCAAATGTCGATGCTGGTCTGTAGTTGCCACTAATACTTGGGAATCATACCACGTGCTTTGTCTACGTGTATGGGTTCAGTCCGAGGTTTCCTGGAACCTCACCATGTCATTAGAACCATTAAATCTTAGCTTTCATGTTTACAAAATCAGAAAGGGAAATTAATCCCCTCAGATTCGTGTAAATTCCCTCCTACGCAGTATTTCGCCAACATTGCAAAGAACGATGTAGAAACGCGGTATGTAGCATCTACAACGTAGAGCTACACAAAAGATATGTTCACAAATACGGTTTCTTTTTGCACATACCAGGAATTCCATGGATGAGGGAGTCCTATTAGAAACACATACACGTGCACACTTGGTCTCTCTCTCTCTTTCTCACTCACACACGCAACACACACAACCCTTTTCTTAAATTCTCAAACAGGGGCTTGGTAACCTGCGGTCAATATTGTCATTCTAGCTACAGAAGTCAGAATATTTTGCACAAAATCTGAACTATTTATCATTAAACCGCGTCCACATTAATAAATATTTTGTTGTGTGTTGTATTTGATACAAATTTTTACGTTCGTTAACATATTTACCTGAATGTGGACGTGTGTGCCGCATATGACCGCGCACAAAAATTTTCGTGACATTCAACGCACACGATCCATTCGTTATCGGTTTTTTTAAACATCAAGGAGATTTGCGCCGAAATATAGTATTAGTGTGGACGTATCTGTGAATATGCAATGCCTTTGAAGAATGTTTATGTTGCAACACTTAAATTTCATCAAATTAATATCAATAATATTTTATTTGATAATGTCTGGTACATTGCGAATGAAAAATAAATTAATTTCTCTGGGTTAGTAAACCACTAGAAAACCGCACGTATTGATTACAGACGCACAGCGCACAACGTAAATTGTTATGTAGCAAGAACATTTACCTTGCGGCAAAAATTTGTGCGTTGAATTTTCACATTCAACACACAACAAAAATATTTACTAATGTGGACGCGGCTTTTAAGTGATGGAATTTAAAACATGCACGGTCAGCTCAAAGGTACGGCAGCCGATGAACGAGCAAAACCCAGTGTTTCGACATAATAGAAATTGTAATTTATTTTCAGTGGTTTTAGTATATTGCATTTTAAATCAGTACTTGTGCTCACACATAAGCTAAGATAGCTTTGCCAGTAAAGCGAATGGCTAGAGGCTTGCAGGACCGTGGTTCGGTGGCTCGCAGAACTATGCATTTTACTTTCCGCCACTCCACCAAGGACGGCTGTGCGGCCGATCAAAATTCCCTGTACAACTATTAACACGTTCACAATTATATATAAATACAAATATAAATACAATACAATACAATAGTCGCAGTTATTGAGGTGTGTGTATAGTATAGAGAATTTTAGTGTACGCCGTGAGCTCAGGTGTCTATTTCGAGGGATAACAATTGCAATTGAAACAGTTACATTTGACCTAGTGCATTTATTATGTACTGTAACGAATAAGAAACATACTCAGCAATATAACGGAAAAGTTTGTCATTTCATCGTGTTTCCCGTAATATGAAAATTGTAACAATGTACTGGATGGTTGACTGGTCAGTGAGAGTTTTTTCCAGTAGATCCTACTGGGGAAGATGATAATATTAAATATGTACACAGACTGTTTAAATGTACAAGTATTTCTGCGAAAGTAGGTCTGTCAATACAGCAAATTGACCGGAATTACGCAAAAACGTGTCAGGTTTTAGCGGAAAGAGAATGTTGTGGTAGCCATGTTTTTTTTTCTCGCGCAGAAAATGAATATGCATGCAGTTATACTGTTTCAAGTTTTGAGTAAAAGTATATCAAAAAAGAAGAGAAATTATGATTTTAGCCAGTATGGTGTCTGCAATTCTCACCGTTTTTTTTTTTTGCTTTAATTGGGCTGCTCCTACAATGGAGCAATTAGGACTTTTATTTCATTCTGTTTGCTGTGGGCTGTTTGTACCTAATGTAAAAGTATTTATTGACGGTACTTTCATATAGAGGAAAGAATTACACATTAAAGACAATCAAGAACACCCCAAGGGCTATGTCTGAAGTGACCGTGTGTACTGACAATCTTTCTATAAGAAGAACAGGCTTGGCTTGAGAGCAGCACTTCACTGCAGAGAGAGAGAGCAAGTAATGTGAAATTTGACTGTACCAAACGAACTGTGATGTGAATGCCATTTCATTGTGTGAACTTCTTTGCTATGAATATGTAGAAATATTAGAAGAGTGCCAAATCCCAAAAATACAACTTAGAAGCTGTCTAATTCTGACAAATGGAGCCTTAATAGTATCCCAGAGAAGAAAGATTAGCAGACCGCAAACTTCTAACCTCCACTGCTGGCTAGTGTTGAATTTTATATATATTTCAAGACAAAATCAATCTTCATTTAATTGGTACTAATAAATCGCAGGTATGCACTACAGAAATCTGGGAAGGCTGAAATATAGGGAGCACAAAGTAGATACAAATGTAGTTAAGCTTAGATTAAAGAATTATTATTTTTGTAATGCATCACAAAAGCAACCCCATACTATTACGAACTCATGTTGTCAAGTTTCATTTGCAGAGCTGAATTTTTAAAACTATTGTGTTTACAACTCTAATACTGTTGCATTTTTATATTACTGTAGTAAATAGCCTAATCTTGCTGTATGGGAAAATAGAAAATTAAATGATGGCAGTGGCTAATATCATGCATGAGGGCAGTACATCAGAACAATTAATGATGAAAAATGCTACAATGTATTATTTACAGTGTACAGTGAAATATGTATTATTTATACAAGAAAAGGGTGCTTATTTCTGTAGATTTGTTCAACATACATAATATTCAGGCATGAAACTCTGGGTACTTTTATTCAAAAGGTATATTTGTGCATATTCAAAAATTTAAGAAAGATGTATTCTTACTGCTCACATACCCTGTGATATGATACTGACCCACATGCAAGGCTGTTTTGCCCATGTTATGAGCACAAGGTTTAGGGCTTGTTTTGTCACTGTAAATTTAAAAAACACATAACAGACTATTACATGTATTTCATAAATTAACAGCATACATACAAATATTTTTCATCACCATACTGGACAAATTTTTAACATTTTCAATAAAATTTATCCAAGATGACAATTCCATTTAATCTTAACTTATATATACAGTTATTAATATTTGGTTTTAAATAAATAACATGTCCACAGCAGCATAATACAGTTTTGGTTACATATGTATAGTTAACTTCATATTTTTTATCAGAGTTAAGTACAGTATATTAAACGTAACTAAGTCGTTAACCTCTATCACAATGTATATCAAACTTGGATTGGCATTGCATGTTAAATAAAGTTTACGTAGCTGAAGGTAGCAAATTTTTACGTATGTTGTGAATGAAAATTATTTCCAATTAAAACTCTGGTGGGTTGGGGAGGGGGGGGATGGTTGAGGAATGGACACATTGAAAATTTTCTGCCACTGGACAGAAAGACAAATGAAGTAATGTTTTTTTGGTTACACTTTATAATGGACCTTCATTATTCCATTGTTGCTGTGGTGCATGTATGTGTTAATGATTTTATGTAATGCTTTTCTGTGCACAAGAAAATTTTTGATCCAAATTTGGTCAAAATTCTTTGTGCTTATAATTATTTCTTAAAATAATAACTGCAATCTGTTAAAAGGAATGCAATTGAGAGTGCTTTCAAGTCAACATTTTGTTATAACCTCAAGTCATTGTGGTCATATAAAATTCTTTCATAAGTATATGCTAAGGCAGATATATATGAAACATTGAGGGGTACAGTGGTACAGAAAAAAGGGTCTCAGCAAGGGTGTACAAGTTTCCCCATTCACAGTCACATGACTGAAGTGCTTTGTTGTAGCACTTGAGTGTAAGTAAAGAAAGTTAGGATACCAGACCAATTTTTATTTCCAAATTGCAGTAGTTTGAACATACATACCTAAAACTGATGAGAATACTATTGATGAGAGTAATAAAAAATGTTGTGTCAGTGGTGTAAATGGAAAAGAGAAATATCTATGTGCTGTAGCAAGTTTTTATGGATTTAAGCACCAAATTAAAAAGATGAGGGGCATTGAAAGAATCACATGTGAACTGGGGAAGTGACTGCCAGTTATGACAGTTGAGGTCTAATTGTGCAAAAGTGACCATCAAAATATAATGCTATGCAAGTACTTTCTTAAAATAAGGGAAGCTTTCTTGAAAAGTATGTGATAGAATCTTCCAAAGCTTATTATTGATTAATATAAGGAATGCATTTTTTAATTGTCTTACTGAGCAAGCAGAGATAAAACTGTGTAATGGAAGACAAATCAGCTGCGTGTTATGCTATCTTTTCTACACTGCATATTGACTCTGTACCCCTGCAGTTACTAACTGCATGTTTCCCATTGAAATAATGTAATGCACAGCATGGAAACATATAACTACTTACTTTCAAGGAAGTGGCAATTGCATTATATAATATTGGCCTCTACGTATTAGAAAGTAAAATGTAATATAAGTGTTACCAAATTCCAGCAGTGTTTTAGTTCAGTAATTATGTAAATTTAAATTGGAAGCTAGTTTGCTGGTCCAAAGCTCTGTCAGGACATCCTATAAAAGTATGTAACTCTAGAAAGTCTGGTCACCCTAATCCAAAACAAAAAAGGAGAAAGTAGTGGAAGAGAAACCAATAGGAAATGCAGTGTGGTATCAAGAACAATAAGAAAACTTGCCAAATAGTTGCATTAACAGTCATGTAAATTTAATATTTTGCTCATTTTTGGCCTTAAGTTGCTGTGTTTTGTAAGTTTTGTACAAAATTAATGTAACATTACATTCTGCCAGTGAAAGAAAAATTATAATATTTCTGTCATACATTTCACAGAATGTGTTCTAGTAGGAAACAGATGTGAAGCCCTCGGAGTTGAGCCCACAGTAGTCTTAAAAGGTGTAGTGTCAATTACCATTATTTAATACTGATGTTGCAGTAAGTGACAATTGCAGAGTATAATGTGCTCTAATGATGCACCCTTTTTCAGGGTACGGGCTTGCTTACTTAAGTTGAAAACACTCTTACCAAGTGTCCAGATAAGCTTCTTATGGAGCTGAGATATCTCATTCTACTGTACAGGCTTCATAAGAATAATGGTGAGTTGCATGTGTAACACTTATTAATCTATTCCACATATTATTGAAATTGGAATAAACCATTTCCCAGTTGTAAACAGAGTTTAAACCTCTACGCTTGCCCATATTTTCCCAGTCACCGTCTCCCAAAGGAAGCATACAAACTTATTATTATCATGCTACAATGTACTATGTATGTAATCAAATACTTGTTATGTTTCAACATTCAGTCCTTGTCCCAAAAACAAGGCAGTCTTTATACTGAACATAAAAACGTGCAAAGTATTTGTGTATTGTTTTAAACAGCTATGTTAGCTAGATTGTCACTGTGAGTGATAACATCCACAGTAATATAGCAGCTATGAGTGCTCATGTCCACAGTAATAAAGCAGGTGTGAGTTCTCATGTCCACAGTAATATAGCAGCTGTGAGTACTTGTGTCCACAGTATTATAGCAATTGTGTGTGATAGTGTCCACAGTAATATAGAAACTGTGTGTGATATTCTCCACAGTAATATAACAGCTGTGATTGCTCATGTCCACAGTAATATAGGAGCTGTGCATGCTAGTGTCCACAGTAATATTGTAGCTGTGAGTGATAGTGTCCACAGTAAATATATTGTGCTTCAGTTTTCTACCTAGAGTAATACATTTGTGAGTTGAATGAGGGCCCTTAATGTAATTGGTAGCAGTTATATATTTCTTCCACAGCCATCTTCTATTAGTAGTTCCTATGGTCGAGTTTCAGATCAGATAGGTTTATATAACTACCAATGTGTTACGAATGATCACTACCGCATAATGTATTTCATACTTATTAGTTCTTTCTCAGAGTATGTTATGGCATTATATAGTACTGGTACTGTGATTGTAGGCATAAATAAGGAACATGTTTTACATCAAAACATCCAATAACATTATTGCTGTCTATGTTGAAACATTTCTTAGAGATCAAGTACCTGAATGTGTCAGTACTAAAGCTGCATTAACAATGATCCTCTATTGCTCTTGACAATATACAAAACCTTTCTTTACATAATAAGCAAATCTAAGAGTTTTCATGTGATATATGGTTTTGGTATTTTGTTTTACTCTTTAACTCTCTTTTAACCCACTTGCTTTATTTTTAGACTTTTTTTATTGAAAAGTCAACTGAATAGAACAGATGATTTTTCATCCTTGTAAGCATGTGAGTTAAGCAGCTGCCACCAGTTAAATATGAAAATAAAATGTGAACTGGCTGGTTCTAATTTCTGAGTTGTAATTTCTGTCAGTACTATCCATTCTCATGAAATCATTTTTTCTTGACGCTCAGTAGTTTGAAGATACTTGGAATGTTCCTCTCCATTTTCTTCTGGAAATGTGTAGATGGGTTTAAATCCACCAAATAACTGTGGTCTGAAGTTTTCAAAATCAAAGTTATTTGGTTCATTACTCTGGTTCTTATCTTCACCACTAGGCCTGATATCAGAAGCCCCCAGTTCTTCTTCATGGAGATCAGCCTTGTCAACTGTTCCAGGTTTCATCCTTTCACTGCTAGGGCCCCCACCTCCAACTACACTCCATCCTTGATTTGTTGGTGGAACTCCTATATTGGCACTTGCAAGGAAAGGAGCTTGAAAATTTAGCTGGGGAGGTAGTGTTGAAGAGAACAACTCTGCAGGCCTGTGGTTGTTAACTGCTTGAGGATGTGTGTGCATAACAGCTGATACTGTGAATTCTGATCCTGCAGAACCAACCAATCCCTGCTGATGCCCTAGTTGTGATGAACTTCCGTATACATTGGAGTTGGCTGCAGATAATGGAGAAGCTTTTGGATAGCCAGTAGTAGATTGGGGGATAGGAGAATGTGTAGTACTGGGCTGTGGCTGAACTGTTTTAAGAACAACTGATATCGGTGATGCACGATGTGGTTCTAATGTTGAAGATATAGAGTCATGAACTTCATTTTCTGCACTTCCAGTATTCACTATCCTTGCATCTTGTGTCTGCTGTCCACCACCAGTGGTAGTCCATTGGTAGCCATGTGATACATCTTTTTCTGGTTTGATGGAGCTGGTATAAGGTCCTAGTGGAGCACTGACAGAAGCAAGAATATTTGGATTTCCTTCAGATGAAGGTTTAATTGATGTGACTGGTTTTTTAGTTGCAAATGGCATGTAGTCTTGAAGATATGGGATAATATTTATTTCCGTGTCATCTTCATTTTGACTGTCACTGTTGCTGTTGTGAACTTCTGCTAGAATTTCATCACCTGTTAGTGCAAATTCAGTGTCATACCTGTCATTATTGCTTGAAGTAACACCTGTCATGATTGACAGCATTTCTTTATGACTTTCATTGTCTTGTTTTATCTCACTTTCTACTATATCTGTGAAATCAGTTGGTCTTTCTAGTGGATATGGAAAGTCAGATTTTATGGGCCGTTCAGCATTAACATTTGATGTTGCTGAATTTGTGGGATTTTGTGATTGAAGTGGGGATGAGTAAAGCATATCTGTAGGAAGTTGAAGCACTGGCTTTTGATTCTTGTGTCCTGGAAATGGTAGTGTTAATGAACCATCATCTTCTGAGGATAATGATAGACTGCTTTCAGAGTCAAGATTTTTAGGTGGTAATGGACGCTGAGGACCATGAATTCCTACTACAACACCACCATTATTTGAATTGCTACCTCCAGTATTTAGAGGCGTTGAGTTCACAGGGTATACTACAAATACAGGTTGTTTCTGAGAGGTTTCTGCACTTAATGTTGACCCTAATGGGTATTTCACTTCAAATGGAGGTTTCATCTCATGATTAGAATCAGGAAAATCATCCCTTGCTGCCTGTGGTCTAGGAAGAAAATATGTGTTAGCTTCCTGCTGCTGGTGTTGCATCATTTGTAATGTTGCAACCTGTGGTTGAGACTCACCCACATCTGTAATATGAGGGCCAGTTCTTCGATGAACTAGAGGTCGTTGTTGAGCAAATGTTGGGGACTGTAGAGGATATTTCTCAAATGGAAACATGTCTTCGACTTTGTTTGGTCCATCCAGAGTTCCAGGACTGTCATTGCGATTCACTCTTCTGTGATTAGGTGGTGGAGGTGGATGAAGGTGTCCCATGAACTCTGGAGGAGGATGCCTTCCTGGCCTTTCAAGTAAAGGCTGTCGCTGCAGACCAAAATGTGGATATGCTTGTATTCGAGCTCCATTTTCTGAGTGAACATGGCTTATTTTGGCATTTGGTCTGAATTGTGGGAGGATATTTGGAAGGTTTGGATTTTGATTACGGTTTTTCTGAATTGGTTGAGGCCGGTTTCCCTGGAATGAATGTTCAGGTGAGAAGCCAGGACGAACACGGTATGCATTACCAAAATTAGGAGAATTTTGACCAAAGTGAGGTGGCATAGCATCATGCTTTGGCCTTGCAATTTGAGATGGATCAGGTTGTGCGAAGTACGGGGGTTGTACTGTTGGACGTGACTCCCACTGTGGACGTGGATAACTTCCAGACATTGCAGGTGGTCTGAGAGGTGCAGGTTCTGCTGGAGGTCTGAGATCTTGTGCTGGTTCTCTTACAGTGCCCCTTTCTGAAATGGGAGGTCCATTCTGATTTGTTGGCTGAGTTACAGAATGTGGTGGAACAGGAATCCTTTGTTGGTTTGAAGTGTGTGTAATTTCAAAAGACACTACTTCCTCTTGCTGATGTTGCGACTGTGGTGGCACTGACTGGTAATTACCTTCTTCATTTGCAATTGATTCTATGTTTGTTGACACTGGTACTGCTATTGATGGCGTTTCAAATATCTCATCCTCTGGTACTGCTCCTACTAGATGACTCTGTGGGAAAACAACGTACCCTTCTCCATCACCTTTCCTTTTAGCATTGCTGTCTATCCATTCGGGTTTGATAACTTCTTGCATCTGTGATACGACAGGCCTTTGGAAAGCGTTGCTTTGTACTCTGCTGTGATTTGGGGTAAGACTTCCAACAGACACAGACATCTCTGAAGTGTATGTTGGTTTGTACTGTTGAGAATGGAAGTTAACAGGGGACAGCTTCTGTGAGTTAGGCCTTGGTGACTCAACTCCAGGATTTCTAGGGGGATTTCCAGCAGAAACTGTGTTTTGTACCTGTAATTGCTGTTGCTGATGCAAGTTATTGGATGGGGGAGGTTGGAAGAATGTGGAGGTACCTTCATTGTAAGGGTAATGCCATCTTGTTGGTGTCTCCTGTGGAATTTTTGATGCACCAACTTCTTCAGCTTTTACTGGGCTTAGGTTGCTGTCAGGAACACTGTTGATGTTCTTATCTTTGTTTGGAGGTACCACTAATGGCTGATGGTCTGGATGATGTAATGGAGGTCTCTCATCTACTTTTCCAGGTCCAAATATTGGCCTAAAAGGCTCTTCTGCATATGAACCATATGGACTACCATTCAGTGTACTGCTTTCAAAATGTTCTGGCTGTTGTTGATGAACACTAGGCATCACAGCTATGTTGGTTTTAGTGTTATCAGTTGGATTAAAAGCTGCAGTCTGAAAAGTCCCTTGCTGATAATTACCTGAATGTATGTTAAGAGATGGTTGGTATATTTCAGGATGATGATTTGCAGATTGTTGCTTGGAATGTGATTGTGTGTCTAGTAGCACGGATGTTCCAGTATTCTGATGTTTCACAGTGTTGGGTTCGTTATAAATTATACCAGGAGACTGTGTGTTCAAGAATTTATTTGTAATTGGTTTTTGTGTGGTGTGCAATTTCTGTAAGGTTTGATTTTTGTGAGTTACATAATTCTGAGTGTCAGAATTAAATTCATGCTGTATTATACTTGTTCTAGTTGTATTTGAGGTGTGGGCCGGTTGTGATGTAAGTAGAAGTGGTTTTTTATTTTCATCTTGCTTGAAGTGTTCTTCTTCCTGTTGCTTTTCCTTTTGTTGGGATTCCTCTTCCTTGCTCCCTGCTGGAGGTTTACCATATCCAAAAAGTTCTGATAAACTGAAAGTGGTTGGTTCTTCTGTATCATAATCTTCATTATTGTCCTCTTCATAACTGGTTGGCTGTTGTGTTGATTTGATTGGCAATATTTGAATGGAATTGTTGTCTGGTGAGGATGGATGATTGGGCAGTTGTAATTTGTGCTGTTGACCTTCTTGTGTTTGCTTCTGAATTACAGTGTGTTGCTGTTTACCATCATGCCTTTCATAATCCTGATTTTGATGTTTGTCCAGTAGTGTCTGTTGGTGACTTCCGTGTTGTGTTTGGTGACTGGTGTGTTGTGAGTTAAGAATCTGAGTATTGTGCTTCTCAGTAGTTGGTCTATAATAAATTGTTTCTGCAGTTGCAAAAGGATGAGATGAGTTATTATTTTGGGAAGGTTTGTACATACTGGTACCTCGAGTTGGAGGTTGTGATGAGCTAGTTATGAATGTCAGATGAGGTCTGATTGTGTAATAAGATGGTGGCTGTGTAGAACTGGTGACATATGGATGATGGTTCCTGTTGATTCCAATAGCTGTTCCCTGAACTTTAGTGTTGGCATAGGAGTTGGAAATTAAAGGAAATTTGTTATTATTTTCTGCTTGGTATTTGTAATTGCTGTGATCATCTACATGGATGTTAACATCATTTAAGATGGGAGGGTAGTTTTTGTAAGGGTTTATGTTGTTTGGCCTCCCATTGTCATTGAAGGCACCATCTTTTCTGTCAATGTTATCACTCTCTTCATCAACATCATCATCATAGTAATAATCATCTGAAGTACTTGGTGCTTCTGAAATTTTATGATTTTGAAGGGAAGGCCCACCTATATCTGGATCTTCAGTGTCTTCTGTTTTGACTGAAGATGTTTTGGTACTGAAGTCCACTGCACCTGTAATAGGGTCTTTTTCTAGATAAAATGCCTCTCCACCATTGAAACCAAAAAGACCAGGCATCCTATATCCTAAATGAGAACTTTCTGCTGTTAATGGTGAAGACTTTGGAATATTCTCAGTTTCATTATTTCTGTTCTCTGAAATTATAGCACTTTCCAAGGAACCCTCATTTTGTGATCCATTTTCGAAGTAGTCATCATCTGTTTCATCATTTCGGTCACTTGCTGACACATAATGTTCCGCTGATACTGTATTACCAGTCATCGTTGTTACCTGACTTTTGTCATCATCCTCACTGTGGGAATCTTCCTTTGTTTTGTTTGATGCTTCAGATCCTGGTATCCAGGGGCTTACTATGAACAGTGCCATCACTAACACAAAGACAAGTGCCCGTGCTATCTGCAATCAGTCAAAGCAAATGTCAAATGAAACATTTCAAAATTACCTACAAGTAGCAAAGAAAGAATTAAATTATTTAACATAAATAGATCTATGAATATGGGTTGGAGTACATTTTGACACTAATATATTCTTGGAGCACAAGTCTTCCAGGCCCTTCTGTCTGATAGAAAGCTGATAGAACTTACAAGTAGTAGTAATTATATTCCATATAACTGTGGACTCTTTGGGCAAATTTCTTCATAATATACACTTTCAAATCAGAGAATCACAAACATAAAATTAGAGATTTCTGCAACCACCACCAATTTTATACAATTTTAAACACAAGAATTTTTGTACACAAGTTGAAAGTTTGGGAATAAATACATAGAAAATTTGTCAGTAAATCTAAATGTAACAGACAACTTATGATACCAAAGTGCATATGAGAGCTGGACACTAAGCAAATGGTGTGTGAGGAGGTGGAGTACATTTATCTGGCTGAGGATAGGGTCCAGTGGTAGGTTTTGAAGAAATTGTAATGAATCTTTGATTTCACAAGAGGCAGGGAATTGTTTCACTAGGTGAATAACAATTAGTTACCCAAGAAAAACTCGGCTGTATGAATTTGGTTGCATGTAGGTTGATAATTTGTAACCACATTTGGAGAAGATAAAAACTCTTGCAGGCACTACACTACAAGCCGGAAGGTGCGGTTTCGATTCCCAATAGGGTAATTAGGATTTTTCATTGACTTAATCCTTCCACCCGCACTCTGGCCCTGGGGTCGACTCAGCCTCCAGCAGAAATGAGGACCAGGGGTATCTCCTGGGGGGTAACGGCAGCCGGTACATAGGGCTGACGACCTTACCACCTTCATGTGCCGATTTTCTAGAAATTATGGGAGCCTCAACCTGCTGGATCCCTAACAGCCTGTTCAGACCTGTAATGGGATAGCTTAGCTTATAAAATCTCATGCGTCTGTTGGAAATCGAACCAGGATTACAGGGTCATACAGTCCGTAGCCTAGTAACTATACCGACTACGATAGCCGGGGTTCTAATTTAGGCTACGTGCGGTATAATAAAAATTGTAATATGATAAAAGTAAGATCTTATCATTAATTACAAATTTGGTACGTTTCTATACATACAGCCCCCTAACCAGTTGCCGCTCTGGATTATGTACTTCATAAAACGCGCCTTGCTGCGCCCTGTGTAATGGCTGAATGATAAGTAATATGAGAGAGAACCAGACTTGCATGACACACATCACTTAATCAACGGATGCCTATCACGTCGGATTCAAAGTCACTTCGCAACTGATGGAGAGTGAGTCGCTCCATCTTGGCGTCAACTCCCACCTGAAACCCATGACCGGGTCTAACAAATTGGCGAGACTGTAGCGTTACGTCTTTAGTTGAAGTCCAAAAGTCTCTCTGCAGCTGACCGGCAGTCTGTCAGTCTTCTCGTCACGCCCCTCCCTTATTAAGTAGTGAGTCTTACCGCTAGACTCGAAGTCGCCGTGGGGTGTCTTCTTTGACGAGAGGACGGGTGTGTCTTGTGTTCGCCGTCTTGATCTTTGTCGAGTACGCGTATTAAAAATGCGCGTCCTGAGAGAACTAAGCAAATGAAGTACTGCTTGCAGTGGCACATATATGCAACATATACAAGAGCTCTGTCAGTTCAGGGCTTTGTGTAGCAGATTATGCCGGATTATGTTTAGTTGATACTACACATAACGGAATCTCACTCACCCTACTGCAGTAACAGTAAACAACTCTTTTTTTTGTCCGAAAGAGCATTAATTTGTTAGAAGGTTCACAGGCTTTGCCCGCCTGTCGTTTTGATATGTAGCATGAAGATGGAGATGAGTGTGGGACATTGGTGAAATTATGCTGACCGGGTAAAACCGAAGTACTCGGAGCTCGTATGGTTTTAAAAGAGTGTCAGAGTACTTTCCTGTCCAATGCTTCCTTACATTAGAAAAAGCACTGCTATGTTTGAAGTTTCCCAATCTTCGCCTCTTTGTCCTTCCGAGAAGATGAAGATGAAGCATTGATGGAATGATACTGACAGCGGAAAACTGAAGTAATCGGAAAAATAAACCTGTCCCTCTTCCACATTTTCTACCTCAAATCTCACATGGACTGGCCGGATATCGAAAGTGGACCCTCGCGGTGAGGGGTCGGATACCAACCGCTCGAGCCATGGCACGGCCTACGTAAGATTTTCTTCTTCTACACAATATTTAAAGATTCTGTTCCTACCTTACGGGAAATAGTCTTTCTTTCTTTCTTTCTTCTACCTACTCATTGTAGGTGTAGAGGGTTATTGTTGCATCTGCTCACACTCTATGACACATATTCACTCGGTAGGACTCCTCTGGACGAGGCATTGGTCCGTTGCAGAGACCTCCACTTGACCACACACAATATTCATTAGAGACACATAACCTGCTTTCAGCGGAATTCGAACCCGCAATTCCAGCAAGCGAACGGCCGCATACCCACGCCTCAGACCGCCCAGCCACCGGGATCGGCCGGGAAGTATTCTCTTTCTCTATTAAAACACCAACGTATAAACACTGCCCGGCAGGAGAATGCTGTAATCACGGTTTGTTCATACACTTTGTGGGCAAATGCAGCGTGCAGTATGCTTGCAAGAGTTAAGGTAAAGGTAAGGTTTACCCTATAACGTGCCATGAAGCCACAGAGGCGAAGCAGAGGTATAGCTCTATTCTATCTTCTACCTCGGCGCTGGATGTGGGTTAACGCCACGCCCCGGCCGCTTTACCCCCTGGAATGACCCGGTACCCATTGTATAGGAGGCTGGATGGGCCCCAGGGCAGGTCTGGACGGGTGCGGAAGATCTCGCTCCTACCGGGATTCGATCCCCGCCCCGCCCAGATCGTAGTGAATCGCTATCCCGGCCCACTTGCAAGAGTTAGGCCTGAATTAAAATGAAATTTTGTAGCACGATTGATTCAAACAAGTGGACGATCCTGGAAAAGTATGTGTACGAAGAGTAACGAAAAGACGACTATGTAATTACAGGAAACGTGACTCAGCTGATCCATTTTCTTCTTCCTGCGTGCCTTTACTCTGTAAGTCAAGGTAACTCGAGGTCACAAGTACAGTAACAGACAAATAAAAGGCGACCTTTCTCATCTTGCGGGAAGATTATGCACACAAATAGTAACAAAGTTGTTTGTAGTTTATTATGCTGGCCACACGAGAAATGGAGTGAATGCGAGACCTCCTACCGATGATGAAGATTTTGGTCTTCTTGGTTGTTAAGATATATCGACTGGTAAACAGATACCGAAGTTTCGGTGGACTGTAGTGCCTCCATCTTCAGGATAAAACAGTCAAAAAAGAGTGGAGTAGAGTCTCTTCTTTGTCTGTTTATTCCTGCAGATGGAGGCACTGCGCTTCTTCGACACGACAGTAATTACTTGCCAATGGACACCGCGGAACATGTCAGAAGACTAGAATCTTCAGTTGAGTGGGTGTTCAGAGGGGAGACCATACATGTACGTATTTATAGTATGGCACGGTCATTGGGATTTTTCATTGACATAATCCTTCCGGCCGCACTATGGCTCTGGGGTCGACACAGGCTCTAACAGAGATGAGTACCAGGAATATTTCCTCGGGGTAAAGGCGGCCGGTGCGTAGGGCTAACAACCTTATCACCTTCATGTGCCGATTGTCTTGAAATCTGGGAGCCTCAACCTTCTAGAGCCCTCAGGACATGTCCAGGCGTGCAGTGGTATTGCTTTGCCTTCTTTACTGTATCCTCAGAAGCTCACATTACGGAAATACTTGTTCAAAATTAGACACCTGAAATTGTGTATAGCAGTATATGTTTTTAAAACGTATAATGTTTTATAAAATAATTTTGGTGTGTTATGTAAAACACTGACATGAATTTCTTCGCGAAATTTGTCTAATAGTGGTAATAGATGATCTATTGTAAATATAGGTGTGAAATTTGGCGTGATGCTAGATCATCAGCGTCATCTCCAGCTTTCACATTATATATATATATATATATATATTCTTGCGTTCAGAGCAGTACGAATATGAATATGTTAAATTTATTATGTATGTAACAGTTGCCTAAAAGCAGGAGTAACGTAGTCGGTGTAGCTACTAGGCTGCCGGCTGGAAGGGCCAGGGCTCGAATCCCGGGGATAAAGCGGCTGGGGCGTGAAGTTAACCACTCACCTACTGAGGTTAAAAATGAATGGAGCTATACCGCTACTCCGCCTATATGCCTTCATGGCGTGACAGGGAAAAGTTTACCTTTTTATGTAACAGTTGCTTAGATAAATTGAAGCCCACGTACTCTGTGGAAGAGGAAAAGGAAGATTGGAAATGTGTGTTCGGGGATAGAGTAGACCTACGTGTATTTTTCAAAAGGTTTTTTCTATTTTTAACATTATATTCACCGTGCATTCTGTCTTATATAATAGCTTTTATTTTAACCAACATATGCACTACACCTTGTCGTCATATATACCCCATGTTTTTGTTTTGCCGTAAGGTCTCAAGTTTTTATTCAGTTTTTCGTAAAGTATGTCATTCGTTATATTAATTTTACACTGTACTGCCATTTGTATACAAGACCATGTGTTCTGCCGGTAATTTGCACATTGTAAATGGGCTGTATACAATTGCTTGTTCAACATAGATTTTTTCTTATATAAGAATTTGAGTTCTTTGTTGATGCGATATCTGTTGGCTGCGTTTTTTCTATAAATGTGCTTACCTTGTTGGTATTTACGAGGGCTAGTCAAAAACGAGTGAGAATGAATTTATTACTCAGCAAATACGTTAGGCAGAGTCCAACTTGATATGGTATTTTTCAAAGTAGTCCCCATCGAGCTGTATGCACTTGGTCCAACGTGTCTGCCAGTCCTGGAAGACGTGCTGGAACCCATTTTTTGACATCGTCTTCAGAACCGCCTTAGCCCTCTTCAGAACGGCCGTTGAGGAGTCGAAACGCTGGCCCCGCAGCTCCGATTTCAGGCGAGGAAACAGAAAAAAGTCACACGGAGCAAGGTCCGGGCTGTACGGAGGGTGCGGCACACATTCGATGTTTTTTCGGGCAGTGACAGTTTTGAAGACCCTGGCCGAACACATCCGACGAAAACGCCCTGAGCTGCATCCATCTCGTTGGCGCCTACACCACGATAATGCACGCCCTCATGTTTTGAACGTTGTTGCCCAATATTTAGCCCGAAAAAACATCGAATGTGTGCCGCACCCTCCGTACAGCCCGGGCCTTGCTCCTTGTGACTTTTTTCTGTTTCCTCGCCTGAAATCGGAGCTGCGGGGCCAGCGTTTCGACTCCTCAACGGCCGTTCTGAAGAGGGCGGAGGCGGTTCTGAAGACGATGTCAAAAAATGGGTTCCAGCACGTCTTCCAGGACTGGCAGACACGTTGGACCAAGTGCATACAGCTCGATGGGGACTACTTTGAAAAAGACCATATCAAGTTGGACTCTGCCTAACGTATTTGCTGAGTAATAAATTCATTCTCACTCTTTTTTGACTAGCCCTCGTATGTTTATGTGTAGATGTCACAATCTCCGAGTGTTTTCTTACCCAAGCCGCATCTTCTTCTGTGCCACTGTTCAACCAGAATGAACTAGCAGTGTGCTTACAATTTGTAGAACTTACGTAAAACATTTGTGGTGAAACTGAATCCAGACTTTGAGAGTAACCAACGTGTTTACTCTGTGTGCAGAACTGTTCACGTGACACTTAAAAAGTCAGACATTATTTCTCCCTGTACTGTGTTAAACCCTCTTACAGAATAACTAATATCACCCACTGAGATTTTAGGTTCTGACGGGCAAGGGCGTAGCTGGGGGGCGGGGGGGGGGGGGGTGCGAGTGATACAGCCGCACCAGGCAGCAGAGTCGAAGGGGCCGTAAAATGAATATTTTAAATGAATAAAAGGAATTTATTTTCTAAGCTCAAAAGTTTTATATTATTGAGCGAAATAAAAGGAAATTCAATAAATAAGTGTGATTTTTTTTTAAAGTTCGTAATTTCTGTGATTACTCGCCACTGATAACGGGTGAATATCAAGACAAATTTCTTCTGGTATGAGACACCGTGTAGTCTGCTACATATGTACCAGCATTGAAGAGGAACCTTCTGCCTCCATTTTCTTTTTTGGGCCAGATGGATACAGACCTCAACCCTTTCCCTATTTCTATCAGATCCATGATAATACATATTACATTTTTATGTATGATATATTCTTATCTGCACCTGGGTCTCCATAGCATTCCATTCCCTTTAGACTTTCCGATATAAATGCTACATACCGTTTTAATCTCTCCGATGCGTGCCGAATGTCCTGCTTCTCTCATTTTCCCTGATATGATTGTCCTAACATTGTACAGCGAAGAGTTGTAAAAGTTTTGATATTATAATTTACTTCATCATCCTCTTATGTTCTTGCTCCTGGACCTACACATTTTCCCAAACACTCCATTCTGAAACATAATAATCGTGAAATCTTCTGCCCTGAAGGTGGCTGTAGTAAATCCCCACGAAACATTGGTACCTATGTACCAAACTATACGGCTCTGCATCTCAGGAGACAGTAATCGTTGTCACGACCCTGACCTGTAGCCGAGGTCTATAATGCACAGAGTAGCTCTGTGCTGTCTGTGTGTTTCATGGAATTTAGGCACCTTTGCTTTGCATGCTACACGTGCAAATCATCCTGACCTTGATTTAGTCCATACAGTACATCAGTTGTTTTCGACTTCTTCGTTTATTAGCCCAACATTTTGTTTACATGACTGTACACAAGCATTAGGTTATAACGGTATTGTTTAAGTCCGAGCACTCAGAGGCTCTACTGTATCTTAGGTGCATACACTCGGGCAGAGTCATAAACACTTTTGTTCGATATACCGGCATAAATATCGGATTTATGAAGCAGAGTTACGCGAATAAGGACTGGATAAGTTTAATTCAAGTGTTATCTTACATTGCGAAATTACAAAAATCCAACGACTTTGCTAGTGACAGAACAGAGAAAATAAGCATTCTGTTATTTTCAGTATGAGCATCGTCGACGAAATTTCTCCTTTACAACAGTAGATACGTCAACATTTATCTCGGTAAATGCAAGTCGAAATGAGTGGAAAAGGGGGTTGTCTTTCAACGAAAAACTCCATCGAGCTTTTCTGTACTTCGTGATCGACTAAGTGCATATTTCACCCAGACACGGTACATATATTTAAGCCAGATTATACCAAGTTATTTAGTAAGCGTTTTCGTAGCCTTTTGAGAAGATTGGCCGCGTGTATTAAGGACAGCGCTAGCAAATTTGAGGAAATAAATTGAAGTTGTGCCTGTCCACGCCATGAAGGCATATAGGACGGATAGAGGCATATCTCCACTCATTCTTAACGTCGGGGCACTAGGTGGAGGTAAGTGGTCAACTTTACGCCCGGGCCGTTTTACCCCCAGTAAAGAACACTGGTACCCATTGAATGCGAGGTTGGGTGGGTCCCAGAGCCGGGGTTCGAAGCCCGACTTCTTCAGTCAGCAGCCTATGCTATCCCGGCTGTTGGACATTTGGAGAGTGGAAGAAAATTCGGACGCGTGTCGCAACTTAGCCCTGGTGTGAATGTAATAAATAAATAAATAAATAAATAAATACATACATACATAACGGAGTGAAATTTAAAACCAAAGACACAGGAGCAGGTGGCAGCTCAAGGTGGGGGAATGTGCACCCAGGTTTCCCTACTGCCCACCTGCTTGCGGTTAGATCTGGTCTGGAGGTCGTTGTCCAAGCACCGTAACATGACCTTGAACTCATGAATAAAACGATACTGATACGATAAAGATTAAAATATTCCCACATAACGCCTTGGCCTGAGACGTGAACTAACTACCGATCATTTCCAACGGACTCTTAAGTATTTGGAAAAGCCGTGCGGAGGCTCGCTTTAGCTTTCTTACACCTGAATTTGATCATCTGATACAACATTCCAAATTCTACTACATGCGTATTTATTTATGGTTTATGTAATGACGCTGTCGGCTGTTCGGAGTATACAGCACAGAATGATAAGGACAATTAATGATTAATGTATTGGGAAGGACGTGGAAAGTACTATTCCGACAGTTGTCTGGAGTGACTGAGGAACACCACGAATGTAATTCAGAATAGTCCGTGTCCCAGTGTCTGAAACTGCACACACCCTCCGAATATAAGTCAAAGCCTTATCATCTGACCTACCTTGATCGGTGACTTTTCTGTAGAATAAGCATCGGAAAAGTCCAGGATAGTCAGTCAGGCCATCGGGAAAGTGCAGATAATCAGGAAGAGAGGCAGTCAAGTAGCCTAAATCAGATAACTGTGTATAAAGAGGCAATTCCTATATAGGTCTGGACAGGCCCTTAGGGCTCCAGGAGGTTGAGGCTCCCAGAATTTATAGACAATCAGCACATGAGGGTGGCAAGGTTGTCAGCCTTATGCACCGGTCGCCTTTACCCCCAGGAGGTATCCCTGGTACTCATTTCTGTTAGAGGCTGAGTCGACCCCAGGGCCATAGTGTGGCCGGAAGGATTAAGTAAATGAAAACTGCCAACGACCCCACCGGGAATCGAACCCGCGACCTTTCGGCTTGTAGCGCAGTGCCTCAACCAACTTCGCCACCGCATATGTGTGCTGATGTTCATTTATTGAAGAGGAGAATGTAAATACCATTAAACTAACGTATAAGTTATCCTACATGGTACAAGATCAGTTTGATTGTGTTATATAAACATGGACATTACGTAAAACGAAATTTTGAAACCTAACTACACCTATTTCGAATCCCACCGGGGGGCATGGATGTCTGTCTCTTGTGAGTGTTGTGTGTTGTCAGGTAGAGGTCTCTGTGACGAGCTGGTCCCTCGTCCAGAGGAGTCCTACCGACTGTGGTGTGTCTCAAATGTGTGTGACCATGAAACCTCGATGAAACGAGGAGGCCCAGGCCCATATAGGGCTGTCGAGCCATATATATATATATATATATATATATATATAAATACACCTATAAAAGTAGTCTTTTGATAATGCTTACAAATTTAATTAGGTTACCTGGGAACTTCAGCAACAAATAGAAACGAGGTTATTATTTTTAATCATCGTTTATTTAATGAGCCTTCCAAATGTAAAGACTGCATAGCTGCAGACGACACAGTGTTAGTGAATAATGTTTTGTAAAACGTATGGAAGGAAGCCACCATAGCTAATTGCCGGTACTACCCCGGAATTTGCATGGAGGGTTAGAGGAAAGTATGAAAAATCTTTCAGGATGGCAAGTCTCCGCATCGAGACTTGAACCCAGAACATCCAGATTAGGAAACAGTAGTGATATTTCTTAGATGTGTTTTGAGAAAGATTTTCTTAATTCGCGTTTACCTACCTAGTAGATTAAATGAGTTGATGTCTTAATTTTAATTCTGTATGGTAATATCATTAGGTGTTCTGCATTTCAGAAAAAGTGTTACAACAAACTATCAGGGCTGTTTGCTGTAACGTCATGCCTGTTTATTTATTCGCAACAATTGGTATGATTATACCAACAATTGATACGATTATAAATATTATCGTGGTAGTAAGCTGTAACTGCTATAAGATGGGGCCACTAAGGTTCGAGAAAGATTGTTGGCGCATTATAAGGCCTTGTACAGCATGTGACGTCATTTTATGTCAGTCCGAGACTACTGAATCTGATGGTGGTGGGGAGGATAATTATTTGGTAGTGCGTTCGGTACTGAAAAATAATAGAACAGGGAAGAACTTGCGCACTGACCATCGGTAAATCATTTTAGTTCCGTTGTTCAAAAACGCATGAACGTGAGTAAAACTGTTAGTTCTTGTTCTCATGAACTTTATTTAATTTACATAAATACCGGTTCCTGTAGCAATACCTTTATGTTCATGTATGATAACATCAAGCAGTCATGTTTATCCGATTGCAATATTGCCCAACTGCAGTCCTTTGCAAGCGGTTATTTTATGTCTGTTGGCAACATGTGTGTACTGCCTAGATTATCGGACAAATAACAGACTCATTCCGGACACCTGGACTTGTATAACGTGTCAAGTATTTCCATGTGTGGAGGGGGGACGGGGGTGGTCGTCAGGTGAGGGTCGTGCTGGGATTACCGCTCCAGAAGAATTAGTCGGTTGGCATGAAACTTGGTAGGAAGCTAATGTCATTGGAGATAACATTGACTTCATATAATTTATGCTTACATCACTATACAAAAACACCAACTGGATGCACTTCTTATTTTAAAAACTGTATAGTTCTTTAAAACATTTTTATAAAACCCGACATATGTTTCGGCTCCTCACTGAGCCATCTTCAGGGGTTTATGTCACTAAAACTGCATGTATTTAAAAACGTCTATCCATTGATTCACTTTTTTTGTAGGCACGATTTTTCCACCTTTACTGTTATTGATGTGCACATTCACTTTGTATCCTGTGTTAAACTGATAAACTAGTTTTTTTCGTAGGTGTTATTGTACAGATGCATGGTACTGTATCATCTTATTCCGTGGGGTGTATTCTTATGGTGTTTGCTGTACCTGGTTGTGTGTGAGTTTTAGTTTTAGTGACATAAATCCCTGAAGATGGCTCAGTGAGGAGCCGAAACAAATGTCGGGTTTTATAAAAATGTTTTAAAGAACTATACAGTTTTTAAATAATAAGTGCATCCAGTTGGTGTTTTTATATAGTGATTGTGATAAGATGCACGGTGTTTTTGTATAGTGATTGTGATAAGATGCACGGTGTTTTTGTATAGTGATTGTGATAAGATGCACGGTGTTTTTGTATAGTGATTGTGATAAGATGCACGGTGTTTTTGTATAGTGATTGTGATAAGATGCACGGTGTTTTTGTCTAGTGATTGTGATAAGATGCACGGTGTTTTTGTATAGTGATTGTGATAAGATGCACGGTGTTTTTATATAGTGATTGTGATAAGATGCACGGTGTTTTTATATAGTGATTGTGATAAGATGCACGGTGTTTTTGTACAGTGGTTGTGATAAGATGCACGGTGTTTTTAGAATAAAGTTATGCTTACATGGTAGCACCGGGATACTGAAGACCTGCATGAAGACGCTGAGGTTTTGCTACCAAATTTTGTATGCCTCTGTCTTGTGTCCTATGCACGCTACTTGCCTTTCTGGTTTTATTATCCATGGTTTGATTGCCATAATAGCATTTGGTAAAGATTACAAGTTGCAAAGTTCTTCGTTATGCAGTTTTTCTCCACCCTCCTCTTACCTCTTTT
The DNA here is from genome assembly GCA_021186555.1 of Reticulitermes speratus. Taxonomy (NCBI): domain Eukaryota; kingdom Metazoa; phylum Arthropoda; class Insecta; order Blattodea; family Rhinotermitidae; genus Reticulitermes; species Reticulitermes speratus. Next base: position 10,622,086 of record JAJKFL010000012.1, read on the forward strand.
CCCTCAGGTGCATACGTATAATCTCTTTAGGAGCATTCTCACACACCGTCAACCTCTGTTCTTCCCATAATTTGAGTAACCAACTTCATACACATACAGAACAATAGATCGCATTATAGTTTTTTTGTGCTTTTATTGTTACTTGTTTAGATGGGAGGGGCAAGAAGACAAAACAATTGTGAACCGAATGCAAACGTTGTCCGAATTGAATGTGCTCTAATTTTTTTCCCGTGAGTGTAATCTAGATTTGTTATTTTCGTCCCAACATTTGAAGATTGCTGTTTTTCAAAAGGTTGTGTTAGCTATATTTTCAAGTTATAATTTTGTGCTGCATCGTGTTTAAAATGGAAGACAGCTGTTAACTAAGAAATGGTTTATTTTCGATTTAAGAAAATGTGGCTGATTGATCATTGTATGATTGTGTGTGTGTGTGTGTGTTTGTGTCCAGGAAAACAGTATAGTGTTCATACTTAATGATCGCATAAGGTGAAAAGTTTTAGTTAATTGCTTTGTCGCGTAATGCAATTTCTGTGTAACAGTGATATAGGATACATGAAGCTGACTTCTAATGCACTCATTTGCATGACTTTTTTTATCCCGTTGAGGCAATGTTCAACGGGATCTTAGAACGGTCCCAGTCGGAAGGAAAGTTATGAGGTAATAAATATTGCACCGGCTACATTTCGGTAAATTTAATGATCGTTTTTGTGAGCTCAACATAAGCCATCCAGTGTGTATGTCAAGGACTGAATCTAGTCACTTGTACTAACACAAAAAATCCCTGACATTTTGTCCTCGCTGTTTTGCATTTAATTTTTGAATCTGAAGTCGTAAACATAACTCCTTTATCGTCCAACCCAGCAGACTGACATGACAGGTTACATATTATTTGGAAGGAAGTACCTGGAGGCTGTCAGAAAGATTTACCTCATGGTCCAGCTTCTGCATTCTTCAACTCTGAAGATGCAGGCAGCGGTCACAGTCCAGAATACGTAGTCTTCATACTCAACGCCGTGAAAATGTGAAATATGCTAAAATTTTTGAACCACAGTGGTAACTCCTAGCTTATATATAACACCTGATTTAACAAAGACTCTGCACTTCGCAGACGGACTGTTGGTTTCGTGCGATTGCCAGAATAAACCGTGATTATTTCTCTAAACAGCGTTAAGCCTTTGTTCTTTGTAATCGAGATGCGGTGTGTTTTATTTGAGGAGGGCGCTTAATTTTTAAATATTAGATGAATTTTGTACTTCAGCTGTCTTCTTACATTGTGGAGGTATCAGAGGATTTGGCTTGTTGTTGCAAGAAATGTTTGACAGAATGTTTGCTGACAAGTAAGACCAAGTCTTTTACGAAACAGAGGCTTGTAAAGGAGTGGCAGGTGGCTCAGGGCTGATGTTACTTATAGTAGAGGTCGATTTTGTTTTACATGGTGAAGGGCCCCGCAGTAGATGCTACGGACGCACCACAGCCTTAAGGCTTTTTGTGCAACCCTATGATGAAGATGAAGATGAGCGGTTTTTTTTATCAAGTTTTACAAGTAATGGAGCACTAGTGGAATGAAATTGACAGGGGAAAACCGACAACTCGGAGAAAAACCTGTCCCAGTGCCACTTTGTCCACCACAAACCCCACATGGACTGACCCGGGATCGAACCCGGGCCTCCGCAGTGAGAGGCCGGTGACTAACCGCCTGAGCCATGACACGGCCAGAGGTCAATTAGTCCTACCGTTCGTCTTTTGTCACTGTATTGATATCCGTGCGGAACATATTGAAGGTCAGTAGAAAGAACTGAGATGTAAGGGTAGGAAATTTCCCATTAACCGGTTCTTAAATACTTCTGTAGCCCTGCCAGAAAACGTCCATCTATAAAATGTGTTGTAAGATAGCGCCTAAATTAACGACTTGCAGCGTGTAATTAATCTAAATAGTATTTAAAATTTCAGTTTCTACCTACAGAAAAAAACTGCATTTTTCTACTGAAACAACCTGTTAGTGCTGTTTAAGGAAGTCGCCGCTCGTTACTCCGATACTCGTAGGAAGTACAACCTGTTGGCAAAACGTAGAGCCTTTTACTTGTTAAAGCTGTACATGCAGTTGCCGCTGTGCTTTAGGGTGCGCTTGGAACGGTCAAGTTCGTCTCCAGATTCGTGTCCGCCTGCGGGCTGTGTGGCTTGTTCGTTCACAAAGCATAGCGACCCCGAGCAGCGTCGTGTAAACCCGAACTTGGATCACCAACTTCGGTGTTGATCGAGAGGGGGCTATCGGAACGTTGTCTGTAACCGTAAGTTTATATTACCAGTTGGCCGAGGAAAAACAACAGAAGCACAAAGAGACGCTCCACGCGACACGAGCAGGACGACTGCCCAAGTGGGTCACAGGAGCGCAGCGCCGTGTCTTGCGAACCGCTACGGGTCACGGCAAGGGCTCGGATGTGGCTCAAGACACGTCCTTGGCAATGCTCGCTCTGTATCCGTTGTTGGTGTATGTGCAGCTCAGTCGCTTCCGGGAGGAGTAGGGGATTAATTGCACGCGGTGTTGAGTCTTTGGATGTACGTTGTTTCGTATTTCATGGTAGGACGCAGTGCTTATTAAATGTAGCTTAGAAGACGCTGCGAAGCTAAATGTACGAAGCCTATTGCGTAGAAGTCAAGTCCTACATATCTGTTCTTTTTTGTTTAATTTTTGTAAAGAATTTACTCTTAATCAGCCATATTACTGTATACTGTAATCCCTCCCCACACGCGGGATTATCCTACTGCAGAATCGTGTCCACACAGTTTTCATTCTGTGTACTGATTCTGCAACCACGGCTTGAACATTCGTTTATAGTAGTAGCCTACTCGGTTTTAAAAGTAAATGTGCTCCGAAATTAGGCACGTCATTAGCTCGTCCTCCCCGTGGTGTTTATTCTTCCGCGCCCCATCTCGCCAGCATTTCTTCCTACAAATCTCTCTCACTCTCTCTCTCTTGTTCTCAGTTCTTGACTTACAACCAGTATTTCACTTACAATTTGCAGGTACATTTATGGAGCTACCAACTTTCGTAGCTCCAGACTACATAACGAGGAACTTAATTATCTGTACTCACCACCAAATATTATTCGGGTGATCAAACCACGAAGATTGAGGTGGGAGGGGCGTGTAGCACGTTTGGGGGAGGGGAGAGGTGCATACAGGATTTTGGTGGGGAGACCTGAGGGAAGGAGACCACTTGGAAGACCCAGGCATAGATGGGAGGATAATATTAAAATGTATCTTCAAGAAGTGGGATGGGGGGCATGGACTGGATAGATATTACGCAGGATAGGGACAGGTGGCGGGCTCTTGTGAATGCGGTAATGAACCTTCGGGTTCCATAAAATGTGGGGAACTTCTTGACTAGCTGAGGAACTGTTACTTTCTCAAGAAGTACTCTGCTCCATGGAGTTAGTTAGTGGTTCCTTAGTTATCGCTGTCAGACCGAAAGATGAATAATAATTTTGTAAGTATGGGCAGTTCACCAACAGCTAACTGCATGGAGCAAAGTCTTTGAAGAGCTGATACTTCTAACAGCTAAATAGGAAATTTTCCACCTGGTTCCTATCCAGAGGAAGATGAAGCCATTCCACGACCTCGTCTCCTGTTTCAGATCAATTTTAATAGTATACTCCCAGCTACTTCTGGGGATTTGAAGGGGATTATTCCCTTCAGATTTTCGATTAAAATTTTTTATGAAAAAATTTGAGATAATCCACAATGATTCATGCATTAATTACGCTACGCCCCCGAATAAATAGGATGGCGAACGTGATTTGTAAACATTTTGTTAATAACGCAAGGATTCACCTACTGTTAACCAGCGGTTCTCAACAATTACCACACCACAAACTGCTTCCAACCAGACGCCCGTGTAACTTGACCTGACACGTTCCTAGTCATCCGAATTATTTCCCGGCATTTAAAAAAATATTTCCCGTCTGAAAAGAAATTAAGCTACTGTACATCTCAGCAATGAAATTGAGTCGGTTTCGGACAACTGGAAAATGTACAATGCTTAAAACTGGTCGTGCCATGGCTCAGGCGGTTAGTCGCCGACCTCTCACCGCGGAGGCCCGGGTTCGATCCCGGGTTAGTCCATGTGGGATTTGTGGTGGACAAAGTGGCACTGGGACAGGTTTTCCCCCGAGTACTTCGGTTTCCCTTGTCAGTTTCTTCGTCTTCATCACAGGGTTGCACAATAAGTCTCTAGGCTGCGGTGCGTCCGTAGCATCTGCTGCGGGGCCCTTGACCACAAAAAGAATGATTAAAAGCTGACATGCTCTCTTCTCCAACTATAAAAGTATAACAGCCACCGAACAGTTTGTTTCATTGGCAGTGCTCCTGACTTGTATTTGACAGGTAACTCTTTCATGTCTCGGCTGGGACACCGATTATTGTGAGAGTTTTCTTGCCTTACCTCGGTTCCTCCAGGTAAATACCGGGATAGATTCTTAAATTAGACCACAGTAGCGTCCTTCTGCATTCTTTTCCATCAATCATTCACGGCTCCTTTTTCCTGTTCTAAACTGTATGAGCTCAGCTATTGACAAAGAGACCTCTTGCCCCGGGACAGATTTACTTTACTTTTACTTTATCAGACGTTGTGGTCACCCTAAACCCAAGTTTCTCACAAGCCCTTTTTCTCACCAACTTTCGTTCAGTTATTCAGTCATGCTACCTTTCGGCCCTATGTAGTCTGAGATACTTGCAGCGCCATTCAATAAACCTTAGACTAACTAACTAACTCCATGGAGCAGAGTCCTTCTCGAGAAGCTAACAGGTCGTCAGCTAGTCAAGAAATTCCTCGCGTTTTATGTGACCCAAAGGTTTATTACCGCACTCACAAGAGCCCGCCACCTGTCCCTATCCTGAGCCATATCAATCCAGTCCATGCCCCCCATCCCACTTCTTGAACATCCATTTTAATATTATACTCCCATCTACGCCTGGGTCTTCCAATTGGTTCCTTCCTTCAGGTCTCCCCACCAAAATCTTGTACGCACCTTTCCCCTCACCCGTACGTGCTACATGCCCCTCCCACCTCATTCTTCTTGATTTGATCACCCAAATAATATTTGATGATGAGTACAGATCATGAAGCTCCTCGTTATGTAGTTTTCTCCACTCCCCTGTTACCTCGTCCTTCTTAGGCCCAAATATCCTCCTCAGCATCCTACTCTCAAACACCCTCAGCCTATGATCCTCCCTCAGTGTGAGAGACCAAGTTTCACACCCATACAAAACAACAGGCAAAATTATACTTCTGTATGTCTTAATCTTTGTATTTTTGGATAGCAAACTGGAAGACAGAAGATCCTGCACCGAATGATAACAAGCATTCCCCGACTTCAATCTGCTCTTAATTTCTTCCTGAATGGAATTTCGATTTGTTAGGGTTGTTCCCAAATAGTTGAACTGTTCCACCCTTTCAAAGGATTTATTATCTAACTTTATGTTGTGATTTTGTCCTGCATTCTTATTGCGAGACATGACCATGTACTTAGTTTTCTCAGTATTTACTTCTAGACCAATCTCCTTACTAGCGACTACCAAAGCTTCTGTGTTTTTCTTTATAGCATGTACGCTTCCACCCAATATATTACCATCATCAGCATAAACTAGAAGCTGATGTGTACCATTTAATCTCAAGCCCTCCTGGTTTGCCTGAACCCTCCTAATGGCATATTCCAAAGCAAAGTTGAAAAGCAATGGCGATAAAGCATCTCCTTGTTTCAAACCATTCTTAATAGGAAATGTGTCAGACAAATGTTTGCCTACCCGGACTCTGCTATAGGTTTCATTTAGACACATTTTTACGAGCCTTACTAGTTTCATGGGGATACCAACTCAGTGAAAATATTATACAAGATCACAGAGTAAGAAATAAATAAATAGGAAGATCAACAAAAATACGAATTAAAAAAAAACTAGAGGAACAGAGTTACTGTTTTTGATAAATTCACCCCAAAATATTTGGGTGCAAACAACTTCAGTATAACACATTTTTGTGGTGAACATCCTGTAATATTTCAAGTAACCGTAAGTCCTAGGAACCGCTTGTAAATGGAACTTGAAAGCCAGGGTCCTTCCGTACAGGATCAAACTGCATGTCACACCTCGGCTGTGTAATTAATGGAATTCCTTATTGAACACTTCCGTTGCGTCGGACTGGACGCGAAGTCCCGCTATGTTGGTGTCGCTCTAGGCTGACTAGGAATCCGTGTCAGTGACACGACTGGCCGGTACAAATATCCCAGACATAGCCTGTCGGGATGACCTACTTCGATTCGGAGAAATCACTTTCGAAATAACAGGGTGTCTTAGCCCATTCCAGTGATGAATTTGTAACTTAACAAATTTGACGTGTTTCTATAGCGTGAGAATTCTTTCTCGATGACTGTGTTTTATTCGTCTCTAAAGAAATTAAATTTTATGTGTTAGCAAATTAAAGCTTGTAGCAGCAAGTTCAGTTATATTTTAATCATATGCATATTTGTGTGTATTTACAGCCCCGGCCACAGTAATTGAAGCTTGATTTAAAAACGAAGCGTTGCCAAATTTATGAACTGGATAGCGAGGCCCAGGCTCTGCTCCCCTCAACAAATGGCAACGCTAAGATTGATCCACTCTCAGCCTAATATAAGCCCACGGTAAGATTTCGGTAGAGTAATTACACTAAACGCCCTTGCGGCCGTCTTGTGCAGTGAATTTTGCTTTCAACATGTTAAAAAATCACAAATATTGATTTGGCGGTAAACGCATTACTGAGGGTTCCCAATTCCATTGATGAATACACGCTCCCACTTAAGAGCTCCTTGATGTGAGTGTGATCGTTGGTACGAACAGATTGATCCGTGTATTACGTTCTGTTCATTCCTGTTTCATGCCGTCTTAGTTGGTAGACTGTACCTTAGGTTGTGTAGTTATGAAAACACAGGGCAATCAACCCATGCTTGGGTTGCTGTGGCCTCCGCTATAAAACCATAATTTCAGGTGAAAAGTAGCTGTGTTAAATTATCATCAAAAATAAGACACTTAGGTAATTGTCTTACACGTTCGGAAGATTGTTGAGTGTTTTTAATTTAGGCAAGAGAGGCAATGTACTTATAACTTAACGCTGAGGCGCATTCGAGTAACCATTGTTGCCGTGGAAAAGCAACGTATTACATATTGTGAGTGTGTGTCTGTAGCCTTAGTTATCAGCATGCAATGCGCATGTGCTGTGTTATATTGTCATCTGCGGCGTATCTATCTGTACCATATTTTTCCACATTATCTTATAAACGACACGATTTTCGGAAAAAAAGTTATTGAACATAAAATGTCTGCTTTAATTTTCTCTACAAATCTGTCTGAAACACTTCTCATTCTAACAATAAGTCAGCGAGATATGATCATAAATGTGCACGGGTCTTCGTGTAAAGTGCCTGTTATTCTTATCATATTTTAAAGAAACTTGAATATTCTCGACAGATTTTCGGAAAATGCTCAAATATCAAATTTCATGAAAATCATTCTATTGGGAGCCAAGTTGTTCCATGCGGACGGACAGACAGACATGACGAAGCTAATAGTCGCTTTTCGCAATTTTGAAAACGCGCCTAAAAATTTACACGTAGATCTCCTTTTGTTCAAGTATCTCCCAAACAGTGTGTGTTCCTTTCTTATCCACAATTTATTTGTTTGAACCATTCTGTGACTCGGTAAATATTTAACTGCCTTAGTTTCATAAGAGTGCAGAAGTGTGCGTGGGTATTTATGAAAAGTGTCGTTAAACTTGTCCGATATAAATTAAAATTGAAATGGGTGGTTACATTTCAGGGGAACTCTCCAGTAAAATATTTCATGAAAGTCTGTTTAACAATTTTCGAATTGTTGCATGTGTGCGGAGAGGTGGACGGAAGGACGGACAATCATTTTAACAGGTGGTCCGTAGGGTTAGAAATGCGTCCAAAAGTTTTAAATCAACTTTAAATGGTCCATAACCGTACATTGTGAGCTTCTGTTGGTTTTAGTTACCATGTCTAGCGTCTAAGTGTGTTGTAGCAAGAGAGGCGTAAGGAGTAAACCTACAGTTTGCTTCAGTTTGCTTTTTCACGTATATTCCATGTTAAACCCGTTGTTCTGAACAATAGCCATAGAATTCTGCAATTATTAAATGTAAAACCAATAAACTTTTAATACCCTTCTGTATATCAATTTGGCAGTTATACTCCCTTGTTGATTCAAGTAAGTTGTTTTTACCTGTAGTGCTTTGTTCATTATGTTTTTTTTGTCTGTATTAACTTGATATTATCCCGTACCGCTCAGTTTTGCGTGTTACAATGTCGACACTTTCCACTGTTGCACACAGGGCTGGTCACTGTGTTGTTTAGCTATTATCCTATTGTAATTGTCCGAAATTTAGTGCCTCCTGACGATCTGAAGCTTTCCGAAGAGTATTTAAATTACGGTTTGTGCAGACGTGGGTTGTATGAATGACCGTCTTTTCTTCGGCTGCCTTCTAGCTGTACCTCACTGCTACGCTGTTCGTGAGTCCTACACTACACGTACGTTTGGGTTCCCTGCATTCCCGTTAGCCAGCTGTTAGTCGAGCAACACGTTCGATTTCCGATATTTCGTACGTGGAATGTATTAAAGTTTCTGTTTTGCTTCTACACATGTAATTTCTTCTGGTATCTAAGACTGGCTTTTTCTACGACTGTAGGTCAGTAACTTTGATTACGATGCAGACATCTCCAGCAATCCCAAAACAGCGATAACTGAGCGACAGTATAGACAGAATACCATAGTGACAAAGTACTTTAAAGTGGCTTCTCTGAATCTCTAAACAAGTATAAATATTGAGTTGTATAAATGCGGTAGATGAATGTAATGTTTTAACATTTTAACGTTTCAATGATTTCATGTTTAATAACTTTAGAATTTTATGAATAGTTTGAAAACATAACATTTAATGCATTCCTCTCTGATAAAGCACACTGAAGCAAGTTGTGATTGCTCTAGTGATGACGATGATGCATAAATAAAGTGTCGAAACGCACCTGTAAACTACAGTAATTGGCAAAATTGTATACAGGCTCTTGGTGTGCAACATTAGATATTATATCTGCGGTCTTCTGGGATATTACGCGGCGTCGTGTGGTAATTGTTTACCGACGTATCGGGACAACGTATCGGTCCCATCCTCACGGGTCAAGAGTCCCAGCAGATCTCAACAACATCGCGGCTGAAGCCTGAAATCAATATTAGATATTTTTGTAGGAATTTATGGAACGTGCTGCTGTGCATTAACGATTGCTCGAGAGACCCGGGTGACATAAACGACCACGAAAACAACTGAAGTGCTTTTATTAATGGCGCACTGTATAAGTTATTGCGGAGAGCTAATTGTCAGTCTTATACAATTGAAACAAATTGACATAAGGGAAGGGCGAACGAATCGTGAACCATTTTCAGTTACCGCATTTCAGGTGTTATGTGTAAGACACCAACCCATAATTTTATTATACACTAAAGAAGTAATTTTGGACGTTGAAACGCGCATATCTCTTTGTTGTTACATTTGGAATGATTTTACTACAGCATGTATGCCTACATAGGTCAAATATTTAGGGTGGCCTCTAATTCAAACTGTTCTAAGTATTTCACTGTGGAAGGAGTAACACATGCCTTATGTAATTTATTTGGAAGTATGAAGTTAGGTTATTATACCCTGCGTGTTGTCATATCTTAATTTTATTCAACTATTAAGCCTACAGCCGATATTTCGATAACGTATATATATATTCTGAAATTGATAGTGGAGAAAGAATAAGACAAGTAAAACTAGCAGAATTTAGGCTATTGCAAATTTAGCGTGATATAGACGGAAAAAAGGAAGATAATGCTATCAAAAAGGGGTTAAAATTCTACAGAATCTTGACAGAACGGAAGTTTTTCTTTCACATTGACACCTCTTAGTACATCACGAGGACGCAATGTCTCTTTGCTTACTCTAAACATACTCTAGTACACTTTTTGCTTGAAGTAACCTGAGACGCCTTTTATTTATTTAGAAGGTGGCATCCTGGACTCGGAACTAGTGTCCTCTTTTTCAGGACCTTAACATTTTTACTGGCTAAGGTAGGAATGCGACCCACATTAAACTGAGACGTCGCTTAAGCAATGCGATACTCTCTAACGGGATTTCTTAGTGTTTTCTTCTGTGTCCATGTCCCCTTTCCAATTAGCCACGGAGACGAACTAAATGGTTGCGATAAAGTTAATATATATATATATATATATATATTTGACTGAAGCACAACGGGGATGTTTTATCTGATGATTACAGACCCTGCAGTTCTTGTAGAATATGGTAGTGATGTGTACTCCAGTGGAGTGTAAATTACATATTTTTCAGTTACATTCCTTGCGAGTTTATAGAACACATTTGACATCATTTTAATTTATTGCTCGCACAACCTAGTAATGACGACCCTTAAAATTAAGCTTCCCGTAGTTAATTAACTTTTCACTTTCTCGAAGAATGGTCCATATAAAGACTGTATACATAAAATATGCATTTTATGTATACATTTTCTGTCTTGGATCACTTCTTGTACAATGAGCTATTTTGGAAAAAAAAAATCTAAAAATTTATATTGCGGTAGGTGTTGTGGTGTGTTATGAGTCAAGATTCTTTTCGGTAAATATTTCTGCTACAGACAGATATTTGGAAACAAACATACAAACAGGGTGGCGCCTCCTAACTGTTGAGGCTACATACTATGCACTTCGAGCAAAAAACACGTAATAATTTCGCGTAGTCTTACGACATAACAGTTGGACTGAACTTTAACACACGAAAGTACTTTGGTTTCTGTTTCGCCCGCTGCTAGTGCAAAGTACCGGTGTTCTCCTTGGAGGGCTCTCGTTCTGTAGCGTTTGTTTCTCACTCTCTTTTAAATGTTGGAACTGTTCTCCACAGCACTGCAGTTTTAGTGTAGGGCTTAAAGCCATGTGGAGTTGGCGCAGCGTACTCCGTGTAATGAATAGGCTATAAGCGCAGGGGCAAGAGATTTTTCTCTCCTTCAAAACGTCCAGACCGTATCTGGTACCTACCCAGCCTCCTATTCAATGGGTACGGGGTATCTTTTCCCGGGGTAAGGCGGCCGGAACGTGAATTTGACCACTAACCCCCGTCTAGTGCCAAGGTTTTTTTTTTGTACTGAAGGGCCCCGCAACAGATGCTACGGACGCACCGCAGCCTTGAGGCTTATTTTGCAACCCTGTGATGAACATGATTAGATGTTTTTTTTCTGTTTTTCCGTGTAATGAAGTACCGGTTGAATGAAATTGACAGGGGAAAACCCTGTCCCTGTGCCACTTTGTCCGCCACAAATCCTACATGGACTGACCCCGGGATCGAACCCGGGCCTCCGCGGTGAGAGGCCGGCGACTAACCGCGTGAGCCATGGCACGGTCTAGTGCCAAGGTTAGGAATAAGGGCGTTGTAGTCTGCTTACCTTATGTACTTTCATGACGTAGACCGGGACAGTTATATTTTTTTGGCTTTCTACTATGTACAGTGTTTTGGGAGTATGACAGGAATACTGAACTGAGAAGCAGCAGGAATTTCTCAGCTTATCCTATTTTCCACATTATCTCATAAAGGGCGCGATTTTCGTAAAAACGTTATTGAACATAAAATGTGTGTTTTAATTTTCTCTACAACTTTTGTCTGAAACATTTCTCATTCTAAGAAGAATTGAACGAGATATTACCATAAATGTACATAGGTCTTCATGTAAAGTGCCCGTTATTTCTGTCAGATTTTAATGAAACTTGAATTTTCTGGACATATTTTCGAGAAATACTCAAATATCAAGTTTCATAAAATCCGTCCAGTGGGAGCCGAGTTGTTCCATGAGGACGGAGGGAAGGACGGACGGACAAACATGACGAAGCTAATAGACGCTTTTCGCAATTTTGCGAACGCGCCTAAAAACCATGAAGAAATCACGGGCCGGAATAGCTAAGTCGGTTATAGCAACTCGCTACGGGCTGGACGGGGTTCTAACCACGGTGGGGGTGAAATTTGTCGCCACCTTCCAGACCGACCCTGGGGCCCAACCAGTCTACTGTAAAATAGGTACCGCGGCTCTTTCACGGGGTAAAGCGACCGAGGCATGACATTGACCACCCACCCCATCTAGCGCCGAGGTTAAATAAAAAGATTAGAGATATACCTGTACTCTCTCTTTGTGCCTTCATGCCAGGTTATAGGGTGAACATTATACATTTACAAAGAAATATATTCGATTTAGATGATTGGTAAGCTTATGTCTGATGAGAAGCCCGATTTATGCAAAAATGGGAAAATGGATGTTAGGGGCCTACTCATTTTTAGATGCGTTGTGGCTGGCAGTGGAGAGGGAGAAATCGCACCGCCGCTCCCGGGAATGTAGTTCCTGGTTTGTGATCCTCAGCCAACCTCGCTTTTAACCTGAGACTGAGGTGGCGTAGTGCATTTTCCTATTATCGAAAAGATGTTTAAATGTGTTACGAATCCCGCTATCTACTTCCCCCTAATCGTGAACTCAGTTTCCATTACTCGACGTAGTCGGGTGTTGAAAAGTTTCACCACGTCATCGATAGCCAAGTGCTACCATGACGCAACTAAAAATAATCCTACTAGGATACACGAAGATGAAAGCAGAAGTCTGTCATAACAAGAAGTTAGGTGATTCGGGGGTCACATAAATAACAATTACAGCAGAAGCTAGCCCCGGCAGAGTCGTTGGAATGCGATGTTATCTAGGAAGGATAAAAGAGGCCATCAGCAGTGCAGGCAGCACAATATTCGTGGAATGTGTCTGAGAAATTTGGTTTGGGTATGCGTGTCGTCAAGGCTTGTCTTTGTCTGCAGGTTACGTGTGATTCATAATGTATGCAGTACTCGTCATCACTTTTGATTAAGGTGCTTATATTAAGAAGGATGAGATAGACGGGAGCATAGCTCGCCCGAGGGAGGTGAAAAATGCGTACAGGATCTTTGTCGGAAAACCTGAAGGGAAGGGATGAGACCATGGATCTTAAAGAACTAGTACATGAGGGTGTGGATAGTATTAAATCTGCTTCAGAACAGGGTTCAGTGACGGGCTTTTGAGAACAATAAAATTAATTATCGGGTACCTTAGAAGGCTGAGGCGGGTTCGATTCCCGATGGTGTCTCATTGGATTTTTCATTGACATGATCGTTTCGGTCGCACTATGGCCCTGGGGTCGACTCACCCTCCAACAGAAATGAGTACCAGGAATATTTCCTGGGGGGTAAAGGCGGTCGGTGCGTAGTGCTGACAACCTTACCACCTTCATGTGCCGATTGTCTAGAAATCTGGGCTGCTCAACCTCCTGGTACCCTAAGGGCCTGTCCAGGCCTGTAATGGGATTGCTTTACCTTTTTATATAGAAGGCTGAGGTTTTCTTGACCAGGTGAGTAACTATTAGCTTTTCAAAGACTCGAGCATTTTAGCTAGTTGATTATTTCTTCATACAGACTTAACTAAACCTGGCAACTACCAGTCCATAAGAGTAATAATTTAAAGCAATATTAGTCATAATAGCCTCATATTACGTCAACGTCTGTAGAGCATGCGATGGAATAACGGGACTCCCGCCTTGCTACTTTTTTTGTGAACACTGTACGCACGCACGGTCTTGTGAACCACCTTATGTAGGTCATCCATCGGAACTTTCGCTCACATTTTACTCAACCAGGGAATGTGTAATGTTTCTTCGCGGAAGGGAGGAGAAGGCTTGTTTAACGGTTTGCGTGGGCCTTGCAGTCATCAGTGAGCAGATTTTGGTTTCCACTGGATTGTTATCAAGTTGTTCTTATGTGTTACTTTTTGGGGAATATCATTTATATTGGGTTTAATTTTTAATATTGATGGGTTTAGAGCGAACTCCCGAAACACGTCCTACAGTGTAAGCCTGTTGATACACACTTTAAACAGTGGACAGTATCCAGCGTTCTATTGATGCAGTTCTTAAAATGTGTCATGATAATTACAATAGTAATAGTTGTGTTTATCTCCAAATATTTATGTTCAGGCTGATTGTTTATCGCGAGGGAACAAGCCCACAGCACAGCTTCTCTGAATGGGGGAATAATGACAATGGCTGTGTTAGCAGCTGTGACAACGTAGGGCCTGAATAACGTGCCATGGGGTGGATTAGAAGCCGTCTTTGGTTTTGCTGAAGTCGTGATATTAAAACGTATGACTAGGCGTATGTATATATATATGCCTGGTCATATATATATATATGTGTACATATTGCAGTAATATATTGGGCTTGGTGTCCTGTAGGGGTTTTTTGTTTGGTTCTCATGACGGGCGATAAGCCTGCCTGGATGAACGCTCAAATCATCTCCATTGCAGGCAACATATAGAAACACGCAGGCATTCTAACCTACGATCTCAGTGGCGCCTGCCAGAAACAACGATAATCGTTATAGGCTGTGTTTCTACAGTGCGTATGTGTTATCATTTGCAGCTGTCCAGTGGCTGCTGGCTTTCTGTGTGATGGAGCTGCCGCGTTCGCTGCGGCGTTAGAAGGAAAACCTTCTATCAGAATGCAGTGCGTGTGGCGAGGCCTTACTTTAAGAATTTGTTAAACTGTATAAAATCATTAAATAAATTCATTCCCACGCGTCTTAACCCGTTTCAGTTCATTGTACGTGAGCGTATTATATCGTTAGACCGTATTTAACAGCAGCTCTTCGCCAACCGCTCGGTTTGTGTTTATGAGAGACACCGCCGTTGGAGATAACAAAGACTTACAGGTAAAATGAGAATTAGGAGAAAAGTGACCGTTATGAACTCCTGTCAAAGTGTAAATACATACACATGTGTCGCGAGTAAGTTCTAATAGCCTGTAATTTCACAATTTACACTTTCATCCTTATCGTTTCTTCTCTACGTAAACTCTAAGAAAAGAAACGGGTAGTCGTCACTTGATTCAAGTTCATTGAGCTCTACCAGGCCAGGGACGAGATGTGACCCTGGCCTGCTAACTTATCTTCCTGCTAACTCAAGGCTGTCGTCTCCTGGAAGGTACTCAAAACGCAGCTCGCAGGTTCCGTTACGTATGCGAGTAACATAATCATGCTATGTTTATATTTACAGGCCGTTGAACCACCAGTACTTTCCGGTAATTGGCATCTTGGTTTCGAATTTGACATGAAACACGTGCTGTGATGACGATCCTGTTACGTGCTGTAACTGTTTTGTAGCGAACGTCGTAATTGCTGTTACTATGCAAGAATAGCTAAAACAAGGCGACTATTGTGCTACAGGGTTTATGATAGAGACTTGAGGGAGACTACTTGGAAGACCTAGGCGTAGATGGGAGGATAATATTAAAATGGATCTTTAAGAAGAGGAATGGGGAGTCATGGACTGGATTGGTCTGGCTCAGGATACGGACAGGTGGCGGGCGCTTGTGAATGCGATAATAAACCTAAGGGTTCCTTAAATTGCGGGGAATTTCTTGACTAGCTGAGGACTTGTTAGCTTCTCAGGAAGGACTCTGCTTCATGGAGTTAGCAGATTGTATTGTGCTGGGTACGTAGCTCGGCTAGGAGAGACATGAAAGAATTACGTAATTTTTGAGGAAGAGGCTCTTGAAAGCGACAACTTTCAGTATCGAGAAGAGAAGAATGTGGTCTTGTATACAGAAAAATAAGTATAAAACACTACAAACACAGCTATAGAAATGTAAGCAATGAATGGTGTAGTGAACTGTATAATGTGTGATGGCAGTGCAGGTTACCTACAATCACTTTCAATATCCCAAGACACAAGTAACTGATTTGTGTGACTGGAAACCCATGCTTTTTTCTTGTTAATTTTTTAACGTCGGAGTCTATTTTTAACTTCATATTCGGTGCATAAGGAGTGCACAAGTTTTCCAAAAATCTAGGAGCCACCTCAAAATTCTGGGCACCTGAAGGATGACGTGAAGCAAGTTCCACACTGAGGTTCCATAAACATTAGGCGCCACCGTACAAAATAAGTCCTCAAGGCGATCTGGCTCCCGGGATTTTTTCACCCCTGCAGTACATGATGTAATGGAATGGAGAAAGCTGGAGGAAGGGGTGACGATTTTTCTTGTATTCAGGAGGTGCCCGGTTTGAATCTCTGTCAGGGCTTCAGTGGTTTTCCTCAGTACCTCCGGCAAATACCGGGATATTTTTTTAAATTAAGCCACAGACACTTCCTTCGATAATACTGATAGCGTCGTTACATAAACTTGAAATAAATAAGATATGATGGTATATTAGATAGCTTCAGGGTCTTCTTACAGCATCCTTTCTTCCGATATTCTTAAATGCAGAAATTATAAATAAGAATTATTTTTCTGTGTTCTTGTTTTGCTCCTCGAATATGATATTTATAACATAGTAGTACTCTGAGTCATGAAAGCACGTACATTTCTGACAATAGTGTTACGCCTTTGGTTCTGTATTTTGAAAACTGGCAGAGATAGAGGCGTAATTTTAAGATTTGTCTGTGGGAAGCAGATTATGGCAAAATGGTTTGCATTTAAATGCTGCACAGTAGGAAGCAATGGGGGAGTTTTACCTGCGCGGGGTCGCAACTTCTGATTCCAGTACCAGAGAGTCAGTTAATTACTTGTCTCCTTATGTGGGACATGAGTTCAATGTGTAGGATATGTTATTAAACTGAAATAAAATTCGCTTGTACCTGTGTTTGATTATATCTCCCACGGCATGCTTGTTAACTGTCGCAAAAATTAATTAACACATGGAGAGGTACGGAGATCTGGCAGTTTGAAACGCAGATCTCGTTATTACAGAATGCATCTCCACTTGATGCTATGCACACAAATAATATTTTACGCTGCTTTGACTTAACGAATGCTCTTGTTTTTAATTGAAGTTTTATATGGACAAAACTTAGTTGTCGAATCTGTATTTACTTTATTAAATTTGACTTCCATGTATATGTATAAATAATACGCACGGCTTAGGTTCTTTGGAATTTGCAGCATTGATTTGTTGTTTGCAGTAATAAACCAACTAAAATTAAGTGAATATAAACAAGAAAGTTTCAAGACCAACAAACCTGCAATGTTCTGTGTGCAACTAAAGTGACTCCATGAGGCAGAGACCTGCTTGAGAAGCTCCATGTCACTCAGCTAAACAAGGATTTCCCCGCGCTTTATGAAAGACATAAATTTATTACCGCCAGTGCAAGATTCCGCCACTGGTCCCTATCCTGAGCCAGATGCATCCAGTTCCACCCTTACGCCCTATCAATACTTATATCTTTCTCATCATGTTTTCCGACTAAATTTTGTATGAAGTTTTCACTTTCCTCATTCATGCTAAATGCTTCGCCCATCTCGTCTTCCTTGAATTGCCCACCATAGTGACATTTGATGAAGAATACAAATTATGATGCCGTCTTTTATGCAGATCTTTCCACTCTCGTGTTACTTTCCGTAGTATGAAGGGTTCTGGTTATAATACTTTTTCATTATTTAATTTATTTATACAAGAGAGGAAATGCACGTATAAACGTAACATTGAAGCGCGTTCGCGTAACCATTGTTGCCGTGCAAAAGCAAGAAGTGCTGCATATTCCGAGTGTGTGCCTGTAGCCTTAATTATTCAGCCTGCAAAGCGCATGGGTCGTATTACATTGTCATCTGTGCCCCTTCCGGCTCTACCATATTTTTACACAATATCTCATAAACGGCACGATTTTCGAAAAAAAACGTTATTGCGTATAAAAGGTGTGCTTTAATTCTCTCTGCCACTTTTGTCTGAAACATTTCTTATTCTAAGAATATTTCAGCGGGGTATTATCATAAATGTACATAGTTCTCCATCTAAAGTACACGTTATTCTTATCAGATTTTAATGCAACTTTAATTTTCTGGACAGATTTTCGAAAAATACTAAAATATGGAGTTTAATGAAAATCCGTCCAGTGGGAGCTGAGTTGTTTCATGCTGACAGATGGAGAGACACACAGACATGACGAAGCTAATAGTCGCTTTTCGCAATTTTGCGGACGCGCCTAACAATGCGTCAGAAGGTTTACGGTACCATGTGTCACATGGAAGCGTCTGTGTAAGAGGTTGGCTTACAAGGACGTTTCACTATATCTGAAAACAGGATACGGCTACAGTCGTAAAGAATTCGTCAAGTGTGCGAGACATGAGGTCCTCACATTGGTGATGCTGAAGATTCAAGTCATCTGAGATATACAGCCGTGTCGACTGGTACATAGTTCTCGACATTTCGAAGGATTGTAGTGCCTTCTTCTTCAGGACGTAGCAGTCGACACGGCTTAACGTCTTACAGGACTTTAACTTTCACCCAGTGTACTTACTCTGACAGTTCGCACGTGTAACATGATCGTATTGTCCAACACCGCCTTCAGAATCTTTGCAGCAAATTTGTTGTTTGCTAAAACTTTAAAATCACTTTAAATAAACAGTTTCGTTTAGTATACTTGTATAGACATCGTTTCAGAACGATATTGCCCACGTGTGAAAATTGGACTTTGCAGAGCATTTTGACATGTTCGCCGGGGATCAGGTGGTTATATTCTGTCAAATTCGGCAAGTCCGTTTGTTTTTACTGCAGCCTTCTTCTCTTTCTTCGACGTGCTATCGCCATATCAGCAGTTACACTTGTTCATCAGACTGGCAAAGAAATCACGGGGTTCCGTATAGAACTAACTGTACATTATTATCTAGCTCTGCGGTAGGATTGACTGCAAGAAACAGCCGAGGTGTGGTCAAATCCACAAGCTGCAGGTTCACCGTCCCACTTTCGGCATGCTGCCTCTTATTATTTTATTAACATTTAAAATTCCTACCATTTTTCAGTTCTTCGTAAACAGGGTGTTGGCCAAAGGAATAGGAATTGAAAGGAGGATGGAGAAAATTGCACGATGATGAACTTCATAAAATTCTTCATTGTCTTTGAATTGTCTTAGTGAAAAAGGATTACATTGAATGGATATGTAGCACTAATGGGGGAAAGAAAAATCCGTAAACATTTTGATGGCGAAGTCTGAAAAGAAGAGACGACTTTGTAGACCTAAGCATAGACAAAAAGATATGAATTTTAGAGAACTGTGTGGTCTAGATTTAGGTGGTTTAGGTTAGGATCCAGTGATTGGCTCTTCTAAATATAATTATGAATTTCATATTCCATAAACCATAGATTTTCTTACTAGCTGAGTGACTGTTATTCTTTCAAGGAAGGTCTTACTCTGTGGAATTTGTTTCAGTTCTTACATTCGGGATTTTGCTAGATTGCTTGTGATATAGGGCCTAAAGGTCAAATGACGTAACTTAAAATGAGGAAAATACGTGCATTTGTAATCAATGGGGTCAGGTGCTGGGTTCTCACGACTGAATCTCGGGGTTAAATTCCGGGTGACTTTTTTGTGATATTATTGGCGGACGAAGTGGCGCCGAAGGACGCTGTTCTTCGAGTTTCTTCGGCGCCCCTACTAACCACTATACCGTCACTGTCCTTGAAACCTACAGCCGCCCTCTGCGGTGTGCGATAGCCTTGACCAGGCAGCACACTGTCACATCCTCGATCCTTATAAGATGGGGGCTTCATTTCTGAGCCGGCACTTGAATGGTGGCGCAGTAAGGAGGTTAAGTTCTTTTCAAGTTTCTCTAGTTTACGTGTAGTATTCAAAGACGTTATTTCATGCCCAAATTGGTCATTTTAGTCAGGTATTCAACCTTGGCAATCATGTCTCACATAATCGAGCCAGAAGAGAGCCACTCTCAAAGCAGCCGCTAAGGAAAAAAGTCACGAATCTGCAGAACTTACTGATCCTTGACCTAAACAAAGTACTGCAAAAGCCCTTGATTGTTTCCGATGCATTCTTTTCTCCTGGCAAGAATCTGCGCAGTATTTCTTTGTATTATTTTGAGGACACACGTTTATGCTCCAAAACAATGACATTCCTGACACTCCTACTAGAAAGAATGTTTGCTTCAAGACTGAAGTCAAAGCCAGCTATTATATCTTCACCTCTAACTTTTTGTCCCACAGCGATGATTCTTCTACAGATATGCTACGGACTTTGCACACATTATGTCGGCCAACACCTAGTTTTGTAGCAGTTATTCCTCCCATTTCGTATTTGGGATTTTTGCAGTTCAATTTTCGGAGTGAAGATAGCTTGTCTTGCCTCAGATTTTTCGTTTGTTTTTTCCCCCAGGCAAATGCTAGAAAATTTCATATCCATCGTCAAAAAACTGTGCCTTAAATCTTCTTCCACATTCTTCATCATCATAAAGACCGCACCTTAGATCTTCATGTACGTGTTTCACGTCACAAAACCATGCCTTGAATCTTCTTTTACATTCTTCATCGTCATTATTGTCGTGCCTTAAATCTTCTTATACTTTCTTTACCGTCATAACAACCTGTCTTAAATCTTCTTCTACATTCTTCATCACCATAACAACCATGTCTTCATCTGCTTCTACATTCTTCATCGCCATAACAACCATGTCTTCAATCTTCTTCTACGTTCTTCATCGCCATAACAACCATGTCTTCAAACTGCTTCTACATTCTTCATCGTCATAACAATCGTGCCTTAAAGCCCCTTCCACCTTTTTCATTATCGTAGTACTTTTAACATTTGACCATATGCAATGTATGCAGTTCAGAAATCAATCTGAATAAACCAATTAACTTACTTTATATCTCTGTACCGGTATCTGAAAATTTCTCTGAAACACTGCAGAGCCATTCAGTTGCTGGGAGAGTAGATCAATTACTACAATTTAAATATGTATCTTCTTTTAATTCTTGTGGATGTATGAGAGTGTCTGTGGAACTGTGTCTTCTTAGGGGCTCTTGTCCATCCCCTGGATGATAGGTGGATGAACGTGGAGCATTGTTGAAATGGTAAATAAGAAGGGAAAATCGAAATACTTGGAAAAGTACCTGTTGCAGTGCCACTTCTTCTGTGACAAATCCCACATAGACTGCCTTATGAATGAACTGCGGCCTTTGCGGTGAGAAACCAGCGACTGAGCCATGGCACGGCCTCCGTGTTTAAGTAACATGGTAATGTTTAAGAATGCTGAGCTTTCAGGGTTTATGCCTTAAAATTGTCTATAACTGTTAACTTCCAGATCTTTCCCAATGCATGATCCAGAATCGTTCTGTGGTCGGAAGCTGTGTAACCTACACATCCGGTAAAGCCTATTTAATTAAAGGATGACAAATAACCGTAATGATTCGATTCATGTTTTGTACACTTCAGTTCACTTTGGTGAACTCCGCACTGTTGTACATTTACACATCAGTTGCCTCAACCTGACATACTGGCGCATAAGGCGCAGACTTAATCAAGACAGAACAGTTTGTGACGTGCTGTGACGTTATAACTTTACTGGGAAATAAAAATTCAAGTTGAAAGTATCACACGTCTAAGTAAGAAAGGTAAGGCACAGAGTTCTGTGGAAAGTGTCATAGAAAATAAATTAGAAGTTAAAGCTCTTATTTCTCATTTGGTATACATAAAAAAGTAAAGTCGTCTCTGTGCTTAATTCAGCACCTCGCCGTAAAGGTATAAGGGAGAGTGAATGTGTAGATCCAGGAATTCTGAACCTGAATACTAGGTGGAGTTAATTGGTCAGCTTCATGCCGCGGCAGCATTACCCCCGCGGAACGACTCCGTTGTATCCCGTGATTAGTGGGCTGGGTGGATCCCAGAGCCGGTTGGAAAATTTGGAGGAGGAAAAAAACTCTTGCCTGTGCCGGGAATCGAACCCCGACATCATGGTCATCAAGTTCGCAGCCTAGTTACTATACCGACTGTGCCACCCCGGCTTCTCTACTCTACTAATCACGTTAGGAATTGTTAATTCAGAAAACAATTAGAGTGAGCGTGATCCTACCAGTTTCCGTAAATTAGGAAAACTTTTATTCTGATCCTTTGAAACGTGAATTTTACTAAACAAAAAGTATCTACAAATTCGGTTTCTACCTAGCAAAAAAAGAAATGTTCTCCATTGTAAAGAACAACCGGTTAATGCTGTTTAGGTAAATAATCGCTGCTTATTTTGAGAGTCACAAAAGTCACGTATATGCATTATGTGGGCACAACGATTTTTTTTTTTAATTTTGCAGCAGGCAGTCTGTATTCTTTTATCTATTATTTTTCGAGATGGGCGACACACGTCTCTTCGAATTGCGACCTGCGATGGTCCCGTTGTCCATTGATATTTGCGCAGCTGCTGTCCTTATCCAGAAGCCGTCTACAGTTGCAAACTGAAGACGCACAGGGCGTCGCGTTTACGTAGAACCCACAACCGTGTTCAGGTAATTAAGGAAAAAATTGCACATACAAATGTCGGAAGTTCAAAACGAAGTTACTGTATGATTTGCAGTCTGTCTTAATGGAACTCCTGAACAGATTGTACGCCTAACGTGCTGGCGTGACAGCTTTGGTCTTTGTCGTCTGGGGCATTGTTTTTCAACATCTCTGGTATGACAGACTTCTTACAGAGTTTCACTAAGTTTGGGGACCCTTCCCAATAGTCATCTCACCTCGCGGACCCCTTAGACACAATTCTCGGTAATATGCAAAGTTGGAGAGTTTATCAATGGAAATCACACGTAAACTGTTAAAATTTTGAAACCAATATAAAACTGTATTACGAAAACAAACAGTAATTTTTTTACGTTTAATGACAATAAGTCTAAGATTAGGAAAAGCCTAAAGGATAGAAACTTGCATGTCCTACTGAGAAGAATCCACTCAATTCACGGGCTGCCTGTTGAGGGTCACTGGTCTATGGCATCCACTGTGTCTACAGGATAAACGTAAAGGTCTCCTCTTGACATGTTTTGTAGGCACATTCTTAACGCCGGAACTTGAGCGGGGTGGGTGCTAAACGCCACGCCCCAGCCGCTTTACCCACGGGAAAGAGCCCCGGTGCCCATTCTACAGAAGGCTGGTCGGGGCGAAGAAAGAACAGGTCTGTCATTTATTCAATGACTCAGGCATGTGCTGTTGTGCTGCAGTAAAGTACACATGTTTGCAGTTTACATTAGCACGTAATTTACATTTTTACATGGTGCTGAGGCAATCTAGGCTTGATAAAGTATATTCTGCCTTCTCATACTCATGCCATAATGCATTAGTTTTCGATAGAATTTTATCGCAGCCCAGTATCTCTTTCTGGTACACATCACCTGACGATTCCTTTCTCCACCCGGAACAAATGACCACGGAGCACCTTGAAACTGAAAAATGTCTTATCCAGGATGTGAAGCAAGATTTTGTCAAAGTGAATTTCAGTGCTCATTTCGACGGCTGCGTGAAACGAAACGGCGAGCAGCGTGATATCACTGGTACACATCAGATTTGCCATGTCCAGTGTTGTGAAAGCTTACATTTTCATGCATTTATACGACTTCTGCTTGCTGCGTGCATAATTTTGAAGTTTTGAAAGCCACTCGCATATCGCGGATTGATGTGCGCCTTGCAACTTTACCAGTGGTTAAGTGAACCTTGTTTCACAGGCGCTGCAGTTCCGGAAGTTATGTATCTGTCGCAAATTCCCACGTGGCTTAGGCGTAAGTTATTGTGGATCTAATAAGTGCTTAATGGAGGGTTAATTTAATGCGAGAGCTTGGAAGTCCAGACTTAGTATGCCAACGAACTTTGAGTGAATGGAATGACCACTGTACTTCTTTCAGCGCTCCAATAATGAAGCCAGTAGAACTACCAACAACCGTGAGGAAGAGACAGGAAGTACTTCAAACTGGGTTTGTCTGTACTGATAATTGTTCCAGCCTACAGACGTCCACTTCATAGTTGGGGGTCCAAGTTTCTTTCTAGGAACCAGAGTCCTGCGAGGCAATTTTTATGGTTGTTTTCATTCCTGCTGTTTTAAGCCTACTTTGTTTTCATAATGAAAGATTTATGGTAACATACCCGAGGGTCTGTCCTCCCTAATGGCTTCTAAACCAATTAACAGATTGTCGTGAAACCTGCAGTTCATGTCATGTTGCTAGAAACTACCCCCATCGCGTTCAAATTTTCTGCAGTAATAGTACCAACATGGCCGCCGTGCAAACTTCTTTGATGTGGACGACGCTAGCACTCGTGCATACAATCTTCTTGGAAAAATATCCAACTTCTATTAAGGTGATATTTTTGTAATCTTAAGCATGGTTGCCGGGCGAAATCTACACTTTTGATTTACTGACAACAACTTCATGAACTATTGGAACTAAGCATGTGAAATTATGAATGTAGATGGAGCATTAATGAAAAATAGGATCTCAATATTCGTGATTAATTCGATTTTAGGCTTCCGCCGCGATGTTGATGGATCTGCGTTCTTTTGGGATATTACGCGGCGTCATGTGGTAATTGTTTACCGACGTTTCGGGACAACGTATCGGTCCAATCTTTACGGGTCAAGAGTCTGAGTAGGATCAATAGAACAGTCACGAACATCGGAATCTTTTTTCAATGCAAGACGCCTGTGTTTTCCAGTAACTTATAAAATGACATGAGTAAAACAAAAAGTAACCACAAGAAAAGCATAGAAAGCATGAATGTTAATTTTAGTAGTAATACTGATAGTAACAGTAACAATACAAAACAGTATTGTGCACCGGAGTCGTGCAGCACGGAAGCAATCAGCCTCACTAAATGAAAGACAGCTTGGCTGAGCTGATAAGTGGTCTGCGAAATAGTAGCAAAATAGGGAGAAGCCGACTTGCTAGCCACATGGTCTTATCTAGGTTTGTGGAGACCGGCCACTATAGGTCGACATGATGATATTATTATGACTGTCCATGAAAGGTTGAAATCCCGAGCATGAAGGCTCACGAACTTCGAGGCTCTATCTACAAAATCTCTATAAATATTTTGTGTACCTTTATACGTACGAACATCGCAAGGGTGCGAAACTTACAGGTAATGTGTAACAAAGTTAACATTACCTGATCACGTGTTGGCAGAAATTATCCACAGAAATGCGCCACTGTATTGTAGAGTATAAATATTAATTTATATTGGATTACTGTCCCAACCATATGAATTATAAGCATTGGAATATATATATGCGGAAGTTATTTAGAGAACTTATTTTTTGAGACATTACAGTACAGAATGTTGAATCGATCGCATTTTTAAGGATTCATGTACATCTACGGGAGCATTTTCGCACCTGTGCCAACAAACCGGCTTTTGCAAAATTTTAGTTATTCCTTCTGCTAAATTCTGGGATAGTACCTCGACACAGGCCGATTCTCCCTCCGTTCATAACTCTCAGTTCGTCCGATTCCACGCTGCAACTGACAGTTATTTACGTGGACAGAAAAGTGTCTTTCTTTCATGACCCAGAAATTTCGTCACCATATTAACACAATACCGCGACTGAATTCTGTCCCTAATCATTTGAATCCAATTAACTTCTGTTAGGCCTATCTATTTCTCTATTCCCACCTTCGTCTATATTCCCTACGTGTTCTTTTTCCGTAAAGGTTTCGAAACAAAACTCTGCACGCATTTTTTAGTTCCCACATGCATGTTGGTGAATTAAACCGCACAGACTGTTTGATTTATTGGTCGTTACAGTAATAGGCGGCGAGTTCAAGTTATGAATCCGTAAATTCTGATTTATTCCAGTCTATTTTGCCTAATATTTTTTGGGTCCAGATATTACCCTCATTAAGCCTGCTTTGTTCTCACGCTTGCTTCGTCTTGAATAAAATATTCTCGGGCTAGCAGCCGCGTCGTGTGGTTGAATGGCGAGTAAACCAACGTTTCGAGGACCATCCCTGACCGCGTCACTAGTTCCCTGATGACGAGGTCTGAGACGGTCCTTGCAACGTTGGTTTATTCACCACTCAACCACACGACGCTGTTGCTAGCCCGAGAATATTTTATTGAATTTGGTTGCCGTGCAAGCTTTAAATTATATATTGCTTCTTCTTTCCTTAGACAGGGATACCAAATTTTAGATCGACATTTAAAAGAATATGTACATTTACAGTTTGTAATAGCATCTTCCGTTGTGTGTAAGAAACAGAGAGATACGTTTTTGTGGAGGATATACAAGAGTTAGTAGATACAATGCATATCGACTGAGCACATCAGGGGCCACCAGTTTCTCGTTATGCGGGTTATAGCGGAAGTACTGCGTATTGTGCTGACAAGCTGTGAAGATTGGCGGATATATAAATCCGTCAATCCATGGCCAAACGCCACTTGTTCAACCATGGATCAGGCTGTTATTTGCAAGCCTTAGTGACAAAAACTCCCCTTCGTGGCCGTAATTGTTGCAGGGTATGTGCTGTATTGAAGTCTCTCGTTTCAGATTATGGCTTCACGCAGCAACGAGGCGCTGTGTATTTCATCTTTAAGGCCCATCAAATTTGTCTGCGTGCCCATGATTGAAAGATTCTTGCCGGCGAGTAGAAAATTTATGCATTACTATTGGGCCTATGCTTGTGCTGTGAGTGATGCATAACTGCTTATTTTATAGCGGAATCATCAGACACTTAATGAATAGTGTTTTTATTTCACCTATGATATAGAATTAATATTTGTTGATTCCAATAAATCCCATACGCTGAACCCTCGGTCATCCGGTCTAATGGAGGGGGGTGGGGGGAGTCCAAAAAACCGGTAAGTCTGTTGTTTTACGGTCCGCTTCCTAGCCTTTAGATGCGAAATTCGGAAGCCAAATAACCGAACTTAGTCAGTGTTATAGCACAAAAACAACACGTATATACAGCACAATTTTGATATAGAATAAGGGAATAAGTCCTAAAATATATTTTAGGGCGTAAATATGTGTCGGCACTTTCTGCCACTTAAAAAGTTTGACCTGTGTCGCCAAAGTGTCATTGCTATGTAACTGTAGTTCTCTAGCCCATATTAGTGGCCCCACAGGACTGCAGTATAATGATACCTAAGTGCTAAACTGAGGTTTTACACACAGATAATTCGGAATCGTTCTCCAGTCATTGCTCTGGAATTTCGAAGGGGCAAATCTGTTAATGCGGGGGTTGGTTGCTCAAAAGTCGGATGACCGAGGCTTCATCGTATTCATATTTTCTATCCCATTGTTGGTGTAAATGCTTGATATTACTGAGTTGATTTGCTGTAAAATAAGGATTGAAGGAGCTGATACAAAATAATCTTTTTCATCTATTACAAATTAAGTCCTGTGGCACAATGTCAATTCATAATTAATTATGAAGCAGCGTGTCTGCTATACAGTTGGTACAATTTCTTATATAGGGAATTAACCCCTCGCAACCTTTCCTACCTGTATAGAGCAACACAACGATGAGAATCGTGGACATATTCGTAGCCTAGAGTGGGATCCAAATCGGTAATTAGGCCGTGCCATGGCTCGGGCGGTTAGTCGCCGGCCTCTCACTGCGGAGGCCCGGGTTCGATCCCGGGAAAAGTCCATGTGGGATTTGTGGTGGACAAAGTGGCACTGGGACAGGTTTTTCTCCGAGTTGTCGGTTTTCCCCTGTCAATTTCATTCCACTGGTGCTCCATTACTTGTAAAACTTGGTAACAAACTGCTCATTTCCATCTTCATCACAGGGTTGCAAAAAAAGCCTTAAGGCTGTGGTGCGTCCGTAGCATCTGCTGCGGGGCCCTTCACCGTTTTACAAAAAAAATCGGTAATTCCAATGTTCGAGCTGCCCAGTACATACGCATCTTAGACCTCACACAAAGTAAACGGACTGCAATTTTTCTCGCACTTAAATACAATTCGGTAGAGAAAGATTCAGACATTACTGTGGGTTAGTGGACACGAATGATCGTATTCAGAAAAAAAGTCTTGTTTTTAATTTAGCAATTGATGCGGCGTCTATAATGCAATTAGTCTATGATAATAAACCGACCTGCCAAACGAAGTTTAATAACATGGCCAGCGCGCGAGCAATGTCGTTGCTGCATTGGGTTTGTACGTCACACAGGTTTTGCACGGTGCTGTTTGATTACCACCCACAGAGCTGCACATACAGGGCCGCCAAGAGCGGGTTCGGGTCCCGGTAAACATTTTTTTGGACCCCCCAGCAAGGGCGGACCGGCTAAAAATATTTACACTAAATTGGAAAGACTGACTCTCAGCTGCAGAGGGACTTACTTGGGCTTGGTCTGAAAGGGTTAATTTGTACAATCGACAAATAATGGTACTACCGAGAAATACAAAGACGTATGGAAAATATTCGGGGCCCGGGACCGTTCTGGACCGCCGGGGCCCGGTCACTTGCACCGGTTTCCCCCCATCTCCACGGCACTGAGCATATAGAGAAGTTTACAGAATTATTACAGAATTGTTAGTTTTACAGTTAGAGTTTCCCGAAATAAAACTTAAATGCGCAATGCTTGTTATTCCTATAAAATAGGACACAGTTCATTTCTTTGTTGATAGTAAAGATAGTAGAGAGTACAGCTGACCACTTGCATAGTAACGAGGCTGTAGTTACGAGATTTAGTTAGAAATGCTGTAAATGAATTAATGAGCTGTTACAGATATTCTTTGCAAACACATGAATTATTTCAGCGTCATTTATATAATTTTTCGCGCGCTCGGGAAGGAATGCGCGAATTTACAAAATCAGTGATTTTGAGATGGGTAGTGCATGTAGCATGCGCGGTATAGAAGCTACATGCGTACATTTTTTTCGGGAATCCTGAAGGAAAAGTACTACTTGAAGACATAGTTGTAGATGGGATGACGTTAAATGTAGTGTGTGTGTGGAAGCATTAACTAGATTCAGTGGGTGAGACTTGTGAACAAGACAATGATGCTTGGGGTTGCATGAAAGGCGAGGAACTGCCTGACTAGCTGAGAGACGGTTAGATTCTGAAAAAGTAAGTTATGTCATGTGGTTGGAGGTAGAAGGCTAATAAGTGCGCCCATGAAATTCCGAAGGGTCCCCGTCTATCAGCCCCACGTCTCTATACCTCATATGGTACACACAAGGATGACTATTTTACAATAATAAATAGTTTTGCACCTACCGTCATTATTCCACTTCTGTCTTCCGAAAATCTTTGTTCATGTACTGAATATCACAGATCACTACACAACTGCACTTGACCCTGTCACGAAGTAACTTCAAAAGCTCCCTTCTAGGAAGGGGCAACACGAAATGAACTGCCTCTTCCCGCAGCCTGTGGTGCAGCAGTAGGGAGTAACTAGTTGCTGTGGCCGAACACCGTTTGCTGCGATGAACCTAGCTGTCTGCGCGTAACTTGTATCCTTATGGCAAACAGAAAGCATTACGGTACTTTGGAGACTGGGATGACTTATTAGTTACCCCTCCCCGCATATCTCTCCTCTCATAAGTTGAAATGTGTTCCTAACCCTCTAAGCTCAAATTTATCTTGGTAGTAGGCCTGCATGGTTATTGTAGACTAATACATCGTAATTAGAAACTTACTAATTGTACGACATTATCACAAACTTCCTGTAGGCCTATTCAAACTTATAAGTAAATTAATAAATTAAATAATACCTGTATGGAACCGAGTCCTTCTTGAGAAGCTAACAGTTCCTCAGCTAGTCAAGAAATTCCTCACATTTTATGGAAACCGAAGGTTCATTACCCTGTTCACAAAAGTCCGCCTCTTGCCACTATCTTTCTTTCTTTCTTTCTTTCTTTCAAGATCCATTTCAGTATCCCCCATCTACGTGTAGGTCTTCTTAGTGGTCTCTTTCCTTCATGTTTTCCCACCAAAACCCTGTGCGTGCATTTCATTTCTCCCCCAAACTTGCCATCTCATCCTCCTTGATATAGTCACCCTTGTAATAACTATGGGGAAGGTAAAGGTAAAACAATCCCTGTACAGGCCCTGAGGGTTACAGGGGTTGAGGCTCCCAGATTTCAAGACAATCGGCCAATGAAGGCGGTAAGGTTGTCAGCCCTACGCACCGGCCAGGGCCATAGTGCGGCCGGAAGAATTGTGTCAATGAAAAATTCCAATGACACCATCGGGAATGGAACCCGCGACCTTCCGGTTTGTAGCGCAGTGCCTTAACCAACTGTCCGCTGTGGTGAGGAATGCAAATTTGTTAGTGTGGCCGGTCACAGGTGGGAGATTCAGTCATTGGTGGATTAATGCTTAGCTCACGAGATGGCTGCGGATGCGTGTGAGTGACAGTGTTAATGGGCGTTGTCAAAATGTAACTTCCGGATCGTATATTTGTGAGTTGACAGTTTTTTATAGCTTAATTTTCAGAATAGAAAAAGGGCTAGTAGTGTGGAGTCGGTGGTAGAATAATTGGTGAATGATGGATTGCAAAGGAAGCGGTCCTGGCATAATGGAGGTACTGTCCCGTCATTACCCTAGAGGGCGTTAGGAACACCGCGTAAGACCTGATTCACACTCAGATTAGTCGTTCTACCGGCCGAGATTCGAACCAAGAACCTCCCAACTACAAGCCTGAATCATTACTGTTAGGTCTTAATTGAGTGTTTGTGTGCAGAACAGCCTACAGCTTCTGGTCGGGCCGGGCTTGCTTCCAGTGCACTTGTGTCCTGTTTTGAGTGTTATGTAGCGTGCCGGTGTGACCGAACCACTGCGAAACGGCAGATGGGCCTTCAATATCACTCTCAAATGCTGAATGTAATATATACGCGCAATTATGTTGTTAATACCTTACCTTTATTATTACACTTTTCTTACGAGGAGCGACTCAGCCTATAACAGAAATGAGTACCGGGGGGGGGGGGGGGGGGGGGGGGGGGGGTTGGGCTGACAACCTTGCCACCTTCAGGTGCCGATTGTCTAGAAATAATGGGAGCCTCAACCTCCTGGAGCCCTAAGGGCCTGTCCAGACCTGTATAGTGATTGCTTTACCATTACCTTTATTTTTTTTACATATTACCTTATTTACCGACAGCATACTACTTTACTTCTGTATTTATTATTGTCATTGTTTCCACTACTACTACTACTACTACTACCACCACCACCACCACCAAGAGCACCGGCAAGATTTTTTCAAAGTGGTGCGCATTACCTATATGGAAAGTGACCAGATTCTTTAATGATCAATATGGACAAGACAGTCACATAGTTGTCATTTAATTAACATCCTGACTTAGCCCTGATACTAAAACTGTACGAACTATAAGAAACTTAGTTTTATTTTTGTAGATTTTTTATTGTTTCATTTAATAAATGATTAAATCAAACCATAAAAGCGAGGTGCAAGATGGTGTGAGAGTACCACCTTGCACCTCGCTGCCGGAGCCCCTGAATGCTGTTGTTAGTATGTTGGTTTAGTAGTGACTTGACCAACAGAATGTGACATATCCTTTATTGTGTGGTTCTGTCATCGCCTTTTACAGTGCCATCTGTGTGTCACAAGAAACAGTTTTGGGACCACTGTCTTAAACATTTGCGTTGGTGACCTGGATAACGCAGTCAGATTTTCGAATTACATTCTTTTGTTGATAACAGAGATATTTTTAGAGAAATTAAGTCTCTTTGTAATAGCCCTTACTTCAGTCTGATTTAAAATTTATTCGTGGTTCGTGTACCGCTATCTTCATGAAACTTAACCTTGATAAGACCAGAGATATTCAAAGCATGTATCTGAAAT
This sequence comes from Reticulitermes speratus, assembly GCA_021186555.1. Classification (NCBI taxonomy): domain Eukaryota; kingdom Metazoa; phylum Arthropoda; class Insecta; order Blattodea; family Rhinotermitidae; genus Reticulitermes; species Reticulitermes speratus. The sequence continues at coordinate 10,653,790 of JAJKFL010000012.1, forward strand.
AAACGAAATTGGTTTAACAACTGTAAAGAGAAACCAAATGAGTAATCTAATATAAAAGTGGCTGTTTATTGAACGTGAGTGGTTGCGAGTACGAATGTGGAGCCCGTTGAGAATGCTGGTACAGGGCGAAAGTAATTTCCAAGTAATCTTGACGTTGTCATCATTTATCCCACAATCCGTCTCTCACCTGTCCCATAACAATAAATTGGACCTAAAATCTACTGTATTATCCCCTCCTGCTACCGCGCGTTTATGTTTTCCCCTTGGAAAATGAACATACAAATTCCCTTCCCTCGGCAGTATAAACCGGCTGAGGATTTCGAATACTTACTCCCTGGAGCAGAGGCCTTCTTGATAAGGTAATATTTCCTTGCATTTTATGGAATCTGAAGGCGCATTGGAGTATTCACAGCAGCCTGGCACTTGTCCCTATCCTATAGCAGATAAATCCAGTCCATGCCCTTCCGTCATATTTCTGTTTATTATCCTCCCATCTATGCCTAGGTCTTACAAGTGATGTCTTTGCTTTAGGTTGCATGCTTCTCTTCCATGCGTGCCACATCTCCAGCCCATCTCATCGTCTTTGGCTTCCGAATACTTTTAGAAATTGTCGAATAATTCACTAATTTCAGTTTATTATTTTCCAAGTGCCTCTTTGAACTGATGCTTTTCAATGAGCACGTCCGTCGTAGACAGATGGTAGCACAACACACATAATGTTGTAATCCGTGCTTCGATGGGCAGCGTGCAATCGATAGCAGACACAGCATCCAATCATACATTCCATGACATCACTGTTTATTGCATGGATTAGAGGTTGACGTAACGGAAGTCAGTGGTAATCCGTGGTAACGTGTCCGAATGTGCTGCCATCCATTGACGCGATGCAGTTGGCGCATTGTTAAACCGCGCTCTTATCGGTACATGTGAGAACTAAGCCTATTAGAGCTCGGTAACTGAGAACTGCGCTCAATGGAAGTCGAAATCGCTACCACTAACACATTACTCTACCGTTCCTCTAATACTACAGAACAAAATTCATTCTTACCCTTCACACAACCTCAATTCTGTATATACTACATGCTTTTTGGCGACGTTTCGGCCCTCAGTACTGGACATCTTCAGGTCTATAACTTACCAGTAACTTAAAGGAATTTAAATTATAATATGAAATATATATTTACAATTCATGTTACCTGAGGAACTGAGATCTCATTCCGTTTACACTGCAATATTATACAGTGAATATGCTCGTCATTTACTTTTACAGGAATTAATATGGTTAGTACTGTTTATGTGTTACACTTGTACAATTAAATTTAGTTTTACAAGTCCAGATATAGACAATAGACAATACTTTAAAGGAACTGTTGTTAATTAAATTTAATTCTACAAATGCAATATAGAAACGGTATTATACACCATAACAATTTATTTAATGTACATGATGAACACAAAACTTTAATAATGAAAAACAATCATATGCATAGCATATTACAGTGTGAAGAGAATGACATCTCAGTTCCTGTACATGTTACTAAAAAGTTATTGACTTGAAAATGGCCAACAGTGACAGGCAAAACATGTCAGAATCTGCAGTATACACAGAATTAAAGTTGTGTTCATGACTAGAATAACTCTTCTTACTGTTGATTTACATTCATTACCAAACACAATGGGATGTGCTACTCCAAAACTACTATTCCTTACCGACCCCACCCATTTCATTACCTCACTTTCAACCCAAAAAGCACTGAAATTGTGTCCTGCATTATGACACCACATAATCTGGTGGGTGGGTACTGTTCAGGAGGAACATACGTACACCCACTTCAGGTGGCCTGTTGAAGATTCAGGCAGTATGTTCCTCTGAAGCATTGGTAACCATATACCAGACTGCTTGGTGTCCTAACACAGATCACATTATGAATAGTCAGCACTGTGAAAACATGAAGTGAAGAATGCAAAATATAAATGACCAAGGGTGGATGTTCCTTATAGGAAAATGAAATTTAAAGTGCAGCATTATGTTCTTTACCAGCACAGTATTTAATACTACACTACTTTCCACCACTGGAGTGTTACAGTTTCTTTTACACCCTCAAATGAAACAAGAAAGTAAACAGATATAAGTACTTCCTTGTCACAACCATTATCACTATAATAAATATCACATTGTGTGATTTCAGGCTTCTGCCATGATGTAGATGAGATCTGCACTCTTCTGGGATATTCCACAGCTTAGAGTGGTAATTCTATACCGACGTTTCGGGACAACCTATCGGTCCCATCTTCAAAGGTCAAGAAGTCCAAGTATTTGGACTTCTTGACCTTTGAAGAAGAAAAACAAAACAAATTACATAAAAATCACAATAAGGTAAAGTTCCAGGAGTATCTTCACATACAGTAGCACAAATAATAGCATAACACTGGCTTGGGTCACACCAGAAGTCATGAGCACATTGACAGTAATTAATTGTAGCTGTGAGCTTGTGCCGAAAGATGAGTCCTTTTCAACATGTGAACAAAATACAGGTATTGCATTTGCCTGCTGGGTTCTTCTTGACCGAGTTGGTGTTTCCACTTTTCTTCCCAAGGGCCGAAATATATTCGGTATGACTACAAATAATGTTTTACTCACACTCTAGGATACAGTGCATGGGAAAATACATAATATACTTACTTGTTAATGCAATGAATAAGAAACTCCCTTCTCTAATTTCACTTCAAAAAATGCGAACTTTAATACTAAAATATATCACTAAGATGCACTTCTGCAGCAATCATAGCTATCTATATCAAGTGGATATAACACTCGGCACCCATTCTAATCCACGTTCAGCAGTGTGTGTGAGATAAATCATTCAAAATATAATCATCCCTCTCTCTGATCCTTGATCACCGTCATATTGCAATCGCTGCAGACATATACGTACGAAGTTGCTGCACTCTGTTTGTGTGGTAGTATCATGCAACAGTGTTCAGTTTGTAATAGCCCATGAGCTGCCATGTCCGGCAGTTGAACTAGTTTCCCCCTTCAATTAAAATGAGATAAATGATTGCAGTGCAGCAGATTATCTATGATTGAATTTTGGATGGAGGTATGGTAGCTAGATGATGTCATAGAGGAGAGTTCTTTTCTAAAAGCTAATAGATTCTTAGCCAGCCAAAAAGTTGCCTGTGCTTTATTGAACCTGAAGGTTCACAAGTCCCCACCTATCCTGAGCCAGATGTGTCCGGCACATGCTGGTCCAGTGTCTCTCTTTCATATCCATGTTATTGTTTATTGCCTATCTATTTTTAGACCCTCAAAACAATCTGTTTCCTTCAGGTTTGCTCACCAAATTCTTGTGTGCATTTATCTGCGCTTCCATGCATCCTACATGACCCACCCATCTCATAGTCCTCAATTGAATAATCTTGTATGACCCTAATATTTGGTTAGGAGTACAGATCATGCAGTTTTCTCCAGCCTATTGTTACTTCCTCACTCTTAAGACCAAATATAGTTCTTAGCACCATGTTCTTGAAAACCCTTAGGCTATGTCAAACAGAGATTATGTAGCATGTCTTAAAAATGTAAATTTGCTTGTTGCCTAAATATATAATATGAATTTCTAGCGGTGTTTTCCAGTGTGCATTTGCATATGCATATGCAGCTCTTTAAAAGGTGCGACACAGGCACTTAATAAGACTTTTGAAAATGTGGCAAAATTTGTATATTTGGGAGCAACACAATAACTGAAAACTGCATGCACAAAGACATTACAAGCATATTGCATTTGGTGAATACTTCAGAATCATTTGTCTTCCTGTTGTGACCGAAAAACATAAAGAGTAAACATGTAGAACTACAATTTTGCCTCCCTTTTTATACGGGTGTGAAACATGATCTGTCACATTAACAGAGGGTGGCTAGAAATTGAAAAAAGTATTATAACTGTTCAGTGACCTGAGCTTTTGCTCTCCCTGATCACCACCAAATCTTCCTGTTTTAAACAAGGGGACTCAGTTCTCTTCCTTCCAAACACTTCATGCAAAATTGGCTGTACACACAAATTTCGTCACTGTTAATACAGGTCTGTTAACCTGCAATTTTGTCAGAGCTGCTATAAGAGCAATTACCAATATTTACCAGCTGATTTCTACAAATGACTTCATCATTCACCAATTCTAAGAGACTCCATGAAATTTCTACATTAGAAGTGTACGTGCCAGTGGTTACAAATCATACACACACACACACACACACATAATCATGATGTTAAGCACACATTGCAGATCTAATAGCTGCTGCTATTGGACATATAACTTTTGAAGACTGGATTTCTGATGACAAGAAATTATAAACATTCAATCCATTTTAAATATTACCATTTTAAAACTCAAAACATCTAATTTTACAGTTATCCCAGCTAAGTTTCACACATCTAGTGGGTTATGAGGATACCTTGCCTGAGCCACAAAAATTTGAAAATAACTAGAATATGTGGTATTTTGTACAGTTGTCTAAAAAGTCACTTCTTTACAGCCAACATAAATACCAGTTTCAGGTGCACAGTTTTCTTGCATAGCACAAGAGAAACTCACAACTTTAAAAATAGTTGGCAAAAGAACTAAACTCCATGTGGCAGTGTTGCTGTAACAGAGCACATACACTATGTCAGTTGGTCCCCAACACTTAGGCTCCTGGGCAAGTGAGTTCCATAGTTTAAAAATTTTGCAATGCTCCTTAAGTAAGTTACTAAAACTTATTACTAGTATCAAGATTGAATGTTATGACTAGTGTTACCAAGTTGAGGAATCTTGGAATATACTTTTGTTGTTACTCTATAATCTCTTTCAGATATGGTAATTATAAATTGATCTGTGCATACAAGAATGCCTAGGAAATGTTATTACTCTTACAGTCAGCAGTATCTAGACATCCAGTTATCTGCATGCAACACTGCACCCAAACTTCCTCCTTCATAAATACAATGCATAGTGTTCTTGTAAGGCATAACATTGTCTTGGCTTATGAGATTATAGTGCAAACTAAATAATACCAGGATGATCAGGAATGGCAGGTTATGCAAACATTCTCATTGCCCATTTCTAGTTCTATCCTGCTATTATCATGTGAAGCATGTGAGAAGAATTAATCAAAGTATTGTAAGGCCTCACTCAATCTATCCAATCTCCTATGATTCAAACTAGGGCACACAATGACTCATATTAAGCTGACCTTTAGAAGCAGATAATTTACAACAAGAGCACTTCTTATCACAATTTCAATTCCTTGATTGTTCTTCATAAAGTCAGTCAGTCAGTCATATAGATCTGAATGTTATCATAATTCATTAGTCTGATTAAGAAATCTTGTGTTACATCAGCAACTGGAAGTAAACTGAATTGAGATTTGAGGTTCTGACAGTGGTAAAATCCAGGATTCAGGTTTCTGGAATGTGATGTTGAGTCATTGGGTTAAGGGTTGCTGATGTTTTGGAGGCACTGTGCTCCTTCAAAACATCAGTATCCACCCACCCAATAATATATCACATCCTAGAAGTCGTGAATCCTCCAAACTTAATTTAATTGGCTAGGACTACTTCCTTGGCTAAGTTTAGATTCGTTTTATCGAAAGTTTTTTGTGATTCTGTTAAACGGGTTTAAGCCCTCACACTGGTGTCAGGGAAGATTCCAGTCACTGGGGGCATATTTCAAAACAATGGATTCGTCCGCTGTGCGCTTCATTCATTACGCGCCGATCCCTTTCGAGTCTAGGTCTTTTGTGTAATATTTGGAAATGTATTGACCTGTGGTGCTCAGCATTACCATGTATCCCTCACGTTTTCTACGGTAAAGCCCAACTCATGATCACGGTTACACAGCAATAATTGTATCACGGTGTATATGTAAAACTTTTTACATACAGATTCTGGCTGCACGTATAGAAGGCTACGAATATGATACCAACATAAGAGATCAAATACAATGCAGAATATAATATATTCCCAAACTTCTCTATCATCATAAACACCTGACTTACGATACCTGTGATCTTTAAATAATTTTCATTTGAGGTTATAGGGATGATATATACCTAAACAAGAATAGACGTGAAAGTACTACCATAGATAACCGTCACAAAGTTGGTTGTCAAAGTGAAGTCAATTATGCACATAGATAATTTCATGTGGATAGGTGTCAAGAAAGTTTATAGTAGTGTCAACGCAACATTTAACAATATCTGTGACTCAGTATCTTTCGCCATTCCTTATCTTCGTTCAATTCTCTACCAGCAGACGACGCGAATATTTGCCTACTCCCTGTGCCTATCAATGTGGCTGAAATACAGAGGCGAGCGGCCGAAAAGCTCATTCGGCTCAATTGCAAGTGCCGTGGTGTGGTATAGTAACGGACGTGGCGAAACACAGACGCGATGTGTGGTAAGTAACTACCTGCTTTCACTACTAATATTCTTTGTCATTACTCTAATTCACAAAACCAGTCAAGTGGTTAGCTCTCGTACAGCCATGCTGAACACATCATTCACTGTCATCCTGGACTGCTGGATCGTGAAGATGGGATCAGCACATCCCTCGGAAACATCAGCAGCTGTTTACTAGTCGGCACGGCGTAACACTCCAGAAGATCTGAATCTTTAATATTAATGCTTCTTGAACAAGTGCATAGCTGATATTTTAATAGGTGTCTCTCCGTTTAAGGTTACTTGCTGATTTTGGGTCTGAGTGTCCAGGAACTGATATTTTGTTTCTTAACTCCTGTGGAGTTTGGTGAGAACTGGAGAATCGCCGGATCTTTGGGCATACTAGGTGTTGTTGGCTGATCTGACGAATTGTTTTCGTGGCTATATATTTATGTTCATTACGTTAATTATGTGTTTTATTAAGAATCATTTTATTTTTGTTATGTGCTGTGTATTTGCTCTCCCACAAAGAGCATATATATATATATGATCACAAATCATCAATGCTGTCGTGAATTAGGAAAGTTAAATCTTTAGCCGTCGTTAAGCATTCTGTTAACTTCTAACAGCGGGTCCGTGAACTTGGATGGGGAAAAAAATTGCAACGTTATTTTCACGGACTGAATTCAGCTTTTCATTCAATAATATATTTAGGCAACCAAGTAATTTATGGTCTCTAAGACTCCAAAAATGTTTGTTAACGTCAATAAATTTCACTATCTAAAATTATTATAGTCTAAGAAAGGGAAATCAGAATAGATTTGCCTTCACACTGAAATGTCTTTTTAAAAGAATGAAATTTAATTTCAACGTGCCTATCTTTTAAATTTATTTATTGTCTTGTTACTGATTTAATGGATTAATAAAGAAGCACATATTTTACTATGTTACATATTTATTTTTAATATTTTGAAAAATGTATTTGAGCATAACTGGCTTCGTTTGTAATACAATCTATAATCTAAACTGTAATACACAGGTATAGATTCAACATTATATATCTTATTTATGCATTTAAATATATTTTTTCTGAGAAGGGGTCCGTAGATTTCACCAGACTCTCAAAGGGGTCCATGGCACAAAGAAACTTAAGAACATTTGCTGTAATCGATGATAATGACAGTTAGCACAGTGTGCCAGTTTTATTCGGTTCCTGTCCTAAAGTGCGCTTTGCGAAGTCTGCAGTTAGCAATAAAAATTACACGCATAAGAAGCTGTATATCCAGATAAACCATTAATTTTTGTTTATGGATAATTCGCCTAATAATTTATTGAGAGAAGGCAAATACAATTCTTGTCCAGGGGTTTTTTTATAGTGACCAAGAGTAATTAGGATTTTTCCTAAATATTTATGTAATTAACATTCATATTATTGCGACCCGTCAATTTATAAGTAAAGTAAAGTATAATATAGTAAACTAAACTAAAGGGAAGTATTTGCGTTTGCTTGTAGTTGAGTGCAAACGTTCTCGTAGGAAACTTCGAATCTGAAAAGCCTTCAAGGTGATATAGCTGTGTCCTGTACACGACGTATGTTGAAAGCGTTTTTCCCTATTATCTACCGATTTATCATGTTCCGCATCTGGTATATTCCACACCCCTAGCTTTCACGCTGTGTCGTAGCTGGTGGGAAATATCGTCCCAGTTTTCCCTGTAAATTTAATTAATATGTTCGTGGGAACCATACCTTCCATTCGATACCACTTTAAATCAAACACTCCACACTGACCTAGGTGTACCATTTGTCAAAGATGAAATCAGAAGACTTGCAACCTCTTATCACAAGCATCTCCTAAGACACAACAAAGACCCCATCAGCCGGCTGATGCATGACCCCCAGAAGACTAGAGAAACACAGGCTGAGTGAAACAGCACAGGCATCGGGAGAGTCATTGCTTGATGCCTTTTCCCTTCGTTTTAAGACTCTTTCGTATTACGTATTACTCCTTCTAGAGTATGTTGTGAATTTCAATAAATTAAATGAAGAAGATACTATTTTATATGAAGTAGTTTGACTAAGAAACAGTAACCTTCGATTTATGCTTGGTTTAAAATTGGACGCTGCAAATAGATAATCAAAATCACATTTAAAATTTTATCGTATTTTTAGTAGTTTAAAATTAGACGTTGTACATATGTAGGTGCGGATAAAAATTAAATTCCCAGTACGACTTCCTCCACATCAAATTTAATCCAATACCGTTCAGTTGCTTTGGAAAAGAAACGTGTGGGACGTACATTACTTCTCCACTGTGCATGAGTTTGATTTCCACATGTACAGCAGTCGGAGCCTTCTTCTTGTTCTGTATGTTCCACCTTAGAGTCTTGATCTAACTGCGGAATGTTATATTTTCCTCAGTACTTCAGTCACGTTGGATTAGTAACTTAAATAGGCTCTGGATATGTGCGTCCCTGTCGTGCCCTCAGGCAAAGTATGCGCGCTTAATTAAGCATCATGTCATGAAACCTATGGGGGAACTGTAATATAGCTCATTCAGTCATTCGTAATCTTGGCACCAGTTGGAGGTGAATGGTCAGCTTCACGCTCCGATCGAAAATGTCGAGTGTCCGCTGGATAGGACGCTGGGTGGGACGGCCTGTCTTGTCATTCAGTCGTCCTCCGTATCCATCATCCTAGGTCACTTATTGACCCGTTCCGTCGTCACTCATCCAGCAGTACCTTCAAAGGTTGTCCTCGGTTTCTCAGTCCATGTGTTTTGTAATGTCCGAATATATTGGAAAGTCAATTTCTTTGCCTTGCGTCGGTACATTGAATCAACTTGGTGGCATATTTCAAACTTTTTTTCCCCAATATGCTGCCTCTTTCTGGTTATTTTGCTTTCGTTTATTCTATGGTCCATGCAAATCTGTTTCTCCTTTCGTCTCAAACATTTTACTTTAGCTGTTATTATTCTGGTTGTTCATTTTACTCACGCTACCATTTGACGCAATATACGCCTATAGTAAGAAAATCTGTCATTGTGCACGCCGCGAAGGCATGTAGGGGAGTGGAGGTATAGCTTGACTCATTTGTAACCTGGTACTAGGTGGGGTGAGGGGTTAGCTTCACGCCTCAGTCACTTTACCCCACGGAAAGAATCCCTGGTACCCATTGAATAGGAGGTTGAGTGGGCTCCTGAATCTCTTACCCCTGTCAGGAATCGAACGACGATTCCTCGATTGTTCAACCCGTAAGTCTGGCCGTTGTACTGACCACGCTGTTACCCTGACTCCCATATTGCATTTCAATCCAGAAAATCGAGACCCTGGTGCCAGCTCGTTGGCATTCATTCTTACTAAAGAATGTTGGAACGGCGGCACAGCATTGACCGGCTGTTGACACCTTGCTGAGTGGAAGAACCTGGCGCTTCTTCAAACTGAGTAGTAGTTGCCGTAGGCTTTGCAGCGACTTTTACTGGTCGAGTGCATCTGTAACGCTTGTAGGGAAACGTGTGCAGACACGGCTTTCACTTTCCACGATTCTGCTGTCAAATGTCATAGGGTCTTATCAGAATATAATCATGACTAACTCTGTTGAGCACGATCTTTCTTGAGACATCTAATAGTCCAGCAGCTAGTCAACAAACTGTCCTGGTTTTATGGAATCCAAGAGATTTTTACCGTGTTCAGAAGAGCCTGTTACTAGATCTTATTTGAGCTATATGAATCCACTCTGCATTATCACTCCCTGCTTCTTTGAGATTCATTTTAATATAATTCTCCAATCTACGACTCGGTCTTCGAAGTGTTGTCTTTCCTTCAGGTTTCTGATTCAAAATTTGTCATGCATTTCTTATTTCCCATATACATGCTATATACCTTGCCAATTTACTCCCTGTTAATTTTACTTTAATGCTAATATTTGATGGAGAGCTCGGGTTATGAACTACAGTCTTACACCTGTTTCTTCCAAATATCAGATTTCTAAGAGATTCCGAACCAAAATTGTGCATTACCTTCTTGTTGGCTCTAACTGGAATACATGATGTAAACAGGCGTGGATACAGTTCCACTAATTCCTGTAACATTTAGCTGTTATAACAGATGACCCTGTGACTGGTACAAGACGCTGCAGTAAGGCACAGTTCTGGACACACAAATCGCCTAGCACAGGGGTTCTGACACTTTTTCGCTGGCGTGCCACGAAATAAAATTTTAACACCACCATGCATTTAAATAAAAAAAAAGCTTAATTTGAAAGACTAGCTGACAGCAGGGATGAGTTATGTAATGTTGCCAGCAATGCTGCGTATTAGCAAATATATGTAGCTTATGTTTTATTTAATTTTTAAAATATTTATCTTTTTTTATATTTAGAGCTTTTAATTAAGGCCGCGTACCAGTAGTGGTACGCTTAGAGTAGTTGGAGAAACCATGGCCTAGCAGATGGAAGTAATTAAAGCTTCAGTTTCGCGGTCGTCTTGGTCATAATATTGCGTTATCGGTTACACGCGAACCAGTATTTCGGAATAGCATACTGTCTTCAGAATATCGCTTCAGTGTAGGTGGAGGCAGCAGTTTCGTCTGAAACATGGGTTTCCACCTACCAGACTACACTATCTCACATCTCAGAAGACCACAACATGCATTTCTTTCACGATAACAATCTCAAATTTGTGTAGAACTTGAGGTTTTCTTTAAAACGTTGCCAAAGTGTGTTCGGTCACTCAATTTTCCCAACATTAAGGAACGAACTATTTCATATAATCTGAACTCCTGTCATCTTTTCTTGTCTTAATCTATTTACTTTCATTAGCCACACAACCAAATCATTTGTTGGCAAGTTCTGAAGTCTTCGCATCGGTGTAGCTGAGGACTCAATTTTCTAGTACATTTCGACACTTGAAGATGATGTCACTACTTTGCCTCGAAACGTCGGGATCTGATTACCCATTGACGCAACATTATATCTCAGAAGAACGGAATTCCCATATAATTTACAATCTGCATGCGTCGGAGGCTGTTTATTGTCCACAGCTTAACTGAATTAGATTATTTATGGCTTATCTTTCAACAGGAAAGGTGGAGTCCTTAGTTTCCAAAGATTTGATTTGATATTTGTTGAAGAAATGTTCAAAGTTCTTTGTTCTGATAAGCTGTTGAAATTATGGCGTGGTAATATTGCTATTAGAGCAAAAAGATGAAACGTAATTAGGCTCGGAGTGCTGTGAACGGTTCAGGAATCAGAGTCACAAATAAAGCCCATGTTTGTCCAGACGTGGCACAGTTGGTTGAGACACTGTGCTGCAAGCCGGAAGGTCGCAGTTTCGATTCCCAATGGTGTCATTGGAATTTTTCATTGACTTAACCCTTCTGGCCGCAATATGGCCCGGAGTCGTCTCCGCATCTAACAAAATTGAGTACCAGGAATATCTCATGGGGGGTAAAGGCGGCCGGTGCGTAGGGCTGACAACCTTACCACCTTCATGTATCGATTTTCTTGATATCTGGGAGCCTCAAACTCCTGGAACCCTTAGGGCCTGTACAGGGATTGCTTTACCTTACCTTTTTAGAAGGTTAATTATCGTGTTCTCTATTTTAAGCCAGCTGAATCCAGTTCACACCATCCCATCCTGCTTCTTTAAGATCAATTTTAATGTTATTCTCCTACATACATTGCAGTTTTTCAAGTGGTCTCCTTCCTTCAGGCTTTCTTACAAAAACGCTGTATGCATTTCTGTTATATCCCATGACCTCATATGTACGTATATTGACGTTGTAAGATTGTGTCAATAGACTGCGTTATTTTTATAGGCTGATTGGAACAATTATGTTACCATAATACTGTAGTATTCCTACAACGTAAGTTCTGAACTATCAACTTGGCTGTCGAGGCTGTCTACTGAATTTCTGAATTTACTTCACGGGGTTCAGAAAGTGCTCATTGATAGACGGAATAGATATTAAGACTATTATGTAAACTGTATTGCTAATGTGTTTCTTAGCCGATCCCAGTGGCCGTGCGGTCTAAGGCGTGGGTCTGCGGCCGCTCGCTTACTAGGATCGTGGGTTCGAATCCCACTGGGGGCAAGGATGTTTTTCTCTTGTGAGTGTTGTGTGTTGTCAGGTAGAGGTCTCTGCGACGAGCTGGTCACTCGTCCAGAGGAGTGATGTGTCTCAAATGTGTGATCATGAAACCTCGACGAAACGAGGAGGCCCAGGCCCATATAGGGCTGTCGAGCCATAGGAAAAAAATGTGTTCTTATACCACGTGGTTGTTAGTCAACAGTGTTTAGCACAGTAGTCATTTTCATGGGGAACCAGATGAAATGCTAAGTTCACGCCATTTGGTTAGGGGGTGTCATTTTATTGAACGCTAAACCAGGTTTTTTTTTAAATTTAGGAATCTGTGTACTCAGTCCCTGAGAATTCCTTCTAGAATAGCGTGTAAAAATCATGTACAGAGAAAGTTGAGAGTGTACGTGACACATTGAAATTACGAAGGTGTTGGGAGTTCCATGTAATCGTATTACGCTGAGAGGAGTTAAGTTAAAAACACTGCAGGCTACGGTGAGGTGCTTTCACTGCTGTTGTAATCAACACGGCCTGTAGCTGTCATTTGCTATAATGACTAATCTGCGGATTGGACAACCGGGGTTTGATTCCCGGCAGGGGTAGAGATTTCTCTCTTTTCAGAAATTAAGCATCCCTGAAAACTACGATACACGCCACAAACCCTCATGTGTGATGCTTAATTAAGCACAGGGGCAATTTTATCTTTAAAACACACCTTGATATCTGGCATTCGGATAGCGAGCGATTTCTGTGTCGCAGCTGCTGGAACTGTGATTGTGTGGCCGCGTACATCAGAAAATACGTATCTGATGTACGATATTGCACACATGTCCATATTTGCAATGACGTAAAACCTAGTTCGTGACGGCGACGTTTACTGATTGGCTGATAAATGTCATGATCTTATCACGGAAATAATTTTACGAGGCATTTTTTATTGAGTGCATTAATGATAGTATGGCTATATTTTGTTTGCTTGCTTGTGCATTATCTTGCGTCGAAGCAGATGATCAATAGAGTGAGGCGAGAAGCAGTGAACAAGCGTCAGTCTGATACCCCCGCCCCCACGAAGCTAGTTTTTTTAAAGAAGACAATTGTTGCTCATGTCAAGAAATTCCATGCCCTTTATGGGATCCTAAGGTTCATTAACATGAAAGTTGCTGTTCTCCTGGCTATGTCGTCGTATAGTCAGTTAAAAATTTATTGACTTGTTAGTAGAACCTGCTGCCCTATTTTGAGACTAGATTTTTCTTTCTCTTACCCTGAAGATGAAGTCCTCCTTTATAATCGAGTATAAATTATTTTGCTTTTGTGTTTGAAGCATATTAACTTGTGGTATCTCTGTATTTTTCACAGAAGATAATGTCACGTTTCAACACTCTCTGAGCCCTGAAATACCCCTGGAAGACGTAGACTTAAATGAGAAAATACTGTACACATTTGTCGCGGAGAAATGGGGTTAGGAGATGCGTAAAATATTTGTTTGGTTCAGGATAGCTTTACCATCTCAGTTGGCTGTGAGTTTTAGAAGGAATACCATGTGTTTATGTAGTTACTTTAATGTATCATGAATTAAGCAAACCTACCAACTCTATATTCCGAAAAAAAAATACATACAGAGTTTTGGTGAGGAAGTGTAAAGGAAAGAACCACATGGAAGGCCGAGGCCTAGATGTGTGATAATATTGAAATGGATCTTAAAGCAATAGGATAGCAGAACGTGGACTGGATCTATGTGACTCAGGGTAGGGTCAAGTGTTGTGATCACGGTAATGAAACTGCGGGTTGCTTAGAAGGCGGCAAACTTGACTAGCTGTGGGACCATTAGCTTCTCACGAAGGGTTCTGCTCCATGGAGTTAGTTAGGACGTGCACTTTACACATGAGAAGCAGGAGAAGTGGCACACAGCACTAATAACACACTTCCTTATACTTGATACAGCCATATATGCATATTCACGGATAAGACATACCGTACGATCTGACAGAGGTGACGGTAAGATAACGGTGCCAGATTGCCAGATACCAGGGAACGATGACGAAAGATTTTAGTCTCCAATGTCAAGAGTCTACATGCAGTCAAGGTGATGACAGGTGAACCGGATGTATTATCAGTTCTGTCCCACAAGGACATGATTATTGTTGAAGTCATAAGAAGTAATCAATTTTTTATCTCAGTAGTTTTAATACTGATCATTTTATCGAAGAGATATCACTGACTTAATTGTGTAACAATTGTATGTGCACGTACACACGGGAAATGGTTCAGAGGGTTCTGCAATGACAGGGCGGACATCGCGCGTTAATAAGTGGAATTCCGAGACCTTGAGCTGTAACAGCTGATAAAGCAAATCGTGTTTCTTTGTTTGCGACTGAAGGCTGAAACAGTGTACTTATTGTTATCAGGATTTATTTAAAGTGTCGGAAAATATTTTTTTCATGACAACATATGAGAGTTCACCTTCTGGGTTTCGGATTCTATTGGTTCACCACGTGCAGAATTCTTCTTCTTCATCGGCATTGACATTCAGACACGTTCGATGCGATGTCTTCTGTAATCATTAAAGATAAAATTCTACCTACATATGCGGTAGAATGCACTCGATGAGGGACTATACGTCGTTAGAAATAAGCAAATTGGGATGCGATAAATTTCATGTGAAATGAAAAATGACATCACAGAAACCGAGACAGATATTTTAGATTTGTGATAATTAAGGAACCGTGAACAATGCACGTGATGTTTGGTATATAGGGAGATTAGACACTGGACTACAAACTAAAGAATCTCTTTTGCTTCGTACATTGGGGGTAGAACACAGCTGTGATGCAACAGAATTGTAGTACAATACAACTGTAGTACAGCATAACTATGGTACAATACAGCTGTGATGCAACAGAACTGTAGTACAATACAACTGTAGTACAGCATAACTATGGTACAACACAGTGATGCAACAGAACTGTAGTACAAAACAACTGTAGTACAGCATAACTATGGTACAACACAGCTGTGATGCAACAGAACTGTAGTACAATACAACTGTACTACAGCATAACTATGGTACAACACAGCTGTGATGCAACAGAACTGTAGTGCAATACAACTGTAGTACAGCATAACTATGGTACAACACAGCTGTGATGCAACAGAACTGTAGTACAATACAACTGTAGTACAGCATAACTATGGTACAATACAGCTGTGATGCAACAGAACTGTAGTACAATACAACTGTAGTACAGCATAACTATGGTACAACACAGCTGTGATGCAACAGAACTGTAGTACAATACAACTGTAGTACAGCATAACTATGGTACAACACAGCTGTGATGCAACAGAACTGTAGTACAATACAACTGTACTACAGCATAACTATGGTACAACACAGCTGTGATGCAAAGAACTGTAGTGCAATACAACTGTAGTACAGCATAACTATGGTACAACACAGCTGTGATGCAACAGAACTGTAGTACAATACAACTGTAGTACAGCATAACTATGGTACAATACAGCTGTGATGCAACAGAACTGTAGTACAATACAACTGTAGTACAGCATAACTATGGTACAGCACAGTGATGCAACAGAACTGTAGTACAATACAACTGTACTACAGCATACCTATGGTACAACATAGCTGTGATGCAACAGAACTGTAGTGCAATACAACTGTAGTACAGCATAACTATGGTACAACACAGCTGTGATGCAACAGAACTGTAGTACAATATTGACAATACAAACTGATCTCTTAAAAGTCTAAACAGTGAGTCTGAGACAAAACATAACGATCACGGACTGTTTAAATTCACAGTCATATTTCGGAGCATTTGAATTGTTGCGCTTTTTAATTAAAAAGTGTGTACAATTCAGGTTTAATGTTCATGAAGCTTCTAGCACTAAGTACATGTTAAATTATGGAATGTACAGAATATTTAAGACACTAAACCACAAGAATATCATTACATCGTTTATAGCAGAGGAAGAATTTGCAAATTCTTTTTAGGGTTAATTTTCTTGTGTTCTCATTGGTTATCCCCTTCAGATTTGTTTCTATTGCCCTTTCTTCCTGCTTGTCTGTTGCGTTATTCTATTCCCTGTGGGTTTATGAGGTTGGGAAAACGCCATCCCTCTGAAACGTATCTGATCGATCTTATTCATTCATTCATTTATTCATTCATTCATTCATTCATTCATTCCGTAGTCTGACTACAGGCCCATAGCCTCTTCCAAAGCGAGTTCTCCACAGGGTGCGATCTAGTGCTTTCTCTTTCAATTTCCAGTATCTTCTCTTTTCCTTAAGGTCATCCAGTAGCTGCTTACGCCTTCTTCCTCGTCTTCCCGTCGTTTCTATCCTTCCTTCTAACTTTCCTTCAATCACGTGTTTTAGAAGGTAGTTTCTACGCAACTGATTACTCTCATGAGTAAGATATTGGCGATGATATGTGAGCTGTTTGTTAAAGACACTTAAGACCCAGTTTTATCCGTTGTTTTGTACGGATATTGAACTTTGTCTCTTGTCCTGAGGGAATGACACATAGACTCTGTATGCTGTATCTGAGAGCGGATAATGAGGTGAATATTTGATGTAAAGGGAATGTCATAAGTGACTGTGCTAAACTGCATAGTGAGAACCGTAATAATCCGTGGTATGTTCTGTTTCCCACATATTTTGGTGATAAAAATGCAGAGAATGAGATGGGTGGGCTATGTTAACGCCTATGGAATGCATGCATAATTTTAATCGAGAAATCTGAAAGGAAGAGACCTGTTGGAATATCTGTGAAGAGGAAGTTCAACAGAGTGGGAAGAGTAGACTCGATTAATGTGGCTCAGGATAGAGCCCAGTGAGGGACTGTAATGAAACTTCGGTTTCTATAAAGGACAAGCAGTTTCATGACTATCAGAATGACTGCTGCTTGGAGTTGGCCATAAATCGAGCTTGCTGAGCATCGGCAGCAGCATCAGCTGCCTTTTTCGGCACAAGATTCAATAGTTTACCCACAAAAATAGTGGAAGTGGAAGGATAAGGAATAAGTAAATAAATATGTTATCGTAATATCTTATTATGATGCCAGTAATGTTGATTAGGTGTCAGTGTGTTACAACTGAAGTTATATTGTACTCAAAATCTATTTGCTACCATGGAAGCGTGATCATTTGCACATTTTCTTCATATGAGAGTGTTTGTAGTAATTAGGGTAGACCCTGTGTGAGGTCTAAGTCACCTTATCTTAAAAAGCATTACCTCGATAGCTAGTTTTTTCTGTAGGGTATTTCTGTCACTATTTTCCTGGCGCATATACTGTATACACGAATGTTCCTAGTATATACAAAATTATACTATGTTTTTGACATTTCCCATATGCGTGTTGTGGCGTAATGTAGTGAGTAACATTACACCTATGAATATGTCTATAATACTGCATTGAAAAGCTGCCAGACGCAATTCAATGTCGGTTCGTTTGTCACGTTTTGCATTTGGGAAACTAATAATAATTTCGAAAAAGTGTAAGTACAGAGGTTATTAATTTTAGGAAAGAAAACTCACAAAAGTTTTTTTTTTCGGCGATATGCATGAGTTCAAATCCAAGTCAGTTTCTTTCCCCTGAATGTGGAAATATTAAGCCTATTTATAATAATGTTGTCTTTTAAGAGGGTTACGTACATGCAGTTCGGATATGTGGGTGCTTATTTAACGACGCCGTCGCTGTCAAAGACTGCGTATTGCCGAATGTTAGGATGGCCGATGAATGGGAAGGGATTCGGAAGGAAACCGTTCAGGCATTTGTCAGGATGTACTGAGGAAAACCACAAAAACCCTCAGGATAGTCGACGTCCAGATCTAGATTCGAACCAGTCGGTAAGCTGCGCTGTATTTTATTTTGGTAGTTTTTCGAATGTTGGTACTTGAAACCTGCTTTATAATCCGAGACAGTTTTACTGTTTCATCCGCATCATTTGGGATAGTTAATTAGCAGATTCGCCGTGTGCAAAATTCATGGTGACACGCCCAACAATTGACTCGATTTTTGATTGACTGCTGTTGTATGAGGAAAAGCAAGTAGAAATAAGTCATTCTGAAGTAAGTCTTGTTTATTGAAGGCTTATTAACATTGGGTTATGGAATTACAAACGCATTTCACAGAGGCAATCTACGGAGAAACTGAGTAGTCGAAATTTCCCGTGGCGCTCTACGAGTTACAAAGGTGCAAATAGCAATAAAATTGTCCTTTATAATGCAGTCACGTCCTCTGTCTTTCGTTATTTTCTATCTCGCTCACACTTTATCTATTATCTAATCTTCCACAATAGTTAAGGGAGATGTCAAAAGAAATCAGTTTATTAGTGCGATTATGCTGCGTTATTCCAGTGAGACGTGATAAGACGTCAGCAGTCTTTTCTGTCACTGTTACAACACAATAAGTAGCTTGAAATAGGTCACAGCAACTCCCCATTTACCTGTCGCAATCCATCTCTCTGCTGCTACCTCAGTAATGTACTCTAGTTATTCTGCCACCTGCTGTCACCTCTAACTGAAGTAACCAGGCTACAGGCTGGACGACCGAAACATTTAGGCTTATTTCTCGGCAGGGTTAGAGATTTTTCCTTTTCCACGGCTCTTCACCCCCCCCCCCCCATGTAATGCGGCCGGGCCCTGAAGCTGGCCACCCACTTCCGTCTAATGACACGGTTAGGGAATGCTTGGAGATTTACCGCCACTCTTCCCTATGTCTGTGGCTTTCAACTACCACAAAAGGAGACGTGCCCAAGCCCCGCTAGAAGACATTACGTGAAGTGTATCTCATAAAAAAAATACATACAAACGTATTCGAAACAATAGTAGGAAGAAACTAATTTCGAGTTATACATAAACAACCATAAAGCTCCAACTACGCTTTTATAGAAACATAAGTAAGAACAACATAATTAAAATCCAAATCTCCAAGTACAGGGCATACACAAAAGAATGGTGCGGTTTCAAAAGTGAATAAAAAATTTATGTCTCACATTACACGGGCACAACATACACCGTCAGCGGCGGCAACTGTCCAAGTTTCTCATGCGCTACCAGCAATTCGCTTCTCATGCTTACTGCCTGGCCGCGGGGCCAGTTTCAAAGATGGCGTTGCAGCAGGAGAAGGCTTTCTGTGTGCTCCGTTTTGAGGTGTCCAGATCTGTGATTACAGTGCAGCGTGAGTTTCGTGCACGGTTTAAAAAAGACGCACCACACAAGAATAACATAAGCAGGTGGTACCGACAGTTTGTAGAAACTGGATGCTTGTGTAAAGGCAAGAGTCCTGGTCGACCTCATGTGTCTGATGAAAACATTGAAAGAGTGCGTGAGGCGTTTCAGCGAAGTCCCCGCAAGTCAGTGGCTAAAGGAAGCAGGGAATTGGGCATGCCAAAAATGACGGTGTGGAAGGTGTTGCGTAAGCGGCTATGTTTTAAACCGTACACGATGCGATTGATGCAGGCCCTTAAACCAGCAGACAAGTGAAAAGGCGTGACTTTTGCGAGGAGATGCAGTGAAAATGGAGGAAGATGGGTTCGTAGAAAGACTGATCTTCTCCGATGAAGCCACATTCCACATCAGTGGCAAGGTGAACAGACACAATGTCCGTATCTGGGGAACCGAGCAACCACATGCACAGATAGAGCACCAGCGTGACTCTCCAAAAGTCAACGTTTTCTGTGCGGCCCATTTTTCTTCGCTGAAGCAACTGTGACTGGCGACTCATTTTTGGACATGTTGGAAAGCTGGTTGTTACCCCAACTGAATACCAATTATGACGATTACATTCTACAACTGGACGGAGCTCCCCCCCATTTTCACAGGAATGTACGAGTGCTTCTCAATCGTGTTCTTCCACAGCGCTGGATCGGACGTGCTGCTGCAAATGGAGACAAGAACCTTCTCCCTTGGCCACCCCGTTCGCCAGATCTTACACCGTGCGATTTCTTTCTTTGGGGGTTCGTTAAAGACAGCGTTTATGTACCACCATTGCCCACGTCCATCCATGAAATTCGTGATCGGATAACGCATGCACTGCAGGCCATTACAGCGGACATGCTACACCGGGTCTGGGATGAGTTTGATTACCGTGTATATGTGTGTCGTGTGACCCAGGGTGCACACGTTGAAGGATTGTAATTACCAAATGAGAAACTTGGACAGTTGCTGCCGCTGACGGTGTATGTTATGCCCGTGTAAGGTGAGAAATAAATTTTTTATTCACTTTTGAAACCGCACCATTCTTTTGTGTATGCCCTGTATATCTTCACGTTATAATGAGATGCTACAGAAAAACAACGGGTCGGGTCTAATTTATACAGGCCGTGTCTCCAAATAATTGCCTGTGCTTCCCCCAAATTTTATCTTGTAAACACTACATTTTATAACCATTATACATTAATTTACTTTTTCAGTCATTTTAAAACTTACATAAGCATACAAATTTGTACTCTTTATAAAAAATTTTATTCCCAAGGCTACATATATATTTATGTTATGTATACTATATAACAGGCCGTGCGGTCTAAGGCGTGGGTTTTCGGCCGCTCGCTTTCTAGGATCGTGGGTTCGAATCCCACCGGGGGCATGGATGTCTGTCTCTTGTGAGTGTTGTGTGTTGTCAGGTAGAGGTCTCTGCGACGAGCTGGTCCCTCGTCCAGAGGAGTCCAACCGAGTGTGGTGTGTCTCAAATGTGTGTGACCATGAAACCTCGACGAAACGAGGAGACCCAGGCCCATATAGGGCTGTCGAACCATAGGTATTATTAGGTATATACTATATAACATTATTTCGTAAGGTTTCGAGATCTCAAACCCACGCAGCTGTGAACTTTTCGTTTTTGTTTTCGTAATCGGCCCAATGATGGCCCTTGTTTTAGCCGAAACATCCAGCTGATTTCCCTGAGAAATAAATAATTCTGTTTGGACTGAATATTTTTGTACGTTTAACAAATTTGCGATTAAGCTGCGCCATAAGTATCCATATCTAGAACCCTTATACCATTATGATTATATTGAATATTTTACCTTTCCGACTGATGTATTTTTGACGTAAATGATATTTTGGGATTTGACTGTACTTGGCCTTCAGGTGATTAGTTGACGTTGTACCGACAGCCTTTTATTATTTTATCATAAGATTGGTAAGGACTGTTGCCAAGACTGTTGAGTACTCTAACCACTGTACTCTACCTCCGGTACATTGTCGACGGTAAGTCTGGCACAGTAAACCAACCACTGTCAGACGTATACAGAATTATCTCGTAGCCTTATACCAAGAATACGTTGGAGAATAGAGACAATTCCCGAAGCATGGTGTATACCAAGTATACGTCAGACAACGGATAATGTCCAACATATTGGAATACTGAATTAGCCATTTTCACAAATCTTTCGACATTTATTTTGTGTCATGTTGTTACTTACACTAAAGTAACTCTTGAAAGTAACTATTTTCTTGTAGTTGCGGCATGTGGGGTGAGACTGAGTGAGTTTCTTGGTACTGCGCCCTCAAATGGGTCTATTGTACCACCTCCTGATAAGAGATGGCTATGTCAGGGGACAAACCGAGGTGCTTGTAGAAGAAACCTGCTCTAGTGCCTATTTGTCCATGACGAATGTCACGTCATTTACTGTGGGATTGAACCCTGGCCTCCGCGGTGAGGAGTGTGTGACTGCCTGATCTGTGGCACGGCCTCAAGGAGACTAACTGTTAATCTTACAGTGATACTGGAGGGCGTCGATACGGTTCAAGTGCGCTGTCACAGTTAATGCATGTACGTGCAATGAAAGGCGTTTAGCAATAACCAGAACTTGAAGGTGTCAGTCATGTTGAAGATATTATGTTTAAAAGTTCTGGAGATAATTAAGGAGTCACCCGTGTCCTGCATGTGTAACGTCTGAATGCCACTTTATCGTTAACTTCTGCGCTCAGTCGTTCAGAGATTATATTTCTCAGTTTGTTTCCTAACGCCCATCTGACGAATACTGATACTAATTATATTGCGCCATCGATACACGTGTTTCAAAATCCTATTCACTTCATAAACTACATATATTCGATGTTATATAACCAATAAAGTTGACTCTTGACCCATGGAGATGGGACCGATACGTTGTAACTTAACGTCGGTAAACAATTGCCACACGACGCCGCGTAATATCCCAGAAGAGCGCGGATCTCTTTGAAAAAATATTGTTAAAAGACCGAAGAAGGCGTTTTCACGAAAGGACTGTTATAATTTATTTGCTTTGCAAGTATTTATTGGTTTTAGACGCTTTTGCAAAGCAGTTGCGGAAAGCGATTATTAGTTTCGTCATTCCAACCGTCCGTCCTTCTGCTCGTATGGAGCAACTCGACTCCCACCGGCGGGACTTAACGTGAAATTCTGTGTTGTGACGGGTTTTACTAAAATTTGTTGGCACGTTCGAATTTTGAGCATGGACTTTGCTGGAAGCGTCTGACAATCTCCGAACTTGTCAAGAAATTTCCTGCCTTTTGTGGAGCCTCGATGTTCATTACCGCGTTCAGAAAGGCCGGCCACTGGACCCTGTCATGATTCAGGTGAACTCAGTCCACACATTTACACACATTTTCTTTAAAATCAATTTTAGTACTTTCTTTCTTTTGTGATTCGTTCCCCCAAAGGGTTCCTACGTTTCAGCTTTTTCGACTAAAATTTCACATACATTTCTCAACGCTTTCATTCATGCTACATTCCGTGCCGATTTTCCTTCTTTTGATATCTCTAAGACATTAATATTTTGCAAAGAGTTCAAATTATGAAATCCCAGTAGCACATCGTAACTCAGTACGGTGGACAAGAAGTATATTAAACGTTATGCATTATTTAGAGATGTTCTACTGAACACATTTTTATGATCCTACTTTCATTTGTGCTTGCACAACGGCCGCTTTGGAATCTTTGAAGGAAATGGTTGAAAATATGTCTTCGGGGCTATCTTCAGTGTATTACTCCCTGTTATGAAAATCGGACGGTTTTTTCAAACGTTACTGGCGGTGAACGTACATGATTACTTCACGAATTAATGTCTTGACTTCAGGGTCTTATTTTTGAGATTATTGCCAGTCATAAATATTATGTGAACATTCTGAAGGGTTACGGATTTATTAATGTCCGAATCTGAAAAATTGTAATAGCAAATAAGCAATTACGTCAGGTTTCTATTGCTGAATTTACAATAATTGTTCAAAATGTCCACTTTGAACCTGAATACACACCCTGGCACGTCGGTGAAAACGTGTCTCTGGTCGATGGATCTGTTGTGGTGGTCATAACATCCGCCACTCATATCACCAGACCTCAATCCCCTAAATAAATAAATAAATAAATATATATATATATAATTTGTGGGGCACGTGGAAGATCTGCTACACCAATAAACAGTGAAAACACGAGATGCTTTGCTTCGTCTCGTTTTGAATGCTGCAACTGTGTAAAGGACAATCCTAATGAACTGAGGCGCTCTGCACGCTCTATTCGCTGACGTGCCAGGATACGCGCTGAGGCTGAGAATGGTCATCTAACATGTATGGTAAATGTATAAACAAACATTTTGTGCAAGGGTATGTTCGCCTGTTCGTTTTTTAAGATTCAGATAATGAGAAATCTGACACTACTGAGAATCGAACCTATGTTTATATGGCATTGGGAATTTACGTGTGACTACCAATGGCCTCAGATATAAACGTAAAGGTAAAGTTCACCCTAGAACAGGCCATGAAGGCCCAGAGGAGGAGTAGAGGTATAGCTGTACTCTTTTTTTAACCTCGGCGCTAGATTGGGGTGGGTGGTCAACGTCACGCCCCGGCCGCTTTACCCCCGGGAATGACTCGGTACCGATTGTACAGGAGGCTGGGTAGGCCCCAGGGCCGGTGTGGACGGGTGCTGAAAATCTCGCCTGCACCGGGATTCGATCCCCGGACCGTCCAGCTCCTAGTGAGTCGCAATACCGACTGAGCTATCCCGGCCCACTCGCCTCAGATATAAGCTTCTGAAGTTAAGATATCAAGCCGAGAGTCACGTTATACCGCGTAGGACTATAGATAGCATAATTACATTGTGCGTTTGGTGTAACTGTCTTAGACTTTATCGTTGAATAGATATTTGAATAAATGTAGGCGTATGCACGATAACTTACTGACGTAAAGTGGGAAAGTAACTTAATAATCTTTCATCAGTGTAGGCGAATTTTGCGATAAACGTATTCAAGGGAAGTCATTCATATTCAAGGATATTAAATGTTTCGTAGTTACGCCAGCATGGAACCAGGAAGTAACATTGAATGTTACAGCGCACAAAACTTAAAAAGAAAGTTGTGTTTTAAAATAGAATTCACTGATTGGTTTCAGTCGAGCGGGAGAGAGTTGGGTGTGGCATATACTACTTTGTTCCATTGCCAGTGTATGACAATTTAATAATTGTTACAATTTGTGATTTTTGAGGTTCTCACTGCTGATTAATGACGCCGTGTAGTTTGGTAGATAGATACGAATACACGTATTTAGGAGGAACATGTTGCCTCCATCTTGTTGGTAGTTACTCTGAAGATGGCGACAGAAGTTTCCTTCGAACGATTGGAACTTGTTTACCAAGTTACCGTACGAATCGCTTCCCAACATACCGTAACCTTCATTGTTGTGTGTGAGGTCTGAGGTTGTTACGGTAGTGGCTATGAAGATTTCTGTTTTCTGGGACGTGACGCCTTGTAGTTTGGTAGACAAGGTTTTGGAGGGCGTCCTGCCTCAATATTCGATATAGAATTTATCATGAAGACGGAGGCAACAAATCCTTCGAAACATTGTTACCCATGTATCAAAGCTACACAACGTGACGTCCAGGAAGGCAGCAGTCTTCATACTTACAACTCGTTCGGTCTGAAGTAGGAACGGAAGAGCTAGTCCGCTACCTGATTATAACGGAATGTTGAAAACGTAATGAACGATATGTAAATCTTTGCCTTCATGGAAAAGTGAAGGGAAAGGTTTATGTAGTCGAGAACTGTTATATTTTATTTCGCTGATTATGGCAGAGCAGGTGGGGGAATGGTGAGCACACGCCGACACGTGCCAGCATCTGAACACTGTAAGAAAACCTTGCATTATAAATAAAACATAATTTAATTACTTGTAAGGTTCAAGTAATAATTGGACCAGGCCTATAAGTTGTTATATTGAACTTAATCGTCTTTAAATGTATATTGTTTATTTGTTGTTTTTGTCTATGTTTATATAACGAAGCTGATAGAACTCAGGCTGTACTTTGTCGAATGGTATGGCGAAGTAGCGAGTGAGTTTCACAGAGCATCGTGCAATCAGCCGTGCCTAATATGAGGTACTGTCCCTCTATATGCCCGGACGGACGGATTAAAACCACGATGAACCTCCCAAGCACAAGTCACAAGGTTTACTGCTTGAAACAAATTTGTCCCTGTGCACACCATAGAGGACTATGGAGGAGGTTATGTATATATGATTTGATTTCGTTTACTTCAGTTCTGCTTCACCCTTAGACATACATGAGCCCATAAGTTAGCACCGGGTTTTTGTGGATCTTAGATTTATATTTACATT
This sequence comes from Reticulitermes speratus, assembly GCA_021186555.1. NCBI lineage: Eukaryota > Metazoa > Arthropoda > Insecta > Blattodea > Rhinotermitidae > Reticulitermes > Reticulitermes speratus. Next base: position 10,679,895 of record JAJKFL010000012.1, read on the forward strand.
ATTGTGTCTACGGGTGTCCCATACGTCTGGAACCAAAGGGTAAAATAAGTTAGTCATGATAGTTTCGTTTCAGGAGCCCAGCTTTCTAAATCAAATGGCGCTGATGCCGCTCCAAATAATGCTATGGTTATGTTACGGTTACTTGGTCAATCAAAATAGTGGGCACATTGAACATATTCTGTGAAAACAAGCCATTTTTGTCATTGTTTCCAGTGATTACAGACTTACGGGACACTCTGTATATTGTCTTAATGATGCTACTCTACTAACACCATCATTACTATTCTCTCTACAAAACTATTTCTGTTCTATTCTCCTACAGTATCACGCAGAGTTAGTGCCGTATGGACTTCATTTTCCCATCTGCATCTAGTTTTAAATAAATATTTACCAATAATTTTTTATCTCAGTTACATTTGTGCAAGTTAGGATAAAACTTTCCAATAAGCTACACCTTCGTAATATTAATTATTTATTTTAATAATATCTTCTTCCATATTAATTATTCAGTTTAATAATATACACTATGTATTTTATTCTCCTCCCCTTAACATCGTACCTTCTCAAACCCTATGCTTTTTCCTCGTAGTTTCCAAATCCCTGTCAGCTACATTATTCCACTTATTTTGTTCCGTGTACAGACCTGCAGATAGTACTCAAAACCCCATTTGCTTTAATTCACAATAATGTAACAAAGGATTTTTTAAATACAAATCAATTTTGTCCTTTCATATCTTTGCATCTTTCTTTAATTAATAAACAGACACTGTTTGCTTGCCTCTGCCGAATACACGATAGTCCTAGTTTTCTATTTCTGTATATTCTTAGCCCATTTCTCGTTCTTTAAATTTTTTATCCTCCAGTTGTAACGAATTCTTATTATGTCCTGCTTTCCATTGCTTGCAAAACGCGTACGGTACTTCACTACCCTACGTAGCAGTTTTCCCTTTCTACTTCCAATTCGGCTGCCCTGTTGGCCAGTGGGTCGGGATAGCGTAGTTGCTATAGCGACTCGCTATGAGCCGGATGGTCCGGGGATCGCATGCCGGTGGGGGCGAGATTTTCAGCACCCGTCCATACCGGCCCTGGGGCCTACCCAGCCTCCTGTACAATCGGCACCGGGTCATTCCCGGGGGTAAAGCGGCCGGGGCGTGGCGTTGACCACCCACCCCCATCTAGCACCGATGTTAAAGAAAGAGTAGAGCTATACCTCTATCCCCCTCTGGGCCTTCATGGCCTGTTCTTGAGTGAACTTTACCTTTTATCTACTCATTATTTACAATAATCGTCCTGTCTCACGTGATGCTTTTCTTACGGCCATAAATCACCGTTATGAAATAATCCAATAGTCGGTCATAATCGTCATATCAGCGATATAAAACGACGTGCTGAAGTAATGCTGCTAAATGCGCGTAAAACAACAGCACTAAGTAGGCTTAAGTAAATGAAGTCCGCGGTGAAGCGACTATTGAAGTCGGTAAAGAAACTGTCCGTATGAGTGACGACGTCACTTGACGTCTTGTGGCTGGTGTTTATTTAGTGCGCCCCTATTTACTTCTGTTGGAATACGTACTATTTGTGAATTCCCGTTATAATCTCCAGTTACTTCAAGTGGCTGGCCTTGGCTGTTCTGTATTCTCAGACGTAAGATCATTGTCAGTCTAACCTTCGAACGTACCGAATTAGGCACAGGTAGTGAGGAGGAGAAGCGAGACAAATCAGACGGTGCCATTCAAACGGTTTGGATGAGTGTATTGAGGAGTAGCAGCAAAACAGCCACACAGACAGCATAGTCACAAACCGGGGGTACTTTAGTGCATTATAATCCTACTTTAATTGACTTTGATATTTTTAGAAAATAAACTTCTAGCGCTGTTTTATTGTTGTAATAACAGTAACATGAATTGTTAATAATAACAGTTTGAAACTTTAAACCTGAAATAAGGCATCTTCAACAATATTCAAATGGGGGCAGTGTTTGGAATATGCGACGTTCGCAGACTTTTCAGTTTTCCAAATAATTGTCGATAATATCTCTATTACTTTAGTCATATCTGTAATTATAAATAAATCAACGTGATAGCTGTGGGAAAACAAATAGACCTATAACACTAAATAAATGTATAAATAAATATATAAGTAAGTAACTTTATGGAGCAGTCCTTCTTGAGAAGCTAGTGGTTACTTCGCTAGCCAATAAATTACCTGAAATTTCTGGAACCTGAAGGTTCATTACCATGTTCACCAGATTCCTCCACTTTTTCCAGTCCTAAGTCATATGAATTCAGTCCAAGCCCCACAATCCCCTTCCTTTCACACCCATATTAATATTATTTCCATGTATGTCAGTATCTTTCAAGTGTATCCTTAAGATTTCCCCACCAAAATTCCGTATGCACTTCTCTTCTCCCCCATATCTGTCACGTGCCCTCCCATCTCATCTTCCTCGATTTGATCATCCTAAAGTAGCCTATACTACTACTACTACTATCACAAGAGCCACTGCTACTACCACTACTACCACAACAACTGCTACTACCACTACTACTACTGTCACAGCTACCAACAATGATGATAATAGTACCATTAGAGTTTTTCTACTAGGCGTGTTGGTGTTGACATGGACGTTTGTAGTTAGTGCGGCAGGAATATTTGTCATCTAAACGTTTCAACACTCTCACTGTGTAAATCAGACTGTGGAAGTAAATGAAAGTGAAGAACGGCCTCCGGGACAGACGAGGACAGAGCACGAGTTATGAAAAACATGCACATGTCCAAGTACAACGTAGCTGCTCTGATATGAGAACGAAATCGCACCTACACGATATACATAACTGCGGAAATTGATTTCAACTTCTGACATTTATAGACGAGTGGTAGTTACAGTCAATCTGTTCAGTCTGTAACCCAGTATGCCGAGTCTTATAAACTGTGAGTGGCATTCAAAGTGCAGCGATAAAGCCACCGGCTTTTATAGGAAATAAAAGTGTAGTTTATGACGCGAAGCTTCTTAAGTTCTTGTTACAAATGTATTAAAATGTCGGACACAGTCTATTCATTTCGTAAAAATGAACAGTACAGATCAATATAATAAACATTTAAAGGGCTTTTGAAAGCTTCATGCTTGTTTCCATTTTTATGTTTCAAGAAAAATACCAGAACGACATACAACACAGGAAGGGGGCAAATACACCCATAAGGACACATTTGTGTAATTTAATCCAAGTCCCAATGTTTCATTGTGAATTTGTGCTACCGACTTCTGTTACTGAGTGTACCAGACAATAAGTGGCAGCTTGGCACGATCTGTCGCAGAGTAGGCCTAGTCAGTAACTACAACAAGAGAAGTATGCGCCACGTTCACCTTGAGTTACAGTATGCTGTTAGTAACCAATAGCGGTTTGCAAGGTCCATACGAACAGCAACAGTCTTAAGACAGTCGTCTGTGTTTCTGTTATTTCACCTCCATATCCACTTTCACTTGACAACGCCTGTTGTTTACAATAAAGCCTTGCCAGAGTTCGATTGGCCTGTGTGGGGACCGTAGTGGTTATTTTGTATTCTGATAATTTGTAATACGGTACATTTTTATTAGCAAGCACAAGACCATTCTGCTTGCTTGGGGAAATGTCTTCTTAAACTAAAACATGTTGAATCGGATGTCTTAAGAAGGTTACAGATTCTGTGCGGACTAACAATGAAATTTAGCAACACCCAGGTCAGAGTTGCTACAAAAACTTTTGATCAATAGCAATTTTCAGTTCGTTGATTGTATTGTCGATGTTTTCTGAGACATCTTGTCCTTCAAATACCCCACAGAAAACATTCACAAGGGTTCATTAGATCTGGTGAAGTTGCTGTCCATGATAATCCCTCTTCAAGAAGCATATGGTACCTGTCCGACAGGGAGAAACTGAATAGCCTACACACCATTGATAGTGTAATGTGTAGCACCGTCTTGTTGAAACTCAAGCCGTAAAGGACCAAATTCATCCACTAGCAGACAGGTTAATATCAGAAGTAACTGTACCATCGATGGACATATGGCCGAATATACCAGCACTTGATAATGTACGCCTCACTACAACTGCGGGTGTACTGAGCAGTGGATTGGCCACATTGAGCACTTGATTTCTTTGGACCCAGACTCTTGTGTTTCGTAAGGTAAACGTAAAGGTAAAGTTCTCCCTAGAACAGGCACTAGATGGGGGTGGGTGGTCAACTCCACGCCCCGGCCGCTTTACCCCCGGGAAAAAGACCCGGTACCCATTGTATAGGAGGCTGGGTGGGCCCCAGGACCGGTCTGGACGGCTGCGAAAAATCTCGCCCCCACCGGGATTCGATCCCCGGACCGTCCAGCCCGTAGCGAGTCGCTATACCGACTACGCTACCTTTCGTAAGGTAACCACCCAAATTGAAGTAAACCATTCAGAACGTCCAGGGTTTATTCAAGTACCTCTCCGAATTCATTCGTGAACGCCAAATGTCGTGTTATTCATATCACAGCGATTGATGCAACTGAATGTTTTGTAGAAAAAGCGATAATTTTTCGTGACATGTTTTACGTTGCTGTGTTATAAACGTGTGTTATGTCTGTTAGAATGCCGTTTGCTAATTGTTAGTGACCTCGCTTGAGGTCTAATGATAACGTCTTCCGTGCGAACTTAACGCGCTACATTTACGTCTCTTAACACGTCTATCGCACGCCCACCTTCTGTTCCTTCGGACTGTTTGATAAGCCGGTAAACAGCCCTTGTCTGTGGTCAGTGGCGTGTAGTGTTTGTAGTTGGTGCAAAACGAACACAAAACAGAAACAGAGCAACTGCCAGAAGATTCTGCTTGCCTCCCGTCTCCGTTTATGCTGTAAGTGTACTGATTTTACGTAAATAATACTGATACAGCACTGGCAAAGTAGGCGACGAAGAATACTGTTGCTTTATATAACGTTTATGTTTTGCCTGAAAACGCAGAGACAGACTCCGGAACATCGTAATTTTTAGAATTTAAAATTTTGAATCCTAGAAACTGAATAGTGTCGTAAATAGTGTTGTAAATGGATTTTAGACTCACAAACAACAATTGTGCGTGCGCGCGCGCGTGTATGTGTGTGTGTATGTAAGAAGTGGGCCAGCGCCAGAACTTGTGGGTCACTTTCCATAACCAGATTCACCACGGATTGTACAATACGACTTTATGCTGAAAGAAGATACGCACAACCGGACTCTCTGTGGGAGCCCGAATTCCCTTGAATGAACGTGTATTGGAGTTACTGCATGACCCCTGTTTTTAAGCTCAAATTAGGGTATTATCAATAATAAAAGAACATATTGTGTGACCTAGTCCTAAATTGTTACAAAAAGGATTTTGAATTCATGAATCTTTTAGAATGGTTTCGCTGGTACAGCCATCATTTGGACTTTCTCTCGTGACATTATACAGGAAATGTCTGCAGTTGATAAGATACACTTTAAAATGTACGTTACATTGCTCCGGTAAACAGAGTTTCGTACTGCTGCAGTGCTTGTAAGCATAAAGTAGCTGTGCATAATTTCTATACCAACAGAGTGTCTTCTTGCACAACAGATTGGCAGTGGTCTCAGTTAAAATGTTATTTAATTTGTACTCCTTTAATCTACTTTCTGTACCTTCAGTGCTTCCTTAGTTATCATCAATTGAAAAGCTAAGATTTTGAACAGTCGCCTTGTTACTCTTACAGTGTACAATACAGTTTCCACAGTGCACATATATCAAAGATGTATTGGCTCACTTAACATTAGAATTCCGCCTTTTGCACTGGTAGCGGTTACAGTGCCTCACCTGCACAGAAGTCTTCATGGCTACCATGTTGGAATGAAATTAAGAGTTACAAGGTTGAGGTTAAGTGATATGATGGTCATGTCAAGTGTCGTCATGAAACTTGGTTCAAAAGGCATTCGAAAGGTTGTCACAAGAAAAACGGACATGATAGCATAGGCGTTCTTTCCTTCTGAAATAATAGAAAAGTAATGCATCTTTAGACAAATTTCATGACAGATTTGAACTGTTTCGCCTACAACAACAAAACTGTTACTGTACAATATACTCGTATTATTGCTTACTTTATTGAGATAAAAGTGGACTAATTGTATGTTGCAGGAATCTTTGCGTATCTCAACTACCTTACCCCCAAAACCAGACGTGAAATTTTGGAACTTCTTGTGAATGGGCTCAAGAGGCTTGAATACCGTGGCTATGACTCTGCAGGAGTGGCTTTCGATGCTGCCGATGGCAAGGACATTTCCATTGTGAAGAAGTGTGGCAAAGTGAAGGCTCTGGAGGAAGAAATTCTTTCAAGTAAGTTCAAAGCATCTCTGCTATGGCAAATTCCAAAATAACTACAAATCATAATAATTATATGGTAATAAAATTAATTTAAGAACATATTAAATTAAGGGAATACCTGCTACTGTTCGGTTCAGTATCTTTTTTCTTCTCCTTTTTCATCTAAATATATATAAATTAAAATACACGTAACTTAATTTTGCATGCTGTTTTATATGATTGTGAAACCTGGTTTCTCACCTACTGGAAGAAGATGGTCTGGTATTCGAGAAAAGGGTGCTGAGGAAGATGTTTGGGCCTAAGAGGGAGGAAGTAACAGGAAACTGGAGAAAACTGCATATTGAGGAGCTTTATGATTGGTACCCTCAACAAATATTATTCGGGCGATCCAATCAAGGAGAATGAGATGGACAGGGCCTATGGCACATGTAGGGTTTTGGTGGAGAAACTTAAAGGAAAGAGATCGCTTGGATGACTTAGGCGTTGGTGGTAGGATAATATTAAAATATTATATCATCAAAATAGGATGGGAGGGCGTGGACTTAATTGGTCTGACTCAGGATAGGGACAAGTGGTGGGCTGTTGTGAACAGGGTAATGAACATTCGTGTTCTATACAGTGCCGGAAATTTCTTGACTAGCTGAGGAACTGTTAGCATCCCAAGAAGCTCCTTGGAGTTAGTTAGATAGTTCGTTCTTTCGTTAGTTAGTTGTAGTGAAGTGAATATGTTATTCCACATATTGTGCTGCCATTGCTCTTAGCGTCCGATACTGGATATGAGTTTGTTCTTTGAAGACAGGCCAGGAAGACTCAAGTCTTCTGGGGTGCGACGCCATGTCTATTGGTAAATAGTTACCGATATTTCGGAAGAGCTTGTTGCTCTCATATTCACTGTAGTAAAAGAACTACCTTGACTACAAGGACTGTCCTGAAGATGGAGGAAACAAATTCCTCTGACACTTGGTTAGCATTAATTTTCGTAAGTCTGTAATTGTTATCTATTCTAGATAAAAAGTATCAAAGCAGATTTTATCTTACGGCGAGACCACGTCCGTCCGTCTGTGACACAGTATCAGCGACTAAGCCGTTTGTCGGATTTTTATGAAATTTGGTGTAGGAGTTCTTTAGGAAAAGTTCTCGAGCATGCCTGAGTTTCGTGAAAATCGGCTCAGTGACAGTCATACTTCAGGACATAAATGAATTCTACCCGCATTTGCCATACTTGTTGACCGATTTGGGTGTAATCTGGCACAGAAGAACTCTACGTAATGCCGTTGAGCGAGCACATATAAAAGCCATACTTTATTTCAGGATGCAAATGAAATTCTGTCGGTATTTTCTACATTTTCCGTCCGAGTCGGATAAAATTTGGTGCATGAGATGTCTACTAAAATTTTTTGAGTGATCGTGACTTTTCGTGAAAATCGGCGCAGTGAAAGCCATGCATTGCTTAGGGGTGTAATTTGATTTCTATCTTCACTTTCCGATGTGTGTTAAATCCGGTAGGCACTTAATGCATCCCAGCATTTTTGAGTGGCTAAATGAAATTACGTTTACCCGTGTGCAGTGGAACTTTATGACATTCTGAAAGTTAAAAACGCCTTTGGTGAATTGTGTTTACCACACGGAATACACCATTTGCAATCTTGTTTTCACGTGACGTCTTAAGATTTGGTTTTCCTCACCCTTACAGTTGGCAGAGTCATTTCACTGCATACTAAGGACATCCATACAGATGTTAGTGAGTCTGAAATAACATATATCAAATTTATACTAAACTGTGTGTGATGTATGTAAACATTTTTATCACCAAGTTGTTATTTTCTCAGAACAATAACATGCAATTGCATTTCACTTTTGCTTGAATCACTAAACGAGCGATCAGAGTGTATCAGTGATTAACTCATTATCAGCATTCTTTAAATAGTTCGGAATACAGTATAAGTTTTCCATTACTTCTGCTGTTATCTTGGCTTTCGATTTGTACTTTTTATGTTCTTTGATATGCGTAATGGCATACTTAACGAAACTCCTCACAGATGCCACTGTGAACTGCAGCAAGTTACTAGCAAGTAACCAAATAACGTAAATAAGTAATTCCGTGGAGCAGTGTCATTACTTAAGAGCATCTAGCAGCAAAGCTGGTCAAGAAATTCCTGCCTTTTAAACAATTGAAAATTCAATATAGTGTCCACAAGAACGTATCACTGGTCCCTGTCCTGAACCACTGTACAGTATACATAATGCATCTTGAATTAAATAATTTTATAACTTTGTTAAAACGTGTTCAGTTTGTTTATATGCAGTTCCTCAGTTAGAATGACAACCTATCTGACGCTGTGACCATATCACATTGTTGTTAGTTCAAGGAATCTTAGAGTTGGGCTTCTCACAGTGGTGAGAGTGTAGTTTGCCATCTTTTGGGATGTGATGACCAGACTACATCTGATAGAAATTTATAGCAGACTACACAGCATCAAATCCCACAAGGTGGTAATCTATAACAGCAGATTTTTCAGATTATTATCTCCTGCGATGTGATGCCTAATGTATTCTGGTAGATAGGTACCAACTTTTCAGACAAACCTGCTGGCCCCACTGCAGGGAAGAGGAGATAGAGGTACCAGGTTGTCTACTGGCTCGAAGGTGGAGATGGCAGGTTTCTTCGAAATGTTGGTACCTGGCATTACACCACGTAAAACAGTAACATGAATGCTCATCACCATGCAAACCTAAAATCTCAGCACCCAATAATTTAACATGTAACATAATTTATATTATACAGTCATTGTTTATTGTGTTTATAATGTATTCCCATGGTGCTCATTACAGAAGACCATTATCTTCTATTTTTAATGTTTCTGAATTATACTGTTTTATTTTAGAAGAATACCGAGAATTTTTAAATTCTGGGATTGTTCCTGATAATATATTTTTGACATCTTTAAATTCTAAAATTGTTTGTCAGAAGGACGCTCTGTATGTTCAGGTTAGACCAGTGCATGTTGTTGCACTGCTTCACATCTGAGCCTTTTATGGATTTCTGAACATTTGATTGACATTTCTGTCTCTCACTCAAAATAAATCTTGAAAACCAACAAGGTTCTGCTGCAGTGTTATGCAGTCTGTTGCATATTAACAGAAGAAACATTTTAATGAAAATAAGTTGATTATGACAGATTGAACGTTGGAGTGCATAAAGATGATATCATATTCCAGAACTATTGCTGTAACACTTCTTCTTTTGATTGGCTTCTGCATAACCTGTTTGTGTTTCACCTTTTTTTGATATTACTCTACAAGGTATAATTTAAAATTTAAGAATTATTGTTTGTTCACTTTCAGAAGAAAAAGAGCTTGATTTTGATGGCACCACTGATTGTCATGTTGGCATTGCACATACTCGTTGGGCCACACATGGTGTTCCTAGTGAAGTCAATTCCCACCCCCACCGCTCTGATGCCAACCATGCTTTTCTGGTCGTGCACAATGGTATGAGTATGTCTTAGTTTAGTTTATTTTAATTATATCTGATCAAGTCTGCTTGAATACGTCTTAAATCTTGAAGCACTGGCTCTCTAATAAGATGAAGGTGGAGGTGAATGTGCTCAGGAAGTGCATTCTCTCTTTCATTACAGTATATTTAGCTCTTTAACTGAATGTGTCATTCTAATGAAAGAAGAAATCTTGAAGATATTTAAAAACAATGTGCTGTGTAGAATGTCTGGGGACAATATAATGAGAAGGGGATGGAGCAAATTATATAGTAAATCATTTCATGCTTTCTGGTGTGCATTTAGAAGAATTTTTCCAAATTCTTTTTCCTGCAGCATATCTTTGGCTTAAAAAACTCTGGTGAAACTCCACACTAAAACAAAATGTCTGAGGATATAGAGCAGAATATGGTGGCTTTTGTGCATTACCGAGATCAACTGCAGCAGGATAATTAGTATCGATGTGCTAAGCAGTCATTTTCTTCTGGTACATTCAGAATGCAAATCAGAAAGTGAAAGTCAGGTGTTTTTGTTGTGTGCATTTTACAACAAGAGTGAAGGAGGATTTTGTGTAATAGACATCATGTTTTTTTTTTTCCTGTCTTCAGCACAGGGTATTTTGTTTACGCTGGAAACTTGTATTTGTGCAGTTCGTTAAGGTTATTGCAAAGTGCAGTGTACAGTAATATGATATATTCAACTAACATTATCTGATCTGTTCTGTCATACATACCTTTATGGATAGCAGGATTTTATTTTGATATTGCCCTTTGCTGTCTAAGATAGATACATGATATATGGCACTCTCAGTATTTTTACGTAGAAGCAATGGTATGAGAACTTACAGGCAGAGCCGGGGTGGGGGTGGGCATGAGCCTTTTGTAAAGTATTAGATACTGGGCAAAGTCTTCCCAGGAACTTTGTAAATTATGTACAAAAGTGAAGTGTAGTATGCAGTAGGGAACTGATGACATCATGTACATGGAATACATGTACAAATGACCATATAGTTGTTGTGAGGTTGGTAACCAGCATCTAGTGAAAAGGTAGATCAGCTAGGTTGGTAGTTGTGTTTATACTGCAGGAAGGTTGGTGGTTGTGGCCAAAGTTGAAATGTTTGCCACCTTACCTGACTGTATTACACCGTACCTTCTAGAATCAGACAGTTCCAGTGCTACTGGATAGAAGGAAAGTGCAACTTCTCTGTGGGGCCCGTTATATACCTGAAAATAGAGACAGATTAACCCTCTGGAGTGTTATATATCTTTTCTAATTGTACAGTGCACAGTGCTGAAATAAAATAGTTGGACTGTATTAAGATGAAACAGTTGGCAGTGTTCAAGTAAAATAGTTGGACTGTCTTAAAATACAACAGTGGACAAAATTCAAATAAAGTAGTCCCATAACTACACTAGACCAAGAATAATATTTTTTGTGTAAACTAATTCCAAGATTCCATATATTTATGAATTTGTTTATATTAATAATTAATTTCCTGCAGTTTAGATATTGAAGTTCACAGCAAACTTATGTGGTCCAGAAACACATTACAATATGAGTTCCTTGCCTGTGCAGGTATTGTTACAAATTACAAGGAAGTGAAGGTGTTCCTCCAGAAGAAGGGGTACCAGTTTGAGTCAGATACGGACACAGAAGTTATTGCTAAGCTGGTGCATCATATCTACGTGCATAACCCAAATTGTTCCTTCAGGGAGCTGATTGAGCAAGTGATCCAGCAGCTCGTATGTATCTAGGTGACACGTCCACGTCCATCCTGTCCCTTCCTTACATATAAATCCCCATTATTATTATCACCTGATATTTCCACAGACTGGGTTGTGTTCTCCATCCTTCTCTGTTTTCACAAAAATGTTCCTCCACGATCTGTGACCACTCTGTTTTTTATGTCATTCCTCAGTCTGTCTCTCCACCTTAGTCCTTAGTCTCCCCTTTAATCATTAATTTCATATGTCTATACCACTGTATATGGATAACTTCTCCACGTTTTCTTATAGTATTTCTATTCTTGGAACATACATAATGCCTTGTTTTTGGATTTTAATTCATCATTTTTTTTGTAATACTCTGTAGGTGCGACTATTAGTGTAAGGTATAAAAATAATAGGTCTTTAATCAGAATTTATTTTTCAAAAGTTGATGAATGCAAATCTGACTTAATGCTTCATTCTAACTAACTAAGTAACTAACTGACTGACTGACTGACTGACTGACTAACAAGGCAAACTTGTATTTCAGTGATGTGTTCAACCAATATTGTTTTTTATAAACATGAAATAATGAAGCAGAAGATTTTGAACTGAAAGGTAGCATGCATTTCCTGAATTCAGTATGTTCCTAATTTCTTCATGAATTCAATTTTGTTTGTACATACAGCATTCTGCCAGATCACTTGTATTTCGTTTTAAATTACTAGCAGTCAGATTTGAAGAGTTAGAGTGGAACGGAGTTTTTCAAGTGGTAGACACTGTCCCACAGGTGACCACATTTGAGGTCCATTGTTTTCAATGCCTGACAAACTACTAGGACCCGATATCTTTCCAGCTTCCCTTCTTTGTTAATATGTTTCTCTCTCCCTCTGGGTATTTCTGTTGAGATTGTTGGGCCGAATCTTCTGTTGCACAAGAATGTAATTTCCACAAATTTAGTAACAAATTCTGCAGAGGATTAGAAAATGTTAGTATTAAGTTATGATAGCAAAAATGCTGTCTTTTTCTTTACTGACATTTCCTCTTCAAATAAATTTTTCCAAGAACATAAGATATTTTTGACACAATTTGAGGATTTCCTAAATAGAGCAATAATGCGATAGGTCGAGTAGTGACTAGTTTTTATCAGTTCAGTGTCCAATTGTGCATTTTTACAGATTACATTTTTTTACATATTTTGTGACTGTACTTCTCAAGAACTTATAATTACACTCACTCAGTCAGTCAGTCACTCAGTCAGTCAGTCAGTCAGTCACTCAGTCATATAGTTATGTACTTAGGTAGGTATTTAGGTAAGTAGGTAGGTAAGCAGGCAGTTAAGTAACTAGGTAGGTAGGTAGGTTTTGGGTGGGCAGGCAGGCAGGCAAGTAGTCGGTCAGTCAGTCTGTCAGCTGGTTGACTGGTTGGTCGGTCAGTCATGTCAGTCAGGTCAGTCAGTCAGTCAGTCAGTCTGTCTGTCTGTCTGTCTGTCAGTATGATATTAAGAGTCTTTATACCACTGTAAGACACCTTTATTGTAACAAGAGTCACAGATTTCATATGTTTGATATACCATTAATATTTACTATTAGAAACTTGCTTCATTTAGCACATTGTGTTTTTTCTGATGTCATTTTCATTTCCTATTGGTATTCGATCCTTTATAGGAAGGAGCCTTTGCATTATGCTTCAAAAGTAAGCATTTCCCTGGTGAGTGTGTTGCAACCCGTCGAGGTAGCCCTCTGTTGGTTGGAATAAAAACTAAGACTCGTCTGGCTACTGATCATGTACCAATTTTGTACAGCAAAGGTAAGTGCAGCTTGTCTGATGTCATAATTTATTTAAGAGTGAACCTTTTTATAAATAATAGTCTAGACTCACATGTGCTCAAAAGTAGATACATAACTGTACTTTATATTCACAAGGTTGCTTGTATCTTGCAAGAAGTATATGTCACATCACAAGACATTAGTTTCTATTTGGTTTGAATACCTGATATCAAGTAATCAGCCCTAATTAAGTGGAAAGATTTTGTTAAACACATCAAAGAATACACTTTTTAGTTTAATTCTTAAGTTGTAATTTACTCCACTGATTTGCTCTATCATTATATATGAAGTTACTAAAACTTTAAAGCTGGATTTGAATGTTATTTCTAGAGTTATTGTGATAAAGAGCCGATTGTATTAAGAGCCACAGTTATTGTAGTGTTGCCTGGAGGGAATGAGGAAAACCACAAAAAAATCACTCTGGATAGCTGGTCTCTGGGGCCAAGATTTGAACACAGGACCTCACTAATATGAAGCAGGAGTGCTGTGCCCTCTCTTGTAACTCAGAGAAATTTTAATGAAAATCACTGTGCATTCACATAATTGCATTAATCAACCTCACAGACTGAAGGAACGCTTGGAATGCACTTTTTACCAATTTTGGCATTTAACAAGTGCTCTTAGTGAACTTGTCAGAATGGATGCACAGTTAGATAGGTGACAGTTACATAGGAGACAGGAATACGTGTACTAGTTGTGACATAACAGAAGAGAGAGAAATGTGATTCTTATATGCGTACATGTGCATGCACATGCTTGCATGTGTAACACAGGAGTCTCATAAAATTAATGTTGATGTCATCGTCATCATCATCGTCGTCATAATAATATTAATAATAATAATAATCATCACTGCCACCACCACCACCACCACCACCACCTTCATGTAGTCTGTCTTATGACAGGTCCATAGCCTCTTCAAAAGTGAGTTCCCCAGAGAGTACGATCTAGTGCTTTCTCTTTCAACTTCCAGTATCTTCTTGTTTCCTTAAGGTCATCCAGTACCAGCTTATGTCTTCTTCCTCGTTTTCCCATCGCTTCTATTTTTTGTTCTATTATTCATGTTATACTCATATAAAAATGAGTTTATTATTCATTATGCTCTTATTCTAAAAGGAGGGAAAAGCAATTCTTAAAGAATACTGTCTTTTGGGATGTGACATTGTGCAGTCTGGTATAAATTTGCAGCTGTTTCAAAGGAACTTCTGCATCCAGCTCCAGTGTAGAAGAGTATCATGCTAATTCCATTGCCCCAAGTTCTGCTGTACTTGCTCCTTCAGCAGTTACAAGAACATTTTGAGATGGGATTTGCAAGATCCTCTACCCTGCAGAAGGAGGCGACACATTCTTTCAAAACATCTGTAAATATCTATCAGATGGCACTCAATTACATCCCACAAGACACTGTTCTTCATAGTCATATCACTCGTTAAGTAGAAGTGAACCCTTCGTCATGTGGGTTGTTTTGGAGAATCAAAATGTTTTTAGCAGCCAGGGTCAAGGAAATATCCTCAAAAGGAGTCATTATCTGTGTGGTGTTTTGTCTCCTGACATGTCTTTTAACACAAAATTCCTTAGCTGACTTGTGTTTCAAGTGCCAGATGCCACATGTGGCCTGCAGTTTGCCTCCCTGTGATTTAAAATGTTTCTCAAACACCAAGCTGTATGGTCCGTATCAGTACTGATCATCCTTTTTAAGTTCAAAGAGTGGTTTGTGGAAATGTGGTGTTGTAGATCATTGACCTTGTCTTCAGCTCATTCGAGAAATCAAAAGTCTGTCTGTGCTTGTGCTAATTACAGTGGCTTTTTATTTCAAAACTACCAGTTTGTCATCATCAGCCACTTGTGATGTGTTTAATGTCATTCATTATAGTGAAGGGTATGTTGTCAAGGTTTGGGAAGTGATGATGAAAGCTACCCAGAAAAAATAAAATGTTTTATTTCAGTTTTGAAGTAGTCTTGATCATTAAACATGGGGCATAATAATAATAATAATAATAATAATAACTGTCATTTAGAACTAATTAACTGCATTGAGAATCCAGCTTGAAGTTGTTAGTACTAAATGCACTATACTTTAGATTGCTTACATTTGGAAAATTTGATGCTATTTGTGCAGTGATATGTAGGAATAGAATCGGTAAGGTGAGTGCTGGCATTATGGTTAGTGCTTAAACAACACATGTAAATATCACTTGCCTGATAATTGCTGAGACACCAACAGCTTAGTTTTACTTGACAGAAAAGTGCATTTGTTAATATTAGTTTAAATCAGGGGTGCACAAATCTCAGGCACCAGGTCACTGTGGTGACTACATTTTGTAGAGTGACACCCAATATTTGTTCACCCTTCTGGTGCCTAGAATTTTGAGGTGGCTTCTAGATTTGTGGAAAATTTGTGCGCCCCTGTTTTGAACATACCAAGTGTAATATAGGTGAGTCCTGACAGCTTATGCGGGTGACTGGCTGAAGTCAGAACAACTAGGGTTTAATTCTCGACACAACTGGGATTCATGTATATAGCTCTGTACATAATCCTGTCACTTCTGTGACATCTTTCTGTAGTAATGATAGAAGGAGTGTGTACCTGTCCCATGCACTCATCTCCAACTGGTCCTGATATTGCATGGAATTTTACCTTCATACACCTTCATGATGTGATCGTTTGGTACAGAAACACAAATTTGCTGTAATTTAACACAATTTGACTTATTATGCACAATAATTATGTCTGACAATGCGTAATAACTCTTGCGGTGAAGGGAATGTAAATTATGTGGCATGGAAAATGGTTAATACAACACTCGTATGGCACAATATATCATAGTCTTAACACAAAGTTTATTGCGGTCAAGTTCTTGGAACCTTTGCCTTTCTCTATAAGACTACAAAAGATTGAAGATCAGCACAAGAATTTGCATTATGGAACATATATGTCATCTAATGATGGCTGTAAGATTAGTCTTTATGCTACCAGCTTATGATTTGTTATAAGATGTATAATTCCACTATGTATGAAATCTCACTCTTGTTGTGCCTTTGTACTGAAATGTGCTATTGCACCTAGCCTTTCATTAAATCCCTTGTTTGATAATTTGTTCTGCATAACTGAGATATGGTGACTGATCACTGGCCTTGATTGTCACATAGTATATGTAAAAGTATGAGGTAAATTTTGGGCCGTGCCATGGCTCAGGCAGTTAGTCACCGGCCTCTGACCGCGGAGGCCCGGGTTCGATCCCGGGTCAGTCCATGTGGGATTTGTGGTGTACAGAGTGGCACTGGGACAGGTTTTTCCCCGAGTACTTCGGTTTTCCCCTGTCAATTTCATGTCACCGGTGCTCCATTACAAGAAAAAACGAAAAAACTAATCATCTCCATCACAAGGTTGCACAATAAGCCTCAAGGCTGCGGTGTGTCCGTAGTATCTGCTGCGGGGCCTTTCACAAAAAAAAGAGAGAGAGAGAAAATTTTCCCTGTGCACACCATGAAGGCATATGGCGTGAGTTGAAGTATAGCTTTACATATTCTGAACACTAGTCCCTTATATTCACAGACTATGAGTAGGTAGATACTGGTTCTTTAGAAGTTACACTCCTGAGGAACTACTCATTTGTATCCCTCCAATGTAAATTGTGCCCTGTATAAATGAGACATGACACTTTGCACAGCGAATGCTTGTGAATTACAATGTTGTAATATGACTTTTACATGCATGCTGCAACTAAAATATGATATAATTTTGGATTAACATGTGCTGATAGCATGGTGTTTTTGTCATATGTAAAATAATCAGTCATGTATACATTCTCAGAGTTCTTTGAGGTGGCTATTCTTTTAGAATAGGTCTTACATATTGTAATTAAGCAGTGGTAAAAAGTAAAGTTGTCCCTATACACGCCATGAAGGTATGTCAGGGAAGTGGAGGCATAGTTCCACTCTTTCTGAACCTCAGCAATAGAGGAACGTGATTGGTCAGCCTCATGCCCCGGCCACTTTACCCCCAGGGAAAGAGCCCCCAATACTTATTGAATAGGAGGCTGGGTGGTCCCCAGAACCTGTCTGGATGCCTTGGACAAGAGATTCATCTCTTGTCCATCCTGGGATTCGAATCCCAAATCTTCCAGCCCATAGCCTAGTTTAATACACAAACTGTGTACCTACAAGATTTAACTGTGTATTTATAATGCATATACAGTCAGGATATTGTGCCCACATAAATGTCGGCTGTTTTTAGGCGTGTTTGAAAAGTTGTGAAAAGCGACTATTTAGCTTTGTCATATTTGTCTGCCTGCCTGTCTGTCTGTCTGCATGGAACAACTCTGCTCCGACTGGACGGATTTTCGTGACATTGGATATTTGAGAATTTTTTTTAAATCTGTTGAGAAAATTCAAGTTTGATTAAAATCTGTGTACTTTACATGAAAATCTGTGTAAATTTATGATAATATCTCGCTGAATTATTCTTAGAATGAGAAATGTTTGAAATGAAAGTTGTGGAGGAAATGAAAACACACATTCTATGTTCAATAAATTTTTTCAGAATATCATGCCATTTATGAGATAATGTGGAAAAATATGATAGAGCCAGGCAGGCCAAAGATGATAATACAGTACAGAAAAGAAGTGAGTTGTCTGCTGGCTAACTAAGGCTAACTAACACTCAGAGTGTGTAATACTTACTGCTTTTCCACACAACAATGATTACATGAACGGGCCTCAATATTATGCTATACATACATTGCATGTCTTGTTGGTTTCTAAAATGATTTGTCAACTCTGTAGCTTATATTGGTTCAAACAGAAGACTGATCGTGGCTGTTGAATTGGGAAGAAGAGAAGGAGAAGTGTTTAGGACTTATGTTAGGGAAACAGGAGTAAGAGAAAGAGAAAGAATAAATAGCTGGAAAAGACAAAGTGTTAGGTGGGATAAATGAGTCAGGCACCAGAGGTAAACTTCCAACTTTCAATGTCCCTACTTTCTTCAGATTTTGGACATGGTCTTCGGAACTGGCCTTAGTTAATAACCTACTGTTTTTATACACATTTGGCTTTGAGGCTGGACACTAGTTGCAGTACTGTAGGCTGTATTATGTACCTATTTTTGCTTATAAGCGTAGGCTTGTTTGCATGTAAATAGATTAACATATTAACCATAACACCAATTTCATTGTAATTAATTTTATGTGATGTTTGTTTTTATTTTGCATGACCTGATTACACACTTGGCACGCTACAGATGAACTCCCTTTAACTCCAGGTAGTAGATACTTCATTTTCAGACTTTCTTGTCTTTCCTTTTGTGTACTTGATGTAACTGTTTCTATACATTCTGTACTTGATTTTTGGCAATCTTTCTTCCATGTGCTGTTTTCCTTAACACGGTGTTATTCCTGTTACCCATAACCTGAATACAAAGCCACAGATCTCCAACCTAACTGCAGTGGAGAGAAGTGAAAAGAAAGGAAGATATAGGAGATGAAAAAAACAATTTTAGAAACATGATTAACTTTTTGTACATAGCAGGTGAAAGCATGTAAATATGTAGAAAAGGCCTGAAATGTTTATACAGTTTGTATTATGTTAGAGACAAATCATTGTCTGAGTATATGGTAGGCATGAACTCCATCTAGAAGTGCATTCTTGCAAGAAAATTTACAAACATGATTCATTACCTGATGCTATATGCTGGTGCATAAGATGAGAAAAATTTATTGTCATAAAACACAAAAATAAAAAAAAAAAGTGCAGAAAAATTAGGAATAGTAGACACTGAAATATTTTTACATTAAGTTCCTAATTTTTTTTATTTGTTTAATAGAAACATTAAAAATTATTGTGCCCTCCCTTTCTGCAAACCTTTATGACATCTGAATACTGGCACCTGATGCATGTAACAAAGCTTAACCTTAAGAGCCAGTAATAAATTTTTTTGATTTGCTTTTTCAAATATTTATATTTGCATTATTTCCCATTTAGATGATGCTCTGGTGCTGTACATTTCATTGTATCTCAGTAAATTAATTTGGATATGATATGTATGTGAAATTGACAGTTACAGGAAAATTAT
The DNA here is from genome assembly GCA_021186555.1 of Reticulitermes speratus. Lineage (NCBI taxonomy): Eukaryota > Metazoa > Arthropoda > Insecta > Blattodea > Rhinotermitidae > Reticulitermes > Reticulitermes speratus. The sequence goes on from JAJKFL010000012.1 coordinate 10,699,315, forward strand.
CTACTGAATTCCTAGTCTATAGATTTTCAGGAGGTGAAATTTAAATTTGAAGCTTTCCATAATATTTGATCAATTGTTGGTTGTAAATAATATCACAGTAAACCATTTACATAACAAATAAATGGTCTAATTTTTTACTTATTTAGTAATTATAGCTACATGTTTTGACAATTGTCATGGTTAGACTGCTGTAGTATTTACAGGGAGAGTATTAATGCAAAATCTGTAACTGTTACGGAAGCCTACTTGTGGCTGTTCGAGACACACTGATGATATAAGCATTACAAACTATATAAAAATTCATTTTGTGAATGAGACACCATGAATTATCATCTGTCAGCCTGGCTTGGGTTGTACTCTGCTGGAACACTTCACTTCACTGTCACCTAGTTTGTGTCTTTTGTGTCTATATTGTGGTCTTCTTGGTTGTGATATAATGTAGTGTTGTAGGTGGATACCAACATTTCAGAGGAACCTTCTGCCTCCTTCATAAGGATTAAAGTGAGTAGGGTGAGTGTGATTGGGTTATATGTGCACATTTAGTGGAAGGTGACCGGTACATCCGTAGGAAGACTGAAGAATCAGAACCAAGTTCATGCCACTAGTAATAGCGAACAAGAAATGTGCAAGAAAACAGCTGTTATTAAGGACCACTTCATTTTTGTCACAGGCAGGATATGTATTTATGAGATAATGGCCCTGTTGAAAGCCACTGCAGACAGGAAGTGGGAATTGGACTAGTGATCACCTTCTGTGCCATGTACATATATAACCTGACTGCATCCTCACCCTATTGACTTTAACCCTGAAGATGGAGCAGGATACTGCTTCGAAATGTTGGCAGCAATGTAACAGACTGCATGATGTCATAACCCCAAAGATAAAAATCTGAACACTGACCACCTTGCAAACCTGAATATATATAACTTTGTGTCTAATTAGCCTCTTATGTTTTGAATGTGAAGTAATGTGTTTGAAATGATGTTAATAACATGTCCACTAATGCAGTATTACTTATTTTTACAAACAAAGAGATTAGTGTTTTGCGTCTGGTGCATTGTTTCCCTACTCACTGTGTCAATTGTTATTTGTAATTAATGTGGATGCACTTACCTATTCCCACTGTCTGCTGTGTTCTGTGACCGAAGGACTGGATTTCTCTGTTGCCCATATACAGTTTCAGTGGGCATCTCACCATCCTGACTAATGTCATTTGGACATAACAACATTACTACTCACTTCTTTGGGATTCTAATGATGGTATATTACTCTTAGGATTACAGGTTTCTGGACTTTTCTGCATCTTTCTCTCAAAATGGTACATTGTGTTTTAGATATGAGATTCGTTCATATCTTCTGATAAAAGGTTGGGGACACCAACTCTCTTGGGTCTGACAGAAAGAGCTATTCTTAGTCACTGTTGCAGTGGCTCTGACAGAATGCTAGATTCTATCTGATACAAGTTTTCATATAGTCACGGTAGGTGTGACTCAGATGATGGCATTGTACACCGTTTACTGTAGTGGGTTTATGTCAACATTTTAGAGGACATGCTGCCTTCATGTTCAGGGTCACTGAATTTTGTACAGGTGGGTGCTGAAGTGATTGGGAGGAGTAAGTGCGTTGATAATATAGGATTCTGGCCAATCAGAGCTCTGGAAAGGGGAGAGGGGATAGGACTTGCACCAAGCAACTCTCAACTTTCATTGGCTTGGTGCCAGTCCTTTTCCCCTCTCCCTCTCCATAGCTCTGATGTGCAAAAATCCATGAAATGTGCCTATATTTTCTACAAATTTTCTTCTGCCATTTGCATCAGCATCAATGTGAACCAAATTACATCACCCTGAAGATGGATATGCATTGTCCTCCAAAACATCACAACAAACACACTATTCTACTACAAACCCAGAAGACCATCGTTGTCTTACTAGCTGTTCCAGTGATTCAGTATAGCTGTTTCTGTCAGACGAAATTCAGTAGGTGCCTCCACACCCTTTCACCTGAGAAGGGGAGCAGATCCAGTTTCCAAAATGTTGTGTTCTTTTTTGAATATGAGATGATGGACGAACTGTATAAACCTGCTAATCCTAAGAAGAATACTCTTTTATAGGATGTGATACCATATAGTCTGGTAGATATGTACTGATGATCCAGAGGATAATAGAGGCAGCAGCTTCCTCTGATATGCATCGATACATACGTGTATCCACCAAATTACATGGCATTGCGTCTCAGAATTGTAATCTTTATAAACTTTGCTATGAGAACCTAAAATCTAATTCAGAGCTAAATTTATATTACAGTTTTTCACAGTAACCTTCCTTTTAACATACTTTTTAATTTCTGTTATGTAATTTTGTAATCTCTATTGTATATAAGCGAATTATTAGAACTAAAATTGCGAATTAGAAAGATTCTTACCTTTATTTTCTGGCTTCTGTACACAGCCCATGAGAGTGGTACAGTCAGGACACAAAGATGTGTACTGAAATTGTAACAGTGTTTATAATCTCTGGTCATTTATATACACTACAGAATGGTCAAGAAGTCACAGTACTCCTACATATGATGTGATCTGTGTGTGCACGCCATTTGCTCTGGTGCATGGTGAAACCTTAAGATGGTGTGTGGCAGCACTGTCAGTATACCTGACACATGGCATGCACATACAGATCCACACAGGTATTTTGGTGGGGGTGCTGTGACTGTACGGCCATTCTGTACAATAAGGGGCCTTAAAAACATTTTTTTATTTCAAATTTGTTTTAGTCCAGCATGTTAAATGTGAAACAAATTAAAGATTCTAATAAACATGCTTTTGAGCTACAAATTTTAATATAAACCAGCACAACATCCCTACAGTATCCATGCTGAAGTGTTATTTTATATTAGTTTACTAATTTCTTAATGATTTCATATGATTAATCAATTATTCAGGAATATTTTTCATAAAACTTTGCCCCCTGTGAACAGTAGAGGGGTTGTGCTGATAAAAGGGGTTAGTGATTTTGTCCTGTGCTTGTTCTTATTTAGTGTATGGAGGTCTGTTTATGCATGACCATGACATTTCATTTTGCATGATTTTCTGTGTTATTTCGGTATGTTGCACTAATTTTCACATTTCTCTGTTTGATTTTTTTAAACAATCTGTTCCTGCCCTTCCATTAGATGCAGAATCACAAAACCCAGGTACAAACTACAATTTTAATTTATTTACTTCTTCCTAAATTCTGTCTTTCTATTTCTGTTTCTGTTTCTCTCTGTGCTTTTCAGTGTTCAAAGACATAATCATATCATTTTATAGGCTTTTCATGGAAAGTTTAGAATTGGAATTTTAAGTGTTTACACATAACATACTACTGCAAATAAACTAATTTTAAACAACACAAGTTCAGAGTTCCACAGTGGAAGAGTTGGAGGCCTTGAGAATTAATGTTTTGACATTTTATTGGTCTATTTAACCGATCAACCTCCTGGAACCCTCAGGGCCTGTCCAGGCCTGTAATGGGATTGCTTTACCTTTACCTTTACCTATTTAACTGATGGAATCTTTAAATACCTTGTTTTAAGTGATTTAGTTGGGTAAGGAACGTAGCCTTGCACTGCCCTTTTTTAAAACTTGGCAAGTTGTATGATTCACTTTTAAAGCAACATATTATTTTGTCTGGATCCAGACAGGTTTCCCACCAATCAACGTGACATTGTATCCCAAAATACTTGAATCATAAAATTATTTTCTTTGGTCTTAACAAGGAATTGTAGATGTTTTGTGTATTAAAAATGATGTAAACAATTACAAGTTATTTGTTCCCTCTAAATTGATATGGTTATGAACTGCAGCATGCGCTTTGCATTATCACATTACAATATGCTTACAGCTAAAATGTTATAAACACACATTGAAAACTATAAATTACATGAGTAATTCCTTAATTCAATCTGAAAGTGTTTTATGAAAGTGTTATTATTCCTCAGTAATTTGAGCCTGAATGTGATTTTCCTCTTAGGAAATATCGTAATAGTTTAAATGTCTTGTGTTATGTCACTATCATACTGGTAAGTAATATAAGCAACTCCAGTTTGATTTACAGTGTATAGTTTGAGATGTGTTATACAGACATGAAACTTCTTCTGACATCCTGGTAAATATTTGTGCCGGTAAGTACAACTTGGATGAAAAGAATTTGTTGTTCACTTTGTTTTTAGGCATGTTTGAAAAACTGCAAAAACCGACTCTTAGCTTTGTCATGTCCGTCTGTCCTTCTGTCTGTCTGTCTGCATGGAAAAACTTGGCTCCCATTGGATGGATTTTCATGAAATTTGATATTTGAGGGTTTTTGGAAAATCTGTCTATCTAAGGCAAGAATACAGACATTCACTCATAATAATTAAAACTTATTGCTTTTCCATGGCAACAGTGGTTATACAAACGTGTCTCAATGTTATGTTATATGTACATTGCCTGTCTTGTTTCAGTAATAACTACTATCATGGGTAAGTAGAGAGACGCTGATACAGAGTAGAAATGCCCCTCTGCTTCCAGTCCTGAATGTTTGTGAGTTCCTGTGTTCATTTCAGATCTAAAAAAAAATTTGAAATGAGGGATTAATACTGGATTCAATTCTTGATTGGGCATGGAATTTGTTCATGACTATACTCATATAGCTAGACATTTAAGGAATAGGAGGGGTCATCCTACGTTGTGTCAGCAATGGGATGGTGGTGCAGGGACTAACATTGCCGCTTTCTGTCTCAAGTAATATGTGTCTGGTTTCACAGAGGAAGTCTAACTTCATATGTCTTCCAGGAAAATGTTCTAAAAGCAAACCAGTGATCTCTTGGAGCATCTTGGTGACGGTTTCTTATGTAGGCTATGTTAAAAGTTTCCTGTGGTGTCTGTGGGTTGTCTGTGGTCTTGGGTCAATTGTGATGATTATAATATTTAGATGAATGAGATATGCTGCCTACCTGCAGTGATACTTGATCACTTTCCCTCCATTCTGTAAGACAATTAAGTGGTTTACCCAATGGTGAATGGACTCTCTTTCAATGTGATGTTTTTTTATTGCTGTAGATATTTTTGTGACAAGTCTGTTAATCCTGAAGATAATTTGACATCACAAAAATGTACTTCCCATTATTTGTATTAATGCATTAGATTGTTTTAACATAAAAGATATAATTTCAGTCAGTGTCTCTCATACTGGGATTAGGCATCTCATTATTTAAATTAAATATACTTTCACTTCTTGTGGAAGGTCCTGTTGTCAACGAAAATTTTGACAATAGTTGTGCACCCTTTTAATTTAAACTTTAATTTGTTATGTTTTAGTTTCAAGGAAACAATCTGAATGCTTGTGGAAATCGGATGTTTAGAAATTCAGCAGAATGATTCTGTCATAGTTACAAATTTATAAATATCAAGTTTGATCAGTAATTATTGCTGCTACAAAGTATGGCAACACAGTTATTTTAGACTAGGCAGTTAGTCATACCGTGTCATTTCTATTAAATGTTACAGTAAAAATTAATGTGGAAGTAGCAAACATAGTTTTCCATATTGTGATTTTGTGGGTTGTGACACTCTCTAGTCTTATAGGTGGGTACCAGCATTTTGAATCTCAAATGATCAAAGTGAGTGGGTTAAGAATATGGCCCCGTTATATAGGCAGGTAGTCACTCAGAATTGTGTGATGGAGAAGAGACCCAGAGCCCTTTATGGTAAAGGTAAAGCAATCCCATTACAGGCCTGGACAGACCCTTAGGGTTCCAGGAGGTTGAGGCTCCCAGATTTCTAGACAATCGGGGGAAGGTGGTAAGGTTGTCAGCCCTACGCACCGGCCGCCTTTACCCCCCAGGAAATATTCCTGGTACTCATTTCTGTTAGAGGCTGAGTCGACCCCAGAGCCATAGTGCGACCGAAACGATTATGTCAAGGAAAAATTCCAATGACACCATCGGGAATCGAACCCGCGACGTTCCGGTTTGTAGTGTAGTGCCTCAACCAACTGCGCCACCGGCGCCCCGAGCCCTTTATGGGCCAGTATGAAATGTGATATCAGCCTGTACCTTTAAAAATGTACAATGTTATAAACCAAAAGGCTACAGTCTAAATGCTCATTGCCATAATAACCTTATGTTATGTACATATATTTTTGTCTTATTGAAATTATTATAAAACTATAAAACTACTGTGTATAGAAAAGAATGTCGTTCTTCAGGTACCATTTTTGAGATTCATATGCAGGTGTCACTTTTTATCTGGTCACTAGATTGTTTTTTTATGGCTTCTGGGTATTAATTACTACATTATCACATTAAATTACAGTAGCTAAACAGCTGACTGTCATGTTCTGTGTCTGCAAATAACTGGGTTCTGTTATTGCTGGTAACAAAAGTGCTAAACTTGGAAGCTGCTGGTGCAGAATTTACAATGCACACACAAGGTATTCCCACTTCCATGCACTTATACAATATTTCATATGTTTTGAGTGATTGGTATTATCACAGTGGTATTATTCTTACTTGGCTTAAGTGTTGTCGAGAACCTGTCAGCTAAATTCAAGAGCATTTTAAAGCCCCAGTTTCTATGGTTCTTATAGGAGTGACACATACTTATCTGTTTTCAGTGTTATAATTTCATACTTTGTGTGGAATTTTGGTTTGTGCCATTAACATTGCTTACTTTGCCTACAAAGATAACATTACACAGTAAAACTTCCCTATTGCTACAAACTTCTCAGTATCAAACGTCTTCATAGAAGCTTCATGTTCCAAAGCAAACTGGTGCTTATGACCCTTCATGTGGCACGCAGTTTTTCTTGAACAATGCCAGCAATCAGTAGGATATGCAGGCCTGTACATATTAATTGGTGGTGCATTGAGTTTTCTCACTAGGATATTATATAAATCATCATTCAGTAATGATGGAAAGATGCTGCCATCATATTAACATCAGTTTATAATAATGAGAAGACTGAAACAGTGATTGTTAATATAACCAACTTGTGAATATCTGCTAATCAGCTTGCAGAATTAATTCAAATGGGTAAGCAATTGACCATATTTTCAAGCCCCACTAACACTGATGAAGGTAAAGGTAATGTTATTTTTTGACACATGGACATTTTCATGCACATGTGTATGTCTAGAAATTAAAGGAATTATGTTACCTGAGCTGAAAGTTTAAAATCCCATGAATTTACCAGCAGTTTCTTTTGTATTCCCTAAATTTCTTCTGAAACAATATACAGTACACTGCAGCATATCTTGAATTCATCTGGATAATACTAGTTATCATATTAACCCTTATATCACTGTCTGTACTTGTTATGGTGTTACCTATATAGTACACTGTCTACAGACCACCGACCACATGGCAGAGGTGACTTGCCAATTCTTCCACGCTCTGACTCAACAGCAAGATTCCAACCACTGGAGGATAAGGCAGTGGAATACTTCTTTGCTTCTGATGCTAGTGCTGTCATTGAACATACAAACAGGGTGATTTTCCTGGAGGTGAGCCAGACATCTGATTACAGATCACAGATTCTCAACGTAAAGGAATTTTTACCTTCCCTTTTTATGTTCCTCAAAACTTTATTCCTTATCTTTGTTTGGATAATTAATTTTGTCCCTCACCTGAAGTTACTAAGATCAAATATTTTGCTTAATTTTTTTTATGTACAGTTGTGTTACACGGGTAGGCATAGTAAAGAGTGTGTAATATTTTATAGTTGCTTGTAGTCTGTTAATATTACGTGCTTCATTCCACAAGTGCACTTTTGTTACACAGGAGTGCTGTCTAGACAGTAAGCAGAGTGTCAGGCTCTGTATGAAACTGCAAGCACCAAGCGCAATGAAATTTATGGTGACAGTATGACTCAGGACCCAAAGAGGGAGAATAAACTGTGGTCATATGACGACATTGTGTTAGTAAAACAAATGAGCTTAAACAACATCATGCCTTGAGTTTTAAGGGCATGTTGTGATAATAGTGGTATCAAGTCTTATGCTGAATGTTGAAGCATAATGGCACACTTTTGATCTTATATTTACATAGGTTATACCTCAGTCTTTAACCGAGTCTGTTCTACCACCTTAGGTAGATAGTTCATCAAGTGATGTCTTTGAAAATAAACCACTATTACTGTCGTGGAACAGCCTGTTATGAATTTCACCCCATTACTTCCATCACAACCAACCTTGCTTCTGCTTGACATACCTGTGTCCATAAGAACTCATAGATACAATGTTACAAGGACTTATAGATACAACAGTTTATTATCCTGAGCAAACTGAGATTCATAGTCTTCGATTAATTAATGTCATTTGTTCAAAGTTACACTTACCGAACTCAAGATATACAGTAAAACCCCTATGTAATGAATGCAGGGGGATTAGAAAAATATTTCACTAAATCGAGGGTTTCATTAAATGGAGGTTTATTTGTTTATATGGAGCTATTGTTGGGATATGAAAAAATCATCACTAAATCCGGGATTTCACTAAATGTGGGAACATTAAATCGGGGTTTTACTGTATTTTGAGTGAATGTATTAGCATTTATTGTTTCCCTTCATTTTATACACATCCCTTTGTTCTACTTGCTTTGTCACCTTAACTGCTTTTTTCTTGGCAGGATTCTACAAGTAATGTATTAAGTATCCCAGAATCCAGTGTCTCGTAATTTTCTTCTTCCTGCCAAAATTGATACCTGATTTTGTGTTAGGTTTTAGTTCAGTACTTGAGATATTTTGTTGAAATGTTAAAGACAGATATTTTTCTAAGTAACTCTATATGAGTGTTTATAATGTTGGTTTTAAGATGATAGGTAATAAATTGTTTCTGAGTGTAAGAATTTTGATTAAATGGAATCCCATACTAAAATTGAACAGTTATTTAATTTTGATACAGTTTGGTCATATGAGACATAGCTGTCTCTTTTGACTGCATATTTTTCTATGTATACAATATCAACTGGATCAATATATTCCAACAAAGTACACAAATATTTTAACAACAGGTTATTATATGAAATTTCTCTGACATGTTTCGGCTTACAAGCCATTTTCAAGGAGAGTGAAATATAATTAACTATTGTTAAAACATTTGTGTACTTCGTTGATTTATACTGATCTAACTGATGCAATATGGTCGTTAATTTCCTTAGTCAAGCTAACAACAAGTGTATATAGGAACACTGTGTTACTTTAGCACCTGGATTGCCTTGATGTCTTGTGCATGTCTGCAGAACTTCATTGGAGATAGAGGATTGGTTGTTTACTAAGTTATTTTGTAATCCTGTTTCAACTGCAGATTTTGTTTAGTGTCTAATGAGATGGAGAGATTGTTATGAATATAGTCTGTTTCAAATTTGTAACAAGTATGATTATGCATTCTCTTTCTTGATTTATTTTGGTTTTCAAAAACATTCTGAGAATTCTTTTCATTCTAAAAAGGTTTCTGCTTGTGTTACCTTTATCCAATTTAGAAGAATTTTTGTAATTTTCAGGATGATGATGTAGCTGCAGTGAAGGAAGGCTCGCTGAGTATTCATCGGCTTAGAAGATCACTTGATGAATCACATTCTCGTGAAATCATTACTCTTAAAATGGAGATCCAACAAATTATGAAAGGTATAGTTGTATATCTTGTGAGTGTTGTGTGCTGTCAGGTAGAGGTTTCTGCGACGAGCTGGTCCCTCGTCCAGAGGAGTCCTACCGACTGTGGTGTGTCTCAAATGTATGTGACCATGAAACCTCGACGAAAACGAGGAGGCCCAGGCCCATATAAGGCTGTCGAGCCATAGGGGGGGGGAAGTTGTATTATGAAGCACACAGTGCCAGACTGAAATTGGTTTTACTGATTAACAATTAATGGAATTTAAATTAAGTACATCATTTATAATCTGAAAATAGTAGTTACCTTTGGCTTTGTTTTGAATTCCTACCAATGCCTGTCTGTTTTGTCTCCTGGTCAATAATACAGTTTCTTTTTATGAGCACTAGCATTTCCATAAGCTGCATATTAAAATCACTATATGCAGCCGTCCATCTGTACGCATATAACAACTTGACAACTGCTGAACAAATGTTTATGAAATTTTATATTATGGAATTTTAACTGTCACTTTAATTGGACCTCCTTGAAAAGGGACATATGAACCGTTCGAACTAAGTAGTTTGCAGTTGAGCAAGAATTCAGGCATTGACAGACCTGTGACACCTGCAGAGTGGCTTGCAAGTGATTATATCTCTTCCTGTCAGTTCCAAGGAGGAATTACCACATGGAAACATAAAAAATATACTGTTTTATCTCATGAAATGGACAGGGCTACTTTGTCAGAAATACTTGTAAGTGACGAAACTGGGAGCTGAGTGGCTTCACTCCAGTTGCACGTCACAGGGTTAGATGATGCTGCCACTTATCAGTCAGTCATTTCTTTAAGTAGCTTAAATTTGTAACTGACTTTGAAATATATTTTAATATTAAAAAAATGTATGTTGAAATCAGTAAATATGCTTTAATTGGTATTGCAGGAAACTACAGCTCTTTCATGCAGAAAGAAATTTTTGAGCAACCTGAATCAGTCGTAAACACTATGAGAGGGCGTGTTAACTTTGAGACTGAGGCTGTTATTCTTGGAGGTATAAAGGTAAGTTACTGGAATTAAAATTTTGTAAAGCAGCATCAGACTATTTATATCTGTGTTTCTATTACCACTGCTTTGAGGAAAAACAGTTTGTTGAACTTGTGTAATAAATTTCTTGGAAAATGTAACTGATTGAAGTTTTAATTTGACTTGGGGAGTTGTAACATTGGTAACTATGAAGATAGCTACATACTAGGGTGTGTTGTTGAGTGGTTCAATGGTTAGGTACGAAGTTGGTTCCTAACTATCAAACCACAAAAATGTTGATATTTGTGGAACTTGCTGCCTCCCTTTACCTACCTGAAGGTTGAAAACAACAGTCTTCATTTTTTTTATTACTTTTTATGGGGATGTAATTTCTTCTTGCACACTTAAGATAACGTCACAGGTTGAGAATATGTTCCTAAGGATCTAACAGAGACAAACTAACAAAGGACTGGGAGAAATTATGTAACGAGGAGCTTCATGATCATACTTTTTGCTTAATATTATTAGAGTGAGTGAGTTAAGAAGGGTGAGATGAATAGGAAATACGGCATGAAAAAGTGTGTACAGTGTATGCACAGTTTTAGCAGAGAACATCAGACGGAGATATGTCTTGGGAGATAATAGGCATTTACAGGAGAATAATGTTAGAGAAGCACTTCTCTACTTCATACACAGAACAGACACTCCTTCACCAAATACACCACCACACTCTTCCACTACACATTTTTAAAAAGACCTGTGTATCTACATATACCTTGTCATACCCGACCCTTGTAATGACTGAATTGGAATGCTTCAGAAATTTACAAGAGCCATAATCTATGGAAAATCCTGAGGCATACATGAACTGTACATCGATATATATGTTTCATAACAAATCACATGTACTACAACACCTCAACTTGTGTGCTTATTAGGAGGAGGAAATCAGTTCTAAAACTTGGAAAGTTCTATATTCCTACCATATATTTCAACATATTTTTATTATATTTTTATATTTTGCACCCAGTTTCAGCTTAGAAGGAAAAGGACAAGGTATGAACATAACATTAAATGCTTCGGAAAATTGAGGTGTCAGTTATTTTCATATGATAACTTGTTAATTATAAGGACTTTTCTATTACTTATTTTTAAAGTTGGTGCCTGATGATGCCTTCTACAAGCCTAAACATGTATCACATAATTTGGCAATAAACATTGTCAAATAACTACAGTTGTGATGGATGTTCTCTTTCATTTACCTGATATTATGTATCACAAGGGGATGTCTCAAGCTTGGAAACAACACACACACTTTTTTTTTAAATTTTATTGTATTTTGTTAAGTGCATATGTTGGTTGACACACACACAGTTTATTAACCACTGATCCACACTGATGTAGTCAGTGTAGTGTTATTAGTGGTGATTGATCCATATATTATTATTTTAATTATGCTTCATCAACACTATTTATTATGTAACACTGAATTGTAGGATTACTGTAAATGGAAAGGGATGTGGAAGGAATTAGTTGTGGCCTATCTTAACGTACTCTTCCAGCATTGCCTCAAGGAATTGGTGTCTGAACCAAGGTTTGTGCCCGGGATCTCTCAGATATAAAACAAGAGGGCTACCCACTCAACGATGCATTTTGTGGATGTTTTAACTAATGTACACTGAAGTTACAATTTCCTTTACATACACAAATTTAAAAGTTGCCTTCAGAGATTTGCTTTATGTGATATATCATATAATTAGATTAATTATTATATCCTTACAGGACTACATACCTGAAATCCGCCGTTGCAGACGCTTGATGCTGATTGGATGTGGAACAAGCTACCATAGTGCAATTGCAACAAGGCAACTGCTGGAAGAACTCACAGAGCTTCCTGTTATGGTTGAGCTGGCCTCTGATTTCCTTGACAGGAAAACTCCTGTGTTCAGAGACGATGTGTGTTTCTTCATATCTCAGTCTGGTGAGTGCAGTGTGGTACGAAAAATGTATTCGTACTTTAAATGCAATGCTTATCATAAGCACTCTATGTGGCAGTTAAAGGAGTCCATTGGCAGAGAGAGCTCTAAACTCATTGCCCCTCCTACCATAGTGGAATGTAATAAAGTGAAAGGGGCTGTGTTCATTCAAATGCAGTAAAAACTATTCAGAGAGAATTTAAATTTGGAATATACAGAAATAACTGAGCTGATAGCACTGGGTGCTTGTATTCTAAACTGAACATTCAAAGGTTTAAGCAAAATTTTGCTGTAATTCTTCATCTTTCTGAATATTGTTTATGTGTGTTTTTTATCCACTTTAGTCTTATTATCTGTTTTTACATTGTATTATATTGTTTTATATTTATGGGGTTTAACGTAAGCTTCCACTGTACTGGAAGTGAAGACATTTAAAAATTTCCTTGCAGGCCTTCAGATAATACACACTGGTAACTATCAGACTGTAAGGGAAGCTTCTGATCTTGTATTTATTTAGTTAATACAGATAAAGAAATATTAATTTCTAGAATTATAATTTGTATACGTCATGTCACTAAATTAGTGGGAATAAAATTCTTATTACAATCCTTCTTACATAATCATATGTCATCATAAGAGCTTGAGAAATACATCTGCTTGAGAATACTTTAACCTCAGAAATGAAATTCTTTTCCTATGTGATCTGGGAGAGGGTGTTTAGATAGGACCCTTGTATTACTTGCAAATATTAAGCTTATAATTTCTGGAAAAAATGAAGCATGTTTCAAATTATTGTCACTGAAACGATTCAAGTGGATTTAAAAATAATAATTAGAGGCATTCATTACAAACAGCATCCATATTCACCATGTCATTTCTATTTCACTTGCATTTCAGTTACAACACACGTGCCATTGGTTTGTAGCATTTCACTGGGACATAATTATTACATTTTCAGGTGAAACAGCAGATTCCTTAATGGCCCTCCGTTACTGCAAACAGCATGGAGCCCTCATTGTTGGTGTCACCAATACTGTTGGTAGCTCCATCTGTAGAGAGTCTCACTGTGGTATTCACATCAATGCAGGCCCTGAGATTGGTGTTGCATCAACAAAAGCCTATACTTCACAGTTCATATCACTTGTAATGTTTGCTCTGGTTATGAGTGAAGACAGGATATCTCTCCTGACACGCCGATCAGAGGTATGTATGTATATGTGGCTGATTGTTGGTCATCAGATGCTGTGTGGATTTGGGCATATTATTGGCTTTATTCAGAAATACTATATGTCCATTCCAAACTCAACAATTTTATTTTGTTTATCATACAATCAGCATCACGTTTTGGCCAATATGGCCACCATCAGGCTGTCGACAAGAATAAAAGGAAAACACACTCAATTGTATAGGACTGAGATCTCAAAACTTCACATATATGTGTTATATAAAATATACATAAACATAGATAGCCTTGCAAATAATGTTTGTAAAATTGCATATATTTTTTTTTTCAAAAAAGTCTGCATCAATGAATATATAAAATAATAAGTTTAAAAAATGTTAAAGTATAAAGGCAGTGTAGGCACTTCTTGGAGGAGACGGCTTGTATAAATCTGTTTTAGATGGTCTCTTGTTTGAATGTAGATATTGTCTCGAAGAATTGATGTTAGAGGGTTGTTTTTGTTTACAATCTTAGAAACCTGAAAAGATATTAGTATTTGTAATATATTAGTATAATAAGAGAGAGAGTTGGGTTGAAGTAAGTTGGGAAATAATGTAATAGATTATATATATGTTTATGTAGCTTGTTGCTAGTTTCTTCTCAATATTGTCTCAAGTAAATTTCTTGTATCTTATGTAAAGATCTTGGTCCTTAGTAAATTTAGTAAATTTATTTTATAAGCATAATTTTATATACACAACTTTATAGTTCAACTTATTGACTTTTATGATAAATAAGTTTATATTTGTTTTTAATGTTAATTGTTATAGTACATTGTATTTTGACTGTCAACTTTGCTTATTGTAAACTTGACACATGCTTTTCATAAGCAAACACACATATATATATATAATAATTGACTGATTCCATATCCAAAAGGTTCTTTCACCTTGTAAGGATTTATGGATGTAAGCGAATGTGAATAAATGTGAATATAATTTGTGAGACATACTGTACATAATATGTTTTAGGTGTTGTATTTGGACTGGACATATAATATTTCTGATTATTCAAAACCACAATGGGGATGAATTGTCCTGAAATTGGCTTTATTACATGGTATGATAGCTCAGTTGTTATAGTAAAGAGAGGATCTCCCTCCAGTCATGCCAATCAATGTTACATAGCATATCTGGCTGACAGATGGTGATACAGATATTCTGTGGAGATATGTTCTAGCTCAGCCAGTAGAGAGATTTTTCTCTTAGAATTGTTCAGACTTGCTGTGGGGCCCACCCGTTACCCTGTTCAGTGGGTAGTGAGGGCTTTCTCCCTGGGGGTGAAGCAGCCATTTTGTCTGTCTGGTGCTGAGGTTAAGAATGAATAGACCCAAACATCCACTCTCATATGATTTCATAACATGGTGCTTAATTAAGCACAGGGACAACTTTGCCTTTCTAACAAACATGTGCTGAGGTTGTAAGGGTGTTTCCACTTCTCCTGTCCACTCTCTGGTGTTCTCCTGTCTGGTGTTCATCATAGCACGAGAGACACCTTTCACTCTGAACCCAGCTGAGCATCAAGTCTTAACTAAGAACCAACTTCATAATAAATGTGCCAATTAGTCATATCTGTTGCACATTAAATATTTTGTAACAGATGAGTATGTAGCATCACATAGATGATGATTTGCAAGGAAACACTAAAGTTCTTGGAAATAACTTGCTTTATTTCCACTCTATGAAACACAAATCCCTGATTGAACCTGGGCCTCTGCAGTGGGAAGCCTGAGTGTGACAACCTGAACTATAGTGTCTTTATTTTCATCAAAATGTAAGCTGAAAATTAACAGTGACTGTAACTGAGAGCCAATGAAACTATTGCACATGTATTAGAGTGGAAAGAGTTGGTAGTTACAGAATCTCAACATGAGGCAATTTCCAATCAAATGCTGTACGTATATAAGCCTAGTTATTAGGCCATGACATTCGTTAAGAACATTCAATAATGAAGTAGTGGTTTGAACAGTGTGATGTTGTGTAATGTGGTAGATAGGTATAAATGTTTCTGAGAAACCTGCTGCCTCCATTTACTGGATACCTTAAATTGGAGGCAACAGCATCTCAGCATCATATCCCAGACTACTATAGTCTTAGTATCCACTGCCTTGAGAACCTTAAAGCTCAAATAGTGGCATCTGCATGTAAGGCAGTTCAGGATTAAGTCTATATGATGCTGTTATAGTGCAGTAAATACAAAATACTTTACGTACATTATGAAGATGGGGCCAGAAGTTTGTGTCTCGAAGGTCATTGAAAGGAGTGCATATTTAGCCACTACAGAGTAAAATTGTTTGAATTCTTTCTGTGTAATAATGTTTTACTTGTTTAATACAACCATATGGTTATGTCATTGTTATCGGCAAAACAGTGTCTTAAGGAAGTTATTTATTTATTCATGCATCTATTGTTACATAATTTGCATTGTTTCAGATTATCAAGGCACTCCGTCATCTGGATGAACAGATTAGAGAGGTTCTGAAGCTTGATGAGCAAGTTAAAGAACTAGCTGAGCACTTATACCAGCACAAATCATTGCTTATCATGGGAAGAGGCTATAATTATGCAACCTGTATGGAAGGAGCACTTGTGAGTAGATGTTTATCATGTGACAATGAATAAGAGACTTCTGCTATGCTACAGTAGATAAGGAGGAGATGTAACTGAGAAAATGTGCGTTCTGTAAATATCACTGCTGTAAAGGAACAGAAATATGAGTGGAAGAATAATTCCTATTCCTTTTCAGCAGTGGACTTGTAAAAGCCACATAATATTTTGTAATGTGCCAGTTTGTTAGAGTGAGGGATAGTAGCCTCCCAAAAACCACCAAGTTGAGGAACACCACCCCTTGTTGGCTGTCCATACTTGTTTAATATGTTTGCCAGCCTTGTGTCTTGAGACCATAATCCACTGTGTTTAGTCTTAGGACTTGTTATTCTGTGATGTCAAGTAAAATTAATTGAAATTCCAGCCATATTTAATTTTTCAAGAGAGAAAATTTATTGATAAATTTACACCTGAACTTTGCTAGTTATTTCACCATACAAGATCCTGCAATAACATATCACAATGTGAGTAGTTCTTAATTTGTTGATAAAATACAGTTGTAATGAACAATACGCTCTTTTATTTGTAGAAAGTAAAAGAATTGACATACATGCACAGCGAAGGTATCCTAGCTGGAGAACTGAAACATGGTCCGCTTGCACTTGTGGATATTAATATGCCTGTCATTATGATTGTCACAAGGGATCCTGTTTATGTTGTAAGTATCAGAGTCATACCGATCTTTCATGTGCTAAAACTATGATGTTGAACAGTGTTAACAATTTTAGTGACATGTTTATGAACAGTTTGTTATTATAAAAATCTGAAACATTGAGAGGTAAAGGGTGAGGAGATAAAATATGAATTTCCTAAAATTATAACCGCTGCAAACAGTTATTTGGTAGTGAAAACAGAACAAATAGACATTGTCAGGATAGAGGCTGTTAAGGTGAAGTTTCTAATTAAAGTCAAAGGATAAAATTTGAAATTAAGTAATAAGAAACAATTTACACATACTTTATTCTATTTTCACCGTGCATTTTTCGAGTATAGACAATGTTTTTCACCAACTAAATGCACTTGTTATAAAAACACTAAAATATTCTAAAACTGTTTGATAAAATCCCCTTCTAAATCTGTGTATGCATTTTGCTTGTTTTGCGTTAACAAACTTTATTCTATTTTCACCGTGCATTTTTCGAGTATAGACAATGTTTTTCACCAACTAAATGCACTTGTTATAAAAACACTAAAATATTCTAAAACTGTTTGATAAAAAGCCCCTTTTTCTAAATCTGTGTATGCATTTTGCTTGTTTTGCGTTAACAAACTTTATTCTATTTTCACCGTGCATTTTTCGAGTATAGACAATGTTTTTCACCAACTAAATGCACTTGTTATCAAACAGTTTTTATCAAACAGTTTTAGAATATTTTAGTGTTTTTATAACAAGTGCATTTAGTTGGTGAAAAACATTGTCTATAAATTTACACATATTTTCTGCAAATGAAAACACAAAATTTCAGGAAAAGTAGATGAAGTATGTGCAGTGAGTAGATGACAGTAGAAGAACTAAAAGTGCAAAATATATGTTTGTTCATAAATTTAGATGTGTGTAGACCCAGAAGGTGAAATACAGGGAATAAAGGAAAATGAAGATTAACAAAGCATTCAGGACAGGCAGCACTGTCTGCTGCATCAAGTGCATAAAATAAGAAAATAAGTCTGATGTCTGCTGTTGTACCTAAGAGTCATCAGATGTGTTTCAGTTTAATTCAGTTCTATTGTTCTGATATTTACAGAAATGCATGAATGCCCTGCAACAAGTAACTGCACGTGAAGGAAGGCCCATAATCATCTGTGAGAAAGGTGATACAGAGACTCAGGGCTTTGCGTGTAAATCCCTTGAGGTGCCACATACTGTGGACTGTCTTCAGGTTAGTCATTAAAATGCTGACTTCAAATATTTTATCCTTCATTACAGTATGGATCCAAACAGAATGGTCATATATATATGTAGTATTTTGTAGGTGTTACAAAAAGCATAAAATGAAAATGTATACAACCTTACAGCAACCAAAGCCATTCTGTACAATATATATGTATAGACATATCTCTTGACCATTCCGTGGTTTCACCCCAGTGTTTGAGATGCAAACACTGACAGCTGAATTACAAATCATTATAAATCATCATCATAGAGCTTGGGTGGCTGTAAGTAATAACTTGGATTGTGGAAAAACGTTCCCAAAGGGAGATGGCAAAGGCTCGCTTTACTTTATGTAAAGGAAAAGTTGTCTGTATGCATGCCATAAGCTGGTCTGGATGCTTTTGGATGTGCATAAAATCTCTTGTCTCTACCTGGAATCAAACCACGATTCTTCAGTTGTCCAATCTGTAACCTAGTCACTAAACTGAGTATGCTACCCAGGCTCACTTTACTCCAAGTTATTGTATTTATTGTTCCAAATATGTAAGATGTTAAGCAGGACTGAATGTGAAAAAAGAGCAGAACTCTGCTGGTATAAATTTCTAAGTGCGAATCACTGACTGTCAACAATGAAATGACTGTAACAAAGTTAAAAAATGTGTTCCCTTTCCCCAGTAATTCAGAGAGCTTATAAGTGCAACTTAACAATTTGTGCCTGGTGCAGCATATACACTTCAGCTGTGTTTGTGCTTGTCAGTTCCTTTTCATATTGACTACCTGGTTTTTAACGTACAGACACTTCTCAAGTTATTACCACTCATACTGCCATCTCTGATACTGTCAGTAAGCCCCGTGATTGGTTTATGCGATACTAAACCCGTGTTAGGGCTAAGCCCAGAGGAATTTGGATATTGGAAGTTCTTAAATTGTTTCAACCCATTTTGTTGTAAACATTAAAACAATTGTATTGTATTGTATTTCATTTTCATTCTACAACCAGTTACTGTGTTGCTTGAACACAACTTGTATTTGGTGATGTAAACCCACTAAAATACAAGTTGTGTTCAATGGATACAATAGTTTGTGTTATTGTTTTAACATTGGAAGTTGCTATCTCTGACAGTGAGAACTGCTTCACTAACATGTAATTTTTAATATCTAATGATTCCTTTTACAGGGTATCTTGACTGTTATTCCAATGCAGCTTCTTTCATATCATATTGCTGTACTTAGAGGATGCAATGTGGATTGCCCAAGGAACCTGGCAAAGTCTGTGACTGTTGAGTAACAGGAGTGACATTGTGTTCAACCAGCTGATTCTGCAGTGAAAGGGAGAAGATGAAGTCTTTTACTTATTCCTGATTACATACTTGTCTACTGTGACTTCCATTACAGATTGTCAAAATTAATGCACTCGGTAGATTCTGTTTTTTTTAGAAGTATGAATACTATAAGAACACTTCTATAACTAGATATGTCAAATTAATTAAAACTGTGTGTTGGCCACATTTATAGAATTTCTGTGCAGAAAACATTTAGATTGGTGAGTTTGTGATCTTCTTAGATTGTCATTGTTTTTAGGTACATAAGTGGTTAATAGACATGTTCTTGTGCTTCAAATTAATTGTATGAATTTATGCTTTTCTGTGTTTACTCTGTGTCAGAGCCATTGTCACTTTGCATTACTAAAATATTATTTCTCTTTACAAATCCATTCCTATTTTTCTAGTTCAAAATGACAGTACATATATATTTGCAGTGATCAAATCCACTGATGGCCAAATGACTGAAGTTTTATAAACCAAAGGGACACTAACAGATTGCATCCTTAGGGCATCTTTATTTTGGTTCAGTGGCCTATTTTAGATGAAAGAGGTTTCTTAAATGGTGATGATGATGATGGCAGTGATGATAATGATGGGGAGAAGAAGAACAATACTGTGCATTCCATCCGGAAGTATTGATATTGTAAGCTTGTTGGTTATATGAATGTGTATATGTTTGTATGTGTGTGTGCTTTTGTGTGGCAGGTGTTTAGATGAATTACCATTTTGATTGTGCACTTTTATGTCTTGGACACAATGAATAGAACATCATTAAGTAACATGGCAGCATCATATGATTAGTAGATTATTGTCAAGGGATCAATGAAGTTATAAATCCACATTTATATCTAAAATTGTCTCGGAGACCAATATATATAGCGTTTTGATTGTTAATTTTAAAATATTTATTAAAGTTGAAAGATTGTCATCTTAAGTGACAGATATTTGCCTATGTTAATATTAATCCAAGAAACAGAAATATGGGAAAATGTGTGTTGTGTGTATTATGTAATATATGTTTTTATAACAGGTGAACATTGTACTTGTGTATTTTAAAGTAATTATTTGCCAAAGGCTTGTCCAATTTAACTCATTGCTTTCAAGCATAAATATATGTTGGTGGTAATATGTGGGTTATAATATGTATATATATATATATATATATATGTAACTCATTTTGTTTGGTTTGTGGTATATTTCTATGTTGTTTTACACAATTTCTTGTACAAAGTATTCTAATTTTAGGTACATTCCAATAAGATATTTGGTCAATAAAGATTTGTTTAATTACCTTGCTTTTATTTTATTTCCCCCCCCCCCCCCCCATTATTATAGGGATCAATCCTTTGAGTTGTACAAAGGTGGTTTAAGGTTTAAGGTAGTGCAACTTGGCTCAAATTTACTAGTTAATCATGTCTGTTAACATAATAAATAAATGAAAACAGCATTTAAAAATTTAAATTTATCACCTAAATTTTGATAGTGGCATTTCCTTCACAACAAATGAAATGTTTATACTACCATGACACATTTCTTCTAAAAGTAAGTAATATTTTTAACAAGGCTTTAACCTTTTGCCTTACATGAAGTGCAATGTAATATAACAATAATATTGGTATTATTCATGTACAAGTGATGGTAAGATACAGTAATGTGGTGTATACTGAAATAATTTTATCAACAAATAGCGTTTCAGTTTTTTATATGTATGTATTTATGTAACACCCAATTTTATGAAGGAGTTGAGACCTCAGTACTTTTCACATGAAGGCATTAAAAAAACTGCATGTCAGCCTACTTGTATATAAGGTCTCAAGATTAAGCGTGTACAGTTTTATTGCATTTAATAAATGTTATGTTGACTGAAATTCTTTTTATTGATTACATCTTTTACTTAAGGTACTATTATTTCATTAATTAGTTATTTATCTTCAGGCTGAATTTGCAAATTAATTTAACTCATTTAAACAAAAGACGTGCCCCTCAGAATGGAGATTAAACTTCATCAGATGTACTAGGTAACCGTTTCATGTATGGCACAGAATAATAATTTTGGTTCCTGAATATACTGTCATTATGCCTGCCTTCATTAAGTCATGAAGTCTTATATAATTT
This sequence comes from Reticulitermes speratus, assembly GCA_021186555.1. NCBI lineage: Eukaryota > Metazoa > Arthropoda > Insecta > Blattodea > Rhinotermitidae > Reticulitermes > Reticulitermes speratus. Next base: position 10,721,050 of record JAJKFL010000012.1, read on the forward strand.
TCAAGCAGTCCTCCTCTCATTATTTGGATCATGAAATGAACATTACAGTGTTTTACTCTCCTTTCCAGTCTTTCAAGATTGGGCCATGGCAGAGGCGGTTAGTCGCTGGCCTCACACCTCGGAGGTCCGGGTTCGATCCCAGACCAGTATACGTGGGATCTGTGGTGGACAAAGTGGCACTGGGACAGGTTTTTCTTTCCAGGCACTTTGGTATTTCCCTGTCAGTATCACTCCACCAGTGCTCCATACTCATATGTTATTCATATACCACAGACGTGATGTACATTTAGCAGTTGATAGCGTCGATACATACATTTCTCCTCTCTTGTCTTCAGTCTTGCATAGTTGGCAGGGTATACTGCACTTCTTCATTGGGTGATGGCACATATAGTGAGTTTCTTCAAAGGTTGGTACTGGAGGAGGTGGTGCATCGTTTGTGTCAAGATAATTACTGTATACATCCAATATAGAGCAAAGTAATAAGAGTTTATAGTTGAAATTATACTTTTGTAACAATACACAATATTTGCAATTGTTCCTTTGTAGGTACTGGAAGAGTAACAATTCTCACTTTCAACGTAGTATTATCGATTATGTTGGAACTCTCAGTTGCCCAGCGTAGTCTGGTCGTTTTCAGTAGTGAAGTAAATATTGTAGTTCTCGGTATGGCTGCTCCAGCAGCTTGTACTCGTTTCAGTGATAATTATGAGCTCAAGGAGGAACTAGGAAAGTAAGTTAATGCATTTGTGTTATTTTCTTCTTGTCTTTAAGTACATACCTGTAAACTGCATGTCCCTTCACCTGCTTGGGCCTATGCCAGTGCCTAAAGCAGACGACGCTCCACCTTCGGCTGCGGGATTTTTTTTTGGCGGGGGTGAAGGGGTCAACAAAAGTCATCTAGAGAATTAACTTTAGCGTTATTGACACATAATAGAGAAAGCGCATTGGCGATTTATCTCTTACTACATTGTGAACTACGTAATTTTGTGGATGTTGTATTATAGACACATCTGGCGTTTCGTAATGTGAGGAAGTGGGATTCGGAAGTGTCATCTTTCAAATCAATAATTCGAACTGGATTTGATTTGGCAGGTGGTTGTCAGTATTAAAACGATAATATTTTAATTGCTGTTTAGTCACAAAATCTGCAATGGATTGACAATTATTGTACTTTAATTTATAACATTTCTTAATTTTTCATATTTCCGTCAGGTTTTTTTAAAGTACGAAGTATTAACTGCGGCATTCAATTTTGGAGCCATGCTTCTGTTGGTTACTTTACAGCCAATAAGTCTCGAGTACAGTAAATAAGGAAAATCGCAAATCGCTTTTGATGTAGTGGTATTCCTTACATAGTGGTGGTCTAACGAACTGGTTTGTGAGGCCGACTGGAATCGTGAGGCATCGATGGAACATCTAAATTAAAAGAAAACCTCAGCCTTTCTCCAGTAGATCATAACAGAGAGAGGGCGGAGTTCGTACACGCTTTGGGATATTGCATGTCTCATTAGGGTTGTAATGGCATTATCTATTTGCCAATTCCGGATTGATAATGACTATACCACGATTCTGCTGGAGCAGTGCAATAAATCATTTCTCGCACTTACCCGTCGCTGAATACATTGGTGGCAGTTAGTGACATTATCGTCGTAAAGTTTATCTGTCAGGGAACGAGGTGTAATTTTCAGCACCGTGTGTCAGATGTAGTTTGTATTGTGACATAAATGGCGCACAATACAACATTACTTGGCCAATTAGTAGAACAGTGTTATTACGTTATGTGAATAATTGTACGTCCAGTTATGGTACAGGGAACTGTATGCAGATTTTCTTCGTAAATTGTAATAATGCTACGTATATTGCAGGGCAATCGCGAGTTAAGCAGTTTTCACTTTCGTCCCGATAGGTTTAGCTCTCAAGTCTGTGCAATTTTGCAGAAGCAGATTCCGTATCCACAAACTTGACTCATGGGGCTGGTGGAGGCGATGGGTATTAACAATGTTATGTGACAACGTTCTGAGTAGACGATAATTAAATCAAGGAGAGCGAGATGAACAGAACATGTAGCACGCATGGGAGATATGACATACATACAAAATTTTAGTCGCAGACGTTGAAAAGAAAGGCCATTTGGGAAGCCAATTCATAGATGCAGGACAATATTAACACGGATGGGGTGTGGTAATGTGGAGTGGATTAATGTGGCTCAGGTCGAGGGCTGTTGTCACAGCTATGACCTTTTGGGTTGCATTACATGCGGGGAATGTATTGCCTAGTTGAACGACCATTAGCTTCTCGAGAGGGACTTTGCTCCGTGGAGTTTGTAATTTTTTACGCAGACTGAAAGTCGATCCACTGACCTTATGATGGAGTTTAGTTATGATCACAGATAGTGTTGATATGTTGACACGTGGCTGAATTGTTATAATTAACAGCGTTTGCACAAAACGTCACTGTCGAAGGGGTGGCATTCCTGCTTCGTATTCGGAAGATCCAGAGTTCAGACCCCGGCGCGGAGACGTCACTCGGGTTTTCGTGGGTTTCCTTAGTCCAGCAATGCAAGAATTATGCCATGGCCCCTTCTACACTTTTGCAGTTCATTATTCTTCCTATTATTCGACTGTATAGCCTGCAGTCTGATCTGTTAACAGCGTCTGTAAACAAACAACCAATAAATAAATAAATAAATAAATAACAAATATCGTTTGTGCAGTTAACACCGACACGCGTGACTGTAGTTTGAATTTTCACCAGTTATCATTAGAAATATTATCGAATTTTCATTAGTCACCATCATCAATATTGCTGAATTTTGATCGGTCATTATTATCAACTTTGCCGCCGCCCGTTAGTTCTGTGGCCGGCCTTGTGGAGTTATTTCCCAAGGCCAAGTAGGCCGAACTTTTTCTGTCGTCTGGGCAGAAGAAGCAATTTGAACTGGCGACCGGGTGGGCTGAAACCGAAAGCATGGTGCTACTGGAATTTTCCTCATTAGACTATGTGTAGTGAAATCCAGTTAAGTAGGTTTGTAAAATACGCCTGTAACATTTTGGAGCCCAGTGGTTACTTTATGTACCACCAGGATTAACGTAAAAGAATTCTTCGTTTTGCTGGCACAATTTATTTACATGTTTATATGGCTCGCGGAACAAACAGCTATTATTTTCCTACACAATATTAACAGCTTGGTCTTTATAACCCAGAGACGTTGTGTTTACTGCGCAGTACGAACTGAGTCTTTAAATACAATTCGGACCTCTCACAGCGGAAGCTCAAATTCGATGCCGGGTCAGTCAATGTGAGATTTGTGGTGGACAAAGTGGCACTGGGACAGGTTTTTATCCGAATATTTCAGTTTTCCCCTGTCAGTCTCGTTCCACCACTGCTCCATACTCATTTTTATCTACATATTGCTCTTACCGGAAGGACAAATGGGCGAAGCCTGGGAACCTTCCAAAGACCGATGCTTTTTCTGCAACCGGGGAGCATTTTATAGAAGAGTACTTTCAGTTAGTCTTTAAATGGTTAATCCACCACTTCCCAGTCGCCTGAACTCCTAGTCTGCTAGAAATAGGAATAAGTAACTAACACATCCCGCAGTTTATAAACTTGCCATTTATTATTTATGAAAGTTTCAGAAACAGGACTCTAGTGGTTGTATAAGATGCTGATTGTGGGGTAGGTTTTATTTGTTTATGTATTTGTACTTTATTTAACGAAGCTGCTTACGAATGATAGTATGATACTGAATACAGCAATGAATTAACAAGGATGTGGCAGGAAGCCATCGTGGTATAATTTAAGACACCATCCTGGAATTTACCTGGAGGAACTGAGAAAAACAACGAAAAACTCGGGATTGGCGGTGCCCCGGCTGAGATTAGAACCGGTCACCTCCCGAATACAATACACCGACTGAGCCAATTTTGTCGCTAATTTTGGGATAAATAGGGGCTCTTACAGATCATCGTATACCGACGGAAATCTTTTGCATCGAAGGAAGTAGATATGAGTAGCTTTAAAATTTGCACTTTTTACGCAATGATTAAGTGAAGGAGGATAGGCTGGTCGGAACATATAACACGCATGGAGGGATGAGAAACACATGCGAACTTGTAGTCAGAAAACGCGAAGGAACAGACCACTTGAGTGATATATTTAAGGAGGAAGGATAATATTAAAAGGATGTTAGGCAAGTAGAGCGTAAGGGATCGGAGAGGATTCAATTTGTTCAGGGTAGGGTCTGACGGCAGGCCTCTGTGAACACATTCAGTTTGTTTTGGTAGAGTCTAATGACAGGCCTCTGTGAACACATTCAGTTTGGTTGGGGTAGAGTCTAATGACAGACCTCTGTGAACACATTCAGTTTGTTTAGGGTAGAGTCTAATGACAGGCCTCTGTGAACACATTCGTTTGTTTAGGGTAGAGTCTAATGACAGGCCTCTGTGAACACATTCGGTTTGTTTAGGGTAGAGTCTAATGACAGGCCTCTGTGAACACATTCGGTTTGTTTAGGGTAGAGTCTAATGACAGGCCTCTGTGAACACATTCAGTTTGTTTGGGGTAGAGTCTAATGACAGACCTCTGTGAACACATTCAGTTTGTTTAGGGTAGAGTCTAATGACAGGCCTCTGTGAACACATTCGGTTTGTTTAGGGTAGAGTCTAATGACAGGCCTCTGTGAACACATTCAGTTTGTTTGGGGTAGAGTCTAATGACAGACCTCTGTGAACACATTCAGTTTGTTTAGTGTAGAGTCTAATGACAGACCTCTGTGAACACATTCGGTTTGTTTAGGGTAGAGTCTAATGACAGGCCTCTGTGAACACATTCAGTTTGTTTAGGGTAGAGTCCAATGACAGACCTCTGTGAACACATTCGGTTTGTTTAGGGTAGAGTCTAATGACGGGCCTCTGTGAACACATTCAATATCTTTAGGATAGGGTCTAATGGCAGGCTTCTTTGAGGAAGGTGAGCAACCAGTCTTTGGGTCCATACAAGCAGGAAGTTGCTTGAATAGCGGAAAGATAAGCAACTGAAGAAAGATTTTGCTGAATGGAGTTACAGTCTGATGATAAAGTTATACTGCAGAGAGTAGCTCATACGAATGATACGGGCTCAGGTTTAAAAACAGATGTTTGGGGTGTATTTTGTGACATGGCAGCGTAACCAGCACATTCGGTTTAACTCGGCCGTCCGTTAAACTTGAAATACAGTTATAAGATGCTTACTGTAGAAGAGAGGGCAATAAAGGTCTTACTTGGTGAGGTGATAAGAGCCGGGCTGTACAATGGGCTGGACGATTGTGATTTCTCTCTTCTCCGATGTCCGGATTGGCTCTGGGGCCCACCAAGCTTTGTATTCAGTGGGTACCGGTGGCTTTTTTTCCGGGGCAAAGCGGCCTGGGTGTGAGCTTTACCACTCACCCCATGTAGTTCCGAGGTTGAGAGTGAATGTAAGTATACCTCCACTCCACCCACTCATTGTCATGGCGTGGTGCTAGAAAGACAGGATCAACTTTACGGTTTTATCTAGTAAGATGATGGTTTTTAGTGAATAAATGCTGTTGCACGCATCAGTAGTATTAGTAGTAGTAGTAGTAATTTAATAAGAATAATGATGATGATAAGAACTAACTAACTCCATAGAGCAGAGTCCTTCTTGAGAAGCTAGCAGGTCGTAAACAGCTAGTCAAGAAATTCCCCGCGTTTTCAGGAACCCGAAGGTTCATTACCGCACTCACAAGAGCCCGCCACCTGTGATGAGGTGTTAACAACTCCTCACCGTAAAAAATTACCATGTTACAAGCCTCGGATGATAATAATAATAGTAATAATAATAACAATAGCTTACGTTTTGAAGAAGGTACTAAGCACATAATTTCAGCTGTATTTTCCGTAAAGTTGTTAACATCATGAAGCTTAAGTACTAGGTTTGCCCTTGACGCGTGGACAAGGTACCCTGTAATACAGCGTTAAAATAATAATAATAATAATAATAATAATAATAGCTTTGCAGTGGTAAAGGCAAAAAGTAAACTTCCCTGTGCACGCCATGAAGGTGTAGGGAGAGTGGAGGAATAGTTTCACAAGTTCTTACCTCGGAAGTAGATGGAAGTGAGTGGTCAGCTTCACTCCTCGGCCACTTTACCCCCATGCAAAGATCCCCCGGTACACATTGAATATGAACAGGGGGCTTTGTGGATCCCGGGGTCGGTCTGGACGTTTTGGAGAGGAGAGAAACTCTTTTACCCTGTCGGGAATCGAACCACGATTTATCGGTAATCCCTTTGTGCAGGGTACTTAAACGCAGTGAGAATGATGTACCTAAGCTCTGTACCGGAATGAGCAAATAAATGTGTGCATGTACGTACGTCAGCATTTTGGTTGGAAATCTCATGGGGAGGAGATGCGTTGTGGATGGAAGCCTAATAGGTGGGAAATGGTACTTGTATTGGAAAGAATGTTGCAGGGTTAGCGTGTGATGTGGTCAGTGTTTATTGGGGAGGTGCAACAGTTTTGAAGTTGAAGAGTGTCACTGACATTGCGTGGGGGAAAAAGAGAGTGGGTATGCAGTTAGAGGGGGTGAAGCTATTTTAAGGAGCAGTGGATCTCCCCACCTATAACGTTTCTTCGCGACCTCGATTTTGAAGCCCCTGAACTTTTTATTTTTGGGATCAAGGAAGTCTCGTGCACCTTAATGTGCTAAGTGGCAGTTCGGAAGTTTAGACTGGTGTTTCCGTTCGTTCCTATGTGGCCATTAATGCCCTGACACTGCATACAGCATATTGACAGCTGTAGGCCTAGCTTGTATACTGTAACCGACAGGGATTGGATGGGCCTGTTGTGATGCTGTTCAGAAATAAGCTCTCTAACTGCCATATGGTGTAGTCTAGATTTGAAATTAAACTGGCCCTATTTCAAAATAAAATCACACAGTAACCCACATTCAGCCGATCCCAGTGGCCGTGCGGTCTAAGGCGTGGGTCTGCGGCCGCTCGCTTACTACGATTGTGGGTTCGAATCCCACCGGGGACATGGATGTCTGTCTCTTGTGAGTGTTGTGTGTTGTCAGGTAGAAGTCTCTGCGACGAGTTGGTCCCTCGTCCAGAGGAGTCCTACCGAATGTGGTGTGTCTAAAAAGTGTGATCGTGAAGCCTCGAAAAATGAGGCTGCCTAGGCCCCCAAGGGGCTGTCGAGCCATTGGAAGAAGAAGAAGAACCCACATTCATGCTGGTTAATTTTATGTGAAATGGGACAAGTTAGACAGTGGGTTTGTAGTTGCTGGCTACATGCTGGATGATCGAGGTTCAGCTCTCGGCAGAGGTGGGATTATTTTTCCTTCGGAACTTTTATACCGGCTCTGGAGTAGGGGCTAGCAGCTGACTAGCAACTGCGCACTCAGCCTCTAACAGAAATGAGTACCAGGAATCTTTCCTGGGGGTAAAGGCGGCCGGTGCGTAGGGCTAACAACCATACCACCTTCATGTGCCGATTGTCTAAAGACCTGGAGCCCTAAGGGCCTGCCAAGGCCTGTATGGGACCACTTTACCTTACTTATCCTTCAGTTCTGTTGGGGAAAGCTGGAGAGCACACCGTGGTGTGTGGTTGCTAGAGGTACATCAAATGAGGGGGCCGGGATAGCGTAGTCGGTATAGCGACTCGCTACGGGATGGACGGTCCGGGGATCGAATCCCGGTGGGGGCGAGATTTTTCGCATACGTCCAGACCGGCCCTGGGGCCTACCCAGCCTCCTATACAATGGGTACCGGGTCTTTCCCGGGGGTAAAGCGGCCGGGGCGTGGTGCTGACCACCCACCCCCAACTAGCGCCGGGGTCAAGAATGAGTAGAGCTATACCTCTACTCCCCCTCTGGGCCTTCATGGCCTGTTATGGGGAAAACTTTACTTTACTTTACATCAAATGAGCGACGCGGGTAGACCAGTGCGTTCGGAAGTGCACGTGCATGTATCGTGTTTAATAAACAGTGATCGTATGATTAGCTATTGTCATGGCCTGCATAGAAATGTGTACGTTTGCTCGGTTTAAAAGTCGCGTAAGCGTGTAAATCTCATTTATATCAAGATTAATTTTGTTGGCTACGAATAGTAGAAGAGCTTTTGTTATGAGAGCTGCTTTATGTGCGTGTTTTGCAATAATTAGAGCTTGTTACCCTCGCCCAGTCCGTCCGTCTGTAAGCATGTAACATCGCCACTTACAATATAATTCTTTTACTGAATTTGTTATTGGTGCGTTACTACAATTGTTATATGACGCTTTATTTCAGTCTAATTATATTTGGTTTATGACTTACGTAAGGCCTGCACGTATATTTTGATATAGCGTATTTCTGCAAATATACAGTAAACAGAAAAAATTTCTGACAAAAATTGAAGTCCTTTTTAATAAAATGAATATTTTTTTTATTGTAAGACAAACAGCTGCTCTAGACCTCGAGAACACGCACACGCAGAAGACGCTTTTCTTGTCCTTAGACCGTGAACTTTTTCAATTTCATGATTTTTCTTTAGTTCCGGATATACATTTTTTTTCGGTGAGCGGTGAGAAGTCAACTTCACGCCCCGACCGCTTTATCCATGGGGAACAGGCCGTCGGTATCCTTTGAATGGGAGGCTGGGTTTCAGAGCGGTCTGTACCGTTTGGAGAAGAAAATCTCTTGTCCCTGCCAGAAATCGAACCCCTATTCCTCGGTCGTCTGGCCCGTAGTCTAGTCACTATATCAGCTTAGCCATTCCGTTCCCTTTTTAAACATAGGGAATAATAAGTAAACAACCATAATTAATAAGGAGAATGAAACAGTGTATGTTCGTAGCTCTCTTGTTTTACGTAAATTAAGCTTGAAATATTTAAAAAAAACTTTGTTTCGTATAATTTTTCAAAACCGGTTTAGCGTATCAAATCTGAAGGCGAGTGTGAGGTACCGTATCTTATTAAATTACGATGACTGCTACCTTGCATGTACGTGTGTACATAAGAGCCGGTATGGTGCAGTCGGTATAGTGGCTAGTCTGCGGGTTGGACAACCGAGGAATCGTGTTTCGATTTCTGACAGGGGAAAGAGGTTTTACTCTTGTCCACAGCTTTCAGACGGGTTCTTGGGCCCACCCAGCCTCGTCTGTAATGGGTGTCTAGAGCTCTTTCCCCGTAAAGCGGGGTAAAGCGGTCGGGGCCTGAAATTCACCACCCACCTCCATCTAGGGCCCACGTTAGGAATGAGTGGAGGTATAACCCCACTCTTTCATATGCCTTCACGGCGTTCACACACGAACAATGTTATGTATGTGTATGTCTATTGACAATCATTTGATAATTGTCGAAACACGTATAACATTACCCTGTTGAGCGTATTCCTGATCCGCTGTATCTTCCCAGAATGCTTTGTTCCGAGTGCCGTTACGTAACTTAGAAGTACACATTGTCTTCGAAGAGTACTCGATACTCTTCCACATGAACCACACACGAATTTTGAAGTGTCATGTAAGGTAGGATGTTCGTCCTATCTGTTTTACTTTTGATTTTCGCTTGTGCTTCTGCTCTGGCTTGTTGAGGAGACAAGTACCAGGTTCGTACTGCTTCACTGTTGTTTGGCCGTTTTGGTATGTTGAAGCTGTCTGTTTGGAATGTAAAAATGTATTCATTTTATACTGTGTGTCGTTACACTTGACCTGATTATAAGGTAAACTGTCCTTGTGCGTCAGTACCATCACACGAATGCGTTCGGATCGGATGTTAAAGCATTACACGTTCTTAGGTTCAGAGATGAGTGTTTGGCCACTCTTTTCGACAGCCTAACCTCCATCGAAAGATGCCATCAGTTAATACGGGACAGGCTTCTGGTGGGTGACTTCACAGCTATTCTGGGCGGATTGGCTGTGAGAAAATTTCGAAAGCCCCATAGCCGACTGTGTAGTCCCATAGCAACCATGAAATTGATGTATAGCGGTAACACTGTACCACTGGTTGGTGGGAGGCATCCGATTCTATTGGAAAGTAGGTTCATCGTTGTTTTATTCAGTCTGTCCTGGGAAATGCCGGGATAGACTGAGCTGCCTTCTTCGGAATCCTTACACATTAACCATTTATGACGATTTTCTGCTTTCTTCAAGGCTTAATATCTGCAACTGAAGTAGAGTCCGTAGGGTTGTGTAGACAATGATGCGCCCATGAGGCTAAGGTAGTAGTGGAAAGTATAAAGACGAAGCGCACGGAACTCGCTTTCTTTAATTCTCATTTCTTCTTGTTTGTTTCTTCTACATCTTCCACTGTATTACATACCTTACTGGCCTTGATGGTCCTGTAATGCGGACACATATGTGTTCTTACGAAGGTAATCACGCAGCGCCGCACAACGTAGGTAGTTTTTTTGTTTTTTATTAAACAGTTTTCCTGTAAAATGTTTCAAGTTTAAGTTTCAGGTGGCCTAGGCGGATACTTGCATCCAAGAGAGAGAAGCTGGCAGGATGGAGAATGTTGCATAATGAGAAGCTTCATAATTTGCCGTGTTGACCAAATAGTGGGATGACCAAGGTGCGCGGGGCATGTAACACGAGTGATAAGAACAGCTTAAGCATTACACAATTTTAACTGGAAAATCCAAAGGGAAGAGGCCCACTTGAGAGACCCAGGCGTAGATATGGCAATAATATTAAATTGCGTAATGGGGGTATGGACTGGATATAGCTGTATGTAGCTCAGAAAAGGGTTCTTGTGAGCGTGGTGCTGAATGTTCGAATTCTGTAAAAGGCCTGGAATTTATTAACTAGCTGAATGCCTGCAGGCTTGTTAAGGACTCTGCTCCATGGTGTTAGTGGGGATGTGCAGTGCGTGTAGCGTCGTCTGTTTGTTCTGTAATTAAATGCAATGCGTGGTACAATGGGTACACCCTAGTAATTATTTACGTATTATAAACATGAAAACAGTAGAAGGTCAAAGTTTATCATGCCATTAGCGAATCGAATTGCGGTACAGTGAATGAACGAGGCCTATGGGAGCGAAATGTAGCATTGTTGACCTCAAGGGAAAGACTGCTTTTAGCTGATTGCTAAAGAAACCGAAGAACTCGTGTGACCTTGGGCCGTCTATTGGACAGCAGTGGTGCGCCTACAAATACCGATATTACTGCCGTGCGTGCGTGCATGTGTGAAACACATCCACTGCGTTGTAACTCAACCTTCTTGGAATGAACGGGAGGTCTTTGCGTCCGCATAATTCATTTCTGAAACTACTAGTTGGACTTCGTTGTAATTTGGAGTTTCCACTGACAGTTGTTGGGAGAATTTATTTGATGTGAGCTTGTAATAATGGCACAGACAGTACAGTGACTACTGAGGGCTCGGCGACCCTGGTATCGCGATATAGGTTTTCTTCACACCACCGCGTCCAGACCGGCTGTGAGGCCTATCCAGAGTCCTCTCAAAGGGGTACCGAGGTTTGTTTGGAGAGGGATGATGCTGACAATTACTGCACACCCCCACCCCAACATCTTCGTGGCATGATGCTTAATTAAGAGGAAGGACAACTTTACCTTTATATTTAGTATCCCTGCTTTGCATAAACTTCAAAGCGAGCTTTCTATTAAACTTCTCCAAAACAGCATCGCACAGAAAATCAATAAACGACACAAAATGCAGAGCTCATTAAATGCAAATTTAAAAAAGGGGTATGTTCTTCACAGAGAGTGGAAACGAATGTTGAAATGCATGAACCAAGAAAGAAACCCAGGAGAATTAACCTGTTATACTTTGTTCAGGTTATAATTTTTTGGCCGTACTGAATAGCTTACATTTTAAAATGTAGCCGATCCCAGTGGCCGTGCGGTCTAAGGCGTGGGTCTTCGGCCGCTCGCTTACTAGGATCGTGGGTTCGAATCCCACCGGGGGCATGGATGTTTGTCTCTTGTGAGTGTTGTGTGTTGTTGTCAGATAGAGGCCTCTGCGACGAGCCGATCCCTCGTCCAGAGGAGTCCTACCGACTCTTGTGTGTCTCTCAGTGTGATCAAAAGGAATTACAACCTCGACACTGAAACGGGAAACCGGAGTAGGTAGAAGAGGAGGACTAAAAAAAAATGATTGATGTAATGACATACAGATATATGGCCGACTGTTATGTTGTCACTAGTCCATTAATTTACGGATTAATTATTAATTATATGCAGCAGCTGATCAGGTAAAGGTGAAGTTGTCCTTGAGCACGCCATGAAGGCATATAGGTGGAGGGGAGGTATAGCTCCATTCACTCAATCTGGGCACTAGATGGGGTGATTGATCAGCCTTGCGCTCCGGCCGCTTTACCCTCGCGGAAAGAGTCCCGGTACCCATTGAATAGGAGGCTGGGTGGTCTCAGAACCGGTCTGGACATTTTGGAGAATAGATAAATATATTGCCCCTACCGGAATTCGAACCCCAGATCGTCCAGCCCGTGGTCCGGTCACTGTAACGACTGACTACGCTATGCAGGCTTCTATGCAGCAGGTAATCTAAAGACATTTTAATCGGACTAGAGCTATAGTGTGTGTGTGTTTGTGTGTGGTGTAAAAGTTGTTGCTGATACTTACTTCGTACTTTGGTATTGAATCGTACTTAAAAAGATGGAATGACCCACTGTGTCCAAATATTCTGCAATTTTCAAATATAGGTTTGGCATTTGAGTGCACTATTCGTACACCCACTACATAATAAATTCCTCTCTACGTCTTTGGCATAGATCCATACGGTTTTAAAAGAAAGTGCGAAGGAAATGCGAAGCGAAGGGATGACACACGGCAACTGCGATGTTACTTTTGTTTCTGTTTGTGTGAGCGTTGTCAGTAATTCAGGGCGCTTAAACGTCAAGTGATAAATTGTGAATGGCATGTACTCCGATAGATACCAGCGTAAATGTTCTTTCTTACTCTTCCTGCGTTATACCTAGTGTTATCAAGAACTCGCGATCCGAAGCTGACTAATATTTTAAGGGATCAGTTGTATGTCATTAGGCTGTTAACACTTTGAAGACTGAAATGCATGTAAATAATAGTTCAGAAGGCCGATCCCAGTGGCCGTGCGGTCTAAGGCGTGGGTCTTCGGCCGCTCGCTTACTAGGATCGTGGGTTCGAATCCCGCCGGAGGCATGGATGTCTGTCTCTTGTGAGTGTTGTGTGTTGTCAGGTAGAGGTCTCTGCGACGGGCTGGTCCCTCGTCCAGAGGAGTCCTACCGACTGTGGTGTGTCTAAAGTGTGTGTGACCATGAAACCTCGACGAAACGAGGAGGCCCAGGCCCATATAGGGCTGTCGAGCCATAGGAAAAAAAAAACTTAAGAAGTCGGTTCGTACATCACAGAGGACGAACTCCGTCTCCGCTACGAAGACCAGTCAGTTAATGTGCAGGAAATTAATCGGTGTTACGTAATTGTGAGGACCTTACGATATATATATATACATAAATTACGTGGGTGAAACACAGTATTCCTTAATGTTACAGCAGATGGTACATATAGTTACCACAGGTTTTTAAATGGTTAGTGGAAACTAACAGTTTACTAACTTTGAGGTAAATGAACCCGACGTTACAACGCAGCGTGTCTGTTGGCACGATCATCAGCGAATGCCATCCATCTCTCATTCTTAGAACCTGTAAATAGGGTATTACGTTATTAAATTTGTAAATTATTATGAACATAATAAAGATGCTATTCGAGTTGCTTTCCATTTAACCTATTGAAAATTTGGCAGATGTTCTGTTGCAATAAACAAGTTTTGACGCCATAATTTCCGAATTACGGTAGGGTCTCTTTTAAGCACAGTAAAATGGCCAAACATTAATCACGTGTTTTATAAGTTTATGTTACGGAGGTTTTAATAGATTATCGATTTTTAAAACATTTTGCATCTTTTGCGCATTTTACTTCACTGTTTACTAAATTCCAACAAAATACACTTATTAGGCAATATATACCGTATTATTTTACATGATATTTTCTCCGACATGTTTCGGCTTCCTTGAATTGTAGTACCCTGATGATAGCTCAAACAGAGCCGGAACATGTCGGAGAAAATACAGTAAAGACATGTATATTGCCTAATAAGTGTATTTTGTTGGAATTTAATGCATAAAACATCGATTTTTTTTTTTGCATATAAGATCCATGTTATGAAATGATTTACCAAACATGGCTTTAGTCGCAGAAGTGATGACAATTTGTAAGTATTTTTTCCTTGGTACGAATATTTTAGAGGAACCTCCTACTTCCATCATATGTGTAGGCGATTCATTTCGCTACCCGGATGATGAAAGCAGCAGCTGTTAACTGCATTAACCAGTTAGGCTGTGTAATGGCGGCAACTGTGTGTTGTCGGTGAGGTGGGAATTTAATTCTTTAAACAATTTCTAGATGAGACTGGTGCTTGAGAATGTTATGGCAGGGGATTAGAGCAGAAATGTATGTGGTTCAGGATATGCGTATCCACTTAATACTGCCTTCTAACTTGTAACCATGCAACGGAATACTGAAGTAGGCGTATACTGATATGTCATTTTGCTCCCGTTCGGAATGTGAAATTTAATTGCTTGCTGTGGGATGTACAAAAGTGGAAGATGAAATGTATTTGAAAAGGAAGCAGATAGGCCTGCGCAGACATTTTCTTAACGGAGAGTTTGATGACAGATTTGAGGTTCTGTCGGTATTGAATATGAAGATTATTGTCTTCTGGATGTGACGCCGTGTACATGGTAGATAGGTACCGACGTTTTAGAGTAACCTCCTGCCACTATCTTCACGGTAGAATAAATTCAATATCCTTAAGATGGAGGCGGTAGGTTTCTCTGCAGTGTCGGTACTTGTCCGCCATATGCACGACGTCACATTACACAAGACAGTAATTATCTTTGAGTTTCATATTTTGAATTTGTGGCCTGTTTTGTTAGGAGTACTGGTACTGAGTCAGCAAGGCCAGAGGTGTGGTGCGGATGCAAAAACTTGAAAGTCGTACATGATTTTGTTTTTGGGAAACTTCATGAAAGGCCACGAAATGATGAGCAGTAGTGTTAGAAAAGTAACGTTTTTGAAGGTAGCTGCGAATATGTGAATTGTACTGAATTGACTTAGGAAGTTATCCATTGACAGGTATTGGTGGCGATGAACATTTATGTTACGTAACGAAAAGGAACTTTCTCAACGGTGGCATAGTTTGTGATTCTTTTTGCAAGGTCTTATTGAAGTGAATGAATTAATACTTTCGTTTTAGTAAGAAAGTTGGACAGGTAGTAACTTTGGTATGGTTTAAAAGTGCTACTTTGATATTACCTTTACTGTGATGTCCTTAGAACAGGAGTGCACAAACGTTTCCAAAAGTCTTGGAGCCACCTCAAAATTCTAGGTGCCCGGAGGATTACATGAAGCAATTTCAATACTCAGGTCCGAGAAATATTAATTGCCACCGTACAAAATTTAGTCACCATGACGTCCTGGCGTTTGTGATTTGTGCACCCCTGTCTTAGAAACTACTAGCTAATGGAATTGACTTGCTATCGGGCAGGTGTCTATTAGCACTTAGTTTGGGAGTTGAATGTAGGTTTTACATTGTGGTTTTCTGAGTGATGTAAGTCACATAGAGTGTGGTAGGTTCACTTTACAAGAACCAAGGAATTGTGGTTTCTGAAGCTCAGTATGGCGGACAGGGCGCTGATGCTGTAACTTGACTCTGTTATTCGAAGGGCTTCTGTGCAGTGTTTCGTCTCCATAGATGCTGCCTAATACGATTTGAGGATTTTCACGTTCGTGAAAATTTGGATTGTTTTTTTGCCTTATGACTTCCTATAGTCTGGTAAATCTTAACAGCTGTAAGAACTTCAGATTTTTTATGAATGTGTATGTATACGTAGACTTTGCTTTACGCCCGTTCGTTTTACGCCTTTTTGCTTTAAATCCTTTGAACAATTTACACCACTTCTTAATTTACACCGTCTCATTTTCGGTTTAACGCCCTGTCGCTGGCTGCGTTCTTTTATGCTAACCGATTATTTCTGATGGGAATATTATTTTTGATTTACGTCCACTTTTTCAGGAACACAAGTAGACGTAAAACAAGGCGCTAGTATACTGTGATTGCTTTAAATGTTTTGTATGGCAATTGCTTGGGTGTTGTGATATTGGTGTTGTTGTGACCATCAGCATCATTATGACCATTATGTTCATCAGTATTATAATTATTACACTTATCACCATTAGCTCATTTTCCTTATCAGCACATCCATTTAAGTATGTTGATAAGTAGACCCATTCAATCTAGATCAGCCACGTAGTATTATCCTAGCAACGGTATAATTATTGTGTCTGTACAGATTTACATTGTACAAGCAGAAACGCTAATGGGCATACATAGTAACTAAGTACCGTCCTAACTAACTATGCGCTTGAGCGGCTACTTTGTGTTTAGCAACACTCAAAGTGCGATTTATTCCAAAACGCTGTTTTGTGTAGCAATCAGAAGGCTTGGGACCACTAAGACGTCCGTCCGACGCTGTGCCAGCTCGGTGAATCCACATTATTATTTTCACATCTCTTCCTTATGGCCTGCCTTCAAATAAATTTCTTCTTCAGAACTCTGCGTGTCTTTGTGTTACAATCATCCGGTCTATTTCCCCAATTTAACTGCCCTGACACTGGTAGTAGATCTCATTCATTCCGTAGTCTGTCTTACGACAGGTCCATAGACTCTTCCAAAGCGAGTTCTCCACAGAGTGCGATCTAGCGCTTCCTCTTTCAATTTTTCGTATCATCTCGTCGCCTTGAGGTCATCCAGTAGCTGCTTACGTCTTCTTCCTCGTCTTCCTGTCACGTCTATCCTTCCTTCTATCTTTCCTTCAATCAGGTGTTTTATAAGGTAGTTCCTACGCAAGATGTGACCAATCCAGTTAGCCTTCCTTATTTGTATTGTATGTAGGATATTCCTTTCCTCCTTGACTCTGTGTAATACTTCTTCTTTTCTCACCCGGTCTGTCCAACTGATCTTCTCCGTCCTTCTCCAGCACCACATTTCAAAATGTTCCGCTTTCCGAAGTGTCCACGTTTCAGCACCATACAAAGCTATGCTCCAAATGTAGCATTTTACTAGTCCAATCTAGTAGATTATAGGCTGTACATTACACGCAGTCTCTCGATACGTAATTTTGTCTATTTCCTCGTAATTAATTCTTGACTTTTAAAGTTTTCTGCATAACGTGTATAAATCTAAGAAAGCCTTATGTCTCTTGATATCTGTACAATATCGCTCGTTTCAACTCTTGTGGCTTAGTGCCGAATGTTGTATTTACAGACCTTACTGCCAACAAAACACAGTGGAAGAGTAGAAATCTCGCCATCTGTGCCATAAACGTCTTAGCGCTACATGTTATTAAACTTAACTGAATATCGAAATATATTTTACACAGAATGTTTCTTTGTCTCGTCGCCGAAGTGTAAGACTAAATTATAATATCTACTAGGCCTATATTTCTTAAAATATGGCCAAGTTCAAATAAAGAAGAGCGGTCATAAAACATCAAAATTGCTTTCCGGAATTAATAAAGATCTGATTAAATCCGGGGACTGCTTGCTGTCATTTAGTTTAGAATATTTTGTCGTCCTGTCTTCTATTTTAAAACGCAAAGATTAAAAAATACGACGTTGTAGGTTGTTTTAAAGTGTGTTATGTAACGACGCCGTTAATTGGTAAGATTATATGTGTCGGTGGTAGATGAATAAGTGAATATTGAGCATTGGTAGAATGTTACTGACGGGCAATCTGAAGTACTGGGAGGAAAACATGTTCCAGCGCCACTTTGTCCTATATGTTCTAATTTTGCGTATTGTTGCAAGGGCGAAGCTTTGGTTCTCGCATGGTTTGAGTGTGTCTGAGAGCAGGGTGCTGTGGAAATATTTGTACACAGAGGGTGGGAATAGCTGGAGGCGGGAGAAAATATAGCGAGGAAGTTCATAATTTGTAGCCTACGTGGATTGCTTGCATCTGGCTCAAAATAAGTCTCGTAGGCGGAGTCGTGTGAAGGCGGTATTGATTCTTCAGGTCCAGTAAGTCGGGAAATTTCTTCAGTAGACGAACGGCGAGGAGAACTTTACAGAACTGTTTAGTTATAACAATTAATATAGTAAATATTTCATGTCATGAACGCATTTTCTTATGTTTTGAAGGAAGTTTGTTAAATTATAATTTTACGTGAGTGATTACTCTGATCGCTTCAGGCATGTTGTTTCTACCTCTGTAAGTCTATATCAATACGGCATAAACTTCTAATAAAGGGACTAATGGAGTCTTTCATTCAAGAAACGTTAAAATTAATCTGAGTTGGTCTGCTTCTACATGTTAAGCGGTCCTTTTCAAAGCTGGACGGCACCAAACCTGTGGATCCCGAAGCATTAATCTTCCATTTAGAGTGTGTGTTTGCCAAAAACGTCGATTCAGCGTGCTTTAAACAGAAAGCCCTGTAGTTCAAAGGTGAATAAATAAATAATGGTAGGTCTGTTCCATCAAAGGGCTCACGTATTAAAAGGGCTGTATTTCAAAGTGTATTGCGCCAGAAGTCTGCCTGAGTATAGTGAACGGACAGTTTTGTTTCAATGGCGACAGCTGCTTTTGGAACCACAAGCAGACAGTTTGCTGCACTTCGAAGGAAAGTAACGGCTATGCATTGTTTCTTTCAGAGGCAGGAATGTCCCAAGTAGAAGTGTGCCAGATCAGATGTAAAATGTAACGTAGTGGCTGCTACTTTGAAGCGTACACGTACGTTTTTCACCCTAGGTGCCGACAGACTGGACCCTAAGGGTACGAGCAACTGTAATGTGAGAGCCATTCTCTCCTTTATTGGGAGAACTGGCCTCGATACGTCATTCCGAGGTTTTGGGGCACATTGGGCCCGATTGAGGCCGAAGTGCTGCATTGCGTTTTTAAAGGGCATGCGACTCATTTGTGTTCAATTCAATTCAATTCAAAACTTACTTGGTAGTACGGACCTTGTGACACCGGAGGTTCATTATCGTGTTCACAAGAAACAGGCATGGGCCTTCTCTGAGCCAGTTTAATTCAAATACGTTCTAAAAGGTTCTGACGATGGTGTATAATATTGAGAACCAACTGTCTTCTGGACTTTGTCCATCGTCCGGATAAAATATTAAAATATTATATAAAAATCACGACCAGTTTCCGAAACGTCGTGATTTTTATATTATATTTTAATATTTTATCCGGACGATGGACAAAATACAGAACACAATTGGTTCTCAACAGTTTAATTCAGTTCACAGTGTTCACGCGCCCGGCTTTAAGATTCTTTTAATATTTTCACCTCTTCTGCATCTGTCATCCAAGTGGTCTGTGCCTTCAGGTTTCTGACAGATTTTGTGTAAGCATCTCACCGTTCCCGTGCGTCCTGCATGTGTCGCTCATCTCATATTTCTTGATTTGATTACGCGGGTAGGACGCGCTGAAGATATAAATAAACCACGTAGTTATATATATATATATATATATATATATAATATTGTCGTTTGTGAAAAGCAAGTTTAGACCTATATTCATGTAAATTAAATGTCTGTCAGTTTAAAAGAGTGATTTCTCTTATTATTAAGTAGAATTAGTTTAAACATTTGTTGTGTGAGTTAAGTTTATTTCACAAGTGAAGTCCTTTGCCGTGATTAAGGTCGGTGCCGTTAAGATGTATAGGGGGCGTGTAGTGACATACCAATCCTGTATGTCCCCACTAGACCAACTTGGGTGATTAGGTTGCTGTCCCGTCCGTCTTTATCGTGTGAAGGAGGGGGGATGGAGGCTTCCATCATTCATTATATCCGTGGAAACCAGAACTATTCTTGGGTCGGTGCTTCCTTTATTCTGTTCCTGTCTGTCTGGTGATCTTTTCTGAGGTAATAAAGTTAAAACACAAAACCTTGACGATGCATAGATGAGTGGAGGTGTAGCTTCATGCATTCTTAGTAAAAAGGTAAAGCAATCCCATTACAGGCCTGGACAGGCCCTTAGGGTTCCAGGAGGTTGAGGCTCCCAGATTTCTAGACAATGGGCACATGAAGGTGGTAAGGTTGTCAACCCTACGCACCGGCCGCCTTTACCCCCAGTAAATATTCCTGGTACTCATTTCTGTTAGAGGCTGAGTCGACCCCAGGACCGTAGTGCGGCCGGAAGGATTATGTCAATCAAAAATTCCAATGACACAATCGGGAAATGCATTCTTAGTATTGACCGTATACTAAGGTGAGTGGACAGCTGAAGTTTCCAGCCATGAAACAGCTCGGAGAAAGAGCCATGGTACCCATTGAATGGGGCTGGTTAGGCCCCAGATTTTATCTGAAGTTGGGGGGGGGATTGTATCTGTACATGTCAAGAATCGAAGCGCTCTCCCCCATCTCGTATGTAGTGCCAAAGTTAATGTTTAGAGCTATACCTTCACACCCCCCATACGTCATCATGGCATGGTGCTTAATTAAGACAGCGAACACTTCCCGTCATTGCGTTGCACATAGCTCACAGCGGAGTTGTGTGTGAGGTAAACGGAATTCATTGCTGGCGTTTTATAACATTTTGTGTTCGTTCTGGTTGACAGAGACGCAGCTTGACGTCAGAACGAGTCTTTTTTTTTCTTTAAACATCACATCCGTGATTTTGGTGACATTTCATGGAATGTGCCATTCCTGATACGTTTAAATGTCACCTCTTTTGAAAGCTGACTTTCAAAGAGTGCTGTTTAAAACTGAACTGATAGATTTCGCACTCTTGATCGTCCTCATTACAGCTAATTGTCATGCTGTTGTGTTGCTGTGAAATAAGATGTTACAGAACTCGAATGACGTGTAATTTTGCTCCTTCACATCAGTGATTTTGGCAGGTCGGTGCGATCGCAAAACAGCACTAACACGACTTTAAAAAAATGCACAGAAAAAACACACATGTCAACACAGCATAACGCCACTTGGCAGACTGGTTCACAAAGGGTACAGCTCGCGATACCTAGAGGCCCACAACTGTACTACAAGCGGTTTTCGCGCGGCATTCAAATTTCGGGAACTTTTGGTTTGCACCACGTATAACTTTCAGTGATTTGTTTATTAGGCTGCTGTGTTGTTAATTATGTAGAACTTCATGTTCCCCCCTCCCCATGGCTCGACAGCCCCTCGTGGGCGAAGGCCTCCTCATTGTCGAGGCTTCATGATCACACTCAGCCACACCACACTCGTTAGGACTCCTCTGGACGGATGATCAGCCCGTCGCTGAGACCTTTACCTGACAACACACAACACTGATAAGAGACAGACATCCGTACCCCCGGCGGGATTCAAACCCGCAATACTAGCAAGCGAGCGGGCCCAGACCCCCACGACTTAGACCGCGCGGCCACTGGGATCGGCAGTGTCATGTTTTAGTTCAAAGAAATAGCCTGTGTCATGTTATTGGAATGGCCATGTTTCTTTAACATACTGAAGACTAATCATTTAAGAGAAACTTGCTTTGTAAGATAATTAAATTACAATGAGTTACTTAGTTTGTACTCTGTAGTGCACGTGCGCCTATACGGGAGAGTGAAGTGTAACAGTTTAACAGTCTGAAGACTCACGTCCTTGTACATTATACACACAAATTCAGTTCTTACCTCACAGAGAACACAGTCTCCCTAAAAGAAACCAACCGGTTTTTATTAGGGAATCACATGAAATACGTAAATACGCTGTGTGCCAAAATTCGCCAGTGCTTAATATTACAGCAGTGGTACTGGATCTGAAATGGTTACAACGTAACACGATTAGGGGAAGAGGAAATTCGTGTTGCGTTTTCTCTGGGAGATGTGATGGAAATATCTTGTTAAGATGCCTTACCATGCTATTCTAAGACTCAGTATGTATTATGTTTGTATGCGGCCAAACATACAGTAAATCCACATTATTTACTGCGTGTAAGTTTCGGCTTTACGGCTTTATAAAGGCATCTTGCTGTGTTAATACTCAGATAATATGCGCTGTTACTTTATCATATACTGGACGTAATTATGTCAGTATGCGTAACACATTAACACATGTGTCTAGCTAATTGTAAACATGCGTAATACGTAAGCACATTCTAAGGTGTCTGTGGTATTAAGGTGATTAGAGTGGTATATACACTGAAAACGTTTCTCTAAAGCCGAAACGAGAATATAATGAGTAGTGAGACTTTGCTGTATAAAGTGTTAACGGAGCACTTGGGAGATCGATGCGTTGATGGAAAGTGAGTACATTCTATGGATATGGCAGAAATGAACTGGCACTTGAAAAGATTAAGGTTTTAGTGATCACGGGTGTTCGAGAAAAGGGTGCCGAGGAAGACATTTGGGCCTAAGAAGGACGAGGTAACAGGAGATTGGAGGAAATTGCGTAATAAGAGCTTCATGATTTGTACTTCTCACCATGCAGTCTGTTATTCGGGTGATCAGATCAAGAAGAATAAGATGGTCTGCGCGTGTGGCACGTGTGGGGGATAAGAGAAATGCATACAGGATTTTGGTGGGGAAACGTGAAGGAAAGGGGCCACTTGGAAGTTCTAGGCGTAGAAGAGAGGATAATATTAAAATGGGCCTTAAAGCAATTGGATGGGAGGGCGTGGAAGGATTGGTATGATAGGGACAATGGGCGGACTGTTGTGAGCTGGGTAATGAACGTTCGGGTTTCATAAACTGCAGGTAATTTCTTTACTAGCTGAGGAACTGTTAGCGTCTAAAGAAAGACTGCTCTGCGGGGTTAGGTAGCAGGTTGGCGACGAACCTTCAGATTCCGGGGAATTTTGTGAACATCTGAATGAATACGGACCGCTCGGGGAAACCCCTGCAGTGTGGTGTTGGTTATTTATTTTGATATTTAGGTAGTTGTACGTACATGTCATCACAATTTTATATACAGCGTGTTTGTAGGAGGCCAGGCATGTGAATTTCAGCGAAATTAGTGTGTGCATGTGGGATTTCCCTATGCGTAACTTTATGTATGTGTTTGTGGGCGGGCGGGCGGTCAGGGGTCATGTACCGTCTGCTTATGATGCCTTATCTGCTGCACTTTGCGTGAAAGAATTCTTGGAAACATCACTGACATATGTACCAGGACTTTTTCCATTACCACTGACCACAAACAACACCCGTAACGTTCCGAAAGCATTTATGTTCAGTGATAATGGAAGACGTCCTGCTATATGTTAGTGATATTTCACGTGTTAAACCATTGTCAAAACAGTATGTGTTGTAATTGTTGGAAAGTTTATATCTTGACTTACTTTACGTTGGTCCCACTGTCCCTTAGTGCAAATCTTATGTTAACGAAATAAGTATTTCACATGACAATTTGTGGGCCGGGATAGCGTAGTCGGTATAGAGACTCGCTACGAGCTGGGCGGTCCGGGGATCGAATCCCGGTGGGGGCGAGATTTTCAGCACCCCTCCAGACCGTCCCTGGGGCCTACCCAGTCTCCTGTACATTGGGTACCGGGTCATTCTCTGGGGTAAAGCGGCCGGGGCGTGGCGTTGACCCACCCCCATCTAGCGCCGATGTTAAAGAAAGAATAGAGCTATACCTGTACTCTCTTTGTGCCTTCATGCCAGGTTATAGGTGAACGTTACCTTACCATGACATAATTTCATATGGTTTTTCGTGTGTTGCGTAAGGACGGCGCCAATTGCCGAGATTTTATAGCGCCAATGATACGTGAGTGAATGAGTATGGATCATTTGTGGAGTGATTCTGGCACGGGGAACACAAGAGTAACCCGGAGGAAAACCTGTCCCAGTGCCATTTTGTGCACCACAAATCCCATATGGACTGGCATGGGATTGAACTGGAGACTTCGCAGTGAGTGGCCGACGACTAACCGCCTGAGCCATAGAACGGCCAATTTTGCATTTTATAGACTTCTTTAATATGATGGCAGTTACTACATAAGCGTGTCGGCTATTGTTGAAATATCGGTGATGTGGAAACAATATCGGGAGCAGGTGGTGCGCTTGCATTGTCACTGGTGTACAGAAAATACCGCTTGTAACAAATTGCCATTTACCTCCTAAAACAAAATGTGCCTTTCACCGAGCCGATTTCCGTAATGCTCACATTTGCTCAGCGACATTACGTGGAGATCTTCTGTGCCGAATTTCATCCAAATTGATAAACGAATATGGAAATTACAGACGGTTGTTTATTTACGCCCTTAAGTGTAGTATGGCTGCCACTGATTCGATTCATACGAAACAAGTGCTTGCTTGGAGAATTTTGTAAAGACCTCGTATACCGAATTTCATGAAAATCCGACAAATGGTGTAGTCGCAGCACTGAGTTGCAGATAGACAGGCGGACGGACGGACATGGTGTCCACACAAGGCGTTGTTTTTCACTTCGTAAAGAACGCAACATTTAGTTTTCTGCCACCTGATCGTAATAATGTTCCTTCTCATTTTAACGTAATGTAATCGAGCCTAACTGCTCTAATGGAACCAAATTAATTAACCCTTTAAACACTGAACCAACCAACCAAAGTGCTAACTAAGGGCGGAGACTTGCGCGGTGCGCAAGTCGACGTCCCTTGGTCTGTTTAGTCATTCCTGCGTTTTACTGTATTGCTGGGCTCGATAACAGACTCTTTATTCTATAACTGAGGATTTTGCTTACGCTAACGATTTATGGTCTCGATTAGGTCGGGACCTGGCACACCGAAGGCTACAGCTCTAAGAGCGTATAGTCTTTCTAAGTGGGGGGAACTATATTTAAACATTCAGTTCGTACCGCACAGTAGACACTCTCCGTCTTGGTTATGAAAGCCAATAAGTTAATGCTGTATAGGGAAATAATCGCTGTTTGTTCTGAGATCCATACAGAACGCATAAATACACTGTTTAGGCGGAAAGTAGAATTTTTGACTGTTACAACTGACTGTTATCACTAGGCTTTAAAAGGTTAATTAAATTATGCCATCTTACAACCATTCAAATAAGATCGAACATGTTTAGGTTTTGTAGGTGAAGGGGGGAAGTGGCATTAAACATAAAGCGAAAGATTGATAGATTACAAATGGGGTGGGCCCCCATCGTATGTGGCGTAAAATGTGCGTGATAACCAGCAGCTATTTTTTAGGTTTGAGGTTCTCACGGCGATGTTTTTTTTTGTGGTGAAGGGCACCGCAGCCTTGAGGCTTATTGTGAAACCTTGTGATGAAGATGATTTTTTCCCCGTTTTTCCGTGTAGTGGGGAAAACCTGTTCCAGTGCCACTTTGTCCACCACAAATCCCACCTGGACTGACCTGGGATCGAACCCGGGCTTCCGCGGTGAGAGCCGGCGACTAACCGCCTGAGCCATGGCACGGCCTCAGCGGTGTTTCTGAAGACTGAAGTCTTCTGCCACGTCCATCTTCAGGTTCAAGCAATCGAAGACGAGTGAAGAATTTTTTGAATTGCTTCATCCTGATAACGAAGGCACTACCGTCCTTCCAAACGTCGCTAAATATTTACCAGTCGACACGGCGTAACAGCCCGGAAGAGTTGAATCTGTTAACTGTTTTACGTTCCCTCTCCCCGTCTTTGTTCTATAGGTACTTTTCTTCTTTCTTCCTCCTCATAAGAACATGTGGCGCTCGAGGTGTCGATGTTCAGTCGCCCTTCTGTTCGTATCATGGTCGCTTAACCGTGTGAAGCAGGTAACAGCCGCCTTATTAATAGCTAGACTGGAAAGTGGGCGGAAATCGCATGTGCTTTGTTCATTCATCACCGTGTGTGATTGCTTGTGCCGCCATTATAGCTCATGTTAAGCACAGTGCAGAAACGAAAATGTCTTACATGCTGAGAACGAAGGAAGTTACGTGACAAATGCAGGCATGTTGCATCTATATCGAATGATATGCGGAATGATGACCGCAACGTTACTTACAGTGTACGCTATTATGATTATTAAACGACTGTACAGCGCGAAATGATTGGATTATACTGAATGAAGTGGACGGGATGTGAAAGGAAGGTGTCGTAGCTGCATTTCAGTTACTGAGGAGAACCACGAAAACCGATAGTCTGTACCGGCTGAGCCAACTTGCTCAGTATATTATTATTATTATTATTATTATTATTATGCAGCAGCAGCAGCAGTAGTAGTAGTAATAGTAGCAGAAGTAGCAGACCTACTAGTTATTTCAACATTCCATGCGTTTTGTATGTATATGTTTGTCGGTGTGTGTGGTTATTTTACGACGCTCTGAATATCTCAGACTGCATAGCGTATCGACGGTAGGATGATGGGTAAATGATGAATTGGAAAGGATTTAGAAGGAACTGTTGTGGCCTAATCGAGGTTCTGTCCCGGCATTTGCATGGGAGGAATGAGGAAGACCACGAAAGACCTCAGTGCAGTCGGTGTCCGGGCCGATGTTTAAGCCGCACATCTCCCAGGCACAGGTCTGTGGCGTTACCGTTGCCTGCTTCTGTGAATGGAAAGTGTCGTCACAGAAAGATCTGATTTGTAAATCGCACGATTACTTGAAGCGCGGCCTCCCGATTCACAAGTCGCATAGATCTGCGCGTGACTGAAGTAATGGCGGGGAGATGTCAAGGGCATGCTTGCTATCTTTCGATGCAGGATCTTTTGTCGTCCAGTTTGCTATACAAAAATATGAAGTTTAAGATATACACGACTATAGTCTTGCCTGTTGTTTTGTATGGGTGTCAAACTTGGCCTCTTACACTGAGGGAGGAACATAGGCTGAGGGTGTTCGAGAATAGAGTGCTGAGGAGGTATTTGGGCCTAAGAGGGACGAGGTAACGGGGGAATGGAGAAGACTGCATAACGAGGAGCTTCATGATCTGTACTCATCACCAAATGTTATTCGGGTGATAAAATCAAGAATGAGATGGGTGGGGTATGTGGCACGTGTGTGGGAGAGGAGAGGTGCATACAGGATTTTGGTGGGGAGACCTGAGGGAAGGACACCACTCGGGAAGACCCAGGCATAGATGGGAGGATAATATTAAAATGGATCTTCTAGAAGTGGGATGGGGGCATGGATTGGATTTATCTGGCTCAGGATAGGGACAATTGGTGGGCTCTTGTGAATGTGGTAATGAACCTTCGGGTTCCGTAAAATGCGGGGAATTTCTTGACTAGCTGAGGCCCTGTTAGCTTCTCAAGAAGGACTTAGCTTCATGGAGTTAGTTAGTTGGTTAGATGTCAAGGGCCTAAACCGTGACGGTTAATATATTTATTATGATTATAATTGTCGCGCGTTCGTAGAGGTACATGGGTGCTGAAAATGGAAACGGAATTTCTGGAATTTTAGGGTGTTTGTGCAGACGTGTATAGGACGTGTGGCTGTATTGCAATGGAGTTCTGTAGCTCACACCTCAGTAAATGTGTTGCTTGAGAAGGAAGGCAGATATGCTGGAATTTATTCATGTATTCTTGCTATTTACTGTTTCGAATATTCCACTGCACGAATGGAATGTTCTGTTCGTAGAAACGTTCGCCACTCTGCACGCTATTTCAAAGAGAAGAGAAGAGAGGCGGACCCTCTGCGTAAGTGGGAGAGAAAAGTAGCTTCATACGGGAGTCGTGTATGTGTAAATGAGTTAACTTAGTATACAGCTGTCTAAATGCACATTAGTACGTGTTACAGTTTCTGTTTTTTATTTACGTGCTAATAAAACTTTTATTTTTGAACTGCTGTTGTTTAATTACGTTTATATAATTTCAGACACCAGAGAGTGCAGTCTGATATCGTTTGCATAGACCCTATGTCTTATGTAGGGTTGAAAAATAACGAAAGTAGCGCGAAGCGCTTGTTCGTGTATAGAACTGGTGGAAAATACGTTATACATTTAGAGTAGACTATTGCCCTTATGGCGATAGCATTGTAACTTATGTCGGGTTAGATTAGGCAGCTTAGTGCAGCAGAGGCGACAAATTAAGCTCGCGGCCATTACTGAATGCCATTTTTAAACAGGTATTTTTAAGGTCTTCTCTGTTTTTGGTTGTTGTGCAGCGTGAGTGATCAGTTGTTTGCCGAAGTTTCGGTACAGAAGTCTCGAAACGTCGTTAAGCAACTATTAATTACGCTGCGTAACAACCCTGAAGAGCGTAGATCTCATCTACACCGTGACGGAAGCCGGAAATCTCGCTGGTATTTTTATCTTAATATTACCATAACCTTAGAATTACTGTTACTTGAAGACACTGAAGTATGTACTTGCCTAACTCCACAAGTTGCTGTAGTGGTTTCAGTACAGATTGTGTAGTATAAAGCCAGCACCAGCCATTGCCTACCAATTTGTATTATTGTCGGGAGTTTTGCTTTTAATATTATTACATTCAAAACAGCTTCTCCCTTTTCCATTCTTTAAGTTATTATCCACAGCAACGCAAAGCTTTGGAAATTCTGACTTACGGATAGGGTTGTATAAATAAAGGGTTTGTAAATATTAACGTGAGAAATGTTTATGCTATCTAGCATACACATTTTTTAATGGAGACACTGTTGAGAAATTTCGTGCAGTTTTATTATGGCGTAGCTACAGATCGCTTGTAGTAACTCGGGATTGAAAGAAATGCAGTCAGTTTGTAGCAAACAAATGTTTATATACTCCCATTCGATGTTTCAGTTTGTAGATAAATTATAGTCGTTTACCCTAAAGCTGCAAATTATTAAGCGTATCCCTATGTATCCCTATATACCTGGAAGCTCACAACACTCAGAAGTGATACATTTGGATATTTATAGCAGTGGATTAGCATTCAGATCACGTTCCAACATGGAATTAATTGCTTAAGGCTACGCTTTACGCAGTGTGACTGTTTGCACTTTGGGTATTACGAAACGTGATGAAAATTAAATCAGCGAACCATGTAAATGCCTTCTTCATGCGAAAATATTATCTTCATATGGTAGCGTTTCGTGCCGAATTGAAAACCTCACTATTTGTAACGTAACATATGTTATGAAACAGAAGCACATCTGTAAATAGCTGTTTCGTTGGCGAATAATATGATTTCTCAGTATAGCAATGACCGACGAAATGGCAGAACGAGATTCAGCAGTGATTGTATATTTAGATCGGTTTCCAAAAGCGAAAACGACTTTGAAATACTATACATATTATAGCTGTGTCTACTTCAGCGGCTTGATCGAT
Organism: Reticulitermes speratus; assembly: GCA_021186555.1. Classification (NCBI taxonomy): domain Eukaryota; kingdom Metazoa; phylum Arthropoda; class Insecta; order Blattodea; family Rhinotermitidae; genus Reticulitermes; species Reticulitermes speratus. Next base: position 10,750,219 of record JAJKFL010000012.1, read on the forward strand.
CTGGTTGAGACTCTTTACTGGTTAAATTACTCGATATCAGTATGATGCCGTTTTATTTTAAAGCCCCGGTTCGGCTGTTTCGACATGCGAATCGTGTTAACGTTCGAAAAGGTAATACTAATGTAGTTTGAGTTAAGGCTTCTGAAACTGTACGATATTAGAGTAAAGTTTTTATTTGGCGGTCGGGTTGGGGTATTTGGTATAGCGACTAGGCTATGGGGTGGACGATTCGGGTTTCGAATCCCAGCAGGGACAAGAGATTTTTCTCTTCTCCAAAAAGTCCAGACCGCATTTGGGAGCCACCCAGCCTTCTGTTCAATTGGAACCGGGCTTCTTTCCCGGGGGGTAAATCGGCTGGGGCGTGAAGTTTACCAATCATCTCTATGTAGTGCCGAGGTTAAGAATAAGTGGAGCTGTATCTTCATTCCTCTATATACGTTCGTGGTGTGTATAGAAATAGATTTTTAAAATTTTTATATATATATATATATATATATTCTGTGTTTTATATATATTTTAATTACAGACATTTTAAATAAATGTAATATATATGACAATGAAATTGGACTAAATGTGATAGCAGACAAAAACATTGGATGTGAAGTGAATGTACTTTACGAGCCCCTGAAGATGGCCTTGTAAAGGCTGAAACATTTGTAGGGGTTGAGGAATAAAGAGTATAAAGTGAAAGTATAGTGCATTTCGTTGGTGTGTAATTTGTGAATTGTAAAAAATGCACGGTGAAAATAATATAAACTTTTATATATGTAGTTTGTGTTTCAAGAAGAAGTTCCTCTTCTTCGTCTAACTCCCGCTGTTGGCAGTTCTTCCATCATGCGCCGTGCTGTCCAGCGGACACATGGCGGCTGCAGATGTGCTGCTAGGTGTTCTGCGTGAGTTGCACACATGTGAAGATGTCTTGCGTCCGTCGTGCCGTTGTTACATCAAGGACCTTGATCTGTGTTGGCTCCAGCCTTGTGAAGGTGTGCGTGGAGGTAAACGTGGCCTGTAGCTAGCCTAAAAGCGGCCAAGGCGCGACTTGCCTTGGCAGGTTGGGCGGCAAGGCGAGACGTTTCCATGAATTGCCAGCGCTGACTAGTTTGTGGTCGGCTTGGAGGCTGTTCTTCACTGCGGCGTCGATGCTGTTTTTGTAAGAAGAAACGACACGGGTATTTTTGTTTCTAAGGAATGCACCTTTGTAAACAAGGACGCAACATTTTGAATACTGGAGCGGTTATGGACTTATTTAAAAGTGGCTTGAGCTGAACACTATAATGGCGACGAAAACGCGAATTTTAAGGCTGTCTCTTTTCACCAGAAAACTGGACTTAAATTTAAGGAAGAAACTGGTAAAGTGCTACATTTGGAGCATAGCTTTGTATGGTGCTGAAACTTGGACACTTCGGAAGGTAGATCAGAAATACCTGGAAATTTTTGAAATGTAGGGCTGGAGAAGGATGGAGAAGATCAGTTGGACCGATCGTGTGAGAAATGAAATATTAGGCCTACAAAGAGTCAAGGAGGAAAGGAATATCCTACATGCAATAAAAATATGGAAGGCTAACTGGATCGGTCACATCTGGCGTAGGAACAGCCTTCTAAAAGACGTTATTGAAGGAGAGATAGGACGGATAGAAGTGACGGGGAGATGAGGAAGAAGATGTAAGCAGATACTGGATGACCTTAAGGAAGGGAGAGTATACTGGAAATAGAAAGAGGAAGGACTGGTTCGCACTCTGTGGACGACTGTCTTTGGAAGAGGTAATGGACCTGTCGTAAAACAGACTACTGACTGAATGATGAATGAATGAATCTTCAAAGTAACAGAATCTGTGCCTTAGTGCACCTTCAGCCGCTTTGTATTTATCTTGTACATACCGAAGTTACACTGCCTTATTATGTTGCCGGGACACTGTGACTGTGGGATATACTCGTACGTAACCATGTAACTCAGAAAATGTTGGTGTACTTTTTATTGCTAGGGCAATATCTTCGGTAATTATTAGCGAGTTACTTGTCTCTGCCCTGTCTTTGATTTTGCTACACGCGGTGTATCGCTGCTATAAACACATGAAACATTTTTCGTTCAGATCCGTCTTTCCAGAGCAACTGCATTCTTGTGGACCATAATTGGCCAGACGATCCACTCTGTCGCGACTGAAGGAGGTTATTATTATTATTATTATATTATTATTATTATTACGTGTAAGAAACTGCATGAAGAAGAATTTTTTTGACAAGCTAATATTAGCTCAGCTGGTTAAAAATGTCGGCACGTTTTATGGAACTATATTGTTCATTACCCTATTAACAAGAGCCCGCTTCGTGTTCCTGTCCTCAGCCAGGTGATTCAGGCCACATCGTCACACCGTATTTCTTTAAGGTTAATTGTAATTTACTTCTATCTCTACCAAATGATTTCTTCCCTTCACCTTTCTGTATTATTTTTTTTATAATTTGTCCATTTGTGCTACGTGCCCCGTCTACTCATCTTCATTGTCGTGATCACCGTATTGATATATAGTGGAGAGTACGAATGATGGGCTTTTTATCGGTCATTATGTGCGTTATTTACTTAAAGAAAGAGGCCAAATTTCACACCCATACAAAAGCCCAGGCAAAGTTATAGATTTATTTATTTTATTATTAATAGTGAGATATGAGATATGAGGTGGGAAGAAAAGACAGATCTTAAACTGAATGTTAGCAAGCATTCCTTGAACTTAATCTGCTCATGATTACTGTGTCACTGTAGTTTTTTAGGTGTTTTCGCAAAATTGCAAATAGCAACTATTAGCTTTGTCATATTCAGTCCGTCCGCATGGAATAAGTCGGCTCCCACTGGACGGATTTTCTCGAAATTTGATATTTGAGTATTTTTCGAAAATCTGTCGAGAAAATTTAAGTTTAATCAAAATCTGACAAGAATAACAGGTAATTTACTTGAAGACTTATACACATTTATGATAATATCTCGCTGAATTCTTCTTAGAATGAGAATTGTTTCAGACAAAAGTTGTAGAGAAAATCAAAGCAGACATTTTATTTTCAATAACGTTTTCCAAAAATCGTACTGTTTATGAGATAATGTGGAAAAATATGGTACAGTCAGACAGGCCACAGATGACAATATAATACGGCGCATGCGCTTTGCATGGCGCATAACTAAAGCTACAGACACACACTCAGAATATGTGTGTGACACTGCTTTTCCACAGGAAAAATGGTTATGCGAACGCGTCTCAGTGTTACTTTATACGTACAGTGCCTGCCTTGTTTTTTTATTGTAGGCGATGTAAATGCTTGTAAAGCAGTCTACTAATTTATATGTGAAGAGTTTTCCTAGCAAACATGCAAATATCTTAGATTGGTGGTCTGATGTTTTTGACCTGTTTCCAGACTGCTGGCGTCTTCATAGTAGTTATTTCACATTACTATATACTATAAGTTTCCGATTTCTCATCAGATCGTCATCAGCGATCTGTCCGGAGTTGAAGCGACGTCAGCGGACATTAAAACTCATCAATATTCTCGCAGCCCACTCTGCACTGCGGTTTCCCATAACCTACAGGCGTCAGACACGGTCGACCTGTCCCATCATAGCCATCCCTTCCCACCGCCTGCTTACCAATGTAACACAATTCTCTTGCACAACAGTTACGTAGTTCGTGTAGTCATGTCATATCTGTTTTGATTTAAGTGTGAAGTATCCAGTGTGAATACTGTTTTTATCAGGAAAGGAACATGACCAGAATAGATCTGTTAGTATACTGCCTAATCGCTAAGGATTGGACAGTCGGGGATCATTTGTGGCAGAGTAGGGGAGTTTTCTCTTTTACCCACCACGTCCATACTTGACCTAGCACCCTCGTAGCTTCCTATCTAATATGTACATTTGGGCTCTTTTGTCAAGGATAAAGCGGTCGTAACGTGAATCTGACCACTCCATCTCGTGCCTAGGACAAGAATTTGTGGATTTGTACCTCTGCTCGTTCGTACCTTATGACACGTTTAAGTAAGCACGGGAACAATTATTTTTACCAGTCAGTGAACGGACTTGGCGATGTAGAGACGTGTTCCCCAAATAGTGGTTTGCGAAACGAAGATTTGTTTGCTTCTAGACAGTTCAACGTCCCGCAAACCATAAATAGTGGATGGGGTGTGACAATATTTATCACGGCGGATTTGCGAGGTACAGATACGAGTAAGGGACTGCTTGGAAACATATTCTAAGAGAAATATAACATGGATAATGCGTCTCTTCTTCTGTATAAAATACCCTTATGTTGTTTCATAATTTGCCGTTTCATATCTGAGCTGTACAGTTGCTGTAACCCGCTTTCATTACAGATTGTAAAGTATTTGTCAAACGCGTGTAGATTTTTAATTGTGTAGAGACGGATTATGTGAAGGGTAGCTACAGGAGGGAAATAGAATCACCAAAGGGGGAGATTCTATAAAAATGAAACACAGAATTTGTAGATGCCTTCGGAAAGGTTTTGTACATGAGAGTGAAAGCAATGGAATCACCCTCGAAACCCGACTGGGTCCTCTTATCATGAGCCTGCTTTAGTCCTTCATTATTCGTGATTTGTTCGGAGGCTCCTGGCTTGTGCTAGCCCGTAACCATTTGTGTGGTGAGTTATTTAAGGTAAGAGTAAACTGCTTCGTTTGTTTTTATATTTCACAGCAACTATTGTTAAGAAAAATGTGTCGCGTTAAATTTCGAAATATGACAACGTAGATTTCTTTTCACTTACACTTATTGAATAATAAATATGCTCAAGAGAATATAACGTCTAAATGAAATAGCTTGTTTCGTTTAAAATTCGTTGTAAAATTGATTTCAGCTCTCCTAGCAGAGTAGAAGGCTAGTGTTGTAGCCAGCTACGACCAGCATCGTGAAATAGCAGCAGTATTTATATGCGTGATTGACGTCGTTATGCTCTGTTTTTTGGAGAATGAAATTGGGTGGACGACCGGGATTCAATTCTCGGCAGAGTTAGAAAATTTTCTGTTACATAAAGGGTCCGTATTATCTCTGGGTCCCACCCAGTCTCCTGTTCAATTGATGCCGAGAGCTCCTCGGCCGGGATAAAGCGGCCAGGGTGTGAACCTGAGCACTCATCTCTTTATAGTGCCGAGATTACAGATGCGTGGGATTACACCTCCCTTCACCCATACGCCCTCGTTGTGTGGTTAAGCGCACTAAAAGTTTTTACATTTACAGTACTGAAAAAACAAAAATAAACATATTCACTGTAATTTTTTTTAAAAAGGCACCAAAGGTTTCATTACACTGACTCGGAAAAATCCAGTTTGGGCCAGTGGCATCATAACTGATTAAAACAATTGTAGAATTTAACTTCATACGTGAAGTGGGTGTGCTTTGTGGTGTGGAGAGTATATGCGTGAAATGAACATGGAATTTTATTTCTCTGTGTTGGCGTCGGATCATACAGGGATATTTCTGTATTTAACTCGCTGTGGTAGCTCTGAAAATTGGTATGAAGGTCATTGTCGTTGGATTAGACAACATCAACAGTGGCTGCTGCTTATGAAATTGTTCTCACTTTAAAGTGCTACATAGCACATACGTCTGTCAACGCTGTGGTTGGCACTGTAGGTATTACTGAAACTGCGTACGCCTGCCTTATGGTAGCGCCTTGTCCATGACACGATTACATTAATCTAACGCTCAACACAATCGTGAAAACAAAATTTGCTTTCTTCCTTACTTTGATGTTATGTTTCTTGGCTCCTTGCTGTTCCTTCTAATGTTGCTGCGTCCCTACTTTCTGGCTTATGGGACCTAACCTTTGGTGGGAGGATAATATTAAAATGGATTTTAACGACGTAGGATGTGAACAGGTCAGCTGGGTTTATTTTATTTGTGATAGGGATCATTGATGGGATTTTTTTTATAATGGTAATGCGTATTTGTGTCATATAGATGGCGGAGAATTTTTCGACTTGCTGAGTGACTCCATCTGGTTGGTTAAGGAGCAACACGTTGGCTAGCTATTTTGGCTGTTGCTTTAAATCTAAATTAAGCTGTTTTAACCCTTTGAGTCACAGCTGGTTACTGTATCTGCCAACTGGTTTAACATCAGAAAACTTTGCATTTTGTCCACAGAATGTATTTGTGTTTCGTACGAGTCGTACAGCAACAGGTATTTCTTTTGCAACAACCGTAACCGACTGGAGATTCAAGTCTTGTGCGATACGATGCTATGTCGTTGGACGAGTAGTTCCCACTGTTCCGAAGGATCATATTGCCTTCGTTATCAGGATAAAGCAATCCAATGCTTGACCCTGATGGTGAAGGAGGTACCGTCCTTACAAACGTCGTGGACTCATCGCTCAACGACACAGCGTCACATCGCAACAGACTTGCATCTGTAGCAGCACGGCTTTAAGAATCTCAGGTCTGTCATTAAAGATGGAGCTAAGGTCGCGGGTTCGATTCCCGATGGTGTTATTGGAATTTTTCATCGTCATAATCCTTCCGGTCGCACTGTAGCCCTAGGGTCGACTCAGCCTCTAACAGAAATGAGTACCAGGAATAGTTCCTGGGGGGGGGGGGGGGGGGTAAAGGCGGCCGGTGCGTAGGGCTGACAACCTTAACACCTTCATGTGCCGATTGTCTAGAAATCTGGGAGCCTCAACCTCCTGGAACGCTAAGGGCCTGTCCAGGCCTGTAATGGGATTGCTTTGCTAATTTCTTCAGTGTCGTAAATGAAATCCATGCTTCAGACGGTTAACGGGCGTTATTGGGACTGAATTTGTAATTCTCAGGTTATCTCAATATGTGCAGTTTACACACAAAAGAAAAGAAAAGGGTTTTGGGCACAACTTCTGACATCTTTCCTTAAAATCCTTCAGTCTATTGTTTAGCTAGCGTGAACTGTAAATTAATAACTATGCAATTTAGTGACTCAGTCCTGTACTTAGTTTCCACCAGCAGTGGCAGACTTCAATTACATGCCTTTTACCAGATATACCCTCGAATGTTCTGACCCTCGTCATGTTTCATACAGATGTAAGTATTTTCATGACCTGTTTCCATACAAACCATCACAGGCATAACACCAGTGTTCCGTTTGTCGCGTAATCGAAAGGTAAGACAAATACCATATTTTGGTTTTACGTTTTACCACAACATGATTCTACAATAGAGACATATTTTCAGGAGGTATTACTGCACAGAATTTTAGGAATGTTTATTAAGTGGCGTTTATTTACTTATTTATAGTTTATTTAACGACACTGTCAATAGCTCGGATTATATAGCGTCAAATGGTACGGTTATGATTGAATGAGTAATTGGAAAGAAAGCGAAAGGAAGTATTCGTGACTTGACATGAGGTGCTATCCCACGTTTGGAGGATCTGACGGACATCACGAAGAACCTCACTCACGGAAACTGGTCTCCGGCTCGAAATATACACCATGACCTTCCGAATACATACTCGACACCCAGGCTCGGTAAGTGGGCATAATAATACTCCTATTTCAATATTTCACACTGCTCCCATATTCGTATTATTAGTGGCAGAAAATTAAAAATCACAAATCTTGTGACGGCATGCAGAAGTTTCATGGAACTCCGTCAGTTGTTTAAAATTTCGACCTGCTAGCGGAGAATAGACACACGGACATGACAAGTCCATCTTTGTTCCTTTCTTTGTAAGGAATACAGCCTTAAAGAACATTTAGAAGGCGACCGAATTGCCTTAAGGGTGCATTTAGCTCGAGTAATATGTAACCACTTTATTGTACAAGTATTCTAGGCTTATAGAGGTGATGGTGGAGACGGCTGCTATGGGGAGTAGACGTCATCGAATGGCAACCTGACGTCTGCATAAACAAAGTGTGCAGTTGTAAAAATAGCGTTCCTATTGTATAGTCGTTACGCTGGGAATTTACATGTGAAAAACCTTATAGATCTGAGATGTATTATTGGACCGTTCTTGGCGCATGTAACAACAGATTTCCATTCTGTTACTATAGAATAGAAGGTGGACCATTTTTAGGCGCGAGGCAGTTGGGAAAAGTGAAGTTTCTTACATAACTGAGAGACTTCTCATGAAGGTCGTGGCGCTACAGGTTCTACGTCTCAGGCATCCCTTACCGGGTTTCTGAATCCGTTTGTAGACATTTAGTAGGACTCCTTGGACGTGGGATCGATTCGTCGCAAGGACAACACAAACGCAGACATGGACTACGTCGATGCCGCAAGTGTGGTGCGAGCCCACGATCGCATTGTTCGAACGATAGAAGACAATAGGCCTACACGCCTGAGACCGCACGGTCATTGTGATCAGCTGCTCCATAGAATTAGGTCACCGAGTCTAGCTACAACTCCAACCCATAAAACATTTTTAAAATCGACACACAGTTTCCCGAATACGCATGGACCAAGTGCCTCTTGCCAATTCAGTTGAACTGATGCAGAACTACAGGATTTGCACGTTGCATTGCGGATGTGCAATGCGCTTGGATGAAATCGCGTTTTGAAGGAGGGGTGAGAATTGTATTAGAAGAGGAATAAGGGTCAATTTCATGAAAACGGTGGAGGAGAATCGAGAGAGAATAATGGGAGAGACGCCAGACTGGACCAAATCTTCAATCGTCTACTCTATAATGGTTTTATCGATCCTAAAGCGAAAGTCAATACGAGTTGGGCGAGAGAAGGTAAGGTGATTCTACTGTCGGGACGACAAGGATTGTGGAGAGTGTAATACTCATGACTGCCTTTCTTATGAACATGAATACTTTAGAAAAATATAATATATATATTTAGAAACAAAAAGAAACAAAGGATAAATATACATTTAGGAAAATTGTAATTTTCGATACGATATTACGATATGAAAACAACAGACTTCAGCTTTGATTACATTACGTAACTATCTAAGATCATGCACTCAGCATTACGTTGGCCTGTAAACGATACGCACAAGGAGCTCCGCAACAGAATATGTAAGTAGGATAACTTTTTAACAATTATTATGTCATCACTGTATAATAATTTAAGTTACAGCTCTGTATTAAGTAAAACTCTAATGTAAAATAAATAATACCCGTCAAAAGAAGACATAACAAGTAAGCTACATTCGACTAGTCCTACTCCAGTAGCATCGTGCTAACGTCATGAATATAATAATACGTACATAGGTCAACGTACCCATTCTTATGTTTTAATGAAGAAAAGAGACTGAACCAATTTTTATATGAAAGAGGAAAGTGATTTTATAATTTTTCCGTTTTTAAATAATATAAAATTAGAGGCTCTTCAAATAGAAAATAATTTTACAATAACACAAGTATTTGAGTAAGTTTTCAGGCCTTGTTCACGAATTTTTGTGTAGCTTTACTAATCACAAAAGATTCTGCAAGGAAGAGATCTCTTTCAAAAATAAACACCCACAGCGTTCATTGTATATATTCCAACAACTGCACTGTGATTAAATACAATAATATACAAACGTGTGGTAGTCCTCATACATGTTTCTGCATTTTTCGGCCATCTTCAGAGGGGTACTTGACAAAGAAAAATACAGTAATGGCTATTTATATTACAGATATGCAATAGTAAAGTTAAAATACAAATGTTAAAATTTTTAAAAAGAATAAGTAAAAAGCACAGTACAATGTGTATCACAATAGTTGTTATTCGACTGCAAACAAACGTGTGTTGCGGAAATTCATCTTTGTTTTCAGGGATATGTCCCTGTGTCTCCTGTGGTTGTTTATGTCACCATGGATGACTGAGTAGAAACTTAATGAACGATTGTATAAGATACACTTAAAATGTACAAAACAATGTTCAATTGTATGGAATTGTATACAAACATCTATAGACAACAAACTAAATCAAATGAACTAAATTACTTGTGACAGGCTCAATAAGAAATTAGACAATTTGCGGAAAACAAACAACAAACAAAAACAAAATACACAGATACACCCTGAAACTCTATTCCATGATGGGGTCCATGGTGGCATAAACTTTCTAGGTCGAAACACGTAGCAAGCTATTATAAAACAGATTATTTTTTAAAAGATAGTTATGTTGGCGCAATTGCCCTTTAGTAATCATTGCGTTATAATAACACAGTGGGGTGTCGTCTGTGAAATTGGGGCAATCGTTGTTACCCGACAAGTCGGGAAGGGTGTTACAGTTAGTTGCGGTCTACATGAAGCTTTGTATGCCATCTCACCTAAAGGGACCAAGGAGAATTACGACGTATAAACCTTACTTGTGCCTCTTACATTAAAAAGCGTCCAGCCTCATCCATTTTTAGCTTTCGTTCCTGTGGTTATGAAGATACCGAGTTTGAGCCTGGACAGCGATCGTTGTTGAACCGTGTCTTGGTTTTCTTCTGCCACAGGCTAGTACCTTAAAAATACACTAAGAAGTCTTCCTTCCACATAATTTTAGGTTTATCGTTCATGGTCCCAGTACCATTCAACGTCATGTAACTGAAGCATTTTCATAGTTGTAGTTAAATATAGTAAAGGGCGCCATTAGAATCCTCGTTTTCTTGTTTACTTCGTCACTGCCAATATAAAGTATATCTAATAATAATAATAATAATATAATAATAATAATAAGAGTGCATTTGTTGGTTGAGTATTTTATGTTTGATTGCTGACAATGCACTGTATGAATAATATATAAAAAACTATTTGGTTTAGCGAAATATGAAATGTACTCACTTTAATCCTTTAAAGGTATTTTGAAAAAGTATATGGATTTCGAATTTAAAAGCAGTAAATATAAAAAATTCTAATTGAGTCTTAACCCTTTAAAGACGAAACGTGTCTGTTTTATATAAGGACTCAGTGCGTACCGCGCAGTAAACACTCTCCACCTCGGTTATACAAAACCAATCTGTTAATGCTGTATAAGGCAAAAGTCGCTTTTTCTTCTGAGATCCGTACGAAACACATAAACGCACTGTGAGCACCATGTAGAATTTTTGAATGCTAAACCTGGTGGTATGTAAAGTAAACGCTAGGCTTTAAAAGGTTGTGCCATCATTTATGGTCACACACGATTAAACCCAAAGCTCCGCGCGCGCCTAAGCCGTGGCACAGCCAAGAGTAAATTAAACGAAAAACGTAGACCGATGGAAGTGCTGCGTTGTAGGTCCATTAGGTAGCACATATAGTGTTCTTTGGAATTCCGCAGAGTTTCATCAGGCGAATTCCGGGCTAATGCCGTGAACAGGCCTCAGCTGGTCCCGCAGCTCGTACAAAATCACCATCCATGATATTTTCCCATCTTATTCTACACAGTTTAACACTGCAGATGAAAGCGTGTCGTTATATGAACCAAGAATCAGTCAACTCAAAATGTCTCCATTTTTAATTTATTTCATGCCAGTTTCACACGGTGGTATTGATTGCTGTAGAACTGAGCGTCAGTTTTGTTTGTGTCCATCTTTTCGAGATTAAAAATGGAACCAACCAGCTACCACATTTATTTGCGTGAATTCGTACGTGTTAGTTTTGGGCATCCTTTTTGACAGAATACGGCTGTAGATCTTGAAAGTGATGGAAGTGACGCACGCTATTTTCTCAGTTATATTCCACCATTATTGAACGTTATATATATATATATATATATATATATATATATATATATATATATATTCGTTTTGCGGGTGAAAGCATTGGTTTGTTTATTTTAAGTGTGGAGTTGAATTGGTGAATACAAAAGCACCTTCTAATAACTTCTTGTGATAAAAACAAGTTGGAATTTCTATTAAAGCTTCAGTATTTTGGTTTGTTTACATGATGAGGGTATTGTACATGAAACCTGTCGTAGTATTTGGAGTAAGTCGAGAAATTTGTCACAGAGAGGTGGCGCAGTGCGTTGTGGTGTAATAAAAATGTGTGTATTTAAATGGGACCCTTTTGATTGTGTTATTACGATTGGGTACAGCTGAAATAATTCTGCAGACGGAAGAACAGCTCTGTTTGTTCAGCTTCAACAGAACAGGTGTCTTCAGTTACGTACACATTAATACAGAATAAGAACATTGATTGAATTGGGAGAAGACAAGAAGTCAGATGTCTGACAACGTGAGTGCCACAGAGTCTGAAAAAGAAGGAAAGAAGAAGAAATGTATAAAGTAGGAAATAAAATTGATTTGAAGGTGTTGCTAGAAACTTGAATGCTACGGAATTAGAAGATGGAGAAAATAACGGCGTGTATAAGGAACAGAAAATTGGATCGAAAACGTTGCTAGAATGTAGGGTAATAGCAACAATGTCTAAATAACTAGAATACAACACCACTGGGGGGAGGAGGAGGAGGAGGAAGTGAAGAAGAATAGCCAGATACACACTGAGCAGATTGATGGAGAGCCCGAAACATGTCGATGGTCGTCTTTTAGAACAGAAGGAGAAGAAGATGAGAAAGAAGTCTAGGGTGACCAGTGACAAAAGCAATGAACGGAGAGAGCACTGAGACCAAAATGTATTTTATTCGTAAGGTAGAACAAGAGGCCCTTGTCAAATTTGTGACTCCGAAAGAAATATATATTTTTTTTATTTTTGAATCTCGTTTTCCACAGTTCATTTATATAGCCTGGTTGTATCTAGAGCATAGCTCTACGCACACTATTTTTTTGGGGTTTTGTTGGCTCTGTTAACTCTATTTCAGTACCTAAGCATTAAACGATCCATTTGCATGTGGTGTTAACTTCCTTTCCAATTCTATCTTTCCACCATTTACACGGGTAATATAAGGTAAGGCTTGGCAATTTAATAATGAAACTCAACGGCTTAATAATCTTTATGGAGGCAGCGCCAGTAACATACCGCATGTCAAGTTGCGTGTCTAACCTTATTTGCGGCTGTTCTTAATAGCAGCCTTCGTCACGGTTGCGAATGTTTTCATGAAAACAAATTTTACTTTTCCTGCACTCTGTATGAACATTTCCGTCTGCTGTGTAATAGAAATTACTTTAACACATTCAACATGATTACACGTGTATGTTACATTCTTATTACACGTGTATGTTACATTCTTATCTGTTTGTTATTACAAGGGGGTGCAAAATGCAATATATTTTATGCGTTCTTTGTACAAAGTACGAAAAATAAACGCAAAATGAAGGGGTCAATTGTCTACACGATAGATTTGGATTAAATTTGGTATCGGAAGACTGCATTAAAGTTCGTGCTGCTTTTCGGTGCAGGTCATGAGGGCTTATGGGGCGTGGAATTATATCTCCACTCATTCTTAGCCTCTGCACTAGATGGAGGTGAGTGGTCAGCTTCACGCCACGGCTACCCTATCCCTGGGGAAGAGCTTTTGGTACCCATTGAATAGGAGGCTGGCCAGGCCTCAGAGCCGGTTAGGACGCTGTAGAGAAGAAAAATCTCTTGCCTCTAGTGGGAGCCGAACCACGATTCTTCGGTTGTTGGGCCCGTAGCCTGGTCACTAGACACTGAGCTATCCCGGCTTTTCTAAGGATGTGATGTCAGTAACTGATTTTTGCAATATAGTCGTGTTGCCGTTTTATAAGGGAGCCATTCTTTCTGGAGAATAGGGACGTCGTGGCGGTGGCTACGGAAATTACAGTCTTCTGTGATGTACCGCGAAGTGGTTTGGTGGATGGATATTGTTCTGTCGAGGGAACATGCTGTCTCGAATTACACTGCCTTACGTCCTATAAAACAGTGTTCAAGCTGTTTTTTCCTTCATGTCCTATGAATGAAATGCAATATTTTAAAATAAGTCTTCTTCCTGAAACACTTTTTGGATGTTTAATATCTGTCTAAATCTTGATTTCAGGCTTCCGCCGCGATGTTGATGAGATCTGCTCTCTTCTGGGATATTACGTGGCGTCATGTGGTGATTGTTTACCGACGTTTGGGGACGATGTATTGGTCCCATCTTCACGGGTCAAGAGTCCGACTCTTGACTCGTGAAGACAGGACCGATACGTTGTCCCGAAACGTCGATAAACAGTTACCACATGACGCCGCGTCCCTGAAGAGCGCAGATCTCATTTGTCGAAATATTTCAATACAGTGTAATACAGTCCAACAAAATGCACGTGAGTCAAATGAATTTTGTTGGACTTGCATTAGCAGTTGTCGAATGCACGGAAAATAATTGAAACCATTAAGGTTATTTTGATACAGTATTTATTTACATTTCATATCAGGCATCATTCCATTATGACCAATATTTGTCCTGTAGGTAATGCCAGTATTAAAATTAAGATTAAGTTAATGTAAGTAAACCCACTTAGATTTAATTCTTACGTTTTTTTTATTGTGAATATCCAGTACAGTTTAGTTTAATTTAACCCACTTAATAAACCAATACATTAACTAGTTAAAGAACGATATCTATATATACATTTAAGTAAGGGCCGACAGTAGCGTACAAAAGTTAGCCAAAATCCTTACATACTGTCCAGCCGTTAATACATGCATTTGGGGAAACAGATTTGGCTGTCACGAAATGTTGCCAGCCGAATGTAATCTTATTGCAGCCAAAATGGTGCTGATGGCTTCCACAGTATGCGGGCCGTTGCTAATAAGAGCGCGACCAGTTCACACAGACAAGACAGAAACGTTTTCAAGCAGTCGCGAAGAGCAGTCGGTGCCGCATTTCTGCCAGAATGGGCGTGTGCTAGATAGAACAGTCATGGCAACGGCGGCGAAAAACATATACACCGTTCTGGGTTCGTCCCATAAATGAAGGAAAGACAGAATTCTCTGCTTTCCCACATTTGTACCCGCGTTTGTTGCAGAGTGAGACTAAATTCGGAAACAGTTTTGTCATTTTTGTTATTTTATAACTAAATGCTGGTGCTTGCCTTCACATCCGGTCCCCTTCCCCATATACCCCTGCGTCTTCTGGATGTTGTCCTTTCGCTATGCCTTTTGTCCTTTACATCATACAGGAGTGATCTTTTCCGCACTAACCCAGTGTCTATGGCCGTGCCATGGCTCAGGCGGTTAGTTGCCGGCCTCTCACCGCGGAGGCTCGGGTTCGATCCAGCCGATCCCAGTGGCCGTGCGGTCTAAGGCGTGGGTCTTCGGCCGCTCGCTTACTAGGATCGTGGTTCGAATCCCACCGGGCATGGATGTTGTGTTGTGTTGTTTGTATGACATAGCATTGAACATAAGGAGTGACTGCCGGACAAACAGGACTTCAAAAGTACAAATGGATCAAAGGGGAAAACCCAGGAATTACAAAAAAAACAAAAAAAAAATCCTGGGTCAGTCCATGTGGAATTTGTGGTGGACAAAGTGGCACTGGGACAGGTTTTTCCTCCGAGTACTTCGGTTGCCCCCTGTCAATTTTATTCCACCGGTGCTCCATTAAAATGGAAAAGCAGAAAAAAAATCATCTTTATCACAAGGTTGCACAATAAGCCTGGGGTGCGTCCGTAGCATCTGCTGCGGGCTCTTCAATAACAAAAAAAACAGTGTCTAGACCGGACGTATTTCCTGTGCCACTGCGCATGCTGTCTAGCAAACAATGACAATTAGTAGACAAAGCAAGACAAGACTTGTGTCTCTCCGTTCCTTATGCAGTTAGATAGCCGACATTTAAACCTGTTACTAGATTTACAAACTGGTCGACTTCGTTGTGCCCTTCCCCTAATAATGAGGCAACCTGCACTACATAGGCATGTAA
This sequence comes from Reticulitermes speratus, assembly GCA_021186555.1. NCBI lineage: Eukaryota > Metazoa > Arthropoda > Insecta > Blattodea > Rhinotermitidae > Reticulitermes > Reticulitermes speratus. The sequence continues at coordinate 10,765,898 of JAJKFL010000012.1, forward strand.
AGAAATCATGTCACAATTTATGTTTTTATTTATATTTGATTCTTTTAATGACACATCTCGTGTTTAAGGTTATGTCACGCCGAGCATATGGTATGATGTGAAAGGAGGTGGTGACCTATTTTATGGTGCCACTTACCTTTTACATGGAGGGACAGAGTAAAACCACGAGATACAATTGGTGGTCTTCGTGCCGGGATTTAAACGTGGAACGTAATGATTGCGATGTAGGAGTATTAACCTCTCGACCGCAAAGTTCGGCCCCATTTCTGTTCTCTTTAAATTAATTAATAAGAAAAGATAATCGTGCGATATGTCCATGTCTGTGTGTTCGCCTTATTATTTCTAATAAATTTAGAAGCAGTTTACTTCGTTTCGTGAAACCGTCTTTAGTCCCATAAAACCTTCTGCAATTTAAAATAATACCAAAATGACTGTGAAGAATTATCTAGCCTATTTACTGAGTCGTGTTTCGTTACATTACATGCTAGTTTCCATGTCCGCTAACACCAGGTTACTACCCTCTATTCCAGACGCTAGTTTCCATGTCCGCGTAACACCGGTTATCCTTATCAGCGCTGTTTCATGTCGCGTAACCCAGTTACTACCTTATTCCAGACGCTGTTTCCATGTCCGCGTAACACCAGGTTACTACCCTCTATTCCAGACGCTAGTTTCCATGTCCGCGTAACACCAGGCACCTACCCTGTATTCCAGACGACTTCTTCGTGATTCTTTATTTTATATCGATTTTTTAAGAACAAAATCCACTCACATGGAAACATCAGTTTTCGCATACTGACTAAATGACGACTATTAAGGAATTTGCGTCTCAATCTACTTCCGTCCTAAAAAGGATAGAAATATTCTTTGGAGATCCTGTTGGTTGTTTTTATGTCGTTGTTCCTCCATTTCACATTTCTGAACCACTTGACTGAATTTCGCGAAACCCAGTATAAACATTACGCAACAGGAAGATACTCAAACTCCGTACTTTGTAATTTCCTTTAGTCAGTTAAAAACCAACATGGCGGACCTGCAAATTGTGAGGCTAGAGCAACTATAACGTCACGTAGGCCTAGTTTTAGGTCCTGAAATATTGTATGATGATAGAACTCAGGCAAATGTGAAACTTTTGTTAAGGTAACAGGATACTGTTGTAGAATGTTAAATAAGATGATGGTGGTGTTGCGGAAGTTTTCTTTCGCTTTCGGTCCGATGGAGATATTTAATGTACCATTGGAGCTACGCGTGTGAAATGTGGCACGTAAATAGAAATAAGCATACCAACACGTTCTTGATTAATTCGGCGTTACAGACGTAATGATGGTGCGACGTTTTGAGGTTATATCCGACGAGTTTAACGTTACAGAATCACACTTAAGGAATAAAACTTTCAAACAAATAAATAAAACGACATTATTAATACGTAGCGCGTCCAGAAAGTAGGAACTCTTTTGGTGTAAAAAGCGTTTAAAGAATATTTTAAAAATATCTTTATTGTAACCTACATTAAACTACTTCTCACATATTCGCCATGTAAATGAAGGCACTTGTCATATCGTGGGATCAACTTTTGTAAGCCTTCGTCGAACAAGGTCGCCGCCAAGCCTTTCAGCCAGTCCTGCACGTCTTTTTCTCTTGGTCACTCCTCAGACTCTGGCCGGCCAAACATTTCTTGAGGTGGAGAAACAAGTGATAATCACTTGCTGTCAGGTCGGGACTGTATGGAGGATGCTCGAAACTTTTCCAATTTAACTGTTCGCGTGCCCACTTCTTTCCTCGTCATGCACATTAGTCCTGCTTCTTTGAACAACCGACACCATTTCCTCATACTCCTGTCGTTCATGGCGCCTTCACCATACACTTCAACTATCTGCCTATGAATTTTCCGCCGGACGAACATTTTTAGCGCTTAAAAATATACCACCGACCGCACTTCACAAGTAGAGGGATTTTAGATTTTCGTGTTCATCTTTAACGACTACAGCGGTTGTGGGGGGGGGGGGGTGCTTATGACACAGCACTACACAATACACGTGTTTCCCTTGAAGTGCAGAGGACGACTGACCTTCACAGGAAGGGCGCGCGTCACCTGTGCGGCCGCTACGCGCGACCCGTTCTTACTTTCTGGACGCGCCTCCTGCTAATAGACATGTAGCAGTGCAAATATGTGCAGTATGACAGTAAGCTGTGGGTTCTGTTCGGGACTCCTTGTTGCTGTACGCAGTAATGCAAGGCCCAGTCCTTGAGCCACGTGTGCTCCAACTCTGCTACTAATATTACAGGATTTGTCAAACTGTTGATGTAAGAAGGAACACGTTTGCTATAGGTCATTTTATTTGCGTAATTATAGCTGGTGGTTATTATTAAATGTTGTAGTGTCGTTGTTTTATTATACAACTCACATGTTGGCAAAGCCACTGGGAGCCCAGTTTCCTGTTCGCGTCTCGGTTGAGGCTGTGCAGTCATGCCTCACTTCGTGTTACTTGAATGATGTGGCCCCAGCGCCTTGCTGTCACGTTAAATTACTAGCAGTCCACTGAACCGGCAGCTCCATGCAGTTAAACACGTTTCGATACGCCTCCCTACTTTGTCGCCGCTGCTACACATTTTAGTGATAAACTCATGACATCCGGCAACATTTTCATGATCTTATGGGAACAAGTCACCCTTTAATGATTCACAATTCACGGAGCATGACCTTTCCAGCGCTGCGTGGGTTATATTCAGTGTTCATGGTTGTATCGAACAGGGTGGTGTAGCGGCAGCCCTCTGTACTGTATTCGGGAAAGCACCCAGTTGAGATCCCGATTGGAACGACTATCTTGTCTGATGTTTTGCTGAGTTACTGTTTTTAAAATGGCCACTTCCGCCTTCTCCTCTCTAACATCCGATCAGTCCTGATTACCTTCTCATCTCGTTCGAGGTTGTATTGTTTCCCCAACCTATGCGACTGAAATAGTATGTGTAAGCACATTATTCGGGAGATAAATGCTAACTGAACAATCTTTATATTGGCTTTGCGAGCAAAATATACTTTTGCTAACTGAACAAGCGAAATTCCGAATATCGTCTGGCAGTTACCGAATACGAACTTTCATTTCGTATTTTGGGAAATACATTACAACTTTTACTACACACCCTAAATCTGAGAAAATGTTCCGAAATGGTTGTGCCTTCGCGAAGATGATTCTCATGCCATATTTATCCTTTGGGGGCTGGAAGAAGACGGTGTGGAAGTAATTTTTGTTTGTGATGCTCCCCGATATCCGAAAGAGCATCTCTTTGTTTCAAGGCTCTCAGGCTTCGCCCGCCTATCCTTCTGACAAAGTAGTAGCTATGTAATGAAGATGAGTGTATAGCATTGGTGGACTGATACTGGCAGGGGAAAACCGAAGTACTCGGAGAGAAATCTGCCACATTTCCACTTTATCCACCACAAATCTGACACAGACTGGCCAGGGATCGAGCTCGGGCCTCCGGGGTGGGAGACCGACAATTAGTCGCCGGCCTCTGGCCATGGCACGTCCGTGAAGACTGAAAGTTATCTGAATTATATATAGAAACTCATTTTGTACCTCACAGAGAACAAATTCTTTTTCTGTTGTGAAGCCCAATCGGTTAACGCCGCTTAGGGTAATAATGGCTGCTCAATCATAAGGAGATAGGTAAGGGCGCTGCATGGGCATAACTCGTAGTTTTTAGATGTTACAGCAGGTGGCACATATGGCTAAACCTGCGTTCTAAACGGTTGATGAAAACCGATGATTTCCTTAAGAATGATTAGGGCCAGTCCTTAAGGCAAATGTCGAGATTGTGTCTCAAATTTTGCCTCGACTATGTTCTTCATCAGCCTTTGCAACTCAATATTCTGTAAGTATCCTGTCATTCAGCGCTGTATAAGACAAACTATTGACACCATGCTGGCACGTACCTAATTTCCGTACAGCATAGGCGAGCATGCTGCTGTCGGGTCGCAAACTGAACGGTTCTGTTTTGGAAGGCGTGCAGCATGCAGTAATTCCTGTGCCACAGGAATATGCTCAGACCATTGTATGTTCTCTCTGACGGTGATGTTCTTTTGTACGCGAAGTTTCGGATATAACACATATGTGTTGTATTATTTCGAGTGATGCCGTGTTCTGTTGTGTTTGCTAGGGCGGTTACATTACCCTCAGTGATCATACCTGCGGAGAGAAAAGGTTTGGTCTTTTCGAAATTGAACTACGTAAGCGAGACGAGACCATTTTATCGATTTCACTTTGCTGGCCCGGTTGCTTAGCGAGGCGAAAGGGCGATGCACAGCGTTACGCAGCATCCGTAACCTTTCGAAACCGAACCCTGGAGTGACACGGGAGAGATTCCCGCCATCAAAGATATTCCTTCTTTTGAGCTCGAAATTCGATTGTAATGAAGGTGATGGCGGGCATTATATTCGACACTATGCACTCTGTATTTGAACAGTAGTGTCTTCTGGGATGTGATGCCGCGTATACTGATAACCCGTTGCCAGCGTGTTTGGAGGGACCTACCGCCTCATATTTCGTGTTCATTCTACCATTAAGGTAAAGGCAGCATGATTATCTGAAACGACGGTGACGACAACTAGGCTACAGGGCGTCACATACCCAGCCCGTGTTTTACGCCCTAGTTGCGTTCCTGAAAAAGTGGGCGTAAATAAAAAAGGCGCATATCAAAAGTGATATTCCCATCGGAAATAAGGAGTTAGCGTAATAGAACGAAGACAGCCAAAGGGCGTTAAACCGAAAATGAGAAGGCGCAAATTAAGAAGTGGTGTACATGAGATCTGTGCTCTTCTGGGATATCTGGACTTCTTGACTCTTGAAGATGGGCCCGATAGGTTGTCCCGAAACGTCGGTACAGAACTACCACTCAACGCTGCGCAATATCTCAGAAGAGCGCAGATCTCATCTATATCGCGGCGGAAGCTTGAAATCACGCAAGAAGTTGTGTAAATTGGCACGGGGCTTTAAAATAAAAAAGCATAAAACTAACGGGCGTAGAAGAAGGGATTGTTGTAATTTTCAGTCACGCGGTGTTTACCTCAAACGTCGCTGATTTATGGTTTATTTAACGATGCTTTTCAGCAGCTGAGACTGTATAACTTCCGAGAGATGTGATGGTTAGTGAATGAAGTGGGATGGATCTGGAAAGAAGCGATCGTGGCACATTTGAATGTGTCACGGAATTTTCATGGCGTTGCTGAGGAAAATTAGGAAAATCTCAGTCCGTGATTTATAGCGGTCTCCGGGCTGAGATTTTAACGCAGAACCTCCCGACAGCGAAGCGTCTGTATTAAGAGATTCGTGAGAAAACAATACTCGCAATCCTATCGGACCTGTGGGCTCTTGAAGATGAAGGCACTGTGTTTCTGGAAAATTCGGTGGCCGATTGCTCCGTGACGCGTCGTCGTATCCCTGCGACCGGAATTCCTCCAACTCATTGTCCTTGGCTGCCCGTGTAATTTCCTACCTCTTGTGGAATCCGATGGCTTGCTAACCTTTTCATAAGCGTCGCCACTGAGCCAGGTGTCACCAGTCCACACACACTTATACCTAATGATCTGTTGCTACGGTCAGATGGGTAGCAAGCTTACATCTTATTTAGCAGATTCCGAGTTTATATGTTGGCGCGGAGACAGGCTGTCGTAATTGAGGTTTTCCGTTTTTGCTGCAGTTCCGTCAAGCAAATGCCTGGACAGTGTCGCATCCTTCGTCATACCCTCGAATGTATAAAAATAAAAACTGTAAGATCTCTCTTGATTGTTCTGTCGACTCTACATGATGTGAGTCGTTGAGAGGGGCGTTAAATAAACTCTTCGTACAAACACGTAGTGTTTCTTTAAGATACATTTTGTTATTACCCACATCTACGTCTCCGTATTCAGAGGTGTACTTCAGTGGTTCTGAAAGGATGTGCGGTGACACACTAGTGTGCCGCGAAATTTCGGATGTTATATTATTGCAGACAAAAGGAAATTTATGAATGATTTTGTTTAAAATAAATATTACTTACACATATGTAGTATTGAGTGTGGTATTCGCAAAGTAATCATCCTTCCAATCACCCATGCGCGAGTCTCCAACTCTTCTGTAGTGTTGCCAACTTAAACGCAATGGATACTTTGCCGTGAGCGAACAAGGTATGACAACCACAGGAGTAGGCCTACTTCCTTTAAGGTTTTTCAGTTTAGATAATTATAGGATAAAGCTGCTTCCTGTGACATCCCAGTGGATCCGAGATAGCTCAGTCGGTATAGCGACCAGGCTACGGAGAGGATGATCAAGGACTCGTGGTTCGATTCCAGGCAGCGACAAGAGGTTTTCTTTTCTTGTCTCCAAAGTGTCCAGACTGTCTCTGCGGTTCACCCAGCCTCTTGTTCAGTGGGTTCTGGGGGCTGTATAGTCACTAATGGTTCTCAGAGTTAGTGTGAATTAGTTCAGTGAGGAAGAACATTTGTACTGATATTGTTACACGACGTGCGTGACATATTATAAGCAAAATACGATAATAGTGTTTAATTAGAAGGTAGATTTTAAAACAACTTGGTACCGGTGCTGTGTGGCGAATGTAGTCTGCCTGAAAATTTGAAGATACGTTTTAAGAATAAGTTTAACAGTGACTGTATTTTGAATGTTGTTGCATTTGGAACAGTCTGTGATAAGATGATTTCACCTGAAGGTAGGTAGATCGTACCGAAACTCGTAGTGAGTATAAGTAAGTGAAAGAATTTTCACGACATATAGTTGTGTATGAAACATAGCGCAATAAATAAAGGTAATTTCACGTATGTGTGTAATCTTGCATGTGAGCCTGTGTCAGCTCAAAGTGTGCACATTTTATGTCAGTTTAGTTGTGTTTATATGTGCGCAATAGAAGATAAAACGCATTTCCTTTCATTACAGATAATTTGAAGAGCATGGACGATAGCGTAACATACATAATTTTTTTTCTGCAGAAAGTGTACACAGTATAACTTCACACTCTTCTTGTTATCTTATCGACCTACGCTGCTCTTTTTTCTGTTAAACTTTTGTTGCCTTGTTAACTTTTCATAGTTTGTTTAATGGAATGTTTGCATGGCTGTGGATACAGACGTACGAAATGCGTGGAAGCGGTCGTGGCATGTACTGCCATTTGTCTGGAGGGACTGAGAATAAACACGAAGAACCTATAGTACAGTCGGTGTTTCGGCCAAGAGGTGATCATGCTAACTTATGAGTTGGCAACATTAGCGCCAGATATTGTAGGCATCAAAATCTTGTATGCTGATAGGCGTTTGAACAATTGTGTAAATTTTATCAAGGTATTTTTTTTTTTATCAAAGCCACAGTACGGTAATCGCGCGAAATGTTATTTTTTAAACCGGCGTTGAGTGCTTTTAACAGTTGAAGGCTACTGTTTTCGTAGTTACCGCCGCGAAAACGTCAACTCTCACTTTTAATGCTTGTTACGATTTTGGTCGAAGCAGACATTTGTTACTTGTGCTGTTTTTGCTCCTTACCCTGTTTTTTTTTAAGAATGACGTGATTGATCACCACTTGTTACGCCAAAGGAAACATTCTCACCGTCCCCATCGGCAGTTCATGGACTTGCGAATTTATTCTGAGGCCAGTTTCACTACTCTGCTTGAGTCTAGCTTCGTCCTGCCTCTCCTACTGTCGAATTTGTTTATTAATCGTTTATTTAACGAAGCTGTCAGTATCCCAGACTGTATAACCTGGAGTGTCACGCATAGAAAATCTATAAGGGTCGGACGGATTTTGATTAAATTTATTTTTGATGGCCTTATCTACTTTACAGGCATATAATTTATAACCAAATTTGACAACATGAACGACGAGTGTACGTTTACAGTTTTACGCGTTCCTTTACCAAGATTTATATGATGATCGCGTAATAGGAAGCCCCTGTCCGTTCGGCCACACTTACCTTTCATTTACGAAATTACAGAACGGATTTCGATAAATTTGGTATTGCGTTTATACTAATATTTGTGTGGTTTAACGTAATGTGGGTCCATATTGGTCGAATATGACCTCTGATTTACACCAATCTCAACTCTAATTTTATCCTCACTTTGAAGAGTGTGTAGCTGACGTCAAATATGCATAGAGCTTACGAAGGCCTGTAATTTTATTAGAACAAGCTGTCGACTTGGTGAGTATTTGAAAAATACAGTATGCAGTGTAATGTCAGTAGTTACTAATTTTTTAGGCGCGTTCGAAAAATTGCGAAAAGCGACTATCAGCTTCCCAGAAGAGCGTAGAGTTCGTCATGTCTGTCTGTCTGTCTCTCCGCCTCTCCGTCTGTCCGTCCGCATGGAACAACTCGGCTCTCACTGGACGGATTTTCATGAAATTTGATATTTGAGTATTTTTCGAAAATCTGTCGAGAAAATTCAAGTTTGATTAAAATCTGACAAGAATAACGGGCACTTTACATGAAGACCTATGTACATTTATGATAATATCTCGCTGAATTCTTCTTAGAATGAGAAATGTTTCAGTTGTAGAGAAAATCAAAACACACATTTTATGTTCAATAACTTTTTTCAGAAAATCGTGCCGTTTATGAGATAATGTGGAAAAGTATGGTAGAGCCAGACAGGCCACAGATGACAATATAATGGACACATGGACTTTGCATGCTGGATAACTATGGCTACAGACACACACTCAGAATATGTAATACTTATTGATTTTCCACGTCAACAATGGTTTCGCGAACGCGCCTCATTGTTACGTTTTACATACATTGCCTGTCTTTTTAAGTGTAGATTTCTTCTTCCTGTTCCTGAATGGTTGGATCTGTGGGCTTGTAAAGCCTATTGCATTAATTCTCATCCCATAAGTAGTCTGTCCATATTTTCCTGTGACGTACTGTTCGAGTATTTATTTTGCCATTGTGTTTATAAAAGACTGGGAAGTTTGACGGCCAGTGTCCCTGCATTCTTCTTCATAATCGTTTTGCTTTTTTAGGGGCACTGTCAATGTTTATACTACTGTGTATATGGCGTCGATAGTGGAAGGTTAGACATAAATACGGAGCATTGGTGGAATGATAACTGACGGGCAAGCAGTAGGTATAGTACTCGGAGAGAAACGTGTTGAAGTGATGTTCGTTCTTAAATCTGACTGTCATTTTGTCTCGCAGTATTGTATTATAATAGTTCTTAGATTTGTATCGGCAACAAATCAAGCGGTCTGTTGTCGCACACGACAGATTTGGAAAATGGTGTGCTGTTATTGAATTCATCTTCCCTTTAAGTAGATTGAACAGTGATTCAGGCTGAAGTTGTGGTCAGTAACCTGAAAGCAATCTACTGAATATTATATATATATATATATATAATATTCAGTTCCTACCTAACAGAGAAGACAATCCATCTCCATTATAAAGGCTAACGGGTTAATGATGTTTATGGAAATAATCACTCTTCTAAAAGTCGAGATTTCTGGGATGTTACGCCATGTCGGATGGTAAATAGTTACCACCGTTCCGGGGGGAGCGTAATTTCCCCACCTTCAGGGTTAAGCAGTTTGAGAGGAGAAATAGGTGTGTCTGATTGGAGTATTTGGCGCTGAAAATTGAGGCACTGCGCTTCTCCGAAACGCTGGTAACTATTTACCCCTCGACACGGCGTAGCGTCCCAGAAGACTTGAATCTTCGTCAGTACCACTGTGAGAACCACAAAACTCGCCATTGTCACTGTTCGTTCGGAGAGCCTTTACGACATACAAAGAATAGCTGCGTGAGAGAGATGTAGATATCTTATAATGCTTAATGTCAGATAAAAATTTTATGTTTAAGTTGATACATGTAGTAACGTGGGTTAATGAGAAGTACGTGCTGTCATATACACTCTTCATGTAAGCTCGTATCGAAGTTGTTTTTTTTTCCTATGGCTCGACAGCCCTATATGGGCCTGGGCCTCCTCGTTTCGTCGAGGTTTCATGGTCACACACATCGACACATTACACTCGGTAGGACTCCTCTGGACGAGGGACCAGCTCGTCGCAGAGACCTCTACCTGACAACACACAACACTCACAAGAGACAGACATCCATGCCCCCGGTGGGATTCGAACCCACGATCCTAGTAAGCGAGCGGCCGAAGACCCACGCCTTAGACCGCAGGGCCACTGGGATCGGCATCGAAGTTCTGTTACGGTCATCAAACCGGCGAGAGGGAGATGGGGCGGTACTGCGTAGCACGCACATGGACGTAAGAAATGGATGCTGAATTGTAGTCATTTAGCCGAAGTGAAGAGACATTTTGCAAGACGTGGGCCTACATGAGAGACAGAATTAAAATGGACATTGATGAAATGTGGCGTGAGGATGTGGATCTGATGTACCTGTCTCAAGATACGTGCCAGTGGTGGGACCTTGTGAAATTGGTAATGGAACTTGGGGTTTCATGAATTCGATTAGCCGAGCGAACAGTAACTTCTCACCAAAAATCAGCCCGTTTCATGGGATAGCTGTGTTGTTTCTGAGAAGTGACGTTCAGTACTAAGGAGAGCTTTACAAACGCACCTGTTGGTGATAGAGTGAAGGTTATCTTAATTGGTATTGTGACCAGGCTACGGGCTGTCATACGAGGAACTGTGGATCGAATTCCGGCAGAGGCAATGTATTTTTCTCTTTTCCAAAGCGTCTAGGCCGACTCTGGGGCTCACCCGGCCTCCTCTGTAATGGGTACCAGGGTCTCCTTCCGAGGGGTTAAGCTGCCGGGGCGTGAGGCTGACCACTCACCTACGTCCAGTACCAGGGTTGTTATTGAGTGGAGTTCTACCTCGGATTCCCCTTATGCCTTCATGGCGTGCACAGTAACGTTACTTTTATATGCCTGTGCACATGGACAGCATTGTTGTGACATATCTTCACCACCTGTGAGTGGCTTTGTAATACACTAATTGATGTCAGTCCATGCGCCCTGGGTGTGATTGATGACCTTTCACATCCAGTTAACTGTTGGCATATTTTGTAAATGTATTATGTTCAGTTACACTTAATTTGCTGGGATCCGTACCTCAGAAAACAAGATTAGTTGTGCAGTAACCCCTACGTGACGATAAGCATTGTCTTCAACCCACTTGACATTTTAATGCACTTGCCTAATTAGACACATTTCCAACAGCTACTGATTTCCAGTGATCATGAGTATTTCACGTCATCCCGTTTTAGTATAGCATTAATTGGAGTGTGTTTTAATAGTGTCAGTGGGAAATGAGTGACGGAACGCATAACTGTAACTTTGCTCTTGAAATCCATTAAACTGTAACTAATACAACAGGTTCCATGGAGCAGAGTCCTGTAAAAGCTAATGGTAGTTGAACTTGTCAAGGAATTCTATCCCTTTTGGGAAAAACTAAGGTTCGTGACCGCGTTCCTAAGTGCGTATAACTAAACCCTATCCTGAGCCAGATGAATCCAGTCCACACTCTCACACCGTTTTTCTTGAAGATCATTTCTAATACCATTGTCTCGTCTGTGCCTAGGTCTCTCATTTGGTCTGTTTATTCCCTGTAGTTACACCGTCAAACACTATGTGTACACTTTTTACCTGTCCCATACGTGCTTCATGCCCTGCCTCTCTCGCTTGCTTCATTTGTTCCGGTATGTTTACAGTAGCCTGGTCAAGCAGTTCAATGCTCGAGGTGCAAAACGCTGCCGTTTGTGTACTTAAAACAAAGATGATGCTAAACAGTAGGCCCATGCGCAACTGTAATGTGCGTGTAACTTCTACTTCGTCCTTCTTCCTGTATCGGATAAGCCACAAGCCTCTTCCGACTTCGTAGCCACATTCGAAGGTCAATATGTCCCTTTGGTTGTTGATTGTCATTGGGTCTGTATGGTTAACCATTTGTATCGTAGTGACTGCATTACTTGAATAAGTTTAACCGTTTAAGGAAGAAACAAGATTCGTTTTGTTTTAAGGCCCAGTTCGTACCGCGTAGTAAACACTCTCCATCTCGGTTGTAAATACAAGTCGGCGAGCATTTTGTAGGGCGGTAGTGGCTGTTTGATGTGAGATACGTGCGCAACGTGTAAACACACTGTGTGGGCAGAACGTAGAATTTTTGAATGTTAAACCTGATGGTACATGAAGCAACCGCTAGGCTTGGAAAGGATAATTTGTTACCGAATACCTCTGGTTGTATATTTTTGTTTAATCTAATGGATCCTTTGATATCCCTTAAAAAGTCCGCCTTGGCTGTTGAGTGTTACTGACAGTGTTACTCTTTTAAGGTTGTACACTGAGTTGGCCACTGTATAATTTCGTAGGTCGATACCAGCCTTTCGAATGAATATGCTGCCTCCTTCATCAGGGTCGTCCGTGAAGATTACACGGTGTCACGAGCCTTGAGAAATTCCTTAAGACCACTGTCTGAATACTCACCACCGTGATAATCTGAAATGTAATGTTTTTATTAACCCAACATGCTTGAAACTGTTTACCTCATTAGTGGCTACAAAACTTCCTGACGAATTTTATGATGGGTTTGTGTTTGGCAGTACGCGTTTGTTCACAGATGGTTATTTGCGTTTTACAACTCAAGTTTGTAGAAACAATTTAATAGTGGCCAAATCATGAAATTGATAGTGCCCCCAAATGGTTTGCTGCAGCGCTGTCGCTTGAGTTATTCTGTTGGAGCCTCGGCCTTGACTGGGACTTGTCGTTTCTGTTGGTCTTCAGGCAAATGCGGGGATTGCATCTTGTTGGAAAAGTTTCGGGATTCAGTTTTGAAACCACTGACACCTCGTTTTTAACTCTTTGAAGGCTGAAAAAAACAGCATGAAAGTACTTTTACTCTCAAATGCTGCCCGATATCTGGAGGGGCATTGCTTTGCTTGAAGGTTCCCAGGCTTCACCCCTTATCCCTCTGATAAGAGGAAGATGAGCATGGAGTATTGGTGGAGTGACACTGACGAGAGAGAAATTTATTCCACTGCCACTTTGTCTACCACAAATCTCACGTGGACTGGCCCGGGATCGAACCTGGGCGTCTGCTGTACGGAGCCGGCGAATAACCGCCTGAGTCATGGCACGGCCTGGAAAACTGATTAATGATATTCATCTAATTATAAAGCTTCAGTTCCTACTTCACAGAGAACACAATCCACCTTTATTTATGATGACCAATCAGTTAATGCTGTTTATGGTAATTATCAGTGTTGTTTCTGTCAGTTACACGAGACCTATAAATACATTGTGTGGGCAGAATTCAGAGCTCATTAGTGTTACAGATAGTGGTATACATAGTTACCACTGGGTTTTAAGTGGTTGAAGAGTTTGAAAATCTCTCAGTTCGAAGTAGTATTTCGACATTCTGGTAGATAAAATGGCTCAGCATTCTTTCGAAACATGAGGAAATTTGAGAAATCAGAGGCTTAAATTCTGTTTTGAGAAGTATTGGTTTTCTTGCATGCTTTGCTTTTGTTGAACAGCTCTCAGCGTCGGAAATAGGCCGGTATAATATTTCAGTTGAAGGCTGCACTAGGTTAGGCCACATGAAAATAGGAGACAGGAGAGAACTAACAATACAGGCAGTGCAAAAAAAAAATACGTGAACACAGGTGAACTTAAATAAACAACGTGGATGGAATACCGTATGAGATAATACCGAAATAGATCATACAGTACGCAGACACTCCCTGACTTAGCAATGTCAAGGTACGCAATTACAAATTTAATGCAATTTTTTTAAAAAAGTAAAAAGAATGAAATTACGTTTTTGAAACGTGCGCCGAATCTTTCCTTGCCGGAATGAAAGGGCAATTAACGAAGGTGGAGAAGAATACTGCTGGGCGATAACAAAGACAGCAGGGCGTCATTGCTGCGGCCGATCAGGTTCAAGTGTGGTGGAGTTTGAATTTCAACTGCAATCCCATTTATATACTACATAAGTGGCCATATGTATCCTCAATTCCGACTTGCGCACAATTTCACTTGCTCCGGACCTTCTGGAATGTAACTACTTCGTTAAGTTGGTGAGTGTATATTCTTGAGCTGGACGACAATACCGAGGAATACCTTGAAAAAGACAGTGATGTGTGAAGTCGGAACAGGCCAGATTGCCTGCACCGTGATGATGATACATAACAACAACAAAAGTTCCATCAATGTGTATTTCTGTAGTACCTACAATTTAATGCATGAATTTGGTATTAGACTGTTCTTTGGTGTCTCGTGTATAATTTACCGTGGAAGAAGATTGCAGGCGTCTAAACTGTGATCCAAACTTCCTTGAAAGGGTAAAATAGTTTTAAGTAAAACGTGTTTCATGAGGCAGCAGGTGGAAGAACACTGTAATCTGAAAGGCAAATGGAAACAATTACAAATAACAAACATGTATCTTCTTTACACAGCGAATACACATTCTTACCAGACAGTTTGTGTCATATGTACTTATCCTGAAAGCTGTAACGACAAATGCGAGTATACAAAATTGTATTTTTATATGGGTTATTTTCAACTTCTTGTGGTGACTCCTTCTAATTGAATAATTTAAAATATATTTGTATCTGTTATTGATTTTACAACATGGGTAGCGCGCTCTTCTGGGATATTACGCGGGGTCGTGTGGTAATTGTTGACCGACGTTTCGGGACAACATATCGGTCCCATCTTCCGAGTAGGAAATAAAGAAAGCCAGTAACCTATAACGTAGATTCATAGAAAGTGCGTATCCCGCAAGAGCGCAGATCTCATCAACATCGCCGCGGAAGCCTGAAATCAAAGTTAACATGGGTATCGATGGGTATCGTCTTGCCGGATGAGTCGGTGTGACATATTTGTGCGTACTGTGCAGAGTCTCTGTGTAAGTGACGGAAAAGGGGACATGAATGCAAATCCTTCTCCGCCTTAAAGATGATGTATGTTAGGTAATTCGTGGCAGAGGATATATTTCAGACTAATGTACGCTGTTCCCCCCCCCCCTCTCCAAAAAAGAAAGGTAGGATGGCATTAAGAGCTTTAAAACTTTATCGTCGAATGCAGTGTTTATATAAATTTCAACAATGCTCTCCCCGCCGACTGTGACAGGTTTATTACTGTACCGTGCTTTCGTAACAAGCATAACATATGTCTCACGTTATTTGCATTCGTGACTATGAATATTGTTAATTCCAGCTTTGTGAAATTTTAACTAGCAAGGTAAAACCATTAATCAAGTGATGCGATGTGAATACTGTAGTAAGGAAGATGTATTCTGGTCAAACATTAAGTACGGTTTAGCACAGAGACTTTAAAAACAAAAATGGGTGAAATGTGAAAACAATGCCGACACCGAGCAGGTTAGCGTAATAGGTTACGCTGCGGGAGGTGACCGGTTCTGATCTAGTTCGGGTAACTAGTTACTGAAAACAATCTCTTCTAGTTATCCTTCATATTTCCGGCTGAATTCCGGGATAGTCTGACCGGATTATCGAGGTTTGATTCCCGGCCGGGGCGGAGCTTTTCCTCCTTGTCACCGCGTCCAGATCGATTGTGAGGCCCAGAGAGCTTCTTGTCCATTGGACACCGGTGTTCCTTCCGGTGAATGAAGCGACTGAGGCTTAGCGCATTATGTGCGTTATTTACGTTAAAGAAAGAGGCCAAATTTCACACCCATACAAAAGCCCAGGCAAAGTTATAGATTTATTTATTTAATAGTGAGATATGAGATATGAGGTGGGAAGAAAAGACAGATTTTAAACTGAATGTTAGCAAGCATTCCTTGAACTTAATCTGCTCATGATTACTGTGTCACTGTAGTTTTTTAGGTGCTTTCGCAAAATTGCAAATAGCAACTATTAGCTTTGTCGTGTTTGTCCGTCCGCTATGGAATAAGTCGGCTCCCACTGGACGGATCTTCATGAAATTTGCTATTTGAGTATTTTTCGAAAATCTGTCGAGAAAATTCAAGTTTGGATTACAATCTGACAAGAATAACGGGTATTTACATGAAGACCTATGTACATTTATGATAATATCTCGCTTAATTCTTCTTAGAATGAAAGTGTTACAGACAGAATTTGTAGAGAAAAATCAAAGCAGACATTTTATTTTCAATAACGTTTTCCAAAAATCGTGCCGTTTATGTGATAACGTGGAAAAATGTTGTAGAGCTAGACAGGCCACAGATGACAATATAAAACGGCGCATGCGCATTGCATGCTGGATAACTGAGGCTAGGGACACACACTCGAATATGTAATACTTATTGCTTTTCCACGGCAACAGTGGTTACGCGAACGCGCCTCAATGTTACGTTTATACCTACATTGCCAGTCTTGTTACTTTTCGGTAAACCTTGACCACTTCTGTACAAATCATTACCTACTGAACACATATAATCGTCTTACCTTATAGTCCGACACCGTAATATAATCTATACCGTTGCAAGAGGGCTGTGCTATAATGTAGGAATAGAGTCGATCGTCGGGGAAAGCAGTTGGTAGTGGTGATGCGCCTGAGTGAAATTCTGCAGTAGTGCTTGCGTATGTGGGTGCGTATTTGCATGTATATCGTCTCTTCTTTGATAAGTTAGAAGGCTTGAATATGACTTGTACAGTTTTTTTTTGTGGTGAGGGGGCCCCGCAGCTAATGCTACGGACGCACCGCAGCCTTAAGGCTTATTGTGCAACCCCTGTGATGAAGATGAGCAGTTTTTTACCAAGTTGTACAAGTAATGGAGCACCAGTGGAATGAAATTGACAGGGGAAAACCGACAACTCGGAGAAAAACCTGTCCCAGTGCCACTTTGTCCACCACAAATCTCACATGGACTTGACCTGGATTTTTTTTTGCCTGTCGGTTTTTCCCTTTGATCCATTTGTCTGTTTAAATCCTTGTCCTTCATGTACTTTACGTTCATGCTACCGTCCTTACACAACAACACAGACATCCATGCCCCGTGGGGTTCGAACCACGATCCCAGTAAGCGAGCGGCAGTAGACCACGCCTTAGACCGCACGGCATGTCGGCTTTGGGATCGAACCGGCTCGTGGTGAGAGCCGGCGACTAACCGCTGAGCCATGGCACGGCCTACTTGTACAGTTCCATCATTACTTTGTGCTTGTAGTGTAGTTGGCGGAAAGTGAACTTTTTCGCCGTTGGACAAAGTCTGTGATCCCGAACGACTTTGAATCGTGTAAATATACAATATAAATGTTGATAGAAGTCTTTTACCCTTTCGGTTTCGCTGCTTCCACTTACAACTCGTCACTCCTGTTCTCTAAACCAGTCATCTGTTACTAACTCCGTGTTTATAATACGTACTTTCACTTCAGTCTTCATCGTGTATCCGCGCGACACATCCTCGGAAAGAAGATTCTCCCACATCTATTTTTCCTTTAATCGGTGACTTTTATGTCATTTACAGCCAGCTTAATCTTTGTTGTTTGTACATAAATACACAGTTTTTTTTTGCTTCATGTAAAGATATCGTATCAACTGCACAAGTTATATGACATCGAATTACAGGACCATTGTCAGTGACAAACTGGAGATTGTAGGGAAGGGACTGTCGTGTTTGTCTTTAAGACACTGTTCCAACACTTGCCTGGACGGACAAATGAAGCCACGAAATAATCCTAGTTAGTATAACCCGTCTTTGGGTTGAGATTTGAATCTCGCATCTCCGGAATATGAAGTGCTGGCCATTACAACTTAAAGTCCGTTCTGGTTTTTCGACAGAAGCACGTTTGACATTATACATACACTAAAACAAAATTAACTGAGAACTGCTGATTTATTTGTAATTTAAATTGCTTATCAAACAACATCAGATTTTACGTTGTATTGACCGTGCATCTTATTACAGTTGAAATTTATTTTATTTTACCAACTTATGCACAATATCTTATAATAGTATCAATTTACCCCTATACGTATTTAATGCTGTGACCCCCCTGAGGATGGCTATTAACAAGCCGAAATACGTACAGGGGTAAATTGATACTATTATAAGATATTGTGCATAAGTTGGTAAAATGAAATAAATTTCAACATCAGATTTGTTTCTGATAATTTGAATTGCATGTTAGAAATACAGGAGTACGCTTGTTACGGGAATGCGTTGGTTCCCATTAGGTATACGTCTGCTGGATGTCCCAGTCGTTTTGCATTTACTTGACCGTCGTCAGCGCATCATATACAAGCTGTCGGTGTTTTGTTTCATCGTAAGCATTAATTGAAGTCTGAATTTATTTAAATAGTATTTAGAAATTATGTTCATACCGCTCAGAATACATTTTGCGTCTCAGTTACAAAGACCAGTTAATGATGTGTAGGGAAGTAACTGCTGTTGATTCTGAGAATCATACATATCCCATAAATGCACTTTAAGGGAAACGTACAGAGCGTAATTTAATGTTACAATAGTGGTACGAACTAGTAACTATTACTGTGTAAAGACTTAATAGACTTGACAGCAATATTCGTGCGATGTCGTATATTTGTGGAGACTGCGACATAAGTTGGTAACTGTGTGTAGACGTAATGAACTTGCAGACATCAACAGCCGCTCTTGCGTGTTGTGACAGCTTCACCCCCATTCATTTGACAGTTATCTCTGAGTCCTGAGGCATTAATTACACGAAGCTGTCGCAGACTTTAACTAGATGTAAACCTTCTATAAAATTTCCAGTGATCATATTAAGTGGTAAATAAATGACGATATTGCGAGTTGGACTTAACAAGTACACGTCAGTGACTTTGTCACATCACAGTCATTTGTCATTCTCATCTGTTGGTCTATTGGCAAGTGCTGACTTCATTACATTCTTTGTATGCGCTTAACAATAGCCTTACCTTTCTCTGTGTCTAGATGGCTAGCCGAAAAGGTATCGTATCTGAGTTAGTTGAGGTGCTTGGTTCGAATCAGGCTGATTTATTTGTCTTGTGATTTCAGTTGTGTAATGCTGTTCTTTAATTTCCCCACTTGAATTCCTGGACCCTTAACAGCTAACCATTTCATGACTATCTTCATTATTTCATTCGATGTTATATTTTTCGTGGCTTTCTCCTGGTCTTCCAGGTGAAGTTACAATAGTAGGCTTACAGTCAAGTAGCCCAAGATCTGTTTTTTTCCAGTTCTCTACAGCCCGCGCACACATTTCATATCAAACTAACTAATGCCATCTCTCAAGCAATAGCGCATTTAGCAGATAAATATAAACGTGCCGTGAAGATGCAGGCAGTACGTTCCCGGACAGGCAGTACGTTCCCGGACAGGCAGTACGTTCCCGGACACAAGTATTTCTACGAGACTTCGCGAAGTCATCAGAATGTGGCATATCGACGTAAAACATTGTATACGTGAAGCATATTAGTTTTGTCCAGATAACAGCGGCGGGGCATCGGGAGCTTAATAACCGCTTTATAGATACTAAAACTTTGACGATACGACAGCGAAAAATAGAGACCGAAGTGATCTATTTAAACATGTAGACTAAAGGCTCAAAGTACAGCGGGAGGTTTCTTATAATAGACAATCTACACATTAAGGCTTTCTGACGATTAGGTCCATCTGTCAGACAGAGATCTCTTATTCGTGAAAGTATGTACATATCGAGGCACTCCGATGACTAACGCTATTTGTCAGCTACTGAGAGTAACTACGTTCTCTGTGAGAGGATAACGTACACGTACACAATCAGTCGTAAATCATCATCATTTGCACAGGTTGACTATAAATGACACATCTAAGACGACAGTCTGTCTTATTCCAGACATTGGGTCTCGGGATGTAAAACTGTTAGATATTTTTGGAGTTGAGGGGTATATTAATGAGACTGGCTGTACCCACTACCATACCTTAAAATGTCGATGAACTCAGAATTACGCCTCTTCCGCTTTATTCCCGGAAAGAACCCCGGTACCCATTGTATAAAGGACACGATTTACCTCAGAGCCTCTCTGGACGTTTTGGAGAACAGAAAAGTCTCTTACCCCTGACGGGATTCGAACACCGGATCGTCTAACCGGTAGCCGAGTCATACAGCGACTACGTTATTCTAGTGTTTTTATTACATGTTAATGCTATTGCGTCAAGGATGTAGCGAGAGGAGTTCAGGGGCGGCTCTCCACCCTCCAACCCCTTGCACAGTGGAATCCACCCCTCCCTCTCACAGATTTTAAAAACTTCAGATGTCTCCGAATCTTCCTTCGTTAATGGAGGAACCTTTATTTTACATTATGCTTAAAACGAATCTCATTTAATCGAGTTCGAAGAAATTAATGTCAGTAGATTGAATTAAACCGTGCATTAGAATCGGTTGTTATTTTACACTTGCTTATTAAAAGTGAATGGTTAGGAAATGAACGCTAATCATACACATTATTACGTGACAGTTCTCTGTGTATGCAGGATTTAATTTCCGGAAAGGGTGGGATGGAGTAAATCGATTGAAGGAGCTCTGAAACCGAAACGGGGGTTATTAAATCATTCACTATACGATTTGACTGCAGACTAAAGGGCTGGAGTTGGATCCTGCAGCAGGGACGTTGTCATTTGATCAGCACAATGTTTATGACGACCCTAGACCTCATCCAGCGTTCCGTGGATCCTGTGGCTCTATCCCATAGGATAAGGCGGTCGGAACTCTGATTTCCATGCCGTGTTGAGGCATGTAACACTTGCGGTTATATCTTTATTCGCCTTGATCGTCTTCATGGCATTGAAGATAATTTTTCCTTTTTCTAAATTCTCCGTGTAGATGAACGATAGTAGGCATTGATGTGTCTGTCTGTCTGTCCGTTCGAATATCTGTGTATGTACTTTATGTATATCCCCTCCCTGAATTTTAGTCGGTCTAGAAAAAATGTAGGAATTATTTAATACCCATTTTTAGAGCGTGCGAAGGGTAGTCTAGCCAGACATGAAAAAGTATTATGTTCTCATAATTCGCTTCAAATAATACTGCAATTGTGCAACCTAGCTGCTGGAAGGAAATTCAGTTTCTGATGAATAACAGTGACTTGAATATTTAAGTCTAGCCTTTGAGGCATGACTTTCATGTAAGATGTGTTTAAAAACTGATTTCCTGCCTTACAGTAAGCACTGAGTCTCAATTACAAAGACCAGTTAATTAATGCTATATATAAACATAATCGCTGTTTAGTGTGGGATCGGATGTAACACATCAGTACACACTGTACGCAAAATGCAGAGTTTTGTTTGTTAAATGCATGCTTTAAGGCGATAATGGACCATGCAAAGGAGCTCGAAAATTGGTCGATTCATGTTAATTCGCAGGCTACTAAATCCGGAAAGACGAAAAGGGTCTTCCTAACCCGCGCCCCACAAAGTTTCGACAATCACTAGGAAGAGCACAGCATTTCCTTTGTAAACAGATCTCGTCTTTTAGAGTGCGTCCGGAACAGTCGATAGACACTGAGCTGCTGCTATTGAACAGACGGTTTATCTCCGTCAGCATGAGGTGCTAGATCCTATCCTGAGCTAGGTAGTGCCATAGATTCTGGACAGATCCGAGGCGTTATTTGTATACGGCAGGAGCAAAAGACCCTTTTCTTCTCCAAAACGTGCAAACTGTCTCTGGAGCCCACCTAGCCTCTTATTCAGTGGGTACAGTGGTTCTTTCTCGGGGTAAATGGGCCGGGGCCTGATGTTCACCACTCACTTCCATCTACTGCCCAGATTAAAAATGAGTGGAGGTATACATATACTCCCCCATTATGCCTTGGTGTGGAGAGGGACAAACTTCACCTTTTTCTCGACTTCGTTAACTAAACAGTCACGGTAGAATCGCTTTAGCAGTTTTTTCGTCATCTGTGTTTAGCTTTGTACGCAACTCAAAAGCTGGAGAGACCACTTCTTGTCGGCTGTCGACTGTTATTACTTAATGACGCTGTCAGTATCTTAGACTTCTAGCTCGAACGTTAAATTGATAGAAGAATGGTGAGTTGTACAGGATGTGGAGGGAAGCGGTCGTTGCCTATTTCAAAGCACTATTCCGGAATTCGGCCGATCCCGGTGGCGGCGGGATCTGAGACATGGGTCTGCGGCCGCTCGCTTGCTGGGGTTTCGAGTTACGAATCCCGCCGTGGGCATGGATGTCTGTCTCTTGTGAGTGTTGTATGTTGTCAGGTAAAGGACTCTACGTCGGGCTGATCACTCGTCCAGAGGATTCCTACCGAGTGTGGTGTGTATAACCGAGTGTGATCGTGAAGCCTCGATAATGAGGAGGCTCTGGTCCGCTAGGGGTTGTTGTGTCATGGAAAAAAAATCCCGGAATTCGCCTGTAGGGACCGAGAAAGACAAAGAAGTACCTCAGGACGTTCTATGTTGCGGCCGAGGTTCGAACCAGGCACTTCCCGGTATAAGTAAAAACCGTATCCGCCTCGGTCTGTGAACTGTTAATTCAACTTATTCGGACTTACCCTTCGTGTATGATATGGAAGCCGTTTTCTTTATCCGGAAATTTTCGCGTTCTTTCCTGGTAAAATAGA
This sequence comes from Reticulitermes speratus, assembly GCA_021186555.1. Classification (NCBI taxonomy): domain Eukaryota; kingdom Metazoa; phylum Arthropoda; class Insecta; order Blattodea; family Rhinotermitidae; genus Reticulitermes; species Reticulitermes speratus. The sequence goes on from JAJKFL010000012.1 coordinate 10,788,384, forward strand.
CGCAGTTAGTCGTAATACTTTGTCATATTTCAGATGCTTTGAAGACTAAGTCCCCTAGGCACCTACCCCTAAATACAGGCCTGTCAGTTTAATGCAGATGTCCAGATTATGACAGCGGAACAATGCGCGTGAAATTCTATTACCTGACACCGCTGGAACATCTTCATGTCCTTGGTAGGCGATAAACAAAAAGACTAGTAGATAAGGAGATGAACAGTGCGGGAAAACGGGAGAGAGAGACAGAGTTGTATCGGCGAGAACAAGGGACGAGTGTTACAAGGGTGCGGATGGAGCGACAGCGGGGAAGTGCAACAGAGTGACAAGTACTAAATCAATAATACATGCACGTAAAAGCCATGAGGTAGACGAAGATGGTTGACATGACGCAATACAACGTACAATATTGATTACCGCGCTGTCATTAAATGCATTTACGAAAATCACATCGTGAGACAACTTCAAACTTTACGTCGTTTTGGATGGTAAGTTCCTGAATTTCGTCATACTTTTGTCAACGATTTTCCAAAGCTGAAATGCGTATATAGCGGGCTTTGGATGATGTAATGTATGTCTACTAAACGAAATGCCGGTTTTCATTGAACTCTAACTAACTAACTGACTAACTAACTAGCTCCATGGAGCAGAGTCCTTCTTGAGAAGCTAACAGGTCCTCAGCTAGTCAAGAAATTCCCCGCATTTTATGGAACCCGAAGGTTCATTACCGCATTCACAAGAGCCCGCCACCTGTCCCTATCCTCATCCATATCAATCCAGTCCATGCCCCCTCATCCCAGTTCTTGAATATTCGTTTTAATATTATCCTCCCACGTACGCCGGGGTCTTCCAAGTGGTCTCCTTCCCTCAGGTCTCCCCACCAAAATTCTGTATGAACCTCCCCCCGCCCCCATACGTGCTACATGCCCCGCCCCCATACGTGCTACATGTCCCGCCCACCTCATTGTTCTTGATTTGATCACCCGAATAATATTTGGTGATGAATACAGATCATTAAGTTCCTCGTAATGTAGTCTTCTCCATTCCCCTGTTACCTCGTCCCTCTTAGGCCCAAATATCCTCCTCAGCACCCTATTCTCGAACACCCTCAGCCTATGTTCCTCCCTCAGTGTGAGAGACCAAGTTTCACACCCATACAAAACAAGAGGCAAAATTATCGTTCTGTATATCTTAATCTTTGTATTTTTCGTTGAACACGGTTGCAGGATCATGGTTCCCCCCCCCCCACCCTCTTCCCGCAAAAGTATTTTAACGCATAAGATGAAAAGAAAAAGTTTTTCCTGTGTTTAATTATGCCCCACGCTGTGAAGGGCGAGTGGAGACATAAACGAGATAGAGGCGAGTGGTCAGCTGCACGCTCTGTCCCCTTTACCCCCGGAAGAAGAGCCCCCAGTACTCATTGGATAGGGGACTGGATGGGCCCCATAGCCGATCTTGATGCGGTGACGGAAAGAAAGAGATCTGCCCCTGTCGGGAAGCGAATCCGCAGCTAGCCGCTGTGCTGGTTGTTGGCTTTACTTCTGTTATTGCGCGAAGTGAGGCTGTGTCTGAACGTAGGCCTACGTGTGTTATGTTGTGAAATAAATGTGATGTTTTGTAAATTATCTGTTTTGAGTCGTAAGTTCACTGCGACTTGACATACACATCGAGCAACTGGATCTTAATTGATTTTCCGAATACATGCAGCCGGTCATACGAAATATGATGCATGACGTGAAAATATTCCATTTAATCTTGCCTGAAAGATTTTTCGATGTGGTGAATATTTATTGAAACACAAGTGAAAACACTTTACGACAATTACTTGTGACATTTATGATGTTAATGGCTTTTTGTTGTTGTTCATTTGTGTCTCCAATAGTTCAACATCCATATCAATGAGATATCCAAAATCGTAATGAACGGATTTGGAAATTATTCCAAACATATTTTCTCTTTCCTTAAATTCATATATATATTATATATATATATATATATATATATATAAAATAACAACTAAACTGTAAATGCTATCAAACATTTGTAGCTCAGTAGTTAATATATGTATTGCCACTTTTAACACCAAAAACTCTGCGGTTTGCCCACGCACGCTGTATTTAAATGTTTCGTATGAGTCTCAGTAAATGCCGATTATCTTCCTATACGGCATTCACCGATTGGTTTTTCAAATGGACGCACAGTCTTTTCTATGAGGTACGAACTGAGTCTTTATATATGATGTCTTCAAAGCCTTAAGATTTTATATACGACACGTTTTCGAATATTTACATTTGAACGTAAGAAAGTGAACTGTTTGAGAACAGTGAAAATTACACAATAAGGAGATCCATAATTTGTAGGCCTATCCTTCACCTACTGTTCAGGCGCTTGAAAAATGGACGATGTGATATGAACTGCGACATGTAGTACGCAGGTGGAGACTAAGAAATGGTATGAAAATCTAGTTTGGATATTAAACCCCAGAAGTGCCAGCTTTATCTCACAGTGCCAAGCCGCCATTTTAGGCTGTCAGAACCGTTGTCCTTTCAGTGGTAAATATATGACTCAACATTTAGAGGGAGAAATTCCCTTCAAATGTTTCTTGATTGTGTAGTTTAGATAAAATGGAAACTGATGTCACGTGCTGTCAGGTGCGGCAAGTTTTGTACATGTCAAATTTTCGCCTCTTGGCATTTATTGGGGTATTGGGAGAAAGATGGTGGTACTGATACGGACTCGTAGATGTGAACAATGTATTACAATGGATCGTACTATTGTAGACTGTGTAGATACAAACTGGAATGAGCTGATTTTGGATGGGATTCAACGGTAGACTTTTGTGTCAATGGATATGAACCTTCGTGTTACAACCGAAATTCGTAACTCGATGACTAGAATAACTTCCCGCTCTGATAAGATTGCTTTTTATCGGTTGGTCAGTCGGGTGGACGTCTCATTTGTTTCTTCAGCATTGTGTATTGAGTTCTGTGGTTTTCTATACGTGCCAAGTAAACACGTCTTACTTACATCGGCTTGTTCTTTTGAGACTGATGATTCATTTAATTAATTACAGTCCCACTCATTTGTGGGCCCAAACCTGAGACAACAGATGGAATATGCGAAAAAGGTTGTGGACTTAATGTATCTGAAGTCTTTAAATATCTAGATGGAATACCTACTTAGTCACATGTACAGTTTTGTATTCAAGTTGACTTCAGAGCTACGGGTTTTAAAAATTTTGTGTTTGAAAACTTGTTTTAGGACGTGTAATTTTACTGTTTCATTGTTAGTATTTCTTGTTTAATCACATATTCTTCGATTTGTTTTTAGGCTCGTTCGCATAGTCGTGAAAAGGGCCTGCTAGCTTCATCGCGTCCGTCCGTCTGTTCGCATGTATCAGCTTCCATTGGCCGGTTTTCCGCGAGATTTGGTATTGGGGAACTTTTATGAAAATCTGTCGAGAAAACTCAAATTTGATTAAAATAGGACAGAAATATCAAATCATTTTACATGACGACCTGTGTGTGTCATATGTTGGCAGAGACATATGTAGCGCAACAATAAAGGAGACGTATTGTTGCGTTTCCATGGCAACACTTTCAGTATTATTGTATTGTTGTCAGCGAATATATGTACGTCAACAATACAAAGGGAACGCATTGTTACACATCTTTGGGTTTGTGTCGGTTATGTATAAACCCTATTTTATACAATGCTAAAATTGAAGTTGTCCGTATGCTTAGAAATGGCGCATGGTACAAACAATTGTAGGTCCTCAAAACATAAAATGGGTATAGGCTTGTAGTTCAGTAATGTGGACAACTTTTGTTTCAAAAGTTTTTCTTCTTTCCTGTCTTTCATTTATCCTGTCTGCCATCACTCACAACTGATATAATTTTCGGTATATTCCACATCACCTTCCACTAATTCCACCTGTACTACATGTGCGTGTTTATATGTGTGTGTATTTATATTTACGTGCGTATGTACGTATACATGTATGATTGCAATTTTTACTGGTCTATATTTCAGTTTGTTGTTACCTTCTATTGTTTGTCTGGGTACCTATATGTGTTCGACCAGACTGCACCGTTAGTCCCCCCCTTCCCCCCTCCCCCCACCCAGTACACGAAGTTCTCCAGAACAATTGCTAGTCAGAAAACTAATATTGAGATCTTCTGGGATCTTACGCCGTGACGTTTACTGAATGTTACGACGGTTGGAAGGATGGTATTGCCTTCATTTTCAGGGTCGATCAATCCAGTCGACAAGGCATAACATCCCAGAAGACTTGAAATCTTCAGCAACGTCACTCTGAGAAGAGCATATAATGGGCTCTGTGTGTAAAGTGTAGAGTTATTCACTGTTAAAGCAGCGGTACGCATAGTTACCGCTGTACTTTCAAGGGTTAAAGTGGTGGTTGTTCACGAGTTGTATTATAGTTTTGTGTCTGACTTTTGTGTCGCGATTTAGTCCCCATTATCAACACTTTTGATTCTGACCTTTGTTTCGCACATTTAACTGTTCGGGATACGAAGGAAGTGCATTGTCAGGACCTCTTATTCTATTCCTCTTTCTGCTCCGCTTGATCGAACATCGCAGTCGGGTTGTTTAGTTCTTCCCATTCTGGATGTCGTTGACTTAAATCTCGGCCGGGGTAACTGGCTGCCCAAGGTGAGGTTACGATTTTCCTCAGTCCCTCTAGGCATATGCGCTGATAGTGCCGTGAATTAGGTCACGGCTGCTTTCTGCCACTTCTTTCCAGTTCACTGTGCAGTGCTCATATCACTATTGGACACTACCGTATTATCAGTTCACAGAGTCATTAGGTGAACAGTAAGTAAATAAATACACAGATTGTGTAATTTCTTCTACGTCTCACCTGTCAGGAGAAGTCCAGGTCTGTGTTTGATTTGCGGTGTTCTTTTAGACAGTCCAGTTATATGTTGATTTGCAGTCTTTTTAGGTAAAATTCGTGCTTTCTTGATTTGCGATTTTGTTTTAGGCAGAGTCCAGTTATATGTTGATTTGCGCTCTTGTTTTAGGCAAAACGAGTTCTATATTTTTATAAGCGGGCTTGTTTTTAGGCAAATCCCACCTCTGTATTTTAATTTGCGATTTTGTTTTAGGCAAAACCATTCCTACATTGTCATTTTCGATCTCGTTTTAGACAAAGTCGCGTCGTGCATTTTTATTTGCGGACTTTTTTTTTTAGGCAAAACCAGTTATGCATTTTGTATTTCGGTCTTGTTTTAGGCAGTACTCATTGTGCTAATCCAGATATAATTTATGTCATAATGTCCTGTTCACGTCATATGCAAAGGACTGGTAGACTGTATCTTGTATGATATTTTCTTCCATCACTTTAAAGCAAGGCGACGAAACAGAGCCAGCAGAGAGGGTCGGTAACGTTGGAAGTATCGTATTAAATTTATGTTATAAACGTCACTAGTTGTGAACATATTTCATGGAAGAACGAATGCGTGACAGTCGAGATAAGAAGTGTCTGCCATTGTCGCAGATGTCGCACTGTTTGAATGTGTGAATATTTCATTCTGTCTCATTAATGCCAAATATTATTCTGTCTTAATTATGCAGAATGGACATCTCTTATCAGAGGCTTATTGATTTGTGGTTTCTTATGGGTGCTTTCTGTTTTAAATTTCTTTGCCTTTTCCGTTCATCCTCGAGGGAATTTCTTATTTCAACTTACCTTTCACATTATTTCTTGGCGCATTATCATTTATCTTACTGGCTGTTTTTGTACACAAGTCACTTATTGTTTGAACAAGATGTGTAACTTGTGTTAGTGATTTCCGAAGGCAGTGTTCCCTTTTTTAAGCAGTCGGGAAATACGTATGCTTCAGTCGGTATTTCAGCCTCGGCGTTTGCTGATGAAACCGTTTCTCTCGGTATTCTGCCGACCCTGTCTTTCAAAAACTTGTCAAAATTCATGTAATGCATATTTCAGTGAGATAGTTGCTTAGCATACCTCAGGGATTGTAATGTATGATTAGGTTAGTGGAAGGGCTGTCTGAGGAAGTCACAGATATAGATGGGTTTGCTAAAATTTCCCGCTGAAATTCACAACGTGTTTTGTACTAGTTGTATATTGGTTTAGTTTTCATTATACAAATGTAACGGTTGTTCATATATATAAAAAGAATCCCTTTAATTTCACGTCCGATAATTCGGAAATTCTGATAATCTGGCACTTGAGAGAGTCCCAAGACAGGAAGCTTTTTACTAGTAAAAAGCTATATAAATTAAACAGACAGATCTCAGGAACATATTCAGAAAGGTCTCCAAGAGTGTCTTTACATCAGCCGTTTGTTATCTCCTGATCCTTGTCTCTTACTCCTATCAACTTCTTCAGCTATGAAGACTCCAGAAAACACAGAAGAAGACTCTGGTGACCCTGAACCAGCCGATGAAGGAGATATCCAAATGGAATATTTCTCTGATTAGTTGTACAGCCCAAGTATAGGAGCACTGACAAATAATTACCTGTAAGAATTTAGGTCATTATAGATATCGTCTGATAATCCGGAATATTCGGTAATTCGGCGTCTGGTTGGTCCCTGCGAGTCGGATTTACGGAATCTTGAGGTATTTGAACATTATGTTGTCTGACCACTCTTGCTAGTAACTTCTTGCCAGGTGGCTTAAATTGTAGAATGTCGCCGTGCAGTGAACTGCGTGCTTGTTAGACGTGACGCATGTTTGCGAGGCACGGAAACTATTTCCCGCAACTTCGTTGAATGCCGAGGGTAAAAAGGTAATACTAACTGTAATACACAAAACGCACGGACGCCGACTCACGTCAAATGGGATTAGCGGCTAGGGCTGCGCTGCCTGCCTTCACGCGAAATGATCTGAGTGAAGTGATGCGAGTTGTCAGATACATATTGTCCGTCTAGTTTTGTACGTAATAACCGTCCGAAACGTCTCCCAGTATTTTCTGCCGTAGACGGTGTTTCTGTTTTTTCAGCAGTTTCAAATAAATACCTGCAGTAGGCCTACTGAGTTATAAAGAAATTACGCGTTATATATATATATATATATATATATATATAGGGGACGGGATAGCTCAGTCGTTATAACGACTCGCTACGGGCTGGACGGTCCGGGGATCGAAGCCCGGTGGGGGCGAGATTTTTCGCATACGTCCAGACCGGCCCTGGGGCCTATCCAGCCTCCTATACAATGGGTACCGGGTCTTTCCCGGGGTAAAGCGGCCGGGGCGTGTTGCTGACCACCCACCCCCAACTAGCTCCGGGGTCAAGAATGAGTAGAGCTATACCTCTACTCCCCCCTTTGGGCCTTCATGGCCTGTTATAGGGAAAACTTTACTTTATATATATATATATATATATATATATATATATACGACCAGTATCGATATTTTCCCTCGATACATGTTGATATCAATCATCATTTCTACCCTTAAGCATATAAACTGGGAAAATGCCCTGTTATAGCGTCAATAAGCGTTATCCCCCCTCCCCCTATGTACTTTCATTGCTTTTCAGTCCCTGTCACTGCTGACTACCGTGTGCTTGCTCATTAACTTCAGGTGAATACATCTGCAGGACGTAAAACTCGTTATGCTGTTTCCAGCTTGGTAGTGACTAAAAGAAACAGACATGTAGGCGTGTAACTTTATTCTTCGCAAGATTTCTCACAGCTGCAATTTTTCGTTAACCTGCTTATTCATGTGTTGTTTGTTGTATTTATATTCGAAATATTTTTGTTGCTTTTCGTTTATCATTCTCTTTGTTTTGTGGGTGGTAAATGCTTCAGCCGTTTCTATCTAGTATAATTCACGCAGTCATTAGTAAACCCCACAAAGCTTACTGCACATTAACACGCATCCATGGTACTGACTTACCTTTGATAAGAGACCCGGATGATACTAAATTTACAATATTTCTCTTCATTTCATCCTCACAGCCGACTGAATACTTCAGCACAATAAGATAAGGGATATTGCTAATAATCCTTACACCCCATGTCACTTTATGTGGGTAGCTGGTTCCCTTGAACTTTTGCGGTAAGAGCCAAGTGTTGTGACGTCATACCTGCCAAGCGTGAGTACCAGCAATTTTTTTCTTTTTTTTTTTTTCTGGCTGTATCTGCAGCTTCCAGTTGCTGTTATTGGGGCACAGGGCAATCTCTCGAATTAAGTTCCCCGTATCGTTAGTTGTGCGGACAAGAGAGGCTTTTATCAGCACTTACCAGACTACAGCCATACGAACTACGTAAGGTATTTTCATAAAAGGCTAAATTTGTAGTTCTCGTGTGTCAGCAGCCTGAAAGCTGTTTCATGTCTTCCGCTCGAAAACGTTCTTTCTCTGGCAAAATACACGCACGCATTTGTTCCATTTCTCTTAAATGTACGTTAAAGAATGCTTACCGAATAGTTCTGTAGTACTCCGAAGGACAAACAATGCTCAGTTATATGTCAGTACATGAATCATCTTATGTCTGCAGGAGCAACAGATATATGTCTCCTCCAAAACGTCCAGACCAGCTCTGGGGCCCACTGAGCCTCTTACTCAGTGGTTATCGGGGGATCTTTCCCTGGGGGTAAATCGGTCGGGGTATGAAGCTCACCACTCACCCTCATCTAGTGCCAGATTAAGAACGATTGGTGCTATACCTCTGCTCCTAATACGCCTTCGTGGCGTGGACAGGGACAAATTTACTTTCCTTTGTACTGTGTTAGACGCATAAAATAATTTCAATTGTAACCATTTCTGCTGTGCTAGGTCTAGCACTTGCTGTTGAGAAGTGACTGCGTGTAATGTGCCCTTGATAGTGGTCGTAGGAACACAGAAATAATTATAATTAAACTTATTTTATGTAATTTAGGTGGCTAATGTATTGATAAATTAGCGTCATACAATGGTGTTGCATAATCTGAACATATAAGTGCTGAATTGATTTATTTATTGTTGTTTATTGAATGCCGCTGTCAGAAGTTCAGACTGTAGAGTGTCGAGTGGTAGGGTGATTAATGAATTGTGAATTGCAAGGGTATGGAAGGAAACGGTCTTAGCTAATTTAAAGGTATTTTGCCGCCATTTACCTGGAAGGACGGAAGAAGGCATTGAGAAATTTCAGTCGAACCGTTGGTTTCCCGAATTCACGTTAGAAGTGTTATCGCTTGAAGCAGCTGATTAGCTCTTAACTAATTAATTAACATCGCATTGTAACTTATACGGACTTCAAAATTCGGCCGACTTTTTGCGTGTCAATATAGTGTATCTACAATAAAGTATGAAGCTGGAGAAGTACTGTTGTCTTTCACCCTTTCCTACTCACGCTCTCATCCCCTTGCCTTCTCTCAATTTTTCAATAGAAACACTTTGCACCGAAGTCCTGACACGTCTAGTGTCAGGCGGTTTTCCATTTTTCCTGTGACGTATTGTATTGACTTCTTAAAAGCAACTTTTTATCGACTGGGAAATGCATTTTTCTCATCGTATAAACTTCACATACCTCTTGTTTTTGTTTTTCTGTGTGCCGTCACGAACCACAAACCTACTCTCAAGCTAAGAGCGTGGTGTCTCATTTACTTTCATCGGAAAGGATTTTCACAACAAAAGACGTTTGTCGTGTAGAGATTGTGGTGGACAAAGTGGCACTAGTACAAGGTGTTCTCATACTTGTTAGGTTCCTCCCTGTCAGTTGTTACACCAATGCTTCACAGTCATAGTCATTCATAAGCCATGGACGTTGTATGCCCTATAGTCTATGTACTGGCAGCGTCGGTAAATAAACAACAAATGTATTCATATATCTAAATCCAAAAATAGAGCTTTATGTTTGTGGCGGAGGTATCAGTTACAGAGTACGAAGATGCATCTGTTTTGTTGCGTACCAGGTGTAAGAGAGAAGGCAAGAAACACAGAAACAGAGGGAGGGGAAAGAAAGGTAGAATTGCAGAAGGGAAGAAAGGAAACAAGAGAGAAGGCAAGAAACACAGAAACAGAGGGAGGGGAAAGAAAGGTAGAATTGCAGAAGGGAAGAAAGGAAACAAGAGAGAAGGCAAGAAACACAGAAACAGAGGGAGGGGAAAGAAAGGTAGAATTGCAGAAGGGAAGAAAGGAAACAAGAGAGAAGGCAAGAAACGCAGAAACAGAGGGAGGGGAAAGAAAGGTAGAATTGCAGAAGGGAAGAAGGAAACAAGAGAGAAGGCAAGAAACGCAGAAACAGAGGGAGGGGAAAGAAAGGTAGAATTGCAGAAGGGAAGAAAGGAAACAAGAGGAAGGCAAGAAACACAGAAACAGAGGGAGGGGAAAGAAAGGTAGAATTGCAGAAGGGAAGATAGGAAACAAGAGAGAAGGCAAGAAACACAGAAACAGAGGGAGGGAGAAAGAAAGGTAGAATTGCATGAAGGGAAGAAAGGAAACAAGAGAGAAGGCAAGAAACCAGAACAGAGGGGAAGAAAGAGAATTGCGAAGGAAGAAAGGAAAGAGGTGCAGAAACAGAAAGAGGAGGGGAAGAAGTGAATGCAGAAGGGAAGAAAGGAAACAAGAGAGAAGGCAAGAAACACAGAAACAGAGGGAGGGGAAAGAAAGGTAGAATTGCAGAAGGGAAGAAAGGAAACAAGAGAGAAGGCAAGAAACACAGAAACAGAGGGAGGGGAAAGAAAGGTAGAATTGCAGAAGGGAAGAAGAAAAGAGAAGAGAAACAAAGAGAGGGGGAAAGGTAGAATTGCAGAAGGGAAGAAAGGAAACAAGAGAGAAGCAAGAAACACAGAAACAGAGGGAGGGAAAGAAAGGTAGAATTGCAGAGGAAAAAGAAGCAGAGCGAGCAGAAAACACGAATAAAAGAAAGAAAGCCTAAAGGAAAGACACAACAAACAAACAAACAAAGGAAATAAATGGTTGATATCTGAAGATTGAACTCTTCTGGGATGTTTCGCTTTGTCCTTGCGTTATAGTTCCTGGAGTTTCGAATGATCGTATTGTCTTCGTTTTCAAGGTCAAGTAATTTCCGATGTTTGGCACTGCGATCCTCGACACTTCGGGAACTGTAATACCAATAACACAGCGTAACATCCCAGAAGACTGGAATTGCAGCATTATCCGTGTGAGAGCCTCAAATCTCGCTAGAATAACATCGTTTGTTGATATGGGAAGAAGGGTTTGAAGTAATCAATGAGAAAGAGAGGACGAAGACAGAATGAAGGAGTAAAATAACGAGGAAGGAAGCGCTTTTATCAAATTTTGTTACCTCGACACTTGGTTGCTCTGTTTGTTGTACTGTAGTGTCAACGGATTCTGGTTTACGTGGAATGTATTGCTTCATGCTACTCACTCTTTCTGTCAATACGCCCTTTATCGCCGCATCTGCTAATCCACTCCATACGTATGATAGTCGATGTGTTTCTTCTAATCCAAATTAATTTAATCTCCATTACGAGTTTTTCAGACGGCATCTAGCTTTGTTTCCACTTGTTCCTTCAGCGAGTGGCGTCTCTGTAATGAAGTGTTTCGGACATCTGTTTGTGATATGCTTGCGCGAAATATTTGTAAGATAAATTTGTTTTTGAAAGCCGATATTAAAAGTTCTCTTACATTTTTGTTAGAGTCATCAAATTAAGTAGGATGAGATGGACGGGGAATATAGCATGCGTAAGAGCTGCGAGACTGCATACAGGATTTTGGCAGGAAAATCTGAAGGTAAGGCATCACTCGGGTACGTAAATGGGAGAATAGTATTAAACTGGATTTGAAAGAAATACGTTGTCAGAATTGGAGAGGATTCATCTGTCTCGCCATAGGGACCAGTGATAAGCTGTTATGGACATTATAATGAAACTTGGGGTTTATTTAGACCAGCTAAATGACTCTGTTCCATGGAGTTCGTTGAAGAGTGACGACAACGGCTCGAGCCCTTGGAAGTTGTGTTTCAAAGTAATGAGGTGGTTAAAAGGTGCTGTTTCATATGCTTCACTGGTAAATATTGAAGGCTGAAGTGAATAGATTCAAAACGGATTATACGAAGATTGCCCCGAAAGTTTTGAAACACAATTCTTTATTGCTAGTAGTTTATTTTATAATTCTTTGAACATACTCGTAAGATAACTAGATGGATGTATTACACACCTCATTTTTTCTAAATAATCTTTGTCAACTTCAACAGCCTTGCGTCAGCGAGAAACTAGAGCATCTATCCCCTCCTTGTACCAGTTTGAATTTTGTACTCCCGACCACTTCTTCAATAACCTCGTCATCACTTCGAACCTTTTTCCACGGATGGCATCTTTGAGGGCTCCAAAGAGGCGTAAATCTGACGGAGGAAGATCTGAGGTGTATGGTGGGTGGTGAAGAACAGTCCATCCGAGTTTTGTGGTTGTTTCCTGTGTTTTCAAACTTGTGTGTGTTCGTGCCTTGTCATGCTGAAGGACATTTTTGTGAGGTCAGACTGTCCTGAAACGCTTCTGCAAGATTTTAAGAGTTTGAATGTACAGATGTACAGCCGAAACATATGTAGGGTGAAAGTGTAACAGAAATACAAAAAGTGCATTTGTTGGTTATAATACTGCTAATTTCCTGTTGATTTTGACTGAAGTGTAGAAAGTGTTGCAAAACGTTTTGGGGAACGCTCATACATTGAGCTGCGCATTATAAGCAAAATGTTAGAAATAATGTACCAAAGAAATCATACAGTGTTTGAAATCCGAGAAGTTTTGTCACATTAGATGAAATTATGGCTTGCTCTGTAAGCTCAATGTAATTTTGGCTTGTAACGTAAGTTCAGTATAATTTTGCTTGCGGTGTAAGCTAAGTGTAATTTTGACGTGCACTACAAGCGCAGTATAGTTTAAAACTACCTGTCAGTAAGTTCCTCCAACTTTATACCAGTTTATCCCTCCTCTCTCCATCGATTAGGCTGAAGGTAGTTACTCTTTTATAGCGATCGTTTGAATGTTTTTTCTGTATCTCTTTATGCCTTCTATTTATATTGAAGCTTGCGTTTTGTTTATTCTGATCATGTGATTTACAATTATTTTCTATAATTACCCATTCGTCCTTATGTCAGGTAAATATTAAATACGGGTAGTTCCATAAGTACATTCTGTTGCTAATTTTTTGTAATCTGGTACGATCCTGTATGTATTTCGGCGTATTAGGCCACACACTAATTTTATACGCCTCTCCTGTAATAAATAACAGATGTATTCCTTTAGTAAACATGTTTTCTCTTTTCTCTTCTAAAGTAAACTTTTTGGGAATATTGATGACGCTGTCCTGGAAACAAATTGTACTAAGATGCAGTAAGTCATCAATTTACATAAATGCTATAAAGATGTGTCAAGAGCGAGCAGAGAGAGAGAGAGAGCGTGAATATTAGGCACTGTCGTCAAGGAAGAAACTAAAATTGAATTCTGTGTAGGCTGCATCGACGTTTTTAGACGCATTATGTTGTCAGATGTTGAAATAATCACAAGACATGCGGTACAGTGTTGGTTGTTGGTAAAGACGAGACCCATGCCCATCTGGCTGTAGCACATCGATCATCTATGCACCATTCTTTGATTCAGATGTCACTGAAAATGCGTATGGCTGTTTTATTTATATATGTTTTGTTTAACGACGCTGTCCGTAACTCAGTCTACACAGTGTCGAACGATTGGTTGATAAGAAACAACGAATTTAAAACTATGTGGAAGGAAGCAGTCGTGGCTTAATTTAAAGTATCCGGCGTTTACGTGGAATTATGCAGGAAAGTCACGAGAAGTCTTAATCTGGTTTTTTGGTGGCAGATTCGCAGTTTCAAACCGATACCTTCCAAATACTGGCCGTACCATGGCTCAGGCCTGTCAGCGCTATGGCCCGGGTTAAATCCCAGGCAAACCCATATGGGATTTGTGGTAGACAAAGTGACACTGGCACAGGATTTCTCCCAGTACCTCGGTTTTCCCCAGTCAGTATCATTCCCACCAGTGTTCCATACTCATTCATTCATCTACAACCGACGCTACATAAACTTTTAAATTGATAGATTCGTTGAATAACACCCAGCCACACCAGATCTTGTAAGGAGTGTAACGTGAATTGTTTCTGCCGCATGGTAAATGGAGTGAGTTTAGAAAAGCCCGTCTTGAGAAGCTAATAGTTCGCCGGCTCGTCAGGAAATGTTCCTCCTTTATGCAGTTTGAAAGTTACTTACTGTTTTCACATGACCTCGAGACTGCACACTGTACTGAGTCAAATGAATTAGATAATAAGGGATGTTAACTGAGTAGTTACGAGTAAATTTACCTGATCTCTAAAATAATATAGAATTTTCAGAAATTAAAGCATTGTGGCGGACTAAAGTACAAAGTAGCTATCGAATTCTGATGAACTTCAGTCTTTCTCTTGTATAACATTGTCAGGGTGGTACAATATCAGTCAAATATGAATGAAGCTTGAATATGACATTATCATTTTTCTTAAGAAACTGCTTATATTATAAAAATTGGTTCTTTTCACAAACTATAGACGTTTGATATAGGCCTGCAACTTTTATTGGAAAACTTTTAAAATGTGATTACTAATGAACTAAACACACAGGAAGTGCTTTTATGGGCACGTACTGTTTAAAAAGGAGCTTTGAAATGTAAGGTAACAAACACTCTGATGCCGAGAAGTGTATTCGGAGTTCGATGTATAGATGGCGTATGAATAGCAGATGGTACACACCAGACTTCCACGCATTTGTCTCATCGTGGCATAAAGACTTCTATCCCGGCATAGAGGAAATCGGTGTCAAGTGTTTGTAGCCAGAAAGTGATGGCTTGCTTGACGTCGGCGTCTGTTACAAATAGCTTGTCAGCCAGGTGCTTCGTAAGGGGTCTAAAGATATGCATATCGCCGGGTGCGAGATCGGGACTGCACGAAGGGTGGTCCATACCTCCCAGCCTTGGCACCGTAATCAGTCAGATCTCCGGTTGTCAGTATGAGGCCTAGTGATTTCCATCAGGAACCCTTACGAAGTGCCAGGCTGGCAAGCGATTTGCAACAGACGCCGACATGAGGCAAGCTGTCACCTCCCGGTTGCAGACACTATTTCTTCTATGCCGGGATGGGAGCCTTGTTGCCACGGTGGGACAAAAGCTTAAATGTCAATGGTGACTACGTGGGGGTCTGATGTGTACCATCTGCTACTCGTGTCATGTATCCATCGAAGTCGGAACAACGTTCTCGGCTTCAGAGCGTTTTTTGACTTATTTTTAAAACTTCCTTCAATCGAGCGATAAAGTTTGCAACAGCTGATTTGTATCCACTGTAAACACACACCAGAGATGATGCGATATGGAACGTCACTGAGAATCTTATGTGTACTCAGTTTTGAGTAGGCGTGTACCTTTTCACGCCTTTATATCCCCAAGGCTTCCATGGCCTCAGTTAAGAGTTCACATTCGAAGTCATACCAATCATTCTCCAGTAACGAGAAAACTCAAATAGAAACTTAATGTTGTGAGCGTGTGTATAAATATGACGTTCTTTAGATATATGCGTTGTCGTTTTTTAATATAGTTGGTTGAGACACTGCGCTACAAGCCGGAAGGTCGCGGGTTCGATTCCCGATGGTGTCATTGGAATTTTTCATTGACATAATCCTTTCGGCCGCACTATGGCCCTGGGGTCGACTCAGCCTCTAACATAAATGAGTACCAGGAATATTTCCTGGGGGTAAAGGCGGCCGGTTCGTAGGGCTGACAACCTTACCACATTCATGTGCCGATTGTCTAGAAATCTGGGAGCCTCAAACTTCTGGAAACCTAAGGGTCCCGTCCAGGCCTGTAATGAGATTGCTTTACCTTTTTTTTTACCTACTTCGGATTTTATGATATTTGGGTATATTGTTCATAGTTGCGTGGTTCTTACGTATCGTTTTATTAAGTCTACTGTAGTGACGTATGCCTTACACTACGACTATACGACTGTACGGAAACTTGACTTTTCTGTATATGTGTTAAGTGGAAATGGCAGCTGTGTTAGGTTGATTTTATTCATATAAACTTCTTTTTTTCTTTCTTTTTCTTAGTCTCACCTCTTCTGCCTACTCTTTTAGGTGTAGAGGGTTATTGTTGCACCTGGTCACACTTAATGACACATACACGCACGCACACACTCGGTAGGACTCCTATGGACAAGGGATCGGTCCGTCGTAGAGACCTCTATCTGGCAACATACAACACTCTCAAGAGACAGACATCCATGCCCCCGACGGGATTCGAACCCGCAATCCCAGCAAGCGAGCGGCCGTAGACCCACGCCTTAAACCGCGCGGCCACCGGTATCGTCACGTAAATATGACGAGATGAGAGATTAAAATTAATTGAACTGGATATGGTAATTAACTTTCCTCTTCCATCAAATGAGTGCAGTTTCTTGCCTTCCTGAGCAACTGTTAATTTCTCAAGAAACTGGCCACATGCAGTTTTGTTTAAGTGAGTGTGAAACCCGAGTTTATTCCTGTCATCGACGGATTATTTTTCAATGTTTATGTTAAGACAACACGATGCTGAGTGTCGTACTGTACCACATAGTGATATAGGGATGGAAACTGAGAAGAATACATAACGCGGAACTACGCTGTTCACAGTTTTCCAGTAGGATTACTCGTGCTTTTAGTGTGATTCAATCAAGAATCACGAGCTGGAGGAGACATATGGCACTCATGAAGGAAACAAGAAATTATTAAACATTTTGACGTGAGAATTGAATGTACGAATAAATAAGCAACCAGGCGTCCGTGGCTAAGACAGGAATTATAAGGATTTTACGCGTTGTGTAATTATATTAATACATATGCTTATAAAAAAGATGAATGTGAAGTTCTCCCTGTTCACGCCATGAAGGCATATTGGGGGCGGTAGATGTGTAGCTCCACTCATTTTTAACCTCGGCGCTTTATAGAGGTGCGTGCTTAACTTCACGTCCCGGCCGCTTTACCCCCGGGAAATAACCGTGGTGCCCATTGAATAGGGGGCTGTGTGGGCCCCAGAGCCGGTCTGGACTTCTTGAAGAAGTACATTAAGAAAATCAAATTTGAGGATCGAACTGTATCGAACTGTATCCGTACAGGGTCCGATGGTAGATTTCTGTTGTGACGTTTAACATTCAATTTTTACAATAACAAGTACTGTCTTATAGAGCTGTAATTGTCAGGGAGGTACTAATGCGGTTTGATGTCTGCAGTCTTCGTGGTAATGTAGTATTTGGAGAAATGAAAGGTTCTTTGAGTGTTGACTGAGGTAAACTGATTCGTTACGGAACGCAATGTGCAGTTTTGAACAACAGTCTGGTGAAACAAAATGAAAAGCCATTTCATGAAATGAACAGCGTGAACAATGACATTTCACAGTAACCTGTTTGTAAATGGGAAAGAGCCGGTCACGTCAAATTTTAAACGCTTTCAATAAATCGTTGCGTTCCCTGACGCCCCCAGCATTATAAGCACTGATTTTTAATGAATGCACATACTCCCAGCACGTGATAAAACTGGATTCGTTCAGAAATTCCGGTATTCACGGTAACAGTGTTGTAAACGTTGTCGATTATGTAAAGGTTACACAATACAGACTGTTAAAAGTGGTATGACGAATGGCCGGAAGCAGGAAGCGACTGGCATTGCGATAGATTCTGTAAATATGAGATCATGTATCAAATTTTGAATTTTCTGTGTACGCTTATTATTACAATTTCGTTATCATGTGTCACGAAGTTGGCCCTCTGGTTCTCTCCTGATTCAGAAGTAATTCAGGACTTGTGAATCCTTTAGACATTTTAAGGATGTCTATGTTCTGTCGTAATTCGACAGGTTTTTAAGAATGACGTCAGAATGTTTATTATGTATCGCTGTGAATTTGAGGTCTTAGGAAAGTAAATGGGTCCAGTAATTCTAGTTGCACTCGTATCACACCACACACGAACCTTAAGATCATGCAGTGGCACTCCATGTATTGACGTGGGATTCTCTTTGCAGAAAAGGACATGTTTAGGGTTTACGTATCATTGATACGAAACCAAGTTTATCGCTAAACAGAATGATTGCAAAGGTAAAGGTAAAGTTCTCCCAGAACAGGCCATGAAGGCCCAGAGGGGGAGTAGAGGTATAGCACTACTCTTTCTTTAACCTCGGCGCTAGATGGGGGTGGGTGGTCAACGCCACGCCCCGCCCGCTTTACCCCCGGGAATGACCCGGTACCCATTGTACAGGAGGCTGGGTAGGCCCCAGGGCCGGTCTGAACGAGTGCTGAAAATCTCGCCCCCACCGGGATTCGATTCCCGGACCGTCCAGGCCTTAGCGAGTCGCTATACCGACTGAGCTATCCCGACCCACTAAACAGAATGATTGTTGAGTCGATTTCTTCAGCTTATACCCCAGAAGGTACCAGTTCGCAAAATTGCGTTAAGCTCCACGATATACGTCGTAGAGTTTGTGAACCACAGATGTGTTATGCTGGTGCAAATACGTCAGTTTTGTTGCATTTCGTGACGACGCAGACACACCCATTTGCTGTGCTAGGGCCGTCGTAGATTTCCTTCGACGTCTCCAGTCGAGGACTTAATTCCATCCAGTTCTGCCTCATAGCACATGTATTCTGCTTGTTCTCTTCCTGTCCGAAATTGCACCTGCTGCTCTAAACCTTTTCACTAACTTATAAATTGGTTCTCTATATAGAAATGGTCCATCGGGAAATGTTGCCTGAATTTACGACACTTCTTGAGGAAAATGTATTTAGCCTATACTATCCACTGTATTTAGCCTATACTATCCGATGTATTTGGCCTATACTATCACACAGAAATCCCCACATTAATCGCAGTGGACTTGGTGTCTCTGGAGTAAGCAGTGTGGGAAAGATCCGCTGCGTAGATTCAGTGTGTAACCGATGGGAAGTGACCAGTCATTGTGGTAATTTTAAGTAATGGCACCGTATAAGCTCATTAAGTTTTAAATGCCGGTGATCAAAATGCGACTGTTAAGTTTACTGAACATGAACTCACGCAGTAATGTGCTACTTCGTGATTTAAGTTGATTAAACCGTAAATTTTCCCACATAGGATTAAGATGCCGTTTGCAGTTGCCCAAAAGAAGGCTGGCAGCATGACTGTGTGTAATTATGCTTTGCCTGACACGCCGAATCACAGGCACCCACATCGTCTGCTGAAACAGCAGCGTGGGCAAACTGGCTGACAGAGCAGTCGTGTAAAGTGAGGGATGCTTAAAAGAGGCTGAACCCTCGCATCTTACGGCAGAAATAGTAATAAATGAAGCTTCTTTTTTTTGTAATGCGGGGTAGCAGTTCTTTGCACCACTTCCACATAAGGATGATACGTCAATAAATTCTTTACACACAAACAGGTTTGTTGTCTGGAGGAAGGAAACTTAATTTTTTTTTCTATGGCTCGACAGCCTTATATGGGCCTGGGCCTCCTCGTTTCGTCGAGGTTTCATGGTCACACACATTTGAGACACACCACAGTCGGTAGGACTCCTCTGGACGAGGGACCAGCTCCTCGCAGAGACCTCTACCTGACAACACACAACACTCACAAGAGACAGACATCCATGCCCCCGGTGGGATTCAAACCCACGATCCTAGTAAGCGAACGGCCGCAGACCCACGCCTTAGACCGCACGGCCACTGGGATCGGCAAGGAAACTTAATTATGTGTCCTCAATACGACATACTACCTGTACATCTACTTTTATTTCGAGTGTTTTAAAAATTCATCAAATGTGCATGAGCATTTGATAACGTCGGCGTTTTATTGCTAATTCAATCGTGATAGTCAAAGAGGCCAACTCGAATTTTTGGGATTTTCTTCGTAGAAGACAACAATTTTGCAGGAAGATATACGCCTCTCTGTGTATATGTTTAGATGCCTCTCTTCCTGAGCTACTTAAACTAGTAAAGCAGCGAATGTGTTTGCACGCGTGTATGTCTGTTTGCCATCCCCTACTTCCAGAGTTACTTGCTCCAATAACTCTTGGGGTCTGTGTATGTTTGCCTGCCTCTTCCTTTAGAATGCATCTTTTATTAAGGCATGTCTTCTTTAAAATAACGGCATGACGACAGCACTACGTTTTCTGTTCGTAGATGACACCTGACGAATCATTGTAGCTGTACGTTAGAAATATCGTGATTGTGTCTGTAAGATTTATATGATACGTAACTTTGTGTGCGGCGACACAACAACTATTGTGTTTATAAGTGTGTGCCTTGTCACGAGGATGTGCCTCGTCCTCAAATGGCGGATGGACGGGTCGTGCTTCATAAATACAGATTTGCTTCAAATGTACTGAATAAGCAGTTGCGGACAGTAGACAAGGGGTTGTCCTCCAGCTCATAGTTTTGTTGGGGTGTAACAGTTCCTCACCTTAAAGAAGCAGCATGTACCAAATATTACACAGCACCGTGGACGGTGTGCTAATGGTAGAGATAAAATTCACTCTAGAACAGGCTATGAAGGCCAAGAGGGGGAGTAGATTTATAGCTCTAATTTTTCTTTACCCTTGGCGCTAGATGGGGGTGGTTGCCAACGCCACGACCCCGGCCGCTTTACCCCCGGGAAAGAAACCAGGTACCCATTGTACAAGAGGCTGGGTGGGCCTCAGGGTCGGTCTTGACGGGTGCGGAAAATCTCACCCTCACCGGGCTTCGATCCCCGGACTGACCAGCCCGTAGCGAGTCGCTATACCGACTACGCCATGCCGGCCCACACCGTGGACTGTGTGGGCTCTTGTAAATCCGATAATTAGCGTTGGGACGTCATAAACGTCGAGGAAGTACTTGACTGAGTGACTGTGAACTTTACAAGAGTGACTCAGTGAAGTGAGTTCCGTCTGATTTACATGTAGTACCATATCAGGTTGCTGACGTAAGCTTCTGGAAGTATTCTTGTGATTCGTGTCATATTCTCCTTTACTGCAGCACCTTGGGAATATTATTTAAATGATGGAAGGAATGAGCAATAGGTCCAAGACGTTTCTTCTGCTCCAGAAGAGAAGTTGTTGGTTGCTTGATGTACAGGATCCCTTAGTAGGATTCGTGTGAACGTTGACATCCATCAGCAGCTTCAGGAGTGGTTACATTTTGTTTGGCACTTAAATTCATTGTCTTGGTTATTGTGGTCATATATTGTGGTTTGATAACCTTCTGTTCTATTAAATAACGTCTCTTCAGTTATGTGTTCAAACAAAATCACACCGAACAACAAATTTTAACTTTTATTTTGGGTATCATGTACGAAATACGCTTGTGTTTCACTAAGTCTGATACACTGGTCACAAAGACGACAGACGATTATAACATACAACTTTACCAAAACATTTGATCTTTGTATGCAAGGCATATGAACGCACATACTGCGTGTTGTGCAATGTGGAGTAGCTTTATTTACACTAAGTTCAAATACACTTGTAGTTGCTAGTAACATATCACATCCTCATGATACACAGCCTCGATTGTGCTGTTCTGTCGACATTTACTCATTTCAGCTTATTTCTTAAACTTAGGTGTAAAAAATAGTAATTGTATTTTTCGGCAAAGCGGTGACGTGCGCCCAGTGTTGACACCAGCATATCAGCGCCGTAGAAAGAGCCCAACTGAATAGGAACCTGTATACCTGATGACGCGCAGCCTGTCAACGTCTTGGAAAAAAAACCGACTGTAGGAACCTTTGTAGGTGATGACACACTCAGGGCCTCAAACAGAGGCCAGCTGTGTAGGAACCTTTATACCTGATGGCGCGCAGCATGTCACCGTCTTGGAGAGATCGACTAAATGGACATTTTTCTGCCAAATGACACGAACGTCCAATTTCCGAAACGTTGTGTTTGTTTTAAAATCCAACACTCTATACAATGTCCAAAATAATAATCATGTTTATTGTAACACATCATCGTCAGAAATGTTAGACTTTTGTAGTCGAAACTACGTATTCCCCACGATTTAGCAGTCTTAACTCTTGCTGATCCTATTCAGTGACATTGTTCGAACTGCGCAGGTAGAAATACCAATGTGACTTCCATGGCTGTGCTAAGAGTTTTTCACCTGTTAATAATTAATTCTTATATTATGTGATAACGCTCTTTCACCAGCGAGGTTGCACGTATTGGCCTATGTCATCGAATGAAATGATAAAATGTTAATGAATTGTAAGTTGTTAAGGACTTAAAAGGATTATAATGTGGCCTGTGTCGAGGTACAGTCTCCGTACTAACTTGTAGACACTGATGTAAACCACGGACAGTTGTAGTCATGGCTGCCGGTATCGTGGCTGACATCGGAATCTCTTAGGCTAACCTCTCAAATAGGGTTAAAAGCGTAATATCCCAGAAGAGCGCAGATCTTATCAACATCGCGGCGGAAGCCTGAAATCAAGGTTACCGCGTTTCAGTTCACGTTAAATAACTTACGTTCTTGATGTTAAAGTAATCCACGACTAGTGCATCGTAGTGGACTGTATTCGACCCCATAAACTCATAGCGGTAACCGTACGACAAAAGAATGGCTGTGCATCTAGCCCACACAGTCTATTTATGTAAAAGTAAAGTAAAGTCTTCCCTATAACAGGCCATGAAGGCCCAAAGGGGGAGTAGAGGTATAGCTCTACTCATTCTTGACCCCGGCACTAGTTGGGGGTGGGTGGTCAGCACCACGCCCCGGCCGCTTTACCCCGGGAAAGACCCGGTACCCATTGTATAGGAGGCTGGGTAGGCCCCAGGGCCGGTCTGGACGTATGCGAAAAAATCTCGCCCCCACGGATTTCGATCCCCGGATCGTCCAGCCCGTACGGAGTCGCCTATATACCGACTACGCTATCCCGGCCCCCCAGTCTATTTATGTATTTCGTACAATTCTTAACCAATTGACCTTTGTAGTGGAGACGCAGTGGGCTTCCTGTGTAGTGGCGACCGAACCTTTAAATATTTAGACGAACTTCAGGTATAAATTATTTTATATCGCTGTTAAAATTAGACCAAAGGAAGAAAAGTGCATAGATTTCGTTTTGCATTTTCGACGGTCGTACATGTTACGGCATTAAATTTCCTTTGCTTTGTTAATTTTCGTTTGTAATTAAAATAATAAGCACCGCGTGCACAGTACAAAAGGCACGCTGCAATTTCCGGACAATTCTGACACGGACAGGTGTTGTCAGTTCAGTTTTGAAATTATGTCGGCACTGTGGTAATGTAACACGTTGTATTTGTGAGGAATCTTTTGAAATATTACGGAACTACAGTGTTTCTGGTTTTGATTTTATTCATTATGCTTACAGTCATGTGCTGTTATATGTTGATGTTTCCAGGCAACACAAAAGTTGACAGTCGATAATCAACCAAAACATGACAGGAAGCGCTTGTTCAGAGACTGTATTATATTTGTATCCACTGTCCATAAATGCCATAAAAACTTATTTCACTCATTTACAGCCTTTGTTACGTGTAGTCTAATCGTAAAAGTTCTCGACTTTCAGGTGTAAAATGTTTGTTTCCTTTTTGAAAAATGCAGTCCTAGTGAGGATTTTCATAAAGTCTGTATCTTCTTTACTGAAAGAATGATAACCTTTGCCTTTGCAACAGTACGCGACTGACAATGTACAAGAACGCATGATGGTGGTCTTGCTTCGAATAATTCGAGCGAGATATTAGACGTTTAGATGAAACTGTCAGAATCTGTGTTTTACACAACAAAATAGATGGGGAAGTCGTGGATATCGCATGAAAAATGTAAGAATAATAATAACTTAACGAACGGAACAATCTTACTGGGGTATATATATATATATACACACAAACTTATGAAGAGGTAGCAAGTAGAAGAAACCAGTGCGTCATATTGATTTTGTAATAATGTTTTTTATATGTTATAATATGTTTATATATTAACCACCCTCAACCTGGAGATTAGCTGCTGATTGCTGTATTAATGAGTATCATGACGTAATCTGTATATATCAGCAAGTTTTAAATATGCTGTATGAACTCCCTGAGGATGGCACAGACGTGCCGAAACATGTAGGAGCAGTGAAAGACCATATTTTTAAATATGTTTCTGACTTGTTCGGTAAGTTGGTTTTATAAATGAATATTACGCAAAGTGCACGGAATGAATAATTTCACAACTGGCAGTGCAATTAAACGTTGCCGTTCCAAGCTATGTTAAAAAAAAGTGCATGTCGAAATGTGGTGAAGATAATTTCTTGTGATGGATATTTTTCCCTTAGATGGCGCAGCATGAAGCACTCTTGCCGGAATTTCACATGACATCAGTTCAAGAGAACTGGTCTGTTAAGAAAGCAAAATGTATTTTAACATAAATGTACAACTATGTCAAAGAATAACAGAGAGCTGAGTCCTGAGGAGAGTGTTGGACCTAAGGGATATGAGGTAATTGGAAGCCGGAAAATAGTGGTTAAAGGGAAGGGGCTGTGCCCTCCCTGGAAGTGAAATGAAGGCTGAGAATATGGATTGAACACGGAGCAGGCATGGGAGGGATGCGTATAAGCTGTTAGTCTGGAACTTCAAAAGAAGCGATAACTTGGAAGAACTAGCCGAAGATAGAATAATAATAAAATATATAGCGGTAGGTTATTAAGATGTGGACGGGGTTCATCCCTCTGGCTCAGGATAGGGTCCGTTGGCATGCTCCTGTGAACACATTAATGAACCTGTTAGGTACGAGTAAAAGCTGGGGAATTTCTTGATTAGGTGAACTTCTGTCGGCTTCTCAAGAAGGACTCTGCGCCATGTGGCTATTAATACAGGGCATACACAAAAGAATGGTGCGGTTTTAATAGTGAACGCTATTAAAACCGCACCATTCTTTTGTTTATGCCCTGTATTGTACGACAGTAGTACCCGACTAGGTAATCTACGTTGTGATCATCAGTTAAATAATTATGGGGCAGGGTATCCAAAAATCAGTGTGCATATTACAGAATCAGTATTTATAAGGATGTGCCGTATCGTTTTGTACCGAAACTGTTTAAATGTGCGTACACGTGTGTCTTCGGTAGGTTGTGTTGCTTTTGCAATGTTTTACTCATAGGATTGCCGGGTTGCGTAACGGAGCGCTGCAGGTTGTGATGTGAAAACTGCAGTTACAACTTGTCTAACAGGATTTTTATCGAGAGCGACTCAATTGGCCCCTAGCTTAATTATCCTGTATTTTTTTTATATTAGTCTCACCGTGCATTTTTACAATTCACTGTTTATAAAACACCAACAAAATGCACTTCACTTTCACTTTTATTATGTATTAATCAACCCCTACATATGTTTTGGTCTTAGTTAAGATCATCTTCAGGGGTTCAAAAACTACGTTCGTTCCATATCCAATGTTACGTCTGCTATTACACTCTTGTTTTGCAGATCTTATTAAGCCATATGGATGCAATGGTCTTTTGTAGTTTTTCCTGTAAGTAATTTTAACAGGAATATGAGGCTAACCAATCATTTATCTCTCTCCACCCTTCTCTGTATATATATGTCTATTTATAATTATTTATATCTTTATTACTGAGATTACAGACACTCCATGACTAAGGCAGTTTCAGACAAGCTGTTTCAAAGACATTTAAAAAAATGAAATAACATTTTTGAAACGTGCGCTGAATTTTTCCTTATGGGAATGAAAGTGCAAAGAGACGAAGGTGGCGGAAGAATACAGCTGGGCGATAACACAGGCGGTGGAGCGGTATTGCTGCGGCCGATCAGGTTCCAGTGAGTGGACTCCCTTGTATATACACATACAGTTGACCATATGTGTACTCGGTTCCGACTTGCTCCGGATCTTCCGGAACGTAACTGTCGCGTAGTTCGGGAAGTGTATGTATTCAGACCAGGCAAGTTGGCTCAACCGGTGACGCTTCTTCTGTCTTCTATTTGGGAGGTGTCGGATTCGAATCTCAGCCGGGACACCGACTATCTTGACAGGTTTTTCATGATTTTCCTGATTCTCACCGGGAAAATAGCAGGATAGAACCATGATTTGGGCACAACAGATTCCTTCCCCATCTTACCCAATTCATCACTTTCAAATCATTGAGTCATTTGAAGCCCATAGTATGAGATGCTGACAGCGCCGTTGAGTAAGCCACAGATAAGCAAGTAAATACATAAATAAATAAATAATAAAAATAAATATGTTGAACTTTACTTTCACTCCTACTGTTGATAGTTAGTGCGGGGACACAATTTTCAAAATACGTTGAGCTTACTGCCACTCCTGCTTTTGGCGGAATTGCAAAGAGGATGTACAAAATGGCGGGTACAGACCGTAATTCGTTTCTGCTGTATGTGCACATACGTACGTACGTCCTCCGCTGTATCGCTGATCCACTTTTCTGTGTGTAGTGATGAATCTGTTTTAAGTAATGTGCTCTGCAGTTCGTATCTTCTAAGCTAACAAGTCGTTTTCGTCAGCTTACCTCTAGCTGGCTGTAGGCCTACGCTGTAGTGACAGATGTAAGCCAGTGGGAATGCGAGTGACGTGTCTTACATCTTTAAAATAGAATGCATGAATGATGCATGAAGTTTCGAAACGAGGTCTTCAGAATCTTCCCGAGCGGCTTACGCGAAAGCTCAAATGACGAAGTTTTCTTCCTCTTTATCGACAGGTGTTTGGGTGTTACGAGTGTTGTCAAGAAATTGAACTTAAATTTCTTGGCCATTAAATATCCACTCGCCTAAAGTCTGACTGGAGGTTTTATCCACAAGCGCGAGGTAATTTAAAAATCATGGTTAAATACTAGGATCAGGGAACACAATGACTAACTAACTAACCAACTGCAGTCGAACTCTGTTATAACGTCACGAAAGGGATTTAATATTTTGTGTCGTTATAAACGAGTGTCGTTATAAGCGAGGAGTATAAAGTTATGGTTAAGGTGAGTAATTAATTGGTACCACAGAATACCTGACGCTATAGACGAGGTGTCGCATTAACCGATGTCGTTATAACCGGGTTCGACTGTAATTGACTAAATTAATATGATGGCCTTTTGCAACAGGGTGCTGAGGATAATATTTGGACCTAAGGTGGAAGAAGTAACAGGAGGCTGGGTAAAATAGTGTAATGAGGAACCTCATAATTTGTAGCCCTTGCCAAATACAAGGATGATTTGTAAAGGAGGATGAGGTGGGTGGACTATGTAGTACGCATGGCTGAGAAGTGCGTGTAAAGGTTTGATAGGGAAATCTGAAAGAAATTACCATTAGGAGGATGAGAGGGTAGGATTATAATGTATCTTAAGGAAGGTATGGATTCGATCCATCTATCTCAGTTTGGGAACGAGTGATGAACTGTTGTGAGCACGGCAATGAACCTTCGAGCTTTATAAAGTGAGACGACTACTTGACTGTGTGAGCAACTCTTAGCTTCTCAGGAGGGATTATGCACCAAGATGATGATCTTTCAGGCAGTAAAGAAATCTTCCGCCTTTTATGCATTCCGAAGTTTCATTAGCGCATTCACAACAACCCATTACTCTTTCTACTATTACGAGCAAGATGAGTCGATTAATATCACTCCCACGCCATTTATTTAAGGTCTTATTTAATATTATCATCTCACCTGTGTGTATGTCACCTAAGGGAGTCTGTTCCCTTCAGGCTTGCCAACGAAGAAGTTGTAAACGCTTCTCATTTTTCCCATGCTTGTAACATATCCCGTTTACGGCATAATCCTTGATTCCAACACCCTAATAATATTTGGATAAGAGTATAAATCATGAAGCCTGCTGCCCAAAAAGACATGAATTTAATTGGCGATTCCGGTGACCGCTTGGTCCCGCTTCTTGGAAGATCGATGTCTGTGTTTTAGACCCGTTGGCATATAAAGGCAGATGGCAGGTCTGACGGCCGAGTCACCATCTGAGTCCGAGACGCTTTGCCGCATACCAGGAACTCTGCGCTGTGACCCTCTTTTTGCTGTATGTTACAAAATTTACATCAAAACTTAGTTACCGATGAGAAGCGGTACCAGCAGTTCCGTTACTCCAGGAATTCTGTATGTGCGAGATTTCAGGCTTCTGCGGCCGTGTAGATGAGGTCTTCATTCTATTGTGTTGTTACGCGGCGTATTTCCGAGACTGCTTGATCCTTGGAAGATGGGACCGATAGGCTGTCCCGAAAGTCGGTAAACAAATACTAGTATAGGTTGCGCAACAACCCAGAAGAACGAAGAGCTCAATTGTTGGTGTCCTAAATGAGATACCTGCTGTTGCACAATTTTATCGGGTGCCTCAATTCTTGGCTTTCGCGTACCGTTGTAACAAGCGGTTTAGCATCGAAGCTACGTGTTACGTTTGTCTGTAGCTGTCTTTTTGTTTTGTGAAGGGCCCCGCAGCAGATGCTACGGATGCACCGCAGCCTTAAAGCTTTTTGTGCAACCATGTGATTAAGATGATTAGTTTTTTCGTTTTTCCGTATAATGTAGCACCGGTGGAATGAGGTTGACAGGGGAAAACCGAAGTACTCGGGAAAAAACCTGTCCCAGTGCCACTTTGTCCACCACAAATCCCACATGGACTGACCCAGGATCGAACCCGGGCCTCCGCAGTGAGAGGCCGGCGACTAACCGCCTGAGCCATGGCACGGCCTGTAGCTGTCTTTTCTGGTTGGTATATTTTTCGGTATTTGGAGGAGGAAAACAAAGTAACATACAAAACTTTATCTGGTGAATTGGCGAATTATCTATGTGTGTGTGATCTTATAAATTGTATCATCGTTTAGTCTGGTAGGTGGGCAACGTGTGAGACATACTGTCTGCATCTTCCTTGAAAGTAAAGGTAGATGGAGGCAGTTTGTTCCTTCGAAACAATTACACGTTTCATAACTCACATGATCGCAGGGTGAATATGAGGTATCATTAAAACTTTATATCGTGTATAGGCGTATTTTGATTTATCCAGCGGCCCCGTTTGATGTGCAGAGAGAACCTGTAGTCTTCAGTGCCAGCGGAAATCATTGTTGGTGCCAAGTGCAGCACTAGTTCCAGTGTTTTGCTGTCCCTAATGCGTTGGGTTCTTTTGACCTGCTTACTATTTACAGCACGCAAGTTGTTTCAGACATCCAAGAATACAATATTCTTGGATGATGTGACGCCGTGTAGTCTGGCAGAAAAATGCCGACTTTTCCGAGGAACGTGCTGCGCCCATCTTTAGTGCAGAAGAGGGAGTTAGCAGGTTTTTCGGTAGCGTTCGCACTCATATACCAGGCTACACCGCGTCACATTCCCGAATGCTGTGCTATTCATAGTGACTCCGCTTAGAACAATAAGGCTCACAATTTGGTCCACCCTTGCAAGTCGCTATTGTTTTTGTAGTTACTCATCAGTGGGGTATGCAGTTGGTTCAGGCACTGCCCTTCAAGTCGGAAGGTCTCGGTTTCGACTCCAGATGGGATCATTGAGATTTTTCGTTGACTTAATCCTTCCGGCAGCACTATGGCCCTGGAGTCGACTCAACCTCTTAACAGAAATGAGTACCAGTAATATGTCCTGGAAGGTAAAGGCGGCCGGTGCGTAGGGCTAACAGCCTTGCGCCTTCATATGCCGATTGTCTAGAAATCCTGGGAGCCTCAACCTCCTGGAAACCTAAGGGCCTGTCCAGGCCTGTATATGGGTAGCTTTTTTAGCTTACTCATCAGTGCTTTTGAACTGTTCGGATGGTAAGGCAGCGTGTAAGCAGTCCAGATACATAGCTGTTGGTAGCTCTAATCCGTGGTACGAGGTGTAGATTGAAGTTGTTTGGGGTTTTCTGGTTCGAACCACAACTCTTATTGAGCGATGCCGCTAAATGACTTTCCTTAGTATCGCGACTCTCCTTGACCAAGATCGGCGTTACGTGAATGGTGTCCTGTTGCTTCCGTTCTGTTCTTGTGTACCCTTGCAGTGAGATTATTTCCAGATACTGAGTTATAAAACGTAAGAAACACGCTGAACGCAACAAAATGAAACAATCTCAGAGTTCACGTCTGTAGGTTGACAATAATCTCCCGCCAAACCAAGTTTCAGGATGGGCCATCAGCTACGGCCATGTGATACAAATGTTTCGTGCATTCTCTTTGTTGGTTAAAGTTTTAAACTTGATGAAGGATATCCTGCTGTGCTTCTGATATTCAGTAAGTAGTCAAATACCGTCATAAGTTGACGCGTCTTATAACAACACGAGGTGTTAACAACGAGAAAACTGCACACGAATATATTCAATACCATAATAATGAATTGAGAAAAACAGTTAGGAGATTTGAGGAAAACGTAAAAGATACCAACAAAATAGAAACTTTGACTTCGGTACCGTTCCAGCTATCGCGGTACACGCAAACTGTCCCGAAACACCGTGTATCATAGTTCCATATTGTCCTTTATATACATCTGTTCTTCACGGAGCAACCTACAATTTACTTCTCAATTCTTCTACATAAATTGCAAGACATCAGGAATTAACACTTATAAATTAGTTATTTAATGTGTTATACAGAATCATTTGATGTACAGACTCCCTGATGATGATTCCACAGGGATCGAAACATGTAGGAGTTTGTAATGCTTTAATGTAATATAGCTGTGTAAATATAAGAATTGTGCAATTGTTGGTGACTTATTATAAATTAATTCATGTTTCTAGCCGAAAATTGGGCATTCTGGAATATAAGCTTTTGAAATGTACAATTTATGCTTTATTCTTAATTACGTAAAATTCGTAGTTTATAATCACACTTACATTTTTCTCCCCCTCCCCCCCCCCCCAGAATCGTACTTGTTAATTTAAGTTTTGTATTCCTACTTAAGGCGCTGTGGTGAAGTATCCTGAATATTGTGACCCACCTATAGGACGCGCTAGGTGAAGCGAGGCGAGGTGAGGTTAGCTGTCTGGCTTTCTGGTCTGGGTTCCTGCTTCGGGCGATCGATGCGACGCCGTGCGTCTCTTGTCACCATCTTGTATATCTGCATACATTTATTTATTAATTCATTTCTTCACTCCGTGTAAGGAATATACAAAGTGGTATACCCTTTTCGTCATCCAAGGGCTGAATCTTCAATATAACTTTGTTTTGTGATTCTCTTCAGTTAAAATGTCTATTGTTTTCTCTTTTATTCCACCAACCAGTCCGTCATTCAGGAAGTTTTACAGGGAAGGATAGGACGTTAAAATGGGAATTCGTGAGAATTAATTTCACCTCCGTTTTCTCTCTTATTTTTCTTCTCCTCCTCCCTGTGCTCTTGTTTTTCTCCGATTCGTACGTTTCTTATGCTATTAGATCACGTCCTCATATTTTTTCCTCGTTATTTTCCATGTTTTCCTATCCGTTTTCGTTGTTTTTTCTGGTTATCCTCCTTTGACGCGCTTTGTCTAAACGTCGTTACATAAATTGTCTTCCCTCGTATCTTGATCACGCATCTGGTGTCATTTTATTTGAATTTTTTAGTACGCACAGAAGTACTGCATAGTAACTGTTTACGCGCAGAAGTATTGTGTTCTAGCATTGCTTGAATACTGAAGTATTGCGTACTGACGTTGATTATCCGCAGAATTGTTGTGTATTAACGTTACTACACACAGAAGTATTGAGTGCTAGAGATGCGTAAGTTTATAAGCATTGAGTAATAACGTCGCTCACCTCCAGAAGTATTGCGTTCTAACGTTGCTTACCTACAAATGTATTGTATGCTAACGCTGCTTATCTGCAGACGTACTGCATGCTAATGTTGCTTATCTACAGACGTTCTGCATACTAACGTTGCTTACCTACTGAAGTTCTGCGTACTGATGTTGCTTACCTGCAGAAAGTCCTGCGTACTTTCGTTGCTTACCTACCGAAGTTCTGCGTACTAATGATGTTTACCTACTGAAGTTCTGCGTACTAACGTTGCTTACCTACAGAAGTTCTGCGTACTAACGTTGCTTACCTACAGAATTTCTGCGTACTAACGTTGTTTACCTACTGAAGTTCTGCGTACTAACGTTGCTTACCTACAGAAGTTCTGCTTACTAACGTTGCTTACCTACAGAAGTTCTGCTTACTAACGTTGCTTACCTACAGAAGTTTTGCTTACTAACGTTGCTTACTACTGAAGTTCTCCGTACTAATGTTGCTTACCTGCAGAAGTTCTGCGTACTAACGTTGCTTACCTACAGAAGTTCTGCGTACTAACGTTGCTTACCTACTGAAGTTCTCCGTACTAATGTTGCTTACCTGCAGAAGTACTGTGTACTAACGTTGCTTTCCCATACAAGTACTGCGTACTAATGGTGTTATGCACACAGTGTCGGCGGGACTTCATAGCAAGTACTGTGATAACAGGTTGGTTGATATTCTGTTTCATCTGATGCTGTGTTCCTTTCTGTCACATATCGTGTTTAGTTGCTTAGATTTTTGTGATTTTAACTCTAGCATCAGATTTATTATTTCATTTATTGAAGGACTTTTCCACTCGAGGAAGAGCCTATGTGGGCGTGTGGTTACTTGGTTTGTTAGTTCTTTGATATTTATTGCTTTAAGCTTTGTCTGTGCGTGATTCCAAACGATAGTCCCATGTTTTCTTTTCTGTATCACGTAAAGACGTTTATCGAATGGTCATACAAATGTCAAGAATAATCAGAATTATTTGGTTGTAACACTGATGTTTCGAAACCTTTGAAATAATGACCACAACTGGACCATATCCTGAGTCATTTGAACTCAGTGAATAATACCGCAACCAAAGCTCTGTATTCTGTCATTCTTTTTCAGTATTTAAATTACTGCATCTGGTTTTAAATAGACTTCTCCACTAAAAGCCTCTGTGTATTTATTGTTTTGTACTTCCAAAATAAATGCGCAGTTTGTAGCTTAGTTTATTAATGATATTTCCGTCTTCTGGGATGTGATACCGTGTAATCTGTTAGAAATATACGGACGTTTCGGAGGATCTGTGCAACCATGTGCCGGGTAGATGACATGATGGAGCTAATCGAATCCTCTGATAATCGGTATGCATCCACCAGCCTTTACATCACGTCCCATAAGACAGCAATATTTATAGTCACCGGCATGAGAACTTCAGAAATGACTGGTTCAGTAACTTCTCTAACTGTGCAAGTGGTTTCTGTGTCATGACTGTTTCATCATGTACGTTTCTCCATATTCCATGAAATATCTTTTATGTTAAGATCTTTTCCATGGCCCTTTGTTTTCAGACATTTGGAATATTTTGGGCGCGTTCGCAAAATTGCGAATAGCCACAATTAGCTTCGTCATGTCTGTCTCTGTCCGCCCGCATGGAACAACTCGGCTCCCACTGGACGAATTTTCATGAAGCTTGATATTTGAGTATTTTTCGGAAATCCGTCAAAAAATTCAAGTTTCGTTAAAATCTGACAAGAATAACCAGTACTTTACATGGAGACCTTTGTACATTTATGATAATGTTTGGCTGAATTCTTCCTAGAATGAGAAATGTTTCAAACAAGCGTTGTAGAGAAAATCAAAACACATTTTGTGTTCAATAATTTCTTTCTTAAAATCGTGCCGTTTATGAGATGATGTGGAAAAATATGGTAGAGCCGGACAGGTCACATCTGATGACATAATAGGGCGCATGCACTTTACGTCCTGGACAACAAGGCTACAGACTCGCACTCATTATATGTAACACCTACTGATTTTTTTTTATGGCAACAATTGTTAAGCGAAGGCGCCTCGTTATTACGTTTATAGTACATTGCCTGTCGCGTCTCTCATTTAGAGTAAGGGAGCATATTTCGCAGCCATATGCTTTAAGACTGTGTGACTTGAGTACGTAGCAATATTGATGGATCTTCGAAAGCAGTGAAGAGCCAATTAATCCAGTCATGTTTTCTTTTTTACTGTGACGGAATGTGGAGCAGCGTGTATGAGAGGCTGCGTCTTTAGTTGTGTGGTTTGGAGTCTGGCAAGGTGAAATTACTCCTAACGCTTTTATTGGTGCGTTCATAAACCTGAGTTAATGCGTCGATAATTATGGCCATTAATTGCGAGAAGTGTTTGTTGTTTATAAACACGGATCTGACGGTTGACTTGAAAATTAATGTTTATGAACTGTGAAGGTCAGATACAGTGAATCGCCCTTTTGTGTGTGTGTTTGGGGGGGGGGGGCGGTGGTTTTGTGTTAGAACGAGGGCGTAATTCGTTTTTGTAACTAAGTTTTCTGCCGGCTATTCAGGTCATTGTGTTACTCTCTTCAGCACGTTTCCCGTCACTATCACTACTGCTCCTTTACTTAGCTGTATTAACTGTACAATTATAGGACTGCAGACTTTACCCCTTCCGATCCCAGTGGCCGCGCGGTCTAAGGTCTACGGCCGCTCGCTTGCTGAGATTGCGGGCTCGAATCCCGCCGGTGGCATGGATGTCTGTCTGTTGTTGTGTGTTGTCAGGTAGACGTCTCAGCGACAGGTCGATCACTCGTTCAGAGAAGACCTACCGAGTGTGGTGTGTCTGAGTGTGATCGAGGAACCTCATGAAGGAGGCCTGGGCCCACTGGGAGCTGTCGAGCCACGATAAAAAACGTTACCCCTGCATGTTTTATGAATATTGCGAAGACCTGACAATGATCGGATGGGACCGGCCCAAGATGTCGTCAAGTAATGTCTGAATGTATAGTGTAAATAAAGTGTTGTGTTGATGGAACACGTGCACGTCTTTCGTTGCGTGCTTTAAGCTTAATGACTACTGCTGTTGTTACTGCTAATAGTGATATCGGTTTCTTCTACGAGGTCTGTACTGGGGATGCTGTTGTTGCTTCACCGATTATTGCTAAGCCTATTGGTTCTACCACTACTACTACTACTACTACTACTACTACTACTACTACTACACTACCACTACTACTACTACTACCACCACCACTACTACCACAACCACTACTACCACAATCACTACTACTACTACTACTACTACTACTACTACTACTACTACTACTACTACTACTACTACTACTTACTACTACTACTACTTGTATTTGTGCTTTGATTTCCGACAAGTTGCGGTTGACTTGTAAATGCCGTTGCTGTTAGTAAACAGAATACGAGTATAATGTTCTGGACAGAACTGCTTCAACACTTTCTTTCCATCGAATTGTTTCACGGAGACAGGGACACTAGAAGGAACTACACACTGAGTTGTAGCCCAGTGTCTTGTTGCTGTATGTGAAACAGTGAAATGCAAATGCAGGTGCTTTTTATTATGTTCTTTCGTCTTATTTTGGTCATCCAGCGTACTTGAACTCTTCGACCAACGGCCTCAAACGTTTGATCATCGTGGCATACTTTGGATACTAATAGTACTCCTGTTTTTAAATAATGCTGTTTATTGTATAAGACATAAAGTTATTGTAAAGCGAAAGATGACGAAGTCGATACAAATATAAAGTTTACTAAATGCAGTGGCTTCCAAACTTTATATAATTGTGCCCTGTCAGATTGGCAAAGACTTCATCGAACACCCACCTCATTGTATGTGCGTGTACGTAAGGAACAACTTTATCAGTTCTTCATTTATAAAATTTTAATTTGGGGTTTAAATTTCATATAATCATATTTATGTTTACAACCTAGCGGCATACTTAGCAAAAGTTCGCGGCACATCCGTTGATACCATTGTGCCAGACATATCTTCGGACGAGGGTTGGGGGTAATTAGTCCAAACTTAAGGAAGTCTGTAAGATGACAGTACGAACAATAATGTAGGAAGATCACCTTCATGTTTGTTTTGTTTTGTACTGTTCAGTGTTGCTTAAAATGTAATTGATATATCGAGTTCGAGTTCTTTAAAATGGTTATTCTAATGGTATGCTGTAAAGTAGTTGTTATCGTCTTGATTTTTGCTGTAGTATTTTCGCCGTTCTGCTCCGTTTAATGCGATTACAGAACGACTGAGTCGGTGTGCTGGCGAGAGAAACATGTTCAGTAGCTAAGCGCGAACGTATTGCGTTGTGCAACTAACAGATGCCGTTATAGAATGAATTGTGTTGGACTGTCCAATCTATAATAACGGGGTGATCAGTACAACGCGATGTATTTGTCTAATGCGAAGTTTGGTGATTGCACACTTCTCGATTTATTTATGTTCATAATTTTCGCATGGCTTCGTGGCTTGCCGACGTAGCTGTAAAGTTTCTTAACTGCTGCTTGCCGTGTTTGTAATTTTTAACTTTCAGAAGTTCGTTTCAGTGCTTAAAGAGCGGTTTCACACAGTAGTATCGCGTCTGACCTGCACTGGGGACGTACCACAGGGCCCAGTGAAGTTCTTCGTATTTTCGATTAACTTTGTCTTGTAATTAATTAATTTTATTTCAATCCAACAAATGCACTACACTTTCTTCCAGTGATTACTTGCACCTACATATGTTTCGGCACACCTTGTGCCATCCTCAAGGGGCAAGAAAGCACTGGAAGAAAGTGTAGTGCATTTGTTGGAATGAAATAAAATTAATTAATTATCAAAAATGCACGGTATATATAACATAAAGTTTTTCTTGTAAATTCGGAGACAGCAGTTTAAAATAGGCAACGACTGTTGCCTTCCGCATTAATGCAGGTTCACCATTCACAGTCATTCATTTCGACTCTGCGTCATTTGTTCATGCAGCAATATAAAATAAAGTACTAAACAGCCAAATGTTTGTCTCGTGTTTAAGGGTTTCAAAACTTGTTTAACAAGACCAACAATTAAAGCCGAATCTTCTTTGTCCTTCAAGTTGATGGCTGCGCTGTACAGGCACGTCAGATCTTCCTTATTTAGTGTCTAATATTGTTTTCCTTTAAATGTTTTCTTCTCATAAATTATTTACGTAACATACCATCATTAAGACATTACATTTTGTATCATTATATTCATACAATTTATATCCGGCCATATTCTATTCTTTCCGAACACGTCTGCCAGTCAGTGTGGAATTCATGGCGGACAAACTGGCGCTGGGACAGGTGGTTTTTCTGAGTACTTTGGTTTTTTCACTGTCATCGATTGAGCAGTGCCCCATACACATTTCGATTTCGTTTACCATCAACGCTGTAGTTTTAGCTACTGACAGCGTCTTTAAGTGAAATATTTCTGACTTCCGAGTACGTCTGTATGATATTCTTCAGTGGATTATTAATTTAATAACCATGTAGTAGAGAATACAACGGTGAGATCATTAAACTCTTAATGTATGTGAGCAGCCATGGATTTAGTTGCTCTGCAGCACTCCGAGATTGTGTTATCTCGGAAGTTCTATTCACTTTAACTTTGAGATATGTGATCTTAGGTTGCTCTCCGAGTAGGAGTTTCAAACACTTTTGCTCAGTTAATGCCTCCTGTTCATACCGCTTAAGCCGGAGAGATTTTAATGTACATTAAACTGTTTATGCAAATATGCGTCTACTAGAAGTGAGGATTTTAGTAAGAGTAACGGTAATGGTAAATTAAGGCCGTGTCATGTCTCAGGCAGTTAGACGCCAGCCTCCCACCGCGGAGGCCCGGGTTCCATCCCGGGTCGATCCATTTGGGATTTGTGGTAGACAAAATGGCACTGGGACAGGTTTCTCCCCGAGTACTTCGGTTTTCCTTTGTCAGTTTCATTCCACCGTTGCTCCATTACTTGGAAAAAATGAAGAAACTGATCATCTTTTTCTTCAGCTTCATCACAAGGGTTGCACAATAAGCCTCAAGGCTGCAGTGCGTCCGTAGCTTCTGCTGCGGGGCCCTTCTCCACAAAAAAAGGTAAATTAATGGTAAGAATGAGTGGCTAGGCTAGAAGAGGTCTGCATCAATTTTGGTAATTTTTACGGATTCGTTAGTTTCTCTTAGACTGCAGTTCTTCTGTCACTATGAAATTAATCCAGTTTTCAAGCTCGTAATTTAATTATTTTGAGTGTGAAATGGAAACATCATTTTTTTAATCACACTCTTTATGCATATAAATTCTACGTAGCGCTTCCTTCCTCTGTTCATGAAACATTTGACTGTACGTTGTCATTTCTCCCACATTCTATTTGCATGCGTGTTAGTTTTTCCCCCCTCTATTGCAGCTTGCTCGCAGTGTATGCCATGTGGTCCGGACATGATGTATGATCAGTACATTCATTCCAGGCGTACGTGTTTTTTGCTTGTAGGAGACACTCTAGAGATGAAGACCCGTGTTTGTTTCTCCTCCAGGCAAGCTGGAGCTAAGCTGGTGTGCATAGCCATATGCATTTGTCTGTCATTACTTGCCATTACAGTGATACGATTTGAACAAAATGTTATAGTCTCTATAATAAAGGGAGATTAAGTTAAAGCTTAGTTAAATAAACTATAAGCAGATAAAATAAATCTACCGAATGATCCAATAGTTGATTAGGTGTGCTCCGGCTCAACCGGCGTACAGCGGGATCGATTGATACGACGGTTAATAGAAAACCCGGTTAATTCGTACAAACAGTAGATAAATAAATAAAATGTAATAAAAATGCAGCATAGAATGAAAAGTGATCATTGGCATTTACTAGTAGTAACAATAATTTGTCATTCAGATTCGCCATACCGTAATAATCGTTGTTGTCTTTAATATCAGTGTTACTTATGTATGTTCTTAATGCTATTTAATTCATTATTAAAGCTTGTATTTTCGCTTAGTTATGTTTAGAATCGTCGATCCAGTGGCCGTGCGGTCTAAGGCGTGGGTCTTCGGCTGCTCGCTTACTGGGATCTTGGGTCGAATGCCGATCCCAGTGGCCGTGCGGTCTAAGGCGTGGGTCTTCGGCTGCTCGCTTACTAGGATCTTGGGTTCGAATCCCACTGGGGGCATGGATGTTTGTGTTGTGTTTGTTGTAAGGACGGTAGCATGGAACGTAAAGTGACATGAAGGACGAAAGGATTTAAACAGTACAAAAATGGATCAAAGGGGAAAAACCCCGGACAGGCAAAAAAAAATCCCGCCTAGGGCATGGATGTCTGTCTCTTGTGAGTGTTGTGTGTTGTCAGGTAGAGGTCTCTGCGACGAGCTGGTCACTCGTCCAGAGGAGTCCTACCGACTGTGGTGTGTCTGATGTGTGTGATCATGAAACCTCGACGAAACGAGGAGGCCCAGGCCCATATAGGGCTGTCGAGCCATACAAAAAAAAATGTTTAGAATCAATCAGTTGCACCCTCGGTTTGCTTCTTTAGTCGATATTTCCTCAGCAGCTCATGAATACATTCTGTGTCTTTAAGGAACACCAAGTATATCACCCTGTTCACAGACGCCCATCAGTGGACTCGGATCTAAAATGAAGTAACCCGTAAGAGACCGAAGTATGGAAGCTGGAAACGAAAGACGCGATACATATATCCACAAACTGTACGAACATGGTTGTCTGCAAAATAGTTTGACCTACTTGGGTATGATCCTGCAGCTACATTTATTTTATTCCAGTCTGTTACGAGACATTTAATTTATAACCAGGAACATGAACAAGAGCCAAAGAGTCTAAACGGACTGTGAGTTATAGAACTAGTGTCATGTGGAACGCCAAGCACACACAAACACAGACACAGACACACAGACACAGGACCAGCAATTTGGATATTTTACAGAACAAGATATGCAAGCAATACTTTTAATAACTGATCCAGACTTCGACGTGAAATAAAACAGCGCGTAGTATGGTGCAGTGGTTACAAGTTTTAATGTGGATTTCCCAGCGTCTCAAGAGAAGTTCTGGGTTCCGCCGATTTTCATGTGTTTTAAGAGGAGTTCCTGAGGGATTATGTTATGATCTATGTTCCGGGATTTCCCACATCTTACAAGAGAAGTTTCTAGGGGTTTATGTTATGATCTGCTATGTTCCGGAGACCCCAGTGCTCCAAGAGAAGTTTCTAAAGGTTCGTATTACGATCTGTATTCTGGAGAGTCCTCAGTTTTAAAAAAGGAGTATTATTTGTATTCCGGGGATTTCCCATTGGCTCAAGAGAAGGTGCTAAGGGTTTATATTACGATGTGGGCTGTGACCACGTGTGTGTACCAACGTTTCGGCCTGACAGCCTGAAAGAACAAGACATTTTTGAGAAGCTAACAGTCCTGAACTGGTGAAGAATTTCCCGCCTTGTGTATTACCTGAAGCTTTATTACATTGTTCTGAAGAACCCGTCACTGATCCCTATGCTGAGTCAAATGCATGCATTCCACGTCTTTCTGCCTGACTTCTTTAAACACACTTTTATTGTAATCCCTCTGTGTTTAGGTCTTCCAACTGGTCCCTTCCGTAGGTTTTCCTACTACAATTTTGTATGAGTTTCTTCTCTTTCCCACGCATGCTTCGCGCCTTGCTTTTTAGCATTTTGTGACGTACTGGTTTTTACAGCGTGTTCTTATTAGTTCACCGTCTAGACCTCAAGCTGGAGGAACATCCATTGTCGGCTGTCCACGACTTTTATCCTTAGTATTCACAGCTGCCCATAGGAGGCTATCTCTAAACATTAAGAAACGCGCAAAGAAAAGGTTACTTTCACTAGTATGTTAACTAAATAAATCTAGTCTTGTTCTTATTTCAGAGAGGGGAGCGAACACTATGTTTGTGTCTTATCGGTTCATTGACGTATACTGTGTTCAAATTGAAAAAGTGTAAGTACTGGAGAAGAAACAGAGAAGGAATTTCATTTCCAGCCTGTAATGAGTGAATTTTGTCCGTAATAATCTATCCCAGCTTTCTGAAATATGATACATGTTCTTGACATACGAGTATGTGGACTGGTTGGAGACTGTACACTCTTGTAAGGAAAATATTAAATTCTTTTTATCGTGATTTTGTGGGATGGGAGAATTGAGTTTGTACAGAAAGGTAGGTCTGTATCAGATGTTGTTACCCTAAGAGGGAATTTCATTTTATGTATGGGCATTCCGAAATATATTGCCACGCTATAAATACGAGGTTAAGTCTTATTCTAAGAATTCCTTGTTGTGCCGTCGAACCACTGAACCAGTTTCCTGTTTCCTTATTTGAACGATACAGTACAGTCTCATTCGCACAAACTCGGCTCTGTAACCAACCCACACAGTACCTTCATGTCACTGACTACATTCCATTGAAGCTGTACTTGAAATTATGTAGGCTATCTGAAGGCAGCAGGTATTGGTATGTCGTGTGCAGGATTGAGCTCAGTGTCGCTTTGTGTTCGACTTCGTATTCCGAAATAGGATTTTTTGTCAGCTTATTGAATTTGTGATTGAAGACTGTATTGCCACTCAAAGTATTCTAGAACAGTAGTATTCAACCTGGGGTACGCGTACCCCCGAGGGTACGCGAAGACATATTAGGGGGTACGTAAAATTAAAAAAAAATAAATATATTTTTATGATAAACACTGAATAATCAGGGCCAGATTTAGGGTTAGCCACAAGAGACCCGGACGTAAGGACATGCGATTTGGGAGCGCCATTTTTTCTCTCTCTCTCTCTCTCTCCTTTGTGCGATTTTATCTGGGCGGCTAGTTTCATTTTATTCCACATAGTGCATATAATTTTGCTTTGCTAAAATACCTTTGTTCCTTTATTAATTTTGTGTATGACAGGCAATAATATATTTGTTATGTAATAGCTTGATTCTCCTTTTTCTCATTTAAAACTTATTATTTAATACATTATTTTGGATGCAATTTATTTAACTTGTTTTAGATGCAGATTATAGATTATGTATAACTTGAGTTATGCACCAACAACTTTGGGGGTACAAAGTCGAAGATAAATTATATTTGGGGGTACGCGAACAAAAAAGGTTGAATACCACTGGTGTAGAATGACTGGTGTCTTGGCAAGCCGCAACTTAGTAAATGCTGGATTTTAGTAGAAAACGTAACTCAAAGGTCTGTTTCAGCGTCATTTTCATGAACGCACAAGAGAAAAATGTTTCTGCAAACATCAGTTTACCTCCTCAGTTATAGCCATCAAAGCGAACGGTGCGTTACATTAATGCGTTTACAAAATGTTAAGATACTTGGCTACGAGTTCTCAGGATTTTACGATTAACGGTTTTGGTTCTCCATGTTAGAGTTTTTGCAGAAGGTGTTCTCCAATGCGCAGTTTTTCTGCTT
Organism: Reticulitermes speratus; assembly: GCA_021186555.1. Classification (NCBI taxonomy): domain Eukaryota; kingdom Metazoa; phylum Arthropoda; class Insecta; order Blattodea; family Rhinotermitidae; genus Reticulitermes; species Reticulitermes speratus. The sequence goes on from JAJKFL010000012.1 coordinate 10,830,456, forward strand.
TTTTCATGATACGATTTTCGAATTTCCAATACCTTACGTCTGGCTCCATGCAGTACTCGTTCGCAGTTGCAGGTAACCCACACCTTATGACCTTCCCTTATTGCGAGAGTTCAAGCTTCACACCCATTCGAAAAAGAAAAAGGAAAAAAAAAACACAAAATTGTAGCTTGTCTGTTTTAATCATTCGGTTTTAGGTAGCAGATAAGATCGTGAACCGAGTTTGGCCAGTATTTCCCTAATTTAATGTTCCCGTATTTTTTTGTGAGTGTAATTTAGATTCGTCTCCAATCAGCGATATCAGTGTGTGTGTATGTGTGTGTGTGTGTGTGTGTGTGTGTGTGTGTGTGTGTCCGCGCACACGCCGAACGTCGTGTTCGGTACTCCTGCTACTTATTCGCGAGACCTAGGTTTAATGCTCGCCTCCAAGAGACAAAATATACTGACCGAGAATATTCGTAGCCGATCCTAGTGGCCGCGCGGTGTAAGGAGTCGGTCTGCGGCCGCTCGCTTGCTGGTAATGCGGGTTCGAATCCCGCCGGGGGCGTGGATGTGTGTCTCTTCTGAGTGTTGTGTTTTGTTAGGTAGAGGTCTCTGCGTCGGGCTGAGCACTCGTCCAGAGGAGTCCTACCGAGTGTGGTGTGTCTGACTGTAATCGTGAAACCTCGATAATGAGGAGGCGCTGGCCCACTAGGGGCTGTTGCGCCATGGAAAAATTTTCTGTTCTTTCAGACAAATGTCGGGATAATAGACCTACCTGAAGAGCTACTAAAAGCGTCGTCAAATTGTCTGTAAATAAGAAAGTGAGTAAATAATTGCCAATATATATGCGTTCCATAAGATACTGCTGAATCATCAGGATTGACACTGAAACTTTGGGAGTTGAAAATAATTTACGCTTTTATATGTAATGGCAAGAAACTGGAAGTAATGTCCTCTTAAAACTCTTTTAATCGTGCGGCTGTAGTTGCTCTTTTTAAATTATGTTTAATTTATCTTTATTTCTATATTAACCACACGTTTAACTCATGCCAATTGTAATTCATCGTCCAGTTTGCCCTTCAAACTCATGGGGCTCTATACAACTGAAAATGGAACGGGAAGTCACTGTTAAAATGATTTGTTGTAGCATGATATAATACTGCTGGTTGGTTTTTGTGGGTTTGCTATTCATTCCTATTCCAGCGGTCGATGTTTGCTAGTTATTAAATGTTGTGATCGTGTTGTTTGTTGAATCACTTAGCCTGCGTTAGATCCCCATTCCTTCATGTCTGCCATCCTTGTTACGTGTTATACAGAGTGTTTCAAAAAGAGCTTTACAACTTTGAAGAGTATACAAATTTATACAGAGGACATACACAACGTTTCGAACTGCCATAATGTAGCAAAACACACCGAGTTTTACCTCGGATAGTTATGGTTCAATGTCACTTCCACTGGTAACGCGGCAGACGTCCCACCTGTAGTCAATTTCTTGCCACACGCTACGTAGCATCTCTGGCGTCACTTCTGCCACTGCTGCAGTAATTCGAGTTCGGAGCTCAACGACATTTGCAGGCAAAGGTGGTACGAACACTCGATCTTTAACGAATCCCCATAAGAAAAAATCCAGGGGTGTAAGATCAGGGGAACGAGGTGGCCATGCTATCGGCGCCGTTCTACCAATCCACCGACCTGGGAAACGGGTGTTGAGGTACTCGCGCACTTCTCCAAGGTAATGAGGAGGTGCGCCGTCTACAGTAACACGTGCATCAAACTTGCAGTGTTTTGCTACTATTATGACAGTTCGAAACGTTCTGTATGTCCTCTGTATAAATTTGTATACAATTTCAAAGTTGTAAAGCTGTTTTTGAAACACCCTGTATTATATTGCTCATGTTGATTTCTGTAAAAGTCAGGCATAATTATATGTTATTTACATATATGAATAATCACCAAACGTCCGTCTGTCCGTCCCGCTTTGTTTCTCCCCTAACAGCGCGTCGTAGAAGAAAAAAGTTGCAGAGCACAAAAGGATGATTCGCTTGGAGATGCACAGGATGTCCAAAAACTGATACAACGTTTCTCCCACACCGCGCTTCGTGCATCGCGGCATATGTTGTCAGGAAGATTGATAAAATGGGAAAAGAAAGTCTGTGTTTTATGCCACTTTTCTCGCAAAGTTGCGACATGATTCATGAACTCTCGCCGCTTGTAGAGGAGTACCTGCTCAGCTGCTAGTGCAAGTGGACCACCGGGGGGAACAAGTGATTTTCTTTTAAATTTGCTTGCACGGGAAAGCTAATAAATCTATAATATTCCTGCAACTCCAAGTCTTTGCCCGTGAATAAACATATTGAGCGACCGTCAGCTTATTTAGGTGAAGGGACAACACTGTAGTTCTGTTTGCGTCATGCGGCGCTGGACGCTGTGCGCTGAATTCCCGCTTACCTATTTAAACTTTTTAAATGGCATCCATTGCATTTGGAAGTTAATATCCATCCACCCGCATACCCACAAATCCATCCACTCGTCCAGATATCCGTTTCCTACCCAACAGAATGCAGCTCTGTCGGAATCCTCTTACGCCAGTCGTAGCATTGAAGCACTTCATGTGGAAGTCCTGCAGTCTGGACGTACAGTTAACATCAGCGGCGTTCAGCGGATGTCATAGGCCTGTTGGGAACTCTAATATATATATCTGAACATACCTTGCAGCCATTTCGGCTAATTCTGGAAGTCACTTTGGTTGAAATGACTTCGTGCATTAGTGTCGTTCTTGAAATGCTAATAACTCCTCAACTGGTTAAGACACAGGAGCCGGGATTGCGTAGTGCGTGTTGTGACTACGCTACGGGCTGGATGATCCGGGGTTCGAATACGGACAGGGGATTTTCTCTTCTCCAAAACGTCCAGACCGGCTCTGGGACCCACCAAGCCTTCTCCTTAATGGGTACCGGAGTAATGTGGCCGGGACGTGAAGCTCACCACTTACCTCCATCTAGTGCCGAGGTTAAGAATGAGTGGAGCTGTACCTTTACACTCCCCTATATGCCTTCATGGCGTGGACAGGGACAATTTTACTTTTTCGTTTTACCTGTTCAAGTTATTACTTTCTGAGCATAGGAACCAGTGGCAGGGTGTTGTGAACAGATGATAGTGTACCTTCGCATCGCATAAAAAATATAATTTCTTGTTCAGCTGTGCGATGTTTAGCTTTTCAAATGGACGCTTATCCATAGTTGGATTTGGTAATAATATTATTATTTAGGAGACTGGATAGTTCAGCCGATATAGATGCTGTATGTGGTGGTGAATACATGTGTGTGTGTGTTTGTGTGTTGTGAAGTTGTGAACTGGATAGCAGTGGCTCGAGGTACACTGACTGTCGTGACGTAGACAGACGAACCAGGGTAACAAATTAGCATTGCATTTTTTGTCAGCTGCTCGAGCAGAATATTACAGTGAGGCTGATAATGTGCGAATTTTGTGAGTCTCATGCCCTGTTACAGGACAATCAATTGTTTGGCTGTAGGTCACAGTATTCTTGTACGTATTTGTTCCACTTGTACTGTCATTTTTCTGCTTTATTGCCAAATATATATCACTGCTAATGGTTAAGAACAAGACCGTAAAATGACAGTAATAAAGGGCAATGAGTGGTAAGTGTGCCTCAGTCGGTACTTCAACCTCGACCTTTGGCGGATAGTTTAAACGTGTGCATGTCCAGTAGAACCGTGATGTCGAAGTGTCCCTCAAGGACTGTAATATGTAACAGCTTAGTGGATGAGTGGAATGGTTATCTGTGGAAACCGTGGACAGAGATGAGAATTGCCAAATTTTCGCGTCGAGTTTCTAACGGATGTCACTAGTGTTAATTACAGTACCGTGTTCTATTAGAAATTTATTATACACTGGGCGCAGGTATAAACAGACGTTGCGGTTATCATTTGTAATGCAAATAATACAGGTGTATTATAAGAGTGGCACATGTATTTACATAATCATTCCCACCTTCATGCCTGTGAAAAGTCACACATATTGTTCCTGATGAAGTCGAGAAGGCCCCGTAAATGTGCCTTAGCACTGGAAAAAACTATTTGGCGTCAGTTGAATCGAGAGTAGATGTGTAAGGTGAGCTGGTAAGAACTGGAAAGAGATGGTTCCTGGTCAACAAATTATTTTGCGGTACGTTTGACAGAACTGTAACATTTATTTGTTCAGCGTGTTAGCACTGCCCTGTATAAAAGTAGCCGACGTATTTCATGCCTTACAAGGATAATTACAGGGTTGCCAAAAAAGAAAATGCGTTTACGTAACGCAGTGTAAATAAGCTAAAAAAGAATGTTACAATTGCATGAGTCGGATTGAACAGTCGTTTGTTGACACTGAATGCGAAGGAGAAAAATGAATTTCAAGGTAGTGTCCTGGTGCATGCCTGGAGGTATTCACGAAAACAGTAGACCCCACTTTCATGACATCCACTGCCCCTGCCGAGACTCGGACTTAGTGACTTCCGAATACAAACAAGAAGCTCTGAGACCACTTGAGAGCCTCGTGCTTAGGTGGGAGTATAATATTAAAAATATAAAGGTCGTCCCGTGACGTGCCATGTAGGCACAAAAGGGAAGTAGGCGTATAACTCTACTCATCCTTAACCACGGCGCTAGATAGGGGTGGGCGGTCAACGCCACGCCCCAGTCGCTTTACCCCCTGGAAAAGAGCCGCGGTATCCATTGTACAGGTGGCTGGGTGGGCCCCAGGGCCGGTTTGGACGGGTGTGGAGAAAAGAAAATATCTTGCCCTTCCGGGGTTCGAATCCTGAACCATCCATCCCTTGGCGAGTCGCTATACCGAGTACGCTATCCCGGCCCTCATAATATTAAAATGGATGTTACGAGTATAATTCTAGAGTGTGAATGTGTAGACCGGATTCTTGTTGCGCAGGGATCGGAGACGGGTTATGAAAACAGCAATGAAAATTCTGGTTTCTTAATAGTTAGGTAATCTTTTGGCTATTAACATCTCGAGAAATACTCTGATCCTTGGAGTTATTTAGTTAGACCGATTCACAATTAGGCCTGATTTGTAGCTTGTTCCGACCTCAAGGGGTTATTTCCCAATGCTTCTTCTTCACTTCTTGCTTATCTAACGAAACTTCTTATCAACTGAATAATTCAATACTCGTCTATTGATAAAATGGTTGCAAACGATGAATTTTTTGAATAAGACGCGAAACGAAGGTCCGTGGACTGTTTTCAGTTACTTTCCTAACATTTATTTGGAACAGCGGAGGAACACCGTAGAGAATCTGAGTCATTGAACCTGTATCCGATTTATGGCCTGGAATTCGAAACTGAAAAGTTTGTAATGTTGAAAAACAGTGTTCATGAGTGTACGGGGCACCGAGCGAGGTATCTGAAGCGGTGACGTTTCGGAAGACGTCGCAGTTCTGATCTCAGCCTCCAACAGCTTAGCCAGGACTTTTCAAGGAGGGACGATAGGAGGGGGGGGGGGTGTTCGGGGGCTGTAGTCTTCCAGCAGCGCCGCAAGCAGATGTTTAAAATTTAATTTAAATATTTCAGCATTTTATTGAACTTCTGACAATTGTTAGGCTCTTATATTGCTATAGTTTCCAAGCACAACGGTATATAAAAATAAGATATTTGCCTTTGATATGACGTCAGTGCAAACGCCGAGCTATATCGCCACAATCTTGCACCATTTTAAAGCCCACGCACTACCTGTAAGACATAGACTCAGCACGTTTCCTTAAGCAGTCCAAGGGAACAGCGGCAAAAGTATCTCAGATTTGTTGTTCCAGTTCGTCTTGTGTTTTTAGTTTTGATAAACCTACTTTATCTGTGGCCCAACCCCACAAAAATAAATCACATGAAGTAAGATCGGGACTTCGCGGAGGCCATTTTGTTGGTCCTTGACGCCCAATCCACCGACCAAGAAAACGGTTGTCAAGCCACGCACGAACAGGAAGCCTGTAGTCTGGTGGTGCTCCTTCTTTCATGGCATGCGGTTATTCGTAATTGGCTCACTGAGAAACAGTGGACAACACGAAATTGTCAAGCACTCCTTTTATGTGACGGAACCATTTAAACTTATGTACTTACTCTTCGGTCATCCTGTATATTTAAGGTGTTTTACCGCATTAAATTTCGATATCTTACGTAGAGTTGTGCTCTACGTCAGAAGTCTCACTGTCACTATGTCGGTATTAGTGATGGCAGGGAATTGGAAAGTGTCAAGTGGGTTGGTGTGTAATGTCCTGCTGTTCAGAGCTCATGAAAATCTTCCACTAGGTTCAAAGTTATGACGGAAGACACGTACACAAGCCTAACGATGTCGCAAGTCTATTTCTCCTTTTAAAGTAAGGAAAGTGAACGAAGATTTGCTGCTACTTAAAATTAAATTGTTTTCGTTATTCGTCGTAGCCCTACAGTACGTAAAACCAAAGAATACCTAAGCTGTAAAACTCTCATCCCATATCAGATTTTAATGGAAGGTGACATGAGAAACCGTGGCACCAGCGTATTGGCAAGATACAATTTACTCTGTCCAATGATTATGCTTAATAAAGGTAAAGGTAAGGTCATCCGTGTGCACGCCATGGAGGTACATGGGGAGCGGAGACATTTATTTATTCATTCTTAAGCTCGCCAATAGATGGAGATGAGTGTTCGGCCTCAAGAAACGACCGCCGTATCCCTGGGGAAAGAACCCTTGGTACTCGCAGAGTAGGAAGCTGGATGGGCCTCAGAGCCAGTCTGGACGGTTTGAATATGAGAAAAGTTTGTTTCCTCTGGGAATCGAATTACGATTGCTCAGTTGTTCAACCCGTAGCTTAGTCACTGTACCGAATACACTACCCCAATTATGCCTAAAAAAATAATTTTGTGTATAATTCGTGATAAATCTACACCAAATCGGGAAATGTTTCAAGTAAGAATTTACATAAGCGGATAAAGTTCGTACTTTGTTATGTATTGCATATTATTTATAGCGAGACGTAGTGGGGTAATTGGATATTTGACATCAATAGAAATCACGGGATGGTCGCTGTAAGCGTGTTTGCTTTCCACTGTTGCCCTGTCTCAAAACAAAGCTACAGTTCAGCACAAATTTCACTCTTGTTCACACACGTCCATACTTTCTCTTGTTGATGCTGATAATTAATTTAAATTACCAACAGTAGAATTCCCAACACAAAATATTCAGGCAAATTATAAATAGTTGATATGAGGTCCCACTGCGTGTGTGATTTCTGAAACATGTAGGCCTGGACATCCAAAACATTTTGCGAAATACCTCCCCTCAGACAATTTCAGGTATTATGCTGTGATAAACATGAAGTTTTAGGGGCTCAGTCCCTCCTTGTTATTACGCCATGTCACTGGGTGATAGGCGCACGGCATTTCGGGAAGGCATGGTGGTTCTGTCTTCTAGGGTTGAATATCCACTTCGGTGTAGATTCGACCCGTGAAAATGGGATCATTACTCTGTCCCGAAACGTCGGGCAGCAATTACCTAGCGACACGGCGCAGTATCCCAGAATAACTGAGATATCAATTGCTCAGCTGGGAAGGCTTGCAATGTCGCGTAAAATTATAACTTTGCGTCTTTTGTATGTTAGTGAAATTTGGCCTGTTATATGATGGGAAGAAAGATTGAGGGTTTGCTGAGAACAGATGCTGAGCAGAGTGTTCGCGCTTGAGGAGAGGTACTAGCAAGGGGTTAGAAAACATGATGCAGTTAGGTGCCTTTGGAATTTGTACTTCTGACACTGTATTATCAAAGGAACGAAATCAAGGCGAATGAGTTTTTTTTTGGGGGGGGGGGGACATGTAGCATGCTTTGTAGACATTAAAAATGCTTACAAAATTTGTCGCAAAACCTGATGTGAAGTTCACCTTTTTCTGGGATGTGATGCCGTGCAGTTTAGTAGGCAGAGTGTCTGCTACTCTGAAGATGGACGATAAAATTCCTCCGAGACATTAATTCCTATGTACCCTACTACATGTCGTCATATTCCGGAAGACCGTAGTCATCACAGTCACCGCCACAAGAACCTCAGATATCACGTATTTGAGAGTCATAGGGGAGCCGGGATGGGGGCACGCGGTGTCGCAGTTGGTTGAGGCACTGCTCTACAAGCCGGAAGGTCGCGGGTTCGATTCCAGATGGGGTCATTACAGGCCTGTCCAGGCCTGTAATGGGATTGCTTTACCTTTACCTAGAGGAGCCGGGATATCGTCGGTATAGTGACTAGGCCAGGCCCGCCCAACCCATAGCTCGCGGGCAACATGTTACCCTTGCCAGCGATACAGTGTTATTTTGCCCGCTCAGACATATGAAGTGAGAAGACATCTTTTCACCCTTTCGCTAGCAAAGCTGAAGAGCACCGAAAAACTTTGAAAACTTATGGGCTGTTTATTTATGAAGACACGCATTACTTTACTAGTTCACTTAGTAAAGATGTACTAAAAATAGTTACACCCTAGATATTTTGTGAATTTTATTCTTTATTAATTTTTACTACTATTATCGGCATATTTCCATTGCACATGATGTATAGAAAAACCCGCAGGTAAAATTATAGTATATATGTGTATACTTACTCATTCTTTATTCTGTATATTGAATTTCATGTTACCCGCATGCAGACCAAATTTTGCTATAGTTGCCAGCACCACATAAAAGGCTGAGCGGGCCTGGACTAGGCTATGGACTGAACCATCCGGATTTCGAATCCTGGCAGGAGCAAAGAATTTTTCCCTTCTTCAACACGTCCAGACTGGCTCTGGGGCCAACCCAGCCTCCTAGTCAGTGGGTACCGAGTTCTTTGCGGGGGTAAAGTAGCCGCGGCATGAAGTTGATCACACACCTCCATCTAGTGCAGAGGTTAAGAATGAATAGAGGTATATCTCTACTGTTCTTGTATGCCTTTATGACATGGACAGGCACAACTTCACCAATTTACCTCATAGGAATAGGATGTTACAATGTGGACTGGCTTTCATCTGTTTGGCATAGGGACCAGTGACGGGGTCTTGTGAGTACGGTGATGAACCTTTGGGTTTTATACAAGAGAACGCGTAATATGTTGAACAGATGGATGTCAGGTTTTCGAGAATGCTCTGCTCTTTGGAGTTACACCCTAGTTTGTATGTCCTATGATATCGTGATATCGATACATTGTGTGATTAAAGAGTGCAGTTGCGATTAGAATGTGATGGTATAATTATGTTTAACTTGTTACATGTTTGCAAATAACATATTGCTCTCACGGATGCCTGGTGATCATCTGCTCGATTGGCTTGACAAGCAATATCAGAGAGAGATAATGCTCTGAAGCCATATGAGCTTTGCCTATCATAAGTGCTTTTCATCCATTTCCAGCAAAGGAAACCAAACTTTTCCGTAACCAGGGTCTTCTTTTTTTTTTGGGGGGGGGGGGACGCACCGGAACCGAGTTCCGACACATTTCTCGTCAATTAAAAAGTAAGATTCGGTGGGCGGTACAAGAACCTGCAACTCTTGGTACTGAATATGTTCCCTGCAGACCCTGCGTCGCGTTGAGCCCCCTGACGTACAGACTTGTAAAATTTGCATGGGTTCTTTCGGACTGGATTCCGTTCTGACAGAAGGCAGTATTGTGGGGTGTCTGTTACGAGTTCTTGGAGTAACTTCGCTAATAATTATAAGAGGGGGGCTAGATTATCAAGTCGCGGGGGGCCTCCAACCGGTTATTTACGCCACTGACCGTGGGTGGGTTGTATATACGAGTATTTTGATGTTCGCTACAGAAGAATGTTTTAAGACATGTTGTCATAATTTTTATTGGAATTTATCCCCCCTCTGACATGCCGGTCAACATGATTTCCGGTACTCTTTCTTTCTTTCTTTCAGGAAACATCACTGACTATAGAAATATCTGGGACGGACAATAGTACTATAGTCTTGTATCTGATAGGTACCAGATTCTAATTTAGGCCTGTTTGCCGACTGTCCTGAGAGTGCTGAGTTTTCTTCTGTCTCTTAAGGAACATTTACCTTCCTTATGCCGTCGAATAGACCAGGACAGCCTCCTTATAAATCCTAAGCTTATGAAGATTACGGTCTTCTGGGATTTGACACCGTATAGTTTGGTAAATATGTACCAACATTTCGGTGGAACCTGTTGCCTCTTTCCCTGAAGTTGAAAGAATAAGGTGTCTCCGAAACGTCTGTATCGATATAAAAACGCGCGGTGTCACATCCCAGTAGACCGTAGTCTTGATACCGCCTGAGAACCTCATCTTATCACTCATCGCCTTTCGGCTCTGTGTAACTATTGCAGTTGAAACGACGTCGATAAAACTCTTCAGAATGAACAAGTTCTGAACTGTGTTCATGACACACCCGATATGTGTTCTTAACGCCTCAGTGCTATGCTTGGATATTTATTGTGATGTCGTTTATTGGTCCGTTAGGTGAATTGAAAATATATCTGTAATTTTACTGTTCGCCGCACAGCCACAACCAGCCTGGAGCGCCAGGGTCGTTTTTGAAACCGCTATTTTGATGTCGTGAAGGGACTTCTCAGTGAAAAGGGAATTGAGGCGCTCCGCACTTGCCTTATTCTCATGACTTTGCCTCGTCGGTCTACTATCAGTTTCCAAAGATGAAAGATTCGCTTTGAGGGACGGAATATCAATCAATCGAGACCTGTGCTCGGGACAGCAATTTACCAGTGGAGAAAAAATAACCCTGAAGAAAAGTTTCTGAAATGTTTGCAAAGCTGTGGCTTCAGATACATAAGGAAGGGAGCACGTGATCAAGTTTTGTACTTTATGTTGCAAGTTAAACGGAACTTATTTTTGTGTTGGTGAAACACTTTATGCTCTGTGTCCAAGGCTCCAAGACGTATTTTCAGATTATGATAAATGCGAACTAGATCTGCTGATACTGTCTTCCAGTGATCGTGAGGAAATGACCAGCGGTTTAAGTTATGACTCGCATGAATCATAAACGTTTATCCTGTTCTGTTAAGAAGTGCTACAAGCGCTCGTTTTTTTTTTTGGGATTTTATATTGCACAAAACTCAGGAGGGTATCGTCAATCACAGCAGCCTTCGTATATTAATTAAGATGAAGTTTATCAGCTGCGTGTTTCGGCTGACCCGTAAAAAAGCCATTATCAGGCAGTAAGATAAAAAATGAAAATTATACATGTGATTTAACTTATCTAGTTTTTGGATTGTTTCGTATATTATATATAAGTTAAGATCTTAACGCAAATAAAACAAAAACTACGTAAGATATAACACATGTATAATTTTACTTTTGTATCTTACTGCCTTTTGTAGGTGAGCCGAAACATGCAGCTAATAAACTTCTTCTCAATTAATATATGAGGATTGTTGTGATTGTCGATACCCTCCTTACCTTTGTATATTTATGTCACACTTAACAATACTTTATATTATAACCGAACATAATGGCTGAGAACACTTTTACATGTAAACTTTTACTATAACTGTGGCTTAGTTTCATATTTCAGTGGCAGAAAAAGAACTCCCCTGCGTGGAATTGAAGTGGGAAGCTCAAGCGTAATATGCATAGCTGAATTAGATACGTCTGTCAGTACTCTTTACTTACTTCACGGGATGATATTTCATTGCGTGTAAAAATTGGTACGTTCTTATTTGTGTAAGGAGTCCGATCATTATGATTGTTATTCATGAAGATGAATCAGTTGCGAATATTGTCATTGTAGTTGCTTGGTGTTTTATTTAACACTGACACTTGCAGTGGTTACAAAACGTCGGTGGTGGATGAATGAATGAGTATGGAGCATCGGTGGAATGATACTAACTGGGGGAAATTACAGTACTCGGAGAAAAACCTGTCTCAATGCAATTTGTTCCAGCACAAATCCCACATTAATTGGCCTGGGATCGAATCCGGGCCTCCGCTGTGAGCGGTCGGCGACTAACCGCTTAAGCCGTAGCGTGGTCTGTTGTATCATCATCATCATTATCATCATTCATAGTCGAGTATTGAGCGGATTGTGGGTAGCATGACCGTTACCACATTTGTAAGGTAGAGCTGGACTGTATGAGGTTTGCGAACAGCTGTGTACACAGTTACAGTGCTGTTGAGGAAGATACAGACGGCTTAAGATGCCATTTTCCTTTGCTGTTTGTTGCAATATAGCAGGTAGCACTGTGTGGATTCGTGTTTTTGTTTGCTCTGTCCAAGATAAACTGTTTGGATCTGCGGTACGTGCACCATCACTGCAGCCCGTGTGGGGTCTTCGGAGTAGGAACACGTGATTCGAAAGGTCAATATGTTCCAACTCGGAAGCTCATTAGTAAACAACATGTCTGATGATGCATAAACAAGTGCTTGTGAACTTTATTGCTTGATCCCCGGCCCCACTCTTACGGCACACATTGCTTACTTTATGTGTTGTTATTTGCGATAATTACAAATGCGCAGTGACGAGTTTCATAATGTGTACTCCTCGCCGAATATGAAAGTGATTAAACCATGAAGATAAGATGGGTTGGGCGTATGATACACACAGGAAACGGTATATGAATATGAAATTTTGGTCGGAAGGCGCGAAGAGAACGGGCCACTTGGGAGACCTAGATGGATGGAAATATTATGATGATCTTAAAGAAACTGTGTGTGGATTTGTCTGGCTCAGGATAGGGGTTCAGTAGCGGGCTGTTATTAACACGGTAATGAAACTTAAATTTGAACAAGACGCGATGAATTTGTGGAGCAACTCTAATCCATAGAAAATTTTATGTTGTATGTAAAGCAAAGCAATCCCATTACAGGCCTGGACAGGCCCTTAGGGATCCAGGAGGTTGAGGCTCCCAGATTTCTAGATAATCGGCACATGAAGGCGGTAAGGTTGTCAGCCCTACGCACCGGCCGCCTTTACCTCTCAGGAAATATTCCTGGTACTCATTTCTGTTAGAGGCTGAGTCGACTCCAGAGCCATAGTGCGCCCTTTCTATCATTTAAGAAAGCCTCCCTGTGGACATTCATATCCGTTTTTATTGACGGCTGTTGGTGTCAGTGTATGTTTCAGTTGATTAACCGTTTATTGTAACACAGCTGATTAGTCCGTTTTCTCCGTTTTCTGCAGTCGTCTATGCAGTGATACAAGGCGCTGTTTACAAAGGAAGTGTAGCGACCGTAGCATCCTCCATCTTGTTGTGAGACGAATATTGCGTTCAGCATCTTGCTGTTTCTTGCCATTGTTTGATGTCTGCACTTTTATGCGTACTCTTTAACGAAGTGTGTGGAGTGTAATCGGGTATGGGTAGTCATATCATACTCTGTTTCGTATTGAAAAAATTATTCAGATAGATTTCAGTTGGTGTTGGTATTTGAGGAATTTAATTTTAGTCCGTATCTGTGCAGTTCACACATTCTCTAAAGGAAGCTCAGATCTGAGTTTTGAAATTTTTCTCGAAAACAACTTATTGCACAAAAAATGGTAGCAACACCTTGGAGCAGAGATTTGTCTTAGAAGCCGATAGTGTTTCATCTTGTCACGTAATCCCTTTCTATTATGTTCTGGATAGTCCACCAGTGGACACTGTCTTTGAGTCAAATTAACCCACTCCACGCCCTTAGACCCTAATTACGATCAGTTTTGATATTGTTCTCCCATCTATGCGTAAATGTCCCAAGCGGGTTTTCCCTGGATGTTTACCAACTAAAATTTGATAAGTTTTTCTCATATTCCCCAGGCGCGCTACATGTTCCGCCCATCGAAGAATTTGTCTTCTTCATTATTGTCATTATCAAATCCTGTCAATTATTATGTCTTGTTACTTTTTACGGTTTCATTTATTCAGTGATCTTTCTGAACTTCTCTTCTCTTTAGACTTGTTTGCTAAATCCTGTTCTGTCATTCTGCTGTTTCTGCACAACTAACCATAAATTATAAAAGATCTCAGTAATACAAATTTTGCATGTAACATTTGTTTCCCTAAGTCTAAAAGTTTCCGATCCCGGTGGCCATGTGGTGTATGGCGTAGGTCTGGGGCCGCTCGATTGGTGGGCTGGCGAGTTCGAATCCGCTGAGGGTAAGGATGTTCGTTTCCTTTGCTTGTTCTGTGTTTTGTTGGTAGCGACATCTGCAACGGGAGGAGTCCTACCGGACGTGTTTGTCTAACTGTGTGTGATCTAGAAACGTCAACAGTGAGGCGGCCTAGGCCCGATTTGGGCTGTAGCGCCAGAGGAAAAAAAAGAAGAAAAAGTCTAAAGGTTTCTGCCCAATATGCATTATTAAAATGACATATATTGGGCTTTATCCGTCTCCTTTTGGCTAAAGACACTCTACGTTTCGGGGGTTGACTCTGTTTCCGTCATAAGATACATGTATGAAAGCCACTCTTTTGATCGTATCAGGTGGAGCTAATGTGGTCCAGGAATGGAGATCAGCTCCATCTAATGGATGCAGTAGAGCAGGTTTCCTGCCTTTATCCGATGATGGAAGCACAAGCAGCTTCCAAAAGGCGTTCTTTTAAAATAAAATATGACTATAAAAATGTCCTTTATGTGTATCAGTGTACGTATTTTTTCATCTGGACTGCACTGAAATAAAACGCGAAGAGATATTTCTAAATCTGTGGAACGTAAACTGATCCGTACTGTGATAGCTTTAAACATGAAGCAATGAATAAGGCTAGTGACATATGCAGAATTACAAAGAAGGCATTTGGAACACTTGCCACTCCTATTGCAAACTTGTGGCTTCTACTTTAAGCGCTTTGACTTAAAGAGGTCTATTGATCTAATTATCAAACTTTCAGTGTTTTAATGCACTGTAATCTGCATCTCCCAGTAGCTCCCAGATAAGAAGCTAAGCTTAATAAAGGTGGGTGGTGGGATAGAATGTAATCGATACTGTGGGTGGATAAGTATCTGTCATGTTCTTCATAGCAGACAGCTGTTGAAAATGAAACGAATGCTGTCATAGATTCTGTTGTGAACAGCGAACAATTGGGACTGAAAAAAAATTCTTTCGGTCAAGTGGTTTAGAATAGTGGCGTGTACGTGTTCGAATCAGTCTCGAAAACAGAAACGCATACGACTCATTGTGGACAACACAAATGCACAGATATTTCAGTGGCGAATCTCCATGTTCTGTATGAGTCATATCAAGTGGAAATGCAAATGCACGACTGGCTGGTACTAAGGGTGTCACTTGTTCTTTTGAACCGCGGCGCAGGCGCGAGAACACAGTTTGGTGAAACTTAGTCGAGCGGTGAATCTGTCCGCTTTCCTGGCGTGGCAGAAACGATGTTAAGAAACGAGGGGTCGTATAAGCTACACGGTATGTACGGGGGCCGGGATAGCGTAGTCGGTATAGCTGGACAATTCGGGGTTCGAACCCCGTAGAGTCAAAGTATTTTCTTTTCTCCATTCACATTCTGACGGGCCCTAGGGCCCACCCAGCCTCCTGCATAATGCGTGTCGGGGCTCTTTCTCGGGGGTAAAGCGGCCGGGGCATGGCTTTGACCACCCACCCCTATCTAGCGCCGAGGTTCAGAGTGGTTAGAGCTATATCTTTGCGCCCCCATCTGTGCCTTCATGGAATGTACACTGTACAGCTGATTGCAAGCGAAATAGGCTATTTTCATTTCCGTTTAAAGGAGAAAGGAACACTTTTTTTGCATTCCTCTAGTTTTAGTGGTCTGGCAGCGCACTGGTAGCCAGATTGGGAACATTCAACCACTGACTTCTTTTGTTATTATCTCGTCTTTTGCGAGACAAGTACTGGAACTGCGATATAAGTGCAGGAGACACGGTATATCCCCGTTTACGAGAGACGTATGTGTAATACTATATATCAACGTTTGTAAGTACAAGAAATAAGGCAGAGCCAGTGAGACCGTACGGTTAGTTTATGATCTAAACATAACATATCCTATGCGGAAATCAAACGAGAGTGATGACTGCGTTGATACTGCATTGACAGCATTCACAATTATTATTATTATTATTATTATTATTATTATTTATTACTTACTGCATTGGATTTTCACCCGGTGGCAGTAGTCCTTACACTAGTACACACAATACAAATGGACATATAAATATACATAAAAATAACAATACAAAACAAACTATACACAATTACAAAACAAAATACATACAGTAAATACAAATACACACATTAGAACATCATACACACATTACAAAAACATCCACACGTTACAATAGCATCCACACCTTAAAAAGGCATCCACACCTTACAAAAACATCAACACCTTACAAAAACATCCACACCTTACAAGAACATCCACACCTTACAAAAACACCCATACACATACAAAACAAAATACATACAGTAAATACAAGTACACACGTTAGAACACCTTACACAAATTACAAAACATCCACACCTTACAAAAACATCCATACCTTACAAAAATACCCATACACAATACAAGAAAAAAAAAACACGCACATTACAAAAACACCCACACATTAATTAATTTCAATGCGTTAGAATATCCTCAGTATAAAGTCAGACCAAAGTACATGATAATTATATCCCCCAAGAACTTAATTAACAATTAATTAATAACAGGAACAATGGGAATAACAGGAGCAGTGACAGAGCGAAAGCGCCAGACGTTGTCCTACGCCCTGCGGACATTTCCCAACTTGTCATATTTTCCGAGCTATGCCAAGTTATTCCCGATTGCCTCTGTCCCTGATATTCGTGACCAAGAGTCTGTCATGGGAAGTTCAGTATAATTCAGGGTAAGTCGTTTTGCTCTGATGTATGTTTGAAGCAAGGTTATTAGGTTTAATGCGTCGCCCATGTGGTTGGTTTTGAACTGTAACTGGTCCAGCGTGCACTAAATTGAGTTAAATAATTTGACCCAAATATGAGCCTTGCTGCCTTTTTATTGTGACTGCAACAGTCCTTTGATATCAACCAGTTAACTGCGACGATGTGAAAGACGTCACAGTTGAACTGACTTAATTTGGAGAGACCGGCAGGGACGTCGTTATGAACCTTCTCAAGTGTGTTTATGTTGTTTAGTAGATACTGTTTCGTTCAGGCAGGGAACTGATATTTGACAGAATTTAAAATTTCTGTGCCGGCGTGTTTATTAAATTGTACATGACTGTTCCCAAAACATCGGCTCGTAGTTTTGTTAAATTGCTGTTGGTCAGTCTGTTGCCACTACTTGGATGTTCATTTAAATTGGATGTAATTAGGATTTGGCTTGTTGAGTTGCATAGATTTCGTGTTGCTGTTGTTGATACCATTGTCTTCCATTGGGCCAGGCTTTCTAATCAGCTTTCTTGTAATAATTGTTGGCATGTAGGCTAGAAAACGTTGTGTGTCAAGCACAGGAAGGGCACTGTAATTGTGTTTCAGTTTAGGACAATTGACGTTTGTGTGTGTTGCTTTATCAGTCTGTGAAACTTTATAGCCTGCCTACAACCAATGACCGCAGTCTGGTGGTTAGTACTCTTGCTTCATTTTCCGGAGGATCCCGGTTTGAGTCCCAGCCCTGAGGTAGGAGGGTTTTGGTGTTTTTCTCAGAACACCCCCCCCCTCCGTCCCCCCCAAAAAACTATGATAGTACTTTAAAATTTGTCAAGACCATTTTCGTGATTTCAGGCTTCTGCCGCAATGTTGATGAGATCTGCGCTCTTCTGGGATATTACGCGGCGTCGTGTGGACGTCTTGAAGATGGGACCGATAGTTTGTCCCGAAACGTCAGTAAAGAATTACCACTCGACGCTCCGTAATATCCCAGAAGAGCGCAGATCTCAAGACCTTTTTCTGCCACATCCTTATGAGTTCGGCTTTCGCGGTCGTCCTATATTCGACCACACACATTTAAACAAACGTAATTGAAAAACCGAAATTAATCACTGAACGAGCAGTGGAACGGGCAATGCGGCTTCTGAACCCTTGTGTATTGCCACTTCACATAAACTTGGTTGTGTGGTGTCCTGAAGACAAACAACACGTACTAGCTGAAAAGAACTAAAACACTTACTGCAGTGGAAGTGGTGTGGGCTGCATGCGCTCTCTTTCAGTGTCTGCTTGTCTTTCCTTCTCCCAACCAGAGAACCTAACATAATTTGCCTCTTGCGACTTCGTGGTTCAAGCCAAGTACGACCTCTCTGACCCCACTTGTAATTTATCCTTATCCTGCTGAGAGTGAGTTTGCAGCGGGCTCCCTCTATTGACCAACCTGTCTGTCCCAGTGGGTTACAAATTGCCAAACACTGGAGATATCTGGAAACTTAAGGAAATAAACCAAAGACGGCCATTAGTTTCAGTATCTGAGCGTACGTAACGCAGCGTACAACAAAAGTCTTGGTGAAGCCTGCTTTATTTTCTGTACCGTAGGAACTGTAAACTCATTAGAAGCTAATAGCCGCTTATTTAGACAAAACATTTTCGGTGTTTAAAGAACCGGAAAGTTCATTAACATGGCATTCACTCTTCAGGGATGTTACGCTGCGTATGTTGGTAATTGTTTACCAACGTTTCGGGACAGGCTATCGGTCGCTTCCTCTGCTTGACCCTTGAAGACGGGACAGGTAGGCTATCACGAAACGTCTGTAAACAACTACCAACATACGCTACGTAATATCCCAGAAGAGCGAAAGCCTCAACTACAAGGCGGCGGAAGCCCGAAATTTCTTGTTCATTACCGTGCTCACAATAGCTCATCACAGGTCCTTGTCCTGAGCCAGTCCATATTCTCGCGCCCTGCTTCCCTAAGCGTTATTTCAATATTATCCTCCCATCTACGCTTAGGTCTGCCAAGTGATCTTTACCTATCAGGCGTTCAACCTGAAATTCTGTACGTACTTCTTATGTTCTCATGCCTATTGCTTATGTTGCTTGTCTTATTAATTGTGATTTGATCACTAACAGTACTTGGTGGACAGTATGAAGTATGCAGCTTTTCATTGTGGAATTTTCCCAGTGTCCCTCTTAAATCCAAATATTTTTGTCAGCTTTGTGTTCTCACACACCCTCAGTTTGCGTTTGTCGTTGACGGTGAGCAGTTGGTTGATGCACTGCGCTACAAGCCGGAAGGTCGCGGGTTCGATTCCCGATGGTGTCAGTGGTATTTTTCATTGACATAATCCTTTCGGTCGCACTAAGGCCCTGGGGTCGACTCAGCCTCTAACAGAAATGAGTACCAGGAATATTTCTTGGGGGTAAAGGCGGCCGGTGCGTAGGGCTGACAACCTTACCACCTTCATGTGCCGATGGTGTAGAAATCTGGGAGCCTCAACCTCCTGGTACCCTAAGGGCCTGTTCAGGCCTGTAATGGGATTGCTTTACCTTTCACCTTGAAGGTGAGAGACCAAGTTCACACCAATATATAACAGCGGGTAAAATTGTGGCTTTTATATTAGAGTATTTATTTATGTTTTCGGGTAGGAGAAGTGAAGTCCGTTTTTAATGCCATCGTGAATGTAAATTTCATTTCTTTTGAAGACAACAAAAGTGTCATTAGACTTCTGAGGTTATACAACAAATTCTTAAACTTGCAGATGTTAAATTATGAACCAATAAGAAACCCTTCCAACACAGCTATTCTAAAACGATACGAGTTCTCGTAAAATTATTAATAATTTGTATACCCACCATATTTCAGCACCACGGTGCCACCCTCAGGGGTGTCGTTTGTTAAAATGTAGTGTTAATGAAAGTCAGCATTACGTTATATATTTAAAGATTATATGTGACGCTGATTGTCGTTATTGTTCCTTTTAAAGTAAAAGTTACAGATGAAGGTGACACAGTGATGTCGGATCATGTTGGGTATAAAAGATAAAGCAATCCCATTACAGGCTGGACAGACCATTAGGGTTCCAGGAGGTTGAGGCTCCAAGATTTCTAGACAATCGGGGGAAGGTGGTAAAGTTGTCAGCCCTACGCACCGGCCGCCTTTACCCCCCAGGAAATATTCCTGGTACTCATTTCTGTTAGAGGCTGAGTCGACCCCAGGGCCATAGTGCGACCGAAACGATTATGTCAAGGAAAAACTCCAATGACACCATCGGGAATCGAACCCGCGACGTTCCGGCTTGTAGCGCAGTGCCTCAACCAACTGCGCCACCGCGTGCCCCACATAGTGGGTATATAAATATAAATTTATACATGATTTTATGAGTTTTTATTGTTTTAGAACAGCTGTGTCGATTGGTTTTGTAATCGGCTGATAATAAAAACCGTCAGTCCGATGTGAAAGTGCCCATTATGTCACACGAAGTACACGATGAACTGTATAATGCAATGTGTCGTTACGTACAGCCAACTGTCATTACCGAGCTGGCGCATTCCAAAGATTTATTAGCTAACTTTGGACGTGTATTGTGGTGACGAGGTATCAGCTGGATGTACTGCACATAATATTTGTGGCTGATAAATAATGGAAGACATTGAAATCTGTGGTCTTCTGGGTAATTACACGGCGTCGTGTGGTAATTATTTACCGACGTTTCGGGACAACGTGTCGGTCCCATCTTCATGGGTCATGATTCCGAGTAGGAAAAAAAGATTCCTACTCGGAATCTTGACCCATGAAGATGGGACCGACACGTTGTCCCGAAACGTCGGTAAATAATTACCACAAGACGCCGTGTAATCACCCAAAAGACCACAGATTTCATCAACATCGCGGCGGAAGCCTGAAATCAAGGTTAAAATGGAAGACATTGACCTTAAATATATTGCCCGATTATGAAACCCTTTGAAGACTGGCGTTTATCTGAATTATATATAAAATTGGGTTCGTACCTCATAGAGAACACATTTCATCCCCATTGGAAAGACTAATCGCTTAATGTTTTTAAGGGACATGTGGGCATTTACTTTGAGATTCATGCGAAGCACATAAATACACTGTGTGGTACAATGCAGAGTGTTGTAATACAAAGGCAAGTGATACATTTCCTTACTACCATTGGGGTTTAAGCGGTTAAAAACCAATTTCTTTTGCTCTTTTTCTAGCGTATCGTTCTAACAGTAACGCACAGTTTTTGCGCTCGAATGATGTTCGGTGAGGCAGTGTGAGTGGGGGTGTGGTGAGTGGGGGTGTGTTTGACGTCCGCCATCTAGCAGAGTGCTTTCAATGCCTCCCAGCGGTGTTGCTTAGTCTGATGGAAAGGTCAGAAGCCGACTGGCTATCTGTAACCATTCGCCTGCTCGATATTACCCAGCTGCAGCCACTAAACGAATCTGACCAAAGGCAATTTTCCGCAGCAATGCCTTTTCTGTTGTGTATCCAGCTTAGCTGTATAAATGTTATTTCCGGCTATATAGGAATTATTGTCCTATGAAACACATTTTACCTTTCAGATAGACCATTGTATAAATCTATTAACTTGTTCATACTTGTGATCTGCGCTGTTCTGGGATATTACGCAGCGTAGAGTGGTAGATCTATACCGATTCAACGCTGCGTAATATCCCAGAAGAGCGCAGATCTAATCTACATCGCGGCGGAAGCCTGAAATCGCTCATTGTTCGCACTTGGATGGAAAAAAAAAACTGTTCTTATACGATCTGTGCTCTAAACGTTAATATTAAAATCATGCCTCTGAAAGACAGTGTGGTTGTGTGGTCAGATGCCCTGTGTCCATGTGTTTTTTTGGTCATTCGCATTACGGCAGTAGGTATTAAGACGCTGGGTAAGCGCTGGACTAGGCTAGGCCTGCTCATTTTTACAAACACGCTCGCAGCCTCGTAATTTGAAACCCCCCATAGTTTGGACCAAACTTCCACCCTTCGATTTGTTGTGATATAGAAATTGTGAAAAGGGGCGCCATAGTAGTGCGTGTTGTACATCGTACCTACATGTGTATGGCTCTCTGTGTAACTCGTGGTACTGAACGTTAGGAACCTAGCACTAATACAACACGAGGATCGATGGGAAAGTAATAATACAGAGTGAGTATTTGCTTAGTCGGCAACTTTTTGTTCAAAATAAGTTTTCTCACGAGAAGAGAGAATAATGACCTTTTCCGTATAATCACCCTGGAGGTTTATACATTTGTCACAATGTGTCGTCGGGGGAATGTCTGCCTTGAGCACAGAATTCTGGACTTTGCGAACGGAACCACTGCGAGACAGCTTCTTGCACTGCCGCATCAGTTTGGCGTCTGTGAGCACCGTGATGCTTATTCAGAGGGCCGAAGTGATGAAAGTCTGTCGGGCTGTGTGGTGACCCCACACAGCCCGACAGACGGCAGCATTGTTGAAGCTATTTGGAAGGGTATTCTCTGAACATCTACCATACAGCCCTGACTTCGAACCAAGTGACTTCCACCTCTACGACCCTCTGAAGAAGCATCTTGGTGGTCACAGATTGCAAAATGTTGCTGAAGTCCAGTAAAATGTCTGGCAGTGGTTCCGTTCGCAACTGCTAGACTTCTGTGCTTGAACGCATACATTCACTGAAAACACGTTGTGACTCTGATGTCTACGTAGAAAAGTAGGCCATTGTCCTGTTTGCTCTGATAAATATTATTGTGAACAAACAGTTGATGAATAAGCAAATTTTCACTACGTTTTCGGACTTTCCGATCGACCTATGTATATATGCATGCGGTTCCAGAAAACAGGTATCTGTTTTTATTCTCCATCGTCCATTTTCTATCTTACGTTTACCTTTAAATCAGAATTTATTGTGCCATTGTTACTATAGTCATTTCTTGCACTTTTAGTTGCCTTCTTGCTATGCTGTCAGTATAGCCTAAGATAATACAGTGCTATTGAACATCGTCCTGTTTTCCGCACGTGGGGCATACATCTTCTACAGCTTCTCCTCCTCATCCTTTCAGTTTCCAAACTCACATTGCGCCTCTCTTTTCATTCGTATTTCCACATTTCCTACAGTTTCTACAACTACACTTCGTTTCTGTTCTGGAGTTGAGAATTAGTTTATATATATATATGTGTATATATATATATGTCCTATCTATCGGATCAAATCAAGAAGAAGGAGGTGGGCGGGGCATACAGGATTTTGTTGGGGAGACCTGAGGGAAGGAGACCACCTGGAAGACCCAGGCGTAGATGGGAGAATAATATTAAAATGGATCTTCAAGAAGTGGGATAGGGGCATAGACTGGATTGATATGGCTCAGGATAGGGACAGGTGAGTGCGGTAATGAACCTTCGGGTTCCATAAAACGCGGGGAGTTTCTTGGCCTGCTGAGGACTTGTTAGCTTCTGAAGAAGGACTCTGCTCCATGCAGTTAGTTAGTTAGTTAGTTAGTTAGTCCTATCTATCGAACCAGATGTCATCTTGACAAGTACAAAGACCTCTGCTACTTTTTCAGTTAGCAGATCGAAGATACAAATCCGTGACTTCAGTTTCTATGGCTGCCTTTTCATTTCGTTCGCAGTTCGCGTTTCGTGTCGTGATGAAAACAATGAGTGATGATCTTTCATACTGAAGGACTTTTTTTTTGTGTTCAGTGCATTCTCCTTGTCTTTTACCTGGCTTATCCGCGCCCATGTTATCGCTTTAGCCACGATCATAAATATCCCGCAGATGTTTTATGGCTTCCATTATCGGTGACATTTTGTACAGAATTTGTAACTACGTTTGTAGTTAATATGTGATACTTTTGTGGGCTGATTTGGTATTTTGGTTTTAGTATCCTCATAGGCCTACTGGTAGAAGGTTTAGGTTTGGATATTTGACGCAGAACGCACGTTAAACCTCGAGGCGCACAATGTTCCCGCACGACATGAGCCGTTTCCATGTCCCCCGCACATAATTAACCGTTCATACAGTTGATGACAGTGATGTTTCACTGAACTGTTCCCTCAGCCCTCAACGTGACAGCCGGTTTCCCAAACATTCATTATGATACAATATTTTCATCTTGGCCTCTGTCTGTCGATTGGCTGCGTCCGAAGAGGTTTGTATGCGCGTTCCAGCAGAACGTAATATCCTTCGTTTTAAAGGTCCGTAAAACGTAATACGAATAAAAGTTCCCTTTTTTATATTGTCTCTCATTCCTCACTTCACTGGTATATCTCTTGTCCTTATACATTTCCGGGGGCTTCTCACCTCTTTATTTCAAGCTCTTCTTCCTTACTCCTTTTCCCGAGCTTGTGATAATCTTCGTGCATGTTACACATTTGTGTAAATGTGTAGGTAATTATGGTCCTTTGTTCACTAAAATATATAACGTGAACAGCTTTGGGGTCGAATCTGTGCTTTTACTATGAGAAACTGACGTTTCGGTACCTGAGTAACGCCATGGCTTTCGTTTTAAACACTTTCAATACACGCTGTCTTTCAAATAAAGAACAAGATATATTGTTACCAATTTAAGAGATTTACTAAGCGTTGTGGCGTGTTCAGTTAGCCATTAGAGACCGTGCCATGGCTCAGGCTGTTAGTCACCGCCGGCTTCTAACCGCGGAGGGCCTCATTCGATCCTAAGCCAGTCTATGTGAGATTTGTGGTGGGCAACGGTTTTACTCTGAGTACCTCCGTTTTCCCCTGTCATTATCATTGCACCAGTGCTCCTTACTTATTCAGTTTATCGTCGACGCTTTGTAGCAACTGACGGCGTCGTTAAATAACACACACAATCGAGTTAGCCATTAGTTCAGTCAGTATTCGTATTAAATTTATAAAACTTGAGTTGAAATTAATCAGCGCCTTTGGAAGTATATTCTGGCACGGGGTAGACATGAACAAGGCAGAGAAGTTAATCCTGTTTCGTTGTGCCATGGTGCAAGTCCGTCGAGAGGAGACGGGAGTGAAGGTGAATTGGGAATTAGATCAACTACCGTTAGGAGAACCAGAAATCGTACTCTGAGTCAGGAAGTTCGGGTTGTAGCAAGGGACTCAGAGAAATTAAGAGTACTGTCTTTATGTTCCTGCCGTGTGTAATCACATTTTCTTATTCTGCGCCTTAGAAGAAGAACCGCAAGGTTCAAGATGAAAACAACGCTTTGTACTTTTGCTTTTTTCTTCCTTCGTGTGAGGTAATCGAGTTCTACATTCTCCGATTTATTTTTTTCAGAGAAATTGATATGCCACACTGCACGTTTTAACAATCTGGCTCAAACTGTAACGTTTCTAGTTTGTATTCGAAAGGTGCTTGTTTCGAATCTCGGCCGAAACACCGAATATTCTACTTGGTTTCTCTCATTCCCTCCGAGACAGTACCTTAAATGAGCCTCGACTGCTTGTTTTTACACATAATATCGAAGTCATTATTTACTGTCAGATCCTTCTAATCTGCGAAGTGTGAGTCGCAGCGTCTTTAAAAATACGGTTTATTTGACAAGCAATAGTGGCTGTCGCAGTTTGTGGCTTTGAGAATTGAGGAAGTCACAATATTTTGTCTAAAATAGATACGTAGGAGTTTTTTCTGTGGACGTAAGTTTGGAGGAATTACACATCGCCGCAGTTACATAAATCAGTTTTTTAAACCATTAATTGTAAAGACCACCATGCAACGCAACTATACTTATTGTGTCACAGAATGTTATTACCAATGAGCTACATGTTTCGGCCCAAAAGGGCCATCATCTTGCTTTGTATAAGAACATAAAAAGGAAATGAACGGTCCTTTTAGGCCGAAACTTGTAGCTCATTGGTAACAACATATTGTTACGCAATAAATGTAATTGTGATTGATTGTGGTTTTTATTATTTAATCGTGTCAAAACCCAACGGGACGCCCTTTAAAGTTCTTTTTAACTGCCCTTATTTGTCGAGCTGTACTTTAAAACGTAGCGACGCACCATTTATGGGACATGTTAAGGCGGCGAAAGAATTGACATTGAACAGACGGATAGACAAGCAAGTGAAAATTGCGTACCTGGCAGTTGTATCTATCACAGCATTAATCTGCGGAAACTAATGTGTTTATTTCTCCTTTTCAGGGGTGCTTTCTCAGTTGTGCGAAGATGTGTACAAAAGTCTACAGGTTTGGAGTTTGCAGCCAAGATCATCAACACCAAGAAATTGTCTGCCCGAGGTAAGAACAATGTTCTAGAGTTTTTCGTTACGAACGTGCCATTTTGTGGTTGCCAAACTTTGTTACGTCTTGATATTTAATTATACGCGTGACTGCAGTTTGATGTGTTCTGCTGAAGTTTATGCTTTTCTGGACTTTTAAAACACCCTGAAATGCCATTGACTGAGGCGTCTTAAAAATGATAAGTACACAAACTGTCACCGTATTACTACACTACATCACTTGAGATTTTTTCTTGTTTTTTTTTTCCGTGTAAATAATTTTTGACACCTTCGCCCTGGCCACTCGCTTTTCATACAATGCCTTCACGGCAGTGACGAACACGATTTGTATCGACGATATATCGGTCCATCAATATACCTTTGCGGAGACATTGATGGTCGATAAAATATCTATAATACTCTATTCAAACAGAAAATTGTGAAAATAAGGAAAATAATTTTTAATGGAAGACGAAAGCCTTTATATTTAAGGTTATACGGTTAAAAACCTTTCAGTATGCATGTATGGCTTATTTAATGACGCTGTCGAGGGCACAGGCTATATAGCGTCGAATGATGGCATGTTCAATGAACGAATTGGAAGGCATGTGGAAGGAAGCGATCGCTGTCTAATTTGAGGTACTATCCAAGACTTTGTCTGGAGGGACTGAGGAAAAACCACAGAAGCCAGAGAACAGGTTGACATGCTGATATTTGAAGGCGGGACGCCTGGAATACGAAGCAGGGTCCTAGCAATTCGACCGCGATGATCGGTCAAAATCGTTCCAATATATTGAGTTACGAATCGAAATGATAAATAGCTACGTGCTGCAAATTTAGACTATTATATATGGGCCTATATAGGCCCTATATAAAACATTTTTACTAATTGAGAAATTTAAAAAATTGTAGGCCTGTTATAACTAAAAGTGCCTCTTACGGATATATATCCTACCTCAGTATCGATGTGCCGATATACAAGTTCATGAATATCAGTTTAAAATATGTGTCTTGTGTGCATCTGTCCTTACATTTCAGAATGCAATATCATGCACTCTTGTTTTCCCTGTTCGAGAACAAGGGTCTGTGACACTGGGAACGTCAATACTAACTTAAGACTCTGGTAAGAGACTTTATAACTTGGAGTACTTTTTTTCATGGAATGTCTCGCATATGGGCCTCTGATTCGTATACATAATTTTGTTCGAAAAACCTCCTGTTGAAGAGACCGCTTGGGGGCTAGACAAATGTAGGAGAATGATATATGAATCGATATTCCAGAAATGGCGTGGATATTTATCGATTGCATTTATTTGGCACAAACACACCTTCTTTCCATGTCGTTCCCAATTTATCATTCACAATTTTTATATAATTCAGTACCATATACCCTCTGCAGCTAAGAAAGCGTCATTAAATAATCATTTAACCGAACAATCACTGTTCGCTTGACTTCCTGTCAATTTCAAAGGCATAAAGCAACGCATCTCTTCTCGATATGTTCCCTTGGAATAGGATTTTTACAAGAAACATGAAAAGTGGAAATATGTTATTCGATATGACGGGTGGAGTTCTATGTAAAGTATTGTATGCTCGCTTGGAGTTTCAAAAGAATTATGCGGAGACGCTTGTAATAAGATTTCTACGGAAAATGGAACGTTGGAGTAAGCTTTCATGTCACTGTCTGTCATCATTACTTTGCAGACGGAAACTTCCAGAAGGACAGCTAGCTTCATATTTTAAAGTATCTTGGGGCCCTGTTCAACGTATTTGTTTACTGTGAAGGTGCTCTCGTGAGAGTTGCTCTGGTTTTCAAGAGGCTTAGACAGTAGGTCACCATAGCAATACACGTTGCCTCACAAGTAATCTCAATTGAAACTTCCCCCGCTGTGGTTCATGGTAAATACATTCTCAGAATTCAAGTTTGTTTTTGTGATTCACTGATATACGGTGTTGTCTACTGCCTGATAAGCTGCATCCTGCCGAGAGTATAATCAATGAATGAGGTAAAAATACTGGAACATTTGGTGGGTCCAGAGGGATATATTTCTACAATGCTATTTATTTTTTATTGTAACAACAATAAAAGTAAGGAGACTAGAATGGGCTGGTCATGTGGTAAGAATGTCTGATGATAGGACCGTAAAGACAGTATTTCTGGGTATACCAGATGGAAGAAGAAAAGCAGGAAGACCAAAATTAAGGTGGTTGGACTGTATTGAGAATGATCTGAAATCGACGGGTTTCAAGAGATGGAGGAAGCAGAAGACAGATCTGTATGGGCTATCGTTCTGAAGGAGACACTGGTTAAACTGTAAGGACCGTATGCCAAAGAAGAAGAAGAAGAATTTATTTTTTACGATGTGCAGCTTTAAAGGAATTTGTAAAGATAAAGGTGGACGGAGTGTGAGGCTGACAACTCCCCTCCAAGTTTCAAGGTTAAGAATGTGTGGAGGTTTAGGCTCCACAAAAATCTCCTGTCCGAACTATCATGTATTCTGGGATATGACACGGTGTCGATTGATAAATAGGTACCGACGTTTCGGAGCAGTTTGCTGCCTCAATATTTAAGGTCTGAGAACTTGGAACTTGAAAAAGGAGGCAGCAAGCTTGTCCGAAACATGGGTTACTATTAATCAGTCGACACGTCATATCCCGGAACACTGAATCGACATCAGCACCGCTGTGAGAACCTCAGATCTCGCACCTTCTATAAGCTTTCACTGTGCGTTGCTTCGGCACATGTTCACAGAGAGACTTCTGGTGCTTCAGAGGTGTGTAACCGCACTGTGGTATGTCATAAACAGTGACTAGCAGACCGCGTTCCCAAAGAATACGAAATAATAGCCACAACCTGGACATGATCCAAGTAGCTACAGCGATCCGTCACGGTATCTTCTGTATGTTTGGCAGAGGGGAGTAATTACCCATACTTCTTTTTATCGATCGTGCGTTATAATCGATACTCAATAGTCGACCAGCAAGTTCGTACGTATATAAACGGTTAATGACGCAAATTAACAATACCGAGACAACCAGTGTTAATGATACAGATATAGAATTGGTAGCACCGAAATCACCGAGCAGCATGACACAAAAATGTAATGACAAGAACTCAACAGATAACTCAGAGCAGCGATAATCTGGCGCATAAATAGTAAGATTGTCACGGAAATAAGCACCAACAACATTAGGAACAAAGAAAAGGAAAACCACAGTACAATAACAATCATGCATAGTAACCAAAAACCTCCGTAAGTTTAGAATAAATCCTGAAGATGACCTATGCTGGTCGAAACATGTAGTAGTGAGATAATTTGTCATAATTATTATGTTTATACAAATAATGATATACAATAACACGGTGTGTAGACAAGATAGCCTAGTATTATTAGGTCTTATTTATTTATTTATTTTGACGTTAGTATTTGCAGCTCTGACTGTATAGCATCGAATGTTATAATGTTTAGGTCATCATATATTGGAAAGGATGTGGAAGGAAGCAACCGTGGCCTATTTAAGGTGCTGTGTCATTTGTGTTGAGAGACGGTTAAGAGCCACGCAAATTATCAGTCAGGATAGCGGCTGTACTGTCCACTCGACCCTGACGTTTAGTGCGAGACAAGAAATGCTTTTGAAATTTTGGTGGGGAAAACTTCTTTGGCATGACCGCTTTGAATGCCAAAGTAAATGAGTTGTGACGACGTAAGGTTTGTATAAGGACTCAGGATAGTGTTCATTGGCAGGCTTTGATGTCTGCGGTGTTAAACCTTCTGGTTCTGCTATCACAGTACTAGTAACTTCAAGTCTTATCACTCCGAGTTTCGATGCATAAAGTTAGGGGAAACACTGCAACTTAACGAATTAATCAAGCTCTGTAATGCGCAGATGTGCGAGAGGCGGTAGAGTAACGCTATATTTAGAACGTCTCACCCCTCCACACTGCAATTCCAGTTCGGTACTCACCACTAAGCGTAATTTACAGTAAATCGATAATAAAGTAATGGACTGGCCAAGGGGGTAGAAACGCAACGAAGAGAATGAGTGCTCTCGGATGGTTAGTGTAATGGTCTGCCCATCCGTACATAGTAACCCTAACGTGAGATATTTGCATCTGGTATCCAGGCAGACTGATAGTGTATCTCAAAACGAAGTGCCTCCACCTGAAAGGGATCCGCTGACGGTTCACTGAATGGGAGAACAAAAGTGCAAGGTTAGGGGCGTCACATATTTGCCCTACTTCCAGTTTTATATTTGCGACTGAACCATTTAAATACGTAAGAGTGCGGTTTATAGAACTTAAACGAAAACAAGTGGTCATTGTAATATTTTGGTTTAAAGGCTCGCGTAAGTGGATCGGCTTCTACGGTAAAGTGTAGACATATGTGTGAGTATGATATTAAAAATTTCGGTTTATTTTATATGATTTGTTAACTGTAATTTGTAAGGTTTATATGGTCCATGATCCGTGCATTAATCGAATATATACAATAATAGTACCAACAAATGCGCACAAGTGTACTGAAACTAGTTTTATACACACAATGAATTCTTACATGTTTCGGCCAATCATATGGCCATCTTCAGGGATATAAAATATAAAGGTTAGGTACATTAAAAGTATAAAATGAAATTATGTACTTTAAACTGCTGGTTCATATGATTGTAATTACACCTTTGCATGATAATTTTATAACTTCATTTTATACCTTTAATGTATCTAACCTTTGTATTTTATATCCCTGAAGATGGCCACATGATTGGCCGAAACATGTAGGAATTCATTGTTTGTATAAAACTAATTTTAGTATACTTGTGTGCATTTGTTGGTACCATTATTGTATATAACTTTAATTTGATAGAGTGTGAACCTTGTTCTTTCCCAAAACTACGAGAAGTGTATAGATTGAAGGCAATTGCGTACGAAGTACTGAGGAGAATAGTTTGACGCAAGAGAGAGGAAGTAACAGGAAGTCGGAGATAACTGTTTAATGACGATTTCCTTAATTTGTACTCTTCACCACATAATATTTTTAGGGTGGTAAAATCAAGGACTGGCGGCCGGTATGGCGCAGTCGGTATAGCGATTCGCTAAGGGCTGGACGGTTCGGGGATCGAGTCCCGATGGAGGCGATATTTTCCGTGCCGTCCAGTCCGACTCCGAGGCCCACCCACCCTCCTGTACAGTGGGTACGGGGTTTTTCTCGGAAGTAAAACGGCCGGAGCGTGGTTCTAACCATTCACCCCCTTCTAGTTCCGGTGTGCTAATGGGTAGGAGCTATACCTCCACCTCCTCTCTGTGTCTGCATAGACATGTCATGGGGCGACGTTTACCTTTGCCTTTAAAGTACAGGAGGATGGTGTGGGTGGCGCGTAAGAGGAAAGGAAATTCGTACATTTTAGTTGGAAAATATGAAGGGAAGACACCATTTGTGAGAGCTGGACGTGGGCGAGAGAATAATATTAGAGCGTGTTAAGTATACGGTATGAGGATGTGGGAGGGATTTACCGGGCTGAGAACAGGGACCAGTGGCGACTTCTTTTGAACACAGTAATGGAACTTCGTGTTCTACTGAAGGCGGAGTGTTTTTTGACAAGCTGAGCGGCTGTCATCAAAGAAGTGTGTTAGATTGAGTCAATTGTCTCCTGCAGATGTTATATTTTTTCGATTGAGACGCAGTAGTGAAATTTGAGGGACGAGACGTGCATCTGGTTACTGCAGAGTAGCCTTAGCCTATCACAAAAAACAAAACTCAGCCAGTCTCCCGCTGGCTTGAACATCGCGCGTGCGACACACGTGCCTTGATCCCTGCATAAGTTAGCAACAGATATAGAGTCGATCATGTTTGATTGTTTTGTTAGATCGTCAAATGTTTCTTCAGCCTCAGCTCGTACGTCACAGAGGATAGTCTGTGTTCATGGTTGTTTCTGGGTCACCGGCCGTTTCTTTTGCTGTAGCTGTTACCTAACAGATAACATTGTCTGCATTATAAAGACAAATCACATAAATTTACATAGGTTTTCGTGTAAAGCGTGTTACATGCTCGTTCGAATTTAATTACACTTGAAATTTTCGTGACAGATTTTAGTAAAAGTCTCCAGTATAAAATTTCACGAAAATCCGTCAATCGAGAGGCGCGTTGTTCCGTGCAGACGGACAGACAGACATGACGAAGTAATTGCCGCTTCTCGCAATTCTCTTGCGACAGCGCCTAAAAAGAATGCAGTACTAATTAATTAACTGATTGACGATGGTTTATTTAACTACACTGTCACTGTGTCAGACTGATTGGCGACTAATGGATAGGCTGATTTAATGAATAATGGATTGAAAAATTTAGAGAAGGAAATGGCTGTCGCCCAGTTTGAGGTACTACGCCGGCATTTGCCGGATTTGTTTTCTTTCTTTCTTTTTTTTTTTTTTTCAATGGCTCGACAGCCCCTTGGGGGCCTAGGCCGCCTCATTTTTCGAGGCTTCACGATGACACTTTTTAGACACACCACACTCGGTAGGACTCCTCTGGACGAGGAACCATCTCGTCGCAGAGACCTCTACCTGACGCACACAACACTCACAAGAGACAGACATCCATGCCCTAGGCGGGATTCGAACCCACAATCCCAGTAAGCGAACGGCCGTAGACCCACGCCTTAGACCGCGCACGGCCACTGGGATCGGCATTTGCCTGAATACACTGAGGAAACCGCGAAACATCTCAGGATGGTTGGCGTCCCTGTCGA
Source organism: Reticulitermes speratus (assembly GCA_021186555.1). Classification (NCBI taxonomy): domain Eukaryota; kingdom Metazoa; phylum Arthropoda; class Insecta; order Blattodea; family Rhinotermitidae; genus Reticulitermes; species Reticulitermes speratus. The sequence goes on from JAJKFL010000012.1 coordinate 10,863,193, forward strand.
AACTGGTATCGGACTCCACCCTAATACTCGACAGAAGCGTCGTTGTTAAGGCGAATTAAATGAATCCTTTCTTTTGGATCTACTTGCACGAAAAGTATCAAATATCTGTGTCTTCTGTATGCTAATTGTGTTTGTGAGTGAAAGTAGGCGGCCTTCATACGAACCTTGATTGTAGGCCTCCGCCGCGATGTTGAAGAGATCTGCACTCTTCTGGAATATTACGCGGCGTCGTGTGGTAATTGTTAACCGACGTGTCGGGGCAACGTATAGGTCCTATCTTCAAGGGTCAAGAGTCCTTTCATACTGCTTATTATTTATGGGTCGTATGGTAAAGTTAAGGTAAAGGTCACTCCGTAACCTGCCAGTGGAGGCACAGAAGAGAGGTGGGTACATACGCATTTTCAACCTCAACGCTAGATTGGGATGGGTGGTGAACGCCACGCCTCGGTCGCTTTTACACCCGTGAAAGAGACCCGGTACCCATTTTACAGGGGGCTGGATGGGTCCCAGGGCCTGTCTGGACGGGTGCGGTGAAGAGAAAATCTCTCGCACCACCGGTGTTCGAACTCCGAACTGTCTAGCCCGTACCAACTGCTCTATCCCGGCCCTGTAAATTGTAGGATGCTGATAACAGTGGTGAGTCTGTTTTGGGTACGCTAGAGCACCGGGTTAGTGAGTGAGAATTGAACAGGAGGCTTTTTGTGTGATGTCCTGTGTAGACAGAAAACTTGAGACGGACTTCTCCAATCTCAGTTCTGTTGATTGTTCAGTAACTAACTTATTAAAGAACTAAAGGAGTAGAGTTCTTCTAGAGAAGCTAATGGGCACTCAGCGAATCAGGAAACTCTCCTGTTATGGAGTCCGACGGTTCATTTCCGTATGTACAGCACATGAGCGCGCCGTTCGTCTATCTTGAACTACATTAAGTCAGTCCATATCCATATACCGTATTATTCATTTTAATATTATCTTCCCATCTGTTCGAAAGTCTTTCGAGTGGTTTCTTTCTTTGAGGTTTCTCAAACATAATTTTGCATACATTCATAACGACTTTCAAGCGTGCTACATGACCTGCCGTTGCCCTCCTTGCTTTGGTCACCTTAACAGCACCGCAGAATGTTTGAGACGTGAATAAAATAGAAATATCTACTTCGTTAACTAAAACAGTAAAAAGTCTAGGTTAAGAACAAAAATTATATTCTATTGCGGTTTTTGCTACGTGTCTCTGAAATTGCTGTCCTCAAAAAATTTGCCTGAAATTAGAAAATGAATGCGACACCGTCTGTAGGGTGCAGTGATGTTCTCGCTCTGAAGTGGCAGAACCGTAACGGAAACCTTGGCAGCTGAAACTTGGACGCGATTCAATTATTCTGTCCTCTCTTATTCTGCAAGTAGCTTAAAGACGCCTACCAGGAATGTCTATAAACCCTTAAAAGTTGTCACTCTACGGTATTGTTTCCTTAGACACCATCGTTATGAATAATTCCAGACTTCCGGCTAGCTTCAGATCGATTTTCGATTTCCACAGTTCTTTCATAATGCCATAAACATTACAGATACAGACAAGAATGACACAAGTAACTCGACGTGGTACACGCACTACTTTTGCATTAAAGGCTGAGCCTTGAATTCCAGACTGGGAGGAAGGAAACATGTTTGTAATGACGTTTGGTTTCGGGAATGCTTTGAACTTGTTTCTTCGTCGCACAGTCCACGCTTAACGGTCGTTAGTGCGTTTGCGCAAGTATGTGCAAGGACTTGACTGTTGTCTAAAGGAAATATTTTCGAATAATCTTGACCAGAAAGTTCAACTTGATAGCCATGATGAGGGCTTGCCCATGACATCATCGCAGACGAGAACGTATTTCTTGCTATTTCTGGCGTATTTGTTAATCGACTAGGTCTTGTGGTTGTAGCCGATATAACCACTCGTCTATATGGAAACTCGCCACGGAGGCGCATACTTCATGTCTTCATGCAAAGCTTAAGATTTGAGGTTCTCGCAGCGGTGCTCATGGTTGTTACACTTATAGGATATGACATAGCGTGGACCGGCGTTACACAGGAGCCTACGGCACTCATCATCAGGGTAGTCCAAGAAGAAGCTTTTACGTCGCACTTACCAGTTAAGGATATACATTAACTTGTGAATGTTCTTGAAGCCTGAGCCTTCCGGTAAATTTAATTATTCGAAGTTTCGCTTACTGTCAGAGATAATTGCACTACATTCGCATTGCGCGTCACAGACAGCAAAAGCGCGGGTTTAAACAAGCCTTCTTTTGTCTCATGGAGTCGGAGATGGCGCAGTAGGTATAGCGATTAGCTACGGGCTGGACGGTTCGGATTTCGAATCCCGGTAGAGGCAAGAGAGTTTCTCTTCTCCAGATCCGTCCAGACGGGCTCTGGAGCCCACCTAGCCTGCTATTCAATGGGTACCGGGATTCGTTCCAGGGGGTAAATCGGCGGAGTGAAGTTGACCACCCACCTCTTATCTAGTGCCGGGGTTAAGAATGAGTGGAGCTATACTTCTTCTCCCCCTATCTGCCCTCGTGGCATGGACAGGGACAAATGTACTTATGTCTGTGTGGAATTGCAGCCTCTAATTGGCACACTGTTCATCTCCAAGGTGACAGATGAATGAATGTGGAGTATTGGTGGAATGGTAATAAACATGGGAAAACCGAAGTACTAGAAGAAAAATTTGACCCAGTGCCATTTCGTCCACCACAAATCTCACGTGGGCTGTCCATGGAACGGAACCGGGCGTCCGCGGTGCGAAGCTGACGTCTGCTGCATGAGTTAAGCGACACGGCTTTAAACAGGCTTTGCTTTACCCGTAACTATAATCAAAGTTCGTGCTGTAAGACACGCAGACAATACTCTGGTACTCTGGAAGAATTTACAGGCATACGAAAATACATACCATCACTTTTTGGTGTACATAAATGTAGGAAAATTCGTAAGTGGGATGAATTCCTCCAACAAGCCAGTCCTTCTTCAGACTGTGGTACTATTCCTCTGGCATGTCAGCTTTTACCGTTAGATACCATAAGCATACTGGAAGGACACAGAGGTGTCACCATATTGGGCGACTGTACCCTCTTCCTTGTGAGATTTGAGGTTATCTCAGCTGTACTGTGAAGTTTACCGTTTTGGGGATGTCATGAAGCCTTGCCCTTCTAGTCAGAAGATAACGCAGTCTTCTTCCGAAAGGTCAGTGCCCATCTGTCGGGCTACGCGGCATCACATCCCGAAAGAAGATAGTCTTAGGTTTTACTCGTTTTACAAAGTAATTCAAATCCATCATGAATTAAAAGCGTGGAATACAAATGAGCTTCGATTCAATTTAAAGTCAGCAAGTGACACTGCGATAACTCTAATGCGTAGGCCTGTGTGTACAAAGAGGCCATATTGTAAAGGAACGTAAGTGTGTAATTCGCGTAAGTCAACTCGCCCCTGTGCTGAATTAGTGTAGGCATATCAGGATATGAAGGTATAGCTCAACCATTCTTAATCTCGGCACTACGTAGGGTTTAGCTATCAGATTCACTCCCCGGTCGCTTTACCTCCGGAAAAGAAATCCCTGCAAACACTGAATAAGGACCTGGGTGGGCCCCAGAACCTCTGTCTGTATTCTTTAGAAAATAAAAGTTTCGTCCGCGTCGGGAATCGAATCGCCGTTTCTCTGTTTTCCAACCCGTAGCCTACTCACTGTAATAACTGACCTGTCGTGACTCCGTGCGAGTTTATTTATTTATGTATTTATATTTATTTATTTATTTATTTATTTATTATAGTCATAAGACTTGACGCTTCAACGGCGACTATACATAACAGAATCTTCCCGGTCGATCAGCCGCAAAAGTCAGCGGAAGTCAGCAGGGGATGCTCTTCGAAACAGCGTGCTTCCCCACCGGACTGATGTGGCCGCCCGCCTGGGAATATTTTGTAACATTAGTATGGGGATGCTGACGAGCGCGTAGAGTTCATGATGGCTGTTAGACAGTAGGCCTACTCACAAACATTGCTGTTCTTTTTATGACGGCGTGTGATCGCTCTAGCAAACAGTAGTCGTACACCCCTAATCTGGTATTCGCTTAGGTTGACAGACACTTTGCACACACTTGCACATGACAACAGATGACATTACAGGTTTTTGTATTTTAATCAGTACAATTTTAGATAGGAGACGGTGGTACAGGTTGCTACAGAGCATTTCCCGAATCCTGCCCGCGCCTAATCGTCTTGTTAACACGCGGTGCAGTAACCAGTTACTTGCGCTTTGTAACGTGAAACAGATAGGGCGTCGGTACGCGGAAAGCATGCTGTTGTTTTAATGTAGGGGCAAAAAGAATGAGTGCAACATTCCTAGGATATGGAGAGCTGTCATATCGACTGTTAAATTTATTCTATTCATGTTGATGAATAAGGGGGGTTAATTGTGTTTGTAATTGACGACGTGATTGGAAAGTGATAGTCTGGCTTTAAAGAAAACTGCTTTTGTGACTTCTAGTTAACTTTGGCAATGTTCAGGGCAAGCCTTTTATACGTGCTTTCGTGTGTCCAGACGTTGTTTTATAAATGTTTATCAGTCTCGTATTTATTCTTCCCACTTACGTAAAGTTACGTGAACGGCGTTGTGCGATGAACGTGTTTAGGCGCGTTCGCAAAATTGCGAAAAGCGACTATTAGCTTCGCATGTCTGTCTGTGTTGTCCGTCCGTATGTGTATGTGTCCGTCCGCATGCAACAACTCGGCTGTCACTGGAGGGATTTTTTTTATGAAATTTTATATTTGGGTATTTTTCGAAAATCTGTAGAGAGAATTCAAGTTTCATTAAAGTCTGAGAAGAATAATGGGTACTTTATGTGAAGACCTATGTACATTTATGATAATATCTCGCTTAATTCTTAGAATGAGAAATGTTTCAGACAAAAGTTGTAGAGAAAAAACACACATTTTATGCTCAAAAACTTTTTTTTCTCTCGAAAATCCTGCCGTTTATGAGGTAATGTGGCAAAATATGGTAGAGCTAGACAGGCCACAGATGACAATATAATAGGCGCATGCGCATTGCATGCTAGATAACTAAGGCTACAGACACAGAATCAGAATGTGTAATACTTCCTGCTTCTCCACGGCAACATTGGTTACGCGAACGCGCCTCCATGTTACGTTTTTATACCTACATTGACTGTCTTGTTCTTCCTTACGCAATCACATTTTTTTACTTATAACCTGAAGCAGGTTGTATGGTGCTATCGAGAACACATTCAAATAGACACTTGTTGTGCAGTTAGTCAAGAGGTGGGAAATTAGAGTGTCGAAGTTGGTCATAGAGCTTACTAGCCTCTTATGGAAACTGCGTATTTATTTCCAGATAGGATCTCGGTCATTACAAGAATGTCATCGCCTCTACTGTATGCAAAAACTGACCGTAGCCGAAGGCATGTCATGACGACTCAAGTATTCAGGTCACGAATAGCCTGCCCGTTTACACGAGACTGTACGCCAGGAACGTGTGTGAGGTGATGCATTTGGTTTTTGTCAGTGTGTACGGCAGGACTCAAGTGAAAAGGCCAACTTGCTCTCTGGTCTTATGTATCTGTGTCATGAGGAAAGTAAGGTTATGCTTTCGTCATGTGTGTTTCACCGTGCAGTCTGTTAGCAGATACCAACGGTTCGTAGCTATTTGCTGCTTCCTTCCCCAGGGTGTAAGCTTTCTTCCTCCGAAACATTGCATCAGACTACACTGCTTCATGTCCCACAAGATTGTCAGATCAGTGTTCCCCATCTTCTGAGCCTTAAATGTCACGTCATATAGCCAAGTCAGTTTCTCTACGGACTTGGTAACTTTCGAAGCATATGAAGAAGTTTTTTTTTAAAGAACTTTGTATGAACATCACGCTACTGGACCCCAACCAACGACATTTATCTTTATGACTTCCCATCGTCAACATGGCGGTCGTGCGAAGTATGAGTCGGGGTCGCCATTATTCACCGCGTAATGAAGAGTCCTGAAATTTTGTTTGATAACGTATTGTGTGTGATACCGTGTTCTGTGATAGTGTATTTTGTGTGATAAAGTGTTTTCGAAAAATGATGCAAGTTTTGTTAAGTATTTCTGTAGAATGTGAAACCACATGACGGCAGTGCGAAATGCTATGACGGTATACTTAACTTTCCACTCTTTTCGGTAGCTAATGAGCCCATTTGGCTAATCGTATACTGTTTAATATGGCGAAAGATCAAGAATGTACGTTCACATACATAATTTCTTGAATAATTTTATGTTAGTTGTAAAAACAGAGTGCCTCGTGTGAGATTTCTTACACTATTGCGCAAAGGAGCTTCACTACACAGAATACCAAATACAATAATAACTGCAAAATGAGAGTAGGTGGAAAATATACATAAAATCATTTCAATTAAGAAAAACGTGTGAATGGAATTAAAAATGTTTGATTACCAAAATTAGCACACTTATATAATCGTGTATAATCTCAAAGGATAGAAAACGTATGGAGACCTAGACTTAGATGGCAGGATCAGTTTTAAAATTTGATATCATGGGAACGGGCTTGTAGCACCAAAGTAAGAAGAAGATGAGGAGGAAGAAGAAGAAGAATTAGAAGCATGGGGACAGTGAAAATTGTTTATATCTGCAAAATTTAACTAGTATAGGTACCTGTAGGTCTACCCCAGGCTGTAACAACAAATTCGAATTACAAAATTGTAAAGTAAAGGTAAACTCGTCCTAATGCACGACATGAAGGCGTATAGGGTAGTGAAGTTATAGGTTCACTTATTCTTAACCTCTACACGATATGGACGTGCATGGTCAGCTTCAAGCCGCTTTACCCCCGCTCCCGGAAAGATTACCCTACCGAGATCTGCGCTATTTTGGGATTTACGCAGCGTGGAATGGTAATTTCGTATCTACGTTTCGAAACAACCTATCGGTCCCAACTTCAAAGGTCATGCAGTCGATGATTGACCCTTGAAGATGGTACCGATAGGTTGTTTCGAAACGTCGGTATTAATTCACCGTTCCACGTTGCGTAACATCCCAAAAGGAGCGCAGATCTCATTTATACGCATTACCCGTACACATTGAATGGGTGACTGGATGGGCCACAGGGCCGGGCTGGACGGTTGGGAGAAGCGAAATTTCTTGCTCCTACCTGCAATTGAACGACGACTGTGTGGATGTCCAGCGCGCAGCCTACTTCTTGTGCCAACTGCGCTACCACGGTTTCCCTCACAAATACGATACTAGGTGAAACCTAGCAGTCAAGTTAACCCAAGAAAGCTGCTAATGGCTTGTCATACGAATATTCCGACATCATTTAGCACTTTGTTACATCGCTTCCCCTGAGCAGCTGCTTAATTGCTTCTCCAGCCGTAGGAAATTCAAAGATCCATTACTGTCATCACAAAATCCCTTATCCTGAGCAACACTCTCACATCCCTAAGACATTTTATTATTATCCAGAATGCTGCTTCCCTCGAGTTTGCCACGTTCCATTACATCTTACCTGCTATGTGGCTGTACATTGCCGGCTTATTTCAGCCTCCTTTACCGAGCTGTCTGATGTAGTGGTAACGCTGGAGGCTGGTGTTTGGATATATCTGTATCTGGTTCGATTCTTAGTGTGGGTGCTCTTTGTTCTGAGATGATATTTTCTCGTGGTTTTTCGTCAGCTGGCGAATACCAGGGTACTATCTTTTAAAGAAACTGTGACTACCTTCTTCCAAATACTTACCTACTCACATTTAGTATCATCTTTCTATCTGCGTATGATATGAGCCCTGTGGCTTAAACAGAGTGTGTTAAATAACTTAACCAATAAATCATTTTACACAAATTTTGCGGGGATTTTTTATATTTTCCCTGTCAAATTCTTACGTAAATTTGTAAAGTGTTCTGGCTACAACAAATAGAAAATGTTTACTCGTTTGCATACTAACATTTTTCTGGATTACATTTAAACATTCAGTTTCTACATCACAAAGAACACACTGTGTTTATTATGAAGACAGTGGATTAATGTAATTTAGGGAACTAACCACTGTTTGTTGTGATAATCATACGGAACACATACTTGTGGCACAGTGGAGAGTTTCTTCGTGATACAGATGGTGGTACCTTAAACGGTTAAGGATGTGTGACTTGATTCACTACTGTCATTCTTAACGTATTTAACGCTTCTGTACCAGCTACTAATCAGTCAACCTTCTTGGTGTAATAACCCAAAAAAGCTAGGTGAAAATTGCAAAATAACCGGTAATAACACAGCATATATACATTATATTTATGTAAAGTAGCCCATACTAACGCAGCGTATATACAGTGCACCAAGTCCTTGTTTTACGCTCTAGTTGCGTTCCTGAAGAAGTGGGCGTAAGTAAAAATGGTTTAAATGTAAATAAACCAGCCAGGGGGCGTTAAACCGAAAATGAGAGTGCGAAAATTAAGAAATGGTGTAAATTGGCAAGGGGCATTAAAGCATAAAGACGAAAACAGGCCTTGTTGTATATATATATATATATATATATATAATAGGCCATACCATACTATCGCAGTGTATATAGTCTGTTGATGCAGAAAACCCATACTAGCACAGTGTGTATGTGCATATTTTCACAGTCGGTTAACTTCAGTCATTATATTAAGCATTCCATATTACTGTACTTCACAGACTGTGATTCCCAAAATAATCTTTTCCAAGGAAATGTAAAAAAGAAAACACGTTACTGAGTAAATCTTTCTTTTCTCTGAAAACATACGACAGTAGTTTCAGCGTCAACAAGACTGCTTCGTAATGTAAGCAGTGTGCAGTGTGCTGCTGATTAATGGATACATGCAACTGTGTTCAGAAATCCCGCCGTAACACGCGTCAGAACAAGTGTCTGGGTTCGGAGTACAGTAGGTTAGAGGAAAGCATGGCAAGGGAAAGGATCTTTGTCTTTGTTGATGTTGCAAACAGCGGAAACAAGAGATGCTTCTGTCACATGCAAGAGGAAAACCTGAATACATTCAGAAGGGTTTGCTGTATATGTACACGGACTTATGACTGCAAGTTAACATACGAAAATAATCATGGGGTATTTCGGCTTGAGGGTAATTCTCACTGGGGTATGTTCGGAGTGAAATGGTACAGTGTACGTCACCTGTTGTAGGAAAGCAGCGTCGTTTCTTTCTTACATATGCAATACTACGTGTTAAGGTTGCTTTTCTTTCACAATTCTCACGTGTCCATGCTTCCGTCTGTATGTTCCACCAGATATAATTTGAATCACCTGCCACTTTACAATCCTCTTTGTATGAAATGTGCCAGCACCAGTGAAATGCCGTTGAAAACATAACGGAAGAATTTAACAGTCCTCATCTACAGCTACAGTTCCCAGAGACCATTCTTTTGACCCTTAAGGGACTCTCTGAACTCACGATTTCACTGAAAAAGCAGGATATGTAACTTATTGCGGCAAGGGGTGGGACTGCAATGCCGACTGAAACGTAGTTACGCATACCTCTCCTGTCGTTTGTTTCTGCCATCTGTTGGACGTCTTCTTATCCGCTACCTCTGCCAGTGATCCTTATTAATAAATTACGCAGAGTCAACCACAAACCGTCTCCTGTTTGTGTGTGTTGGGCATTGCCCATTCTGTGCGGTATATCATAGCCCCGGTTCCCACAATGGGTACAACCACGGTCCGCCTACCGTCCGGGGAAATATTCTTTGCCTATATTTAAATGCTTCTCTTCGTGACCGCACTGTGCATTGAACATTATCGCTAGTGTGGACACTTACTGAAGCACAGTGAAGAATGTTTGACCGGCTTTGACTGGGCTGTCCGTATAATGTGTATCGGGCCTTATATGCACAACGTTTTAGTAACTGGTTCTTTAATATTCTGAAGACGGCAGTGAAACCAACGCCTGAAACGTTTGTATCGTATGTGTGCCATGGACAATGGACAATGGCTAACATAACGTCGGTATAATGAACGAACAGGTGTTACAGAGATTTGTAGAATTGCTTGATACGAATGTCATGTGCAAGATTGTCTTCTGGGGTGTGACAACATGCATTATTCTGCATAGTTACCGCGGTCAGAACTTCAAATCTCGTATAGGAGACAGTCCACAGTTCTAACGTTTAATTTCTCACTACAAATAACGGTTGTGTAAATTCTTTCTATATCTCTTTCATTCTGTTCCTTACGTGGGCCGGGATAGCTCAGTCGGTATAGCGACTTGCTACGGGCTAGACGGTCCGGGATCGAATGCCGGTGGAGGCGACTCTTCATTAGAGGCCAGACGAACAAGTTTCAACTAAATGTAACACAGTTCTTATATAATTAGAAAAGAGACCGCCCACATCGCATCCAGACCGGCTCTGGGGCTCACCCAGCCCCCTATACAATGGGTGCCGGGTCTGTTTCCCGGGGGTAAAGCCGCCCGGGCGTGGCGTTGACCACCCACCCCCATCTAGCGCCAAGGTTAAAGAAAGAGTAGAGCTATACCTCTGCTTCCCTCTGGGCCTTCATGGCCTGTTCTAGGGTGAAATTTATCTGTTTCTTATTCTTTATTTTTCCTTTGTTTTTGTGTCTTCCTTTTTGAGGGGCAGTTCCACTAGAGGCATTTAGTATGTGGTCCTGATCGCAGGAACTAAAATTGTATACATACATAACTGCTGTTGCTGTTTGATGGGAATATACAGTATGCATCATACACATGTGCATGAGATGTGAAGCTATTAAGACAGTTACTATTAAAGGTACTGTCTTCTGGAATGAGGCACCGCATGGTCTGGAAGGTCCGATCCCGATGGCCTTGCTGTCTAAGGCGTAGGAGTACAGCCGCTTGATTGCTGGGATCGCAGGTTTGAATCCTGCTGAGGACATGGATGTTGGTCTCTTGTGCTTGGTCTGTGTTGTGTTGGTAGTGGCCTCTGCGACGAGCTGACCACTCGTTCAGATGAGCCATATCGTATGTGTGTGTGTGTGTAACTGTGTGTGATCTAGAAACCTCAACGATGGGGCGGCCTAGGCCCGAGTTGGGCTGTAGCGCCACAGGAAAGAAAAATAATAGTTTGAAAGAAATGTACCACTGTTTCGGAGGAGCGTGCTGACTTCATTTTGAGGTTAGCTAACCTGAAAATTGATAGAGAAGATTCATCCGAAGCGATGTCAAATTTATACCAGTTTACGCAGTGTCCTATGCAAGAAGACAGTGTGCGTAGTCTATACAGATGTAAATTTACATTTTCGTAAGAAGTACAGGCGCCTTCTAAACGTTGCGAAAAAGTTACTGTTAAGTTAGTCGTGTCTGGCAGTCCGTCTGTACGTCCACATGAGTTTGCGGCTGCTCGCTTCCTGGGATTGTGGGTTCGAATCCCGCCTAAGGCATGGATGTCCGTCTCTTGTGAGTGTTGTGTGTTGTCAGGTAGAGGTCTCTGCGAACAGCTGGTCCCTCGTCCAGAGGAGTCCTACCGAGTTTGGTGTGTCTAAAAAGTGTGTGATCGTGAAGCCTCGAAAAATGAGGCGGCCTAGGCCCCAAGGAGCTGTCGAGCCAGTGAAAAAAAATATATAAAATGTGCCGATCCCGGTAGCTGCGCGGTCTAAGGCGTGGGTCTGCGGCCGGTCATTTGCTGGGATTACGAGTTTGAATCCCACAGGGGGCAAGGATGTCTTTCTCTTGTTAGTGTTGTGTGTTGTCAGGTAGAGGTCTTTGCGTCGGGTTGATCCCTCGTCCAGAGGCATCCTACCGAGTGTGGTGTGTCTAATTGAGTGTGATCGTGAAGCCTGTACAATGAGGAGGCCCTGGCCCACCAGAGGCTGTTGCGCCATGAAAAAAAAATGTTGTACGTAGACAGATTATGAATTTACGTACAAATTGTGTACGAAATAGTCCTTTGAAGTCAGCAATTAAAGGTATTTTGGCGGGGTGAAATTTTGGGTTTGCTTAGAACATAAATTGCACAGAGACAAAATGAACGTAGCCGTACACATAAGTTTTGCACGGAAATATAATGGGAGCCCTTATAATAATAGTAGTAACATTCTATAGTCTGTGCACAGTTGTGAACAACAACAAAACTTGTGGCTTCAGTGGACTGAATGGTATCACCATCTGAGATGTTTCCAGGATGCAAAGATCCTAATGCGCCTGTGTCACGTAAGTACACTTCCTATCGTGTGTCGACTTTGGTTCCAGCATACGTGAATATGCCTCGTGTACTGTGGTGTGTACATGTCTAGACTCTTTCTTGAAAAATGAATTCAATTTGCATTCCTGACTCACAGCGATTTATTGTTCAAGAATTGGGAGAAGCTACTCGTTGCTGCAGAGAAGCTTTAAAGTTACTGAGCGAGAATAGTTGTTCACCTTGATTTCAGGCTTCCGTCTTCAGGGATGGGGTCGTTACGTTGTCCCGAAACGTCGGTAAACAATTACCGCACGACGCCGTGTAATATCCCAGAAGAGCGCAGATCTCATGGTTGGTCACGTTCGGATGAACACCCTGCTTTGGAGTAGACCTAGCAGTTATTTTCAGTTCATTGTGTTTGGCAAATTGAGGAGGTGTGGAAATATGTCTTCGTGGTCTCCTGCTGTTGATTCAACGATTTTTTCCCCTCGTGCCAAAGAATTGAATAAGTCTCGTTTTATCGACACGGTCCTTTGTACATGCAGTTCAGTCAAAGGGACATGCCCATGTTATGTGAAGCACAGCTAGTGGTAAACGAACCTGAAGTGGTAATAACCACCAACCTAAATAACCTAACTAAAGCCAACCTACCAAACAACCAATGAGCGTAGCCAACCAACCAACCACCCAACCAACCAGATTAACCCACTAACTGACAAGAGGTGTAAGCCTATCAACCAACCCAACCAACGAGCCGAAATAACCAAATACAGTGGTTCCTCAGTGATCCGGATCCCCAGGGTGGTGCAGACAATTTTCGACCAACTATAGCCCAGTATTTCCGATTGAAAGTATTGTTACAGTATTTTTTTAATATACTGTAATTGTGAGAGACAAATTGTGCTTTTGGTTGGCTATTGTAATATTTTAGTTATCAGTGCACGGATTAAATTAATATTAGATAATTATATGCTGTTATGTGCAATATTTCCGCTTTAAAGAGTTTTAGTTTAGCATTGAGTGATGATATTTTGTGTGTTATCTATACCCAGGTAATGCGAACCACCCCTCACCCCATATAATCCAGATGACCGAGGCACGACTGTACTCAAATGAGCCAACCAAGGAACCAGTTTAGTTTACCAGTCAGCCTGACCAACTGAACAAACGAAACAACCAGCCGAATGCACAGTGATTTGATGATTCATTTCAACCAGAGTTGCGAAATTCAACTCTATATGGCTCTGACGATGGCGCATAACTCACTGAGACAATCGTATTTTTTTGGACTTTGTCCATCGTCTAATTTTTAAAGACGTTCAACGTTTCGGATGTCGGCTCTGCTTCCATCTTCAGACAAAGAAGCATTTACTATGGTGGACCTCTTGGATCGATCTATTCTCAGTCACTGGGCACAACAGATCAGTAAACCTGTGAAGATGTGTACCGGAGAATAGATCTAGTCCAGGGTAGTAACAGGAAAATGATTATTAAAGATTGAAAATTAACTGATATACTGAAAAATAAAACCTAGACGAACCAACAATTTAGACCCATGAAAAGAGCCATGATCTCAGAGTGAGCATACCACAGACACGACATAAAAAAAACATATTTATACTTCTCACCACCACTAAGAATTTTAAATGTGTTTTGGTTTTTTTCTATTCTCAGGTGTTTTTCTTAACAGGTTTACTGATCTATGCTGCCCAGTTACTGAGAATAGCTTGATTTAAGGGGTCTACCAGAATAGGTTCTTCTTTGCCTGAAGACGGAAACAGAGCCGGCTTCCGAAACGTCGTTTGTCTTTAAAAATTAGACGATGGACAAAGTCCAGAAAAAGATGATTGTGTCAATGAGTTAGACTTGCGATGTTTTATATGGAGATCAATCAGAAGTTTCGTTACGGTGAGAAGCTTGGTGTTTGTAACCAGAACATTTTAAAACAGTCGAAATATGTGCTTGTGTAAGTTCGCAGAGAAGTGGGCTACTGAACTGTGTCGTAATTGTCGTACGATTCGTGCTAGCTTCAGCGCATGTATTTCAAGCATTTTAAGTATATAAATGAATGGTTTTTATCAGGTCTTTGTCGTTTAATTTCGTGGGCAGTAACATCTTTCCACACTTCTGAAACGCTCGCCTGCACAGGCTTTCTGCAGTTTATGCGTCATGTGAACTCCATACAGTGAGGTTAGGCCCATCCGTCCTGCTCTTCTGTACATTTAATCCCTTACAGCTCTTGACTCATATTACTGCCATTTAATGCTGGATGATTGCATTACGCAGTCTTTATCCATTATTTTTCTTTCATGTGGGTCCTTTACGACTCTTGCCTGTGGAAGTGTCACCTTTTATTGACAGATCCATTAGGGACATTTTCAGTAAGAATGCATCTTCATTGCGTGCTTCAGACTAGTACATATATCACGTTAGCTTTCTGTCAGTTCTTTCTGTCCTGCCCTCACATTATACGTCTGCATTAAAATGTTCTGTAAACACAGCCTTTGATTTCTGACATGCCCTACGGACTCCTCGCAAAAAGAAAAATACTGTGCAGGGTGCTGTCTTCGGAGACTTCCAGTGTGTGTTAGTATTTGTATTAATAATTAACACTGTAACATATACTTCACCGCCTCCCCTTAAAGGTGCTCAAGGCCGTGCCATGGCTCAGGCGGTTAGTCGCCGGCCTCCCACCACGGAAGCCTGGGTTCGATCCCGGATCGGTCGATGTGGGATTTGTGGTGGACAAAGTGGCACTGGGACAGTTTTTTTCCCCGAGTACTTCGGTTTTCCCCTGTCAATTTTATTCCACCGGTGCTCCATTACTTGGAAAAATGAAAAAAAACCGATCATCTTTCTCTTCACCTTCATCACAGGGTTGCACAATAAGCCTTAATGCTGCGGTGCGTCCGTAGCATCTGCTGCGGCGCCTTTCATCACAAAAGAAAGTGCTTAACTATAAGAAATTAATAAAATGAATGAAAATTAGATAGCGAATATAACACTAGACGGTGGGCGAAGTCTAAGAAGCTGATGATTTTAATTGTGATGTCGCATCGTCAGAATCTTAAAGAAATTAAAACAGTTGTCATTTGTATGTATAGTTGTGTAACGACACGTTATCAACTGAATATATTGTGTGGGGTCTGTACTAAGATGACTGTGAATGGCGAATTAGGAACGGCGTGAAAGGAGATGATCGTGGCCTATTTTAAGGTGTTATCCAAGTATTTGCCTGGGGGGGGGGGGGAATGAGAAATCAGGACGATACCTACGTCAGAATAGCTGACTTCTGGAACGAAGGTGCAGCAGAAAGACTTATAGCCAGGTATAAAGAATGCGTTCTTCAGACCCATGGATTTAACTTTTTGCCAAATTCCAACATATTATTTATACCAGGGGGTACGTGTATTACACTAATGTAGGGAATAAAACGTATATTTACGTCCACTGGGTCATGATCTCAGTATCCTATAATGTCATGCTAGCATGAAGATTCCAGCCGTGTGGGATTTGACACCACATGCACTGGTGTATAGGTACCAACGGTTCGGAGGCTCTAGCCTCATCCATCTTCAGGTTAGTCCAAGACTGCCTGTACTACCATGAATATGGAGGCAGCAAGCTCCTCCGAAACGCTGTGTAAGGCTTAATATCCCAGAAGACTTTGGGCTTGTCAACTTATGTGTGAGAAATTCACGTTTGGCATGCTGGCATGAGTTTATGTAATCCCCTGTCCCATAGTTCGCGTGAGCTACGTTCATTTCACGTGGCAGTCACTGTTTAAGTTTACTGTAGAGACGGAAATTAGAGTTAGCACAGGGCTTACCGGATCTACGTGCTGGCAATAAAGTAGCATAACGCTGCACTGCCACACGCCTTACAGACATAAGCAACCGACGTCTTGAATATCCAATAAGGAGTCGTAAAAACCTGTGAAGAAAACGGAAGAAAGAAAAGCCGGAAAAGAATTAAGGGAGAAAGAAATAATTAATGGAAACACTGAAGAAATTAAGGAATTAAAATATTATCTTCTATATCAGGGCTGACCAACATACGGCCCTCGAGGAAAGTACTTGCTGCCCACGGTCACCTGAGTAGTTTCAGTAGTACAGTTTAACAAACATAATATAACAGGTCTACAGAACATAATATGGCAGCTTTATTAACAGATAAAATGTTTAGCGCCTATAACTCATCACTTCTATGACAGCACACAGTAAACCAATCATTCTTTGTGTCTTGCCGAGTTTAGTAAGGCCTGCTACCTTGTTATTCAACCGTACGTTCAACGTAACTTATTGTTTGTAAATAGCGGCGTTCTAATTAATTCATTACCCCCCCCCCCTCCCAATTTTTCGATATATGTATACAAACGTGCGGCCCTCGGGCGAGTCCTGAACGAATTATGTGGCCCTCCTGTAGGTTGAAGTTGGCCAGCCCTGGTCTGTATGGTAAGATAGATCGCTCTTGCAGGAATTGGTAATACACCGATGTACGTAAGATCTTGCTAGTACGATGGAGTCATTACAAATGACTTGCATGTTCATGGCTGTTTAGTCCGGTGACTGCAGTGGTTGACATGATTTGGTGGCTTTGTTGCGCCCTGGGGCGGCCGTTGTCCCCGTCGTTTAACACATGCTGAATGAAGACTGACACTCAATGAATACTGTCAGCACGTTAGT
Source organism: Reticulitermes speratus (assembly GCA_021186555.1). Taxonomy (NCBI): domain Eukaryota; kingdom Metazoa; phylum Arthropoda; class Insecta; order Blattodea; family Rhinotermitidae; genus Reticulitermes; species Reticulitermes speratus. The sequence goes on from JAJKFL010000012.1 coordinate 10,880,033, forward strand.
TGTGTGAAAAATTATTTGTAAACGGCAAAGGTAAAGTTGCCCCCGTGCTTACTAAGCACCGTGCCAGTGGCCGTGCCATGGCTCAGGTGGTTAGTCGCCGGCCTCTGACCGCGGAGGCCCGGGTTCGATCCCGGGTCAGTCCATGTGGGATTTGTGGTGGACAAAGTGACACTAAGACAGGTTTTTCCCCGAATACTTCGGTTTCCCCCTGTCAATTTTATTCCACCGTGCTCCATTACAAGGAAAAACGAAGAAAAAAACTAATCATCTTCATCATATGGTTGCATAATAAGCCTCAAGGCTGTGGTGCGTCTGTAGCTTCTGCTGCGGGGCCCTTCACCAGCCAAAAAAAATGTCAAGGAGACGTGTGGGGGTTGGAGGTATAGGTCAACGCTTTATTAACCTCGACGCTAGATAGAATGGTCAGCTTCACGCCCCAGCCTCTGTAGCCGCAGTGAACGATCCTGCTGTATACATAGTATAAGGGGGCTTGGTGGACCCCAGAGCCAGTCTGTGGATAAAAAAGTATCGCTTGCCCTTGCCTCGAATCGATGCCTGAATCCTCCGTCGCCTAGCTCATGGCCTAGTCAGTATTCCGACTGAGCTGTCGCAGCTCACAGACAAAATTTCTGATCCAAAATGAGAACTTGGCAGCTCCAGGTAGTTTTTCCTGGGTGCTTTTCTCAGTCTGTATCCAGTTTGCAGTATCGGTCGTATTACCTCTGCATGTTTATCCGTCTGTCCGCGCGAAACAACGTAGTGCGATCGGTTACATTTCGATGAACTTTCGCTCTACAGAGCTGTACAAAAAGTGTCATATTTAATACGTCTTGAAGCTCGAGACATAAGGATTGCTGAAACGTCGACATTAAAGCCTAGACGTACAAACTATATAACTTAGAAACAGCCTTGTCATTTTCACCTCCGAACTCTAATCCGTAGGGCAACAGCACTAATTCTTGCGTATAAAAGATGTACATGTGTCCGAGTCACGTGTCGGACCGTGACTGCTTCCATTTTGTGCAGGTCACAGTGAAATTACGATATGATGTCGGTTGTTATTTAACCAGTGTTCCGAAATTCATACTGGGTTTACATGTGTGACGTTGCCTCAAATATCGAGATGCAGTAAACTTTATTTAGTAACATTAGGCGGAAAAAAATACAGAATGAGCAGCTTTATACTTTGTAGGTTTACGTTTCGCCATGTTTTGTTGGAGCGAAATAATAAAATATATTTCATATAAATGGCCGGGACAGCGTAGTCGGTAGAGCGACTTGATACAGGCTGGACGGTTCAGGGTTCTAACCCCGGTGGGGCCAAGAGATATTCTCTTCTGCACACCGGTCCAGACCGGCCCAGGGGCCTACCCAGCCTCCTGTACAATTGGTACCGGGGCTTCTTCCCAGGGGTAACACAGCCGGGGCGTGGCGCTGATTACTCACCCCATCTATCGCCGAGGTTAAGAATGAGCAGACTATACCTTTACTCCCTCTCTGTGACTGCGTTTTAGGTAACGGGGAGACCTTTACTTTTAAATAAATAGTCTGTAAAGATGTGGAGTGAATTAAAGTGGCTCAGGATGTTTATATGACGGGTTTCATATAAGGTGGGGTATATTTTGACTAGTTGAGCGACTGTCAGCTTATGAATAAGAATTCTGTTCTGTGGAGTTAGTTTATGAAGTAAATATTTTGTAGTCGTTGCGTTTGACATTACGGTTTATTTACGCCATGTTGTTCTACAGCTTTTGTAACTGTAAGTTAATTCGTACTGTTAACGATTGAAGAATTCGAAGATCCTATCAATATTATCACAATTGTTCATCCGTTCGTGATCTGTAGCTAAATATTTGCGTTTCGTTCTATATGAATCACCCTGTATAAATGTAGTGAAACGTTGCCTTTTTACTTGTCGACAAAAATGAGCCTCAAAGCCACATCGATGTGTTCAGTTCTGGTATAGTAGGGTTGCGCGTATGGTTCTCTTCTTTTAGAAATTTGGCAATGTTTTTCTGTATCAGAATACTACATTATACCCGTAAGTACAGTAGTGTAATGTGAGTAGCTGCTTAACATAGCCATTTGGCATGTTACAGAACTTAGCTATGTTTTCCTATTCGTTCTGCTGGTGTGGGATGTGTTGATACATTCCAGTCTGTTTGGAGTGGAAACAACAGTATTTGACTAAAGATTTTGGTTTGGCCAGCAAGGGGCCATATGCATTTCATCAAGAGATATGCAGCATGCGCTACATGGATCGGTGTTGAGCACGGGGTGTGGGCGGAATATTTAGACTGAAGAGAGAGGTAGAAACAAGAGAATGGAGAAAACTGCATAACGAGGAATTTAATTAGTGATACTGTTTGTTTATGCATCAAGTAAGATTACTGCCGACAGCATTACGGCGAATGGATGGTGATAAGATTGTCCAAAATGGCAGCGACATACACAGACGAAGGGGAGAAATTGAGATACACCCGAGAAAAGGGTGGAGTGAACTTTGAAGCCTGAATAGGCATTACTGCTTACGTCATGAGGTGAAGAAAAAGAGTATGATGCTGCTCACAGAATCAGGGTGATGAAATCAGGGATAACAAGTGATAAGCATGGAGAGGTAAGAAGTGCATATGAAATTTTATTCGGAATACATTATGTGAAGGGACCAGTTGAAAATCTTAGGCATCGTTTGGAGGATGATATTAAAATGGTTCTTAGAGAATTGGGGGATGTGCAGTGGATTTGACCCACGTTAGAGACCAGTATTGGATTTTGTGAACAAGGAAGTGAACTTCTCTGTTTCGCAAAATGCATTTGCTGTGTTCTGAGAGAATTTTCATTCCCATTGCCATTTACGTTCGCCGTAATGAACATCACTGTCGCCATCATCACATGCGACTGGCGAAGTAATCATGCGGTTCTGACAATACATTGACAGGCTGGCCTTGTCTCCTTACGTACTTACTGACGTCCGTGTGATGACTGATAAAAGCGAACCTCCAGTATAATTTCATCGGTTAGATGGAAAACGGAACATGTCCATCGGCGGAGAGGCGACCGGGCTAGCGTAGTCGGGCGTGACGGTCCACGGCCCCACCCAGCCTCCTGTGCAATGGGAGCCGGGAGCCGGCTCTCTTTCCCGGAGGTACAGCGGCTGGGGCGTGACGTTGGCCACCCACCCTCTTCGAGCGCCGAAGTTATGACCGAACAGAATTGTACCTTTATTCCCCTCTCTGTACTTTCATGGCATGTTATAGGATGACCTATACCTTACCATTGGCGGAGAAATACACTTGTTCCCTTTTTGCACTAAGGGATTAAACTGTGGCGCAACATTCGCTGTCAGAAATAGTAGTCTGTTGGCATGATCTGCGTATAGTCATTTTTCGGTTGGCAAGATAATTCTTAACAGATTTCTGTTTAGGTCAGGGATCATAGATAGAAGAATTGGTGAATAATCTATTGCATTTGTGGCTTGATTCCGTCATTTGTGTTCAGTCCTTGAAGTTTGAACCTCTAGTCCTTGCGACATTGTAAATTGCAGGGTCGTGTGGGATGCTTGTACTGTTCTAGAAAACACTGAGTTTTATAACGCAAGGTAAAGGTAAAGTTCTCCCTAGAACGGGCCATGAAGGCCCAGAGGGGGAGTAGAGGTATAGCTCTACTCTTTCTTTAACCCTGGCACTAGATGATGGTGGGTGGTCAACTCCACGCCCGTTTCATAACGCAATAAATACGGAACTAATTTGGCCAAGATATTACCTCAGAGTTACGCAGTTCATATATCTGAAATTTGTCGGCGATTCTGATTGCATCTTCTATCTTGTTTCCCACTCGACGCATGGCATTTCCGGAATCTTAACACATTCCATGCTACAATCGAGATATATCGATTAGAATTGGCCTCCTGTTCCAAATAGTAAGGAAACACGCCCGTCTTTAGCATTTTAAGGTAACAGTATATTTGTTTCTGCACATGAAATTCAGTAAATATTATGGAAAGACACATGACCTTATTTTTAACAAGAAGGGAAATGTACGTATAGCGTAACATTGAGGCGCGTTTGCTTAACCATTGTTGCCGTGGAAAAGCAAGAAGTAGTAAATATTATGAGTGTGTCTGTATTCTTGCCTTAGTTATCAGGCAAATCGCACCTTTTCTGCGCCGTATTATATTGTTATCTGTGGCGTGTCTGGTTCTACCATATTTTTCCACATTATCTCCTAAACGGCACAATTGTCAGAAAAACGATAATGAACATAAAATGTGTGTTTTGATGTTCTCTACAAATTTTGTCTGAAAAATTTCTCATTCTAAGACGAATTCAGCGAGATATTGTCATACATTTGCTTACGTCTTCATGTAAAGTACCCGCTAATCTTGTCAGGTTTTAATGAAACTTGAATTTTCTCGACGGATTTTCGAAAAATCCTCAAATATCAAATTACATGAAAATCCGTCCAGTGAGAGCCGATTTGTTCTATATGGACACTTATAATACAGGCGAACAGACATGATGCAGCTAATAGTCGCTTTTCGTTGAGAGGGTTATTAACATCCAGACAACACATTCGTTCTCCTTAACGATTGTTTTCCTGCTTTCTATGTTAAATTGTAATGCCACCAAATTTTCTCGTCTTTAGTTTTGAGAAGTGCTCTTAGCATTTGGCCTTTTGACGATATCGTGAAAATATAAATATGGATCGGAAAGGGGCACATGTTCTTCCCAAACGGTGTAGTGCGGAAGTACAGGGCCCGAGCAGGCTGCTGTACTGCTACACTTTGTGGTCTTATTTTACACATACCGGCTCTTAATAACACTGTTCCATTTTATGCACCCAGCAGTTAGTAACAAGCCGTATTGGACTACATGACGTCATTTTTAGAGTGTCCATATGTTGTTGCATACACTGAATTGTATTACAAGTTATTATCTGTTGAAGGATCTCGTGTTATATTATGTCCAGTCATTTATAGTGTCATTATTGTTATTGTAAAGCAGTTATAATAATTCATTTCAATTCAGTAGGTATTTATTAACGTGTAGGCTCGACGACACAAGTGCCCATTTTAAAGCCAGCACAAGAAAACAATTTCTTTTCCCAGTGTCACAACACCCCCAAGTGGGCCAGGGCCTCCTCATTATCGAGGCTTCACGATCACACTCAGTTATACACACGACATTCGGTAGGATTCCTCTGGAAGAGTGATCAGCTCGACCCAGAGACCTCTACCTGACAACGCGCAACACTCACAACAGACATCCATGCCCGCGGCGGGATTCGAACCCGCAATCCAGTAAGCGAGCGGCTGTAGACCCACGCCTTAGACCGCGCGGCCACTGGGATCGGCCAGAACACAAATACAACATAAAAAAAATACAAATGCACTAAAACTAAAACGGAACACTAAACAAATAACACAGAAACGACAAATCGACACTTTTCGACACTTGATCGAAGCATGTAGTGTGTGAAGAAATAATAATAAATATATTTTGTGTCAAACGGAATACTTAGTTTTATTGATGTAATTCTATATACACAACGGGATGGTTATATACTTGTAGCTATAAATATAATAATATGGATATTATGGCTAGTATGATGTTGACATATTCTTGGTTCAAATTCAGTGATTTGTTAAACACAGTGTGTGCAGTTGTATGTGTACAAATATGTAATATCGACGTTTTCGATTCAGAAGGATCAAGTCCCTGTGCCGCGTGTTGATGTGCCCTGTGTGTGAGCTGCATAGTTTGCGCCCTTGCCAGATATTAGGGTGATATACCCCAAAAAGATTAGATGGACGGGGCATGTAGCACACACGAGAGACTTGAAATGCATGTAATATTTTAATTGCAGAATCTGAATGGCAGAGAACTTCGGAGACCTAGGCGTAAATGGGAGAATGTTATTAACATTGTTACTAAATATTTAGGGTGTGATAAATTGGATTGGGTTTAACTGGCTCAGAGTTTGGTCGATATGCGGGCGCTTGTGGAGCAGTTAACGAACCATCGTGTTTCATACAAAGTGGGGAATGTCATGACTGGCTGGGCTGATTGCTTGTCTAGAAGCTCAGTTAATGAGAGAATGAACGTTTTCTTCTCCTTCCTGTCTCGTAGGAGAAAAAGTGTACTTTGGTAACAAGCTTCTTTGTCTACTGCTTTCCTTTTCGGTCTCCAGGGACATCCAAGTAAAAATGTCACTGCATACTTGCTAGTTGGAACTTAATCTTATTTGTTCGGCAGAGATCCCTTTTTAGTGACTTGCCTTTCTTTGCCCACCTGTTGTCTTGGTCCTAAACATAATGGAGTTACGTCACGCTCCTTTTTTATCTGCGAACACGTAACTGTGTTTTGTGTCGCAGACTGACGGACCTTTTTATTGCTCAGGGCACTGGAACATATTTTTTGGACGATTCTACGGCTTGGCAGTAGATTTAAACTGACAAATGTAGAACAAGGCTGAAGCGATTTTATGTCGGCTTTTCCCTTCGGAGATCCGGGTTCGGTGCAAGGGCGGTTTGTCATTGTACTGGGTCTCCCTGCAGATACTCTCCGATTTACGCAGTAGTTTCGTACTGGAAGGTCCGACGCAAGTCGAATTTTGTGCAAGTCAGAATTGAGAGTACATATGGTCAACTATGTATGTACATACAAAGGAGTCCAGTTGAAATCCAAACTTCAACACACTCGAACCTGATCAGCCGCAGCCATACCGCCCCGCCGCCTGTGTTATCACCCAGCAGTGTTCTTCCGCCTCATTTGTCTCATTGCGCTTCTATTCGCGCAAGGAAAAAAATTCGGCGCGCGTTTCAAAAGTGCTACTATTTCAAATTTTACTTTTTTTTTAAATTTCATGCATAACATTTCGTAAGTCTGGGAGTGTTTTGTACTTGTGTGTATGTGTGTGTGATGTATATGATCTGCTCATCCCGAGTAGAATAATCTTCGAATTTGTTTGTAATATGCCCTGTCGCCCACCTGTTTGGGTTTCTCTTAAGATAAAGAACAGAAAATTTGAACACTTAATAGATGGTATAGATGTCATATGCCGATCCCAGTGGCCGCGCGGTCTAAGGCATGGGTCTACGGCCGTTCGCTTACTGGGATTGTGGGTTCGAATCCCACCGGGGGCATGGATGTCTGTCTCTTGTGAGTGTTGTGTGTTGTCAGGTAGAGGTCTCTGCGACGAGCTGGTCCCTCGTCCAGAGGAGTCCTACCGAGTGTGGTGTGTCTCAAATGTGTGATCGTGAAGCCTCGAACAATGAGGCGACCTAGGCCCCCAAGGGGCTGTCGAGCTATTGGAAAAAAAAATAGATGTCATATAACATAACGCACCGTACTTTATAGCCTTGTATCGTGTATGTAATGTGACGGTAAATTGCTTGGTGCGGGGTAATTACAATGACGTGGGTAGGGGGCGGTTTGTATTGTGGTGAAATATGTGGCGAATATAATGAGTGAACACATGGCGACACGTGCACGCATACACGCATGCACGCATACGAGGGTGAGTCAAACGAAAACCTTCAATGTGTGAAAAAAATCGAGACCCTACTGTGTGCAGCTGTAGGCACGGCAAGTAATCAGCATGGGTTTATAATTATGTAGTATGTGTGGTAGATATGACAATATGATAAAAAATGACACAGCTCCACCGAATCTACTGCACTAATTTAGCGGGTGATTTTTAAAGGTTTTTACTTGACTGGCCTACGTATATATCAGAGCCTGTGACGTGTTCGACGGATCGTACCGGCCGGCAGTTTGTCATAACCTCGATTGATATGCGGAGTTTCACATCTGACCCGGCATTTGGTTGGACTTCCAGCAGGCACTGTCGTGTGTCGACGCCTTTTTTTGTATGTACTTCGTGATGTAAACGCAGTATATGTGTTAACATATCCGTCTATCGGCATGTCTTATGTTCAGATCTCCCCAACGAATTCTAGTGACTTTGGAGGATCTACACCGTAATTTGTATCGTGAATTTAATTTTGACCTTGTAGTTGTCAGGTAAAAGAAAACAAAACGCCCGGGCAAAATTCTCCAGCGCCACTTTGTCCACCAGAAATCGACTGGAGTCGAGCCTCCGCTGTGCTGCCAGTCATTTTGTGTCTGCAATAAATAGAGACTGATATAAATGAGCGATTTCTCAAATTGGAACAGGCCGTTGTACTTGTTCTCTTCCTCTTCAATGCCAACGGGAAAATCAGAATTTCCTGCTCTTGTATTCATGTACAGTAGTAGCAGATGTCTTTACTTTTACGTGTCTTGTTGTGTACAGTCGCTCTAACTTCAGCAGTCATACGAACTTGACGTAACGTAAAGAATCTTAACTTACATTCTGGGGCACCACGATGAAGAAAAACATATGGCTTAATTTTCCAAATAAATAAGTAAATAAATACATTTCGAAATGAAACAAAGCTGTTTTTGGAATTCTGCTGCAATGTACATGAGTCAGGATACCAAGTCAGTAAAATCACTGAACACGCGCTAAACGATCGGTATTCGACTCCTGGCAGGAACAAGGTATGTGGTCGTACCAAGTCGAAACCGTCTCATTAGCCGAATCAGCCTTCTTCCTGACTGATTTCCTAGGGATGTAAGATGAGACTGGCCACTGACGTGCATCTTTCGCAGTTAAGTGTATATGAAGGGTCACTGTCACTCTCCATGTACATCTTCATGGCATGGTGCTTAGGCAACGTAAGTTTTAGGGGCATTCGAAAGGCAGTTGCGAACAGCAACGCGTTACGTTGCCGTGTCTATCCACATAGAAAACCCCGATTCCTACCGGATGGATTTTCATTTGGGATGCTTGATAAATCTTGTCGGTATTTCCGTTTTGGTTAAAATAGGACAAAAGAAACACATAATTTGCATGAAGGCCTAGATACGCTTATGTGATTGGCCAGCGTAATTGTAAGACACTCTTCTCTGTGGGGTACGAACTGAGGCCTAAGAAACAAGTGACAATCTAAACATCTCGCCCTCTGCGAGACAGTTACAGGAAATAGAATACCTCGCCCTTTAGGGAACATACAAGAAACATGATATCTTGTCCTTTACGAGAGAGGTACAAAAATGCAATATCTCGACTTTTACGAGATAAGTTTAGAAATACGTCAGAGCTATGGAGGCCGAAGAAACAGTTAATGATTTAAACATTAACAAAGGAAATTCGTGATTGCGTTTAGACTGCATTGAAATTGTTCATGAATAATAGGAACAAGAGCTAATGAACCAGAAGTGTTACGTTCTGTGGACATCTCCAAACTGTGAGTTTACTCTGGTGTGTGGTGGAGGTAGTGCTGCCCATGTTGAGGTCGATTAAGATGCTACGGAGCTTAGGAATTGTACTGAGTTGAAAGTGGAACGGGGTTTGGAGGGGGGGGTGAGATGTGGGGAGTCAGTGGAAGAGAGCGGATGTCAGCCTTCGATCCATGTCGGAGCCATCATGAAAGTGACGTGTGGGTGGTGTGGCAATTGATATTAATGAGCTTGAAATGCTACGAATGGGGTTGTAACAAGTGTATGCCACTTGTAGAGGCTTTGCAGCCCTTTTTTGCAACAATATGTGAACACCGATTATTTTTTTCAAGACAGTCTCTGTCCGTCATCGCTGATACGTTTTCGTCAGTTTGTTTTTAACTGTGTAGGCCTATACATTCATGAAGCATAGTCTGCCTTGAGAAGCTAGTATTTGCTTGGCCAGTCAACAAATTTTCCTACGCTTGTGGAACCCTACGTTTCGTCACCATGTTCAGAAAAGCCCGCCAGAGGACCCCGTCGTTAGCAAGCAGAATCTAGTCCACAGTGTTCTCACCCGGCCCCTATAAGATTATTAAGCGCGTTCGCAAAGCAGCTGCGGACAGCGACTGCTAGCATCGTCATGTCTGTCCGACCTTCTGTCCACATAAAACAAGGCGACTCCCACCAGACGGATTTTCGTCAAAATTCGTATTTGGGATTTTTACTAAAATTTGTCAACACGTTTCTATGCTGGTTAAAGTCGGACGAAGTAACAGACACTTTACATGAAGCGATACGTATATTTGTCTTTGTAGTGGAGACAGAGTATGTTCTCTGTGGGGTACGAACTGATAAGCGCCGGTCCAACGCTCCGCCCGACGCGCTGTGTCTACAAGTACACGTTCTGCGCACTGAATGTGTTTGTGTTTTGCATGGATCTCAGGTCAAACAACGATTATTTTCCCTCATGGAATTAACTGATTGGCTTTTATAACCGAGACGGAATGTGTTTACAGCGCGGTACGAACTGATTCTTCAAATGTGATTCAAGTTAAACCACGTCCTTTAGAGGGGTAGATTGATTATACCGACATAGCTAGTTCAGAAGGCGCCACCCACACTTGATGCCCACACACTGAGGTACGAAGTGGAAGAACTTAGGAGTCAGTCATGAAATAAATCAAATCCTCCCACGCACCTGTGACAAAAAAAGAGAATCCGAGAGCTCTCTGTCTGCTGGGTCCCGTATGATATGCATAAAGACATCTTGTTTATGAGATTTGTGGTTCTTCTCAGATGTGACGTTACCAACGAACTTTTTTTTGTGCAGGGCCCCGCAGCAGATGCTACGGACGCACAGCAGCCTTAAGGCTTATTGTGCAACCCTGTGATGAAGATGATTATTTTTTTTTCCGTGTAATGGAGCACCGGTGGAATGAAATTGACAGGGGAAAACCGAAGTACTCGGGGAGAAACCTATCCCAGTGCCACTTTGTGTACCACAAATCCCACATGGACTGACCCGGGATTGAACCCGGGCCTCCGCGGTGAGAGGCCGGCGACTAACACGGCAGACGAACTTGATACTGCCGTCCTATTCAGGGTAGAAGGTAGAGGTTGGCAGTATGTTCATGATTTTGTGCATTAGTTCATGTAGGTTACAGTTATTCCTAGCCGTACTGTGTCATTTATTTATTTATTTATGGTTTAATTATCTGATTTGTAATTACCAGACTAATTACGGCTTCCGAAGGTGGTCTGCAAATAAATTGAAAAGGGGTTGGAAGGAAGCGTTTGTGGCATAATTTGAGGTGTTTATTCCGGCATGTGCCTCGGGAGAGTGTGGCAAAGCTCGGTAAACTTCAGTCAGGATGGTCGATGTCATGACCGGGATTGGAGCCGGTCACCTCACGAATACAAATCAGAAGCGTTACCGTTACGCTGTCTCGCCATGCAGATGGATCCATTTGGAGGACAGTAGATCTTAATTTCTACCCAGAACTTGGGTGTATTTGGAGGGCAGTAGATATTGTTCTTCCCAGAACGTCTTGTTGGATTGTTAGTGTCTGGGAGAACGTGGGTCATGCACTTTGAGCGTGGTCTGTTGACAGCCTTAGATATAATTCACAGTATCTTGTCTTCTTCAGTGCCTAACACGCCGGTAGAGTTGTACAATAAATACAGGGACTCTACCATCCAGTGAGGTGTGAGGATATCTATGAATAGTGTCCAATGAGGGATGTGGAAGTAAACAGTCGTGGTCTGTTTGAACCTTCTAACCAGGCATTCGCTTAAAGAGACGACAAGGGTCACTTTTGATAGCAGTACCTGCAGCGTTACAGCTACCGACAGTCTCGGGCTGTCAGTTGCACTAAAGTAATTTTGTGTCTGATGTTTCTTCCAGCACATTGTACAACGCTCAGAGGCAAAAGTGAAAAACGTAAATTGTTCTCTTTTTCTGTAGTTTTATTTTGCGACACTCCTGGTTTCTAGATCTGGGGTGGCCAAAAATAATTTCAATGGGAAATACTTGGCGTTAGTTGACAGGGTGCGGAGTACCGGGTTCCGGATTACCGAAGGTCCGTTGTACTAATGATTTATTCCATTCAGTCATATGTCATTCAACTACAATAAGTTGAAGATTTCAAGTTCTCAGGGTGTAAAGATGTAACATTTCGAAAGCATAAACAGTGTCTGAAACGGAAATTCAGTGCATAATTGCCCGGAAGTGACTTCATTAGACTGACTTACCTTTTGAATCCGTTGTTTAACTCATTAATAAACTGGTGACATCTGGGGTTATTACAGCAGTGACTAAGGGATTCGTGTCTTCTGGGGTGTAATGCCGTGGTGGAGACCACGTGGCATCTCATCCCAGACGACAGGAATCCTCCTGATGAGTAAATTGTTTCGATTTTAATCTGTAATGTAGGTAGCCAGTAACAGTTTGTATGTGTGTTGTTCAGATGAAACCCGTTCGCGGCGCTGCTAAAGAGAGCGTCGAAACGACAGTTGCGGCAGGGGTAAGGTTCCTTCTTTTGCTGCCAACTCCAGACCAACTCTTGGGCCCACCAGACTCCTATCTAGTGTGTACTGTTGCTGTTTCTTGGGTTTGAAGCAGCCGGAGCGTGAAGATGACTTCATCTCCGGCTGGTGCCGAGGTTAAGAGTGTGTGGCGCGTTATCTCCACTCGCCTTTAGACTTTCACAGCTTCTTAATTAATTTAGCGCGGGGACAACTTTACATTTTTAACTTGTGATAAGCCGACTAGTAGAGCAGAATAAATCACAACTATCCACGTATGATATTTATGTCGGTGAGGTCCATTATGCAGAATATTAATGCTATGTTGACACAGGTGACACAGTAGGCATTATGCTATCACGTTACCGGCTGCGTACTTGCAAATTAGCCTGTTCGCAACACGCCCGACCTGGGGACATCAAGGGCACTGTTTTAACCGGGAGGTGATAATACACGTTTATCTCATATTAGATAGGAACAAATTACTCCTAACAGTACAAAACACGTATTAGGACCTTGCCGCTTGACGCAAGAATTACAGTGTAAGGTAGTGACAAGTAATTTGTTTTCTGTTTTAATAACATATCAGCGTAGCCAGTTCTGGCGTTGTCATGGCGTGCGTTAGTGCTCTTATTTTGCATGCCTGAAGCTGATTTCGTTGGTTTCCGCAGTTTCTCTTTGCGGGTACTTGTATATTTTGTTGAGACAGCTGACGGCCTTTTATTACACGCCATTCCCCCTTTATTATTCGTAATCATCCTGCTGTTACACGTCCTTCCCATTTCATCGCTCATAATCGTCCTGCTGTTACACGTCCTTCCCATTTCATCGCTCATATCATCCTGCTGTTACACGTCCTTCCCATTTCATCGCTCATAATCATCCTGCTGTTCCACGTCCTTCCCATTTCACCGCTCATAATCATCCTGCTGTTCCACGCTCTTCCCTTTTCATCGCTCATAATCATCCTGCTGTTCCACGTCCTTCCCATTTCATCGCTCATAATCATCCTGCTGTTCCACGCCCTTCCCTTTTCATCGCTCATAATCATCCTGCTGCTCCACGTCCTTCCCATTTCATCGCTCATAATGATCCTGCTGTTCCACGTCCTTCCATTTCATCGTGCTGTTCCACGCCCTTCCCATTTCATCGCTCATCATCATCCTGCTGTTCCACGTCCTTCCCATTTCATCGCTCATTATCATCCTGCTGTTGCACGTCCTTCCCATTCTATCGCTCATAATCATCCTTCTGTTGTATGTCCTTCCCGTTTAATCGCTCATAATGATCCTGCTGTTCCACGTCCTTCCCATTTCATCGCTTATAATCATCCTGCTCTTCCACGTCCTTCCATTTCATCGCTCATAATCATCCTGCTGTTCCACGCCCTTCCCATTTCATCGCTCCTAATCATCCTGCTGTTACACGTCCTTCCCATTTCATCGCTCATAATGATCCTGCTGTTCCACGTCCTTCCCATTTCATCGCTCATAATCATCCCCTGTTCCACGTCCTTCCATTTTATCGCTCATAATCATCTTGCTGTTCCACGTCCTTCCATTTTATCGCTCATAATCATCTTGCTGTTCCACGTCCTTCCCATTTCATCGCTCATATTCATCCTCCTATTCCACGTCCTTCCCATTTCATCATTAATAATCATTTAGCAGTTAGAAGTTTAATAACTTATGCAGTTCAGAAAGTGTCAGTCAAACCACTGACAAAACAGAACTTTTGCTACATCATTGACAATGAAAAGCAATTCTTCCTTGGTTTAGGACGTGCCATAGACTGCAGTGGCCGAGAAGGTTCCTGTAATTTCAGGCTTCTTTTCTGGCGGTGTGTGGTTCTAAACACAGTTGGGTTAGTGGCTAAATTGACAAGCTTTTTGAGTTTTCTCATCCGAATACTGGCATAGTACCTACAGTATGCCACGACACTGAGGTTTGTCTCCGAGTACTTCGGATTTTCCTTGTCGTTGTCGTTCTAACAGTGCTCCATATTTATATTTGATTCATCCATCATCACAGCTATATAATTTTAGCATTGACATCGTCTTTTAAATAACACACTTCAAACATGTATAAACTCTTCGTTCGCTGTCATCTTCCTGTTTCATTTGAGGTTGTTTAACATCTGCATCATTACGTTATGTAGGAAACCCGGTTTCAGTCGTAGCCAATTTAAGGCCCATTGGTTACTTTACATACCGCCAGGTTTAAGATTTAGAAATTCTACTTTCTGCCCGCAGTGTATTTTATATGGTTCTCAGAACAAACAGCGAACATTTGTCTATAGAGCACTAAAGTGATTTTTATAACCTGTATGGCACGTGTTTGCTGCGCGGTACGAACCCAGTCTAAATATAATTCGAGGTAATGTTCGTCGTTCAAGGTCTAATGTTGACTTATTCTCCACTTTCAGGGTACCTTTGTGCCACTTGTCGTTCCATCCCTGCAGCCCTGTATTCACTTATCATTACAATTCTGATGTCATCAACTTTACACAGTTCATTAGCCCTTTAAATAAGTGATGGTTTATACTTAGATGTTGCCATGATCGTTTATTTTGCGAAGGACAGTTACGTAAAACATTCTACGAGTATATTAAGGTCCCGGGTAATATTAAAAAAATTCTAGGTTAACATACTTTAATCTTCATTCCGTTACATCTGCACTGCGCCAGGGATCTGTCTTCGGCCAGCTTTACTTCTAATTTACGTTATTGGTACGCCAGACAGTCGTTACACAGAACGAATACTTTGCGCTGATGATATTACAGTACTCACATAGTACAGCTGTCGTAACCCGCAGCACAGAAACTATAGGGGCGCGCCAAGATAATTTTAAACTGGCTGACAAAGTATATAATTGATAAAATATTGTAATTTTATCTTGATATTCACTGTATACTGAAACACTCAGTTCCCTGTGGTGTGTGCCTATATAATATAATGTGTCTATGTATCTATGTGTGTGCGTGTGTGTGTGTGTGTGTGTGATAGAATACTTCCCGTCAACTCAGCAGATATTAATTTTACGGTTGTTAAATGGCTACGTCAACAGTTGTGTTTCGACATCACTTTGTCGTGATCTGTCTCTTATCGTGCGAGACACAAATACTTTCATTCAACCAATTCACATGTGGGCCTATTGATGTATCAAATTTTAGCCATATTCTTAAACTCGATTTGTTCAAAGAATTCCATTGTCATTCTTGTGTGAAAGCAGGTTTTTTGAATACGGAAATGAACCTTCTGGTTCCATAGAAGGCGTGGTTTTTGTTATTGACATTATGATCGTTAGCGTTGTGACACCGTACAGTCCTATTGCTGGATACCGGGGTTACGGAGGAACGTGATGCCTAGATCTGCAGGATTTAAATGTGTATAAGGTGTGGAAGCCGTGAGGTTGTGTAAGACGGTGACTTTATTGAGGCAGCATATGCCTCGGGAACATAGGTTTGTATCGACAAGACTACACGGCGTCACATTTCGGAAGGTTAAGTTCTGACTATATACCGCAATTATAACCTTAACACTTGGTATTAGTTTCTGATACATGGAGCTGCTTTTGTTCCTGTCCATTTGCCTTACCCCAGCGATCTGTTTTGGACCAGCGTTATTTCTAATGTACGTTAATAATACATCGAGCGGGCCTCGCACAGTCTTAGACCTGTACTTTGATGATATTGCAGTACTGACATAATACCGTTGTCCTGATATGTAGCTACTTGTATTGAAAGTATTTTATAAGAAAGGTAAAAATTACAATATTGAAAGTTAAATTATTTCTCATGTGGACAGTCACACGTTTTCTTGCCCTGGAGAGTTGCTATTGCTGTCCTGCGTGCATATTGCGTGTACCGTTATCTTGTTGGCAGTTGATACAGCTGGTAGAATATCCGCCTTCGAGTACGACTTAATATAGGCTATTTTGTGTTCAAAACTCGTGGTTCATTGTTCATTTTACCTTCTAGGTTTCGTCTGTTTTACGCACATATCTTCACGGTTTCACACAGTAACAGTTTAAAATCTAAGTTCTTTATTTTTGTCAAACATCCCATAAAGATATTCCATTCGTGTTAAAATGGTAGAGGTCCATATATTAATTTTTGTTCTTACAGATTGACTTTACATTGGTGTTTTGGGCTTTGTATGTTCTTCGTACGTCTATTTAATCTCTTTTATCTCTATATTCGCTAATTTTGCTATTCCCGGTTCCTGTATTTCATGCTTCTATGTTCGTTTGTCTGTGCCTATTTCTAGTGTTGTCTCTAGGTCTCATACTATACGCCTTGTCATATATTTATATAAGGTAGCTAAAGTTAGTTAGCAAGCGTTGTAGCGTCGATCCTAAAGCCATGTGTGCAACAGTTAATTGTCGTTAATTCCATTCCAGTGGTCATTTACAACTGTAAACACTTTAAAGGACTCAAGTCTAAATTATAACTTAAAGTGAGTTAACCCTATCTTGCACAGGATATGTAATTGTTATACCTTTATGACTTAGTTGCTTGAATTAGTCGATTTGCGTCTGCACAGTAATGAATGTGTTACAAATTGTTTGCACATTTTGGATTTTAAACAAAACAAATTACACATTTTTTAAATTCCACGTGTAATTGTTATATCTACGTGACTCTGTACAAAAAAAAATCGTTTGTGAGGACAGTATGCAGTGGGCGAAGCTGTTAAAGTAACAGAAGCTTTGCTTTTCGCGTCTGTCCTTTCGTCGTGGAAGATTCATCTGTAACATTATATCGAAGCTGATGACGAGGGCATGCAGATCCATAAAGGCACTGTGCATAGTCCCGTAATGCTATTTTTACTTTCGAAACCCAGATGGAAATGAGCTAACAAAGAAAATTTTCAGAATCGTCCAGTTTTTTTGGAAACTAGTCGCCGTATGAATTATGTAGGTCTACGATGACTACGGTGACTATGAGGCATCCTATCATCGGGGATTTGGCGCTGCGCAATATGATAGATTTACGATGAATTTTCGGAGGGACGTGCTGTCTCCGTCTTTAGGGTGGAAGATGGGGTGTAGCAGGTTTCTCAGAAACGTCGATAAATTTCTACGAGGGTAGCGGCATAACATTCCAGCATACTATAGGCTTATGCAGGGTAACCAGTACAATCAAGAGGCGTGAACACATTGAGTTGAGATGCCACGTGGTCAGGTTTCGGCCCTGTAAACTGTTGCTGTCCACGCTGTGTAGCTGGCTGCTGGCTTACGCCCGGGGAAGTTCGATCAGAAGCCTTCAGGTCGTTGGCGCCTCAGTCGCTCCACTGCGCACTGCAGTTTAGACAACCTCGCACAACTATTGTGTCCGACCAGTTGCCAACGTAAACGGCGATAAAAGAAATAACCCACCCTTGTGTTAAGGCCTAGTTGCGTAAATCAGAAAGGCGTAAATAAAAAATATATTCCCATGAGAAATAAGGGCTTAGTGTAATACAACGCAGCCAGCCAAAGGGCGTTAAATCGAAAATGAGGTAGTCCAATGTGCGATTTCAGGCTTCCGCCGCGATGTAAATGAGATCTGCGCTCTTCTGGGATTTTACGCAGCGTAGAACGGTAATTCAATACCGACGTTTCGGGATAACCTGTCTACAATCTTCAAGGGTCAGGCGGTCCAAGAAGACTGCTTGACCCTTGAAGATGGGAACGATGGGTTGTCCCGAAACGTCGGTATTGAATTACCATTCTACGCTGCGTAAAATCCCAGAAGAGCGCAGATCTCGGGATAGTCCAAATTGGCAAGGGTTGTTGAATCAAAAAGGCGTAAAACAAACGGGCGTAAAACACGGGCTGGGTACACTCATACACAGAAAGAATTTTTAGCCGAAGTTGCTGGTATCAACAAATACTTTGCAGAAGCAGAATTTATTTTCTTGTGACGTAACATGTAATATAATAACGCGTCGGACCATTTATGTATATTATTTTAACACTTGTTTAATACACGTTGAAAAGCTCAACAGAGAGACACATTTGTGATATGAGCTGTGTTTTTGAAGATTCGTGTATTCCGGGATGTTACTCAGCGTCCACTGTTACATATATATACCTACGTTTCGGAGTATCGTATTGCCTTCATCTTCAGGGTCAAGCAGTTCAAGAAGAGCGTCTAGTGCCTTCGCAACTACACTGTACTATAAATTTCACATTATTATCACCGTGCATCTTTACAAATTAAATTAAACTAAATTAAACCAACTGATGCACAAATTGAACTACCTTTATTGTAGCGTCTCTATTATATGCCCCTACATATGTTTCGGACCTTGGTCCATCTTCAGGGGGTGAAGATGGACCAAGGTCCGAAACATATGTAGGGGCATATAATAGAGACGCTACAATAAAGGTAGTTCAATTTGTGCATCAGTTGGTTTAATTTAGTTTAATTTACACTGTACTAGTTTATAGGGCATGGCATTCGGTAAGACGAATCTTCAGCTGTGCCGCTGTTAGAATCTGAGACCTCGCAACCATATTCTTGTTTACAGATTTAACACAGTTTAATTATAACAGTGAACTTTAAATACGAAAACAAAGGAATACAATGGTAGGACCGTAATAATACAGACAGACATACAGTGACCTGTACGGTTTTAGCGGTTGAGCAAGTTTAAGCTTCTTTAAAAACACACACCATGTGTTTGTTGCACGTGCGCAGATCAGTGTTTTATAAGACACTGTAACCGCTTGACGGACACACGGCAGTTAGTGCATTGCAAGAAATAAATGTTTGTTAATGCGTTTGTTTTGAGTTTATGTAACGACGCGTTCAGTATCAGAGTGTACAGCGTCGAATGATTGGATGACGGTGAAAAATGAACTGGAAGGAATGTGGAAGGAAGCGGCCATGGCCTCATTTAAGGATCTGTTCCAAGAATTGCCTGGGGGGGGGGGGGGGATTAGGAAAACCACAAGAAACATCAGTCTGGATAATCGGTGTCCCTGTCGAGATTCGAACAGGGCACGTCTCGAATAAGAGTCAAAATATATGACTGAGTGAGCAAACCTGGACAGCGAAAGATATAGAGATTTCTTCAGGTTCTGGAAAAGAAATGCGTTTCTTTCTATTATTTACGGCCTTGGCCCCACATACTGACACTTGATGTAGTCCCACTAAAACGGTTGCCAAGAAACGACATAGTAGTGGGCTTTTATCCCTTCACAGGTGAGCCTTTCGGTCCAGCATACTTGCGCTGACTCTTGGACGCCCGAGCAGAGGAGTAAATACCACGCTCTTCCATTTTCCGTTATGGACCCACGTATTGGAGTAGGCTACATACATTTTAGGTGGAGGGGGGTACGCGGTCGCGGAGGCGCAGTTGGTTGAGGCACTGCACTACAAGCCGGAAGGTCGCGAGTTTGATTCCCGATGAGGTTATTAACTTAATTCTTCCGGCCGCACCGTGGCCCTGACGCAGCCTGTAACAGAAATGAGTACAAGGGTTATCTTCTGGGGGTAAAGGCGGCCGGTGCGTAGGGCTGATAACCTTGCCACCTTCATATGCCGATTGTCTAGAATTTTTGGGAGCCTCAAACTCCTGGAGGCCTAAGGGCCTGTCCAGGCCGGTAATGGGGTAGCTTAACAATTTATATTTTAAGTGGAAATTGAATCTTTAGTTCACGTTTCTAGTTACTGTTGTTCAGTCGGTTATGTAACTTGTCGCAGATGTTAACGTTAGAATTTTACTAACATACCTGCAATACTGTAATCGGGAAATACTCTTTGGAACTTAATGTTATAATGTATTCCGTGCAGTTGTTTTACAAGTGCAAGCTTATTTACACCAATTACTGCACACTCTTTGGAACATTCTGTATGTTACTCCGATATGACGAGAAGATCTAGCTCGCATTGACCTGCCTTAGGAAAATGTGAGGATGTGTGTGATCCGCCGTATCTGTGTCTTATACTTTATTATGGCTCTGTACTTGTTTTACGCGTTTCACTGATTTTTAGACAAAAGGGGGAAATAAGAAAATTATCTCCAACAAGGTGCTCATGAAGATATTTGAGGTTCTGACGGCGGTGAGTGTCAAAATTACGGTATACTGATATGTGACGCCGCGTGATTTTCTATATGGTTACCAGCTTTTCGGAGAAACGTACTGCTTCCGTCATCAGGGTAAAAGGTAAATATAGGTAACGAGACGAATGGGGGCAGTTAATCACAAATATACTTTGCAGTAATTTAATATATATTATGCTACATGTTTCGGCGTCAACGAAAAACCATTATCAGGCGTTATAAAATTACTCATATGAAGATAAGTTACATATAACACAATAAAATTTCACAACGGGATGTCATGCATAAAGTAAAAATAGGTACGAGGTTCCTGCGACACTTTGATTCCTATCTACCAAACTGTTGCACACGGCGTCATGTCTGAGAAGATTTTAATGGAGGCGCTCTTTGCTCCAAAAGAGCGAACGTCACGGTTGGCATCAGTCAGCGTCTCGAAGGCTGACGATTGTTGTTTGCCTCACTCCGTCCATGAAATGCCTGGATAACACTTCGCAACAGGCAACAGGTGCTTCCTTACACATCTCTTCGAATTCCCAATTCAAGCCACCCTCTCTTTCGGCGATGTACGAAGTATGCAATTGTGGAAATGCTTCCCAAAGCTGACAGAACGGATTTGACGTTGCAGTGCCGCGTCTGCTTTATTTTGTACAGGAACAGGGGTTGAATCTTGGTCGCATGACTGTATACCGTGGCTGAATTCCTGGCTGTGTTCCCCAGGCAGTACGCGACTATCGGTGTACGTAATATCTTCAGACACGATTTCTTTCGCCCTTTTCCATACAGTGAATTAGACAGTCTGTAATTCCTGCTGTTCATAAAATTTCTTTTAAATCAACCACATACACTGGTTTTGTCCTATTAGACTCAGCTGTTATCATCTCCATATTTACAGAACTGCCAGAGTTGACGAATGATTTTCATAATTAAAATGGTTAGCTGTGGGAAAAAAATGTTCATACCTATCGATTTATGTAGTTATGGGTTATTAAATGATGCTGTCAGTTACTCAGCCTGTTATATAGATTAAAATGATATCACAGTTAGTAAACTGTGAGTTGGAAGGGATGTGGAAGGAAGCGGCCGTGGTGTAATCTGACATACACTACCCCGTAATTCACCTGGACGGACTCTAAATTTATCAGGATAGACTTCGGGCCGACATATGAACCCGGGAACTCCAAAATATAAAGGACTGCTGCTCACACAACCGCGACGTTTGGCACGTCTGAATCATAGCTGATTGATATCACACGTATAACTGTCAAACCTACTGAGGTCTCAAATATACGACTGTCGGTCAGAAAATAATTTAAATGGCGTAACTAAGAATCTACTCTGATTGTGATTGTGTCAGGGGGATTCGTCGCCGAGTGATTACCAGCTGTTTCCAGCGCTGAAGCAGAATGTTGGCGGCAACAGATTTAAAGATGATAATAAGGTGGAAACATCTGTAACTCGATGGCTGATAACACGGGACACGGACTGCTGTCAACAGGGAATAGATGAGCTCGGCCCGCGGTAGGATAAGTGTCCCAGTTGCGGCGGGGACAATGTGGAAAAGTAATGGGATAGCAGTAACATTAATTATGAACTATTCTTATGGTTTTATTTTGGAAGGGCCCCGCAGTAGAAGCTACGGACGCACCGCAGCCTTAAGGCTTCTTGTGCAACCCTGTAATGAAGATGAAAGATCAGTTTTTTTTTATTTTTCCAAGTAATGGAGCACCGGTGGAATGAAATTGACAGGGGAAAACCGAGGTACTCGGGGAAAAACCTGTCCCAGTGACACTTTGTCCACCACAAATCCCACATGTACTGATCCGGAATCGAACCCGGGCCTCCGTGGTTGGAGGCCGGCGATTATCCGCCTGATCCATGGCATGGAGTTGAAAATAAAGAATCCCAAAGGCATGCGTTGTAAGCTTCTTGTCTGACGGACTTCAGTACATGAAGCTGGATTCCTCCCACTTCAAGATATATTTCTATAACATAACCTTATATACTACTACTTTAGATTTCATTTCTTTTTATAATACGTGATGCTGATAATTTCCTCCCAAGTACAGTACTTTGTATGTAGGTGTGTTACCTGAAAATGGCCAAGTTGGCCGAAACATGTTGTAAAGTACACTAAATCTCTGAAAAAAAAAGTATTGTTGTGGCTGACGGTTTACTTCTTTCCACTTCATGGATTCGAGCCCTGCGGCCCAGTTAAGGCCACCATCTCTGCGGCTGACAGCGTCTGTATTCGTGTAGAAATAGCCGTTGCACTTACTATAATTCACTTTATACTGTTGCTCTCAGCTTTTTCTTATGCTAATTTGTGCGAAAGCTTCGTTGTCTAACGGGTCTGGGAATGCCGAGAGAGCAGCTTTGTGGAGAATACTTCAGCAGTCCATTGTTCTCACGTGGCAGTATGCAGTAGACTAATCAACCCTGTTGCTACAAACTAAAGCCAGCCGCCGTGGCTGCTAATCCATGCCATTATCTTCCAGACCGCACATACATGCAAAATATCCCCGTTGGTTTATACTAGTTTTTTTAGTCCTATAAATAGATTGAAAATGTACAGTAAAGGCAAGAGCACACCGAGAGCAGGTTGTTGTGGAGAATAGTTTGACGTGGGGAGCAGGGAGATTCGGGCCGCTGGAGACATAATGAGAAGCTTCACAATATTCACTGTGCGTCCGGTATTATTAAGTAAAGCACAGGTGTAACTCTCGGGGGGGGGGGGGCATCTGCCCCCCCCTTTATTTTTCTGCCTAAGAATAGTTTTTTTTGTCAACTGAGTTGAAAAGGGGCAAATAAAAAAATAGGGTGATAATGGGGTAAGGGGTGTATGTATATTAAGGACTGGTTTAAGCCAATCTTCCCCCTCTTTTTAACTTAACTCCTTCGTAAATTAAAGTTCCTAATACCCATGGTCGATTTTGCGTTCACAGTGTTATTAGCCAGGTGTATTTGTAAGAAATGTAATGTGATTAAACGGGTCTAGCTTACCTTAACCTTTTAAAGCCCCGAGTTAATTACACGCAACACCTGCTGTACCAATAAAAGCTGCATTTTGCCCAAGTAGTGTATTTGTGTGTTTCTTGTGACACTCATAACAAACACCGATTACTTACGTGCACAACATTCACCGGGTTGGCTTTCTGATGGTTACATACCCTTCATTTTCAGGTACGAATTAAAGTTGTGTATATAAAGCAATCCCATTACAGGTCTAAACAGGCCCTTAGGTTTCCAGGAGGTTGAGGCTCCCAGATTTCTAGACAATCGGCACATGAAGGTGGTAAGGTTGTTAACCCTACGCACCGGCCGCCTTTACCCCCCAGGAAATACTCCTGGTACTCATTTCTGTTAGAGGCTGAATCGACCCCAGGGCCATAGTGCGACCGAAAGGATCATGTGAATGAAAAATTCCAATGACATCATCGGGAATCGAACCTGCGACCTTCCGGCGTGCCCCCAGTTGTGTATATAAGGTAGATGAATATCAGTCTTCAAAGGGTTAAAGTATGTTGACATAATATCGGCAGACTACACTGAAGTCCCGCCTACCCATTCTGTAGCCAAGTTGTGCGATCAGTCGGTCGCTTCTTCATGAATGTTGCAAGATACGAGTCCTTCTGTTCCCGAACGCGGCCTTAAAATACGCGACTCTATAGATTTTTTGGACTGCACTTGATGCATTATTCACATTGCAGTATCGAACACGTAGGTTTGTGTCACTAAGCAAACTAATTCCGTAGTGCACGATCCCCTGTGAGGTTTCGATAGTTCTTTAACCCTTAACAGCAATTACTTCTTGTCCTGAAACCTCTTCGTCTATACACAACCCCTGGCACTTCAAGGTATTTCATATCCTCACCACAGAACTAACTAACTCCATGGAGCAGAGTCCTTCCTGAGAAGCTAACAGATCCTCAGCTAGTCAAGAAATTCCCCGCATTTTATGGAACCCGAAGGTTCATCCTCACCAGAGACACATTTATTATTTACCACTTACTATAAGATTGCATTGCCGATTCCAGTGGCCGTGCGGTCTAAGGCGTGGGTCTTCGGCCGCTCGCTTCCTAGGATCGTGGGTTCGAATCCCACCGGGGGCATGGATGTCTGTCTGTTGTGAGTGTTGTGTGATGTCAGGTAGAGGTCTCTGCGACGAGCTGGTCCCTCGTCCAGAGGAGTCCTACCGACTGTGGTGTGTCTCAAATGTGTGTGACCATGAAACCTTGACGAAACGAGGAGGCCCAGGCCCATATAGGGCTGTCGAGCCACAGGGGGAAAAAAATAAGATTGCATTGTTTTGGGATGCGATGCAGTGTAATTTGGCGGATAAAGGTAAAGTTGTCCATGTGCTGGCCATGGAGACGTATGGGTGGGTGAAGGTACAGCTCCACTCACACTTAACCTCGTCAAAAAGATGGAGCAGTCAGTTTCACGCCTCGGTTATCTTATTCCCCTCCTGGTATTTATTGAATAACAGGCTGTGTGGGCTCCAGAGCTGATCTGGGCGCTTTGGAGAAGAGGTACTAAAATGTTTTTGCCCCTCCCTGGGGGGAATTGACCAACAATTACTTGGACGTACAGCTCGTAGCTTAGTCACTGTAATGACTGAGCTATCCCGGCTTCATAGATGGATAGATAATTTAGGATTGTGAAAGTTCGAAGCTTTCTCTGCGACACGTGTGGAGAACT
The DNA here is from genome assembly GCA_021186555.1 of Reticulitermes speratus. Classification (NCBI taxonomy): domain Eukaryota; kingdom Metazoa; phylum Arthropoda; class Insecta; order Blattodea; family Rhinotermitidae; genus Reticulitermes; species Reticulitermes speratus. Next base: position 10,905,074 of record JAJKFL010000012.1, read on the forward strand.
GGTAGATCTGCTAGTTGTGTAACTGAACTAAGATTCTGACCCACTTGGAGGAACACAACTTCGAAACTTGGACAGTTCGTAAGTAAAGAGCACCAGGATCTTACGTTACTGGAGTCAAGTCCTGGGGCGAGGGCGGATGATGGAGTAAGATCGTTATCACGACCTGGGTACTGACGAAGCAAGCCTCTTGTGCAATATCAGATTCCCCCCTACTCCTCACCCCAGGAGGTGTTCATAATAGGCTCTGGTAGAGCAGAGCTGTCGCGCCAGCCTCTGTTAATTAGCAATGAAATTTCTGAACCCGACATAAGCGTTATATCTTACGGCAACTTAACTGCGTCCCCGCGTGGGGATGTGTAACAGTTCGGAGCTGACGTGTATTCCAAATTCGCTCCTTTCGATTTTGTGGTGTTTACTTTTGTTTACAAGTGCAAAACCTGTGTTGTAAATTTAAACACATTGCATGGAGATCAGATAGGTTAATGTAGCGGTAACCTTCTAGACTTGCATTTTGGAGGTGCCTCATTCGAATCGCGGCCGGTACACTGACTGTCTTGCCCAAGGGTTGTCGTGGTTTTTCCTGCGTGCAACTGGTGAGATAGTTCCTCGACTGGGCTACAGCTGTTTTCTTCAGATTTTATTCCCAAATTGATCATTTATCTCTGATCACTCGCCCTATCCTTTATGCTACGCATTCGTGGATACTGAGAGCGTCGTTAAATACCCTTCCCCCACACACGAACACGCACACACGCGCCTACGCGGTAGTACTCACTGTATTAAAATGGTTCACATAAAATATGTAGATCTAAAAGTTTCTTTACGCAGATGGTTGAAGTGTTTAACTCTCATTATATTTACCTGCATTCATTTCTGTTTATTTGCAATAGTTGGCAATACCGAACACGGTGGACAACGATTCCAGCAGTTCCTGTATTTCCTCATTGTCACTTTATGCCCGTCGCTGGGTGTAAATAAATTAAAGTTTCCTTGGAACGTGAGAGTAATATCGGTTAAGCGACTTTTAGGACTGGGCTACATATTTTCATATACTATATTTGTATGTACGAGTATGTATTAATTAAGCATCACACCGGGAAGGTGTATGGGGAAGTGAAGGTAAGGCTGCAGACTTTATTAACTTTGGCATTGGATTGCGGATCTTCCTATCTCAGCCGCTTTACCTGGGGGAAAGAGCCTCCGGTACCCTTTCGATAAGAGGTTGGGTGGGCCACGGACCCATGTGATGACACACTGGAGAGGAGAAAAATCTACTCCTGTTGGGAGTATGACCTCGATTCCTTGGTCGTTTAACCTGTATGCCAGTCACTATGTTGACTGAGCTATCCCGACTCCCTTGGTTCATTTAGTACTTGCGCTTAATGTCAACTAAGCAAACTATAAAGTTGGTGGTAGTAGTAGTAGTAGTAGTAGTAGTAGTAGCAGTAGTAGTAGTATAGGACGTTGGAGTAATCACAGTCAGAAGATAGGTGAGCACAGTTCAGTCGGCCAAGCCTGTAGTGAAGTGCGTTTGCGTGGGCAGATCAAAGAACAAACACAATGACCTACAGCGTTTTGTTCTTTGCAACTGTTTGCCACGCCGCAGATATCCGTAATTACACGATACTGTACGCAGCCCGACATAGCTAGATTTTCATTTGCAGTCAGACACAGAGGTAGGCTTACAACTTTGATGACGGAAAAATTATTGAATTTGAAACTAATCCTGGGGCGATTTTTTGTAATATAACGAGAAAAAGTCAATAGGAAAGCTGAATCGCATAAGGAGAAGCTATAATATGTGCTTTGTTTAGGAGACATATTGTTATAAAAATGAATTAAGTAGACTGAGATGGACTACGCCTGTAGCATACATGGGACCAAGATAGGGTCTCAAACGTTATCTTGACACCGGGGCTGTGAAGGTTGCTGTTTGCGGGATAAGTCCTTTTATGGCTTAGTCGACAAGTGTCAGGCGTTTTCCGAGAGAGGAACCGGGTTTGTTTCCTATTATCACGATGGTAGGAGGAGGGAACAGAGTGGTTTATAGTTTTATTTCTTTTGTAGCGTTTATATAGGAGTATGTAGCGTTTATATAGTAGTTATGCGTTTATATGGTTAGAAGTATGTAGCGTTTATATAGTAGTAGCGTTTTGATTTATATGAGTAGCGTTTATATGGTAGTTATGGAGCGTTTATATGGTAGTGGCGTTTAATATGGAGTTGGTAGCGTTTTCGTAGGAGGAGTTATATGTGCGAGGATTTGAGATGGCGAGATAGACTGCGAACATTACTGTCGTCTGAAATGTGACGTCGTGTAGGTTCCTGGACACTTTTAGGTGCATTCGCGTAACTAGCGAAAAGCGCCTGTTAGCGTAGTTATTTCTGTCCGTCCGTCTGTCTGTCCACAAGTATCAGCACGGCCCCCACTGGTACGTATTTTCGTGAAGTTTGGTATTGGGGACTTTTACGAGAATTTGTCGAGAAATTCCAAATTTGGTTCAAGTCGAACAATAGTATCGGCCAATTTACATGAAGACCTAAGTACGTTTTTATGGTTGACAGCAGTATGATGCACCTTGCAACGTGACAACATTGCAAAGGGAACCCATTGCATTTCCATGGAAACACTCAACGGTTTTATGTTGCTGACAGCTACATGTAGGTAAACAACAATACGAAGGGAACACGTTGCGTTTCCATGGAAACAGTGGTTACGCGAACGCACCACAGTATCACATTCTACGTACATTGCATGTTCTGTTAATTGTATGTGCTCGGATCCCACACAGCTTCTTCGTGCAGTGACGCATAATGCCACGGAACAGCTCTGTTTAGTACCCTGATACGTTTTTAAAAATTATTTTTGCTCTGTAAATTTTTCAGTTTTTTAAACCAAAATTTCTTTTTGTCTAAAAGTGAAGCTATAACTAAAGTAAGAATAGTAGTAACGTCATCCCGTCTTGTATTTTGTTACGCTTCTCATGTTTGTAACGGAGCCTTAGGAATGAAATTATGTTTCCCAAATTAATATATTCAGGAGTGCTCCTTATAGCTCCACCTTATGCGCTTCATCTTGTGAGTCGGTCCGAGTGTTCGTCTGTAACCACAATAAGGGAGTTTGTGGGCCGTGCCATGGCTCGCCGGCCTCTCACCGCGGAGGCCCGGGTTCGATCCCGGGTCAGTCCATGTGGGATTTGTGGTGGACAAAGTGGCACAGGGACAGGTTTATCCCCGAGTACTTCGGTTTTACCCTGTCAATTGCATTCCACCGGTACTCCATTAGACGGAAAAACGAAAAAACTAATCATCTTCATCACAGTATTGGACAATAAGCCTCAAGGCTGCGGTGCGTCCGTAGCATCTGCTGCGGGGCCCTTCACAAAAAAAAGTCTGTGGTGTAACAGGTACACAGACAGTGATATGCTGATATGCTTATACTCTTGACCCCACGTTTTGCTGGGTATCACACACATTTGAATACTTTAAAGTTCGAAGCTCATGTTAATAAATATTTGTACCTCCAAGAAATGGCATTTGCGTCATATTTGTAACTTTATGCCATTAGTGTCTAGCAAAGTAATCACTGCATATTATGAAGTTCGGATGAAATCTGTAGCTACACTCTGTGGACAAGACTCTAAATTGCTACACGTAACAGCAGATTGTATACACGGTTACCGCCGAGGTACACTAATATGCGTATATTTTTTTATTTCAGGTAAGTGGATGATCCTTTCCAAGTTATAACAGTTATGGCTGCCCGGTATCGTCTGTTCGCGACACGTAATCCACCACAGGTTGCAATGAGGAGGTAAGGACTAATGTGTATCAACACTGCGCAGTGCGCCATGAAACGTATCATACACAGTTACAACCACACTGTCTGTACATATAAAAGCAAACAGTACAGATGTACGGACGTTGGAGTGCTTTTTTAAAAAAAATGAGTTGTACATTTATTTTTTAAAATTATATTGTATTAATTAATGGCCGCGTCATGGTTCAGGCGGTTAGTCGCCGGCCTCTCACCGCGGAGGCCCGTGTTCGATCCCGGGTCAGTCCATGTGGGATTTGTGGTGGACAAAGTGGCACTGGGACAGGTTTTTCCCTGAGTACTTCGGTTTTACCCTGTCAATTTCATTCCACCGGTGCTCCATTACAAGGAAAAACGAAAAAAACACTAATCATTACAGGGTTGTAAAATAAGCCTCAAGGTTGCGGTGCGTCCGTAGCATCTGCTGCGGGGCCCTTCACCACAAAAAGTACATTAATCAATGCGTGGGGCTTAGTGCCTCTTGAGAAGCTAATAGTTGCTTAGTCAATAAATTTCCCGTATTTTATGTAAGCCGAATGTTTGTTACCGTCTTCACAAAAGCGAGCCACTCATCCATGTCGTGTGCACATTACATTATGTATTTAATAATTATCGTATTCATAATTATCTCGATTATTTTTCCAGTTGTCAACCTTCGACTCGGTTTACCCACATCCGCAACAGTCAGAGTACACCGTAGTGTTCTAAACCGTACTAGAAACATTCTTGCTTTTTGTGCCTTCTGTGCCCCACGTATGTAAAATGAACAAGTTATACTGGGGAGGTCATGTCTGTTAACATGTTTCGAATCTGAAAGCACTAATTGGATTTCGATTGAAATTGGTATTGAAGTTCTATACTGAAAATCATAGAGCGAATTACATACTTTCCTTTCATATATGTGAAATTAAAGCTTAAGATCTATTTTACGTGAAGCTCAAATCGATTGATATTGATAAACTTATGTACGGCTTACGTTGCATTAAAATAATACAATAGAAGTTTTGTTCCGTGGCTGTGTACCTTTCTGTTCACTTATGCAGTTAATTTCATTCGTACTGGGTTTGAAATTGTGCCTTTTCCCTACATTCTGGAGGTAATATAGAAGAGACGAAGTAACTAGACTAACAGTGCCTGAGTCTGTATTCTGGAGGTACTGTAGAAGAGACGAAGTAACTAGACTAACAGTGCCTGAGTCTGTATTCTGGAGGTACTGTAGAAGAGACGAAGTAACTAGACTAACAGTGCCTGAGTCTGTATTCTGGAGGTACTGTAGAAGAGACGAAGTAACTAGACTAACAGTGCCTGAGTCTGTATACTGGAGGTACTGTAGAAGAGACGAAGTAACTAGACTAACAGTGCCTGAGTCTGTATTCTGGAGGTACTGTAGAAGAGACGAAGTAACTAGACTAACAGTGCCTGAGTCTGTATTCTGGAGGTACTGTAGAAGAGACGAAGTAACTAGACTAACAGTGCCTGAGTCTGTATTCTGGAGGTACTGTAGAAGACACGAAGTAACTAGACTAACAGTGCCTGAGTCTGTATTCTGGAGGTACTGTAAAAGAGACGAAGTAACTAGACTAACAGTGCCTGAGTCTGTATTCGCAGAGGACCCATTTTATTGAGAGCCACCGAAAATGATTGTTTGGTTGTGAAAATTTGACTCCATATATTCATTAAAACACAACCTCACAAAGTAAAAGCCGTTTAACCAGACTGTGACAAGTTTCAACTACATATTACGACTGCTGTGATACAAATGTGGCTAGCCTGAAGAGCACAGACAGGTTGCAACGTCTGAAAACTAGCGCCAACCGCTAGCGTGCATGACGCATATAATACTTGTTTATAACGGGCATACCAGATTGTATGTTACAGTGTTTTAATTTATAATACAGCAACGGACTTCGCCGAACCGCTGAGGTTGCGTTCCTGGGAAACATTGCGGTTGGCAAGATTGAGGTACCGCGGCTGCTATCTGCACTTACCCAACTTGCCTGCCTCTTTTCTAAACACAAAGATACTGCCCGTAGATACATGTTTAAAATTAAATTAGACATAAAGCATAAACGCATAAAAAGACGTGTGGCACGTAATATGGAAGCTACAAAATTGGTTTCAAATACCATTTCAGCCCTCACCCCACGTAGCAGACATGAATCTCTTTTTTTGCGGAAGCCACCGACTTCCCCCCCCCCCTCCCCCCCGTTTATACAAAATCCGCGGATATATGAAACGAAATACCGCGGTTGGCAATACCGGATACAAATGGGAAACTGCGGATAGGCTGCGTAGTTTGCTGTGCTTTTAACACATAATGAATGCTACCATGGACAGTAAAGCAAAAAAGGTAAAGCAATCCCATTACAGGCCTTGACAGGCCCTTAGGGCTCCAGGAGGTCAAGGCTCCCAGGTTTTTAGACAGTCGGCACATGAAGGTGGTAAGGTTGTCAGCCCTACGCACCGGCCGCCTTTACCCCCCAGGAAGGATTCCTGGTACTCATTTCTGTTAGAGGCTGAGTCGACCCCAGGGCCATAGTGCGACCGAAACGATTATGTCAATGAAAAATTCCAATGACACCATCGGGAATCGAACCCGCGACGTTCCGGTTTGTAGCGTAGTGCCTCAACCAACTGCGCCACCGCGTGCCCCCCTACCATGGACAGTACTGCCCTATAAACATTTACTTTATAATAATATTTGGGTTCTCATTAATAATGGTAACATGTAGACCCTGTCCATTTAATATCTGAGCATATGACAATAAAAAGAACACTACATAGTCGTTCATTTCACAGTCTTGAATTAAAGTGTGTGCCTTTTAGGCCCGGTGCACACATCCGTTTTTCTAACATGCGGTGACGCTGCGTTGCCGCTGCGGGCCGTAGCAACTCATTCAAACCAACGCAATAGATGGACGTACGGTGACACAACGTCGGCGGAGGTATGTGTGCACTACCCAACTGACTTCAGTGTATCCCACACCGTAATTACGGCAACGCAGCGTCACCGCACGTTAGAAAAACGGATGTGTGCACCGGGCCTTAATCGCAATGTTTTCTGCTTAATGCTTAATAACTGACACTGTGATAAAAGTTACTCCAGTTCTGTTCCCCTAACTCCTTACATTGCAATGTTAACTTCATGTTCTTTGATATTTGTTTCATGGCACGATAGCCCCTAGTGGGACAGGACCTCCTCATTTTGTAGGCTTCACGATCTCACTCAGTGAGACACGCCACACTCTGCACGACTCCTCTGGACGAGTGATCAGCCCGACGCAGAGATCTCTACCTAACAACATACAACACTCACAAGAGACAGACATCCTTGCCCTCTGCAGGATTTATTATTATTATTATTTTATTATTATTATTATTTACTGCAATTGGGTTTTCACCCGCAATCCCAGCAAGCGAACGGCCGCAGACCCACGCTTTAGACCGCGCGGCCACTGGGATGTCCTTTGCTTTTAGCATTCATTAATCCAGCATTTCATCTACACAGCCTCTCTCTAGGTTTCGTTTGTTCAAAGAATAAACAACAGATATTTTCCTAAACATAATCAGACGATTGATATTTGTAACGATGCTGTGACATGTGTTCTTGAAGTAGGAATAGATTTTGAAAACATTATGTAATCGATCTTTGGCGTAGCGTCCTGCATCGTGAGTTTTTGTATCAGATTAAAAAATTAAACTTTTGTAATCTAACATAAGTAGGCCAACTTTATTTTAAAATAATTTTATCAGCCTTTAGTATCGGCATCCCTTTGAATTTCACCACACAGTTTCGGATCCCTTTAGAGCCTATTAAGTTTCTTTAGCACCGCTGTCACCTGTACATTTTTCAGGTGCGTATGTTATTACCCATCTGAACCAAATTCAGTCACCATGAAGATGGAGACAACACGTTCCTCGGAAACTTCGGAACAGATTAAATTGCCCAGCGGTGTAGGAACCCAGAAGACTGTCATTGGGTACAGCGTGTTTTCTAGACAGCAGAGTCGTGAAGATAACTTACTGGTTATGGATCGATTTCACTTGGCGGGAGGAACGTCTGATTTTTCCGCCAGATTCTGCGCTTATAAAGTAGACTTGTTTAAGTCATGGGTTTGAAAACTACGGCCCGCTGTCCAGAAGGGGCTGTCAGGTACATGGCTATATTCAAACATTTTTCTACGTAGTAGAGAGAAGGTAGCTTTTTTTCCATGGCTCGACAGCCCTAGTTGGCCAAGGCCTCCTCATTGTTGAGGTTCTGCGATCACACTCAGACACACCACACTCAGTAGGACTCTTCCGGACTAGTGATCGGCCCGTCGCGGAAACCTCTATCTGACAACACACAACAGTCTTAAGAGACAGACATGTATGCCCCCGACGGGATTGGAACCCGCAATCCCAGCAATAGAGCGGCCGCAGACCCACGCCTTAGACCGCACTGCCACGGGGACCGGTGAGAAAGTACTTTACTGGCAAAAATAAAATACATCAAAACGTAGATTTTGACAGAATGTCAGGTTTTGGGCCCCTGATAGACCGAAAGGTAATGTCTCATATTTTCATTTCCAGCAACTAAAGCACTGTGTAAGGCAGCTCTTAACGTAGTTTCGTACACAGACAGTAGCTTGTTACGTCAGTGCGGTTCAATGATAATTTTTAATAACTTTTCAACCACAGACATTTCGTACGAAGCTCTGAGGCCTACGGTCTCTCCGAAATAAATCCATCCTGCCCCCAGGTAAAATAACTTGCCCACCCCTGCTGTAAGATTATCTTTTATTAGAAAGGAAGTTGGAGTAAAATCGAATTTCATGTGCTCTTACGTTCTGCTGTTGAAATTTTAACACCCAACGTTATTTTTTGAGATACTCCTCGTGCGCAGTAGGCTGTGTGAGAATGCTGTGTTCCTAGAACATAGAATGCAGTAAAAGTCGCACCTAGTCTAGCCTATTATCGTTTAACACATTAGCACTCACAACCATAAGACTGCACCCGACAGAACTGGCCAAGCATGACAGTCTTTGCTAGCCTACGAGAGGGCTGTCACGTAGTAGTCCTGCATCATCATTAGGTTAGCTGAAACTGGACACCCACGACAGTCTCCACGTCACATTTCAGCCACTTTGTCCACGCTGAGTATCTATAAAATGATGTAGTACAGGCTATTTCTTTATTTATCGCCACATTTATCTCCATATTTAAAACCTTTGCCATTTTAGAACTAGGGTAGTGACGTCATACCCTGCTCGAATGGCTGGGTGTACATGAGGGTAACCGGGCTGGCAGTTGCTAGGGCAATTCGTTCTTCCCTGCAAAACGAGACGGAGAGATTGAACATCGTTTGGCGACCGGGATGCTGCAGTGCCCCGCTGAGGAAGTGAGGGTTGGTTAGTAAGGGGGGGGGGGGGGTGAAGATGAAGAATTGAAAGACTCGCATGAAAGAGGAGCCACTTTGTAACGGCCCGTGTAACAACCGCATTAGCAATTCTCTTGAATATAAAAAGTTAAAAACCAAACTCCAAGCCACAATAAACGGGGTTTTTTTTTTCTTTTATTAACCTACTGTCCTCATTTTGCCCTCTGTGCGCGATGTACATGAAACGGCGCGTCCGTCTGTCTGTCTGTGTGTCTGTTTGCATCCACATGATTCAGCTTGAGAACGGCTGAAGGGATTTTAATGAAGTTTAATATGGACAGTATGCCCCAAGCTCATATGTTACGGTCCCACTTTCGATAAGAATAACATGGCGGACGCAGCATAGCAACTATAATGAATAATAATGATGATTTGAAAAGTTTTCGATAACTGTAGGAGCCATATGCAAATTTAGGCGCCAGAAGTGACACATACCAAATTTCGTGGAAGTCGGTCAGTATTGGTTGAAACACACGCACACTGAAAGCTTGTTCCCATAAGTGTATTTCTATTTATTTTCCGAAAGGATACTAGACTAAGAATATCGTCAGTGTTGACATTTGTTCTTGGTGAGTCAGAGACACGTGGATTCCAGTTCGTGACGACGGAAGTGATGCAGTCACAGCACGCTGTCGTGTGTCCGGGCGGATATTCCTGGATATCTGCGCATTACCTTGGCTCTCAGCTCGAGAATCGCAACGTACGGTCATATCCGTTACGGCTTCATGCCACTGTTGGGTAACGATTTGTGTGCCATTTCGGTATTGGGAAGTACGGTACGTTAGGCTCCTGCCGTCGGCAGGTCTTGCGTTATGAAGAGTTAGTATGTGCGCTTCATTTAAAATGTAATCGCGAAGCCACTTTCGTATTCCGTGTACACAGCAGTATCATATTTTGTGCTGTAGAGTTTTGACAGGCTGGTATGAAAATCGGTTCTTTGTATTCCTTGTGGTTTGTCAGCAACAAAACGCCCATTTCATTCCGAATCCTGATTTCTTTTTCCGAAATGTTGGTGGGCTTACATGTACACTGGTCGGTATGCACATCAAAGGATTGCTCTGTGGATTTATTACCAAATCGTAGTAGGCTGAATGTATTGTAATGGATCGTGCACGTTTGTCAGCCAGTGTATATTTGCATCCAGTGTTTGCTTTGTCTGCCGATCCCAGTGGCCGCTCGGCCTAAGGCGTGAGTTTACTGCCGTGCAGTTTCTGGGCCACCTCATTCGTGGTTTGCACGATAGTTGAGGTTTACTCATGAGTAGGGGACCTACGGGCAATCTAAGTAATATAAAATTGAACCCGGTTATAACGACATCGGTTTGAGCGATACCTCGTTTATAGTGTCAAATATTCTGTTGTACCAATTAATCCGTTAACCATAACATTATACTAGTCGGTTAGAACAATACTCGTTTATAACGACACAAAATATTCAGTGCCTTTCAAGACGCTACAACGCAGTTCGGCTGTATTTATTTTCACCAGAGGGTTTCACTGTTATATGTGAAGTCATATTGCAACCTGAATGTGTGGCTGCTTAAGCAGAGACAAACGAGAAAGAAAATTGAATTCACGTAAAATGTGAAGGTTTAGGTTCATACGTGTTTTAGTGTCACTTCGTATTAACTTCCAATACTTTTGAAAATGTAAATTGTTCTGTTCCGTATCGCAGAAACAGTCACGTCTGCTTTGTTGACATTTTTATCTGTTAGAAAGCTATGGTCTGCGGCGTAGTACAGAGTTCTTTCGATGAATTGATTTCTTCTGAAACGTCTAATCTAAGACTTGAAACGCGGTTTCCTTTAGTTATGCTGGTACAAGCCCACGATATTCCTTGCTGAGGATAATAAGCCCGAAGTTCTTCTAACAAGTAAGTACATAATATTGTAAATGTAATTATTACCTCAAAAACACTATCCATTACACAGGCCAGTCGGTGAATGCTGGGTGACGAAATAATGCTTACATGTTGGAAGAAGTACACAAGACACAAATGCTGAGTTTTCTGAATATTAGATCGGATTCCATTCGTAAGTAGAGCGCCCGGAAAGTAAGAACCAATTGGGTGTAAAGTTAAAGCTATCCCATTACAGGCCTGGACAGGCCCTTAGGGTTCCAGCAGGTTGAGGCTCCCAGATTTCAAGACAATCGGCACATGAAGGTGGTAAGGTTGTAAGCCCAACGCACCGGCCATCTTTACCCCGCAGTAAATATTCCTGGTACTCATCTCTGTTAGAGGTTGAGTCGATCCCAGGGCCATAGTGCGACCGAAAGGATTATGTCAATGAAAAATTCCAATTACACATCGGGAATCGAACCCGCGATCTTCCGGCTTGTAGCGCCGTATCTTTATTTGAACATGTTGGTACCGACATTTAAAGTACCCCACGTAATCGCGATGTGCATTAAGGCACTCAAACATGTCGCAGACTGCCAGTGCGTTCTTGTCATTCTTCTCATGACATCGCATGGTTGGCGTCAGGTACAACTTGGACGCCGACTTCTGTTGAGACGACTACAACGAATTTCATATCTGTATAGATACGCCTTCCCACCACTCAATGCTAAGCTGAAATTCATTCGGCAAACCATTCCTGCATCTGCAGCGTGTACGTTGTTGCAGGCGTCGGTATGTTCCAGTACTTCGATTCTTCCTCTTGCTAAGCATGCGCATCTGCATGGAAATACACATCTAATTATATTGCACCAGTATGGATCGTGTTTCCCTATGCTGGCTCATGTGACGTACAGTAGATCCTGGCAAAGGAACAGACGATGTTAGGCTAGGTTAGATGAGGATAGGTTAGGTTATATTTTACGTGGTTAGTGACGGATGGGGCAACCTTAAATCGGACATGATTTTTTTTTTGGCGTGGTGAAGGGCCCCGCAGCAGATGCTACAGACGCACCGAAGCCTTAAGGCTTCTTGTGCAACCCCTGTGATGAAGATGAACAGTTTCTTTTACCAAGTTTTAGAACTAATGGAGCACCAGTGGAATGAAATTAACAGGGGAAAACCGACAACTCGGAGAAAAACCTGTCCCAGTCCACTTTGTCCACCACAAATTTCACATGGACTGACCCGGGATCGAACCCGGGCCTCCGCGGTGAGAGGCCGGCGACTAACCGCCTGAGCCATGGCACGGCCGGACATGATTTATATAGGGGAATGGAACCCAACATGAGACACTTTTTTTAGCATAATGTATTAAGTAAATCATTCGACGTACAATAACAGGAAACTATCTTTCTAATTGGCTACTTTGCCCTACGTAGGACATGATGTAGTGACAGCACGGGCGACTGTCGGTATATCGTAGTGATTGTCTTCATAACATATGAGTTCGTCGTCGGAGGCAACTTCGACGCTGGCGTCGGTGTAGACGCTACCGTCCATTTTTATTTCTATATTGTTCCCACATCTAGGAGTACATTCCACACTGAAGCGAATTCAAGAAGCAGTTCCTCCGCCAACGGTTTCTGCGCCGCACGTAGCGTCGTTGGACTCGAGCTTTCGTCCTTTGAGTCCATTTCGTCATGTTCGTCTGCCTGAATTTTCCCACCCTTGTATGCTGCATAATTATGGATTTTCTACATTTATATTGGTTTATTTTACATAGATCTCAGTAAGGTTTGGGTGAGATTATGTTATGTTCACCGGTTAATATGGTATAACGTAGTTTTGATGCGTGTCGTACTTACAGCAATAGCTGTACAGTGATACCTCGGCTAACGAAGATAATTCGTTCCGGAATCACATTCGTTAGCCGAAACGTGAGCAACTTTCTGCTTCCCTTGGGTTTGTCGCTTACTTTTTTTGGTTGGTGGGTTCCCCCTATGTGATGTGGTCAGCTCATTTCTTTGTCACACACATACAGACGGAAAAGATAAGCTCCTGGAATGGCCCGACCGTTCATGTTTGCTGCTTTATGTTAGCGCGAGCATCCACTAAAACATTCGTTAGCCGAATCCATATTCGTTAGCCGAGTCCGAAAAACAGCGAAAAAAATCTTCGTTAGCCGAAAAATTCGTTAGCAGGGTCACTCGTTAGCCGAGGTATCACTGTACTATAAAAGATTGAAATATACACTGTTTATAAATAAAAAAGTTTCCAGTCTTACCAACAGATGTTATTAGCCTGTGATTTTAAGTATCATTGGTTGTAATTGTTACGGATCCTGACGTAGAAATCGGCGATTTAACGAAATTTTTAGCCTACTTACTTAGCAAAGGATCTTATAGACTTAAAGAAAACATGATTTTAGCATTTCCACCACACGATGGTATGGCCACCAGGTTGAAGTCGTTTATGGTGTGCATTAAATTTGGCTTATAGGTGGACGACTGCCAGGAATGTGGTACAGCTACCGTCATGCATGAATCAAAAGTTACTGAACGATGCTGTAACGTAGCGTCGAATGTTATGACAGGATAGCAACGTTCTGTGAACTTAAAAGGATTGTTAAAGAAGTGGTCGTGACCTGTTTCAGTTTACTGTCATCTGGAGTACATGAGGAAGACCACAAAAACTTGTCAAGATACTCGGTGTGTCCGGTCAATGTTCGAACCGGCTACCTGCTGAATAAATGTCGAGGTGTTCCTTTTTTAGCCAGATTGGTACGAACATTTGACAGTGTTTAAATAATACTCGTATTAAAGGGAACGCAGCGGATATACTCCTATAGAATACTGTTTATCCTGCCGGAAACCAGCATAAAATTGAAGACTTCATAGGACAAAAGTATGAACGTTTAAAGCCACATATTATAATGCGTTTACTACATAAGCCGTAGGCTATAACTCCTGTGCGGGGTCTGGTTTAATAGCAAAATCTGAAAAATTAGAAGGAAGAATATAGGCTATATTACTTGCCGCACGGAAGCCTTATAGCGCAAGGAAAGTATGTAGTTCATACGGCGATTTATTGAATGTACGTGACCCCATAATTCTATATAGAGCGAGCAGTACAGTTTGATTGCACTGCCAAGAAAGAACAAGATTATATTGCACAGCAGTTCGGTTGTTACGATAGTACGTACAAAATAACTCTACCAACAAGTACGTTTGTTGAACCAAACTGTAAAGCTGTGCTGTATTTACTCTGCATAACTGTCTATAACAGTCATACGATCAGAACTATTAAGGTTTGTAGATTTTGGACAAATGTTATATTCGAGGCATTGGCGCCATAATTCGTTCCGTTGCTGTTAAGAGTATTGCTTAATAACTTCCGCAGTGCTACACATTTGACTGTATTGAAAAATAACACAATATTTTAAGGTAAATAATGCAAGCAAAATTTTAAAAAATCAGCACGTATAGGGAAAAAGAGAAATGCGTTAAAATGTTTAGACCAGAAACTTAGAAGGTGGATTTTATGTTATCTTCACCGTGCATTTTTAAACAAATTACAAATTACACACAAAAGAAATGCACTATATTTTCACTTTTTTTATTCATCAACCCCTACATATGTTTCAACCCTTACAGGGTCATCATCAGGGGGACCCTGATGACCCTGTAAGGGTTGAAACATATGTAGGGGTTGATGAATAAAAAAGTGGAAAAAATATAGTGCATTTCGTTTGTGTGTAATTTGTGTTTAGAAGGTGGGTATTACTTAGGAGACGTGTGTATATATGGAAGAATAATATTAAAATGGATCTTATGAAAAAAGGGTGTGAAGGTACACACTGGCTCAGGATACAGTCAATGGCTCTTGTGAACACGGTAATGAGCCTAAAGGCGAGAAATTTCTTGACCTGCTGAGCAACTGTCAGTTTCTCAAGACGTGCTGTGCTCATTGGTGTTAAGCACCAAGAGTCATGAAGGTAAATATTCCTGCACTCTTCATTTGGAACTAGATGGAAGAGTGGTGAGCTTCACGTTCTGGCCGCTTTATCGCTCGGTGTTCATGGGAAGGGAAGCGGGGTGTTCGCCAGAGCCGGTCTGAACGTGATAGCGGAAAGAGAAACTTCGTTCCTGCCGGGGCTTGATTAATATTTAGCAGTGGTTTTTAGATGTTTTGCAGGATAAGTTGTCCCTGTGCACGCCATGAAAGCATATGAAGGAGTGGAGGTATAACCCCACTCATTCTTAGCCCTGGTACTATAGAGGTGCGTGGTCAACTTCACATCCTAGCTGCACTACCCCCAGGAGTTCCCGGTACCCATTGGATAGGAGGCTGAGTGGGTCCCATGGCTTTGGAACAAGGATCTCTTATCCCTCCGAGAATCGAACAACGATTCCTTGGTTGTACACGTAGTCTGTTCAATATACGGGCTGCGCTATGCCGGCTGATTCATGATATTTAGCTCCTTAATGACAATAGAAATGTCAAAGTGGCATTCACTGAGCCTCCTACGTAACTGAATCATGGTTATACTTGTGTTAGTGAATTTAATTGGTTTGGTTTTGTGTTTACTTGGCCAAAAATTCACAAAATAAAAATCATCGGACATTGTTTAGAAAATTAAATGAGTAAAATTCACAAAATGTAAATGTTTCTTCTTCTTCCATGGCGTTACAGCCCGGGTTGGGCCAAAGCCTCCTTCTTTTGGGATTTCATCCCGAAGGTTTCCTGGTCGGTAAGTGTGCATTCTGTAGTGAGTGACCGGCTCACTGACCGCACAAGTTTTTGCTCGATTCTGATGAGACTGCCAGAGCCATCTGGCAGGCAGTCAGGAGACTTTGGTGATAAATGGCCGCTTGAATTTTGCTTACGGACACTACTAGTTCTATTCATGTTCTTTTACATGGGACCGACGGCTTTACTTCCCCTCCGAAGGAAGTGGTGCTCCGGATTTTTATCACCCTTAAAAATCCATCGCCCCGGTCGGGATCGAACCCGCGAACCTTGGGTCCACTAGTCCACCGAGGGCGACAATGTAAATGTTTAGGACTTTATTAATAACATGACATGAGTAAAATCGACTATGTAAGTAACGCACACTTGGTAGGTGTTGCTGCTAACCTGTGGTTCCAAACTAAAGCGTACCCTTACGGGCACTTCAAGCGCTCATTTGGTGTGATGTTTCAGAATAATAAATGACTGTAACTGTCGTCAGAGTTTACACGCTTACAGATTCAATAATGTTATCTACAGTAATAGGCCTACATGTATAGGTAAAAGGGCCTTGTGCACGCCACAAAGCATTTGGGGGAATGGAGGTATAGCTCCATTCATTCATAGCCTTTGCAAAGATAGGGTGAGTGGCTAGCTTCACCCCGGCCGCTGTGCTTTCGGTATCCATTGAATAGGAGGCCGGGTGAACTACATACCTGGACTTTAAGTTTTGTATGGGGGGAAGAATCTCTTGCTCTTGCCGGGAATCGGAACCACGATTCTTCTTTTGTCCAGAGCGTAGCCTGGTCAATATACCGACCGTTGTATTTGCTTCTCATATTACTGAGGTGTTCCGAATTGCTTCTCTGTGTAAACGGATGGCGTGTTTAGTATTATGCTGTGCGTCGAGAAATATGTTTTGGCACATGAAGCTTGTGTAATGTGATGAAGTGGCCTGTCAGCCAAAATAGCGTTCTTCATTTGTGTAGATGTCGCTGTACCGAGTCTTCGGTAGTACTTGTGGTCTACTGAATTGCCGTGTTTACAACAGCAGTTACGATACCATTTACTTTATTGAAGTAAAGAATGTCTTTGTTTTTCTAAGATCCTCAATGCGAAACTCGCAAATTTAAAAGACTGTCGGCCTGCGCAGCATTCAGTCGCCTTGCCGCTTCGGCATTTTCTTGATTTCTTCACCCTAATGCTGTTTGGTAAACAGTAAAATTTATGAAGCTCGTGCAGTTTTCTCCATTCAGCTATTATTGCTTCTTAGCTGTATTCTTCCCAGCTCCCTGTTATATATCTGTGTTCTTTCCTTGGGAAGAGAAAACCAGCGAAAATATACCAGCGTAAACACTGTATACGTGTTAGTGAAACACTGTGTAGTGTGTTTGTGTAAGGTACCTGCGGTGTGCAGCCTGTAACACAAACTGTGCCGGTGTGTATAATGACATCTCAGTCGGTAAAGCCTGCGTTCTGTACAGTCGGCTTTCTTTCGTTCCATCTTTTTCTTCCATTGCTGGGTTTCGGTTAGTTTGCCAGCTGTTCGAATACCTTACTACAGTCTACCAACTTGTGAGGAAACTAAGTTAGGAGATATGTTATTTAACCTTGCTGTCAATTGCTAATACTACGGTGCGTCGGTGGTGAATGAATGGGCGAATGAATGAATGAGTGAGTGAATGAATGCGGGGCGTTGGTGGAATCATAATGAGAGGGGAAAACCGAGGTGCTGGGAACAATGTTTTTAAATGCTAATATCGATTCATGAAAAACTATTTCTATATATTTTATACTCTGAGTTCATAAGGCATATTTATTTATAATCACTGCTTGAGACATAATGAATTATTGTTCTTAATTTTTATATTTTATAATTTTATTCATCTATACATTTTAAAGTTGTGAGCTGCGTAAATAATTCTACTGTAAAACCACATATCTTGTATTTGGATGCAGTACGTACTTGTAATTCTTTGATAGATATCCCCTGAGGATGACAATTTATTTGCCGAAACGTATATAGGGGTTGTAAATGCATTCTACTTGTTAATTATCTTGTGCATTTGTTGGTTTTGACTTAACCTCAAAATAAACTGGGAACAACCTGTTCCAGTCCCACATTGTCCACCAAAAATCCAACATGGAACGGTCCTTGGTCGTACCACGGCCTTATGGTGAGATGAGAACTTTTTAGGAAATTGTAAAGAAGTGGTTTTGACATGTGTAACACTTTTTTCAGGCTCATTTGCAAAACTGCGAAAAGCGACTCTTAGCTTCGTCATGTGTGTGTGTGTGTGTGTATGTGTGCGTGTCTGTCTGTCTGTCTGTCTGTCTGTCCGCATGAAACAGCTCGGCTCCCACTGGACAGATATTCATGAAATTTGATATTTGAGGATTTTTCGAAGATCTGTCTGGGAAATTCAATTTTAATTAAAATCTGACAAGAATAGCGGGTACTTTACATGTACGTTTATGATTAATATCTCGCTGAATTCTTCGCAGAATGAGAAATTATTTCTGACACAAGATGTAGAGAAAAACAAAACAGAGATTTTATTTTCAGTACTTTTTTTTTTCGAAAATCGTGCCGTTTATGAGATAATGTGCAAAATTACGGTAGAACCAGACAGACCACGTATGACTATGTAATGCGGCGCAGATGCGATTTGCATGCTGGATTACTAAGGCTACAGACACACACTCATAATATTTAATACTTATTGGTTTTCCACGGCAACAATGGTTACGCGAACGCGCCTCAGTGTTACGTTGTACGTACATTGTCTGATTTGTTTAACATTTATCTGAAGGGTGTAAAGAGAAGCACGTCAGATCTGTCAGACGAAAGTGTTTCAGTTTGGAATCGGCTACGTCCGCAAATGACCCAAATGCATTGTGCCAAGCAATCGTGGATTTAGTTCCACAATTTCCCGCTATTCCCACCGCTCCCGCACTCTGTAAAGAAGCATAATTTAATCGCCCATCCTCTGTTAATGTAATATACCTGAACAAACGAAGTTTTCGAAGGCTCAATGAAGCGTTGCGCTTGATTTCATTTTCCATCGCTGCTAACTGCTCGAGGGACATTTCCCGCTGTAGAGTTAGGCACCTGTAACATTTTCCTATGCAAATTTTGAAACTCAGATTCGTCATTCATGGCAAAATATGGCATGTACCCCGCAACCACCCCTCAGAAAAATTCAATCACCTCACGACAATGTTCATATGTTATAAACAATACTAACTAACTCCTTACGGCGAAATCCTTTTTAGAAGCTGATAGTGTATCAGCTAGTCAGGAAATTCCACACATTTTATGCAACCTGCAGCACTCTTTGTAATTTTGCTTATGCTTACTGTAGAGAAAGTCTAATTGCGAATAAATAAAACACTGAGACACTCTTAAATGCAAGATTTTCCTTTATGGAAAAGAATGGCAACTGTTCTCGGAATGTGAAGTGAAACTGTATGGAAAATTTTCTCTAGTAAAGGAAAGTTATTTAACACAACTGAAATAAAAAGAACTTAGCTGAAAAACTGTGCCTACATGTTTATTGTTTCTTGTTTCCTTACTTTGCTTTCTGGATTTTTTGTTGTTGTGAAGTAGTATTTCTGTCACAAGTGGGAAATAAGTATGTTGACTGCGGACAAAATATGTGGACATTGTTGTAATGGACCACTGGCAAGAAGCGAATATGTAGTGCTTAGTAACCGTGTGATGTACATCTGACTATGTAGTGCTTAGTAACCGTGTGATGTACATCTGACTATGTAGTGCTTAGTAACCGCGTGATGTACATCTGACTATGTAGTGCTTAGTAACCGTGTGAAGTACATCTGACTATGTAGTGCTTAGTAACCGTGTGAAGTACATCTGACTATGTAGTGCTTAGTAACCGTGTGAAGTACATCTGACTATGTAGTGCTTAGTAACCGTGTGAAGTACATCTGACTATGTAGTGCTTAGTAACCGCGTGATGTACATCTGACTATGTAGTGCTTAGTAACCGCGTGATGTACATCTGACTATGTAGTGCTTAGTAACCGTGTGATGTACATCTGACTATGTAGTGCTTAGTAACCGTGTGATGTACATCTGACTATGTAGTGCTTAGTAACCGCGTGATGTACATCTGACTATGTAGTGCTTAGTAACCGTGTGATGTACATCTGACTTTGTAGTGCTTAGTAACCGTGTGATGTACATCTGACTATGTAGTGCTTAGTAACCGTGTGATGTACATCTGACTATGTAGTGCTTAGTAACCGTGTGATATACATCTGACTATGTAGTGCTTAGTAACCGTGTGATGTACATCTGACTATGTAGTGCTTAGTAACCGTGTGATGTACATCTGACTATGTAGTGCTTAGTAACCGTGTGAAGTACATCTGACTATGTAGTGCTTAGTAACCGTGTGATGTACATCTGACTATGTAGTGCTTAGTAACCGCGTGATGTACATCTGACCATGTAGTGCTTAGTAACCGCGTGATGTACATCTGACTATGTAGTGCTTAGTAACCGTGTGATGTACATCTGACTATGTAGTGCTTAGTAACCGTGTGAAGTACATCTGACTATGTAGTGCTTAGTAACCGTGTGATGTACATCTGACTATGTAGTGCTTAGTAACCGTGTGATGTACATCTGACTATGTAGTGCTTAATAACCGCGTGATGTACATCTGACCATGTAGTGCTTAGTAACCGCGTGATGTACATCTGACTCGTTGTGTCTGTCACCTGCAGATGGTGCGTATTCTTGTTTCAGCAATGATGCAGTGATCATGAACTGCTTGATATGAAATACATGGGGGTAACTAGTCGCTTGTTTCGAATTATTGTCCAGGCTTTTTTACTAAAAACTCTGGAGGAACAGGATCCTCATTGCTCAAGAAAAATGCCTTTCGTAATTTCCTGATGGAGATTTGAACCAGATTAGTTCTCGATACAGTCTAAAAAAAATAATAGGAGCGTCTTCCATCTAAATTTTCGCATTAATGAAAGCAAGACAGGTTGATCCTTTCTTTTTTTGTTTGTTTAATGACGCTGTCAGTACCCAGACCAGTGGTGCCGCACACGCTTGGCGAGCTTTTCCACACACGCGTCGAGGCCTCGAATAGAACTGTTATTATTTTATGTCATGTCTTCACTGTCTAATGTAGGCCATATTTGTCTTGAGCCCTGGTCAGATGATCGCTCTAAGAATAATCTTAATAATTATCATTATTATCTTTAATGTTATTATTGATAAATTTTGGGAAAGAGTGGTGTCCTTTTCGTGAGTTGCGATGTACTCCTTATAATCATGTACTGTGTTTTCCCCTTATTTTTTTTTTTAACTTTCAGTATTAATTAAATTAATTATAATACGTTGTTTCTTCCTTTTGTCTTTGCTTTTCCCTTGTCTTTGTTTGTTGATGTTATCTCCTTGTACTTGTGCTGTCATTTTCATTGTCCACTGGGCTGCTACTTGAATTATTTTTCCCTGCGTTTCAACCACGTGCTTGCCCACTCATGCGAGAGCTTCATATGATGCCACTGTTTTTAAAAGTCCTATTTTTGTCGTGTTGCTGCTCTGAATGACATATACATAGAGAATTTGGGTCATAACGCCAAGTTACTGTTCAGGGAAATTTTATGTGTCCAAATATTTTAGTGTCTCGTCCTGTTTCTTCAGTTCCACATCACAGCATCGCCATGAGGCGAGGATGACATTTTACAGATGTGTTTGTTTTTATTTTGAGTGTGCCTTATATCAAGTAGCATCTTTGGGCCACAAAGTGGTCTTGCGCAGTGCTTCTAAACCACTGGTCTGCTGGGAGAGAGTGGCATGTCTGAACTGATCATAAGCTTATTGCACCTTCTTTGCAAGAAGTGCGCAATGTGAACGCAACTATGGATGACAGTGTCCTTCCGTCTGAGTGGACGTCGATTAAATTCCGTATTCGTCTTGTGTGCTCCACTAATATTGATCTTCATGTGTCCTAATTTACGTAAAGCTCAAATATGTTGTGGAGTGTACCGCCGTGTGGTTTGGGGACGTTTGCTGGTCTTTACGGGGTCCTCCTGTCTACATGTTCTGTTCAGGACGCTGGTGTCGTTTTGCGGGATGCGTGGTCTCGCATCCCGAAGGGGTATAGTAACGGTACGCCCCCGTTCCCTTGGACCTATTTTGATTGTATTTGACACCGCAATCCCATAATCATCCTAGAACCATTAACAACGCACTTTATCTTCGTGATAACACTGCTGGGCATTGTTAGCCCATAACAATTTCTATCTTTTCTAAAGGAATCACATCATGGAGAGCTTGTGCGTGAATATATTTTCATCCTCTTTGTGTGGTGTGTTTTTAAGTCTGTAGGCTTATCTAAATTTAACTATGTCGAAATAAATCCTTAGAATAAATTATTTGACCAGTGAAGTATTAATTAGCAAGTTGGCATATTTTTCACGGGGGGGGGGGGGGTCGTCTACCCATTCGGATTTCCTTAGATATTTTCAGTGACGAAAAAAAAAATTAACTCATGGAATTCTAAATAGTTAATACGTTTAAGGCTTTAATTTTGAAATAACTTTGAACCTTTCTTCCTTTGCTTGAGGTTTTCACAGCTTTGTTGATGAAGATTAAAGTCTTCTGGATATGACGCCGTGTCTTCTTGGACTATTTTGAGTATGGAGGCAGGAAGCTTCTCCGAAACAGCGTCATTTCCCAGGACACTTTAATATCTTTTTGCTCTGTGACCAGCCAAATGATTCAGGGAAGTGAAGCCCCCAGCTTAAAGACCGATGACGTGACAACATGCTGCCTGTTCAGGGCTCTCGCACACCGCAGAGTTTGTAGATGAGTGTGTAGTAAAGGTGGAAAGGTTAGCAGCGGAAAGTCGAAGCATTCTTGCCTCTGCCGGGATCCCAACCCGTAGCCTAGCCCCTGTGCTGTCTAAAACGTACGTAGCATCATCTTGCCGAACGTGAAATGAGCGTCTCTGCTCAGAAGTTTGCCATATATCGCGCTGCCTGGTGATCTTGTGTCGTGCGAGTGTTGTTGAGCGATAAGTGGACTGCGGACTTCGTAATTGGTACCTCCAGTTGCACAAACACTCCCTTAATCCGATAAAGATACGTATGGACCGTTGCAATAAGCTGCAAGAGGAGTGGCCACTTGCACGCTATTTGCCTCTGCATGCAGCTCGGTCGACTATTTGACAGACGCTAAGTACTGTACAAGACCGGTTAAAGTCAGGAAACTACCGCCTGCTTCATCAAGATAGGCTGTTTATTCACCTAACACTCTCAGTTTCCTGAAAATTGCGTGTAGTAATTATATTCGTTTTAAAGAATGAGTTTATGTTAGTGAAATAATGCCACAAGATATGAATGTGTCACAGAACATGCAACAAATTATATTCGGCCTACTGTGGCGTCTGACGTTCCCAAGCAGGTGGCCCAAGTTACACTTTGGCGCCGAAATTAAATTCCCGGTGCAGTCTGCAAAACCCCCGATTTAAATTACAGGGTTTAATGTTTTAATGCAAACTTTTACCCCAAAATGAAAAGGAAAAAAAAACCAAACATGGCTGTACAAGAATGGGTATAATTGGCTGACGCATATGCT
Organism: Reticulitermes speratus; assembly: GCA_021186555.1. NCBI lineage: Eukaryota > Metazoa > Arthropoda > Insecta > Blattodea > Rhinotermitidae > Reticulitermes > Reticulitermes speratus. Next base: position 10,928,501 of record JAJKFL010000012.1, read on the forward strand.
GCGTCGTTCAGGATTAGAACCCAGCACCCTGCGACGCAGCGTATGCGTCGTCCGGCGCAAAACGGGTAATATTATTCTCATTATCTGGTTATTATTTTTGAATATCTTTTTGTTTGTTGCGCAGTCCCTCATTCTGAGAACAAACATCTTTTGCTGTTAACATAATTAATTAACATACAAAAGTGACTCGTACTACTTACAGCTTGTGAGCATCTTATTAATATAACTGCATCCATTCCTTAATAACTACTTTCTTTTGTTCTACTGTTTTCATGGATACGACGCCTTATGGCCTGGTAGATGTATAAAACTTAAAAGTTCCTGCATGAAAGCACAGAGGGGAGAAGAGGTATAACTCTACTCTGTCCTAACCTCGGCGCTAGATGGGGCTGTTTGGTCAACGCCATTCCGCGGCTACTTTACCCCCGGTGAGGGCCCCGGTACCCATTGGAGCAGGATGGGTGGGCCCCAGGGCCGGTCTAAACAGAGGAAATCCTTGCCCCCACCGGACATCGAACCCCAGATCGCCAAGCCCGTAGCGAATCCCTATACCGGCTACGCTATCCCGGCCCCTTAGTAGATGTGTTCCGAAATTTAAGAAGAAAGTGTTGTTTTCATCATGAAGGTATGCGAATTAGCCTCGCGGAAATAAGTTCGTGATCAGGATATAAGACAAAAAGACTCGGGTTAAAACCGAACGGTGTCAGAAAATCTGACGTCTCTGAAAGCGCACGTACTTTATCGACGGAGGAACGAAACAGTGATAACGACGTAATTTAAATGGAAGATAGTAACAGAGGTAACAAATAAGTAGCAAGCAAGTAAAGGGTAAAAGGTTGAGGTAAAGGTAAAGTTGACCCTAGAACAGGCCGTGAAGGCCCAGAGGGGTAGTAGAGGTATAGCTCTACTCTTTCTTAACGTGTGGGCTAACGCCACGCCCCGACCGCCTTATCCCCGGGAATAACTCGGTACCCATTCTATAGGGGACTGGGAGGGCCCTAGGGCCGGTCTGGACGGGTGCTGAAAATCTCGATCCCCGGACCGTCCAGCCCGTAGCGAGTCGCTATACTGACTAAGTTTTCCCGGTCAGAGAGTAAAGGGACATATAAGAAGTGGGATCACTTACCTGCCCTGATCGACCTCACATGTCGACCATCCTTTCCAAATCTACCGAGTCGCTCCACTTCACGCGATGTCCTGGGTCGTATTCCAGGCTTGCTTTTAAGATAGATTCTAGGGGATTTCGGCGGTAAATGACAAGATAGTCCATAAGTCTGTTGGCCAGGTAACCAACGCCATTTTTAGGCCCTAGCAGCAGCGGCTTCTAAGCGTCGACCATGTGGCTACCTGCGCCCTTTTTTTCCGTGTTGGTATTCAGGACAAAGTACGCCTAAAAAAACGGTAGAAGAGGTGGTGAAAAGTTTACCTTAGCTGAACCGCCTCCAAAGATGGGTAACCTATCGGTTGAAGGAGTGGAGAAACGACCAGTGGAATGCTACGCTGGAATCTCTGGACATGGAGGAGCAATCATTCTGGAAGACGACGAAGAGGGTGGTGCAAATTCCGACACCTTCATTCCCTTTGGATTGGTTGGTCGGTCGGTCGGTCCACAAGGCTTACTCTTCTACTTTGATGATGAGGCAGCAGTTCGGTACATATTTGCCAGACTACACGGCGTCGCATCCCGGAAGACAGTAATATTTAATTGAGGGTAATTTCTTTCAGAGCCATAGGACAAGTTGTGTGCGAAATTAGCGGTGTGGCGCACTGCTAATCGCAGCTTTAGAGCCTACACTGTTCTGATAAATAATTTCGCTATGGTACCCGTTGAATCAGATGCACCTCTTTTAGGCGCGTTCTCAAAATTTTGAAAAGCTACTATTAGATTTTTCATATCTGTCTCTCCGCATGGAACAACTCGGCTCCCACTGGACACATTTTCATGAAATGTGATATTTGAAGACATTTCGACAATCTGTCGAGAAAATTCAAGTTTTTTAAGATCTGACAAGAATAAGGGATACTTTACATGAAGACCTATGCGCATTTGTGACAATATCTCGCTCAAGTCTTCGTAGAATGAGAAATGTTTGAGGCAAAATTTGTAGAGCAAGTCGAAACACACATTTTATGGTCAATAATTTTTTCCCCGAAAATCTTGCCGTTTCTAAGATAATGTGGAAAAAGATGGTAGAGCCAGACTGGCCACAGATGCCAATATCGTGCTGCGCAAAAAAACATGCAGTTTGCATGCCGGATATGTAAGGCAAGAATACAGACACACACTCATAATATTTAAAACTTATTGCTTTTCCACGGTAACAATGGTTATGCGAACGCGCCTGAATGTTAGGTTATACGTACATTGCCCGTGTTATTCATTGGACACTTTGAACGTTTCGCGCCATTTTCGTGAATTTTTGCCATTATGTTGTGTGAGTGCACGTATGTTTTATTGAAAATAATTTTGAAATGTTGGGTGTGTTATTGATTGGCATGTTGTGAGGCGACACTGTGTCAAGTGCAGAGTTGAAGTGAAATTAAATGAGCACAGGCTGTGTGTTGAAATGGGAAAGATGGGGTAGGAAATTTACCTAGTCTGCTTCCAATTACTGTCCCTTCATTACCTTAAGTAAATTTACCTACAAGAGCTTTTATGAAGAAATATAGTATTTGCTTTTTTTTTTCTCCGTGCCTTTTAACGTTGAGTGGCTGCTAATGAAGAGGAACTCTCGTTGTGTATGAAGTTTCTTTGTTGTTTCTAGAGACCTGTCTAGAGATCTACTGTGGCAATTTGTTATTTTGTACTGTGTTGTCTTTTCTTATGCCATAAATGTTTCTGGCTTTTATACATATATATATATATTTATTTATAATCCTCCAACTTTCATTACGTTATTTAATAACATTATTTTTGAGATCTGTTTATTGTAGTTATCAATCAACTTGTTTTTCTAGTTTCTATAAAAATAATTCCTTTCCTTTAGTTGTAAATTTCTTAAACAATTTTACGCCGTCCTCTACAGCAGAATTGTGTTGTAATAATACAACACAATTCCGCTGTGTTGGAAGTTTAAGTCCGGAGGTAATTTGAGTATCTGCAGAGTAATATACCTTGTTGGTGCAAAATGAAGTTTAAAATTCATTTCGGAAGAGTTGTCGCACTTTGCTGGAATCTGAATAAGATATTTTTCTGAAGTTATTTCAACATAGCTTTACATCGCATAGTTCAAGCAAAGTAGTGATTTTGTATTCAGAGTAACAATGTTGTAAAAGCAGTGAATATGATATTCCTACTTAGGAGAAGTTTATTGTTCTGCTTGTATATGCGCATCATTATGTGAGTGATGCATACACTGTATGTACTTTTACTTTAGTATCCCTCGTTTTCTTTATCATAGCTACGTATAAACAGAAACTTTAGTGCCCTACATCCATCGGAATTTTCATGACACGTTGTTTATTTTCCATATCTATTTTGTGCTACCGAAGTATAAAGTCCATTACTATGTAATAGGCTCGCGAAATAACTTTATAAGAATGGTACTTTTATGTGCCTTTGTCTGAGGCATGCTGAATGCACACAGCGTTTATTAAGCTTCCTCTTTTTCTTCATGAGGTAAAATTAATATTATATTATATTATTATAATATTATATTGTATTATACTAATATACAGCTTCCGTGCAATACGTAATATACAGATAAGATTTACTGCAATTTATTGTACACTTAATACCATATAGATATTACTGCAACATGTATCGGCTAACATATGTAGCCATCTTTAGGGAGTACACACAATGGTCATGTTTAGTTAAAAATATATAACATTGCAAAGAGTAAGGTAAAATATACATTTCAACGTTAATTTCAATGTGTTCGTATAGACATATAAATAAATAAATAGACGATGATGTAAGAGATAAAAGTATAAAATTAGTAAAATCTTTTAGTAATTTTAGTTGTGTCCAAACATCTTCTCTTCAGTATTAGTAGACAGTTTTGTATACAGGGCCACAGTTGCGTGTGCATCGGACGAACAATGTGTACTGTACTGTACTGTACTGTACTGTACTGTACTGTACTGAGTGCTTGGAGTAACTTGTGTATGGTATAAAGTGCAAAATAAGTTGGAATAATTCTTATCTGAAAACCCGATGCGTTAGGTCCAGCAGATATAGCTAAACTCTATCCCCGGACTGAGACTAGTTCAATCCGATGGACCTAACAGAGTGTAATTGATAATATTACTTATACCCGATGTAAATAGAACAGGCTTCCCAAACGTTGTGTGGTTTAGGTATGCCTCAAGGCCGTGCCATGGCTCAGGTGGTTAGTCGCTGGCCTCTCACCGCGGAGACCCGGGTTCGATACAGGTCAGTCCATGTGGAATTTGTGGTGGACAAAGTGGCACTGGGACAGGTTTTCCCCCGAATACTTCGGTTTTCCCCTGTCAATTTCATTCCACCGGTGCTCCATTACACGGAAGAACGAAAAAACTAATCATCTTCATCACAGGGTTGCACAATAAGCCTCAAGGCTGCGGTGCGTCCGTAGCATCTGCTGCGGGGCCCTTCACCACAAAAAAACAGTATGCCTCAAACAATGGACAGTTCACAGTGTAAGATTCTTACAATTAGTCAGATCATTGTCACAGAGTACGAAGATTATTCTAAGTTATGTGTATATACTTGGTGCATTATAAAAATACAGTCCATTAGAAAGACCCATCGGTGAATGGTGTGCAGAGGAACGAGCGATGTTGATCGTGAGAAACCATTCGGAACACATAAATACACTGTGTGTGCAAAATGGAGTACTTTATTGTTAAACCTGGCGGTACGTGTAGTTAACACTGTGCTCGAAATGTTAAGAAACTGTTCGCTCAGAATAATTATTTAGCTGCTTTTCAAATTCCAGCTCTGTTGATTCTTATACTATAAATGTACTATTTGATCAAGGACTTTCAAGCTCTGCTCTTCTTTTGGGATATTACGCAGCGTCGAGTGGTAATCCTTTACCGACGTTTCGGGACAACGTATCGGTCCCATCTTCAAGGGTCATTACGTTCCGAAACGTCGGTAAAGGATTGCCATTTGACGCTGCGTAATATCCCAGAAGAGCGCAGGTCTCATCAGCATCGCGGCGGAAGCCTGAAATCACGGAAAGGACTCCGAGTTGAACTCAAATCTAACTCCCTGTTGCATAGTTATCTTTTCGTACATTTTTGCTATTCTAATTTTATTAATTTTATTATTATAAGGAGCTTGTTTGGTACTTGCAAAGAATATATACGTTTAATTTACCGGATATTACCTCAAAGTTCCGCCATATTCATAGTTGTTGACTTTTCAAGTGGTAAAGGACCCCGCAGCAGATGCTACGGACGCACCGCAGCCTTGAGGCTTATTGTGCAACCCTGTGATGAAGATGATTAGTTTCTTTTTCGTTTTTCCTCGTAATGGAGCACCGGTGGAATCAAACTGACAGGGGAAAACCGTAGTGCCAATTTGTCCATCACAAATCCCACATGGACTGACCCGGGATCGAACACGGGACTCCGCGGTGAGAGACCGGCGATAACCGCCTGAGCCATGGCACGCCCATGGTTGTTGACTTAAAAAGTAATGTTTTATGTGTTAATGCATACGAACATTTTGTGTCCATATCAAATTTCTAATGTCCGTGATTTCGTAGCTATCGCCTGCATACCCACAGCTAAAGAAAGTCGTCTCACACTTACCATGTTAGTTTACTTTCTGCAAAGAAATTACTATACTGTGACTTAAGTTTCGCATTTTTATAACTGTAATAGTTTATGTAATTTGAGACGCACATTTAAGTGGCTCTGGCATCGTTCCAACTTTACAAGTTCTGACGTCCGTAGTATTTGTATTACCAACTGTAGGAACTTAAACTTGAAAATCCGTCATTTTTTTTAAAACTTGGTACACGGAAAGGTTGTTGGTGTTCCATACGCCTTCTTTTTCCTTAAGAAATGAAAGTAGAATGAAATGTGTGCAGAAACAGCGTGTACCGTATTTAGTTTCCAATAATGATTGTTAGTGTTGATATGCAGCAGGGATTCAGTGATGGTATTACCTTTGGTATCTACAAAGCTGAAGCATAAGTTATAAATACGCCAGCGGCATATGTTACTCGCTCCACCACTACGTCGGAGAAGTTGCCGCATAATCTCGGCGTTCCGTACTGAAAATAAATACTTGTATAAGCAGTGGGAGCTGTGGTAGAGGTAGTTTGCGTACAGAGAAGAGAGGAACACCATGTACGCGCGGTAGGTAACCGCGCAAAGTCTGTCTTCAAACCAGTGAACCCTTTGTCAGATTTTCATTAAATTTAATGGCGATGTATCTTAACGAAACGTTGATAACACGTGAATTTGTATGTCGTTGGTTAGTCAGGGCTGGTAGTTTGCTTGAGGCTTAACTGTGTTGAACATGGAATGTACAAAAAGTATTTTTATTCTAAGGTTACGTAAGGATCCCAGTGGCCGCGCGGTCTAAGCCGTAAGTCTGCGGCCGCTCGCTTGCTGGGATTTGCGGGTTCGAATTCCGCCAGCGGCATGGCTGTCTGTCTGTGAGTGTTGTGTGTTGTCAGGTAGAGGTCTCTGCAATAGGCGGATTCCTCGTCCAGAGGAGTCCTACCGAGTGTGTAGGTGTGTCACTGAGTGTGATCAGGTATAGCGACAACCCTCTACACCTACATTGAGTAGGCAGAAAGGTCAGACTGAGACAGAAATAAAAAGGTTACGTAGGCTGTGTGTTATTGAACTAATTTAGATCATTTCCCCACGCAGTACTTATGCTTCAGAGTTTATTTAGGTCTGTGTACAAGTAAATGTCTCTTTCTTTGGACGGGGTGGCTTTAAGCAAGTATTTGCAAAAGGATCTATACTTGTTGGACGGTGAGTGTACGCTTGTCGGAAGCTGCCATTTCTTTCTTTCTTTATAAATATAAATCCATGTTTTTCTCTGTGATTTGAAATTCTTTTGTGAAAGCATTATTTGGAATATTTAATTTTTTTATGAAATCCAACAAAATTAGGGAAAGAACCACAGGCAGTCGTGGGTTAAAGTTTGAATATTCTGCAGTTTTTTTAATATGTTTGCCGTTGTTGACTGAACTCACTATTCCTTTTTTGGGCCCATTTTGCAACATAACACGAGGACCGGTTAGTTTCGTTGTAAGCCTGTATGCCTGTCTTAATGTATTAACTGCCCATTAATGAAACATATTGTCAGGGCTTGAAAGGTACGTCTTGTTCTTAAGCTTGCGATATTCTGTGGGACGACGCCATATAGCTTGTAGGTAGGCACAAACGTTTCAATGGAAGTTCCTAAGTCCTTCTTCAGGGTACAAAAAACGAATCTCGAATCTCGTGTATCATGCTTCTCGCCAAGTATAAACGCAACGAAATGAAAAGACGTTTTGAAAATCACCAAATAGCTATTATTATAGTCTGTTATTAACATTTAACCTTATAACTGTGAGGGAAATAAATATACAGTCGAACCCGGTTATAACGACATCGGTTTATGCGACACCTCGTCTATAGCGTCAGATATTCTGTGGTACCAATTAATTCCTCTCTGTTAACCATAACATTATACTCCTCGGTTAGAACAACAGTTTTTATGACACAAAATATTCAGTCCCCTTTATGACGTTGTAACCGAGTTCGACTGTCTTTTATACATTAAGGTCTGGAAGTATGCGAATAATTCTCGGTAAAGAAGAAACCATTAACAGTGTATCATGTAGACATAATATAGCTTAAGTGGATTTAGGTGTTCGTGTGAAATGTGACTGCACGGCGTGCTGTGCATGCCAAAATGAAGCCTGGCCTCTAAGGACTGAGACACTAACTGTCATGATATTATGTACTTAAAGAACCCGTCTTGCACCCACCTGAGACGAGGTGATTTTGCAAGCTGATGAGCACAAATTTATCATTTTTTCTTTTGCATATTAAAGGGCTTTGCTTCAGTTTTTTGTGTAGATGTGTTAACACTGACATTGTGTTGATGGCAGCTTCTTAACTTGTTATTTAAATGGGACGTAGAGCTAAACGATCATGTTAAACACCGAGAGACTATACAGCTTAAGATTTGCCACTACGAAAGGATTCGAACACATACGAAAACTGTATGTTGCACTCAGAGTGTTCTTCTGTGTCCTTCGTGATCCTGTCGTATTTTCTGTGAGGTACGAACACAGCTTTAAATACTGTATTATTGAAATTGATTAGACTTCAGCGAGTTCATTCGTAACTTCGTGTGCAGGCATTATTTTGTGTTCAGGATGTACACAGTGTTAAGTGTGCTAGTGGAATACCTACTGTTTATTATATAAGATAACCCTGGATTGTTGGGGTGTCTCTGTCCGCATTTTAAGATTTATATTTAATACTTTGGAGCATAAAGTTTATATAAATAATATTATAATCCTACCTTACAGTAAACACACTGTGTCTGCATTACAAAGACCAACATCTTACTCCTGTTAACGGACATAACCGCTGCTTATTCTAAGAACCATGCGATACACGGATGCAGGTGGTACATACATTGTATAGTAGCCTAACCATTGTGCATTAAGGGATGAAGAATCCTATTCTTGTGGTAGCCTTTCTCCTGGGATATGGTGGAGCGTCACATTCCAGAAGAACGGCTACCTCGTCCACACCGCTCCGAAAACCTACAAACTCACAATCCTATCCTGGTCCTGTAATTTCTGACTCATACTAGAGTGTAATCGTACTGTGTGTTCAATATTAGGTATTTTGAACTAAGAGCAATCATTGTAACATGACTTTACGTTCATGTTCTACACCTGACACGATTACTGTTCGTGACAGTCTCAATTCGCATGTACTTGTAACTTATAACTTTGTCGTTTGTAACTAAATCTGTACGTTACTCTATATTTCAGAGCTAGCTAGTAATTTCAGTGACATTCTCTGTCACATTCTGATTACTTCTGTAATAATGTCGTTCCCTTCTCTATCCGTATGTCTTTCATAAGTGTTCCTGAAAGTCAGGTTTCTACTCCTTTGTACAGCAAAAGCTCTAGATACAAAATTATAAGTATCAACTTCTCCGTGTTTGGGGTTTAATTATTTTGAAATCAATATGGTTGACTGAACAGCAAAGTTTCTCGCTGGAATACAACTTTAGCAGTAAGCCCCTTTCTACCCCTTCCTTCCACCTTCCATGCAACACTCTCTTTTTCACTTTAATTTGGGCCTAGAAGCACGAGAGGAAAGTTAAGCCCAGAAATGTGGAAACTAATAATGCCGTGAGAGAATTGTCTTTTGCTGCGTTCGGTTCCGTGACAAGTCATGCAGTCTCAAATTAAGCTTACTGCACAGTAAATGTCTGTGCTGAAAGACAGAATACTCGGAACGCTTCAGTGCATTACAGCTATCTGGTTGCCTCAGAGATGCCATGAAATCGGCGATGGACGTTGAAGTGTGTTCAGAAAACACCGGGAAATTCCTGAAAATCCTCACACAATCCGTGAATTGCGTTGAAAATACCCAGTTAATTGTTTGTTACGTAATGATCGAGGGAACTTGAAGATTTGTCTTCTCGGATATGACGCTGTATCGTTGGTCGAGTAATTCCCGTCAGTGGTGCTGCCGTCGTCAGGATAAAGCCGTCCCAAGTTCTTCAAAATGTCTGGAACTACTCGCTCTACGACACCTCGGCGTCATGTCCCAGAAGACCTGAGTCTTAGCAACACCTCTGTGAGAACCTCAGATGTCGCAAATGGAACCTTTTCTCTGCTCTTAATTACAGTGTGATGTAGGCGTAAGAGAGACATGGAGGAAAAGCCCAGTTATACATCGCGGTAGGAGACCACGATGGTCAGCTTTTCGCTCCAGCCTCTTTACACTCACGGTTGGAGCCCCTGATTTGTTAGGAGGCCGACAACAAGAACAGTTTGCTTGTTCCTTTCACCGGTGCTAATGAATGTCTTTTGTCGCGAGTTTAGTGGATTATGAAGTATGGGACCGGACATTTTTATACATAGACGACCTATGACTCTAATAATTTCTGGGAAATAATGCATGTTACTCAACTGTTTAAGAGAATTTAGCTACTTGTTTCTGTTAAAATCTTTCCTTCATATACTTACCGACTCGACGGAGTATCAGGATAGGACCCAGTGCTGGACTCTTGCAAATGAAGGTAATATCTGACGACGTGAGTGAACATTAGCTTCTCAGTAAGTATCCTGCGTGTAGTTAGCTACTTGTTTCGCCATTGTCCGTGCTGTTAACGACATGTCAAACAAGAAATGTGTCTTGATGTAAAGCAGACGTAATATGTGGGCGGGTGTGTGCGGGTTTATGTCCGCCTCTCCTGCGTTCATTCGCCGACATCAAAACGCACAAAACAGTATTGTGGTTTGTAAATAAAGCTTCGAAATGTCCTTATTTACATCGCGAACACATCTCACGTAAAAGCACAAATGTCCCTGAATCTTTCTGCAGCTTATCCGACGGCCTGGGATCGATATCTGGCTACGGCTGCTAACGGTGTCGGTGAACCTCCCTGAAAGAATACTGTCTCAGGGGAACTTGGCGGGTTCTTATTTCTGCGCATCAGCATCCTGTTTATCGCATTCTGTAGCGAATTTTGAGTGACGCTAAAGACAACTCACACATTCGTTCTTGAATCAGAATATTTACTGTATGAATTATTACCCCCCACCCCGCAGCTTTATTTGACGTATGTTTATCAACTCAACATGCTAAATAGTGTCGGATGGCAGTGTGTTTATGGATGATGAATTGCAAAATAAACCGCGACCAGTAGGCTGTCTGATGATAGACATATGAAGAGCAGATAGTCAACGGGATTATTTTTGAATGGCTTGTTGTTATTCATGTTGGGTTTCAAGAAATTCGGCCGGTTGTAATATTAATGTCCTTAACTGAATCAGTGGAAGGGCGGATAGACAGGTATGCAGGCTGAAGTGTAGTGATTTGAAAAAAATAAATGGGTATCTGTCCAAACACAACTAAATTCTATTGATTATATAAAACTGCATGTTTCGACCTATCTCAGGTCATCCTCAGGTTCACATTTGGTCTGTAAAACATGTTAAGGAATATATTTCTTCCTCAGTATGTTTTAAAGACCAAATGTGAACTGAGGATGACCTGAGGTAGGTCGAAACATGTAGTTCTATATAATGAACAGAATTTAGTTGTGTTTGGACAGATATTGATTTAATTTTTTTGTACTTTTAGCAACACAACTGGATGACGTTCTTTAAAATTGTACTGATTTCCTTCGGAAGCCTCAAAATAATATGTTGCCTCAGGTTTTTGAAAAAAAGTTCTATTCATGTGTACAGATGGCGCCTGTGTCGGCCTATTATAACTGCGTCCACTCACGTTGAAGTGCTTTAAAATGCACCAACAAAAAATACAGTAGGAACTTCATACCGTTAAGGGTTAATCAATAAATCGTGTGCGCAGTTGGGCCGTTGTGTTTGAAGTGTGTTTTGCATCATATTCGTGTTTTTGCTGTTCAGCAATACGCTATTTATACAGCTGCCCTTGCTTTGCGTAACTGGAGAAGAGAAAGTTATTCATATGTTGTGATTCATTCGTTGCCCTTAACATTGCTGGAAGACGTCTCTGCAGATGACCTTCCAGTCTTTAAAGGAGAGTACTTGCTTTACACAGTACGGCAATGCCATCGTCTGCTCTGCTCCATCTGTGATTGATGGCTAATGGGAACAAGGAGACAGTGCGAGATATGATGTTTTTGCAGCAGTTGTGATGAATACGCTAGCCTTATGGGGTATGGCACCGTATAGATTGGTGCCGTATTTCAGAATGCTGGAAGAATATTTAAGTAGACCGTGCCTTACACCTGTCCTGACCTCAAAAATTGGAAGAGAGTTTTACAAACTTTATCTGAAGGTGAATGTCTGATGAGGTTTGAGGTTCTTGTGACGGTAACTGTTCTGGGGTAACTAAAATGACACGGTGTAACATCCCAGAAGATAGCAGTCAGTGTACAATCTGATTTGGGCTTGTATTGACTGCCTGTGTTAGTAAGTAGGGAAACTGTATGCATGTTGAACGCTGGCTTAAATATTGACTGCATCCCTGATTTTCTCGCTTTGAATACTTACGTCAGATAATACTGAGGATGTAAGGACACACGTGTAAGTTAATCAGTAAAATGGCTGTCTGACACAACTGTGGTTTTTGACCCACCTTATATTGCGGTTGATCGGCAATCAGGTACATGTTTTGACCCTCATGCAGTCGTTTTCAGGCAGTGTTTTTTACAAAGATGTAAAGGTCATTGACCTGCATGTGCATGTGGGGATTGAGATCTCATTTTGTACATTAAGTTATGTTTATTATGCCATATTAGTTGCAATGGGTTGAAAAATCAGTAGCCGGTGCGAAAACACAAGTGTTTTCTTTCAGGAACTCTTTGCAAATTATTTGGCATATTAGCAATAAGTTCATGTACAGATTGAGATTTCAAACCACACATGTACATGCAACTCAGTGACATTTAAATCCTTGTAAAACCACAGCCTGAAGATGACCGCGTGATGGTCGAAACATGTAGCTGCTTGCTGATCAACCGCAATATAGACTAAAAACCACAGTTGTGTTAGACGGCAGTTCTATTACATGGGTCCTTGATCTCCAACACAACGGGATGCGAAACATCAAAGTGTCTACGCAAGAGTTCATGACAACGATTGTTCTTACACGTGCCGTTCAAGATGCACGTAGGTCATTCATCGTCTTTAACCTTTTGTAAAGTTTATATGTCGGACTGCACAGACTGTTCTTCTTTTTATACTGCACGTTTTAATTAGAGATCCCTTTGTAGTGTTTTATAAAGTTACAAATTTAACATTATAGAATCGAAATATGGGGATGATATTTGAACAAATTTTAAGGCCAGAAAGAACAAATTCATTTATTTGCTTGGAACTTAGAGATGTGTTTACAAAAGCCTGTTTTTACATTAAAAAGAGATTTCTAAATTTCAGAATATTGACGGGAATTTTTATTTAGTAACGACGTACTATGTATTACACAAGCTATCTGTATTTCAGACTTTCTGACGTCTTCAAAACAAGACACTCGTATGATTCAACGCAGCACAGTGCCACCTAACGGATGGAATAGGTACCAAAATCTGGATTTTCGGGAACTTTTATTAAACTCTGGTTCTGTATTAGTGGTTTCACTGGACAGGTATTTGAGAAATAATCCTTTAGGTGATTGCGTAATAGTATTGTACCTGCCCTTCACAGGTACCTACACAAGTGTGCCCTTCTCTCGCTGTGTTTCTATATGTGGCTGTGTACGTGTTATCCTAGACCCCGCAGTATGGCTATTGCAAATTCAACGGGAAGCGTTTACAGTTCAAAGTCCTAGCCACAGTTTCCATAGAAAACCCTTCCATTGATCCACTGTCATACGTTATGGCCCTAGAGGGACACTGAAATCACAGTTTCACTGAATATGCAGGCTATACTACTTCGAAATTTATGGTAAGGCAGGTTGATAGGATAAGCAGTGCTCCTATCTGGTGATAACATATTTAATAAAGGTCTGTACTGCACTGCGGACCGAAACACGGGTCTCTTTCCACTGCTGTTTATTGTTGCCAGCTTCTGGTTATGTTTGTAACTATTATCAGATGTGCCAGATGACTACAAACCGACACACCCTGTCTTTTCAGTGTTGCTATATTTATTGCCGTCGAACACAGCGGTCCTTTATTTTTTTTTGCGTTTATCAATAAACAAAACAGACACGAAAGATAACCTAATATAGAAAAACGAAGAATAAAGATCGCTGCCCTAGAAAATAACACAAAACAGCAATCTCATAAAGAGAATACTGGCATACTCAGCCAAAAAGATCAACCCAAACCCCACCACCACCATACTCAATATTAAAACAAGACACAAGCACTGTCTTGCCTGGACTAAACAGATATTGTTTCTGGTCCAAGCTATTATTCTTGCATGCTGTCTTGTATTTTGAACTGCGTAGTGCTGAGGAATATAACATCACATTTGCTTGCCATTTTTGTTGGTTTATAAATTCGACTTTTACTACTTACTCATTTCCTTATTTATTTGGCGATTTGTAAGAAATTCCCTTTGTAGAGTAGCATCATATACTTGTGTCTACCTCCCCTAACAACCTTTAAACAAACTGACAGATTTTCGTGAAATTGGGTATGGTACCAAATTACTTTGCTGTAATTCAATATCGTCAGTAATACCAACATACAGGCCACACAAATTTTCAGTGGTAGGAGCGAAATTGGCGTCACTCAAAATTGGTCTTAAAATCGGTCTTGAAAAAACGTGCACCTTTTATAGTTGTTGTATTTTGGTACGTAGAAGAATATGGGACAATTCAGACTGTGTGTTTAGCTTTCTAATGAGCAGTTGGACGTGGTGGCACCAAAATTGCTATGGCGCTAGATTGCTGGGTTATTAAGGCGTCTTATGCACTGAGATACCACAGCCGTGCCACCATGTACACCCATTTAGATAGCCATACAGTGTAAATGTTTCATATCACTAAACCATACTACGTTATGGTGGCGCGGCCATGTGTAAAGGGACTTTGCATATTATCTGCGAAGCGTTCTTTTCATTACAATAGTACGAATGTAACAGTAGTGGAAATTAATGAATTTGTTGCCGTAAAACATGTGTCAGTTGGCACTTTGTTATTGCCAGCTGATATATCCTTAAGAACCGGGTGTGTCTCAGTTGGTACAGTGACATAACTATGGGCTGGAGTACCGGGGAATCGTGATTTGATTCTCGGAATGGGCAAGAAAGTTTTCTCTTCTCAAAGCGTCTAGACCTCCTCTGGGGCGGAAGTAAAGCGGCCGAGGCATGAAGCTGACCACCCACCGCCTTCTAGTGCCGAGGTTACGGATGGGTAGGCGCTGTACCTCCAGCTCTATATGCCTTCGTGGCATGCGCAGGGACGGATTTATCTTTACCTTTTTTTAATCTCCCCAGAGACAGCTTTGTCTTTACCTTTTATTAATCTCCCGTAGCAGGTTGGATTGAAATACGTGTACTGAAGGCAGAATTCATATAGCTGCTGTGGAAAATATCACTAAAGCACACTGATTGAGGTTATGGGAAAAGTAATGTCTCTTTTCTGCAAATGGATTGTAAGGATCTCATATTTAATATGTTATTTAGGGAAATAATATCTCCCATGCTTTATTCACGTAAGGAAACCAAAGCCCACGAAGGGCTGTACTGCTGCTGCTGCTGCTGATGATGATGATGATGCTTTATTTACGTTGTTTGATCTGAAACATTGCTTTAAAGGCATCATTTAAACACACATAAATATTTATGATTCTATGGATTCAAGACAGGAAAATTGGCCTCATAAGGTCTTCCCAGAACTTCTTGTTTACTTGGTTTGTCTCCTAATAAGACAGTAATTGTCGCAAAATGAGAAGCTTGAATAAGTCCTTAGTTTGCGGGACTGTCTGTACTGCAGAAGTCACGACGGAGCGTCGGAACTCAGGAATATAAGTTTTCATACTTGGTACGTGCTCGGCTTTTCTTATCCAACTGTATGGTGTATAGAGACAATGTAAGTGATGGATATGGCTGGGTTATAGAAGTCCTTGCTGTGTAAGAAAGGAAGATAGAATTAGTTGAGAGCCATTGAAAGTTGTGGAATTAAAGAAGATTGAATTATCCTTTGCCTAGACGTGATGGAGACAGAATTGTCGATAATGACAGACATTAAAGATACATTTCACTTGAAGAAATTGGATTCATCAGTAGGGTTACATTTAATAACATCAATTACGCTGTTCCCGATTGCATCAGCGGGTTTGTCAGAA
The DNA here is from genome assembly GCA_021186555.1 of Reticulitermes speratus. Lineage (NCBI taxonomy): Eukaryota > Metazoa > Arthropoda > Insecta > Blattodea > Rhinotermitidae > Reticulitermes > Reticulitermes speratus. The sequence goes on from JAJKFL010000012.1 coordinate 10,944,423, forward strand.
ACTCCAAGATTACGGGTCCCATAGACTGCAAGTTACATTGGTCTATTGATTGGGCAGTGGGCTTCATGTATTTTATTTTATAACTTTCGTAACATTTATGTAAAGAAAATGTTTGAATTGTTTTCTTATCTCTGCTTTTATGTACGTAATCTCATGGCAGGATTCTTTTAGAGGTAGTTTGATTTAAAGTTTGGATATGCGATATTGTTTGCGTGCTGGGTGCCATTGAAAGTACGGTGATTCAAGCACTTTTGAACTTAGTTCACTCTGATGTCAGTTGTAAGTTCAGCGCAGACTTGATCGTTAGTTAAACGCCTAGGCGATGTACGTAGCATATTCCTACCTGCTGGGTAATTTGTGTGAGGTAGCTTAATTGTGTGTACTTATATCACTCTGAAAACTTGTGGCTGGGAACAGTTTCATGTCTACCATGAATGACTTCCTGTTATATAAGCTGTGATCTACCTTTTATTTGTTTATTTAACGACGCTTTGTCATATGCATAGCTTTTGTAGCGTCAGATGAATGAATGTGATTTGACAAATGCGTGAACAGGCCCAGTTATGCCTGTTTTAAGCCATTGTAGGACAGTCCAGTCGGTACTGCGACTGGACTACGGGGTGGATGTTCAATGAATGGGTGCTTGATTGCCAGCCAAAACGTCCAGACTGGCTCTGGCCCGTTCACCGAACACTCAAAAATTGCAGACAAAATGGACAGGAAGTTTTCTCTATTCCTGACCACTATCTTCTGTCCATTACATCTTACACCTCTCCGTCGCCTGGAGGTTAAGTTGGCGGATTTGTAATTAGAAGGCTGCGAGTTCGAGTGTCGTTGTCGCAACCTTTTTAAGCGCGTTCGCAAAATTGCGAAAAGCGGCTGTTAGCTTCGTCATGTCTGTCTGTCCGCCCGTCCGTCCGCATGGAACAACTCGGCTGCCACTGGACGGATTTCCATGAAATTTTATATCTTAGTATTTTTCGAAAATCTGTCGAGAAAGTTCAAGTTTCATTAAAATCTGACAATAATAACGGGTATTGTACATGAAGACCTATGCACATTTATGATAATATCTTGCTGAATTCTTCTGCTGAGAAATGTTTCAGACAAAGGCTGTAGAGAAAATCAAAACACACATTTTATGTTTAGTACCTTTTTCCGAAAATCGTGCCTTTTATGAGATAATGTGGAAAAATATGGTAGAGCCAGAGGGGCCACAGATGACAATATAATACGACGCATGCGCTTTGCATGCTGGATGACTAAGGCTACAGACACACACTCACAATATGTAATACTTATTGCTTTTCCACGGTAACAATGATTACGCGAACTCGCCTCAATATTACGTTTATACGTACATTGCCTGTCTTGTTAAAGTTTTGGTTAGGTTTGGTTAGGACTCCCACCCTACCAACAAAATATATCCTACACATTACAGTCAGGCTCACATGACATTTCGTCACTTCTTGTGTGTGTTTTTCACAAAGCGCATAGAACGAAGGAACGTTTGTGGGCTGGGGTTCGAGTCTGGCCGTCAGTATATCTCACCACCGAAAGTATTCAACAAATTTAAATTAATTTTTCAATTTTTATGCTTTACTAAATGTTATCTAATGAATATATTTTTGTATTATATTGTCTAACCTACTTTAAATGGACAGGTTGTGGTTCTCTAATTTGGGGAATGGGTATGAAACTAACAGTATCTCGCCATACAATGCCAGCGTGCAACAAAATGTTATAAAAAAGTCTCTGATTTGGCAGGCTCTTTTTAACACGGTAATGAACCTTCTGGTTCCAAAGAAGGCGCAGAATTTCTTTACTAGTTGAGCGACTGTTAGCTTCTCAAGAAGCGCTGTGCTCAGTGTAGTTAATTTAAGTTAGCTACTGTAGTATAATTAGCTATTTTTGTGTAGTGACGTCATCTTGTCTGGACAGAATAATGTCTAGACCAGTGACGCACACAACTTGTCAGACAGCACAGAATATCAGCAGATGTGAAGGGCCATAAAGGAAGTGATACGTTGCAGCATTTAGTATCGTTTTATCCGAAGCGGCTTTCACTTGCTGCATTATTTATTACAAGCTATATCCGTGCCAATAATTCGCACGTAGATACAGTAAAATATTTAATCAACGCAAATTACAGCATCTTCATCTTAACAAGCATTACAAATTGTACTTTTTGGGGGGGGGGTGAAGGGCCCCGCAGCAGATGCTACGGACGCACCGCAGCTACCCTATGATGAAGATGATCACTTTTTCGTTTTTCCCTGTAACGGAGCACCGGTGGAATGAAACTGACTGGGGAAAACCAAAGTACTCGGAGAAAAACCTGTCCCAGTGCGACTTTGTCCACCACAAATCCCACATGGACTGACTCGGAATCGAACCCTGGCCTCCGCGGTGAGAGGCCGGCGACTAACCGCCTGAGCCATGACACGGCCATAAAAATTATACTTACTGATTTCTGTAATTTCTTTCGGAGATCAACGGATCATAAGCAACGTTTAAATAAGAAAGATTCCTGCCTCAAGCGGAGGTCAAGGGAAGTATATTAAATATGTTAGCTTCCCTGTGCCTCCGCTTGAGGCAGGACTGTCAATTATTAACGTTAGTTTTTGTTAAAAACAGTTTTTAGGATGACTTAATAGAAAAGGGGATTCCCATCAATGCCGAATCATAACCATTGTAAAAATGTCTATCTTGAAAAGATCAGTTCGGTAGATAATGATGTCACAAACAACCCTTGCCGTATTTATTACATGCGATGATGATACGATGGCTGGGTCAGTGCAGTGACTGGCTACAAGCTGGACGACAGTAATTCAATTCTCGCTTGTGGCAGTGACTTTTCCCTTCCATGTTCAGGCCCGCTGTGTGGCCCACCCAGCTTCTTATCCAATATGAGGGGTTTATGGCCTTTTTTGGGGGGCTTCTACGCTGTGACGTGTTTTCGACGTTTCGGAGGAACGTATTGCCTCCATCTTCAGGGGTCTGAATCTTCAGGATTCACCTGAACAATATTCAGTCACCCCGAAGATGGAGGCAGTATTACATTCTTCCGAAATGTCGTTTAACACATCTACTTCATGACGTGGAAACCCAAAAGAAGGCCATCAACTGATCGACAATCGCCGTGAAAGCCTGAGTACTTGGTATCCGGGGTTGTTTCTCAGGGTGTAAAACACCGGGAATGTGAAGCTAACCACGTGTCTTTGCTTGGCGGCGGTATGCCTCCACTCACTGTTACGAGTACATCTTCTTGGTGAGGTGTTTTATTAAGCTCGGAGATGGCTGTCTTTACCGTTACGATGTATGTGCAGTACTTCATTAAATCAAAATTCAGGCAGTCATCTCTTAACGTTGGCCCGAACGACGACGTTTTGCTTTGACACTGACAAGTTTTACTGACCAAAGATGCTATGCACGTTGCCCGGACTGGAATTAACGTTGTTTTCCCTGGCACCTGGCGGGATCTTCAACAGCCAGACTCTTGGCACTGCAGTGAATTCTCCCTTCTTTTCTTTTTCACCCTACTTTAGTAACATCAAGAAAGTTACCCCATCGTTAAACGGGACTTACAGCGCTACTTAAATATTTTCCTGAAGTAACCCTTGTTATTTTGCCTCGTTAATCGAAACATACGTTCGTTGTTGTTGTTGTTGTTGTTCGAATAACGTTAGGCTTATAGAAACGCAAATGGAAATAGACAACATTTATAAGTACCGATTTCAAGTTCTTTTTGCGTTGAGTATCAAGATTTCTGTTTTCTGAGGTATAGCACCTTGTAGGTTTCTAAATATCTACCAAAGTACACGGCCTCACTCCCCAGTAAACCGCAGTCTTGAACAGTAATCCAGATATGCTTTTCAGTCTGTCACCTAACACTAACTATCGTGTTCAGTTTCTTTCGCTAAACACGTCACGCCTCGCAGTGCAGACCAGCAGCATCATTTGTATCCCAGATTCACAATAGAGCAAGTTAGCCTGCTGACTTCGTGATTTCCCTTCTCTGTAAACGATCCCTGAACCGTGGATTCAGGTTGCATTAATACGCTTTAGTACAGCCGACAGGTCGAGATTCTGTGGTCTTGATACGCATAGTCTGAACTTTGGCTCGGCCTGCAGATAAGACAGACGTAAGACACAGAGGGCGGATCTTGCAGGCGTGTCCATTACCGGCTCATTAAATATGCTGCTGTGGTAGAAGGCATTTCATTTTCTACTAGCTCAGAATTCCTAATTATATTTTCCATTGCCTTAGTAATATTATCACCAATATTCGGTTGAAATATTAATAAGTGAAGGCAGTATCTGGCTCACAGAATCCTTTTAGATGAATAAAAATGAAGGTACGTCACCCCATAACATGACATGAGAGACACAGAAGGGTAGTAAGTGTATGGCTCTACTCTTTCTTAACCTCGACGCTAGATGGGGGCGGGTGGTCAACGCCACGCCCAGGCCGCTTTGCCTCCGGGAAAGGGCTCCGGTACCTATTGTAGAGAGGGATGGGTGGGCCCCCGAGCCGGTCTGGACGGGTATGGAGAAAAGAAACCCTTGTTCCCACCGGCTTCCGAACGCTGGGCCGTCCGGACCGTAGCGAGTCGCTATACCGACTGAGCTATCCCGGCTCTGTTTAGATGAAAACCGAATTGTATTAAACATACTTACATTGCTCATATAGTGAATGCACGAACATTTACTGTTGCATCATCTTCCGTATGTATTTTTAACCAAGTAAATCCTTTAATTTCCTACCAGCAACGTGGCGGATATTTTAACTTTGGAACAGGTCAGTCAGTGAAGGAATTGACTGCAGATTGAATGGTGGACGTTCGATTCGTTCCACGGGCACGAATTTTAATCTCTGCCATCGCGTCCTGTAGGGTCTCCTAGGTACCAGAGAATAAGCTAGGCGCAGCTTGAAGCTGACGTTTACTTCATTCTTGTTTCTTCAATTATTAGAATGCATAGAATCTTGTTTTCACATCCTCCAGACGTCTCGACGGGTTTGTGCTTAGGCACGAATACAATATTGCTTTACCTTGCGTCGATTTTTATTACTGTCGTCCATTCTTGTTTCTTGCATTTCTCTTCTTCCCACGGACCATCATACAGTGCTGTAGATTCCATACATACATACATACATACATACATACATACATACATACATACATACATACATACATACATACATACATACATTCCATGGATCCATAAGTCTGTCGAAGTGACAACTCGATGTGCAATAAGTCATAATATACAAATATACAGCTATACAGACTACACAATTTTACATTTGAACACTATACACTAAAACACTATAAACGTGTTACATACCTCACTATGAACCATCTCTATACATAAAAAATTCATCTACTGAGTAAAAGGAGTGTGTATTTAAGTATTTTCTTAATGCTACTTTAAATTTTGTCTTTTCATTCTTAAGACTTATGAGACTCAGAGGGAGTCTGTTGAAAATTGTGATACCGGCATAGAATGTACTTTTTTGAAAACAAGATAGGTTGGCATTTGGTCTATGCAGGTGGTGCTTATTGCTGGTGTCTGTACTGTGTATAGATGAATTTGTTTGAAAATGTTCTTGATTGTTTAAAATAAAGTTCATTAATGAAAGTATATATTGACATGGAATAGGTAAAATCTCAAATTTTTTAAACAGACTTCTGCATGGAGTTCTTGGTTGTGCACCGACCATAATTCTGATGATTTTCTTTTGTAAGGTGAATATCTGCTTACTGTTGGAAAACATTATTCAGTACTTTATAATAGAATGAAAGTATGCGAAATAAATTGATTTAAGAGTGTTGATGTTGCTGATATGATACATTGATCTAACTGCATAACATGCTCCACTTAACTTAGGAACCATTTGATCAATATTATTCTTCCAAGTTAAGTGGTTATCAATTTGTAAACCACGAAACTTTGTGTTTATTGTCTCTTCTATATACTATCCTCTATAATCAATACGTAATGCACAGTGTGGTGAATTATTTGTTATAAATTTCATAATATTTGTTTTATCAAGATTTAATACTAATTTATTAGCAGTAAGCCATTCAATCATACGAATGAGAACTAAGTTTGTCACTGTACAGAAATCTCCTAAATTTCTTTGTGACACTAGTGTCATCAGCAAATAGTATTGGTTTTGATATAGAATTTATTTTCCGAGGAAGGTCGTTTATATATATTATGAATAATAAAGGCCCTAGAATTGATCCTTGGGGAACTCCATGTTTCAGTGTACTCCAATAAGAGAAAACGTTTTGAGTTGCATTACGTGATTTTATTTCTACTTTCTGTCTTCTATTATTTAAACAGGATTTGAACCAATCTGCAGTTACTCCTCGAATGGCATAGAAATGTAATTTAGCCAACAAAATTTCATGATTTACACAGTCAAAAGCCTTTGCCAAATGACATAAAATTTCTCCAACATGCATTTTTTGGTTAACAGATGTAAATACACTATCTGTTAGTCTGAAGGTAGCATTTTCAGTAGATATCACTTTCCTAAAACCATGCTGTTCTGTGACCAGTATGTTGTTAGTATGTAGATGTTGGCTTAACCTACTGTGCATAGCTTTCTCAAATACTTTAGAAAAAAACAGTTAATAAGGAAATAGGCCTATAATTTGTCGTACTAGTTTTGTCTCCCTTCTTGTATAGTGGTTTTACTACCGCAATTTTAAGATGATCAGGGAAAACACCTGTATGTAGTGAGTGATTGCAAATGTAATAGTTATATCGCTATAGTTTGTTCAGTTCCTTCTGGAGTGTCCACTTGTTTTCTTGCCCACGGACGGACCCAAAGCTTCTCCGACAAATAGACGTTTTTATAGGTACGGTTGGCCCCGGGGCATAACTTCGCTTGTTGTATTATTAACATTCCGATATGCAGTCTAATAAAAAGGTCACGTCATCCGTTTGCTTACCACAAAGAGCAGTAAAAGACAAACAAAAAGCTCCCCACTTACATTACTAGCTGCCGTGGCTATGACTTATTTATACCCTTCTACAAGTTCAAATTCGTCCCAGCCTCTGATATCTGGGATATTATTTTCTTTTTCGAATTAATGGAGCACAATTTGTGTCTGTGGTACAGTTAGTTTGTAAAAGTAGGTAATGGAATGTACTTTTCATGATTTACTTAATATATCCTAATTAATTAAATCGTGGACCCTCTGCAGACTAGGTAGAATTCATGTGACACGGCAGATTGGCTAAAACATTCACTAAACTGCATTCTACATTTTTGTGTTGTGACAATTTTGGCTAGTATGACCGAGCAGTGTGGCTCTAACCTAACACCTCTGACATATTATGGAGGTGCCAGGTTCGAATCTCGGTCTGAAGACATGAGATTTTGAGGTATTTTTTGTCGTTGTGTTCAGATCCTCCCTACAAATGCAGGATTGGTACCTCAATTCATACGTCTTCCTTCCACACATTTTCCAATTAATTATGCACTTCTCACGTTATCTTTCGATCCTGTGGCGTATAATCCGAGATACCGACAACATCATTAAGCAAAAGACAACGATTAAGATCGTAGTGATTACTAAATTTTCCGATCAACTGCTGCCCATCTGTCTGAAGATATCGTTATCTGCTGTGTCGTAATCCGAAAGGCCACCTTCCGCCATCTACCTGAAGATATCGTTACCTGCGGTGACGTAATTCGAAAGCCCACCTGCCACCATCTGCCTGAAGATACCTTAACATTTGGTGTCGTAATCCGAAAGCCCACCTGCCACCATCTGCCTGAAGATACCTTAACATTTGGTGTCGTAATCCGAAAGCCCACCTGCCACCTTCTGCCTGAAGATACCTTAACATTTGGTGTCGTAATCCGAAAGCCCACCTGCCACCATCTGCCTGAAGATACCTTAACATTTGGTGTCGTAATCCGAAAGCCCACCTGCCACCATCTGCCTGAAGATACCTTAACATATGGTGTCGTAATCCGAAAGCCCACCTGACACCTTCTGCCTGAAGATACCTTAACATTTGGTGTCGTAATCCGAAAGCCCACCTGCCACCATCTGCCTGAAGATACCTTAACCTTCGGCGCCGTAATCCGAAAGACCACTTGCTGCCATCTGCCTGATGATGCCGTAACCTGCTGTGTCGTAATCCGAAAGACCACAATCTAAATTTTCACCGACATAAAAACCTCAAATCTTATATATTGTATGTTATTAAGTGTCGCCATGAAGTAGACAGACCCACCGCATTCTTGTCCATTCCTCCATTCGTATCCATTGGACCGGGCAACGGAGGGAGACAGGCGGTGCGCACGGTGCAGTATCATTTACGAGAGAGAGAGAGAGAGAGACAGACAGATGTAATGTTGGGGAACGTGCTGCCAATAGTTAGCTGAGCCAATGGATTAAAATTAAAAATTAAATTACCGAGAAACACAATTACTCCTTCTCTTCCTGTTATTGGATTACAGCCCGATTGGAGACTTGGCTGCTTCTATCTAATCTTGGAAGTTTTATAAATCCAATTCAGTCGGGAGAATACACTTTTCGAAAGGGATTCAGTCTGTCTTACCGTCTCCATCCTTGCAGGAAAGCGTGGGACAACAAAAATAAGTTAGACAGTCGACTCGTAGCTTACGAATTCTGGAGTAATCGCACCTGTCTAATTATCTCGACAATTGCGGAATTTGCGTAAAACGTGTATCGACCATAAAATGTATGTTCCATTGTTCTGTACATCTTTTGATGTATGCGTTTGTTTGTTCCGATAGATATTTAGTGAGCTAAGCTTGAGGTGCGAACAGAAACGTGTGCAGGCCTTCTTGTGAAGTGTCCGTCCTATTTTTGTCCGATTTTAACCAGAGTTTGAATGTAACACTGTAATATCAGTGACGTCACAGTTGTATGAGGACAGCGGACGGACAGACAGGCATGGCGAGGCGAATGAGCGCATTTTGCAACTACTCATTTAGAACGCACCAAAAAAACACAAAATATAAATTTCCGGACGCAGCCTCGAACCCCGAAATCGTTTTCCCAGTCTGTAGGTGACGTCGCGTACAGCGTGCTTCAAATTCAGGAACACGTAGTCACACGACACTCGTTGAAGGAGACAGCATATGACTGAACTTGTGCATAAACTGTAGGTCTTACAAAGTTAGTTTAAGCCTCCAGCATGGAGCTGCTGCAGAGAACTCCTTAAATGTTGCAGCTGAAATCAGACGTGAAATTGGCATCAATCTTAAGTCTATTTATCTTTCCAAATTACAATGAGAACATGTCAGATGGAAGTGAATTGACTCGTGGAAAGTTCATATGTTAGAATATTAACAGTAAAGGTTTCGAATTATTTAAAAATAAATGTTTCTATTTCACAGGATTTCTTTGGGTTATCCACAGCGGGTATAGACTTTTCTGTGCTGCAATATTTGCTTTATCAGCCTGCAATCCGCTGAAATCTGACGTCACCCAGATTATATTGTGTTCGAAAAATTACTCGTTTAGAACTAGAGTCTGTTTTAATTTTCCTGTTCTTTTAACGCTTAGTGATTGGTGTTGCACATTGCTCAGGTTTTCGCACAGAGGTCTCAGTTATAGATCTGCGCCGTTCTGACATCTGGGCCCTTGTCTGCGCAAAATTTGTGTCAAATGATTTCATATGATCTAGTAAGCAATTTTCTCATTGCGAATGTTCAATGTGGATGATTGTTATTCCACGTAGAGACGTTAACTTTCATATTACAAAAAGACATTGTTAGACGCGCCATTAGTAAGTCGAGCTGCAGACTGCTAGGTCTGTGTGTACTATACAATGACCGTACACTGTGGCCGGATAGGCTACCGGTCCTCAGAAAACCTGAGCTGCTTTACTTTGAGTCACAAAAGGTTTAGCACCTACTGTTCCATGGAATGCATCTTCACTAATTCTGCTAGTTTCTGCACGTGTATTGTGAGTCTGTGTGTAAAGACAGTAACGTAACCTACGTCACTCTTGCAGGCACGTTGTATTGTTTCGCAGCGCTACGCTGTTATATGCTGTTTTATCGTTTTGCGTGCACTGGCATTATTAATTATGAATATGCTGCTCTAGCCTTCCTCCTTGCTAACCACATCCCTGTATTGATTTAATAATACAGGGCTTTCCTTGGCCCCTAAGGCTATCCTAGAACAGCACTATTAAGCAGTAGTTCGCTGCAGGCCAGCTATGGCTGATTTATAATCGGAAAGTACACTGTTTGAATCCCAGCCTTGACACCGGTTGTTCTACCGAAGGTTTCCATGGCTCTCCACAGTTCGTTCAGAAGGATGCAATAAATAGGCCACGACTGCTGACTTCTCAAACAAGGCACAAGGAACTGTGCATTTAGAGACTGTAAGTCTGCTCGACCGGCAGCGCTTTTGAAACAACCGAACAAAAAGCAGAATTGCTATTACTTATTCATTGCTGTTAAATTAAACCCGAATTGCAGGGTACACGTGTTTGGTCTTCAAAGGTTACTGTGACACGTGTGAGTGTGATAGTGGTACAAGCCATGAACATACGTAATTGTGTGCGTGTAGGTGCACGTATGAATCTTGACTTTCCTATATAATGAAGGGTTAGCTCTTCAAATTTATGCATATTTATTTTGAACATTCCATATTCTGCATCGAAGTCTCTGTTGTGGCAATTCGTAGTTCCATTGCATTGCACTAGAATGTGCCTTCCATCCCCACACATGGGTCACTGACCTATCCGGACAGACTCTCCACCTACTTCTTATCTTCCATATTCTTAACTTCTAAGATAACCACCCTCTTCTTCTACCCTACTATGGCATGTAATATATTCTTCTGCCCACCCTCCCCCCGCAACAGTCTCATTAGATCAGCATATTTATATCTGGAAGTCTTATATTCTGTCTTTGAATATCATGGCGTCTTATTTTAGTCTATCTGTATACCCTGCTCCCCAGTTTTACTGTTCCTCCCCGTTGTAAGCGTATCATATCTTTCCCATGCCAGAATATTACCTTAAGGTCACTGCCTTCATCCTTTTCGTTTCATAGTTTATAACCAACCTCTTATTGCAGTCGACAGAGCGTCGTTAAATAAAACGAAGACAGCCAGTTAGTAATGGAGAAGTCTCAGTGAAGGAATCCAGCTAGAAGTGTCTTACAGCTGAAATTATGTATTTCGAGACAGCCTGACGAATCGTGTTATCTTTCAGACACTTATCGTCTCTAATAGGTGAAAGTATGTACACGTCTAGGACGTATGACGATTAACGCCATGTCAAGCACTGAAAGTCTCTTATAGGTGAAAGTATGTACATATCTAGGCCGTATGATGATTATCGTCATTTCAAGTACTGAAAGTCTCTTATAGGTGAAAGTATGTGCATATCTAGGCCGTATGACGATTATCGTCATTTCAAGTACTGAAAGTCTCTTATAGGTGAAAGTATGTGCATATCTAGGCCGTATGACGATTATCGTCATTTCAAGTACTGAAAGTCTCTTATAGGTGAAAGTATGTACATGTCTAGTCCGCCCGATTATTTATACCATATATCAAGCACATATATAGGTTCTTTTGAGTCAGTAATAAACACACTTGGTCAATCATGAACTGTCTCCTGTGATGCATGTAAATTCAGTCATCCATCCGTCAAGGTCGAAAAATCGTTGTTAAATAAATCAAGAATCAATCAATCATTCTAGGGTTGTGTGCTTAATAACGTGTGTCATACAAAAGTCGAACAAAATAAATGGGTCTATAAAAAGCAATAAAGTTTGAAGCGAAGTTAATATTAATGCTGGTAAATCGGGGTCAAAGGGAGTCAGCAGCACGTGAGGCCAATTCAGTAGTGATTTCAAATAATATAATCACAAATGATTTACCCGTCATTTATAAATAGACCATACACATTACGGATTGAAATTTCGATCAAAGACCAGTTATATTTAACCCAACATAGACGTCGCACATGCTTCTGATAGGAAAGGTGCAGCAAGCAGGACACTAGAGTCAGGTTAAGATGTAAAACAGAGGACAGCCGTCTTTATGTCTTCTAATACAGTCATCATTATATCTAGCCATTTTGTGTGTTCCCCTTCCCGGTTTTTTATAGATAAGAAAATAACCTTTAAGGATTTATATTATAGGTTGGTCTTTCCTGACCCAGTTTGCATTTCGTGCTGTATGTGCGTTCTTTTCAGTTTTGTTCTTTCGGGTCGCATTCGAACCATCAAAATTAATACTGTCATCGTAAATTTTACGAGGGTCGATCAGCAAATAAATTTACTTAGTGTATGGTTTTGTAACTGAACAACTACACTGATTGTGATCATATCTGGAGGATTAGTCGCCGATTGACTGCCAACTGTTTCCAGCTCTGAAGCCAAATTGTGGTGGTTAGAAATTGAAAGATGATCGCGAGGTGGAAACAGTTGTGACTTAATGGCACGGACTGACATCAACAGGGCATAGTAAATCTCGTCCATGATATGATAAATGTCTTCATTGTGGCGGGGACTAGGTGAGAAAGTAGTGGGATAACAGTAAAATTAAATGGGAACTGTTCTTATTAGAATTGATGATAAGGGACCCGAAGTATGCACTGTAAAATTATTTTCTGGCAGACTATCATGCTACCGGCGTTCAGTTCCGTTATAAACTTGCCGTTTGGTCATTCCCTAAACATCGTATTTCATGGAGCAGAGTCGTTCCTGCAAGTCTTATGGTCTGTCAGATGCTGAAGAAATTCCCCTCCTTCTATGGAGCCGGAAGGTTCATAACTCTGCCTACACCGAGCAAATTGGTTTAAGCAGTAACACTTGAGACTTATATTCGGGAGGTTCCCCGTTTGAATCTCGGCCTGGACGTCAGGTATCCTGACAGATTTTTTGTGGTTTTTCTCTGTCCTTCCAGGCAAATCCAGAGGTAGTATCTTAAGCCCGGACAGCTTGCTTCCACGTCTTCTTTAATTCACTATTTGATAAGGTAAAGGTCATCCCGTAACATGTCTCTGCAGGCCCAGAGAAGAGACGGAGGTGTAGCTCCAACCCAATCGTAACATCGGCCTTAGAAGAAGGTGGGTGGTCAGCACCACACCCCGGCCGCTTTACCCCCGGGAAGACCCAGTACACATTATACAGTAGGTTGGGTGGACGTCGGGGCTGGTCTGGACCGCACGGAAAATCTCGCCTGCACCGGGGTTCGATCCCCGGACCGTCAGTCGCTGTACCGACTACGCTATCATGGCCGCCCATTATTTGTTAATCACGTTATAAATTGACGCTGTATGTTCTGCATTACGGACAACGTAATTAAATGTGAAAGCAAAGGTCACCCCGTAACATGCCATGCAGATACAGATACAGAGGGGCTCTAGGTGTACAGCTCTTTTCATTCTTAACCTCGGCGCTAGATGGGGGGTGGGTAGTCAACGCCACGACCCAGCCGCTTAACCCCCAGAGAAGAGCCCCGGTACCCGTTGTAGAGGAGGCTGGGTTCGACCCAGGGCTGGTCTGGACGGGTATGGGGAAGGGAAAATCTCCTGCTCCCACCGGGATTCGAACCCCATACTGTCTAACCCGTGGCGAGTCGCTATACCGGCCGCCGCCATTAAATGTACAGAAATAAAGAAACTACCGTGTTTACAAGAGCCCACTCTTGGATTCTGTCCGCGGTCGTTTTAGTCCTTTCCACACACTCACGTCCTGTTTATTTAAGATCATTTTAATGTCCTTCCCTCGTCTTCCCTGTTTTCGTCTACATGTCCCTTTATATCTTCTGACTAACATATACAGTATCTGTATCAGAACCGCACAGGCTTACCAGATTGCATGTTTGTTTTACAATCATAACAGGCAAGCGAGCGACAGCCAACTGGAGGTACTGCGTTGCATACAGCTGTTGAGATACTAGATAATCTGTGCTGCTGAGGGACCGGAACAGTGACAGGCCTGCGCGGGAACGCACGCGCACACACAGTGCTTAATACGATTGTCGTGTGTTATAGACAGGTGTCAGAAGTTGTGCCGTGACAGTGTTCATAGTCTTGCTTTGCCGTGAAATGCAGTTCCAGAAGCGACATTACGTATAAACTACACAGGGTGCAGAGATAAAAACTGCCTACGTGCTCAGACTTCATAGCAGCGACGGGCTGATCTTCATATTTTGGACCAACGTTGATCCTCTGAGCCTTTCATGTATAGACGCATTTATTTCATTAGCAGTTATTATTTATTAAGGGTCTGACTTCCGTTGACAGTAATTTCGTTTTTAGGCGCGTTCACAAAATTGCGAAAAGCGGCTATTAGTTTCGTCATGTATGTCTGTCTGTCTGTCTGTCTGTCCGTCCGTCCGTCTCCCTGTGTGTGTGTGTGTCCCCGTCCGCATGGAACAACTCGGTTCCCACTGGACACATTTTCATTAAATTTTGTTTGAGTATTTTTCGAAAATCTGTCTAGAAAATTCAACTTGCATTAAAATCTGGCAACAATAACGGGTACTTTACTTGAGGACCTCTGTACATTTATGATAATACGTATCTTGCTGAGTTCTTCCTAGAATGAGAACTATTTCAGACAAAAGTCGTGGAGAAAATCAAAACACACATTTTATGTTCAATAGATTTTTTTCTGAAAATCATGTCTTTTATGAGATAATGTTGAATAATATGGTACAGCCAGACAAGCCACAGATGACAGTATAATACGGCGCATGCGCTTTGCATGCTGGTTAACTAACGCTACAGACACACACTCTGAATATGTAATACGTATTGCTTTTTTTTCACGGAAACTGGTTACGCGAACGCGCTTCAATGTTACGTTATGCGTACATTGCCTCTCTTGTTTGTAGTTGTCACAGTCAGAGTAAATATTCCTGGCTTTGATTTTCCGGAAGCATTTTTAAATGACCTACCGATGCTCTTTGTTATTCAGTGATGAGAAAAAGTACGGCATGTGTATACTTTGGTTTCAGTAACAAAGTACGGCATGTGTATACTTTGGTTTCAGTAACAAAGTATTTAGCATGCGACTGCTGTCTCATTGTCCATTTTGTATGTTTATGTCACGCAGCCCAAAGTGAAAGCAAGAGTGCTACACACAGCAGGTGCCATTGCTTCAATATGTCTGATTGAAGTAAGTCAGAGGACTATATGTGGTCTGCATTATGCAATGGCGAAGGGGGTGTGGGGGTGGTGTGGTGCGGCCAACCAGACAGGAGAGCCGAAGGGGCTGCAAATGGGAAGGCAAAATGAATATTTTAAGTCACAAAATTTATTTTCGGCGCTCAACATATTTTAAGATGCTGAGGCGAATGTAAGGAAATTCAATAAATAATTGTGATTTTTAAAAGTTTATAATGTATTTTAGGGGCGGTCATTGTGGTTACTCGCCCCGGGGCGCAAAAAAACCTAGCTAGGCCACTGGCGTTAAGGCGTGCCACACTTTACAGCGATATCTAATGCAGGAGTATGGTAGAGCGGGTCACTTTCGTTAGAAATAAGGAACGCGGTTACTGCGCAGACGCTGTGCGCAGTAATCATTCTCATATCAGTAAAGCGGCCGTTGTATTGTGCTTCATGTGCTGGATAGTTTTAAAAAAGTAATGTTGTCCCTGTCGACACCAGAAAGGCATATGGGAGAAGTAGAAGTAAAGCTCCATTCATTCTTAACCTCGTCACTAGATGGAAATGAGTGGTTAACTTAACGCCCCGGTCGCTTTACCCCGGGAAAGAACTCCGGTACCCATCGAGTAGGAGGTAGATTGGGCCCAGAGCCGGTCTGGATATTCTGTGGAAGAGAAAAATCTCTTTCCTTTGCCGGGATTTGAACCCCTGATCGTCCAGCCTGTAGCCTAGTCGCTATCCCCGCTCGTCATGTGTTGTGTACTTGTCCCTTTATTGTAGCCTTCTTGTCAGCAGTTTAGTATTTATTTTACTAAGGTAATTTACAGTTCCTGTCATGTTTTAGAATCACATCTGATAATTGTAATACGAGATGGTAGTTTAATAAGTCTGAAGACCCTCATTTTATGTCACATGCAGCTTCTCTGAAAATCATGCCCTTTACCATAATTACAAGAAATAAGAGAGAGCAAGAGAGGCCAAAGAAATAATTATCTACATATAGATGTGTTGTGTATGACGTGATAATCCACTGACACAGGATTTGTGTTGTTACGTCACGTTCATGTACGGCTGCCGATTTTTTGTTCGTGGGATTTACATGATGCATAATTGACAAAAATGAAAATGTGTAGTTATTTTTTGATGTGTAGATACATTATGAATATAGCTGCAAATTATGTGCAAAATATTGTCTGGAAGTCAGAAAAGACTAAAACATCTAGACAGGGCGAAGATTTGAGGTTATGTATGATAATTTTAACAAACTCAACCTAGACGTATGAGTAATCAGTTTTTCAAAGAAATATATCAGAGCCGAAAAATAGTAGAAAGAATGTAGAATACATGTACAGTTGTGAACAACAACAACAACAACTGTGTGCGCAGTGGATGAAGTGGTACCTAGTGTGTGTGATCATCTGAGAAGGGTCTAGGGTGCAAAGATCCGAATGCACCTCATTTGTTACACGTATATTTTCTATCTTGTTTTTGAAATCAGTTAAGTTTAAGGTGAATTTCTTGCAAAATATGGTGTAAAATAGGATCGATGGAAACTAGAATTAACCCTTTGAAAACTAAAATGAGACTTTTAAGGACGAAACGTAATTATTATTATTATTTACTATTTACTGCAATTGGGTTTTCACCCGGTGGCAGTAGTCCTTACACTAGTACACAAAATACAAATGTACATATAATATACGTAAAAATAACAAAACAAAACAAACTATACACAATTACAAAACAAAATACATTCAGTAAATACAAGTACAAACATTAGAACACCGTACACACATTACAAAAACATCCACACCTTACAAAAACATTCACTCCTTACAAAAGCATCACACCTTAACAAAAACATCCACACCTTACAAGTACATCCACACCTATTCTATTTAAAGACTCAGTTAGTACCGCGCAGTAAACTTTTACCATCTCTGTTATACAAACCAATTACTGAATGCTGTATAGGGCAAAAGTCGCTGTTTGTTCTGAGATCCATACAAAACATAAACATACATTGCGGGCAGAATATAGGTGGAATTTTTTAATGTTAAAACTGGTGGTACTTACAGTAACTGCTAGGCTTTAAAAGATTAAACTCCATTATACAGAGTGTTCCACTTAAAACCGGCCCGCTTGCACGGCGAAATCAAGAAAGGATTTTCGATTACACGCGCACAAAAAATTTATTGATTCACAAGGATCTCATTTACAACATCTTCTGTAACAGTGTGCATTTAATCTACCGAAAACTATACAAAACAAAATCCTTTCTTGATTTCGCCTTACAAGCGGGCCAGTTTTAAGTAGAACATTTGTATATAAATATTTATTTCGTACCTTACGGTGATCACAGTGTGCTTTTATTAGGAAGATCAATCAGTGAATGCTATGTAGGTTAGTAGTTGCTATTTATTGTAGGAATCGTACTGAACACACATTGTGGACAAAACGCAGACTTTTTAGTGTTGAAGCTAGTTGCACATATTATAGCCACTAGGCTTTAAAGGATTAAAATCGCCCATAAACTTTCATTGTAGCTTTGCATTATCAAGTATCATGGAGCACCATTGAATAATTGTGGAGATGAGAAATTCGGACGGACAGACACGACTAATGTATTCTACACTTAGTTCAGGCACTTCTTTGCAAATAATATGTGAAAGTGTAAAAATAACTTAGTCTTCTACTATCTCCTACAATACTTCGATCAGTTTGCAGCTTACAGAATAAACGACTGTAATATATCGCGTCTGTTGTTACACAAGGAACGTGGACATTCCCCCACACTGACTCAAGTTGATGGGGTTAAGAAATCCTTGCCCTTTACTACCCTGTAATTGATTAAAATGCAAAATACCTCCTATAGCAACTACGAATATAATTGAGCAAAGCTTTGTTCTTCCAAAATAATGAACATTTAACAAAATTATATACTTTAGAGGCTTTTCCTTTACATTACACACTATTTTATCCGTCACCATTGTCAACGAATTCAATTTAGAGCATAAAAACTTAATTAACCCGTGTCTCCGTAACTTATACATAGTCATATTATTTCATGGAGTCCAATGATTTTATGATGTCATGAAAATATGGCCGTTTGCACCCTTAGGAACTTGAATCTCAGAGGGTGCTCAAGTCAGTTTCGTTATAGATGTTTATAAAAACGTCGACTGTGGCGAATTTACTGTGATGATACTACTTATAATAAAAACATCTCTTGTTATGCTCGGATCGCTGTATTACATTCCGTATGGTACTAAATGACCGGATTGCCATGGCTCAGGCGGTTAGTCGCCGGCCTCTCACCGCAGAGGCCCGGGTTCGATCCCGGGTCAGTCCATGTGAGATTTGTGGTGGACAAAGTGGCACTGGGACAGGTTTTTCTCCGAGTTGTCGGTTTTCCCCTGTCAATTTCATTCCACTGGTGCTCCATTAATTGTAAAACTTGGTAAAAAAAACTGCTCATCTTCATCACAGGGGTTGCACAAGAAGCCTTAAGGCTGCGGTGCGTCCGTAGCATCTGCTGCGGGGCCCTTCACCACGCAAAAGAAATGACCGGATAATTGGGCTTAGATTCCCGGTAGAACGTAGATCTTTCTTTGATTTCAGGCTTCCGCCGCGATGTTGATGAGATCTTTCTGTTTGTCACTGTTTGCAGACAGGCTCTGGGGCTCACGGAGCCTCCTGTTCAGTAGGTACAGAGGCTCTTCCCCGGAGGTAAGGCGGTCGGGTCGTGCATCTAATCGCTCTACCCCGTCTATTACGAAAGATCAAGAAATATTTCTAGCTGCAGCCACACTGTTATTTATCACTTCTGTCGTGATGCTTGATTGGTTAAACTGAACGCAGGGCACCTTGACTTGTATGTCACGGTTAGTAAATTACAAAGTAAAATTGTGCACTGACAAGAGAGGTAATGGTCGGACACAAGTCTCGTGATGCAACAAAAAAAAACTCCTGCACGACACTACGTCGATAAATCTCATGGTAATTAAGCCTTAATGTTTGCCAACATATATAGCCACGTTCTTGCGACCTTTCCTTCCGCCAACGATATCTAAATTCACTGTCATGATTCCCCTGCTATTTTTGTCATCCTCCCACTCTCGGCCAGGCCAGAGGTCCCCATAAAGCATAGTTTTACTCATTAGTTCCCTCCTGCTTTTCCTCGAACTTGGTGCCTTGACAATTAGAAGTAAATCGTTATAAGCGCCGTAGCGGGTATGCATGCCATATAAGTAGGATAATTATGCAGAGCTGGGTAGTGCCTGGTATCACGTTACTGAATTTCTCAGTGCGTTTTATATTCATCTCTCCTCATCCACTCATCTACATTGTATTTTTCGGTGTGAACTGGTGGGTGAGGGGGGAACACTTAACCACGGCCGCCCATAGCTTACGATTCGATGGAGGACCTATACTTGAAAATGCAGTATAACCTTCATGAGACTATTTGCTGTACATAAAGGTAAAGCAATCCCATTACAGGCCTGGACAGGCCCTGAGGTTTCCAGGAGGTTGAGGCTCCCAGATTTCTAGACAATCGGCACATGAAGGTGGTAAGGTTGTCAGCCCTACGCACCGGCCGCCTTTACCCCCCAGGAAATATTCCTGGTACTCATTTCTGTTAGAGGCTGAGTCGACCCCAGGGCCATAGTGCGACCGAAACGATTATGACACCATCGGGAATCGAACCCGCGACGTTCCGGTTTGTAGCGTAGTGCCTCAACCAACTGCGCCACCGCGCGCCCCCTTGCTGTACATAAAACCAAGCATAAAAGTTACCTGCTTTACATGGCTACCCATCGTTCGGCCAAGAGAACTCGTCCGTCTGTATGACCGTCCAAAAGAACGAAATGTCCTTTCTGAGTATATGCGACGGCTTGTGGCACAAGGTCTACCTAGCAGCCAGCCTGTAACGTCTCCTTAAAAAAGTCTTGCCTGCTTACTGCGCATGATAATCGTATAATCCATTTTGACGTTATGTGACGCCTGCAGCTGGAACAGCTGTAAATAACCCACAAATCCATCACCTCCAATGCATTATTCTGCAGTCAGAATCATCCTGCCTGTACAACGTATGAAGGTGAGGGAGCATTCTTAAATAAACCTAATTACGTGGAAAGGAATCTTTCTTGAGATGCTGATAGTCGCTCAGTTAGTCAAAAAATACTTCGCCTTGTATGGAACCCAAAGGTTCATTACCGTGTTCATAAAAACCCACTACTGACTGTCCCCACTTTGTGAGCAGAGTGTTTAAGAAATTGTTGAAAAAATACGGTAACTTTGTTGGAACGCAGAGGTTTATCACTCTGGTCACAAGAGTCGACTCCTGGGACATATCCTGACTGACGCCTTAAGAAGGCGTGGGTCTATCCAGCTGCTGAAGAACTCACCGCCTTTGATTTAACGCGAAGTTTTACATCTGATCACAAGAGACGGCTGCCGGATCTTGTCGTGGTTAACTGTATGGAGTAGATCCTTTCTTCAGAAGCTGATAGTCACTGAAATGGTCAAGAAATTTGTCTGTCTTTTAGGGAAACTGAAGGTTCATTGCCGTGTTCACAAGAGCCCCCCGTAAGTAGACTATAAAAAGAATTATGAAGTTGTATTGACATTGTTTGGTCTCACTGCGGCAGATGCAATGTTTAGTCGCACTCAGGCTGGAAGTTTCTGTCCCATGATGCTTTGCCTACGAAATTAGTCACCGCTTAATTTTCTTCCCCATACAAGTACTGTCCCTGTTTTGCACGCAGTGGACGCTGCTCTCTGCCCTACATCAAAGTGAAACTAAGTGGGTTAAACAACAATGATGGCTGAACGTGAGGTGAATGGAATACTGGCTGGGGTGGGAACGGAGTATGCCTGCTAACTTAGTGTCCAGGAGGAAGCACCAAGTGAAAGAGGTTGAGTGCCAATAATTTATATATATATATATATATATATATATATATATATATATATAGGGTGATTGTGAATAATCTTTGTACTCTTAAAAATGTGTTCTGAGTAAAGTAAGCTGTGTTCAGTAACGATATTTGTAGAGCATAAGGAAAGTATGAAAGTTTTGATTTTATGTCAGAGTGAGCCTGTTTGTGATTCTGCACACATCAGAACGAACCAGGGCGTCCGCATTGGAACCGAAATGAACAGTTTTATATTAGAAGTTTAGTGTTATCTGTTTAGAAATAGAATATCAACGGGTAGATTCATCTCGACTGAGATATGCTCATTAACTCTTTAGACCAGTGGTTCTCATACTTTTTTGTCCCCGACCAGAAGTATTGAATCACACTAACCTTTTGACCTGTAGAATTCCAGTGTCCACTCAGCGTCCCTTTTAAGCTCTCAAGGTCGTTTTATTAGTTTGGAGGTTTCAGTCCCGTTAGAAGCCTCTCGCAATCCATGTTTGTGATCCAGAATTCATCCTTTAAAAGACAAAGATAGATGTATGGATGTATGGTATATTTCAGACAGTAAGCAAGTCGTGGCCGATCCCAGTGGCCGCGCGGTCTAATGCGTGGTTCTGCGGCCGCTCTCTTGCTGGTATTGCGGGTTCGAATCCCGCCGGGGTCATGGATGTTTATCTCGTGTGAGTGTTGTGTGTTGTCAGGTAGAGGTCTCTGCGACGGGCCGATCCCTCGTCCAGAGGAGTCCTGCCGAGTGTGGTGTGTCTGTGTGTGATCTCGAAAACCTCAACAATGAGGCGGCCTAGGCCCGAATTGGGGCTGTTGAGCCACAGAAAAAAAAGCAAGCCTTGAGATCTGCGCTCTTCTGGGATATTACGCGGCGTCGTGTGGTAAACAATTACCACACGACGCCGCGTAATATCCCAGAAGACCGCAGATCTCATCAACATCGCGTCGGAAGCCTAAAATCAAGGTAAGCAAGTCGTGTTTGCGGTTTTTCATATCATACTGTCATTTATTTAACGACGCTCTCAGTAACATAAAACGGTAGGGTAATAACAGGGTAATGGATTGGAAATATTACGGAACGAAGCAGTCGTGGCCTAGTTTCAGGTGCAATCTCGGCATTTCCCCTAAGAACTGAGGAAACCCACGACAAATCTCTGTCACGATAGTCGATGTTCGACTGACATTCGAACCTGTGATTTTCCAGATACAATTCTTGAGCGTTAGAGCTTGAGCCAGCAAACTCTATAATTTTTCATATTGTATATGCGATTAATCGATATCTTTGCTACTGTCACGTTTTGCTGTAAATTCTTCAAGCGCTGTAGCTCGTTCTGGGAAATCATTGTTCTGTGATCAAGTAGTTTCGCTTTGTAACGAATTTAATTCTTGTGTGCTGCACATATTCGTAGACAGACTTATCAATAATTCGTTCGTTTGGGGACTGCAGGAGGTACAGATGCACTAGCTGCCTGAAGTGGAAGCAGCTCTTACTCTCCTGCCGACTATAAAGATATAATTTATTGCAGAGGATGTAAGCCGAGCGCCCATCATAAGTTGCCAGGATGGCCGTGCACGCTCTGTGATGTTTGAACTTTATTGCTCCTATATTTTTCTTCTGCATTTTCAGTCTCGCGTCTAATTTGGAAGTGGAGGAAACTGCGCAATGAACATCTTCATGATTTGTACTCACCAAATATTATTCGGATGATCAAATCAAGAAGAATGAGATGAGCGGGGCATGTAGCACGTATGGGGGAGGGGAGAGGTACATTCCGGGGTTTGGTGGGAAAACCTGAAGGAAAGAGAACACTTGGAAGCTCTAGGCGTAGATGGGATGATAATTTTAAAATTGACCTTGAAGAAATAGGACGGGAAGGCGTGAACTTGATTGATCTGGCTCAGGATAGGGCCAAGTGGTGAGCTTTTGTTAAGGCGGTGATGAAATGTCAGGTTTTATAAAATATTGAGGAAGACTAGCTTATCAAGAAGGACTCTTCTCCATGGAGTTAGTTAGTTGGTTAGTTAAGTTTAGTTTAATCCGTTTAGTTTAGTTTAGTTTTAACTCAAAACTGTCCAAGGTACCTGGTCGTCGATCAGTTTCATTTGCGAGATTTGAGATTCTTACAGCCTTTGTGTAGAATACTTCGGTATCCTGCTATATGATACCGTGTAGATTATTGCAAGCGTTTCGGATGAGCTCGCTGCCTCCATCTTCATGTTAGTCCAGGAAGTCCAAGAAGAGCAGCTTTTTGGACTATCATGCAAATGGAGCTATCAGCTCCTCCAAAACTTGGATCCTTGGTATAACAACCTACACGGCGTCACATCCCAGAAGACCGCAATTTTAATATTCGTGTATTGAGGCGACAGTTGCCACCGATCGCTTCTCCGGCCACCCCTACGCAGACCCAGTTATATTGTATTGATTTATCATTTTTTAACGAGGCTCTTTAAATATCTCAGAATGTATGGCGTCGAATGTTAATGACTTCTGAATAATGAATTGGGAACAGTCTGGAAGGAAGTAATCGTGATATAGCTTGGGATTCTCTCCCGGCCTTTTCGTAGAGGACTGAGATAACCATGAGAAATGTCATTCAGGATAGTCGGTGGCCCAGCCGGAATTCGAACCGGGCACCTCCCTAACCAGCTTACTCGGTACCGCTCAGTATAGCGATGCGGTGACGTGTGTGAAGATTATTTCCCTATCAGCGGTGTTAATTTTATGGTAAGGCCGCTTGTGACGTGACGGAATGGTTTCAGTAGGCCCAATCATTACCTGAGCGTGCAAACGGTTGCTGAGGCAGCGCCCGTGTTATGCCAGTACACAGACGACTTGTATTTTACATGAATCATTCTCTGTAGTGAAACAACTCGCTACAGTGGCGAAGTTCGAGACTTGTATTTGGGTGTTCCCTGGTTCAAATCTCGTCGGGACATCATGTATTTAGACCGACGCTTTTCATAGTTTTTCCTCGAACGTTCATGAGCCATGATAATACGTTCACTGCACCACGACCTCTTCCTTTCAAATCCTTTCCAATCCATCATTCACCAGTCGTTCTAGCATAGGCACTGTATGGTCTGGGATACTGACAGGGTCGTTGAATAAATCGCAAAATGAACTTTAAATTAATGGAACATCATTTGTTACTTTTTAATTCGTTTCGTGTTCTTCTTTCAGACTTCCAGAAATTGGAGCGCGAAGCCCGCATATGTCGAAAACTTCAGCATCCGAATATTGGTGAGTATTGTGTATGTACTTACTTACTGTATATATATATATATATATATGTATATATATATGCGTACTTATATCATTATATGCAGGCAGACATTTTCAGAAGAATTGTCTGTTCCACAGATAAGTACACAGAACTTCTGAAGGCAGAGTTTTGTTCGTAAAGCCCTTCGGCAAATGATGTACATGCCTTTAAGTTACTAATTAGTAGCTGAATGTAGTTGGCGGTAGAAAATGAACTTCCGTGAAAGATAGACAGGCAAGAGACTTGCTAAGCTCTCTTTTATTTAATGCCGAAATAACAAACACATAAAGGAGATGAGAAGACTGAAAGGCTTTAAAAACACAGTTGGGTTAGTGCAATTTAGGGCTCTGAAGGATTAAAATTTCAGACTTTAATTCTGCGTGTAATGCTAAGAGATCTGTTTACAGCATGTCGCAATACAGATTTTCTCTTATGAATTATCATCTTTTAGGTCGAAACAGAGTGGATGGTAATCCTATTTTATATTTGGAAACTCCCTGGTTCAGATATTATCCCGGAAACCGACTATCCTGGCAGATGTTTTTCGTGGTTTTCACCAGTCCATCCAAGAAAATCCTGTGACCAGTCCACGATCACGTCATTCCAAATTCGTTGTTCACGAACCGTCCCAGCATTCAGCGCTGTACTGTCTGAAGTACTAGCAGCGTTGTTAAATAAACCGTAAATAAATAAAACCACGCTAAAATATTTTGCTCAGTCCCCATGTTTTCCATTTTCATAAAAATGAATATCCTAATTAAGGTCACACATTTTCCATAGTTTTACACCATTCAAAATTTGAGTATCCTACACTGAATGGCGCTAGTGTTGTTTGCACCGTCATGTTAGCATTCTGCTGTTGATGACAAAAATAAAATTGTCTAATGTCGGGAGGTTTCAAATCGCATTATGGTCATTCCACGTTGCACGAACGGCCAAGAACTGTCAGCAGTATTGATGACTGTAGTTGAATCAAGTGACAGCAGACAGCTGGACACGTGGAACTCATTTAATGGAGCTCTGTGGAAGAAAATTCTGTTCGTTTGGGATCCTAAGAGAACATATAATTGCAAAATTACCGATTCCAAGGAACAGAATCCTTGTAAAGAAGCCAATAGTCGCTTAGCTGCTCAAGAAATCACCCTCATTTTCTGGAATCCGAAGGTTCATCACCGTGCGAGTGTCGATGCTCTCACGGTGATGACTGTGAAGATTGCCGTCGTCGTGCCTGTGACGTCACGTTATCTTGTAGCAACTAATATTTGGGGGTGAATATGCCGCCTCCGTTATCAGCCTGCCATGAAGACAGAGAAGTTAGGTTCCTCCAAAACGTGAGTAATTAGCTAGTGCAAGATTACACGACGTCTCATCACAGATGATAATTACCTTCATTTGTTACTGTGTTCCTAAGCCCGCCATACATCCTATCCTGAGCCAGACGAATCCGATTGGAAGGATCGTTAGTCTACCTGCCGAGATCTTAACAGGAAGATGTTTAACGTAGAAGTGCCAACGTCTGCACCGCGAAATTTCATTAATCGAATGAGGGTGGTGCCTGCTAGTTGCACTTCATTTTGTCTTTTTATTTGAATCGCCTTGGTAAACGTGCCTTTCATCACTTCAACAGATGAAATAGTTAAGCTGGAGCAGTAGTATCCAAACGGTTCCGCGGAACCCTGGAGTTTTGCAAGAGCCTTTCATTTATAATGAAATCGGTAGATATGATTTTGATAACTTGCAATTGTATTTTTTATTTTTCTCCCCAGCTTTGTTCATAATCGGCGCATTGTGTTTATTTTCAGTATAAATCACCACATTAATAGAAATTTGTTTTTCATAAATGTACGTGAATATTTTAATTTTAAATAAAAATTTAGATAAAATTTTATATTTTGTTTTACAAAACTTTATTTCATATTTTCATTCAGAAAGTGTACTTTTATTTTACAGAGACTAGACGAAAGTCTGTATTTAGTCACAAGTGTTCCACAGATATTAAAGGTTTTGAAGACCACACAGCTAGAGCGTTTTGGCCTCAGACTTCGGCGTTGACTGGTGCTGCAGTAGAGTTCATGCAGCAGAAAGAGAAGAAAGAGTAGTCCCACCATCTGAACCGCCGTTTGCTAGAATCTACTTTTTACTGAATGTCGTTTACTTCCATGCTTCGTGCTGGAGGCAATTTATATTTATTTTTAGACTGTGTGACGGAAGTAGTCATTAAAAAAAACGAATGTTTGCTGTTTATTTCAAGAGTTGAAATGGTAATACAACTGGCCTACTTGTTTTGCGTGCTTGTAACGGAAAATCACCGGCTTCATGTACTGTACCAGGTGCTCATTACAGTGGATAATGAAGCTGGAATATATTGGGAGAAATGGAAACAGAAGTAATAAATGAGTCTGCAATCGTGACGTTCCAAACATGTTGTTTATACTGAAATTTTAGGTTATCGCGGTAGTGATTGTGAAAATTACTGCCTTCCCGGATGCGACACCCTGCAGTCTCGAAGAACTTGCCCGCATATCGGAGGAACTTGCTACCTCCACCTTTAGGGTGCCACAGTTTTCTATCCTTAATTCACCTGCTAACTAACTAACTAACTAACTAACTAACTATTCGTACGTGGAATGAAGGCCTTCTCGAGAAGTCAACATTTTTTACTAATGAATAAATTCTGCGCATTTTATGGAACTTGATGGTTCGTTACCGTATACACAACAGCTCGCCTCTTGCCCATGTCCTGATCCAGTTTAATCCAGTCCACTCCTTCCCATCCCATTTCTTTGAGATCTACTTTAATGGTATTCTCTCATATCGGCCTACATCTTCTCAGTTGTGCTTTCCTTTATGTTTCCCCACCAAAATCATGCCTAAGTTTGTATTCTCCACCATACTGCGCACGTGCCTCGCCCATTTTCTTCAGCTAGATTTGATTACCCGAAACGTATTATGTGAGGAATACAAACCAAGAAGCTCGTCGTAGTTTTCTTAGCCCTCCCGTTACTTTCTCATTCGTAGGCCCAGATACTTTACTCAGCAGCATCTCCAACATCCCTTAATATGAGAGAGAAAGTTCCACACCCATACAAATCAACGGGTGAATAAAAACGATTTATATGTTAAAGGTAAAGCAATCCTTGTACAAGACCCTTAGAACAGGCCCTGAGGGTTCCTGGCTTCCAGATTTCAAGACAATCAGCACATGATGGTTGTCAGCCCGACGCACCGGTCGCCTTTACCCCGCAGTAAATATTCCTGGTACTCAATTCTGTTAGAGGCTGAGTCGAACCCAGGGCCATAGTGCGGCCGGAAGGATTATGTCAATGAAAAATTTCAATGACACTCACGACCTTCCGGTTTGTACCGCATTGCCTCAACCAACTGCGCCACCGCGTTCCGTTATGTATATATATATATATATATGTATAATTTACTGTTATATTTCCAAGATAGAAGCAGTGTTTACTCTCTTACCCTAAATATGTAGGCTGTAGTTATTTTTTCTGCCCTGAAGATGGAGGCATTTGTTTCCTTCAAAACGTCGAAAATTTTCTACAGACTGCATGACTTCACATCTCAAAAAACAGTATTCAAATGTTCGTAGATTCATGTAATATTTTCTGTGGAACCTTGTCAGGACATTTCTTTAAAATTCAGTCGATGAGTACAAGGAGATAAGGGAGAGGGGTGGCGCTGGTACTGCCTTCATTTGCTGTAGCTATCCTGCAGAAATGAACAGGCCTGTGACACGCGACCGAGTTAGTTTCAGAACACGCACTGGTTAATATTTTAATTAGATCCTAACACTCGGCATGTTCCTGTTCCCAGAAATATGCAGCAGCATTTCGTACTAAAAATAAAATACAAGTATTGGTAACTGGTAACGGTAAAGTTTTCCCTCTATGTATAGCTCACATATTTATAATCCTCGGTACTAGAGAGTTGTAAGATTCCGTCCCTGGCCGCTTAGGCCGCCGTACTTATTATGTTGGAGGCTGGTCAGTTGCAGTATATACCGCAAATGTATGAGCATCGTAATTTGCGAGCGGTATAAAGCAGTAAAATTCATTTGGATTTTGCTATATTTTCTTCTTCTTTGGCTGTCACGGGTGAGGTCCTATGACCCGTTGTGATTAAGAATGAATTTTCAAACGAGTAGGACCCCTTTGTATAAAGATCGGAGAACTGCAAGCTACTAGCTACACAGGAAAGTGGTGGACATCCATGCTTCGAGCAGGGTTCGAACCCACGATTCCAGGTTAATCATTACTGCATAAAATTTGATGTTTGCCCATCTGTTTAGAAGCAAGAACTGTTGTATGCAACTCAGCAGTGTATGGTCATTCCAGGGCCTGCCGGAGACATGTCGGCTCCCCGGGCAGGCTAATAATTCGGCGCCCCTTCAAGCCCATATTCTTTAAACTTTTTTCGGCTGGCGAAGCGTAAAATGAATGCGTGAGTTACTGAAGTAATAATAATGTATTGGACATTGCCCATTGACACATATATGTTATACTCGTACATGATGGGTCTGGCAATGACTACGCGCTGCTTCAGATGATTGGTTGTTAGTAAAGGTAAATTTGTTCCTGTTCTTGCCATGAAGTGACGTGAGGGGAGTAGAGACGTAGCTCCACTCATTCTTAACTTTGGCACAAGATGGACGTGAGAGGTCAGCTTCACGCACCGGCAACTATACTGCTGGGGAAATAATCCCCAGTACCTGTATAATAGGGGGCTGGGTGGGCCACAGGTCCGATGTGGACTTTTGGAGCTGAGGAAAATCTGATGCCCCTGCTGGGAACCGAGCCATAGCCCCATAGCCTAGTCACTACATTGGCAAGTTATTACTGTTTTATTCTTAATATTATTAGTGACGGTTGGGATCGGACTTGGGACCGTATGGTCAGCCTTCGACTCCAGCCGTCGCCGCTAATGCGAATATTAAACAGAAAAAGAAGTCTGTCAGTGTAATGGCGAGGTTCAAGGCTGCAGAAGAACTAAATCTTTTAAACGTCGTTTTTTTTGTAAAATATACATCAGACGATGGACACTGTCCAACATAACATTAATACAATGAATCAACCATTGTTCCAAACCTTTAGGAAAATGAAAGTAACAACCCTTTGAAGAACGAGTTTGAAAAAATTATAAGGTCGGTCATGGCTATAGGTTTACGAAACACGCTGACTTAAGCTTACGTTTTGAAGTTTGCCTGCCAAGTTGTGAATACTTAAGTGGCAGTGCTGCGTGTTAATTATACATAGTCGGGCTAACAAATTTCCATTACCAGGTGTCTGACACTTTACTCATGGACAGTAGGTACGTTTCGCTATGTTGCGACCTTTTAGCCTTTATGTCTACGTCACACTGACGAGTAGAGATCTACCGTCCGTTCCTCACTGTCACATGAAATTGGCGCACGAATGTTTAGGTAATTCATTTTAAGTGCTAGTATGCTGATTTCAGCTTTGACTCTATGTCTGAACTTTAAAGAATCAGTGATCACTTTAGTTGTCACCGATATTTTACTGTCCGTGTTTTTTAGGTAAGTGACCAAAAATTGCACCATAACATAAGACCAGTACATTAATCCCTCGGCATAGGAGAAATTGGTTTACGAGTTCTCGCTTTTACGCGATACGCGTTTCTTTAAATTTTGCGAGCCAGTTTTTGCTTATACGAGCTCCTTCCTCTCGCAGGCTCATCGTTGTTCTCGGTGCCTCTTCTCGGCTATCGTCGGTTCTCGAATCTTCTCGTATGCGCAGAACGTAACGGCATCACTGAGCATTCTGCGCAGAAGCAGCAATATCGCTATGTCTCTCATCTTTCTTTGCTTTGTTGTGAAATTCGAGCATCTCGATTTTAATAGTTTTCATAGATCAAATCTTAAGTCATTGTTGTATGTCATATTTATAATTTGAATGATACCTAATTTTTTTGTATTTTCCATACAACCGTAATTACGTAACTGTTGATTACGCGTAGGTTAGTGGCTAAAAATGTAAATTTAAATATATAAGCTAATTGAGCATTAATGTTTTTTTTCGTACTTAATTTCCGGTCTGTTTCGTGTCAAGGCGAACTTTGCATGTCTGGGAAGAAATTTTTACGTCTGGAACAAACTGAAATTTATAACATGGGAAATAATGGGAAATTAATTTTGGTTTTAAGGGGTTTCGCCCTGTGAGCAGGTTTAGAGGAAAATTAAGCTCGCAAACAAATTATTACTGTGCTTGACTATTCTGGCCATTTCAGCTTCCTAAGTATAAATTGTGTTCCATTCCGCTGCTTGTTAAGTTTTCAACCCTTTAAGGACGAAACGTAATATGCTTTATTTAAAGACTCAGTTCGTACCTCATAGTAAACATTCTTATGAAATTTGATATCTGATGACTTTTCTAAGATCTGTCGAGAAAATTAAAGACATTAAAATCTGAGAAGGATAACGGGTTCTTTACATGAAGACGTATCAAAATTTTTGATGTCTCGCTTAATTTTTCCTAGAATGAGAAATGTATCAGACAAGCTTTGTAGAGAAGGTCAAAACACACATTTTATGTTCAACAATTTTTTTCCGATAATCTTGACGTGTGTGAGATAATGTGGAAAAACACAGAATGCATTGCCGCTTTTCCACGACGACAGTGGTTATGTAAACGCGCCACGTTGTTACGTTATACGTACATTGCCTGTCTTGTTGAATGTTAAACTGATGGTACATACAGTAACTGCTTAGAAGGCTGATGTTGATATTTGCCCTGTTTGTTACCTAGCAGGCAGGAAAAATGTGACTATCGCGTCACGCTTTGTTCCAAGTCACAGCACCTGGGATGATAGGTCCGCAGAACTGCAGAACCCCACACTGAGGGGTTGTTGACTGACTTAGAGACTAAGTTGGAGTCAGCGGCGTAGCTGGTTTCTTTGGCGCGCCGTGGCAAGTAATCACATTTCCGCCCCTAACAGAATTTATGAACTTAAAAAAAATCACATTTATTGAATTTCCTGTTATTTGTCTCAATAATTTAAATATTGTTGAGCGCAGAAATGCGACTTATTTTCATTTATTTTATTCATTTTGCTGTTCACTTTGCTGCCCCTTGGACTCTGCCGCCGGGGGCGGCTGCACCACTCCCCACCCCAGATACGCCCCTCGTTGTTATCACATACTTTTTAACTCCAGCAGGTTTGGGGAATTTAGAGGAAAACTTGTACATAGAACGCCTATATACTCGTACATGTACAGTAGAAGGTGGTACCGGTGTGTCTGTCTGTGGCAACTAACTTATCAGAAAATAAAGATAGAAGTTTGGAGTATTGACAGGCGTTTTAGGATTGTGGGATGTGCGATGCCAAGTATAATCAAAATCGATATATAGCATCGGAGTCGTGACATGGCATTGGGTTTAAAATTTAAATTAAGCAAAGTAGTTCAAGAAGTGCTTGTGCTTCATGCGAAAGATGGCTTTAGTGAATGCGATATACCATACCAAAACAAGATAATGTTCACCATCAATAACTGAAAGGACAAAAAGGATTCTTTAAAAAGAGTAGTTAAAGAGTTGAACTTTACTTCAGCTCGCTTACTCTGACATCTCTTTTAAAGCACGTTAAAACATGCTGGAATAAAAATCAAGGACTGAAATTATTCCTTTTTTGAATTCTTTCTTTATAGAAAGAATTCAAAAAAGGACTATTTCAGTTCGCGCTTTTCTTTGAAAAGCAAAACTAATGCATGTTCAGATATTCCGACCTCATACTATTCATCATATCAAAAAGGGTTTCAAATAATAGCCGTACATATTAACCGTTTAAAGCACGAAATGTTGTAGTACAGGTATACAATTTAGTTCCTACCTCACAGAGACCTCTTGCGTCTCCATTACAAAGATCAACCAATTAATATTGTTAAGAAAATCAAGTAATCGGGCTAATAAACGACCGAAACATATCCTACTGTAACCAGCTCACCATCAGGCATAGTGTTTTTAGTCTTTTTTCTCATTATGATTATTTCTATCTCCCTCTCTTTAACTTCTGTTTCACGCACTCATAGTTAGCTAAATTGGTTATAGGAACAATTTTGTAATATTTCCATGTATGCTGTAAATACTGCCAATATCATCTTTGAAATAAGTGTTTAAAAAATCTTACTATGTGTGTATGTTATGTCGTTCTACCAAGTGGTAATTTTCACACAGGTGACTGCTGTGTTCAAAACTGTGCTACCTGAAGAATAAAGATGTAAGTTGATTGGCCGTTTTAAGGGAAAAGAGGGAAACGAGATAAGGGTATGAAAGGGATAAAAGAATGGACTAAAAGCGGCGAGGGCTAATGGTTCCCTTTTGAATTTCGGTGGGGAATTCCATTAGCTAATAATAGCTAATTGATTAACTCCGTGGATCAGAAATATTCGTAATTCTTAATCGCGAGACGTTCAAGCAATTCCCCGCCTTGTGTGGTAGGTTCGTTACCGTGTTCGTAAGACATCTGTCCAGTGTGCTAGCTAAGCAAGATAAATACCCGCCGCATTTCCAAGCTGTGTTTCTTTAAGATTCATTTTAATATTTTCCTCGTACGTACTGCTATATCTCCCAAGGGGTCTCTGTCTTCTAGATTTTCCGATTGTAATTTTGTATCCATTTCTGATGACCTACCTTGTATTTTGATAATAGTAAGGAATGTGACTTATCACGAATGGCATCATTTCTGGTCGCTGTGATACCTGATAGGTTTTATATTAGAGGTAATTACTCATACAGATCGACAGTATCCTCTAATGTTGAAATTTTTTGTAGTAACGACTCAGCCGCCTTATTAGCGGTGGTGGGGGTGGTGGTGGTAGTAGTAGGAGCAGCAGCAGCCACATTAGTAATAGTAGATAGGGACAGGTGGCGGCCTCTTGTGAGTGCGGTAATGAACCTTCGGGTTCCATAAAACGCGGGGAATTTCTTGACTAGCTGACGACCTGTTAGCTTCTCAAGAAGGACTCTGCTCCATGGAGTTAGTTAGTTAGTTTAGTTAGTTAGTAGTAGTAGTTAGTAGTAGTATAGTGGACTGAAGACCTAGTTACATCCTCCTGTAACGGCGACAATTCTACGTGGTATCACTTTCATAGTTTCACATAATGTTAGACGTGCTGTAACTCACGCAGGCACGGAAGCTAAGCTCTGTCTGTCTTTCCGCCTTTGATTATCTCTGTGGTGCTGCTGTAGCTGTGTAGATAATTACTCGGCTAGTTATTTGGTTCCTGGTAAAAGTATTAAGACAAATGGCAGTAGTGGTAATCTGTGTATTGCAGTGTTCATTATTCTCTGGTCTTAGGAAATGAAATTCCACGTCTGGCCATTACAGTAAGCTACAGTGATTCAGAAGCCAGTTTCGAGTTCCGCCGTTTGCCGGTCTGGTCACAGCAGTCAATGTAATTGTACCGCAGTAAGAGAATGTGTCATTCATCGTGAGTGCTGCTCCTGTATTCATAATTAATTTGACACAGTCTACCACTCCACTGTCAGACGTCGTGTGTCTTCCGTCTCTGTGTGAAGTCGCCTGAATTTCACATGACATAGAGAAGTGCCTTTCAGCTTCTGCAATAACCATACAGCGCACAGTGGCGAATATTCAAGTTGTCGGGAAGAAAGTTCTTATGCGAGATCTGGGGTTCTCACACCGGTGCTGCTGATGATTCAAGTCTTCTGATATAACGCCGTGTAGATTGGTATATAATTACCGACGTTTCGGAGGAGCTTACTGCCTCTGTCTTCAGGGAAGATGAAGATGGAAGCATCAAGTCGCTTCGAAAATTGGGTAACCACGTACTAATCTACAAAGCGTTATATCCGAGAAGACGTAAATTTTCGAACTTATTACGATGTAGATGCTGATCTTCTGGACGTGAGACAGTGTTATGTGTGTTCTGCCTCCATCTTAAGGGTGGGAATACTGAAGTGATGAAGATGGTAGTGGAAAGTTTCTCGGAAACCTGGATAACATTTGGCAGGTGTCGCAGTGCGATAGCCCACAGGGTCACAGCCTAAATTTGCACTGTCGTGGAAAACTGGAGTTTCGTGTTCACGTTATGCGCAGCAATAATAACTTGTGTATGATCCGGGATAAGGTAAAGAAAGGTAAAGTTTTCCTTATCCACGCCATGAAAAGGCATATAGAGGCAGTAGAGGTATAGCTCCACTCATTCTTAACCTCGGCACTAGATGGAGGTGAGTTGGCCCTGGATGTATGAAAAGCTTTCTTCCAATAGACGTGTAGCAGTACTTAACTGTTGTTTAGCGTTTGTATAAATCGTCAAATACATTTGATGATGATGATGATGGTGATGACCTTGGGGAATACAGCGGATCATTACAGCTACAGCTTGGGGCTGAGTTCTGCGGCTGTGTTATCCATTGATTCTCCCAGCTTCTGTGGCCGCAAGGCTGAGTTCCGAACATAGACTTCTGTGCGGTGTGTGGCTGTAGTCGTTTGTATAATTTAGGCCTGTGTGTGTGTGTGCGTGCGTGTGTGTAAGTTTTCTCTGTGGGCAGGGCAGTGCTCTCTCTTGACGCCCTGAGATGCCGAGAACATACGTGGCTTTTGCCTCTTCATTGACTTAGTGAATTTATAGGTTACACGGATTGATGGACCGGACGGTCATCTCCGGAGCTCCACCCAGCCACATTTATTTATTTATCTGTTTATTTAGTTATTTATTTATTTGCCGATCCTAGTGGCCGTGCGGTCTAAGGCGTGGGTCTGCGGCCGTTCGCTTGCTGGGATCGTGGGTTCAAATCCTGCCTGGATCATGGATGTCTGTCTCTTGTGAGTGTTGTGTGTTGTCAGGTAGAGGTCTCTGCGTCGGGCTGGTCACTCGTCCAGAGGAGTCCTACCGACTGTGGTGTTCTCAAATGTGTGTGATCGTGAAGCCTCGATAATGAGGAGGCCTTGGCCTGCTATGGGCTGTTGCGCAGTGGGGAAAAATTATTAATTTATGCCTCGTTTAACGGCGTTGTTAGTAGTTTATATTTTATAGCGTTTAGTTGCAGGATGATTAGTGAATGATGAATTGGAAAGGGTGTGAAAGGAAGCGGCCGTGGCCTAATTTGAGGTAGGCCTACTGGAGGGTATAAGGAAAATAACTAATACCCTCAATCGGGATAGTTCGTATACCGGCCGATATCTGAACCAGGGACCTCCCGAGTACGACGGAGAGTATTAGTTCCTGTCACAAAGGGCCATTGGAGAGGGATTTTCTTACGAAAAGCGGTGGATGAAAGCGCCGAAGGAGATACATTGTGGGATTGGGCAAACAGTGATGACGAGGGTGGAGGGGGGGGGGAGAGTTCTCTCCGTAAGCATGCATCCTGAGCACATTTATGAGCGCTGACCTGTCTTCCATAGAAACGAAGTGAAAATGGGTAATTTTGTTTTGTGAAAATAGAGTGAGAAGTAAATCACTTGTCTACCAACAACTGCACTATTAGAATAAATTGTCGTTCATTACTACCCTACATATGTTTCGGTCACTACGTGTTCTACGATGTGGTGAGGTGTGATGGAGCTGATATTGCACTTGTAGGTTATTCGTTGTGTTGAGGTGTAGAACACCGACTGCGACAAGACTACCTAAGTCTTAGGAATTGTGACAGTGCAATAGTTTGACACAAGACGATCACAATAGACACCAACGTCACACCATATAGAAGTGCAGTGCACACAACAGCTCTCAGCGTATAACAACATAAGTAAAACACAAAGTGGACAGCGTGTAGTGAAGTGCATACAAAGATATATACAGGCATACACAAAAGAATGGTGCGGTTTCAAAAGTGAATAAAAAATTTATTTCTCACCTTACACGGGCACAACATACACCGTCAGCGGCGGCAACTGTCCAAGTTTCTCATTTGGTAATTACAGTCCTTCAATGTATGCACCCTGGGTCACACGACACACATCCACACGGTAATCAAACTCATCCCAGACCCGGTGTAGCATGTCCGCTGTAATGGCCTGCAGTGCATGCGTTATCCGATCACGAATTTCATGGATGGACGTGGGCAATGGTGGTACATAAACGCTGTCTTTAACGAACCCCCAAAGAAAGAAATCGCACGGTGTAAGATCTGGCGAACGGGGTGGCCAAGGGAGAAGGTTCTTGTCTCCATTTGCAGCAGCACGTCCGATCCAGCGCTGTGGAAGAACACGATTGAGAAGCACTCGTACATTCCTGTGAAAATGGGGGGGGGGGCTCCGTCCAGTTGTAGAATGCTGGTAGCGCATGAGAAACTTGGACAGTTGCCGCCGCTGACGGTGTATGTTGTGCCCGCGTAATTTGAGACATAAATTTTTTATTCACTTTTGAAACCTCACCATTCTTTTGTGTATGCCCTGTATATATAGATACCCCTGATGACGGTCACATAGTGACCGAAACATATGTAGGGTAGTACTGAACGACAATTTATTCTAATAATGCAGTTGTTGGTAGACAAGTGATTTATATTGCCATAATGCACGGTGAACAAAAAGTAAAAGAGTGAGAAGTGTTTTATTTAGCGACGCTGTCGGGATCGGCTGTCTAAATTAATCATCTTAAACATTAGACTACTTAGTCAGTAGGCGGTACAGTATGAATGACCTTTAAATAGGTGGACGTGTTCGTCGAATACGGAATAATACGTGGCCAAAAAGTGTACAATGAATGGGACGGCGTTCGTACCGTTGCTGACTGGAGCAGATATCTTCCTTGAGGTCACGTTTCCTTGGCCGACTTGCACCATCAAGTCTGCTGTCTTCTCAGCGCCTGTCATGTCTTCAGAGCGACCTGATCGACGAGCTCACCTCCCACCTCCATCTACTGCCTAGGTTAAAAATCAACGTAGCTTTACCTTCACTTCCCTTCCTTCTACGCCCTAATGGTAGTGACTTTTGGTGTGGGGAAAACTTTACATTTGTTTCATCATGGAGCGGAAGAAACACCAATATCCCATAAAAATATTAGTGGGGTGATATGCATGAAACGTATTATAATACGCTGGCCACGTGCCCATCATATGACGCGCCACCATAATATTCACGCGCTGCTACACTGACACGTAACCATGGAAAGCAAACCAATCTGTGACGTCGGTCCGCACATTATTCCTAGAACAAACCAAGCGTTAATTTCTTCCGTCACGGTGCTGTTATCTGCGTGTGCTATTAATATTATTTTATTTTGATGAATTATGACTCATTACAATGTTTCGGTGCATTAACACTTGAATGTGATGAAGTCATGATCCGCATCTTTGCAGCAGATTTACAGTCATGGTCGAGATATCGTATACGGCTGTAATCGATTATAAAAGTGCTCAGTGCTCAGTGTTGAACTGTTTCTTCGGCCTCTGCGCATACCTACAGAGAACAAAGGTGTGACTCACACCAGGCACCCCTGGTGTGAGGTAATAGCTGAAACCTTAAAGAAGGCGTAACACTGGAATTGATAAATTAAATTTTATTCGTGTAATTAAAGAAAAGAACGGTTTAGAACGAAGAGTGTAATCCCATCCGAAAGCCCTGCTGCAGTACTTACATAAACCTTTAACAGCCATGTTTACCTTACACATTAGCAAAATTACGGAGAAAAATTTGTAGTGTCTTTAAGTGAGGTGTACTGAGCCCGTGGTGGGAAACAGGAAACTAACACAAAAGTTTATACATAATCGTGCAAGTGTGGATCCGCATGTTGTATGAGGATGACGGATACGTTGCATGGACATGTGGCTTGATGAATGACCACATCAGTCATCTGTTATGTCAGTACTGTATTGTAACTTCAGATGTCTCACTTACGAACAGGGCCACAATCACGTTAAACTGACAGTTATTGCGAATGTGTGTTGAGATACTCAGAGTATTTAAAGGTGACGTCTCTACTGAAGTCGTAAGAGCGCATATCATTATATATATATATATATATATATATACATATATATGTATATATGTAGAGTTTAAAAATTTATTTTTCCACGTTTTATCGTCCTTGATTTAATCACTGTAATAATATTTTGTGAAGACTGCAAATTGCGCAACGCTTTATTGTGTAATTATTCCAGACTGCCTGTTATTTACTTTCCACTAATTCCAGATATTCTCTACAACAAACTGTTCTCATTCCATGCAATATCTTTCATTTTAATGATAGACAAAGCTTCACACGCCTATAAAGCAGTAAAATTGTGGTTTTGTGTAGTTGAGGTAAAGCTCGCCCTTTAACAGGTCTGGACAGGCCGTTGGGGCTCCAGGAGTTTGAGGCTCCCAGAATTTATAGACAATCGGCACATGAAGGTCAGCCCTACTCACCGGCCGCCTATACCTCCCAGGAAATACACCCGATACTCATTTCTGTTAGGCTGAGTCGACCCAGGGCCATAGTGCGGCCGGAAGGATTAAGTCAATGAAAAATCCCAATGACCCCATCGGGAATCGGTAGATCGCGAAAGATTTTCTGCCTTTAGCGTAGATCACTGAGCCCAAAAGTCTGGCCACCTATGCCATAAGTCTTTCGTAGAAAATCGAGTAGCACTGTCATATTGAAACCTTTTTTCTTATTTTTTGTATATCCAAATCCATTGATAATTAACTTTCGTAACGTAAATGGATCAAGGTTATATATGTTATGAAGTACATGAATTATGACCTCTATTTCTTGTAAACAGGCTACCCGTATATCTTGTCTGTATATGCGACGAATCTAGACTGTTGTTGTACAGTAAATAACGCCTGTGTGGACGCTATAAGCATGCGTATTTCCACTCCTTCTGTCCCTCGTGTAGCCCATCATCCATGTACAATGAATTTTTTCCCGATGAGCGCGTGCGGAGTTGCTAATCGTTTACAAAGACTCGCTTATCTTGGTGCTGCCGAGTCGATTATTGTGCTTTCTTTATGCTACAACTGGTGTAACGCTCACATTTATTACAGAAACTATAAAGCTAGCATGTGTCTATCATTTCTGTGTGGTTTCTATACATTTCTTTTGTAGGGCCCCGCAGCAGATGCTACGGACGCACATCAGCCTTGAGACTTATGTGCAACCCTATGATGAAGATGATTAGTTTTTTTTCGTTTTTCCGTGTAATGGAGCACCGGTGGAATGGAATTGACAGGGGAAAACCGAAGTACTCAAGGAAAAACCTGTCCCAGTGCCACTTTGTCCACCTCAAATCCCACATGGACTGACCCGGGATCGAACACGGCCTCCGTGGTAAGAGGCCGGCGACTAACCGCCTGAGCCATGGCACGGCGTTATACATCTTGGTCCATAATCATCACATAATTACTCCACCTCCTACGTCAGAATCTTTCCATTTCCGAATACAAAGCAAAATAGTTGCCTAACTTTCGAAACAACAACGTGAAACAACGTTCACCGCAGTTTGCTTTCAATCATAAGCTTGTATACCAATACAAAAGAACAGAACTGTGAGACCTCAATAATACGAAGGTTGGTCAGAAAAGAAGTTTACACGTCGTATAATTTCGTACCTAAAGGACGTGCACTGATTGTGATATATCAGAGGAATTGTCGTCGAGCGATTGTCATCTGTTTCCGGTTCTGAAGTAAAATCTTGGCGGCCACAAATTTGAAGATGATCGCAGGGCATAGAGAAGTTCGTCCCAAGGTACGATAAATGCCTCAGTCGTGGCAGGGGCTATGAGGAAAAGTTGCGGGATAGCAGTACAATTAAATGTGAACTGTTCTTGCGGGAGGTGAAAATGTGATCCATAATACAGTAAAAGGACTATCCGTCAGTGGTTGGGACCGAAGCAATGATGGATACGAAAATAGACAGATAGTTGAATAGGTTCTTAAAAATTACACACTGTATAATAAAAATAAAATTCGTTATTATATGACATACTGAAGGCCGTGCCATGGCTCAGGCGGTTAGTCGCCGGCCTCCCACCGCGGAGGCCCGGTTCTAATCCCGGTCAGTCCATGTGGAATTTGTGGTGGACAAAGTGGCACTGGAACAGGTTTTTCCCCCGAGTACTTCAGTTTTACCCTGTCAATTTCATTCCACCGGTGCTCCATGACACGGAAAAACGAAAAAACTAATCATCTTCATAACAGGGTTGCACAATAAGCCTTAAGGCTGCGGTGCGTCCATAGCATCTGCTGCGGGGCCCTTCACCACACACACAAAAAAATTACATACTGCAGTATACGTATTTACATATGTACATTACAGGATCGGTCAGTATTCGAAAATTGCAACCTGAATGACGCACTGATCACCGTGCGATAAGGAACGCGTGCGCGTTTCTTCCTACACCTCCCACACGCAGTAGCTCGCCACCATGACGGTGAACAGAAACTGACGGATAATCGGAGTTTTACTGTATATGTATTGTAAACTTATTTCCTGTCCAAGGGTTGGACATACGCACATATATACATACGTACTTGAGCATCGTTAAATAATCTAATAAGTGTCGTAATGAGAGGCTCCCCAAAACACCCAGACCCTGTGTTATTCTAGCAACTCCCCATTTACCTCACAGCTTCCCAGACAATGTATATTCAGTGTAGTATAGTAGATGTGACATGATGGAATGGTTGTTTGATTTTGTATATTTGTTTCTGTGTTTCAGTCCGGCTACATGACAGCATACAAGAAGAAAACTTCCACTATCTAGTGTTTGATTTGTAAGTACTCCACTGAACTCCATTAATACTTCTTTCGGTTTCTGAAGGACTGCGACGTGGTATCTTGTACTGCAGCCACCAGATTAAATAACTCCACCAAACTTCACCTTTAATTATAACATTCATGCCTTTTGTATTCTGATATATTCGTAATAAGACAAATAGATTTTGCTTAAGCCTTTAAGGCCCCATTAAACCTCTATACCTTAACCAAATTCAGAAATGTATCGAACACACGACAGAATTTTGGTGCTTTCTTACCGGGGCCTTAAAAGAGTAGCCCCGCGCGCCAACTTGGCG
The DNA here is from genome assembly GCA_021186555.1 of Reticulitermes speratus. Taxonomy (NCBI): domain Eukaryota; kingdom Metazoa; phylum Arthropoda; class Insecta; order Blattodea; family Rhinotermitidae; genus Reticulitermes; species Reticulitermes speratus. The sequence goes on from JAJKFL010000012.1 coordinate 10,985,753, forward strand.
TGTGACAGACGACTTTCGACGTGGCACGTACTTAAGCGTAAGGAACTTGCATTAATGTTGTCATTTATGAAGCCTGCGTGTCTGTCCTCGTTTGTTGTGTTCGCTGAACTTGCTGTTGTCTTCAAAACTGTAAAATCAAGGGCGTGTAATTGGTCGCTTTGTCCTTTATATTTAGAATTTAGTACTGACGTCTGTGCACAGTTTGTGTTATATCCGCTACTGTTAATTCACATGTTAAGCAAAGAGGTAAGTCCGTACTGATATTACTGATCGTATTAACTTTATCATATTAGCGTCTCACGCTAATATGATAAAGTTAATACGTGTCAAACCCTTTGTTTGTGGTGAAGGGCCCCGCAGCAGATGCTACGGACGCACCGCAGCCTTGAGGCTTATTGTGCAACCCTGTGATGAAGATGAGTAGTTTTTTCGTTCGTCCGTGTAATGGAACCCCGGTGGAATGAAATTGACAGGGAAAACCCGAAGTACTCGGGGGAAAACCTGTCCCAGTGCCACTTTATCCGCCATAAATCCCACATGGACTGACCCGGGATCAAACCCGGGCCACCGCGGTGAGAGGCCGGCGACTAACCGCCTGAGCCATGGCAATGTTAAACCTTTCCTAAAATGTTCACATTAATCATTATGCCTTGCTGTCGCTCCTCTTTGATTATCTTATGTCTTCTTTGTGTGGAATCCCGTTGTGTTTTCTGCTACAAATCCAAAGTACTTTTTCCTTCAGTCGACAGCTTTCCGACTGTGAACGTGTATAGGCGAAGCCGATAAAGAAACTAATATTCGATAAAGCATTCTCATTCAAACACGGAAATTCAGCCTAACAAAATAAAGGGCCAGTATAGCCTGGGCATACGTCATACGTAACAACGCTAGGCGGAAGTAAAAACCAGACGTGGCAGCAACGTAGATTGTATAAACCAGCTAATATTTATTCCGTTTTACAGTGATAAAGCCTTCCCTTTGAAACATGAAAATCGGCCTGACAAAATCAAGTACTGGTACAGCATGGTCGTGCCTCATACATGACAATGCGACGAGGAAATAGAACCAGACATAGCAACAACATAGACTGAAAAAGGATTAACAATAACTATACCAAAAAATTAAAAAAAACCGAGGGAAGTTATAATCAACAAACAAATAAGATGTTATAAACTTTACGTAATGTTAAGTAAACATAATACAACATAACAAACACAACAGTAACAAAACTACAGGTTTAAGTAAAAAAAAAAACAGTAGTACAGAATAAACTGTTGTAAGGTGTGAGATCTCGCAGCGACATTGAATTTATGTGTGATACAAGTTTGCTTTTATATCTGTACAATTTTTTCATGATTTAGCCTGATGACTGTAATTAAAATCCGAAACCTGTAGCTAGTTTTTGCAAACAAAAAGGAATTTTTTTTTACCAGTAAAGTTGTGTCGACTTAGTGAAAAGGTATTTTGATTCATATTTTGTATCAATAAGACCGTGTAATTTCACCTGTTTATTGATTCCTGTTATGAAAAGTATTAATTGTTTACTTACATGTACTCTTTTGTGTTGTCTTTCTCAGAGTGACGGGTGGTGAACTATTTGAAGACATTGTCGCACGAGAATTCTACAGTGAAGCAGACGCATCTCATTGTATCCAACAGATACTTGAAAGTGTCAATCATTGCCATCAAAATGGAGTTGTTCATAGAGATCTAAAAGTAAGAATGGAATTCATACTGTTTTCTATGTATGATCTCCAATTTGTTGAATGATTGATACTAACAGATCATTAACGCATTTTTTTCTGTTGTTGTTTTTCGCTTTTTCTTCCATAGCCCGAAAACTTATTATTAGCCAGTAAACAAAAAGGTGCAGCGGTTAAACTTGCGGACTTTGGTTTAGCGATCGAGGTACAAGGGGAACAACAGGCATGGTTTGGTATGTTCAGAATTTTATGTTCTTCCCTTATAGTTCCTGTGAATTCCTCGTGTTTTGCAGACTGTTCTGTACTTCCGCCAACTTTCTGTCAGTAAAATATCAACATTTACTTGCTAGTTTAAAAAAAAAATCCTTGTAACGAAACTTCTAAAATATTGGTCTCTCAAAGTGGGAAACTTTGTTTACCGTATTTACTTGTGCTTTCGGTATATTTTTTCCACGCACATTGCGTACTCAATGAGTACCTTGTAACTCTGCCTTCTATGTGTATGCATGCAATGTACTGCCTCTGGATGAACAGATTTTGATTAAATTTACGAATTCTGTAAAAGTGTACGGATAAAAAGAATAATGGTTTTAACTGGTTAAAATTTTTTGAGATCTGCGCTCTACTGGGTTATTACGCAGCGTCGAATGGTAATCCTTTACCGACGTTTCGGGACAACGTATCGGTCCCTTCTTCAAGGGTCAAGAAGTCCAAGAAGGAAAAAATATATATATTTTTTCGAATACATGTAGATAAATAACCGTGATATCAATAAGTGTCCAGATAAAGTCGAAACACTTGGATATGTTCAACGTAGTGAAGGCTAATTAATAACATGGGCGTTCCAATATACCTACACGAAATATACCTTCAGTACTTTGTGGTCTTACATTTAGTGTATTGTATTTATGGTAGTTCACTGTTGTTTTATACAAAGTCTTCATTTCAATTTTGTGGCGCGTACAGAACGAAAATATATCGTCCTTTGGATTTCTGTATGTGTTAGTGCATCCATCTCTCCGCTCTAGTTCAGTGGATTTTAATGAATCATGCCTTCACTAAAATTTTTGAACGAAAATTAATTTTCATTTAAAATTTTGGCAGTTTAGACTATATATTTTTTGTGTTCTATTGTTCATGAAGCTGGACCAGTTTGTGATGATTTCCGCCTCAGAGTTGTCTGTGCATCACACAGTCCTTTGGCTGGTTTCTTATGTTGTCGCTGTGTGGTAGTAGGCTGACCATACGTCTCGTTTTGAACGGGACAGTACCGTTTTTTTTTTGCTATGTCCCGGCCGTCCTGTCGTTTTAGTAAAAATGCCACTTCTGTCCCGTCTTTTTATAAAAAGTTTAAAACATGCTTAAAAATTGGTCAATCATAACCTATAATCAAGTTTGCATCAATGGCTGCTATTGTAGGTACCAGTCATTCGTGTAACCATCGATAGAGGCGCGTTGATCGAGATCGACAATTGCCCATTGAATAAATAGTGTAACTTTAAAGTCAATGAATTATTCAAGTAAAAGAAAAAATACGCGTTGGCAACACTTGCGCGGTTCTGTGAATAATTATTGTAAGTTCAATATTTTTATGTAATAAAACATTTTTTTCAATGTCCTACTCTTTATGAACATCCCCCCCTGTCCCGTTTTGTCTCAAGGAATTATGGTCAGCCCATGTGGTAGTGAAGATCTGTCTTGCATATCGAGCGGCATCAAGTGGCAGGTTTCTATATCCCTGTATGCAAAAGTGCTTCTACAGGATGTGAAATTTATTTTTCAAATTTTGAAGCTTCTATTGATCCCTGTTTCGACATGTGGAAGTGTATGACTTGTAATTTACTGAAATTTAAGTTACAAATAATCTATAACAAATTCCTCAAAGGAAGAATGGCCTACGTTGCATACTGTACAGAACACTCTGTAAGCATGACAAATTACACACTATAAAATAATATGGATGTTTGATCATTATTTTTAATTACCCTGATTTTTGTTTCCAAAACACAGCACGCATTCGTCAGTCGGTCATCAGAATTACACAGAAATTGTGTAGGTGAAAAATACAGTGTCCGATATCACCTACTCGTCAATTGTGCCTATCATTCCGCCATTACTTAAAGTAGTTAACAAATAATGACAATGTATAAGTATGTATAATGACAATTAGAAGGGCTTAACGGTGTTTCTATATGCCCAATTCTTTAAAATTAAAATTCTTTAACTGTCTATTGTTGCAAATTTGTTTCTTATTCTAGATCTGATATCTCATTAAGTTATTTACACGTCTGACAAATTTGTTACTGAATTGAGAACAGCCCCTTCAATTATTTTAGCAACGGAAATAATAATAATAATAATAATTCAATTCAATAATATAATAATAATAACTTGCATGACTTCAGTGCTGTGTTTTTGAAACAAGTTTCTTTAAATTGTTTAGGGTGATTTAGAAACTTCAAGCCTGATGAGAAAGAAACTCTTTTTAAAATAATCTGAACGATGATAGTGATTGATCAGCGTAAATAGTTTTCAGTAAATTTGTAAAGCTGTTTGTATATTTCCCTGTCTGTGGACTAACCCAACATTGTATGTAGTGTGAACCACCCAACCGGCAGACTTATACATGTGTGCCTGTTTGTGCATTTTGGCTGTTGTCAAAGGATTATAATACAGAGTTGTGAACTCAACTGTGTTTTGATGTCACCAGGCTTTGCTGGTACGCCTGGTTACCTTTCACCAGAGGTGTTAAAAAAAGAACCGTATGGGAAACCAGTTGACATATGGGCATGCGGTAAGTTGACTACATTTTGATTTTGTAGTTGATGTATATTTTGTTTGACGCTTCTGTTCTGAATTTGCAATCACTTTTCTCCATTTAAGTACAAATTATATACTGCATTTCTGTGTACGTGCTACTTCACTTAATTATGTGTTGACATTATATACAGGCATCTTAAACACCTCATTATAACCGTCCGTGCTTTTGTTATGGTGACCTCACAAGAAGGCCTTTTTTATATCAACGTAAGAATTGCTTTAATTATTTAATTATTACAACATAGTAACTGTCGTTGATTATTGCGTGTAGATCAACCAGCAGAGTATGGTTCATTTCTTTACGCGGATGTAACGTGGCGAGCCCTTAACGATAGTATGTAAAATCTAATGTATATAACACTGAAGATTTGGTCTTCTGCCCTTCTGCACGGCAGCCAGACGCATTTTTATCGTGGAGCCCCGTGTGATATTCATTTCCATTCTGGTTTCAACTTGTCCATACTCAAGCCCTCTCGTGTCAAATTTTGAAACTATTACGGCGGTTTGGTCTCTTAATTCGATACATTCGATATCTGTGTTACTTCACCCATAGATTAATGTACAGTTAATGACGCTGAATGGCGAAGGTGCTTTCAGCTTCTCTAAATATGCAGCCAGCTGCTCTTAGATGTATTATACGTTTCTTACGACTGACGGGAAATATCATATCGGGATTTAACGTAGTTTGGCAGTGGTCAGGATTACGATTGTGATGTCGGTCGGTTGTAAGTATAGCCTATGTAAAATTATTGGCGCATTCAAGCTGACCAGTGGTTCCCGTATTTCGACATCAGTATAATGTAGTTAACAGTAAATAAATAGGCAGTGAGTGTCATGTCCCAATTTCGTACTGAAAGCTTGTTAGAGTCATTACTGATACTAGTGTGAACATACACTTCCGTTACACATTGTTCACTTTTCGCTTCTACAGACAAGACAGTTTTCATAGTTGCTGTGTCTTTCTATTTCTCTGGAAGCAACCTAAAAATGTGGTAACGTACGTAATGAATTGGACGTTTTTAATTTTCATGATTTGTTTGAATAAAATTTATATACCTTATTCGTATTCTCAGCTCTCGCTGTTCTACATCACTTTAATCATTTATATCATTGCTTGAGGACTTTGGTTTATAACGATACGATCAAAATGAGATATTCATGTGAACAGTAATTTAATTACAGTACACGGTTCCACAGTTTGCATGTTGGTTCATAATACGTTAGTCTAGTGTAAAAATATAAGCTAATTCGTATAATGAAACGAAAATAACGTAAGAAATGCATGCATAGCGCAGCAGTTCTGGGGCTTTCGCTTCCATTTATTTAAATACCAGTACGAAAAGAGTGTATTATTGTAAAATATGTTTCATTTTTTCTGCAACTTTTGTTCCAAACATTTTCCGATCCGATAGATTCCGATAAATTCAGCGAATTCCCACCGAGGTGAGCCCAGAAAAACATACAGGTATTCATGTAAAGTGTCCCGTTATTTTTGTCCGATTGTAGTGAAAATCGCAACATGTCAACAGATTTACTATTATATGTCTTTAAGCTGTCTACCCGAGAATATTTTATTGAAATTTTAGTAGTACTTGTCAATACGAAACTTTATGCAGATCCGCTCAGTGGTTCTCCGGCTGTTACATGCGGATAGACACACTGACATGATGAAGCCAATAGGCGCATTTTTACACATTTTGTTGTGAAAGTCTCAACATACCTACAATGAAGAAGGGCGTGTTATTGCATACAATTTCGTAAATAGATTCCTTTACTAGTAAATGAAAGCTAATAGTTCATGTCTGCTTAAGTAGAGGATAAAGTCACTTAACTGGCAGTGTTACAAACATAACATTTAGTAATATTATAATTTAATGTATTATGAGTGCAGAAAGATAATTTATTTTAAACCGTTAATTAATAATGACGGTTACTTATGTCTGTTGCTGTTTATTTTGAAAGCAGAACTATGGGACGGAAAACAAAAGGATGTTTGAAAGTAAAAAGAGGACGATAAATATGTCTGGGTATGTAAAGGAAGCGCATAAATTATTAAAGTTTGAGAATCCTTGCAGTAATGGCAGCCATTTCAAGTTTTGCACTTGTCTCATTGCAATAAGCCCTTCACACTGTGCATAAGCAGTACATGTCTGAATTTACACATGGCAGCCATGTAGAGTTCCATTATGCTTTCAGTAGTTGTATACAGGGGCGCACCCAAGAGGGGGGCTGCCGGGCTGCAGCCCCCCCAAACCCCCCCCCCCCCCCCCGCCCCCCGCCCAAAACGATGAAATCAAACGTTTTACGTGATTTACCCTTCAGCCGAAATCAGCCACTGAAATCAGCTGATGACTAGTACATTGAAATTTTGAGTAATAAATTAATAAAATAAATGGACAATAAATTATGACACTGTGATTGAGTCATGGAACATGTAGTTAGATTTGTATGTATATAAATGCAGTTGCAGTGTTATGTTATACTTGTCACATGATTTTTATAACATTTTTAAATCAAGCATAAATTATATATAGCCTCAGGGTCAGCCCCCCCTCCCCTCCCAAATAAAAAATACTGGGTGCGCACCTGGTTGTATGCATGCCATCAGTTTGGGTGGTGATGTAATGCAATGAAAGTACTGTTGCTGTGAATAGTTTTTAATTATCAGATCGTTATAAAATGTATGTCTGTTTTTTACAGGAGTGATATTATACATATTACTAGTTGGTTATCCTCCTTTTTGGGATGAGGATCAGCATCGACTGTATGCACAAATAAAAGCGGGTGCATATGATGTGAGTTAATGAGAATATATGTTCTGAATAGGAGACCTGGTTATGTGTTCTTGATGCATTTAGAATTATTTTGATCTACAAGGACTATTTACATAATGTGTTATATGCCTTTTATTTTCATAATATTTGTTCTTGGGGTGCTGTGCATGTAAAAATTGTTAATGCGTCAGAATAGTTATGTTTTAAGCTCCAAGTATTTATATTTTTGCTTCCAGTATCCCTCACCAGAATGGGACACAGTAACACCAGAAGCAAAGAACCTGATTAATCAGATGTTGACAGTCAACCCTTCGAAGAGAATTACAGCTCAGAGGCTTTGAAGCACCCATGGATCTGTGTACGTATATGTCTTCATTAGTTTACACTTTTCCTGAATAAAATAGTCTTATGCGCTATTATACACTGTTGTGTCATACAGAATTGTGGTTGAAATCTGAAAGGAAGGGACCACTTAGAAGACCTGGTTGCAGATGGGAGAATAATATCAAAGTGTGCCTTAAAAAAATAGGGTGTCAGGATGTGGACCAGATTTATCTGGCTCAGTAGAGGGTCCAGTGGCAAGCTGTTATGAACAGAGTAATGACTTAGTACGTTCCATAAGCGATAGAGAATTTCTTGATAACTTTAAGAACTATTAGCTGTTAATAGGTAAGGTATACTTGCTTTTGGATGCATCTCTATCACATCAAGGAACAGAGTGGGCCTGGAACTTTTCTTGTTTGAGAGTTTTGTAGATTTTCCAGTAACTTGGGCTTGTCTCTCTCATATTATATAGAAGTATATGTGCTCATACATGTATAGCAGAACCTGTCTGAAGTTTAGCATGGTTAATTAGGCGGCTGCCTTTATCAAGAATTTTTTTTTGGCCCATGAATACAAAGTGAAGACTGGTGTAAAATTACCTCATAGTGAAAGGAAATTTTTTAATGTGAAAACAGACGGGGAAAAGGACAATATTACAGACAGTTATCTGCTTTAGTATTTGTTCTTTTCTGTTCATATAATTTTGTTCTGTACATACTTCTGGCTGCTTTTCTGAGAACAAACATTTCTCTTGCAAACTGGGAAAATTAGATCTGGCCATAAACTATATTAGTGCAGAATACTTTAATGGACTAAGACACAAAAAGAGAAAATGTGTACTGCTGAGTGACAGTTTAGTGTACATATGTACCATTAATTTGTGTCCCATTATTTGGATAAAAAATATATGTTTAATATGTATTCTGCATTATTTGTGTATGTAGAATTAAGTACCCATGTTAAAAGGAAACCTTTTTGAAATCAGAGAGAGGAGAGAGAGAAAAAGGAAAATGTAAATGTCCCTTGTAATTGTCATGTTATGTGAAAGTTTTATTGTAGTCTGTTACGGGTACTGAGATAAATCCCACTTCCAAGGACTGTGAATGAAAAAGTTACTAATCAGTTCATGTTTGTTTTATTGCAGCAAAGGGAGCGTGTTGCATCTGTTGTTCACAGGCAAGAAACTGTGGACTGCTTGAAGAAATTCAATGCAAGGCGTAAACTGAAGGTATGTATAATAATTATATTTCAGTATTATTGTTTATTTTATTAATTTCATCAAGCTGTTGGCATGGGTCATGTCAGTTAGGTACAGGATCATGCATTACATGAATTCAGAATTTTATTTACAACAAAACAATACAAAAGCAAATTATTTTACTTAGAAACAAACATAACTGATTATCATATTCTACTAAATAATGATACATTTATTTGTCTGCAGAGTAGAATGTATGTTGTAATACATAGGAACTCTCCTTTTTTAAACAATTTTTCCCCCAATTTCCTGATCAGGTTTGGTAACTTATTGTATAATTTAATTTCTAAATTCAGTCTGTTTGTCTTTGAAACCTTTGTTCTTCAAAACAAAACATAGAGATACAACTTTTAGCATGTTTTGTGGTTATGAATTAGTGTGCATTGTTCCATTTTCTTTGTGTTTACTCTTATATGGCACATTAATTGCTTCTGTTTCAAGTAACAAAAACTGATCTCCATTTGTAAGTTTGTTATGAATTCAGTAATGCAGGATTACTTCTAATGTTTGAAATGCTTTTTAAATCAACATTCTGAGCACAGGAATACAAACAGTAAGCAGGCTTTGGTCAATAATATGTTGAACAAATGGGAAGACGTATTGTGATTACGTTGAAGCTATTGATAAGAACTTACAAATGAGTGATGATTTATGTATGTAGATTTGTTCATTAGTGTTTGTACGATCCAAAGAACTTGTCACAACACTAATTTTGTACTACATCATCATATTACACTCACTCACTCCATGGCATTATGGTCCATACAGGACCTCAGCCTCTCTGACAATTGCGGCCCACTCCTTGTTCATGGAGGCCTTAACAACCTTCATCTTCTGACCTCCGTGTGCCTAAGGTTATTCTCTCCATTGTTGAGCCACCTTTTCCTGGACAAAATGTTACAACTAAGTGAAATACAAAATGTAACATAGAATTTGCAATTCTTTATCAAAGTTAAGAACCATCTGGTGAGTGATGAGCTGATTGTGAATTGGTCACATATTTATCCAAACGAAAGACAGATGTGAGTTTGCCATGACCTCCTGTGACAGAAGGAATTCAAATCACAAAAGAAGTTTTTAAAAATTCTTCTTGAAAGAATTATTGCTGACATACTTTTTTTTTAGTTGTTTAATACTACAATGTTATAACTGTTAATCATCAACAATAAGCAGTGATGTGACAAGGTCCACTTGTTCCCTGCCACCCCCGTTGAATTTCATGCTTGATATTATGAGATTTTAAAGATCCTAATTACTTCTGCAAAATACATTCAATTACGTCAAAATAGTGGGTTTTCTGTATTATTGGCAACTGATTAGGGAACTTTGTGTGTCTGTTTGCTGATAGTGAAAGTGACACAAAACAGTACGCTGGCACTTATGCCATTTAGCTGGAAGTGTCAAAAATATTTCCTTACCACAACTGACATACTGCAGAAATTTTCATGCAAGTTTTGTAAGAACTGTGTTGTGACAGAATCACAAATCATGATTTGTGGCTTATCAGGATCTGTATTTATGGCAAAATCTGGAATATCTAACATTGTCTTCAAATCGTACCATCTCCTGAGTTTTGCTACACAGGTCTGTAAACTTGTATGGCTAGTGGCACTGTATAATGTTGATTCTGACAGAAGGTCATAGTTCTTCCATATGGGTCAACTGTTCAGAAGCCTTCCAGCATTAATTTATATATTTTCCACCATATTTGATTATGTGCCATGTGTTGTATAGTAGTCCATACATTCTTTTAACATTTCTAGTAGTTCATATATAGGAACAACAGTTTTGTATTTTGCCATACCAATGTGTGTTTTGTTTATTTTTCTACAGATTAATTTGTAGTGGGTAGGAGTCAGGCTGGAAGTAATAATGATGGGAAAGGGCTGACATTCCTTGATAAGGTGGTAATGCATTGCATGTGACAGAATGTTGTTGGTATTAGTCCAAGCAGGAATTGTTTGACGTATTGAAAGTGTGTGGCACATTTTTGCTGTGACTGTCGTATGTCTTAGGCACAATATAATATTCAGTGTGTGTCCTGGAGGTTTGATGCTGTGTTGTGACAATGGTTCATGAAGGGCAGACAGATAACACTGAATTAACTACATAACTTACAACATTGATTAGCATCTGTGGGCTCTATGCATGCAGTTTTGCATAAAGGCCATAAAGTTCTAGACAGATGAGTATGTAAGGTGCTTACTCAAGGCCAGGAAGACTCCATACCCAAGCGATTAAGTAGTGTGACTTCCTATAATAAATTTGATAAAAGTTTGTTTATAGTTTTGGGGGTGAAATATGCAGACAGATAAATGTGACCTCCTCATTATGCATTCACTTTATACATTTTGTAGAACAAATACACAAAAGAGTATGTTCTTCAAAGTTTCCCTCTTCACATTTGGTTTGTTGTTTTTTTTCATGTGCAGGGTGCGATCCTTACCACGATGCTTGCAACTCGCAACTTTTCCAGTAAGTATGATGGTCATGGTAAGTACCTCCGGACCCCACGTACAAAGAAAAATGATACGAACAGCCCATTTGTCAAGCAGTGTTATGGTATGGCCAGGGTACTGCCATTTACCAGAAACTTGTGTTATCATTATTCACCTTGTTGATGTTGAATCTTTATCCAGTCATGTGTTTCATTCCTGAACATGCTTCATGATACACATTTTGGAGTGACAACTTTACTCTTCTGCATGATGTGATGGTTGAAGTGGTCTTTCATTATGCAAAATTAACATACTGGAAGAGTGTCTTAAATTGCTTTGTGCTTATGTGAAGAATATATTGTATTATACAAGTTCCAACCTCATACACATGGTGCTCCTGAATTACATGTAATAAACATTTTTATAGGAACTTCTTGGTTTTGTACGAGGAGCAGAACATGATTTTGATATTTAGTGTATATAATTAAGAATCACACTGTACAGAATATCTTGCGGTAATGTACAATAAAAATTTTCTTTGTAGAGGTGTTGCTTCCGTACACACTCTTACAAGACTGGAAAAATTTATGAAATGTCACAAATGGGTTCACTCTTTTGCATATGTTTGCTATGTCCAATTTCATATTTTGTGAGTAACTGAAGACTGCAGAAGTTTGTACAATCACATAGAATTCATTTTTTTTGTCCTTTCAAGAAAATATTTTCAACTAACCCGCAAACAGTTAGACTATTATTTGTTACAATCAGTACAGCATTTTATATCCCCCCCTCATGATACTTGGAATTTTCCTACGTAACATGGTAACGTCTCTTTACGTAGATTTATATTACCTGTTTATAAATTAGAGTATATATTCATCATTAGTATGATAAATCACTCAGTTTTTCATTCACTCACTTCACTCATACCTTTACTGACTAATTCAGTACATGCATTTCCCTTGTTTTTTATTCTTTAAGTGATATACTGTAATGCTCATTGGTTACACAGGCTAAAGTGACACAAGGATGAAGAGAAGTAAGTGGTCTTTATAAATGAGGCATTTAATCTGCAAAATATAAAACTTGGAAGGAGTCATAGTAGCAGAACATTCCATTTGTGTGTTAGCAAATACGTAATTCTTGTACTTCTCCAGTCAGTTCAGGCAAATTTCAGCTTGCACTTTCTTCCAAACTGGCCATATATCATTACCTGAATCTTCCTCTTCCTTGGAACAATGCTGTGATGATGCTCTGTCTGCGTAAGGAAATTGACAGATTCCATCATTGTGTGTGTTCTGTTAGATATTGACATAAGGCACCACTCATAAGAACTGACTTTCCCACATATTTAAAAATATCTAACCTGTATATTTCTACAGAACAGACACTTGATGCTGGTGGACAGAATGCCACCTGCTGTCTGAAAGATCCACTCTAAAATGAAAACAGAAAAGAGGCACACTGTAAGGTGTATTCCAGTATGTTAAGTAATTAATTTTCAGCTTTTTTTGCTCCAAAAATGTGTCATGTGTTGTAGGCTATAAGAATGCCTTTTGGTATTAAAGAATTTGCTTAGTACCTATATACTTAATGTTTTCTCACAAATCAGTATTATTTAAATTTTGGAACAGTTTCCTCGTGTGCAAGCACATGCAATGTCATAACATGGAGAATATTAATATGTATTTATCACACACAGTAAAATTGGCTATGACCTTGAAATTCTAGAAAACAAATCAGTAACATAATGAAATCCACCAATAATTAATATGCTTTAATATAAACATACAAGTAGCCATAACATGTATCCTTGTACCTCATCAATGGAGTACTGGGTGTATAGGTGCACCCAGAATTTTTCTTTGGGAGGGGGGGGGAGGTGGCTAACCCTGAGGGTATATATAATTATGTTTGATTTTAAAAGCTATATTATGAAAATGATGTCAAAATCTTTGAGCCAACATCTAGTTAGGTTACAGGGAAAATTAAAACTAACTGAAAAATAAATATCTACATATTTGTAAGTTTTTATTATAGTTTTCAGTATTCCAGTGTACTAGTCATCAGCGATGTCAGTGGCTGATTTCGGAAGAAGCGTAAATCATGTAAATCCTTTGATATCATCGTGTCTACAAAACCTGTGTTTTTAACACTTTGCTTTGGGTGCCCAATGCTGTGGTGACTGACATATATTTGCAAACATTTGTCTTAATATTCAGTTTCTACAGAATCACATGGTGGAACATTCTGTGATCTTAATGTATTGTCATTGAAGATACAAATGTAATTTGCATCTTCCCTTAATGTTCTGAACTCTGTGCAAGGAATTTCAGGACTGGAAGTGGTTCCATAAGCAATAAAATGACTATCCATGCAAAACCTGACATAGCAAAGTGTCTTTCAATCCCATACTTCCATGTGTCAGAATGATCACCTGGACATTTTTTATGATTTTATGAGAAAGGGTTTTAAGGTCTGCAGTGTCTTGTAAAATGTTCAGACATTTAGCTTCCTCCCTGTTACTCAGCATATTCAACCACTGTTAACTCAAAGATGTTGTCAGATGGCCCAATTCTGATACATTACATTTGCATTACTGTAGATGGCTGCAGCTGCAGTTGAAGCTAACAACAAAGGGATGAGTTCCAAAAGTCATGTTGTGACTAGTGATTTATGAACACTCCCAGTTGAAAAGTGTGCATGATTTGAAGCAGAACATTTTGATGTGTGAATGTTTCATTGCAGTTACTTGAACATATGAATGTGTGAATGATCCATAAATTGAACACAGTCTAGACATATTTGTAATTCATAATATATGCAAGTATTGCACGAAATGAGTGTCTCTTACAAACACCAGGACACCAGAAGAATTTGTTTAAACATACACACATCGCCAAAGATTATATATAAAAATTAATGTACATGTTAAGATGTATCATTTTTAAGTAGCACATGTAATAATCACATATAGAGAATAAAATAGCACAAAGTTTCACACATATATCTAAAAGAGTTTATCACCATGATCTTAGAAGGTCAGAACATCACTATTTATTTTACTAGATTTGTTTTATCTTTTCACTTGAAAGTTGTTTCAAAATATTTACTAGAAATTTATACACTTTTCCCCTTATCACTACATGAGACAAAGTACAGTAGAACCCGGATAAGAAGTCCCGCATAAGAAGTTTTCCCCTGTAAGAAGTCTGATTTTGTCCCGAAATCCTATTGCTTTTAATAAGCTTCCTCTTAATAAGCTTCCCTGCTTAAGGAGTCCCTAATCCTCTGGTCCCTTGAAAGACTTCTTAACAGGGTTCTACTGTATTAATATCAGCAAAAGAAAATGCACTTTAATATCACTGGCATTCTTAGACTGTAGCATTTTAGTGTTGATTTGTATTTCTTGTTCCCATGTGTCTCCAGCACTTTTTCTTACAATTAATATAAAAAGTCACCTGTATACTTCAGTATAAGCAAATGTGATTATGTATTTTTGTTGATCACATCACGTTTTCATCATTATTTTAGATTAAATAAAGTAGCAAAATTAGATGGCTTTCATTTAGATCTTAGTAATTGTACATACTTGTATATGTTAGATGTACCAGTCTGCTAATTGCATTTTGATTGAGCCATGCAGAAATATACATGCAGATACTTGGAATGCCAAACACTTTTATTTAGGAAAAAATTTGTAGTTAGAAAATAGTTTCAACACATACATCTTTGTTTGGATTAATGGAACCTAGTTTTACTGCCCTTCCAGTTTTCTGTCTGTACATAGGTAGATGCTTTTACTTAGCCAATCATTGTGTTGATCAATAAACAGAAATAATCCACGTTATTAACCTTTTGTTCCTACTGAGGTGGGTATTTAAATTTTAGCGCATTATGTATGAAAAACGTATTATTTGAACAGAAAAAGATAAAATTATGAAACAAACGGCATTTTGTGGAAACTAAAACAGAGATTATGTAGCATGTCTTAAAATGCTGTCAATTTCTTTGTTGCCTAAATATATAAAATGAATTTCTAAGGTTGTTTTCCTGTTAGTGTTTGCATGTTATTTTGTGATTTCACCTGAACTGAAGTCAAAACACACAAAAATCTCAAGTTCATACATTGTACCCAGACCATCGTGTAGCAGTATACTCTGCAGTAGTGTGATGAAACAAATAGTAAAATTCTTGTAAATGCTTTGTTTGTTTTCCTCAGTTGTCATTAAATCATGTTTTTCCATATGATGATCACAAATTTTCTTCTTGGCAAGGTGGGAGAGCATATGGGTCTGAACTGTGGGGCATGGGAAGTGTAGTTTACACAAGGCACCGTATTGCTAGTGCTGCTGAAGTAATGTTACACTGTATGCATGTCATATTCTGAAACTTACAACTCCTTGCCAGAAATCAAACATTGCAAGTGATTGGTTAGCACTCGTACTTCATATTCGGTAGGCCTAGAGACCACCTATTCTGACTGCAAAGTTTTGTAACTTTCTTCAGTCAAACCATTCAGATACTTGGATGTGACTTAAAATGGGTGCAGCTACTTTCTTTTCGCTTTTTTCCTCCTATGAGACCATATGCTGGTCTCTAAAATATATTGGCAAATGGCCTAGCATGCCATATGCTGCTCTCTGTATGTTTATTTGGTAGCAATTTAAATGTCCACGCTAAGCCAGAAAAACTTGGGCTATCAAGAGATACTATTGGCATTTGAATCGGTATCCTAAAGTTTAAGCAATTTTTTGGATTCCTTTTGCAATTTCATATCAATAAATTATTTGAAAATACGTAATGAAATAAATAAAAATTGTCCTCTTCCATTTCTTGCAGTTATTTATATCCTTCCAAATTGTTTAGGTCATTTGAAGGTAATAATTTAGAAACATATTAATACAATTTTATTGTAACCATAGAAATTACAATTCGAGAATATTTTTCAACCATGTATCAGTGTCGACACCATCTTCTACAAATAGTATCTTGTTTATAACATGGAGGCAGCTTCAGAGAAAAGAATAGCCAAACATACCTTAATGGGTAGATTATGTGCTCATCAGGATGTCATGTCATGCTCTCTCCAGTGCAGAGGGAAGATACGTTCGCTTAATGTAACATTTTGATCAAAAGCGTAAAGTGAGATAATTGTAGATTGGCTTTTGTTACATGCTGGATAAATGTGTCAAAACCAGAATAGTTAAAACATGACCCCATTAGTCACAGCCGGCTTTGGCTGCATTGTAACATACAGCATTTCTACAGTATATATGGATACTGAATACTGCAAAGGTCAGTGGCCCTGTCAGTGGAATAAAACCCACACTAATAAAAAAAAAATGTCATTGACAGCAAACAGGGTCAGGACTTTTTTTTTTTCAAATTAAGTTAATGACTTTATTTAAATGAATTGTCAGGTGAATATAAATATTGAGGATTATTTCTGTTTGTTGTTTGTGGTGGTAAAATGTAGAATACTTTCTAGTAGTGAAGCCATGTACTAGCACTTCGTTCTGTCTCTTGTTGATTCTGTCATTACAGTCAAACATTTTATATATATGCTCATAAAATAATAACCTAAAGTAATTATAAATATATATATAATAATTTAGATGCCATTCTTTTTTTATCGTTGTATAATTTGTTGATTTTTAGAAGATTGGTCATATTTATGTTATAGACGATATTTACTTTTCTATTAAGACAGAATACATGAATACTTATCACAAATTTTGTACTTTGCAGAATCTTAGTGAGCAAGTTGAAGATTTTGTCTTTTTGTATGAATTGTAGGTTTTGTGCCTTCATGAAGGAAGTTTAATGATGAAAACTGATTTTGCTCTATCACTAGCAACTGACCCACAAGGTTCCATGCAATTATACAAAGTGTAGTCTGGTGTTTAAGTTCACAGTGGTATAGTACCGTATTTCCTTTTCGTCAGAAGTCATTCATGCATAAATGGTAGTTTCTAAGGTCCTGTGTAAATATTAGTGTTCCTTACAACAGAATTAGTTTCGTAGTCTTGTACAAGGGTTTATTCAGAATTTTTCCTGGATAAGTTATTATCTGTCTGTCTTCTTCTCTTGACCCTTAAAGCACAGTGATTACCATATGTGTCAGCTGTGCTCACACTGTGTATTTGTATGTTTCATAGGATTCTCAGAATAAAGAGTGATAATGTCCCTAAACAGCATCAAACACTAGGTTGTTTTAATAATGGAGATGTATGTTTTCTATGAGTTAGGAACGTTTTTAAATACAGTATTGTGTAGATTAGTTTCATGTTTTTGTGGGTTTTCAGTAGTACAGTAGATTAATAATCCATAATCTGTAAAAATCCATACTGAGGAATTTTTGTTGAGCAGTTTTGAACTTATTTGTGTAAGAAAATTTTTGTATAAATGTTTTGAATGCTTTACCACGTCAATTGTAGTGTACTTTTGAAAACAAGAATATTGTGAATGAAACGCATTACATAATGAACTTTACATACCAGGTCTTTCGTCCTGAAGGAAAAATATAGGTAGATGGTGTTTGAGAACAAAGTGTTCACAGGAGGGTGGAGAAAATTACATAATAGGAGCTTCATAATATTTGCGGTTCATAAAGTATGATTAGGGTGATAAAATTAAGGAAAATAAAATGGTGGGACATGTAAACTGCATGGGGAGGTAAATGAAATTTCAGCTGGAAAGCATGAACAGAAGGGAGAACTTGGAAGACCTAGGCATAGATGACAGTATAATACTGAAATGAATCTTAAAGAAGTATATTATGAGCGTGTGAACTGGCATTATGTGCCTCAGTATAGGGTCCAGTGGTGGGCTTATTTGAACATGACAATGAACCTTTGAGTTCCATAAAACTTGGGGAGTTCTTTCAGGAGCTGAGCAACCGTTGGCTTTTCACAGAGGACTGTGTTCCATGCAGGTAGATAAAGAACTGTCCAAACCTTAGAATAAACACTTATCCATACAATTACATATAGACTAGTTACAATTTGATAATGAGCTTCACAGTTTCTTATTTCCCTTAAGGAGCTACTCAAAAGTGTGAAGGCAGTAAAAATACATCTACTTCTTTTCTTCCTTAAAAATATATAGCCTCATCGTGCTAGAAATATATGTACGGCCATATTTGCCTTAGGACTTGAATATGTAAAGTGGGTTACTGAAAGGAGGATTTCAGGTTTGTTGTGTCATTCCTGTAAATATCCTGAAATAGGTATGAATTGTACTTGAAGAATTGTTCGTATATAGCAGGCAGGAGAAATGTACTTGATTTTCATTTGGAGGAGGTGAGTGTTCTGATAAATTTGTTAACAAAATGAACATCTTTTTAAAGTAGTCAAAAATCAGCTATCATTAGTGAATTTTTTACCTTTTACAACAGAATCTGTCTTTTATAACTGCATTTTTTTCAAAGAAATACTTTGTTTTATATCATTCCATATTTTCTCTCTCCTCTGTTGTAAATACTAACTTGGTAGTCGTTCCTAATTTATGACAGATTTTGTCACATCTTGAGACCCAGAATCTTCCACTTAAAATTACAGAGATGTAGCTACACTTTTTATTACAAATAATTACAATAACCAACAAATGCACATAAAACAACTAAAAATCATACATAACATATAAAATTCTTACATGTTTCAGTGCCGAGGCACCATCATCAGGGAATCCAAAGTACAAAGGTTTGCAAATACCAACACAACAGTCTTGGTATTACAATAATAAAATGTTAAAAATGTTAGAATTATGAAATTGTTGACTTCAGAATTGACATAAGATGAAGATGTAGGCCAGAGTCCAAGGTTTTATATAATTAAATGTCAAATATGAATACAAAGTTTGAATACTTCATGTATGATCTTCATCTTACATCAATTCTAAGTCAACTAGTTCATAATTTTATAATTCTAACATTTTTAACATTTTGTTATTGTAATACCAAGAATGTTGTTTTGGTACTTGCACACCTTTGTATCTTGGACTCCCTGCAGATGGTGCCTCAGCACTGAAACATGTAGGAATTTTATATGTTATATATCACCTTTAGTCGTTGTATGTGCATTTGTTGGTTACTGTAATTATTTGTAAGAATAATGCATGGAGTATATAATGCCAAATTATACTTTTTATTGTTGAGACTGAAACACACATAAGACTAAAGCAGTTATTATGATGTGTAGAAGTATTTGAGAACGTAAAATTTATTTGACCAATTCTGCTGCTAGATAACCTGCAGTCCAAAAAGAGCTGATTGAAATTTTTAGCCTAGGGTATGATAATGGCTGCCCAGAAAATTAACATACAATGCATGTAAGGCGTGACATAGACAATCTTCATGTGCAGCATTCATTGAGAAATTTATTCTCTATGTAAATACGAGTACATCAACATTCCATGTGATTTTTGACAGTATGTTTTGTGTGACAGTAATTAAACGTGTACATTTGTGTTCACAGTGCCCTTGATCTCTTCATGTGCTTTATAAGTGTTTCTGTTTGACTTTGTTACACTAATATACAGGTGGTTTATGGGACCTGATCATACAAACAGTACATGTAGAGTTACTTTTAAAGTTAACAATTTCTGTTTACTTCCTGTTTTAATGTACCCCCCCCCCCCCCCCCCAATGACATTTCATATTTGAAAATTACATGAAAAAGTTAGTAATATATCCAACCGAAATAGCTCCATCAGTATAGTAATTAGCTGTGAGCTGGACAATATGGATTCAGTTCCTGGCAGAGGCAAGAATTTTCCGTTTTGCTTTGCAGACCACAGCCTTCTATCCATGGGTTCTGGAGGCTCTTTCCCCAGAAATAAAGGCAACCAAAACTTGACCCTCACAGTTCACCTCCATCTGATGTTTGGAGCTATACCTCCACACTCCAATACATGTATTATTAAATATAAGATGCCATTTAGCAAATGTTCCTGTGAATTGCAGAAGTAATGAGTTAAGTCGTGTTCTAGATTTCTCTGTTTTTAATGTTTTACTCCTGTGTTGAGATCATGTTTGGAAACTACACTAACTGAGGGATAAAAATGTAGTGAAAAACTAGAGCACATTCTTAGTTCTGCAGTTGTAACGTGTAGTGAAGTAACGTAATAATTGGTTATGTTAGGTTTCAAAATATGCGTGTATATGTATAATACATGAGAAATATTTCTAACAACACTGTACATCAACGTGGTGTTTGTCTATGTCAGTAGTAACTCTGAGTGAATTTCACCAGGCATGTCAAGCCTTATCCAACTCACATGGTAAAATTAAGCATAAGAACATTTTAAAAGATGTTTAACATATCAATAAATATTTCATAATCTCTTTATAAATTAATACATCATAATTTGTAATATTAAAATTTATATTG
This sequence comes from Reticulitermes speratus, assembly GCA_021186555.1. NCBI lineage: Eukaryota > Metazoa > Arthropoda > Insecta > Blattodea > Rhinotermitidae > Reticulitermes > Reticulitermes speratus. The sequence goes on from JAJKFL010000012.1 coordinate 11,006,462, forward strand.
TCACTAAATTACTTCTTAGTGTCACATGTGCGAATAGTCATTCGTCCCTGATTTTTATAAGGAAAATGCTCCCAGTCTTACTGGAGTAAGAGTTATTGAATTGTCATGGATTTTCATTGTCTACTGTAAATGTTATGGAAAACAAAACCTTGTTTCATAATCTTTAGAAATTGTAGTAAGAACATACTATTTTCTTCAATTCAGATTAATTAAACTAAGACTTGAAGACTGATTCAGGAACTCAAGAATATTGTTTATTGCCAACTTTAGTGTTCACTTCACCTTTGACTATTGATTGCTTCATTTGCATGTTTATTTTTATTGGTCTTATTCCTATTCATCTTGATAAGTATTTGTTCTAGAATGGTGATTCATTCACCCCTCATGTAGACCTTTATGCAGATTATGTTCCTATTTAAGTGGCATGGAAAACTTCAGGAATACTGGTCATTGTTTAACAGGCATAAAGATTAGATACATCTGCATGATGTGAACATATGTGAATGTCATTGACAACCATCTTTCAGTTGTTGGTACATCAAAATATATTTTCAGAAATTGTATAAATTTTGAGACACTTCAAGTAAATTTAACAGTGAGTCATATTTTTATATGGTAACTAGGACACCATATACATACAGTTCCATATATTAAGCTGTGTGCACAATTTATTTCGGTTTTCATGGTGTTAAAATAGGCTTCCAGTTTACAGTAACCAGAAGAACTTATAACTTAGTAATATACAAGTCAGTATAGCTGTACCTAGAGTGGTAGGTGATGAATGAGAGAGATACTGAAAATCATATTTTATTCAATTTTGAGCTTTTCTGTTTGGTGAATTCTGTGTCTGTCAGTAGGTTTAATTATTTCCCATTTTTAATAGTTTCATTAAACTGAGTCTGCTTCATCCATTCACATCACTGGAATTCCAATTGTCAAAGTAACAACAAGACAAGTCTAAGTAAATATTAAACATATTATTTGAATTTTGAAATTCATATTTATGTGCTTAAAATATATGAAGCATGAGTCATGAGAACAAAACAATAGTCAATTTCGTTAATTTATTTAATTTATTCCATTTCATAATTTCTTTTATGAAATTTAAAAATCTTTTTCTAATTTTGAAATTACAATACCATCATATTTAATTTATTATACATACCAGTGGAATAGAAAAACATTAGAATTGAGCATTCTGGAAATGGTAAATACTTTATTTTTATTTTTGTAAAGTGGGGTACGGAGGTATTTTATGATAAGCAGTCAGTTAGATAATTGTGAAAGTAACAAATATATTCAAGCTATGCTCTCAATTGTTACCATCAGCATTTTCCATTTACTTTATATGTCAAACCTCTGCACCTTTACCACCCTCCAGTTGGCTGCAGTTCTCTCCCCATAGGATCCTGTGATACAAATACATGTCCTTGAATAACTCTAGTGGTCTATAACAATATATATATATATACTGTATATATTACCATATTGTTGAAATGTACATTGAACATTTTCCATATCCTTATAATACTGTACAATTAACTTGGTTAAACTCAAATACAGATTAAACCAATAACAGATAATTCACTTGCTTGTGCAGTAACATCCCAAGAAATATGATCATCTGCAAAATTATGTTCTCTGACATGTCATATTTGTGGATTTTCTTCTAAATGGACGTGAATGTGAGAATAACCAATAGTAATTATTTGTGTGTTACTGGTGGGTCAAAAGGTACTGCCTTTTGTTTGTAAGAACTTCTGAAGTATTGTAGAGATTTGTTAACTATTTTTACATAGAAATGAAATTTACCATTCCATATATAGTTTTTAATGTGGAACTGGTTGTTCTATTGTAACAAGTTTCTTGTAATCTTTTCTTCAGCTGAGATTCTGAGCCGAATGCTGTTACAGATGCTGATGGCAGGTCTAGTCACAAACTTGACATACCAGAGCATAGTTATAATGGATACAAAATTTTTTTTGGATGTGACTGCACATAAATGTTTTAGGAAATTCACTGTCTCCTGTGAACATGTTTTATTGTCAAGTTTGTTGCCTTCAAAGGAACATTTTTTCTCTTATTTTGTAAGTGTGGATTGCAGAACAGAACATTTTTTTCCATGTTTGAATGTTATGAGTATTCTGTGAATTTTTCTAGTGTGTTTTCACTAGATGGCACCTAAACCTGTCATTTATGTTTTTATTCTGTAAATATTCACACTTTTTATGCGTCTGCATAAGGAATGCCATAATAATGACTTTCCTCAACCTGTAAAATGAAATAACACATCACACACTTGAACTATGTGCTTGAAACACTTTTCGAATAGCACTAGATTTTTCTCTTCCTTTACAGAACAGTAGTAGAAGTGGAATTCTGTATTTCTGACATTGCTTATTTTTATCAGTAGATGTAGCCTTAATGTTGCTCTTGTTTTATCTCTTTGTTGCCATGGTAACTGATGTATCTCCCATCTACCTCCAGAAAGTGGTAAGAAGTTTCAAACAGTAATTTCTTCCTTGACGAAGGAATATAAAGCTGAAATTAAAAAATATATATATATGTATATACATTAATCTCTATTGCTTAAAAATATTTATGCTATGTTTGTGTGTGTTCTTTGTTTTCTTAATGTCTGCATGAATCAGCGAAATGTAATTACTTCTTTCACTACTTTTTACTGTTTCTTACCTGTCTGTCATCTTCTTTACATTGCTCTTTGACTTTCTTTCCTATTTTGCATTCCAAAATCCACTCACATTTTGGGTATGTAAATGTCTTATGGTACATGATCATGCATTTCTTGCTTGTATTTGAACCACATGTGAGGCTGTATGATCATCGATGAAACGGTGCAGAATATGTTTTTAACATCAAGTTATAAGAAATGATATACTATCTAACTGAAGGACTGTTTTATTTATAAGCTTTTTTGGCAGTTATCAACATTAGATGTTGGGAATAGTGATTAGTCCAGAAGCTGTTTTTTTTTTTGGTGAAGAAATGCATAGTCTAACAAAAGGTGTGTAGTTATGATCAATGGAAGAGGTAACTGGCATTTTAATTGTCCTAACAGTGATTATCACATGTCTTTAATGCTGTTGTACAAGATTCTGTGCATTTTCAAGAATATACCAGCTCTGTGTTTTTGAAAATTCTAAACTGTGATAAGATTCCCTCCATACTATGAAGCATGGTATTACATAGACCTGTCACACAATAGTGTAGGATCTGGATGCTCATAGAAGATCCTTTGTATGAACTGAGATAAATAAATGCCAGAGTTTCATTCCATTGTGATTCATATTTCCTGTTGTGGCTTAAATGGATACTGAAAGATTATGTGGCTCGAAATTGTGGTAAAGGAGGAATGTATTTCAAATTTACAGGTCTGTGATTCTAGAACCTTCATTTATTCTTGAAAATGGATAACAGTTTAGCTTCCAGGGATGAATTTTTGAGTTTTCGGTATTCAGACATTGTTATAACTTTTTTCACAATAATTGCATGTGTGCTTATTTCTCATATGGTACTGTCAGTCATATTGTTAAGCCAGTAGGTTTCTTTGCACTAAATTCCAGGATCATTGATTGAAATAGCCATAAGTTTTAACATCTCCACAACAAGCAACCCTCATTCACTATGTAACCTTGTGTAATTCTGGACCATAGGTTTACATATGAATCATCACACATCCCCTTCTCTCATTTTCAGGCATCACACATGAATGTGTCATTAAGTACACATCTTTTGATTTTGGAACGTTTCATGGCTGATGATTTTTGTTGAACAATTTGAGGGCTGTTCCATGTGTTTTGTGGTTCTTGCCATGATGCGTTGTTGCAGTACACTGGTTACTTTTTATCACAGCATGGATATGGATTCACTAACTCAAATCCCCACACACTTTTCTGCCTGCTAATTAACACAGGATCCACAGAAGGCATTTTACTGGGAGTGAATGTGTTAATATTCATAGGTTTGTGTGTGGTGGGAAGTGAGGAAAGTTCTGTAACAGCCTTGTTGCTTGCTCAAAATAAATGAAGTTGTCTTGCAGAAAATATGGAACTTGACAAACAAGTTTCATTTTAATTAACTTTTTTACGATTTAGGCCTAATGCGAGTGTACTGGCCACATGCATCATCGGCTGTGTGTTGTTGTGGTATTTTGTTAAAGGGCATTTAAGTGCAGGTAGTACTCAAGTTATAATGTTAATGCATTCTGCAAACTACTGCATTAATCAGATTTGCATAAAATGAATAGTTTTTCCATATAAAATAAAAATGTCCAGTTTAGATGGACTACATTTCTGTATTTGCCTACCAGACACCACCAAAATTTCAAATGGTAATATATAATAAAGTACAATAAGTGTAATACAGTAATATAAACTAGAATGTAAAATAAATTTAAATCTGAGACAAATAAATATGTAGTAAGAAAGACATATTTACTGCTGTGCCAGACAAGATTGCTGAAGCTGGTGGTGAGGCTGGGGTGAATGGAGGAATTATTGGGGGTGTTTTATTAATGGAGTTGCTAGGATTTCTCTTGTTGCACTTTGAGGGTTTGTGACAGACCACATATGTAAATGTGAGTTTTAGACTATGTAAATTGAGAACATGCCTAAATTAATAAATCTTATATGTCCAAATTCACATAAGTCAGTAGTCCATAAATTGATAACTACCTGTACAGACATGTACCCAGAGATGAGAATGGTGATGTTACAACAGTCACAAGACTTAGCAGTAAAGGATCCACAAGAATCAGAAAAAATACATTCCAAAATAATTTTTTGAGTGTTTTTGTTGTACATATATGTGCACACAAAGATATGTCAATACTTCCCCTCCATGCTTATTATGAATGAAATATGTTAGGTATGGTTTATGAAATTCAGCTGCATTGTGAAATAGTGCTCGAAACTTTGGCTCCTTCAACAGCATCATCAGGCTCTGTAAAAGGCAATGAGCAGCTATGTGAGTATTACAAGTAAAATGAACTATGATCTTTTTAATTTCACAGTTACTTAAAGCTGTACACTGAAGTTGCTGGAAAAAAATATAGCACTTGTCAACCACAGTTTTCATATACCATATCCCAAATACAGTACTATAAAAAAGGGCTGGAATAGCATAGGTGGTGTAGCGACTTGCTGTGGGCTGGACGGTCTGGGGATCGAATCCCAGTGGGGGTGGGATTTTATGCACCCGTCCAGACCGGCCCTGGGGCTCACCCTGCCTCCTGTACAATGGGTACCAGGTCTTTTTCTCGCCAGTAAAGGGGTGTCTTGTTGACCATCCACCCTTGTCTAGCGCCAAGGTTAAAGAAAGAGTACAGCTATACCTGTACTCCCCCTCTGAATCTTCATGGCCTGTTATAGAGTGAACTTTACCTTTTACTGTAAAAAAGGTAACGTTGGTAAAGTTGTCCCTGTGCATGCCATGAAGGCATGTTGGGGTGGGGGGGGGCATAGAGCTGCAGCTCCACCCATTCTTAATCTCAGCACTTGATGGAGGTGAGTGGTCAGTTTTATGCCTCGGCTACTTTGTCCCCAGGGAAGAGCATCTGGTACACATTGAATAGGCAACTGCATGGACCTCAGAACCGATCTGGACTTCCTGCTGTAGCGAAAAATCTCTTGCCCTGTCAGGAATCAAACCACAATTCCTTAGTTGTCTAGCCTGTAGCCTGTTCATTAGACCAACTGCACTGTTCCAGCTCTCTGTAAGACTGTAATGCCATACTAATAAGAGTGTTCACTCATGAGTCATGTACATCTGTGATGCTCAATGCTTGCACTCAAAATTATTTAATAATCAGTCCAGATTGTTACACACTGTCACACAACTCCTTGCTGTGGGCATATTGGGTAAACTGGCCACCAGAACTCAACTCCAAATATTCTGTTTCAAATGACTTTCCAAGCATGCAGATGAAATATTGGCATAATCTGTAGATCCAGTGTGTACATACATGTACATTGTGTGTGTGTGTGTGTGTGTGCGCGCGCGCGCATGCGAGCACATACATATGAATGTACTGTATTTCTGGGGGGGGGGGGGGGGGGGGAGAGATTTTTATTGCCCCAAATGCCTTGATTTTTCTGCATCAAAACATAACCATGATGCAGTGGTCATTGGACATGTTCTCACTATTAACTTCTCTTTTAAACTGCTTATGCTTTAATTAAATCTGGGAAAATTTTGCAATTTATGTAATTATTTGGGATGCTTTAAACCCTAAAGTTAGACTTAATATAAAATATTCTCATTTCTTCTGCTTGTTTTAAACTTCTTGTATTGTAAATTTTAAAGTACTGCTTGCCTTAAACATATTTCTTAAAATGTATCTAACTTTATGAATTTATAATTGTTTCTTGGTATATAATTATATTTCTTTCAATCTGCAGTCTTTGAAGACTAGATGTACTTCCTGTCATTGACATTTGGTATATCACTAATGTAGTAACATGTTCCAGACATGCAGTTAGTGCATATTGTATATGTATGAGGTTAAGTTGGGAAAATTAATATTTAAGTTCTTTTTTTGAGCCTCATACTCCACTTATTAATACAAACTTTGACATAATTATATTATCTAACTTAATTACATACAATTTGCATTGACATTTTTTGTTCTTTTATGAAGTAATCTGTTCTTATTGGAATGTTTGTTACAAATAATGTCCTGCTTGAAGTGGATGGCTTATTGTAATGTGACATAAATTGTAATCACACAGTGAATACAATAAATAAAGCGTAGTGCAGTAAAGCATGATGTTTTGCTCCTCAAGCCATTAGAATGAATTCTGTCTTTGATGTGCTATTTTAGTCATATGCAGTGGGTTCTCGAGTCTCCAATATTTGCCACGTGCAGTAATGGTTTCCAAAATACAAATTGTGTATTTCATACATAGAAATTAAACTGGAAAATGAAGAGCTATCTGTTCAAGTACAGCATTATTTGTGATAAATTTGTTACATAATAATTGCCAGTATATGAAGTATGATTTGTTCATGAGCTCATGTTTTGTGCTTTTGTCTTTGTCACAGGCCGAAGTATAATTACGAAGAAGAGTGATGGCTCGCAGGTGAAGGAGTCCACAGATAGCAGCACAACTTTGGAGGATGATGACATCAAAGGTAAACGGATGATGGTTGTACCTTATTTCATAATTCTTATCCTTGTACCCTGAAGTCACTATAGCTGATAATGAAGATAAAATAATTGGTCATGTTTATCTTAGACTTCTTCAGTTGTGAACTGGTCATGTCTAAGCAGCTTAACTTTTTTTCATAATACAGAGCAGAGCATATGACTCTGTAATGTATGAGTATGTACATGCTATGAAAAACGTGAATAGTGTGTGTTTTTCTATTCCAGAGTAATGTCAGTCGCAACACTATAATTTCACATCCCATTGACAGGCCATTTATCTGTATGACTTGAAGATCTTTTGTTGTCTGCTGACATTTACTTTATTTCAATGGAGTTTATGAATATTTCATGTTTTATGAAGTACTTGCAGACATTACTGCATTCTGCCTTTTGGACTTGTGATGTTGCCTTAGGAATCAAATATAATCATGATGGTTTGCCCTGTCGAGGTCACATTGTCAAACATATAACCAGATAAAATATGTTTATACCAAACATTATTTTTAAAGAAACAAATGCTACAAAATAAAAAAGATGTTCTAAAGTGAGGCACACATTATACGAGTAAAATTAACTAAAAGCTTGTTTGTCATTCGAATCCTACTGCAGATTTAGCATTGCCTTTGGTCTAAAACAGAGAAGAGTATAACAAATTCAGAGTTGCACACATAAAAGGAGGTTGAAATTTTATTGAAAATAAATTTTGTTGCTAGGGAACATCTGAATGGAAATTCTGGTTTTCTTAGTGTACAGCATTGTGACCTCAGTTTATGTTAGCCAGTCTTTAACTCTTCATCCACCCCCCCCCCCCCCCCCCCCCCCCATATTTTTCCGTTTACCTTTTGATGTGTGTTTAACAAAAGAATATCTGTGCTGACCAAAATAAGACCTGTGTTTGTGTCTGTATGCCTTTTGTAGACTGGTAGGCCTAATATAGATCTACTTCATACATATGGTTACAGCAGAAGCTGATATATTGTTTAGTGCAGCTCATTTATACTGAAAATTAGGAGGTTTGTGTCTGGTTTAACTTATGCCAGGTTTAGTTCAAAATCCATAATTAAGACATATATAAAAGGTGAGAGCATCAGCAAAATTAAGTAACATTTTTCAATATTAACGTCACTTTATCTTCCAACAGTCTTTGTTTAATGAAATCAGTTCATTGTAAATTGCCTTCATCATATGTAGAGGTCATATGATGAGGGAAGATGACTGTACTCTACCACTTTTAAGTGGGCAAATGCACATAGCAGTGACAGGGTGCAGTCATTTTACCTTGTGAAGAGACTACCCTGTTAAATTTTATGTTAGTCTCACAGTGCATTTTACGATTAAAAGTTTAAAAACCAACAGACTGCACTTCACTTTCACTTTAATATGTATTAATTAACCCCTACATATGTTTTGGTTTACGTAAACCATCCTCAGGGGGGTCAAAACTACTAACATTGGATGTGATGTAACGTAGTTTTGACCCCCCTGAGGATGGTTTACGTAAACCGAAACATATGTAGGGATTAATCAACACATATTAAAGTGAAAGTGAAGTGCATTCTGTTGGTTTTTAAACTTTTAGACTACCCTGTGTTTCTCTGATGATAATTGATGTGATATTTACTGTGGTATATTGCTTTTAGGAACCGGTATCCTTAGAGTAGTGAGCATATCCCACCTCCAGTTTCTAACCAACTTCTTCTTAGACAGTAGTAACTCTCCATACAAACAAAAGGATCTTTACTTTCACTGACAGATAAAAATGCAGTGTTGCCTATGATACATCTTCATTCTACTTTATTTTAACTTTGAACTTGAATGACATTTACTAATTCTGTATCCTCGTATGTTCTTGATGTCTCCTACCCATTTGTCATAATGATTTTATCTTTGATTTTTAACGATTGCCAAATAATGCATGGTTGATGAGTTCTATACAAATAACACTCTTACTTCATAATTATAGGAAGTATTTCATTCCATTTTATGTAAATGGTCCACAAATCCATAACACATGGCAACATCGGCTGCATTTTAATGATGGCGGGTGGTATGATATGTGTGTGAGCAGGATTGATTTTTCAGGAACCTCGAAAAGGAATCCCATGAATGACACCGGCACAAAATGCTTATAATTCAACAGCCGTTTGTTTTACTGCATGGTTACTTAGAAAAGTCACTGTGTCACCACCACTTCCACAGCTTATGACGTATAATCGTAGATTAATTTTGCAGTGTATGCCAGTAGATATAACAGGTTTCCTTTTATACTGTAGCACTTTGTAACTTGCATATACAATTAGACATGCAGAAACATTTTAGCGTATATACATTATAATGGTGAAGCATCTGAATAAAGGTAGGGATTTTGATTTCCATGTGCAGTAAACCTGTCCCATTTCATATAACTTGCCACAGTTTTAAGCTTAGTTGCACAGTGAATAATACAAGAATAAGAATTGTTTTGCTTTTTGAAAGCTGTAAGTCCTTTAAGGAAACATAATTTTTCTCACCATGTGTGTTTATTCTCACCATACTTGCAGTATTTTGTTACTTTTTATTAGAAAATCCAGCAGTAATATATTATTTTTGCTTCTACATATTCTGTAATATTTTAGTTTTGTACAGGTGGGCGAGAAGTCACCATACACCACCCAGTATGCAATCATAACCAATCATAATTAATTTGAATCACTTACGTACGTCTTGGTTACATGTCCAGTGAATCCGTATGTGCACCTTGATGCTGGACACACAAACGGATGCGCCTCCATGTCCTCTGTGACATACGTCGGAGCATTTTTCGAGTAATTGTGCGAAAGGCATCTTCCACAGCTCTGCGCAAATCTTCGTTGGTGTTGTAGCGACACGCAGCCACTCTTCCCTTGATAATACCCCACAACGAATTGTCTGGGGTGGTAAGGTCAGGACTACGTGGTGACCATGGCAATGGTGCCGGAGATGTTGGTGAGCCACGGCCAATCCAGCGGCCTGGAAAATGTTCGTTCAAAACATCGCGCACAGAAAGAGCGAAGTGTGCGGGTGCCCCATCGTGCTGCAGCCACACGTCATCCACAAGTCCTCTGTCTCTGAACTGAGGTATGAGCCACGTCTCCAACATTGCCAAATAAGATGCCGCATTCACCGTTCCATCGAAAAAGTAAGGTCAAATCATAATCTGATGTCATACCCGCCCATATCATCACATGCAGTAGATGATGTTACAGCTCCTGCGTGAAATTGGGATTCTCCTTTGACCAGAACACCACATTTCTGTCGTGCACACTGCGATAGATGGCACATTCATCACTGAAAAGAACCTTTGATCGGGATATGGCATTTGAGAATGTGTCCAGCAGAGCACGGCATGATTCATAGCGCCGATCCATGTCGGCATCCGACAGTTCATTCACGAAAGTTGGGCGATACGGCCTCACATTCAAGTCTTTCTTCATGTGGTCTTGCATTGTTGACCGTGGCACACCAAACTCTGACGATCGTTTCCGTGTCGACTTCATTGGGGAGCGGTCAATGGAAGCGGCAACCACTGCACATGTTTCCAAGCGTGTTGTCTTTCTCCCACTCTGCGGCCTGTCTTTAACACTTCAAGAGCGAACGCTCGTTTTTCCCAATCCAGCAGTGTCGCTCTTCCTGGTGGAGCCTTCTTAAACCATTCCCGGAACGCAGCCATCACTTGGGACATGGTTTGTCCCGTGTGCTGTCTCTCATGCACCCACACACTTGCCACCAAGCACTCCTCGATAGAGTAACTGCTTGTGTCAGCCATGCGGAAAACACAACTAAATTCTCTGGCTGCGGCAAATCACGTATGCACTGTCTTGGACACTGTTGCCAAACTACCATTTTACATTGTAGTGTGTGCTGTATTGTGCTGTGTAAACTTAAATTGAGTCTGAGGTGCATATTGTCTGGGTGTACGGTGACTTCTCGCCCACCCTGTATATAACCTATACCTACATTTATGATATGGCATTATGTTTGTATACATCACATTATTTTGTGTTCTAAAATTGAATGTATTTTTAAGAAGCTATCAGTTTATTAACTCACTGAGATTTGCAGACATTTCTACATGTTTATTGCAGTTCTCACTTACATTGTTATTGTATATTTGTTGCACAGTCACGTTAATATTACTCTTGAACGTGTTATCCTGATCACAAGATACATGGACAGAATATCATCACATTGAAAGCACATAGGTATGGAATGTCTCTGTGATAGGATTCTTGTATGAAATGAGAAGGTATAGATATAATAATAATTCCTACACTTATGAAGCATGCTAACTGATCATCAACATTAAAACTTACAGCCATTTTAAATAAGCAATAATAATAATGATGATGGTGATAGTTTTAGTAACATATAATCCCCTCAGTATTTACATTATAATTTACCATTTGCATGACAATTTTATGTCGTGGTAAAGGAATTATGTTTTTAAATATTTCAATTCTGTGGATTAGGCTGGATACATTTAGACCGCATGTGGATTCTTACTGCAGATTTTATGTGCTTCTTCTTTTGTGACACAGACTTTTCAGTCTGTGTCAACCTAAGTGAAGAGGTTACATTGTAACTTATGTTACTGTTGCCTCATGTATCATTAGCTTGAATAATGGGGATGGATCTGTACATAATTTATAGTCAGACTATGTCTGTGTATGCAGTAACTATCTAAATTCCAGTTTCTAAATTTGTGATGGTGAAATGTTTATACGGTCTTTTCCTTAAGTTTCTACAGCCATTTTTCTGAATATATGAGTTCAGATTGTGTTTTAAACCATATTGTTGACATTCTTGCAACATTCTGGCAAACTCTGCAATAGCCATCACAGGGTGTGACTGTCATGGATTGCTAGAAAACATCAGTATTAATAGGTATCACGAAGGGAGTTGGGAATGGAGAAGGTGCAGTGATTAGTTAATGTGCTGTCCTGGCCTGACATCCACATATGTCGCCCCTCTATCATTAAATAAAACATAAAAATAATCAAACACCCAGAGAACAATAACTATAAATATGGATACTGATTAAGCAAAATCTGTGGACACGTTTTCTTTCCCCTTTATTCCAAGCCCAAGTCTGTTGGCTAGCACCTGGGACGACACATTACAAACTTACTGACTTGTACCTTTGCCATTTACACTTCTGACACACAAACACACACACCTATATATTTTGGTCTTTTAGGTTGGGGTTATGACCCTTCTTAGTATTATAGGTGATTTAACATTTGGAGGAACACTGGTACCACCTACCAGACTTTACAGAGTCACAACCCAGAAAATTATCTAAATCTTCACTGCCGTGGAGACATCCTGTATATATCATCACATTTTTCGTATCCGTGACGTACCACATGAAGATGGCAACTGCACTATTTGCCAAAACATTGGAAGAACTTAAAAAAACAGAATGAACTTACACCCAGCAGCCAGTCATGTACATATACATATAGCTCAGGATATGATCCAGTGGCAGGCTGTTGTGAACACAATAATGAATGTCGGGGTTCCATCAAAGGTGGGGAATTTCTTGACTAGCTAATCAACTATTAGTGTCCCTGGAATGACTCTGGTGTATAGTTAGGTTAGTTGATTAGTTACTTAGTATTACAAAGCAGAGACATCAGGTGGAGCTGGCATTACGTTACTTTGCAGCGGACATTGGAGCTCTCCTCTCTTCAGTGTGGTGAAATTCTCATATTGCAATGCTTTTAGCTTTACGAGTTGGGTGTCTGTTGTTATGGATTTCTGACCAGCAGAAGCTTTTGAAATCTGTACTTAGCTAAAGTGGTTATCTTCATTATGAGTCTACTAGATGTGGTCATATTCAAAAACATATAGTCACAGCTTTCATGTGTGTATAAGTACTGTTTCAGATACGTATATATGCTTATGTATGACGTGTGTATGAGTAATACAGGCATTACATTTGTACTGGTATCTTCTAACCTGTAGACTCTTAAGCCTATGTTGTTTAGAGAATCAACCTGCAAGATTGGAATGTTGCCTAGCTTGAACTCTTATAACCAAGTCACATTTTTAAAATTATGTTTATTCAGTTCAATTCAATTCAGTTTATTGACATGCATGCTTAACAGTACAGGACCACCTAGAAAACTACTAGCCTTGCCCTGTTAAGCTTGCATATTAATAAATGGAATTGAATTAAGTTAATGAACAAAATTTTTAAGTTGTACTTCGGTTATAACGGTTTTATTTAGGCTAATATAATAATAATAATAATAATAATAACAATAACCCACAACAGGTATGAATAACATTTAAAGTTTCATAGAGCTGAGAGCAGTGAATGACATTTCTTGCCCTCAATTATTCAGCAGTAAGTTATTTTTTCTTGCTTTTCCTCCACCTCTTATTCAGTCAGTTTCTTGTCATCCCCTGTACTGTCTTTTCGAATTCTTGCTGACTGGCCCAGTGAGCTGACAGCAGATCTTTATGATACTTTAAGAATGATGAAAGTTGTTTTATTTTTATATATATATTGTATTTATATCTGTATAGGAATCAAAATTATTTTTTATACCAGAGGATCTTTCAGGCCTGTTGTATAGAAGTTTCTTTGCAGTTTTGCTTGTATTGTGTGTCATTTAAGCAGTGGTGGAACAAAATATTTTTTGTGTAGTGTCCAATTGACAGTGAGTACATGAAACTGAGATAAGGTGGTGTGTCTCTGTCTGTTTATCAATTTATGTTCATGAAGAAATTTTAAAAGAATATTGTAATGCTACAGCATGTGCAGGCATGATTAGTTACACATTTCCCTTAAAGATATGTGTTTAAACTCAAACTGAAATTGTGAATATTATGTTCTTCCATGCAAAAGGAAAGGGAGTAATGTGAAGCAGCTTGTGTTTACATTTCATTTGCTTTATATTCATTTATATGTGTATTTATAGGCATCTGTTTTGTAAAATTATGTGGCTCATAACCAGAGAAATTACAGAGAAAAGCAACTGTCTTTTACTTTTACTGTTAAATTCTTTGCACAACTATATACTTATTCCAAATAATGATTTTAAAATGGTGATGAGTATGAGCATTGCTTAATGACACTGTTGACTGAGCTACCTGGGAAGTGCCGAGTTCGAAACTCAGCCAGGCCATTATCGTGATGAGATTTTTGTGATTTTATTCAGTTTCTACAGGCAAATATCAGCATACTGTCTCAAATTACACCATGTCCACTTTCTCCTGCATTTTTTCCACTTCATTATTCACACATTGTTCCAGCATTTGATTCTTTATGGTCTGAGCTACTGACAGAATCACAGAATAAACCATGGACAAACCAAAAGCACTGCTGTCATGAAACCATGGACAAACCAAAAGCATGCTGTCATGAAACCATGGACAAACCAAAAGCACTGCTGTCATGAAACCATGGACAAACCAAAAGCACTGCTGTCATAACACCATGGACAAACCAAAAGCACTGCTGTCATGATACACAGACAAACAAAAAGCACTGCTGTCATAACACCATGGACAAACCAAAAGCACTGCTGTCATGAAACCATGGACAAATCAAAAGCACTGCTGTCATAACACCATGGACAAACCAAAAGCACTGCTGTCATGATACCTTGGACAAACAAAAAGCACTGCTGTCATAACACCATGGACAAACCAAAAGCACTGCTGTCATGATACCTTGGACAAACAAAAAGCACTGCTGTCATAACCCATGGACAAACCAAAAGCACTGCTGTCATAACACCATGGACAAACCAAAAGCACTGCTGTCATAATACCATGGACAAACCAAAAGCACTGCTGTCATGATACCACGGACAAACAAAAAGCACTGCTGTGGTGACACGAAACTAAGAAACAAATATGGCTAGATAGCCTGATTTATTCTTGTGGTTATATTTCTAATGGCATTTTTATTTTAACTGTTTTTATCATCTTGCAATGCAAAATAATGAAGTTCGAGCTGTGATTAACAGTGAATAAATTGCACACAGACATCCCTGCCCTGTGCAGATTCAAATATACAAATGCTCCCATTGAGATGTAAGGAACTTTATTTTGATATTCAGCTCAGTTGCCTAAAAATTCCCCATTTTGAGTCTAATACACAAACACCTCAAGTAGTTTCAAACATTCAGATGTAATCCTGGATGAGAAAAGTAAGAACAGATTTTTAGGATATTTAATTTAATATGTATATATATATATAGGTTAACAGTAATTGCATGTGTTAGAATGAAGGTAGGGCCATTATTTTATCTGACAACTTGACGCTTTCTGGCAGCTCGTTTATTGTATTAATGTGGCCCACTCAGCTGACCACCCATACGCATGGCAGAGCAGTGGTCAGAAGTGACCAACGAAAGTTGTCAGAAAAAATGACGCTTCACAGTATCTTACAATTAATTGATCAGGCTGATTGTGAAAATATATACTGCTACTTAGATTCCAAAAAAAAAACTGTCTACTTCTTTGTCATTTTGTTTGTGTAATGTATTTATTGATCTTTGTACTTCCTTTGTGTAAGATTCTGAAAGTAATTTTGTATCACCTGGTTTGCATGTAATGATCTTTTGAGTGTGTTTTGTTCACATCGAACTAATATACAGTAAGCTGGGAATCTCATCACTGCTCTTGTCCTAACCACTAAGAAATCATTTTGGATGTAGTAAGTCTAAACTGTAATTTGGCATGACTGTTCATACCACAATCATAAGTGGTATTATGGTAGCAGGATTTTATTATTTGGCCTGCGGACGTTCACATAACATGTGAATACAAAATGAAGACATGAAATTCCTCTTTGCCATGAGTAAAATTAATTTCTTTGGATTGGTTTACACGGTGTCTGAAAAGTCATGCATCATAAGCATTATTGAAACCTAATATCAGCGGGCTGAAAGAGAATGTATCACCAACGCATGTCCTGGCATCAGTGCAGTATTAGAAAACACAGGTTATTGCATTCAGCCATCTTTTGAACAGTACAGACAGTGCACTGAATAGAATGATTCTGAAGTTTCCTGTGATGTATGACTTCTTATGCACTGTGTATTTTACATGCAAATGTGAGCTGATACGTGCAAAAGGCTGTGACTATGGTACTGAATATGGCTTGCAGTTGTCTTATTGTTTATAGAATTCTAGCTGTTGCTTGCAATATGCAATGTAACACATCCAGGAAGAAATTTAAACTGCAATAATGATTTCCATAACTTATAAATTACAAGGCTATAATTAGGAGAACTAATCCTTACAATGTACGGACCTTTGATGTTTATATATTGGCACATAGAATATACTGTATTTAACTTTAGTGGGAAGAAGGAATGCTTCTCATAATTAAAAAGAGCGCCATGCTTTCTTCAGCATGCTGTAATCTTGTTACCTTGTTCTTTTTCATTCTTGTTCCTTTCTTCTGCTTCACTTTGCTTAACTTTGCTTCCAGTGTATAACCCTAGAAATGCTTCATGTATATACTGCACATATACCCTGCTGGGATCATTTCTTACATTCTATTTTCTCTCTTTGTGTCTGTTCTCTTTTCTACTTTTGTAGCATGGTGTAGAGTTTCACTTTTCGGGTTCCTACCATGTTTACCTGTTACTACCATTTGATTAATTTATGCTCTCAAATCCTGAAAGATGCATTAATTTATTTTAGCTACATTCATATCAATACATTTCTGATTTATTTTTTAGAACAGAAGTGCAGCTGACTCCATAAAGCACTTCAATACACTTTTGTTCTGAATTGACACAAACTATATGCAGGTTGCTTTTATTGTTAATGTCTTTATTTTGTGGTATAGTTGTATGTAAAAACTTGTTAACACTTTTATGGACGTGTCTTATTCAGTATTTGACAGCATTAGCAGAGGTAAAAGTACTGAAACAGTTAAACCTCACTTACTTTTGTCAGAAAAATGTTAAAAAGTGTCTTTTAGAGGTACAGGTACAGCTTTTTTTAATTTATGGTTTTAAATTTTATTTTAATTGTGTGAAGTAAGCAGTCTTGGCTGTATACCAAAATTGAAGTATATAACATCAAGCTGGCTGAATCTGTGTTTTAAAGTTGAGGTTTTGCTGTTAGGTGCATATAATATGAGAGGAAGCCCTTAAATTTTAATTGTTCATGTTGTACAAAGGTTTCTCTCCGACTATTTTTTCTCTTTGTT
The DNA here is from genome assembly GCA_021186555.1 of Reticulitermes speratus. Lineage (NCBI taxonomy): Eukaryota > Metazoa > Arthropoda > Insecta > Blattodea > Rhinotermitidae > Reticulitermes > Reticulitermes speratus. The sequence goes on from JAJKFL010000012.1 coordinate 11,023,831, forward strand.
TATTTGTGTGTTTTTTTCTTGGGGCACTCCTCCCTCTACTCTCTCCAACTCTCCAACAGAAGACAAACTAAACAAGGCAGGGGTAGACAGGAGCTCAACAGTTATTGCTAAAGAGCCTGAAGGTAAATCAGAACTAATATTTCAATTAATAAGTGAATTGCTTTCTCTTAATGTTTTTAATAATATACTTATATTATGATCATCAAATAAATTTACTTTATTTTATATATATTATTATGTTCTTTGTGGCTAATTCATACATGTGATGCAAGGAATGGAACTGAGAAACATCAGATAGTAAAGGGCATTGACATTGCAGAACCAAGCCACCTTTGGACTTTATTTTCAACACATCTGTTTTTTTTTGGGGGGGGTTACAACCAGAATATCAACTACACAAAAAGATAACATTAATTTTACACTTTTTTAATTTCTAAAAGTATTTATGTAATTTGCCATTTTTAAATCAGCAACATTTTTCATCACATATTTGTGCACTGCCATTGTTACATCTTTTCATGACATTACAGATTTCTGTCATTTATAAGGTGCATGATTTATTGTTTGAGACAGTTGCAAAGAGAAATTGGCTGTAATGATGAAGGTATAAATTTATTCCTGTAGTGTTATTACGAATACTGACACTTTTATTGTGCTACTTTTTTGCTGAAATATAAGAATTATCTCAGATTTTTATACAAATGTGAATTAAAAGTATTGAGTCTAACTACTTAAAGTAAGGATGTCGATCATGTTGAACTAAGTATAGTGTATTAAACACATTAATTCCAGTTATCCATTTAACATCAGTTGTTAAAGTAAATTATAGAAGCCTGCATCTTTTCAAGATCTAAGGCTTTCACAGTGGCTTGCTGCTAATACAGATCTTGTTTCTGGATGATGGTACTGTGTAGAAGTAGACTATACTGGCTGACATTTCAGATATCTGTACTAGCTCCATATTTTAAAGGAAGTGACTACCCAATGGTCCCTACCAGTTTTTGTATTACAGTCAGTAGGCAAGTGGAAATTGTTCTGTTTATAGCAGCCTGTGTACTTTTAAGTATCGACAGGGAGTGCATTAAAAATGGAGATAGTAAATGATCCCTGAAACTTTGACAATACATCCTGCTTCCATCTGGTACCATCATCTAGAAACAGAATTTACCTTAGCCTGTTAGAATGCTGTTTACAAAACAGTTATTTGAGCATTACATGCTTGTTTACATTTTTTCATTATTAACCTAATGATGTGCATCTAGAAATTCTGAATGATTGTAGACTAGTGCCACAATGAATGCAGTTTTCAAGCGGTTCTTTGGGTGTGCTTCAAATTGCTGGTTTTATTATACAGTATGTGTACCTTGCTAATGTATTAATACACTTACATGCATAAGCAGTACATATAGTACACTGCGTTAAGAGAGAAGTGCACATTTTTCCATGCTTGTATGTTGGGACGGTCAGTCAAAAATAATTTCCTCAAGCTAAAATAAATACACTAAGCGATGTTATAAAACCATATTACTTCTCAAGCTTAACAAACATGCTTCAGCGTATTAAAAAACTAGGACTATAGAAAAATAGGAAACAGAACGAGAAAGTTAGTTATTTTATTGTCCATAATTAGAGGTGGTAACCAGTTTACCATGACTTCATCCTCAAGAACAGCAAGCAACCCACTTCCTACATAAACACTGAAAGAAAATAAATAACCTTAACAGTAAATATTACAATAGAAGCTCTAAAAAGTAGCACTGTGTCCTCAGGATTTTACTGTTATGAGCCAGGTTCAGACTGCCATTGATGTTTGGGATGTACAAGCACACATATTTTGAACTCAGACTTTGTTTCAAACTAAAACCGGACTTCAGACTTTTCACTTACTCTGGTCCATAATATCTGTGAACGTTTTCTTTCACTGTGTAACACAAGTTAGTATTAACCATACAATGTAGCTGGTAAGGTATTTCAGAGGCAGCTATTTAGTTAAATAAAATTCAGCCATTTTGAAATGCATGTATCATAAAATATTTGTCTCATTGAGTTCTAGAGTGTGTCTGAAACATTTCCTTGTCCATTGAATGATAAATTAGGTACTTTTAATAAAAATTAATTTCAGTCTGCAAGGAAAGTGGTAGCCTTGATTGGCCAACAAGGTCCAAGACTTGGATTGTTAGTTTATCAAAATCTGTAAATACAGTACAGTTTATTTGTTGAAGTTTCTCAGTGTGAACCAAATTTACTGAATATGTATATTGCGTGAGAGTGACACATGAACGTTTTACAGTTGGCACTTTCCAGTGCATTAAAATAAAATGAAAGTGACATAAATTTCAAATGCTAGTTTGAAATTCAGACTGTTGACACAGCCAAAATTGAAAGCAATGTCAAGGTACAACTACCTTATACATGAACAAACTATACAGCAAATACATCAAGAGACACATAACCCACTGCAATTGACACTGAAGAGGCGTGCACTGTAGGTAATATAATGTTCACTTTATGTTTTCAATAAAGCATTTATTAACTACTGTACATGAACTCTTGACAGGTGTTGCTGCACTTTGCAGTATATGAAATGGTTCTAAGTCTGTGTCTGAAGTTGGAGAGTTTTATTGTGTGGGGATCTGTGATAATTTGAATGTTGCTTATACGTATTATTACATTGTAGAGTACTGTGGGTTTGAATGATACTTGTTGGTATAATGTTAAGTGGGCCATTCAGAGCATGAGCAAACTTCTTTTGTTTGTCTGTTAAGTTTCTTGCAGTTGGTATGAACCTTGTGATTAGAGAGGATTCAGTTGTCCATTAGTCACTGCAGATGGCTGTACAGGTGTCTATAAAATTTGAGTTTGTATTTTGGAAGATTGTAAGTGGTAACTGACATAAAGAAGCGTAGTTGCCTTATGATAATTTAACTGAAAAGAGAGGGAATTAAAAGTCTTCTTTTTTATTTTAAATGTTAGTTTTCCAGTGTTTCAGGTTTTGACAGTGGTGTCAATGCAGATCACAATCCTCTGGGATGTTTGTTGTATTAGCTGGTGAATTGTTGACACAGTGTAACATCCTGAAAGACTTGAATTTTTACTGCTAGTTTTGCTGCTGATACATGAAATGTTCTTGAATCCATGGTTTATAGATATTGAAGTTGTTATTCATATATGTGCTTGCAGACTCCCACAGTATTTAGAATAGGTGAAGGAATCATTTTTTCTATTTAATGTTCATGGTGTTAGTGATGTTAGGCAGACTGAAATACAGCTGAGCCACTAGTGCCTGAGCCCAGTGCATGTGAGGTTGAGATTGCTGTTTAAAAGCTAAATAGATATAAATCACCAGGTGCTGATCAAATTCCAACAGAATAGACTAAAGCAGGAGGCAGGACAATTCGTTCTGAGGTCCATAAACTTATTAATTCTGTTTGGAATGAGGAAGAATTGCATCAGCAGTGGAAGGAGTCAATCGTTTTACTCATTTACAAGGAGGGTGACAAAACAGATTGTATTAATTATTGAGGCATATCACTGTTATCGATTCCATACAAAATTGTATCCAACATCTGTCTGTCACGGTCATCTCCATAAGTAGACAAAATTATTGGGTATCGTCAGTATGGATTTCAATGTACAGGTAGGACTCAGTTTACGCCGGGGTTAGGTTCCTGAGATTTCCGGCGTAAAATGAAGGGGTGTAAATTGAAGCAAAAATATAATGGGAACATATGTAAATACATTAGGTTCTGTCCCAAGATTTTCAGTAATGAACACAAAATACTTGAAAAATGTTCTATTTTATGAAATTTACGTATTGAAAATTGTATAATATTTAAGATAATAATGTTTAAGAAAAAGAAAGAAAATTTACTGCTTTAAAAATGATAGAATAGATGTCTGTTTGGTTTTCTTCTTTTCTGATAAGTTGTAGTATGGCTGTAGAACTGTCTCAATTCCTGTCTTAATGGTTGAGCTCCGCTCCCAGTTGGGGTCGTCGCTACAGAAGATCTCACATCCCTTATTAATAACAGCAATAGCCTATTGCATTGATTTCACTGTTAGTGTCCTAACCGGCATTGCAGAGTCAGCTTCACTTTCCTCTGTGTCTTCTTTGGACAGTTGTTCAGCTAGCTCTTCTAAATCTTCCGTTGAAAGCTCTTCACCATGACTCTCAAGGAGCTCATTTATGTTACCAACTTCTACATCATCTATTCCTATTTCCTTTGCTATCTCTGTCACATTCTCTGTTATTGACGCAAGGGTAGTGCCGTGCTCTTGTGAATCCGGAATGCAGTCAGGCCAAAGCTTACGCCAGATGCTTTTTCTCGTCGCATTTTATATTCCGTTTTTTGTTTAATTATATAAATTTTAGGCCGTAGTTTATCATTTAGTATTATAGTTTTATTACAATGTAGGGACCATCTGTGTCTAGGAAGTTGGGCAGTCATGAACTGTGAGAGGTGCAAAAGTGAAGTGGGCGTAAATTGAAGTGGCGTAAACCGAGTCCTACCTGTAATAGGTCAACTACTGATCATATATTTTGCATTCATCAAATACTTGATTAATAGTGGGAATACAGTGGGGCAGTATCTCAGCTATTTATATACTTTAAGAAAGCCTGTGATTCATTTAGGAGGGAGGTTTGTATAATATTCTCATTTAAACTAGTTAGCTTGATAAAAATGTGTTTATGTGAAACCTGGAGTCCATATAGGCAAACGTTAGTCTGACATGTTTCCTATTAAGAAGGGTTTTGAAAGAAAGAGATGCTTTATTGCCATTGTTTTTCAGCTTTGCTTTAGAATGTGCCATTAGGAGGGTTCAGGCAAACAAGGAGGGGTCAAACTTTAATGGTACACATCAGCTTCTGGTTTATGCTGATGATGTTAATTTATGGGGTGAAAGCATGTGTAATACAAGGAAAACACAGAAACTTTATTATTTGCTAGTAAGGAGATTGGTATAAAAGTAAATACTAAGATAACTAAGTATAAGTTCATGTCTTTGTGAACATAATTCAGGGTAATATCACAACATAAAGATAGGTAATAAATCCTTTGAAAGTGTGGACAAGTGCAAATATTTGGGAACAACCCTAAGAAAGCAAAAATGCATTCATGAAGAAATTAAGAGCAGATTGAACTCAGGGAATACCTGCTAGCATTTGGCCCAGAATATTTTGTCTTCCAGTTTGCTGCCCAAAATATAAAGATTAAACTATACAGAAGTATAATTTTGCCTGTAGTTTTATGCTGGTGTGAAGCTTGCTTTGTCACACTGAGAGAGGGACACAGGCTGAGGGTGTTCAAGAATAGGGTGCTGAGGGTGTTCGAGAATAGGGTGCTGAGGGTGTTTGAGAATAGGGTGCTGAGGGTGTTTGAGAATAGGGTGCTGAGGGTGTTCGAGAATAGGGGTGCTGAGGGTGTTTGAGAATAGGGGTGCTGAGGGTGTTCGAGAATAGGGTGCTGAGGGTGTTCGAGAATAGGGTGCTGAGGGTGTTCGAGAATAGGGTGCTGAGGGTGTTCGAGAATAGGGTGTTGAGGGTGTTTGAGAATAGTGTGCTGAGGGTGTTCGAGAATAGGGTGCTGAGGAAGATATTTGTTCCTAAAAGGGATCTTTCAGTGCTGTACTGTCTCAGTTACTGACAGTGTCATTAAATGAACTGCAGATAAATAAATAAATAAATAAATTTATGTATATCTCGTTAAATACACAGAAAACTTTGTTACAGACTGAAGTTGTAGACCACAAGGTGTGAATAATCTTTTATGCTATTTCCACAAATGTACACAAGGTCAACTTCTTTTCAGATCAAAGTTGTAATATTTTTATGTCCTACAGACTTTTAAAACTGTCTACACTTTGAAACATTTCATTACTTTTTGAGTATAGGGAATGTGGTTGATGCTGCATACATACACTTGCTCCACTCTCATTTAAAAAGAAAAGTAAATACTGGAGCTACAACTGTCACAGGCTGATTGGCATAATGTAACCAAAATACACAGAAAATAAATTGCCCATTATGCAGTGTACATACATCTTAGTAGGAGCTGGATACCTCAGTATAGTGACTAGACTAAAAAAGATCCAGGAATCTTCATTTGATTCCTGGCAGAGGCAGAGATTTTTGTCTTCTTGAAAGTGTCCAAACCAGGTCTGGGGCCCATACAACCTCCCTTTCAGCTGGTGCTGCACCTGGGTATAAAGTAGCTGGGATATGAAGCTAGCCACTCACCTCTATCTAGTACTGAGGCTCGTAATATGTGGAGCAGTACCTCCACACCTACTCATGCCCTCATGGTATGTACTTGATTAAGCATAGGGACAACTTTATCTTTACGTACGTATGCATATGTTGTAAAGTTCTGTTGCTTGTGTATGAAATATGATTTAAATACTCCGAGTTGTTTTTTGTGCTTGTTTTGATTTGTGCACAGCAAGGTTGAAGGCAGATTTTTATGAGGGTTTGCATATTAACAGGGTAGATTATTATATTTGTGATTTATCAGGTCAACAACACACACTCACTTTATTTTATATGATAATGTGTTTCAAGTTAGAATATTATGATTATGAGAATGCGGTGGGCTGGGCATGTAGCATGCGTGGAAGAGAAGGGAAATATTTACAAAGTTCTGTGTAGAAAACCTGAAGGAAATGGACCATGTGGAAGACATAGGCATAGGTAAAGGATAATATTAAAATGGATTTTACAGAAAGAGTGTATGAAGATGTGGACTGGATTTATCTGATCCAAGTTAGATACCAGTGGCAGGCTCTTGTGAACATGATGAAGAACCTTCAGACATCTGAAAAGGGCCAGAGAATGTTTTTACTACCTGGGCAACTATCAGTTTCTCAAACTTGATTCTGCTTTGCATAGTTGGATATATATCTAAGTCATTCTTTACAACAGTGCATGAACATTTGTTTCATTCACTGTATCTTCCTTCATCTATCTCCACTCAGGTATTGCTGTCCTGAATCTTGATTACATTTGGTTTTCAGCCCCTCCTACATTAGTACTAAAATTAATTTTGGTGTGAATTTTAAAACATGGGTTTTTAGCACATGTAAAAGCCTAACGCATGTGCACATGTGTGTGTGTGTGTGTGTGTGTGTGTGCGTGTGTGAACTGGTATTTCGAACTTGTGATGATGTGTCATATGTTTACAATTCAGTGGAATGTTGAAACTTAAATATGGGTACAGACATACATGGGCCTACCCCTCATACTGATGCCCTGTTGCAGTTCCATCCATTTTTGTTTTGTATTGCCCATTAATTTATTTCACATAATCTTAGCTGTCTTTCTTCATTTGCAAGCAACAGAACTTTAAGTCTTTTGAGCACTATTATAAATACGGGTCTTGACATATGTTTTGTGATCACAGCTTCATATAACAAAGATGAATTTTTCATATGCTAGCCATTCTATTTATAGTAAGATATATGAGTATTTACAAATTTAAATTGGGCTGAAAATTTGCATACAATTTTTATGCGATATGTATATAAGCATATTTAATAATGACATGAGTATATTTAATGTTGTCCTTATCTCAACTTAGTCAGAAGAGGTGTTACAGGGACATTCTACAATCCGATCTCTTCTTCGGTAATCTGTCAGCTTTAACTGTGTTTTGCTGCATGTAATATTTCCATACTATTCATAATGGCCTTAATTTTCATGAGATGATACTGTGTAAGTACAAACTGTTCTAAGCATCCCAAACCTCTTAGAACACATTGTGTTGGTTGTTTTTGGACCACTGTGTACATTAATTGTAAAGTTTTATGTACATACATTTATATATAAATTTAATGGATGTACCTTCAGTTTATGTGGGGAGTATTTGAACCTGTAACTGCTGTCCTGTATGTAATTTTACTATAAGTGAGGAGTGAATGGTGAACATTGAAGGTTTAATGAAGTAAGTGCTTCATATTGCTGTCGAGAATGTAGGTGGCAAGAACAAACAACTCCCTAAGAATGTTGTGTTGTTGTTCCATAAATTGTCGACTGCATTTCCCCCATTTGTGTCGGAATGGGTGCCATTTTTCTGCAAATTAATTAATTAAATTAAACATTTATACACTGTTTTGTGGAAGTTATGTGTAACTTCTTGTTTTGGGGTTTAGTTACCTTGTGTGTTGAAGCTGTTCCAACATTTCGGTGTACAGTGCTGTTGCCATCTTCAGGGTGAATGAAGCAGGAGGAGGATGTGGATCAATATATAGGTTTCACAGTGGGAGTAAGGCTGGGTATGTGAAGTGTGATGCTGTTGATTGAGGAAGGGCCATGTAGTTAACCAATTGAGGACTGATAGAGTCATAGTCACGTTATGACAAGCAGTCAGACATTCACCCTGTTTTATTTTCAAGCCCCGTTGGGGCACATGACAGTTTATTGGTCTGAAGTTTAGTAATGTAGCATCATACAGTCTTTGGTCACTATGTCTGATGAGGGAAGAAGTTGTCTCTACGACAGGAGAGCTGATTCTGTCTCTGAGGGGACATTCGCCTGACTTACATAAAAACCTTCAAATTTGAAGTGATCCTTTCTTACAAAATATCAAAACCATTTTAATGCAAAACAAATAGTTTAACACGTTAGGAAAGTTTAATATTTCACAATGATATACACTGTTAAAGTCCAATACACATGTCATCACCTGGACTGTAGTTCCAAACTTGCAAATGTTATAGATTGTTAGGCTTTCACAGCGAGTATTTATCAGGTGATAGTTTTCTCGGCTTTGACACCATGTAAGTTCATAGTTTGACCTTGCAGATGTTTAATTTCTTGGATAAATATTTTTTCATTGAGCAATTAAGTATTCTGTTTTTGCTTGCATATGTGTTACAAAATTCAAATGGTTGCATGTTGACATGTACAGCTCAGAAGGCTTTGCTGTTCTATCTTACTCTCAAAGGCAGAAAAATACAGATAATTTCTTTGCTCTTGTGACAAAATTTATTTTCCCCAGTATGTGATAAATGTAGTTTATCTTTGATGCTGGCATATTTCACTAGAAACCTGACATGCGTACTGTTTGTTTCCCATTGCACTCTGATGCTATGTAATAAGAATGTAATTAATGAGTGGCTGCCCATGCTCACGTTGATGAGATGTCAGAAGTCAGAATAACACTATGGCTGCACAAAGTCTGTATTAGTTTTCGGTGTGATGGCAGTAAATGATGGACCATTGGATTTAGAAATGTAAAATTTTATGTGAAACATATTTCTGTGTTAACAATTACACATATTGTGCTGATGTAGACTCTTACATTCTGTCGGGCAAATTTAAGGTTAGAATCTGTACTAACAGAAATTGTGCACAGAAATTAATCATAGTTCTTTCAAGAATTAATATGCATTTGATACATTTTGATGGGAACTGCATGTTGTAAGTTGTTTCCATAATGTGTTGTTCTGTTATAACTATGTAGTACACTGTCCATCTTGAGCAGCTGGTAGTTTCTGCACTGATCAAGCAATTTTCCATCTATGAAACCAGAATTCATTTATGTGTTCACAAGAGTCTGCCACCAGACCCACAATGAGTAAGCTGAATCCAGTCCACACCTTCTAGTTCTTTAAGATCAGTATTAATATTATCCTTCCTTGTGTGCCTGTGTCTCCCACTTTACTCTTCCCTTCAGGTTTTCTGCCTAAAATTTTGTATGAATTTCTTCTCTCCTTCATCCATATTATATGCTTCATTCTTCTGTTACTTTCTCTGTTTTAGTTTCACATGTCTTGATCTCAGACCCCCCTCAATTTGTGTTCTCCCAAAGTGAGAGATTATATTTCACACATTTATGAAATATTTGTATTAATTTCTAGGTTTGTAAATAGATTTTGAACTGAATGGTAACAGTGTTCCCTTTATTTAATGTGCTCTTGATTTTGTGATGAATGTAATTGTTATTTGGTACTCTCATCCTAAGTATTCTACTTTTGTCACATTTTAAGGATACACTAATTATGTTAATATTATGGCCTAATCCTGTATGCTGGTGATACAGTGTGAACATGTGCTTGTGGTCATCTGATGTTTAACACTGTGAAGTCTGGTATGTAGGAACAACATTTTAGTGGAACATAGTGCCTCTGTCTTCTACCCAGAAGATGGAGGCAGTATGTTCCTACAAAACATTGGTACCTACCTACCAGCCTACATGGTGTCATAACCCAGAAAACAACGGTTTGATTTTTTGTTGTTCTGATGACTTCATGTCTTCTTTTGAACTTGTTCTTACATGTCTCTTTTATTGCTAGACTAACCTCTGGTCTTTTATGGTGTTTTTATGTTCTCTGCCAGTCATTTGACATTGTCAGGATACAAAACAAGCTGATTTGTTCCATTCATATTCAGGTTCTCTTGTTTCTTGAACTGGGTATTCTGTTCTTGATATTGCAAATGTAAGTCTAAATTTCAGAGTGTGAGCATCTGTAAGAGATGTAATAAGTGTTCCTTAATATTTGTGTTAGAATCCTATGTCTCTTAAAAATAATTTATTATTCTATGAATACTTTTATTATTTCTCAGAAGTCACTGATTTAAGTGAGAAATAGTTTCAAAAATGAGATTTGAAGTGAAATTATTTAATAAAAAAATAGGTTTACTGGTATTTTAAATTAGCTAAATATGTATTTGCATCTTTTCATGTGATTTTTCGTGTAATTTTTACCTTCTTCTGCCATGACACTGAGGTTTTCGTGGTGCAGGGATTAAAAATACACAGACACAGGACTGACACCCACAGACTACAAGTAATGATTGCTAGTGGTGTAAGTCAGTGGTCTTTCCTATCATATTAGCTTACCCACACCAGGTTCAGAACCCCCTGGCAAGCATCACAGCTATATCTTACATAATAAGTTTACAAATTTAAATCCCTGCTTTTCTGTTCATGTTCAGTGGCATAGAATTGTACAACTTTAATGCTGCGAAGGATGCCCCTGAGCCTGGGCTCCATGACAGTTAGAATTAAATTCCACACAATTTTTGCATTTCTACTGGATTAAGGTGAGTGGTTTATTTCCCACTCTACTTGCTTTACTCCTGGGGAAAGAGCCACTGGTACCCTTTGGAGTGGAGGTTAAGTGGACCCCAGTGCCAGTATGAGTATGGCAGCAAACAGAAAAATCCCTGCCCACTTTTTTTATAGAATAGTTTATAAATTGAATTTGTCCTGTCAGAAGTTCATTTACACTGATTCCCCATGCCACCTGTCTGCCACTTGTACAACACACAAGTATATGTGTAAATATATGTGTGTATTTAACATGCATACAGTGCATGTGTACATTGCTTTGTCAGACTGGTGATACTAAGTGTTTGACATCTGCTCTCAGCTGTGCTGAAAATAACTGCTTCTCCCAGGCAATTATGTAATGGCATGTTGCCATACACTTCTTTCTATATTTGTTCACTCCAGTGGTTTGGAAGGTGTGTGATCAGTTGTACAAACTGCACACAGAGTTTCAGTTGGTCTGAGTTGGCAGTCATCACAAAATGGGGTGATATGCATTGCAGGCAACATAAGCATTGAGTGTATGTTCATTTAAATGTTACTCTTTTGTTTAATTAATTATTAGCCATTTTAAATTATTCTTTATTTAATGATTTCTTTGTAATTGTATAAAGCTGTAATTTATTCTAATCAAAATAATTTAAGTAATTACTACTTACTGATTAAAATGACTGTTCATGCATTTACATAACATATTTTATCACACTATGCATATATGCGTAGGTGTAATTGATTACAGAGAAATTGTGACTGCCAGAGTCAATTACCATTGCAAGACAGTCAGAGTAGTGTCAACTCTCTTTTGAGGTTAAATAATTTACATTGGGCCCAAAAGCCTGTTTTTAATATGGGTGTGATTTCACTAGCAATCACATAGCCATAGAAGCGAAAAGTAATTAAATTCACTACAGAATCCATTTTAACTAGAAATTTACATAAGTCTGGGAATTAGAAATTGTACAAAAAGAAATTATGAACTAAATTTGAAAAGTTTGATGATTAAGTTGTAGGTACAAAGCACAGGGATTATATCACAAATACAGAATGATGTAATTCCATTATCATTATAAATATTTTAACAACTTATTCTGACTTCATATTGCTCGTGTATAACATCATAATTCAGATTCAATAACGATTTTTTGCAATATCTGTAAGCCAATACGGTTGCCGGGAGTTAACATAAATAGGGTCTGATCTGCTGCAGAGTACCATCTGCACCAAGGCTGATGAATCTGGCCAGCAAAAGTGTAGAAATCTAGCAAAATACCAGAAGGGGTTTTCTGTTTCTCCCTCATTCAACACACTTTAAAATTCATGAATATACAGCTGAATTTTCTGTCTTGTGTTAAATGTGTCAGAAGAATTGTATGAATGAAACAATTATTTAATTTTTCTTCAGAAAATAAGTGAAGCAGAACTGTAGTGTAGTTATGAACAGTATTCTAAAAATTAAAATTTTCTGAACATTGTTTGTGAGATACATTGTATCATTTTTCTGATGGTATTTGTTAAGTAAATTGGGAAAAATTATCTTCATTTTCCAGAAGTCATTAAAATTTTTTATGTGTATTGAGAGATGAAGTACTCTCTTTGATATTCATTGAGCCTTTCATTAATGTTTGTGATTTCAGCATATTTACAGTTTCTCTGTTACCATGTTTAGTTGAATTTCAAATTCTGTTTTCCTCACATTAATATTTAATTTGATCTGTATATTTACAGTTTCTCTGTTATAATGTTTAGTTGAATTTAAGACTTTATGTTTCTTACGTTAAAATTTAATTTGATGTCTACATAAATTTCTCTATTGCCATATTTAGTTGAATTTAAAACTTCAAGTTTCTTGTGTCAACATTTAATTTGATCTCTATATTTACAGTTTCTCTTTTACCATGATTAGTTGAATTTAAAACTTTGTTTCTTGCTTTAACATTTAATTTGATCTCTATATTAGTTTTATTGTAACAGTAAACTGAGAGGCAGTATTTTTCACAACTTCTTCTCCTGCTTGACATATTTGAACTTATGAAGGTCACCCAGCAATCAAGATCTTCATTTGTCTCTGTCTTTCCAAAAGCTGCACTGCCTTTTCTCCCCATGTTCTTTCTACCTGCTATTGACGTCTTTCCTAACTGGTTACAGCCCACCTTGAACTTATTGTTCTTGTTGGGCCTTTTTCTTTTGTGTTCATGGTCAGACCACTCTTCAGGATTCTGTCATCATTTATAAAATATGACCATACCATTTTACTCTGTCAATTAGTACGTTATTGTCCAAGGTGTTAATCCGTAAGTTGTCTCAAATTTATTCATGTCTTATTATCTGTCTTTTCGTTTTCTTTCTATACCACTTAAGCGCGTCATCTTTGCTCCCTTTAGTCTATACATTTCTTTATTTGACTCACATTTGCTTTCCTTATGAGTGACAAGCAACTTAATATGGTAACAGATGGAACTAGGTACTTTTTATGTAACTGTATAATATGCAGTCATGTTGAACGTACTGAAATCACAAAGTGTGAGTAATACTGGCATGTGTCAGTTTATTAATACTAAAATTTTATGGGCTTAGTAGTACTATAATTAAATAGTCATAATGTGGTCTTCTAGCTCGAAGATGAAGACTGTATTTTCCTCCAAATGCTGGTACCCTCCACCAGTCTACAACAGTATGAATCTTCACAATTGTGAAAACTTAAAATCTTGTACTATTAAATATGTTAATCAAGATGGTTCTGCTTTGCAGCACACAAATAATCCAGCATGTAATGGAACAGGATGTGTATTAACAATATCAGAAAATGAAATCTTATTTGTTTGCATTTGAAACAACGGGTCTTTCAGTTAGAAGATAAAATCTAAAGATTGTATACAAGCATACCTTCATATTCATGATGGATACGTTCCTGAAATGATCGCAAATAGTGATATTCATTAATAGGGTTGTGCCCTTGTGATGAATTCTGTGTTGTTGTTTTTGTCATGTCACCTTCTACACTCCACTTACACTGATAATGCCACTGATATTTCTTTTTGGGAGGCATGAGCAGACAGAAAATATGAAGAAAAAGAGGTTGAACTTTATTCACTGTTGCTGTACAGTAGTCAGGCACAGACTGAAGGAGGCCATTATGTACCTAAGACATCTAGACACTGAAAAGTTGTTTGAAGCTCACGAGGATACTCCATTGTAAAGTACTCAAAGAAAAGTGTTGGGAGCATGAACACTGTTAGCAAAACCATGAATATGGAGGGATGACTAATTTTTATGTTAACATTAACGTGCAAAACTTTTCTGGAAAGTTTACTAAGGATGTTACATCTCTTTTGCTATTAAGTCCTCCATTCTATTGTGCTTGATGTCTTTCTACATTTTCACTAAGTATCTCTCTTACACTTCAGTGTCAAGATGAACATTCCTCAGTTAAACCTTCTGTTTCTTGACTTGCTGTCTGTTTCATTGTTAAACGCACTTCATTGCACTAGGTTTTGCACCCAGCTCAACTCCTCCACAGTCACCTGCTCTAATGGCCAAAGTGATTACAGCAGCGGCCAGCCCACCGCAGGCACTTCCAGTGGCAAGTCCACACTTAGTCTTAGTGCTGTGCTCTTGCAAGGGGCACAAGGTATAAAATTGAGTGTGACTTTTGCACAAAATTATGTGGTATGGAAGATGCATATATTTATCTGTTTGCAGAATGAAAGGCTGTTTCAGGATTTCTTAGCATAGAGCACTACTCTGCATTCATGCCAGGTGACCAGCTATAATGGCTGAACTCTTCGTGATTGCCCCTGATCTGCTCACAAAAACTGCATGTTTATACTAGAAATATGCCTCCCAACTGAGCATTATTTATATACCATCACTATTTAAACCAGAAAAAAATTAGCACTGCTGGTACATCTGTCTTCAGACAAGATATTTGTTTGGTCTCAATAAACTGCATCATTGGAGCTTTAATTCCCCTGTTTGAAGTCTTAAATCAGTCATGAAATCATCGACATATAAATGCTATGCCTTGTCTCTTTGTTCGTCTACTCAGGAAACCCCTTGTACTTGACATAAATGTGAGTCATAATTTTTTAGACCACCCATCTTGAGTGTAATTTGTCACCAAGAAATTTATCTGAACTTCAGACTCCTGGATTTAAGTTGCACAGAGAATACTCAAATGTATTGTTTTGAGGAATGTAAGGAGTTTTTATGGTAGGATTGTTTTAAAACTAGTACAATGTGACATTCATACATGTCATATTATATGACATGCATGTAATTTGTAAGAAATTTTACCAGTGTTTATAAAATTGCCTGAGTGCCACATCTTACTTGAAGTATTCAAAGACTTTAACGGAATTACTAGTTTTAATTCCAGCGAATGGATGATAGGATAAAGATAACTGTATCATCTTCCATATGATGTAATTTGTTGGCATGGTGTTGATATTGTTTGGCCCAAGATTAATACAAGTATAGTCTGTTTGTGCCTTCATGCCCTTACTAACTGATCATGCTGCAGTTCCATGAGCTGTTCCCTTTTATTTATTTGTGTGATCATCTGTTATTATGTGTTTGCTGGAAACGTTGAAACATACTTTTATGGCATGTTATACTTTTGAGTTTATAAAACTATTGAAGAATTTATTGGTATGATATACCACAGTTAATGCTACCAACATGCTCATTGTGTTTTTCTAATGCCTATGGTAACTCTGTGAAATTAACTCACTTGCCTTCTAGATTCTGCATCAATATATATCCACAAATAGATGAATATTGCATCTTGATGTTTACATACAGAATATCTGTCTGAATTTAACTCTTTTTTTATTTCACACAACAGTTTATCTTGGTTCATTTTGTGAGTATATAGTTATTTGATGGTATACAAATGTCTAGGACAGAACTGATAGATTATTTAGTGTTACCCAGGAAGCACCAAGTGACTCAGTCGGTATCTTCGCGCTTTATTTGCTTATTTCAAACTTCTTTTACAGTTCTGTATGTGAGGCCTGTATTTTATGTGTCTTCAGAAAGGTTTAAGGTCTGCTTGGTATGTATTTCATATTAAAATTGCAGATCATAAGAATAGCGTGCATTTAGTAATGTATGAAAATATGAAGAATTTCTGCTTCTGTGTGTCTTTGTTTGCTCCATCACTATGCTGTGTGTGTGCATGTGAGCATGCACGTGTGTTTGTCGTGTCTCTTCTGCGTGTGTGCATACGGGTGTACATGTGATTTAATATGACTTGTGATTGTTTTTCTTCCCCTCTTCTCTCATTTCAACTATACTGGTATCATCTTCAAATTTGCAGCGTTGCTGTGCTTCATTTTGGAAATTGAGAATGGTGAACATTTTGATGGATGCTGGTAAGGTGAAACCTTGTGAGAATTGAGGTTCACTCTCTCACAGCAGTGTTGCTAAGATTCAAGTCTTCTGAATTGTCAAACCAGATTGGATGGTAAACAGTTACCAGTGTTTCAGAGGAGCATAGTTCCTTCTTCTTCTTGGATGCTTAACTCTGAAGATGAAGGCTCTACAATTCTTCAAAACATCAGTAAATATTTAGCATTTGACATGGCATAACATCCCAGAAGACTTGAAACTTTAAGGTGTAACTGTACTTGATAAAGAGTATTTGCATTTGTTACAGTAAAAAGACTCCTTGTTTTAAAATTTTTGTACTGATGATCCATGTCTTTCTGTTCACTTCATGAAAATTTACAACAAATGGTTCATGGCTTTCAACCCTCTGATACTCTCTTGGTCTGTCCCTCTCACAAATTTTCAGCTGTCATTGGTTTGCTATTGAGTTCAGTTCGACATTTCTTCTCAAACAAACATTTTTTACTTGTAACTACATATTTGTCTGTCTGAAGGAAGGGGGTGAATTTTTTCACAATGATAACTGCATATTTTGAATTCCAAGTAATCAAACACGTTTTTCAGTTGGATTTTTCCTCCCTATTACAATTATTCTTTCCCTCCTGAGCTACGTGGTGGTATGTGTGGCACAAGGATGTGGGTTCAGTGCAAAATGTGTAGGTCTGTGAACATTACTTAAGGTAGTAAATATGTAGTCAGTTCACAGTTAACCAGTTAAAACCGTGGTGTGTTGCTAACTGAAAGTTTTTAGAACAGATGTCTTTCGATTATCTTTCAACATTAATATGGAACACATGTTCACAAGAAACTTAAATTCTTTGTAAGAACTGATTCATGTCTATCTTAAAATTACAGTTTCAAGTTGATATCTTAAGTTGGTATGTATTGTTAATTCCTGTAGTGTAAATGTTCATCTATTTATGTAAATTAATTTTTGATTAGGCTTTATTATTAATAATGTAAGTTTTTTACGTACCATTGGTGAGCAACCCTCATGTTAATTTCAAGTAACTCTTGTGTCCCACTAACAAGATTCACTTATGGGCACAGTGAAAAGCCAAAGGCTGACTTGAACTTTTCCAAGTAGTTGTACCTTCTTTTGAACATTTAAATGAGGTTCCAAGGCCTTGAAATATGTCATTTAAATAAGGTTTCAGGGGGTTAATTTAAAGCTAAATACTTTATTATTTACAGATGACCAGATGTAGGAGCTTTGCAGCAAACAGTCAGTACCAAGTTTCTCACTGAAATGTTGTAATTCATAAAATTTAAGGTTTTAACCATAGAGATTTTTATTGATAAATTTTATCCTTCAGTAATACCAGCACTTTTTTTTTTTCTAAATGGATGTTTACTGGTGCTCTAATGAAATAAGAAAACATTCACTTAACCGGCAGGTGTGAGACCTTGACAGAATTGCCAGTACTGGGGGCAGAAGTTTTCCCAAGGTGTAAGCACCATGCCATGAAAGTGTATGGGGAGTGGGAATGTAACTCCACCGTTCTTAACTGTGACATTAGGTGAAAACGTGTGGTCACTGTCATGTGCCAGCTGCTTTAACCCTACTACCAATTGGTTAAAAGGCTGGTTGAGCTTCAGGGCCACTCCACAGGCAGTAGTGAAGTGGTCATCCATCTTGTAGCCAGTCATTGTACTGACTAAGCAATCCCAGCTTATATTAATGCTGATTACTTTTCTGTAAATGAAAACAGAACACAAATATTTATTCAGAATGTGTGAATTTTCTTTCAACTTGGACAGGGTTATTTATATTGCTCCTCCTGTCATTGTTTGCTCACCACTGGTTTATGTAATTCTTACTGGCCAGATTAGAAGATGTGCAGTGTCATAAAATGTTTCTCCACAGAAAAGGTAAATACGTAACTGAATAAAAATAAGCCTACATTCATAGCTGACAGTTACGTTTTCACAGTTAGAGAAGATAGTGTCTAGCCAGACAAGAAACATGAAATTTCGTCTGAATTTACACAAAGGAGACTGTGTAACTGATAATCAGCCTATTCATAAGCTGTATGTTATACACAGCTACTGTGTTTTGCTTGTACAAACTTGAGAACTTGTTAAATCTGTTCATCTTGGGTAAGTTGCTCCATTGGATAATCTCTTTTACAGTGGTTATTTTATGAATGTTCCTAACAGTGCTATCAGATTGCTCTTTGCAGTGCATGCCATAATTTTCACCACTCATTTGTCTATTTATTTATTTAAATTGTTATGATACATAGTTGCATGTTGATAATGAAATAAACAAGAATTATATTTTTCTTCTTCAGATTGTGCAGTTTCAGTTGTTTTGAAAGTATTTTCTGTATTGAAGATAATTGTCTACTGGAATGTGATGCCATGTAGTCACTGATATATCAGTAACCTACAGAAGAAGGTTTCTCTGAAACATTAGTATATACAGGGTGATTCAGGAGGTAAGGTAAATATTTTGGGAGGTGATAGTATCAGTCATTGTGAGAAAAAAAAGTTCATACAAACATGTGTCCAATTCTGAATGCATACCGAGATAGAGATGTTTGAATCTACAAATACAAAAGCCTTGTGAATGGTAATAAATAAATAAAGAGAAATGAATTGCTGTTAATTTGATTTTAATGTTAATTTAATGTTTGAATGACAAATTTGTTAAAGTTCACAATAAATGTTCGAAAATGGCGCAATCACACCTCAGTGCACTTTGCAACTCGTGTGCGAAGTTCACAAGTTGTTTATGGAGTTTTCGAACATCTATTGAGAACTATAACAAATTTGTCATTTCTGTGTAACGAATTTGTTCTTTAAACATTAAATTAAAATTAAAATTAAAATTACAGTAAGTAATTTCTCTTTCCTTATTACCACTCACAATGCTTTTGTATTTGTAGATTCAAACATCTCTATCTCGGTAAACATTCAGAATTAGACACATGCTCATATGAGCTGTTTTCCTTACAATGACCAATACTATCACCTACCAAAGTACTTTCCTCCTGAATCACCCTGTATGTGCCAGACTGTGTGGCCGCACATCCCAGTATGGAGTTAACTTTCATAGTCACAGCCATGCAAACCTCCATGCTCTCATCTTCTGCATTGTAAGCTGTATGATAAATACAGGCTATTATTGTTTCAATTTGAAAACAGTATATTATTGAAAGATATTAATTTGTTCTGGACCAGCTGCTACCAATGATACAAGATGGTAAGATATTGTCAGTGAGCATACCAGTGAAATCATAAAAGCAGAATTCAGTTAGCAGTATTTAAATTCAATTTTATGTTGAGTAAAATATATCATTGTAACATATGCTAAAAGCTGCCTTGAGAGCATTTGATGATGTGGAAGTGAAGCTCCATGCATGTAAAGGTTTCAGAGTTATTCTGTATGTACTGATGAAGTCAGGAATTCCGATCACACTTACAGAGAATCAAATCCCTTCCTTCCTGTCTGTAGCCAGTCACTGTACTGTGGCACCAGGCCTGCTGTAACAGCAGCTGGTGGAGTGTAATAATTACATCTTTATTCTCCACAGTGGAACCGAGTAACTTATTAATTATAACTGTTTGGGTGTTAAAGTCTCTATGTATAATTTCGCTTGTGCTTGTAAGTCCTGTACATATTTTCTAATTCTGTTCAACATGTTTTGGCACATTTCCAATTAAACGTTTCAAAAAATTGCTAATTAGCTTTGCCATATGTATCTATTTCTCTGCTGTTACATGTGTAATAACTCGAGAACTGCTGAACAGATGTACATTAAATTTTATGTTTGGAAGTTTTCTTAACATGTACATGGAAACATTGCATTTATGTGCACATACCTCACAAAACATCAAAGATTCCAGTTGTCTGGGATAAGGCACTGTGTAGGGTGGCAAGTAGGTACCACATTTAAGAAGAGTTTGCTACCTCCATCTGGTGGGTAATCTGAGAAGATTATGGTGTGCAGACAAGATTGGCTGTTATACAGTGGAAAGGACAAGTCAGTGGCATTAGTATCACCCTACGGTCAATGGTCTGAGGGCATAGGTGGACATTTACACGAATAGGACATAAAATTTTTTTCATGTTCATGGACACCTGTGCCCCCAGCAGACTGTGTAGTGCCACTATGCACTACTCTAATCGCCTACCCTATCCCTCCAGTGTATAATACTCAATTTTAGCCACACAGCTCTCTGATCTTGAGCACCCTGAAAGTGGAGGCAGCAAGCTTCTAGGAATATGTGCTATATATATTTTTAGCTTTCTACATGGTATTATATCCTAGAAGACTGGAATGAACAACGCCACTCTGAAAACTTTATATCTCTCACTGAGTATTTTTTGGAACAAAAGATGTTATGAGCAGACTTAGAGAGCAACATGAAACACACACTTTATGCCCAGTACACATTCTTTTTTAAGTCTTATGGTTTTTGAGGAAAGTAAACAGAAGGGAGCACAAGGACAAGGATTGTTGTGCTGTGCACAGTACCTAACTCGTGTTAACTGTAAGTGTGAAGCACTTCATGGTTTTATCTTTCATAGCCTGTTGTATGTTTACACTGTATTAGTTTCATAGCATGTTGTATTTCATACAGAAGTGTTTGTTGTAGGTTACATTTACTTTTATGGCATAATTTGTGATTTATTACTCATTAAGTTTTCTGATTAATACTCATTATTTTCAGTTTGTTAAGAAGTAATAAACGTTAGGTATAAATAAATGCCCTACCATTCCTTGTCATCTAGACAGTTTGAACGTCCAGAGTATTGTACATATAATGTTTATGACATATGTCTAATTACGATTTTGGTTTGCTTTACTCTTATGCTCCTACTTAAAAATGTATCTATTGTGAAGATATTTAATTACAGTTGCGACAGTTTTACTTACTTGTCTGCTTGTGCTCCCCTTACTGGTCAACCTTTTCTTTTGTCTTCCTCTATCTTACTTTCCTTTTACTTGCTTTAAATTTGTAATTATTTGTCCAGTAGGTATGTGTTTTATTAATATGTATCCACACACACACACAAGATTAAGGCTTGTTTTCATGAATATTTTTTTATGCGGTGCAGGATAAACATTCCAAACTGTGTTTGTCTTATCCATGAGTATTCTCTTTCATTAACATCTAAAAATTTGAAGGTCAGGTTTTAGATAAACATTAACTTTTCGCCTCAGAAGACCCAGTACAAATTAGGGTAGTTCATGCGTGATTTATAGTGGGCAGTGTGGGACTGGACAGATTTTTTCTTCATTTCTTTGGTCACTAATCTTTTTATCAATGCAGCACACTCATCTTTCTCCACCCAAAGTTTGTAACACGCTATACATATGTAGTAAAGTGTTCACAGAGTAGTGCAACATGAGAGAGAATCTCCTTATCAGCAGCAGTGTCATATTCTTCAAACAACGTGATTAACAATGTTGCCATCTCATTTTCATTATTTATGCTGGGCCATAATTAATAAGAAGCACCTGTAATTGCTTTTTAACTCGTGTTTTATATCACTTCAGTGGCAGCACAGTAAAACCGTTGCTGTTGTTCAGTGCATAGAAGCTCTTCACTTGCTGTAAAGTTTCCACTTGGAAGAATATGTACTGCAAGTATTACAATTTACATAGTACAAAGTGTTCAGAATGTTATGCAACCCAGTGCACTTTCTGTGTTGCAAAATTGTTTTATTATTAACTAAGTATTCCCCAAGTATTTGGAACAAAAACTTCTTGAAATTCACATAGTCAGTCATGTAAGCTGAGTAAGAACACAGTGTTAAGTATTGTTTTGTGTTAAACATGTGTTTTGCTTGTGCAAAATACATCCTTCTCTCTTAGTGGTCCACACACAACTGACACAGTGCAGAGTTGTGCATTATATTATTATAAACGTGTTTCAGATACTTTTGAGTAATTTGAAGACATTTATTTTTGTAGTGGGTTTCATACTTTGTTTATGCTGTATAAATTAAAACATAAATACCGTCCCCTCTTCAAGTTTGTCTTGTTTATATTTGCTTGTGAATGCTGTGATTCTTTGTGCTTTGCATAATGCTCAATTTTCTTTTGTTCTTATAATGCTTTACTGTTTGTGTACTGTTCTGAATGTTGCATGTACTTTATTTTCCTATCTGCAGGTATTGAAAGAAAGTCTAAATCACTAACCGAATTCAAAAGTTTGGATAAACGATATTATCCTAGAAGTCATTTAAGTCAACAGACTGAATCATATCAGAGGGGTAAGTGTTTTGTTTTTTATGCTCAAGTGTGACCGTAAGTTATAAGTTATTTATGACATAACAGCTTTGTTCTGTAACTGAAATTTGAGTGATCAGATTTCTGATTTATAGATCAGTGATTCTTCGATTCTGAACTGTCTTTAAAAAATGTTGCAAATTAGAGTTATTCCTTTATGCAAACCATGAAGTATATATTATGTAATTAGTAGTGCAGCATGGTCAGAAATTAGGAATAAGCAAATGAAGCCAAATATTGTGACTCTCAGACAAAAATGCATTGCTTTTTGTCCAGGAACATTAAGTATTTCTGAATTCTTGTTGTGATTTGTGAACTGAACCTTTGTTGCATTACTACAAAAACCATCACAATAACACACCTAAATATGGAATTGTTACAGATATAAAAAGTTAGTGGTTATATTCATCAGTTTTCACAAAATACAGGGAGGACTCAACATTTCATGAGTATAAGTGAGTATTATATGCTCTCAATGTTCACTGCTTAGGCAAATGCATGTAACTTACTGGCAGAAGAATGCACTCACTTTCTTCACATAAGTCCTCCCTGTTTGAAAAATGTATATAAAAAAAAGGGTTTTATATCTTTGTAAAACGTAAATTCGGAATTTTGCACACAGAAATTACACACTTTGCATGCTCACTAAGCATAACTATGTATGGCTGTGCATGTACTTGCTTTTCTGGTGTGTGAATGTTATAATTATTGTCTGTGATACAAGAACTGGATATATGCCTAAACTGTAAAATATTTTGTTTAAACATTTTCTTAAATGTTTACAGTCATCCACATGTTACCTAAAAAATGGAAGAAATGCAACATCCTTTGTTATATTTCCCACCAAAAATAAATATAACACTTCTCAGAAAGTTATTTTCTAAATTTTAAAAAGAATGTGACATTAAATAAGAATCTTGATGCATCCTGTAATATATATACTTAATTTTATTAGTTTGGTGGATGTTTAGCAAAATAGGCAGAATCCTCCTTATATTTCAAGTAAAATATCAGTTGTAAAGACTAATATAATAAAAATGGCTTTGTTGCTATGTTTTATTAAGGGTGTCTAAACCTGACAGAGGAGTGTGAATTTGATTTCATTTTGAAGGTTCAAGGTGGGCTAAACAGTGGTAACTGCCTGTGAGACTATGTGGTATTATAACCCAGAAGACCACAATGTAAATGATTTGTAAGGGTTTAAAAGAAAGCCTTCTTTGTCATTTCAGTCATCTGTAAGTACACGTGCAAACCACTGTTTACATTCTCCATTGTCACACTACATGTAGGAAGTGTTCCAAATCCAGCTCTGGTACCATATGTCTTTTTCATTACTTTTTGCATGCCTCATTCTTATTCACTTTGCTGCTCTGTTTATTTACTTTATTCTTTTTTTAATTTTATCAATTTATATAACACCTGTTCAGCAGAGGACTCAGACGTTGTAGGATACCAGCCGTTGAGATGTGATTCTGATGACATGGATGGTGAGTGAAGTAAACATAATTTTACAAAATATTATAACACGCTATGAAGATTCAAGTCTTCTGGAATATTGGTGAATAGCGCCTGACATTTTGAATGATTGTAGTGTCTTCATACTCTGGGTCAAACAGTCCAAGAAGTGTGTTCTTTCTGAACAGCTTCAAGATGTTGGTAATTATTTTACACAGCATAACATGCCAGAAGACTTTAATCTCGGCACCATCACTGTGAGGACCACAAATCTCACATTGTATATGCTGTTGGTACAAAATAACGTTCCAGAGTTAAACCAAAATATCTTTTGTTATGTAGAAGCATGCAATTTACCTTTAGAGAAAACAGAGTGTAGTATTCATGGGGAAGGATTATGCAATTCATTGTGTCCCTATAAACGAATGTCTTGATAAGGAAGGTAAATGTACTTCTTTACTGTCAAAAAGTGACCTGTCCAGTAATGAGTAAGATGTCATCTTCTCAGCTTTGCAGATCAGCAGCTGACCAGTTTGCATTTACCATTCATCAGAAAGACATTCCTTAGAGTAAGTGTTACTAGGTTTTCACTTGGATGACATACTTTAATGTATCAACTTGGATATGGGAAAATACTAAGTGAATGTAAAGAAGCATATGATGTGTTTTCCATGATAGAATGCACACCATGGTTTTTAAAAATACATTACAGGGATAAATTATCTTAAGATTTATGTCACATGTAACATAAATAGTTATGAGTCTTTAACTCTGTTCAGCCTAAACTCTCTTTACATCCTTTTGAACATTATTATTATTTAATCTACTCATAGATCTTCTAAGTGATTTTTTCTTAAGGTTTTCCAAGTGTTGTGTGTACAGTTCTCATGTATCAGCTTTACATGTTCTACCATCTCATCCTCGTTGATGTGATCACCGTAATAATATTTTGTGGAGAGTAATGTTAAGAAATTAAAAATTAATTTTTAATATACATGTAATACAGCCAAACCCCGATATAGCGCCACCGGGTTTTTTTTTTTTTTTTTTTTTTTTTTTTTTTTTTTTTTTTTTTTTTTTTTTTTTTTTTTTTTTTTTTTTTTTGGGCCCTAGTTTGTGACAGTATATAGAGGGGAGCGGTAAATAAAATACTGTGTAATAGGGAATTTCTGTTCACAGGCTTTCATGGGCACTAAGTGAGGGTGGCGCTATACTGGGATTTGACTGTCTGTTGTGCCTTACTCTACACCAAAAACAGGGATGATTATGTCAGGGAGGATGAAATGGGTGTCACGTGTAGCACACATAGGAGAGATGGAAAATGCACACAGAATTTTAGTCATGAAGCTTGGAGACAGGCATAAATGGAAGTATAACATTAATAAAGATCTTAAAGTATGAAGGTGTGAAGATGTGGACTGGATTCATCTGTCTGAGGACAGGGACCAGTTTATGTCTCTTGTAAACACAGTAATCGGCCTTTAGGTTCCATAGAAGGCAGACATTTCTTTGTTAGCCCAGCAGCGTGGCATTCATTTTGTAGTATGTATTAATACAGATACCAAAAGTAAGCGAATTTTATTGAGAGTCTTAATTAAAACTGTCCAATTATCCTTCCTGAACTTGGAGTTGCAACCATTTCAGGTAGTAAGTGAAGCTGAGTGTTCCTAGATGCCTTTGCTCTTCTGGGATATTACATGTCACAGGTTGGTATTTGGTAACCAACTACAATCATACACTGCATAATCATTCCAGAAGAGTAAAAGTCTCAACTGTACCATGGCAGAAGCCTGAAATCATACACGAGTGTTACTACATTAGTATAGTAAAATATGGTATCTAGAAGGTAGTTAAACTGGCGGCAGATTAATGACTTTATGTTGTAGAACACACAGTTTAGGTTCAGTAAGAGAGTAATTATATATATATATATATATATATATATATATATTTAGTCTTATAGATGACATAAAACACTGGCAACATTGAATTTATGTCACATTACAAAAAGAATCCAATTTTGTCACTAGTATAGTACCCATGGGGACAATATATTATTCCTTTGTGAAAGTGTAGTGTTATAATAGAGTGCCTTTTAGTGCCAGTTCATCATGAGATGTGATCATGAATGAAATGACACTGTAGAGTTACTGTCAAACCTGCCAAACCAGCAGGCAGATTTGGTCTTCAGAATGGCTCTTAAATTGTATCAAATTCCATGCTGTAGAACTGACGTATAATTACCATAAATGAAACTTTTTGATCTGTTCATTTGTGATTCTTTGTAACATCTACAATAGTCTGTTTCTACACTGTGCATTTACCCAAAACAAGATTAACATGACTGAAATGCAATGAAAACTTGAAATCTTGTACATAAAAGTATTTTATCATATGTTGGATGAAAGTACCATGAGCCACTCTTTCCACATCTGTACATAATCTCTGCTTCTTATCAGTTGTTACTGGTGAAGGGTGACAGACTCAGTCTGCTGAATATCTACAGAGAAGGAACCGAACAAGCAAAGAATCATCACACCCATTGGGAGAGCTGTATATTCAAGTAATTGGTTGAAAGTAAAACATTTCTCAATATTCTTGCATCCCTTGCATTTATTCTGCTCTGCTTACAGTACATTAAATATGGAAGGTTTGGAAAAGTGCTGTACTAATAGACTTGTATGTTACTGTGACTGCATTCTGTGCTACTCTTCAAAATAGCTTGGCATCCAAAATGATCTTAAGCTAATGATAAAAAATAGTTGAGACATTACCACCAGATGTCAGCAGTGTTTTAGAGAATTTATGAAAAAGCAATTGGTGAATGGACTTACAGTCAGAAATTCAGAAGCCATGTATGTAATTATGTTGACTTACATTTCATGCTCCAATGTCTTTACAACCCATATTTATGGTTTAAACATTGCCTGTGCAATCCAGTCATTATTATAGGATTGTTGCAGGTGGATAATGTATAATGGTGTACCCAAGCTTGCTCAAATCTGAATTTGTAGAATAACCGGCAGCTTCAAGCGGTATGCTTTTGTTGCTTAGAACATACTGATTCAGTTCAGAACAATGATATTTCACTAACAAATTATCAAATTTTCAACTGTCTGGACATTAAAACAGAAGCTGTTATTGCCCTGTGTCAGCTCAACGCATCTTCATCACAGCCTGTTGCTGTTATGTTATGTCTTTCAATGTTACCCTCCCTTGTGTGCCTCTTTCTCACACGCTTTGTTATTTCCCTTTACAATTTATAAATGTTTCTTTATGACACCATAAAGTGATATCAGCAGCATGGACGTGTACATGCATCATGTATTCAGTTTCCAGCACCCTTTATGACATATTCTAACACAAAGTTTGTGTCTCAGGCTGGTCAGTTTCCAGCACACTTTATGACATATTCTAACACAAAGTCTGTCTCAGGCTGGTCAGTTTCCAGCACACTTTATGACATATTCTAACACAAAGTTTGTGTCTAAGGCTGGTCAGTTTCCAGCACCCTTTAGACATATTCTAACACAAAGTCTGTGTCTCAGGCTGGTCAGTTTCTATCACCCACTATGACATTCTGATACAAAATTACAGAGTAAAGAGGATGAGAATTCGTATCTTGGATTGTTATGAACAATAAATATTTCGAATATATGATTTCATATTGTGCTTTTTATGTCGTGACTGAAGCATTCTTGTGTTTTATCTAATTCACTAAAAACTTCTTTAAGTTACAAAGTATTGCAGGTGTGACATAATATGTATGTATGTATCATATTTATACATGTAGAAGTAAGAGTAAGATCGGCATCCTTATTTGTACTTTTTTTGTATATATATAAATAGTGTTTTGTCTCTTTTGAATTGCTTTGAATGACTTTCTTTTACAAAAGTGCAACCTCAACAGCTATTTAAAGTGAGTATATTTTATTCAGAAGAAGCATGTACATTTTGTTTACTCAGTGCTGTGAATACACAGTGGAGACATTCAGAGTGTCATATGGCTATGATTTAGTCCCATGTTCTCATAAGCATCATTATCTATTTCTGTAATTATTCTCACATTATTAAAGAGTTTGTTTGCTTGAAAGTTGTAATGGAATAAAATATACCTCAGCTGCTAATTTAATATTGATTTTGAATTAAACTTCCATGTTTGTGATGATGTAGACTCCAGCTAAGATAAAAATCTGTTAATATTTTTGCCTTTGTATATGTACAACGCTGGTATGGTCTCCATGTAGCAGACAAATGGGAAATATTTTTAAAAGGAGGCTATGTGATCTAGTGCCTTTAAAATGTTACCTCCTATAATGAGGAGGAGGTGTTGCCATCACCTGAATTGCCAACAGTAGCAGCAGTAGGTAAAACATGTCCTCATGAACAACATACTCCCCTCCAAGACAGTTAAATTTTCAACTGTGCCTTGAACTTTCTTCAAGTATTTAAGATTCATATTCTTATAAGAACAGCAGAGATTTAAACATATGTAGCGCAATAATTGTCAATTAACTTCATTGTTGTATGACTGGTCATCTATAGAAAACTCAAGCACCTATATGAAATGAATAACAGTTATGATATTCATACTCTATCGTATATCTAAACCACAAGCTTATAATGGATTTTTTATTCATCCATTGCAACAGCCCACACTACCGATACTACATTTTGTGGTATTTCTTCTTGTCTGTTGACAGCACTGTGTAAAAGTCTTTGGTTGCCTTTATATTAGCTATACACATTTTTCTAATCTATTTGGGTGGTCTCCTCCCCTTACATGTAGAAATAAGGATTCTCTGCCCAAACAAGACTTGTTCGCAGTTATCTACAAACTCCTATGGCTCAGGTAAGAGGCTACATATCATGCAGATCTATAAATGATAAATATTGATGGGGTGCAATACTACTGTAATGTTGGTTGCTCATTTCTGTATTGTGATTTTTCTTTTGGGAGCTGCATGTTTTGCACATTTTGGCTGTCAAATGTAATTATATAACAGTATTATGAATCGTGGAATTTTGTTTTGGTCTGGTGACTTTATCAAAAACATGTATAGTACATGCAAAACCAGGCTGGAATGAAGTTTACATTGCAACTGATACTTGTATACTGTTGTAGTCAAAAGTGTGCTTAACACTGTAATTGTTCCCTGTTCCCAAAGGAACCTATTTTGAACTAGCTAACTATAGGACCCATTTCATCTTATGGAGTTATTTAGTCACAATACTAATTTGTTTGATGGCATTTATTTCTGACAGTGGTATTCCCAAAACTGTGTTCTAGGCCTCCTTAGTTCTTTGAGTGATCCCTGAGGTTTCATAAGTATATTTTTCTAATGAGATGCTGTTAAAGTCAACTTAAAACATTTTAAAATCTGAATCTGGCCTAAAAACTTCAGCAATATTGCAGTTTTGTCTTAAAAAGTGAACTCCTTTCTTGACAGTTCATTTTGCGATCCATTTTACAGAATATGATAAGACAGCAGCTGTTTGTGAGCAGGATATATTGACTGGTAAAAAGGAAACCATGCAGAAGTAATGTACACTTCCTTTTACCTGGAAGACTTTTGATGTTGAGTTTTTATTGTGATCCAAAATTTGAGTTTTACTGTTCCATAATTTGTCATTATTCTTTTGTAACCTTAATATGTGGCATCAGCATGCGTCAGAATTAGTATTTCATGGTGTGAGTCTGCAGAATAAATGTGGAGAGTTATTCCCATCATTGCTTCAAGAGGACAAAACATGATAAATATATTTTAAAATTCTGTATTTTAACAAGGTATTGCTGGTTGCTTGAACTTCAGGTTGGTATAATTAAATTTACAGACCTAGTGGTTTTTGTGTTTTGGCAATCCTCATGTAGTAATACACCTACATTATGGTTTACTCCTCTTTTGTGGTTGTGGTGGTGTATTATGGTGATTGTCTTATTTCAGTTTTTAAATGTTGCTCCATGCAGCCTTGGTTTAATTTGTTCATGATGTTAACCAGCAACTTTATCATATGGACATATATATATGTACAATAATTTTTTCTGTGCATAGTATTATTATATTATTTATATTATTATAATTTTATGTTCAAGTTACTTATCAAGCAATATGATGACATGAATAGCCAATCTGTTACTTGGAACTCACTGCTGATATACAGGATATTTAGTATAAATTATATTTTGTTGTACTTTTTGTGAAACTGTTTTCAGAAGCTATTATTTGTGTCTGAGGTTTCCACTGCTCCATATGGCAGGGGAGAGAGCTGGAAGCATTACATAGTGGAAACTGGGTATCTTGCTACTCATAGCTTATTCAGTTTCTTTGCTAGAGTGCAGATAAGAAAGAATTGTTTGATCATTTGTGTTTGTCTGCTTATCAATATAAAATTATGGTGAATGTTTAATTTGAAAACATGTAAAATTGAAACAGGTGTAGTGTGTAATCTGTTAGTCAGAGATGTACTTATATGTTTACATTTTCTTTTCTTCCCTATTAGCTCGTAAACAAGAGATAATTAAGATGACTGAACAGCTGATAGAAGCAATTAATACAGGAGATTATGAAGCATATACGTAAGTTCAGCTTTATGTACTGACGTAGATAGAACATCTTTTATAAATAACTTAGTACTTCACTTCACATTGGGCTTTGTTCTCATTTAGTTCATATCATACATGTATAGGTGCATATGTATATGAGCAGGAATAGCGTAGTCAGTGTAGTGAACAGGGTATGGACTGGACGGTCCGGGGTTTCGAATCCCGGCAGTGACAAGAAATTCATCTCTTCTCCAAAATGACGAGACCAGCTCTGAAGCCCTCTCAGCCTCCTATTCAATGGGAACTGTGGTTCTTTGCGGGGAGTAAAGTAGCTGGGGTGTGTTTTTGACCACTTTCCTCCATCTAGCACTGAGGTTAAGAATGAGTGGAGCTATACATCTGCTCCCCCTATATGCCTTCATGGTGTGGACAGGGACTACATATATATACCGAAATTTTAAATAATTTGAACTTTGGTTTGTATAGATCTATCAGAAATTTAGTTTCAGGAACATGGATCAATTATGTTATTCCCCTCAGTAATGTGTGTAGGAAGGTTTATGAAGTAGGTGCTATGCCTCTTCAAATTTAACATCATAAGGATCACACCATAGCAGATCAAAAGCTAAGGCATGAAAACACTTTTAAGCTGCTGGGTAACAGTTAATTACTTCCAACATAACAATTGCTCATTAATATATGCACATACATGTGCATACACAGCCATTATTTCAGTAAGTGTAGCATGTTTGTGCGATCTCTTAGAATTTTAGATGTGTCAGTATGGTATTATATAAAGATTTGAGTCTCCTGGGATGTTAAGCCCTGTCAACTGGTGAATATTTATTGATGTTTTGAACAGGCATAGTTACTTTGTTTGTAACTAAGTGTATTTGCCTGTTGACAACAGCATAACTTTCCAGAAGACTTGAGTCTCCATCAGCACTGTCCCAAGAACCTCAGATCTTAAGTTTGTGGTCTAAAGATAAGGAGCTAACTAACTAACTAACTAATTCCGTGAAGAAGAGTCCTTCTTGACAAGGTAACAGTTCCTCAGCTAGTCAAGACATTCCCTACATTTTATGGAATGCAAAGGTTCATTTCCACATTCACAAGTGCCCATCACCTGTCCCTGTCCTGAGCCAGATCAGTCCAGTCCATGCCTCTCCATCCCACTTCTTGAAGATCCATTTAATATTATCCTTCCATCTACACCAAGGTCTTCCAAGTGGTCTCTTTCCCTCAGGTCTCCCCATCAATCTCATTGATCTTCATTTGATCACCTGACTAATATTTGGTGAGGAGTACGGGTCATAAAGCTTTTCATTATGTAGTGTTCTCCACACTCATATTACCTCATCCCTCTTATGCCCAAATATCTTTCAGCAGTCTATTCTTGAACACTCTGAGCTGGAACTCACAAACACTGCTTCCAAATTCAGTATTTTCTGCAGGCCTCAGAGACTTAGGTATAAATCTACTATTGTTTGTCATTTGATTATGTAACAGCTTCTCACTTTATGGAGGAACGTACAGCAAGTATTCTACATGATGGGGCAGAGGGTCACACTGGCACATTGTGGTTACATGTGGGTGGGACAAAATGTGGAGGGGGTATGACCACTTGTTTTGCCCCATTCTTCTTGTAAATATCAGGAATTTTTAACTAGTGTGTCCTCTAAATTACAATCAATGAAATTAGCATCCATGTTATCATTCATAATATGATTCAGTTATATAGGAGAGAGAGAAGAGAGAGAGAGAGTATGTGTGCGTGTGTGTGTGTGAGTGCGTGCACACATGCACATGTGTGTGTGTGTCCTGCTTGCCCCCTATTCAGTGGGTGCCATGATTTTCTTTGCAGGCTAAAAGCCATCGGGGGTGACATTGGCCCCTCACCTCTGTCTAGTACCAAGGTTAGGAATGGGTGGACCTATATTCTGCTCCTCCTGTGTGCCTTCATGATATTGAGATGGAGAACATAAACACATAATTTATTCCAGAATTTCTGATTTGACCACTTATTATTATAGTATGTTCATCCTGCACTGAATGCATATTCAGGAGGCAGTGGATCCATACTAGGATGATTAAAATAGGCATATTATAAATCTTTTTAATATATTTTTAAACTAAGTAAAAATATGTCTACACAGTCTTTTTGGAGGGGGGGGGGGGATTTTTTAAGTCATCCCCAAAACTGATTGTGCTGTCTATGTAATTGCTTTGCACTGTAAAACGTTAAATTACATTACATGGGGAAGAAACCCATTCAGTACCATTATTGGGCTTTGGTGGGTGGTGGGGGGGGGGGGGGTGTTGCAGTAGGTTTTTATATTTATATTTTTGGAGACATACAAAATGGCTCTTCCATGTACCATCTTGACCAAGTCCTGACCCTCTGCAACATCTCAGAAGGTAATTAAAAAACAAATAAATACTGTGTAACAGAATCCATGATAATGGAATTATAATTTTTTTTAGATACTGTATATGTTTTAAAGTGAGTTTATAATTTTCTGTGAAGTTTTTTTTCCAAATTAATTGTGGTTTTAAAAGATGTGTCTTGTAGTCACGTTTTTTGCCTAATTTAATTTCTAACCTGTCCTCAGTTTTTTTACATTTCACAACCATTCTATCAAACCATTGACATGTGGGTGTGCAAAATGTGTTACATACACAAACAGCTGTTCTTCATGGACTGTTTGATCCTGAAGATGAGGGCACTATGATCTTTCAAAATTTTCAGCATCTGCTCATCCAACAACAGAGCATCACATCCCAAATGACCTGGAACTTCAGTGAAAATCTAGTTGCCAGTGGCACCTGATACAGAAAAGTGTGTCAAGCCATATTCTTAACTTTGATCCTTTTACAGCCTAGTGCATTCTGAGCTTAACTGACATCTAGAGGGTTCCGGGCATGCTGAATGTGTTGTCTCGTAGTCTAGGGTTTCCTGTCTCAAGACTTGCCACACTTTGCACACTCACCTGTGCATTTTCTCCATAATTTTAAACATAAGGAAGTGACTATATAGTACTTATCCTACATTAGCTTATAATTTTGTAAGTGCTGTGAATTAATTATATTTTGTTCTCTTCCCATATGTAGGAAAATCTGTGACCCCCACCTCACTGCATTTGAGCCGGAGGCTCTAGGTAATTTAGTCGAAGGAATGGACTTTCACAAATTTTACTTTGATAATGGTAATTACTAATTTTTTTTTTTTTTTGCACACCTGTCTGTGGTTGTATCTTGTTGTATGATTCTGTGAATGTGTATGTGTTAGGGTGACCAGATTTTAAAATTAAAAGAATTTCAGTATTGAATCTGCTCAAGGTTAGCTAAGGGAACACAAAGCTGTATCCCCAGTTCATTGTTGGCTCCATTTCCTCTCATAAAAGCAAACTCTTGTTTTAATTAATCTAAAAAAGAATGCATTGTGAGACAGTCTCCACCCATATTAATGTTTTGCTGCATGTACCGTCTAGCAAGAGACTAAAGAAACTACTATCTGAGAGCACTGTCAGAAAGGAAAAATTGTGGCAAAGTGTAGTCTTAAACTACCAAACTGTTTTACAATATATATGTTATGCAGACAAATGTACATAGTATTATACTGTGTACATTTGTCTGCATAACATATATATAATTAAAAATGTATGGTACAAGTAACGTATGTTTTACAACAGTTTGTACTCAGCACCTGTGGATGGCAAAACTTGGTTCATGGGCACAAATATATTAAAATGCCTCCCAAATACAAGACAGGATAAACAAACATTAAAATTAAATAAAAGAAAGGAGAATGGTCCCATTTTCACTGGGACAGCAGCACCACTTCCAATACATAGCACAACAAACTACTTATCATATACCTGCCAAGAGAAAGATGAACCCATAGTTATAATTTCGCTATTTCTGAAATGACTTAATCTAATATTTTTAGTGATGATGTCACGCCAACAAAATAAACCCTTCATTCATTTAACAATTTTAAAGAGGAATCTGTTCTTCTGGGTTATGAGACTGCATCACTCACTGGGTAAACAGTTCCTGATCTTCTGGAGGAACATATTGCCTTGTAGATGAAGGCAGTACATTCCTTCAGAACATTAGGCCTTGCTTACCCAGTGGCGCAGCGTTATGTCCCATAAGAATGGACTTCTCAATGACACTGTTGTGAAAGTTTCAAAAGTTGCAGGTTTAAAGAAGGTAGAACATATAAACAATTAGTATGATATCGTTGTGCAAAACTTCTTTAGCAATCAATGAAAACGGTTAAGCAGTAAAAATATGGTTTTATTTGATAGGAAGCATTGCACCAAATTTACAGTGACAAAAACTATGATCCTTTTTGTTTTAATGACCAGCTGAAACATTAAGAACAGTTTTAATTGATGCTGAGGATTGAGATTGAATAAAATCATGTCAAGCTTATCATTACTGGTGATGAAACTTCTATGTCTTCGATATTACCAACGTGAAACATCAGGGGAACACTTCTGACTCATCAAGAAGGGAAGCCAGTGTTGATTTCACTTCACAGAAGAAGGTCACATTTAGCCAGATCAGTGAATTCTTCACGAAGACAATATGCAAGGCTGTAATGCTAGAACTAGAGGATCTTTGACCAGGTCACACATCAGACAGCTGGATCATCCCCTATCTTCTACAAAGAAGAACTGTTCAGTATGACATTATTTTCACTTGGATTACAGTACAGTGGCAATACTCAAGTTATTTTTAAATTTTTTTGGTGGGTGGGGTGGTGTTCACAGAAGCTGTACTGGCAGAAGTATTTAGTCAAAAGATGGACTGATCTGAAGAGATTTAATCATTTGCATTCTGATACTTTATTTTTTCAAAGAACTCTTGCAACAGTGCATATATTTTTTGCTGGGCGGCCATGATCACAATACCTACCAGAAAGTCAAAATCAGAGTAAAGAAAGCATATTGGTTCTGATATAAATATATTTTTATGTATGTATGTTTGTACGTATGTATGCATCTATATGTTGTTCAAAGTGAGAGAGAGAGAGAGAGAGAGAGAAAGATACATATACAGATCTGGTTAAGCCCTACAGATTCAAACAAGCTGACAAATACAGCATGACCTCATGTTATAGATGTTTGGTATGGAAATTATAAAATGTAACTGTAAAATTCACAATGCAGTCCATAAATTGACCCTTGCAGAAATTTAGGGTAACTTTAACAGTTTTTGTAAGTACAAAGTGCACAACAACAACAGTTTCAACCAAAACTTACTGTTTTAAAGACACATATGTTTGTTAAGAATATCAGGTTATGTACACTAATGCATCAGTGATGTAGGGGAGTTGCCACTAATGTGATTGCTGTTCCATCTTATTTGGGCTGCGTACTTAAAGTGTTTGGAATGAGGCCCAAATAACGCAGAAAGTGTAAAAAAAAAAAAGGTGATATTCTTACAACTATGGACTGAAAAACTTTCCATCG
This sequence comes from Reticulitermes speratus, assembly GCA_021186555.1. Taxonomy (NCBI): domain Eukaryota; kingdom Metazoa; phylum Arthropoda; class Insecta; order Blattodea; family Rhinotermitidae; genus Reticulitermes; species Reticulitermes speratus. Next base: position 11,059,994 of record JAJKFL010000012.1, read on the forward strand.
GAATGCATATCCACTTATATTGTGCAGATAATGGAAAAATACATTTCATATTATAGAATTTCACGAGATAGTTGCATTTTCAAGAAATACCTACTGTAATGTGGGGGCATGTTCTGTAGTGCCTGTGTGAGTATCTTGAACTTTTTAAGATTAATCACCTCTACTTTAATGTTCTGTTGGCTGTTACATGCTGTTGTGTCAGTACCTGAATTCCAATTAAGCCACTGTTCTAACACCTAGCCTGACTGTTGGGCACTGCAACAGGTCAAACTGCTGAGATGTTTGTTCATTTTGGTATATAGTCTTTTAAATATGTTGCATGTTGTCTCTCTTAAAGCAAATAAGGAGTTAAGAGATCTGTATAAAAAGCAGCAGAACTTATCATTCAGTTGCATAAACCACAACAAATTTTAAAATATTTAATTCTTAATTATGTATTTTTTTTTGGTAATTTAATACTACTTGACAAATGAAATATTTGAGCAGCAGGATAAAAATAATTTAATGACAATATCTTTAAAAGTGTAAGTCACATTAAAATTAAATTTTAAACGTACTATAACCTCTCTGCTTGCTGGAAGGTGAACCAGAAAGTCATAGAAGACAGTTTTACGGGGGGGGGGGGGGGGGGGGGGGGTGTTGAAGACAATTTAAAAATGATAAGCTATGAAATGTATTCAAAATATGATATTGGCAGCCTTCATGTCTAGTGTGCCCATGTGTCCAGGCATTAACGTACTGTGTGCTGCGTGCATATCTGGTGTGTCCATATATGCCCACACATTAATATTTCCTCTCTTCAGATATTTCTGATTTTCTTGTAAGTTAATATACATCTTACAGTTCTGAGGTACAGGTTTGTTGCCATCTGATGCCTGCATTTTAAGTGGTAATTTACTAGCTTGCAATGCATGATGTTTTCTACATTTGTCCCATATTCATTTTGCTTCTTAATAATATTTACTTATGTGTTGACTGTTTTTATCATGTTTATGTTCATAACTGCTGTTTCCTGTGTACAATTTTAATCCTTTTATTCGTCAGTAAATTTGTATACTACTCTATTCATCTTGTGCTGCTTGAAACAGTAATCCACTGTATGAAACACTAGAAAATAAGACTAATGAGTCGCATATTTACTTGTACATTACCCATAGACACGGTTGCAGTGCCGGAAAAATGGCAATTCCATTTGCGCTTGCATGTCATCATGAAGATTTCCTTTATTTTTTCAGAGTTTAGAGAAATCAAATAACATTTGAGTGGTATGAAGGTTAGTCTACTGACATGCAGCACTATGTATTTTGTAGTCTGGTACCTGGCCACAAAACTACATGGCATGTGGCACTGTGTAGTTTGGTAGTCTGTTACCTGGCCACAAAACTACATGGCATATGGCACTGTGTAGTTTGGTAGTCTGTTACCTGGCCACAAAACTACATGGCATGTGGCACTGTGTAGTTTGGTAGTCTGTTACCTGGCCACCTAACTACATGGCATCACATCTCACAAAATAATGGTAAAATCCATCCCATTAGACAAGGAACATGCAGAAAGCATAATATAAAGCCTGTTGAAATTTGTGGGGGGGGGGGGGGGGGTAAATTTTTGTCAGTTCCCGTGTCTGTCTGTGGTTCCCACAGATAACCCCTCTGTTGATCCACTCTTATACATTATTGCCTGTGAAGGATAGCATGAAATCACATTGTCACCAAATATGCATGCCATGAAGTTGAAAATTTCTTGAAAGATAGTTTGATAGAATAAGCAGGCTGCTTACCTACAGATAACTTCTTATCACCAAAGGATGAGGCTGAAATATGGACCGATTCATAGGTACCTCTTAGCTGCTTCATAACAACAGACTTTTTCAGCAGTCTCTGCCACCTGAAATACATATCACTAACTATAAGAATTACTTGCTATGTGAGAACAAAATAATGAGACTTTCAGCTCTTAGGCTTACCACACACACAAGTGCGCGCCACACACACACACACATATATATATATATATATATATATATATATATATATGTTCAAAAGTTTATGTAAAAATCAGCAACAAAGCAGGAACACAACTATATGGAATGAATTGTTTAAAAGTATTACAAAATTTAAGTATTTGGGAATGCTTAGCAATACTCCATTCACATACAATCACATCATCTTTGCTTTGCATCTAGATCTGTTTAGCATCCCTGCCTGTTCAGTGTGTAGCCTCTGTGCCATATTCTTATCAAAATTCTGAATTTTATGTCATGTATTAAGGTGCTGAAGAGAGTTTTTGAACCAGTGATGGAAGAAATAACAGGAGGATAGAGAAAACAACATAATGATAGTCTTCATCATTTATGTGCTTCACAAAAGGGCAGTCAAATCACAGAGAATGAGGTGCCCAGAGCATATAGTATGTAATTCAGTTATTTTTGGTATGTCTCTCCCTTTTTCAGTGTTAGGCAAGAACTGCAAAGCAGTGAACACAACCATTCTCAACCCTCATGTACACTTGTTGGGAGAAGATGCAGCCTGCATTGCATATGTTAGACTCACTCAGTACATGGACAAGTAAGTTTGGTGTTAGAAAATATATATATTACCTCTACAATCTGGTAATATACAATAAATAAGCATTGTCTGTAATAGTTTGTGGTATTTAAAACCATTGGTCCATTAAGAGATTTACTAACATAAGTACTGCCAGTAAGTCCATTTAAAGTTTAATGGAGAGCATTTTAATTTTTTGTGAAAGCAGGTGACCAGGTTTCTGATTTGCTTTTGAATTCTCCATGTGTGCATGTCGTAAAATAAAGTATACTTTCTTTTACACTTTTAAACTATAAAATCCAAACAAAAAGTGTGTTTTTAAGAACTGATCCATTTATATCTTATACGCACATTCAACCCTTTGTAGTTGTGCTCTTCAAACACTGAATTAAAGGGACTGAACTGAGTGAAACATGCATGATAGAGGAATCAAAAATTTTTTAACAATATAGAATGAGAAAGACAACTTTTAAGATAGAACAAAAATAGAGGATACTGTTAAAATGGACCTTTGGAAGAAACACCTCTTGGATGTGTAATGAACTACATCAAACTAGCTCAGTATGGTTCTGTGGTAAGTCTTTGTAATGACCATAATGAAACTTTAGACTCTATAATAGGGAACTTGTCAAGTACTTGAGAACCTAGCAGCTTATTGGAGGATATTCCCTAATAATGAGTTAATAATGACATTACTTGTGCAAGAACAGTGCTGGGATGAACATTTGTATTAAACTAACAAAACGTAATTTAGCTGCAAGTATTAATGAATTGTGCCATGCCAGAATTTACAAGTAGCAGTTAAAGAAGAAGTTCACACTGACTTGAGGCTTGTTATTTCAGGCAGGGTCAAGCTCACACCCAGCAGTCAGAGGAGACCAGAGTGTGGCACAAACGCGACAACAAGTGGCAGAACGTTCATTTTCACCGTTCGGGTGTGTCTGGTTCCTCACCTTTTACGTTTGCCCACAAATAGAAACATTTGAGGCATTGTCTTCTTTGGGACACAACCACAAATGACGTAAAATCGACAATGAGAAGAGCAACCAAATATTGCTTGCTTCTTTGATGCCCGTTTGCACCAACCTCTGTTAAACTGTAACTGGTGCTTATTGTGATCAGGAAAGATTCAGGAACCTATGAAGGTAGACTTGTTGTATAGGAGGGCATTCTGACAGCGCCCTCAACAAGAAGGGGGAGGGAGGGGGGAAGTTTTATGTAAACCAAACCCTAGCAATTAATAATGTACATACATAATAAAATTGCAGGAGTGGAATGTTCTGTTGGTTTAAAATATGGATGTTTCTGTGTTGTATGTTTATTTTATATAATAAGACAAAACAGTGAAGCAGGTACCAGGTAGTTGTCAGGTATGGGCTGCTATGTTACGATGTTGCTAAACTAAGTAATAAATATTTGAAACTTCTTGCTAAAAGCTGTATCTGTGAACCTGTTTCTTTACTTTTCTTCTGAAATTTTTAATTTTTGGAAGTAATAAGATCATGGATCATATTTTTTATGTACTTAGTGGAGAAATTAAATGACACAGTTTTAGTATGTGGCAGAATAACAGATGAGGAAGATGGGTTATACGAAATGGGAACGTAGAGCATGAGATAAAATGTATTGAGTACAGCATGATATCAAATAACAAAGTGTTAATGTTTAATGGACTTTGGTGCAATACGTGCAATATATGTATATTATTATGTATCACATAGTGAGGAGCTTTCAACAACTTTAGTATGGTAAGAGATTTTTTGCAATTTGATGTTGGCTCTCTTGTTAAGGTGAAAATGGAAACTTTGTCATCTCAGTTTTGTCTATGAGTAGGAGCTGTCAATGAATAATTTCACGTAATGCTGTAAAGAAAGAATTTGCGTGAACTTCCTTACCACATGTTTGTATTTCAAAATGCTTTGACAAATGGGAAGGGAGAGGATTTTGTGGCATAATTCTTCTTGTCATGTTGAACATCTATGAAAATATAACATATATCTTTCTCCTTCAATACGAGCAGTTGCCAGAACAGTATTGGAATATAAGAACAAAATATGCATGTGTGAGATTTAAAACTTTGTCACTGAACACTACCAAGATATAGAAGAAACAATTCACATACTTAAAAAGCATGTGAAAAATAAACAAGCCTTTTACTGTCTTAAAATTAAAATTTATTATGAAATGAAATTCACATATTTATTTGCTAGTCCTTTTATTCAGAAATATTCTGTTACTTTGCCCTGTAAGGGTGTATCATTTGTGAAGAAATCCTACTTCATATGTGAATCTATAATCTTGTTAAAGGACAACCAAGCTTTTGAATGTAATTGCTGTTAAGAGAAAAGAAAAACCAGCACTTTTTTATCATTAAAAATAACATAATTAGTCATTACTATACATAAGAAAGAGTGTGCAATTCTGCAATTGCGTTTAGTGTTTAGATGTTTTCAGATACAAAATATGAATGTATGCCCCCTTTCTCTGTCGTTGTTATGGAATTCGGTTCTATGAACTGATACCTTAATTGTTTGGCCTAATTGTCATCATGATAATATTATAATATATTCTAGGATGATTCCAATTTACTAACAGAAACAACTGAGAGAAAGGCAAGTGATGATTACAGGGAAGTACCTTTACTTCTAAGCAGAAAAAAGTAATGTTGAAAAATAAATATTGACTAATTAGAATCTTCTAATTGTACTTAAATGTTTATCTAAAATATTATATATAACAGTTTTAAATCAAAAAATTCTTTTTTTATATATATGATATTAATTAGAAACAGGTTTCTTGTAACTGCTTCATTGTCATGTTTCATAATGTGAGAAACCTAGTCTTTGCTATGCTGCTGAGTACAGATTAGTAAATCAGATATCTTCTTGTAATATAAGATTATAATATCAAACCATTGCTTGTGAAAGTTTTATGTAATTCTGGTCTGAAATTATTGTGTTTTCACAGTGACAGACATTATATGCAAGTACTGTTTTCTTTTCCTGTTTCTTTTATATATTAAATTATGGTGGGATTTAAAAAATTGAGTGTATATATATATATATATATATATATATATTATATATATATATACATTGTAAAATAGTCTGTGCAATTTGTTTGTTTATTTTTTGCTTTTTGAAAGCAAAAGGATCAGAGCTTGTTACAATTTAATTGATGGTTGCAACCAATGCACTTGGTTATTAGTCCTGTTAGATCTTTGAACTATGTTGTCTTATCTGTGACATTAGTTTAAGATACTACTTATGAATTTTAACTACCTTCAACACCAGTTTTATGAATACAGTTCAGATATTTCTGACATGAATATGAATCATAACCCATTTACCGAACTGTTGGGCAGTCATGTAGGTTTCATCCCACATGTTTCAGAGGTGAAGTGAACAGCATGAAGACAGACTGCAGACTTCGTACAACAGAAGCATCAACCCCTTAAAATAATAATTGTGCAAATGCTTTTCAGCTAAATAACTATCTATAAAGGAAATGTGCAGAGAAAAAAAAAACATTATTATTTGTTAATAACAAATGCAGAGTAGGTTTTTGTTTATATGTTGCACATTTATAAATAAATATAAAATACCCATTCAGATGATGAAAAAGCAAAGGCTTATGCTCTTAAATTAACTGCAACTGCTACTACCCAGGATAGCTCACTAAGTATGGGGACTAGGCTATAAGCTTGAAGTCCCAGGGGGGACAAGATATTTACATCTTGTACAAAGTGTCCAGACAAACTCTGGGGCCCATCCCCTATTCAGTGGGTACTAGGGGCTCTTTGCATGGGGGGGCAAATTGGGTGGAGTAAGAAGTTCACCACTCACTCCCATCTACTTCCGAGTTTAAGGATGAGTGGTGCCTTACCTCCTCTCCCCCATATGCTTACGTGGGGTGCACAGGAACAACCGAAACCTTAAACTGCTTATACTATCAGTTTTACCACCATGAGATTCCAGGTGGCAGAGCATGTCAGATTTTCTGTTTGTTTTCCTTTCAAGCTTGTTATTATTTAATGAAAGAAGAAATATAAACCATATTTTATGTTTGTTTTGTTCATTACTGTTGAATTATGTCTGTACAGACAACTGATATTTGACAAAGAGGTTGATGTTTCCAAAACTAATAGTAACATGATTAACCATGTGTGTGTTACCATGCATCTTAGTGGAGTGGTGTGGGGGTGAATGTTTATTCCATCTCTCAAACATCATGGGACAAATAACGGAATTTTAATTAAACAAAATGATTACTCTGTCACAGTGTTACCAGTTGTAACACAAAATGTAAATTCTTTTGACAGAAAACTGTCAATTGTAACATATAAGGGTCAATACTTTGTTCTAACTCAGTATTTGGAAAAATCAGGAAGGCATTTTGTGTGGACTCTTCTTACACTTATTGTAATTTATTTTTTTTACATAAATTTAAATTAACTCTACATTGTTATTCATTCAAGGAAGGTATTTTGTCTCCTGCCACTTCTGTGTTTTGACACTTAAAGCCTCAATATTGATTACTATTCATAATCAAATTTTATTGCTATAATTGTATGCCTCTCCCATATTTAAATGTGCAGCATTACACTCAATCCATTGTTGTGTCTGTGTGTGTGTCTATGCGCATGCATGCACGTGTGCATGTCAGATCATCAGTTGGATGATAGGATCAGAATAAAGTACAGTAACTACACTCTTAATTACAATACTTACATGAATTGTTATACAAATTATATTGTGATAGTTATTTATCTTTTATGTTCATATTTTTAATTGAACATTGATGAGTGTTAAATATGGCTATGTGTTCATGTTTGCAAGAAAGCAAATGAAAGCCCTTCATACACACGTTTTAGTCTCTGGCATTATGTTCTACATCATATGTGTTAGGCTATGTTGTAATAATTGGTCACAAAATAATGCCATTGATTATTGTCAGTCTGATTATTTTAGAAATGCACGAGTACTTTTAAGTGGACAACTCTTTTTAATAAATTTCTTTTCACTTTAGGTTAGTTTTTGCTTGTTATTATAATGTAATTGTGGCGTCTGTTCAAGAAGGGATGATATTAGAATTGGTTGTCACTTTCACTGTTTCTGACTAGTTCTTGGCATGACATTATTTCAGTGAGTGATGCCACATATGTACAAAGCCACTGATAGGTCTGTAAGGCCATAAAGTCAAGAATCTTATAAATGTTCTTATCTATATGGCAGTATTATTCAGAACAGACAAGTACATACCAGAATTGTCATCATCAGCTACATACGCAACATATGACACACAGGCTGTGTTCATCAGTCCGGATTTGGTTATTCTGCCCTTCTACAAATACTGTGAAGGAGCCAAGGTAGTGTAGTACGTGTAACGAATAGGCCATGGGCTGGACTGTCTGGGGTTCGAATCCTGATAAGGGCAAGAGATTTTTCTCTTCTCCATAGTCTCTACTCACCCTGTTTGCCTTCATGGCATGGACAGGGACTTTGTTTTTGCCTTTTTAAATACTATGTATATTTGTGTCACACTGAACTTCTGTATGAAAGTCTAGACCAGTGTTTCCAAGCCGTTTTTCCATGGAGGAACCCCAAAAATAATATTTCGTATCCTGAGGAATCTGTACATATCACAATTCAATTACTGCTAAATTATTGTTTATTTTTATTGTTTAAATTATTTTGAGGGATTTTTGGAATTTTTCGCTGTACTTAAAAATTTATATTTATTTATTCCACAATTTCTCGTGGAACCCCTAACAATGTTCTGCAGAACTCTGGTTGGGAAACACTGGTCTAGGCAGTGGCGGATTAAACATTTCATTTGTGAAGTTTTTCAACTTGACATATAAGATTCTTTTTTTTTAGTATACATAACTTCTTTGCAGAAACAAGGCGTGCAAATTAAAGTACACGTTTATGTCACAAAGACTGTAAATATTAATTGAGATGTGTATTAATAGAGGAATATCAGCTTTGGAGGGGACATCCTGTTGTGTTATGTAACAGTGTGATGTAACTATATATTAGCAAATAAAGTCAAACACAACTCTTTATTCTAACAAAAATTACATTACTTACATGAAGTCACTACATGTTTCAGCCCATAATAAGGCTATCATCAGGCGAGACTGATACAAAATATGTATTAGTCTCGCCTGAAGATGGCCTTATTACAGGCTGAAACATGTAGCAACATCATGTAAGTAATATAATTTTTTAGAATAAAGTATTGTGTTTGTCTGACTTTGTTTATTAATATTTTGGAATATTTGTGGTATTGCTAATCTGAAACATATTATAATTTTTCAGCATGGCCCATATTCTGAGAAGGGCTGCCATCCCAAGTGTATGAGGGTGCTGTTCAAATGTTGCTGTACTGTGTTATATAGCCTTTATTTACAGTACATGTTGCAGTATTGGGTAATGTGCTGGTATCATTTTAGAATGTGATTTTTTTTATGCATTTAGGTGTACTACTTATCCTCTTCTTACTTTGGTTATGGACAGTATTTTTGGTGCAGAAAGAAAATGTGTGAACAATATATCCTGCCATATAAGGAGGAAACTATCCCTCAGTGTACTAGGTACACATTCATCTGAAAAGCAATTTTGCAAATTTACTCTCAAATTCTCTATTGTGCAACATTTTTATAACTCATACTTTTCAGTTGGTTTCAAACAAGTGTTTGTTGTCTCCTATAATTGCCAAATAGAAAGAAATTCTTTGAACTTTGTAGGGTTTCTGTTGCTGCGTCATGTACAGTACTGTCCGTAAAGATGGGATTTCTCCCAGCTACACTGATGAATGTGAAAATTGTCAATATTTTGATATATTAAAATGAGCAATGAGAAATGTGAGAACTATTTGGCTGCATGCTAAAGACATGTATACAACCAACAGAATATAAGAGATGTGTCAATGGTTTAAATATACTGAAGTCCTCCACTTGCTGAAATGTTTCACATTTGCTGGATTAACCCATTGTGTTAATTTTAGAATGAAGATAATCACATTTTTACTTATTTTCTGTGACTGCATGTATGCCTATATATTCTGCCTAAATGACCCCATGGACACCTACTGTGTTTCTGTCACAGACTTCTATATTAAATTTTTATATTATATGTACCATGCATCTTGTCATAAACTTAATATCAATCAACAAATGCGCCAGATTGATAGCATGTATAAAGTATATTTGAGATTCCAACATATGTTTCAATGAACAAGTTGTCATCTTCAGGGGGTTCATAGCAAAGGGATACAAAAACTTCACAACCATTTGTATGTTGAAATAATCACACATTAAAAGTTCAGAGCATGCAAAAGTCATAGTCATAATTCACAAAAGTGCTGTGTTGAATGTTAAAAATGGTAAAACACTATACTTCCGGTGTATATAGTGGTTATAGATGAATCATCACACATTAAAAGCCCAGCACAGAAGGTCATAATCCTAGTTCACAATGATAGGATGTTAAAATATTACATTAATTTGCAATTTTTAATAATTTAATATCTTAACATCCTATCATTGTGAACTAGGATTATGACCTTCTGTGCTGGGCTTTTAATGTGTGATGATTCATCTATAACCACTACATACACCGGAAGTATAGTGTTTTACCATTTTTAACATTCAACACTGCACTTTTGTGAATTATGACTGACTTTTGCATGCTCTGAACTTTTAATGTGTGATTATTTCAACATACAAATGGTTGTGAAGTTCTTGTATCCCTTTGCTATGAATCCCCTGAAGATGACAACTTTTTCATTGAAACATATGTAGGGGTCTCAAATATACTTTATATATGTTATCTATGTGGTGCATTTGTTGGTTGATATTAAGTTGCATATTAAATTCAGGGTACCATGAAATGCATTCAGCAGTGTGTTCTGCTGAAACAAACATACTTCAACAGAATACAGTTTCACGAAACTTGAGTATTGTTATTCAGAGACAGAGTTGTGTGTTCCCAGTTTGGTGACCATTCTTCCTGTTTCTTGAGTATTAATTTGATAGATTTATACTGTTGCTTCTAGAAACAGAAAACAGCAGGTGGCTTCATTTCACTAGAAAATGTTTCTACATTTAGAGCATGGCTGCTCTGACATTCTCCACATTAGCTGACTGCTTTATGTCTTAGTCTGTAATTTGACTTCTTTTATACATTTTGGAATTTAATAATGGAAAATGTTAGAAGTTAAATTAATTCTTTCTTTTCCTTAATGATGCTAAGTTACTAATTGTAATAGCATAGAAAAAAGCAAGGTGTGCTTTGAAGTCCTGATACCATTAACCCAATAAACAAGACATTCATTTTAGGATCAGTTTGGGTGCTTCTGTAATTCTTGTTCTCTCTCCCTCACTCAAATGAACATGCCCATCACTTATTTCAGTTTAAGGATGTTTCTTACGTGAAATTATATACACAACAAAGATAAATGCTGTGTTGTGTGTTGGTTTTATGAATTGTTTAATATTCTGGTTATGTTAGGCTCTCATTCCTGAAAAAACTACCTTGCATGGAAATCAAAAACTGTAATAAATACCTGAAAAAAAAACGTTATTAATTATCCTTCAATACAGAACATTCCTGTTATGCAAGTGTGGCCTTGATAGTTGTCTGCTTCCTGTGACAGTAATATAGATTAGATGGCTACTGGAAAGAAAGTTGCAATAATTTGTGAGGGATAGTACATTGCGCCATAATTATTGCAGTTGGTCGAAATCCATTTGTATGGAATTTGTCGTGGATAATGTGACCGCTGTACCATTTCAGTTTCTATCATTGCACCTCGTCTCTCACCAAGATACATGATGGGCCTGGTAGGTTAGCACAGTGTCTTTCCTTAGATGGAGCTTTGTTTCATTTCCAACTGGGCAGGACTCAGAGTAAGGAAGATTCAGCACTGTGTAAGAGTAACATAGCTACCTGCTGAACTATCATGTTCCAGGCATAAAAAGAACTGTTTTCTGAATTTTATGTTGTACTATGGCATATTGTTTGTCATACTTCATTGTACTTCAGCAGCAGTTGCCAGAGTGACAGTGTACCCTACATTAACTCATTGTCAGGACTTTCTCCCAGTTCTCATTGCTCTTTACGTGATTCTTTTATATTGAGTGCCATGATTGATTAACTTGTCATATTTTTAGTCTTGAATTGGGATTAATAAGCTCTCTATGACTTGGTGAGTATTTATTAATAACTCTTGAAACATGCAAAGTAAATGTATTTAAAATGTTTCTACTCCAGTATTTGAATAGATTTAATATGAAAATACTGTAACGATCCATAAAAATATACACAGTTTCTCTTGTTACACAGCTTCTTTTGTGAATAATTTAGCACAAAAGCTATTCTTTTTGTTATATTGTATGGCAGTAAAGAACTAAAGGAACTTCATGTACCAGACTTTACAACATTCTGTGTGTCCATTACAGTACCAAAACCCATATAAAATTATGTATTGGAAATATTAATCATTGTGAAGTGCTTGTGTGTGTGTGTGTGTGTATTCTTAATTGTTATTAGTATGATCAAACTTTGTACAGTGTAAAACATTCAGGAAGTAATATTTGCTCACCCAAATCATATTTTGCATCCCTCTGTCATATAATTCATTATAATATATTCTAAGACAGGAAGGAAACTCTTGTGAAATAATTTCCATTATAATTTAGACTTTTTTAGTTGCCTAGCATTAATAATATTTTATATATTTTTTTTCATGTATTGAAGAGTACTGTGTGAAATATCCTTATTTACACTTGTCACAGTTATTAAGTGATAACTGCAAATGAAGTCGTGTACTTGCATAAATCTGTTATTAAATCCAAATTTTAATAATCTGTTGTGAAATATTATGACACTGTCCTGGTATTTCACTTGTTAAATGTGCAATATGTAAAATGTAGAGAAACAATTGTTTTGTTTTCACACTTTTGAGAAACTCCTTACTGGAACTTGCATGTTTTTAGTCATATCGTTGTTGTTCATTTGGAATGGAATTTCCATTGTTACGTAAATATTGTCATGTTATCTTTGCTTATGTGAGACACTGATCGTTACATATTCTCTTGTCATTAAAAATGAAACAGTTGCCAGAGACTTTTCTGCCTGGTCTGTAGATATGAGTGCGTGTCATTTTGCTATATTTAAGTCGTAGTTGATACACAAAAACAAACCATGTGTAATGTACTTTATCCTTCAGAGTATTTTTACTTTTGTTGTCTTCTCAAATTCTTTTCCTGACAAAAATCTTTTATGGAAATAAAAACCATATATAAAAATGTGACATAAAGTTACAATGCTAGATATTCCTTCCATTTATCCACAGGCTACCTTCTGTTATCATTACATCTGTACAAAAAATGTTCCAATTTCAGAATACATGTTCCTGCATATAAAACATATTATCACTTATACAAAAAGAGAAGGCCATAGATGAAATTCATAAAGTAATTGTAATAAGAAGTGAAGCTCCATTCTGTCATTTTATTTCATGACGCCTATTTTATCGTCTTATGTATATAGAAACACTTTCTAGGTTTTTATGTTGTTGTTGTTGGTGGTGGTGGTGTTTTTTTCTTCTTCTTCTTTTGCAAATTTCAGACAGAACATATTGTAAGTGGACAGTAGGCAGCCGGCCAGTGTGAGGTTCTGAAGATAAGCAGCATGTTAGAGCAAGGTTGCAGGGCTGGCACAACAGCGCAGTAGTCGCCTGAGGCAGCGCATTTTACATTTTCAAATGACAATTAATTTCTGCTGCACATTGTCTGAACATGTTATATAGCAGTTAAAAACAATTTTGGGATTTATGACCGATTTTGTTGCAATGTCTGGAGATTTTATGCTTCCAAAACATGTTCAGTTTTTGTAGTTTTTAAATTTTTAGAAATGGACAAAACTCAAAATCTACATACAGCAGTTTTAAATTAAAGCTCCACATCTTTAGCAGTCGAAGGTCAGACGTCAAGTTGCTTCACCACTACAACTCACTCCCTTCCTCCCTCCTCCTCTTCCCCCTCCAAGTAATTGACCTATAAGGCATGTCATTAGAAGGGAAATGTAATCACATTTCCAACTCAGTTAATTTAGCTCTAGTCCTAATAAGATCAAAGTTATGGTCATTATAAGGAGACACCTTTTGCTCAAAATTCCTGAATGTTGAAAATTTCTGACAAATATTTAGAAACTGTTACACTTGGAGAACTCAAAATTGCTATGAATACTTTATATCCATTATACCCATTAACTCTGCAGTTTTCATGCAAATGGATGGAGTTCAATTGTGAGCTGATTGTTTTGGCATAGAAATGTATTACACTAATGGCTAATGATTAAGAGTGGAAGCCCTCAGTAAACACTACTGGACAGGTAAATGCAATGCAGACTCTGGTCTTCTGGGATATGATGCTGTGTAGGTCAATTAAGAGTTGGCCATTGATTCAGAGGAGCTTATTACCTCCATCTTCAGCGTAGTCCCTTGTTTTTGACTATTTACTAGCACCTTCTTGGACAGCACTGAATATGGAAGCAGTGAGCTCCTGTGAAGCATTTGTTTTACCTCTATTTATGTTCTCTTTATGTAGCAGTATAGGCAGTTTCATGGCTGATTATTTCTTCTGTTCAATACCGACTCTTTTAGTGGTCCTGTTTACTTCTTTGTGCATGACTTCTGCTTGATCCTATTGTGTTCTGAGGTATCTGTAGAGATTCGGAGGACCTCACAACACAACGGCTACTTAAGAAGGGGTCATGGGCCACAAGTGAGCCCACAGGCTACAGGATACCTGCTACTGTTGTAGATGATCACTACATCGTCAACACATCTGAAATATGCTACAATATTATATTGCGGGAGAAGTTGATGTGTTTGAAAGTAAAACAAAATGGAATTCTCATAGAACACATAAAATTGCACACTAGCAGAAATAATTCCGTGAAGTTTTTGTTACTGGTTGCTGTCTGTTGGTATTTGCAGTATAGTAGTAAGTGAATACATTAAATAGCCATTTTCTACTTCACCTTATACTGACAGGAACAATATTTGATCCTGCTCCCAGGGGCTCCATAATAAGAGGTGCATTTATTTGCATTTTCTGCGCCATCTCCCTTGCTTTATCAACCCTGGTGGGCTGATGATATGACCTGCATCAAAGTGCGATAGACCATTGGACTTCAAGGTCTTAATATTTCTGGAACCCGTGACTAAATACGAATTTTTGCAAACTCCTGTAAAGTAGAAGTATAATTTTATATGTGCAAAAATGAAATAAGACTTTTTAAAAGTAAACTTTTATTTCAAGGAATAAAATATTTAAGCACATTTATGAAAAACAAAATGTTCTTATTGGTGATTTATGCTGAAAATAAACCCAGCACAAAGATGGAGAGGGAAAAGAAAGTGCAATTAATGATTATCACAAATATATTTACTGGTTCCATTATAAAGGAAATTTGCTTGCAGAACCCCAGGGTTCTGTGGAATGCAGTTTGGAAACTGCTGCGATAGACAGTATTGTGCTGCCTGGCCATTCCAAGGTGAACCTAGTGGTAGTTGTGCTGTGCTGATTGCCACTACACCAACAATGTTGATGCAAGTGTTAGAGGTAGTAATCTATGGTCTGAGCAGGTCAGTGTTGCTGAGGATTTAAGGATATAAACTTACTCTAGAAGACAGATAATTACAGCAAGAACTTATGATCAATTTATTGCATTTAGACAGTTCTGTCTGTACATAGATTAAAATTCTTTTTATTATGTTCAGCAGTTTTTATTGACAAATTTGTTAATGCTTTCCAGCGGAGGCAGGTGGTCTGAAGCCAACACCTTCACAATACTATGGTTAGTATGCTAGCCACTAGATCATTAGGGGAAGGTAGGGATAACTGTTGTTTTATCTCTACTTATATTCTCTTTATATAGCAGTATAATCACTTAAATGGAGCTTGTGACTTGGTTGGCTGATGACTTATTTCTGTTAAATACTGACTCTCAGTTTCCTACTGGTCCTGTTTTCCTCTTTATGAGTGATTTCTCTTGGATCCCATTGTGTTCTGAGGAACCCATACACATTTTAAGGACATCACAACACAATGGGCTAAAGAAGTCATTCACAAAGAAGTAAACAGAATCACTAGAAAACTGAAATGGTCACCATTCAACAGAATAGATAATAAGCCAACCACGACATGAGCTACATGTAACTGCCTATACTGCTATATAAGGAGGACTTCAGCAGTTACAAGAGCCATCCCTAGTTGCCCGTGGTGGTCTAGTGGTTAGCACACTAGCCTATTGTTCTTGAAGGTCTGAGGTTCAAATCCAGGTGCTTCAAACTTGGTGTTAAAAGACTAAGATAAAACTTAATGCCATTTCTTAGCAGGGAGGAGGATGTGGGGTACAAATGTGTACCCTGGAGAAGTTATGTGTATAGTGCCAGCAAAAGCAGTGCGTTTCAAAATAGTGCACATGAAGGACTTGAAGTTCTGCATCACCTCTACACTTCATTTCTTCTGAAATTCATACCCTGATACCACCTTCCATACACTCATATAGCATTGTTCAGTTGAATTTGTAATTTAAATGTCATATAAATTTTGTACTTTAGAACATGAAATAAAAGTAAGAAAATGTTATAGTTAGTTATATGGTTGTAGGCAAGTAAGCATGTATATGTATAATTTTATGATAGTTGACATAAAATAACTAGAAACTGACCTTGAGTATTCTTGTCTTCTCCCCTACCTGCTAACAAGGAAGACAGCACACAGAAAATAGTGTAGTATGAATAGCAACTTGTTGCTCCCATTTTCAGGACCTAGCACTGGGCCCCCGAGTGCTTGAAGACTGGAACAACAGGTTGCTCATAAACAGGAAGCTTATATTCTTTATGTGACCATTTCTTTATCCATGGTTGTACACCATGTGATGGATTTACTGAAAGGTTAATAAACGAATGAATGTGACATTCATATAGCAGATAGGTACTGACACTTCAGAGGAATATCAGTACTTATTGACCACAGGGCACATCATATAGAGAGTAATGTCAACAGTCACTGAAATAAGATCCTTGAATCTTACATAAAACAAAGATATTTGAGTTACAGCACACATACTGTATGTGTATAATAGTCATTATAGGCAGTCCCTGCTTGTACAAATAGTTGCATTCCTTGCAAGACTTCCAAAAGTTAGTAATTTATTTCCCATAACTCATTGTAATAATTTACATTCCCAAAAGACGATAAGATTTAGAAATCCATTTTAGTTACCGGAACTAAGTATACAAGCAGTAGAAACATATTAAATTATGGCATGCTATAAAAATACGGAAATGAATTTTGACAGTAATGAGACTGCAAACGGGAAAGTAAACATTTTTCTTGGCTTAACTTATTCCAGGACATCGCTTTTCTTTGGAAAATTTTAGATGACAAGCAGGCGGCGCAAGTTAAATTTCATAAAGCGATGGCATACTACTCCGTTTTGGCAATAACAGGGCCCTTAGTTAAAATTGAAATTAAAACCAACTTGATGCACCCTCACTATTAAAAAACGTTAATAGCAGATTAATTAATCCGACATGTTTCGGTCAGGTACCTGACCATCTTCAGGGGTTTTTACTACATTTAGTTGCGTAGTCCATATGATTAACATACACAAGACATGATCCCACATGGTCTCGTCACATATAAAGTTTTCACAGATCACTAAAATCACTATGTGACGAGACCTTGTAGTAGTAATCTGTGTTCACTACTGCGCGACCCTATGCAATATGGCGGCCGGTCGCAGCAATTCCATGTCCAACCCTGCTTGCGTGAATGTTGTATGTGTATGTATATGCATGTAAGCGGCCAAATATACTCGCAAGCTCGTAGTAGTAATCTGTGCTCGCAAGCACCGATTACCTAGCTCGCAAGGTTGCACCAGTCGGGTCCCTGTACCGCAACACCCCAGACGGGAGACCACAGATTATCTAGTATAGGTGGAGACAGCCTCCAGCACTGCAGCGCCACACACGAGAGACAGTGCAGTCAGTCGTCACCATATTGCTCAGGATACTGTAGTAGAGCCCTATACTAAATGGCTTGTGGTAGATTCTATCCCAGAATGTGAGTGAAACGTTATTTGTAGTTACACCGAATATATTTCGGTTTATGGGAAGAAGAGTGGAAACATAACCTGGGTCAGCAAATGCAATGCCTATAGCAATCCTGTACTTTCATGAATATTTCCTTACTAACATTAAATAGGGGGAGCACATTTTTACCGTCCGAGACTTAGCTGTTTAATAATTCTTCATTCATTGACACTTTCAAGCTCTCATTTTGTTAACAAAGGGAATATTTATGAGTGCACATATTAATGTAATCCTAATGTAGACCGTTCTTTGTGTGTTCCTTTTCCTCTTATGTTAATAAATTTATACAATATTGCACTGATTGTGAAAATGGATATACAGCTATATTTATATTGTAAGACTATTTTATATTCATGTTGACTGATTCTATATCTATGTATATAGATTTCTGGAAGATACATTAAACTGAATTGAAATTGAATTGAACTGGGGTTGCCAGCACACGGTCACAGAAACGCAAGCCACTGTTGCTAACATAGATAAAAACACGCAAATCCACCGAGGTTAGGCTTTCAATTTTTTATTAGTGATAACCCGAAGTCACATTTGCCAACAAACATAAAAGTTAGCTTCTGAGGTTTCGTTTTAGTGACAGAATGTCTATTTATGTCTGCCATTTAATGAAAGTGGGAAAGAATGTGTGATCAGTGACAGAAACTCAATCTACATTGGTGACAGTTACTCAGTTAATAACTCTGTCTGTGTTGGCAACCCGCATTGGTTATGGTTTCAATCACATCAGCTGCAGAAATGTACCAATATACAAATGAAGGTACTTATTTCGATTACATTACAATTTTCGTACATAAATATTCTTCTGTTGTAGAAATGACAGTATTTGAAAATGTTGGTGAATGAAGAAAGTGGTAGATGATTAATCCTAATGATAGTTAATTCTAATGACAATTCAGATTTTAATTAATTTGAATCTTCATTCTAATTTTAACTTACATTTTAATTTTAGATTTTTAATTTTAAATTTTAAAATTTGAACTTTCAGTTAAATTTCTTTTGATTTTGAATGCATTATCTGCATTGTCTAAATATAACACTTACATTTGTGACTGGTTCTTTCTTGTCTATTTTATCATTTTGTCTCATTTTCATTGTAATTATGTTGTGCCTCTTCTCTTGATGTATTTCATGTAACTTTAACTAATTTGACTATACATTGTACTTATATTGTGTATATTGGACTAATTCTACATCCTATGGGTTGTTTTAACCCTTGTAAGGATCTATTGAATGAAAATAAATGAATGTAAATGTGAGCACTTGAGTATGAAAGTGCACATCTATTCTGTGTTAGTTCTGACATTCTGTACAAATTCTGTTCCGATGTTTGTTGTCGTTGTTGTTGGGGGAACTCTATTAACACAGGGCAGCTATTTGTGCTCCAAAAACGAATAATTAGAGCCATGGTGGTAGTACGATCTGGCTGCTCGTGTAGAAGCTGATTTAAGAAACTTGATATTTTGCCTGTTCCATGTGTGTGTATATATATATATTCACTGATGATGTTTGCTGTTTGTAATCTTGAGAGTTTTCAGAGCAACGTTTTAGTACATGGAGTGCATGTGAGGAATAAAACTCATTTACATAGGCCTCTTGCAAATCTTGCATGTTTTCAGAAAGGTGTTTCGGTACTACTTTAGTGTGCGGTCTACCGGTAATCTGCGGTCTACCTGGACATTTACACTAAATATCATCTGCACAGAAGAGAACACACTTGCATTTTTACGTGCAAACAATCTTCTGGATGCACCACAAGACGCAGAGCCGTGTCATCGATGTGGCAGTGATATGCAGAAAAAAAGAAAACGTGACACAGGTGGGGAATACAGACATGTACTTCGATGTGGTCGTAAAGGGTGCCAAACTTCACGTTCTGTTCGAAAAGGAAACTCATTTTTCCATTATACGGATATAAACAACAAATTACACTGCAACCTGAATTTGTGCGAAATTTTAGAACTGGTGTTCTTTTTTGTAATTGAAATACCCATGGACACAACAGTGACTCTTACAGGAAAGTCTATCGTTTCTCATCGTGCACGAGGTAAGATGGTTGGCACAGACGTTAACCCCATCCAAATTGATGAGGCAAGAGTTGCTGGTCGACGGAAATATAATCGTGGAAGAATGCTAAATGGCGATAACCCTCCTCTTTCTGGAGATAGTGATGCAGATTTACAAAACAACAGGAACCATGGAAGTAGAATTGATGGGCCTTGGGTTTTTGGTCTGAAGCAAGGCTCTGATTGTCGATATTTTTATGTGCAACGGCGTGACAGAAACACACTTATACCAATCATTCAGCGGGAATGTGAAACAGGTTCAGTGATTTATTCCGACGAATGGCCTGCATATGAAAATCTAAATGCCATCGGTTAAAGCCATTTTACGGTGAACCGTCAACGAAATTATGTGGATCCAGTGACAGGAGTAAACACGCAAGCGATTGAACGGTCATGGTTGGATGCCAAAATACGCATTTTGAAGAAAATGAGAGGCGTTCCTAATGAGCTGTTTCAATCACACCTTGATCACATTTGCTGGAAAGTGCTAAGAAAGGATGCAGAAGATTTGTTTTTGGCATTTCTGAATAACATACGGCGAGTATATCTTTAAAGGATTGAAAAGTACATAATTTTCTATTCATGTGTTACTAAGATTACATATGTATGTCGTATGTCATAAAATTAAATATAAAGCACCATTCTTCATTGATTGTTTATGATAAATGCCCTGTTAGACCGCATGCTACAGTGTAAAAGTTCAGGTAGACCGCACCCCAAAGTAGAAAAGTTCAGGTAGACCGCACGCTAAAGCAGCACCGGTGTTTCTTACTCTGGTATAAGAATTTTTAATAGTCTACCTACTAACATTTTGGAACTCAAAAAAGACAAATTACACTTTAAGACAGTGTTACAGAAGCATCTAAGTCCTCATTCCTTTTATTCAATTGAATTTATATACTCAGCTAAGATGTCTTTTACAACTGATATCCGGAGCTCTCAATACCTTTCATACCTTTCATATTAATAATGTGCATTTTAAGTATGATGTTAAGGCAGTATTATTTTTAACATTGCTTTGAATATATCACACTATTTGGTGTTCTGTTAAATGTTTTAATTTGTCTGTATGTGTTGTCTATTGTATAATCATGATGTGTTTCATATTCAGCTGTCTTACAACAGGTATTGGATCAGTGAAATATATGTGTGTGTGTGTATGTATGTATGTATGTTAATGACTACTATGTTTGCTGGTGGTAAATCTTTTGCTAACGGTTTCATGCACAAGTTACGACTTCTGGGATGTGATACCATGTAGTTTGATAGATGCAGACCCATTGTTTGAAGGAATAATAAGGTAATCAATGAATAATGAATTGGAAGGGATTTGGAGGAATGTATGTGGATTAATTTCAGGGACTGTCATGGCATTTGGTGGGAGGGTACTGAGGAAAACAGTGTATAACCTAAGACAGGAGAGTGGGGTTTCTTGCCTGAGATTTGAATCTGGAGCCTTTCAAATATGAAAGAGGAGTGATACCTGCTTTAATGTGACATTCAGTATAAAGCTTATTTGTCAGAGGCACATAGCACTGGTTGATAGCAAAACAACATTATTGATGTTATGTGGAAAGGCAGCAATGAGAGTACTGTAGTTCCAGGTTGATAATATGTAGCAGTGCTTGCTTCTAGAAAATAAAATCTCTCTTCTTCAGCCATATCTCTTCAAATAATATAGTATGTATATAAGGTGTCGATCAAATGGACCAGAACATAGGAGCTTACAGAACAGCAATAACAGGGTGTTACATTTAAATTTGTATTTTGAGAACAATATGTGGGTACTGTCTACAGCAAGTTAAAAGCAGCATTGGTGAATGTGATCTTTAGGAGGAGTGTGTAACTGTGTCTTTAACAGGATCCTTGGGACCAGTGAATATAGACAAGTTAATTGAAACCCCTGATCATCATTCTACTGCCCATCTGCTGGTTGTGAATCAGTCTCATTAATGATGTGCTGTCTGCAGGATTATAACTGATTGCTCTCATCCTACAGGTTTTCAGAAAATTATCTACTCCTGTGTATCAGTATTTACTTGTGCATTAATTTAGTAATGAAAGGCTGTGCCATGGCTCAGGCGGTTAGTCACTGCCTCTCACCGTGGAGGCCCGGCTTCCCCGGGTCAGTCCATGTGGGATGTGTGGTGGACAAAGTGGCACTGGGACAGGTTTTTCCCGAGTACTTCGGTTTTCCCCTGTCAATTTCATTCCACCGGTGCTCCGTTACGTGGAAAAACGAAAAAACTAGTCATCTTCATCACAGGTTTGCACAATAAGCCTCAAGGCTGCTGTGTGTCTGTAGCATCTGCTGTGGGGCTCTTCTCCACAAAAATAAAAATTTAGTAATGAACCAAATTTGGTGCAGTATATTTCTATGTATACTGTAACTGCTAACAGATTATTTATACAATAATATTCTGTTAGGTCTGTCATGTGTTTTGTTCTACTGTGTGTTCTATAACTGTATCATAGTTTAGGCACGTCCTGTGTGTGGTATGTTGTGCTCTCAATTGTTCCACATCCTGCTTTATTAGGATTTATGGGATTCGTGTGTATGTGTCTGATTTCAGCCAAGTGACTGTCACTCTGACTGAGTATTGCATGCATTTCGGTCTCTTTGGTTAAATTCTGAGATTGTTTTGAAAAGAACCATAACTGCTTCCTCAGTTGCTGTCAGTTCACAATCATACAGCTTAAAATGTGGGTCTTATCGACAATGCTGTGAAAAGCTCAAATTAAATGGCTTAATATTTTCTAATAATTTTTATATTACGTTAGCAGTTTATGTTGTGTTGTTAAATAAAGTAAAAAGGCAGGTGCTGTTTCCATGATCAGCATTTTTAGGGAGTGGAGCCATTGTGGGTGTGTAAAAAGGGGAGTAGTCAGTGTAGTTAAAACACAAGATTACCTAAGTAAGTTCTTCACTGGATACACCTCTGAATCTGAACAGAGGGCAATTGGTTTGATGTGGACGAGAAGATGGGATAGTAGGGTCAGGGTTTGAAACAGGTGTGTTGGATTATTCTGATTACAATGGCACTACCTTTACTGCTTCAGTACAGAACTACTCATGCTATAAAGTGAAAGATGGAAAGTGGATTTGTTGGTAGAATGTGTTTAAAATAATCTTCATTAATCTTGTGATGACTATGCTCTGCTTTAAGCATTTTGGAATATATTTAGTGTAATTAGTTCATCCTAGCATGCCAACTACCCATGCTAACTACCTATGTAGTGTAAGCATTTAGAGAACTCAGCATATCCGTTTAAACTGCAATCTCTGTAATGCACACATTAGCCAAATGCACCATCCAGAATTTTGCACAGCCATGTAGAATAGTCCAAGATGTGAACTGTGTCATGATAAATTGTGATGAAATGCCCCAGTACTCTATGTATTTTTGGCACCGAGGTCATCTTTTACTCCAAGAGTTTCTTTTGGAGAAAAAGCCTCGTAAATGATATCAAAGTCTTTTTTCTTTTAGTGATTTTGTTGCTTCTTTGAATGTTGATTGAGAACCTAGTAATTGTAAATATTCCAGGCTGTGAATACAGTGCCACAAAAGCAGTCTGCCTGTCTTTAATCTTTGTGATTTTTAACTGTGTCCTTTAAGAAGTCTTTTCCTAATCTGCATGAAGCTGTAAATAAACAAGCTCTATCCTTAGTCATAGGTGAACCCTATGATCTTCTTTTCTCCTTCATGCATAATACCTTCAAATAAATGACTGACTCTTGATGATACTACCATGTTCTCTCAAAATGTCAAGTAGCAGTCACCCAGTGACATAGTGCCACATTCCAAAAGAATGGCAACCTGAACTTTCAACTAACCTGTAACATGCACCACTATCTGCCATACTAGTTATATTTGCTTGTGTGTGTTTATTGGAAAATGATAGATTATGGACACAGTCAGAAGCTGGGTCATCCTAAAAGTTCACATCTAATTCTGTGAGGTTGTTGCCTATGGGGACAACACTGAACTCTGACTGCTATATTGAAACACCAAGAAGCCTGAAAGTTTGCCTTTGTCCATTGACTTCTTCCTCCAAGAACAATGCCAGAAGTATTGCTGTGCCATGAAAACACCAGGCCACACACAAATGTGCACACCACTGAGACATTCACAAAGTTTTTGTGGAAGTGTTGCTGCACCACCCTGCAGTCCAGGTCTCACACAGACAGATTTTAATCTGTTTCATACTGTGAAAGACAGACTGTGAGGAAACTGTTTTGTGGATGACATGGCATGTGGCAGTAACTGCAGAGGAGAGAGAGCAACTTTTACTGGGTGGGAATACATGCTCTTGTTCAAAGGTGGAAGAAGGCTCGTGACAAAGATGGAGA
The DNA here is from genome assembly GCA_021186555.1 of Reticulitermes speratus. Taxonomy (NCBI): domain Eukaryota; kingdom Metazoa; phylum Arthropoda; class Insecta; order Blattodea; family Rhinotermitidae; genus Reticulitermes; species Reticulitermes speratus. The sequence goes on from JAJKFL010000012.1 coordinate 11,084,146, forward strand.
CTACACTGAAAAGTAACTACACTTTCAGCAGTGTTTTAGTGAATTTCTGTTAAATTTTCACACATCTCACTTGTAAACATGAAATTAAAAAAATAAGAAATATTTTCTGACCATCCCTCATCAGATTAGTTTCATTTTCTTAATTATTGTGGAAGGACAATAGCATTTACAGCTTCAGCATGCCATACTTTCAACATTTGTGTAACATTTTTCACAGTGAGTAGCAAACCTGCTCAGTAGAAGATTTTAAAGTATGAGAAATGTTGCCAGATATAAAAATAAGTAAAAAAGTTAAAATATTTATTTTTAATATTTATTTTAATTGTTCATTGTAAATTTATCATCACAAATCATACAAATAACATTTAACATAGTTTATATTGTTCTAAATACTGATTTTGTATGCTTTGAGAAGTGACATAAATCCAGCATCACAGATACATAAATATGTTTGCATTTCTAGGTGGTGACATGTGTCATTTGTTTCAGTTTTAACCATTAGGCCTTTAACTGCCATGCCATAATTTGAATTACTATGATACACAAGGCATACATCATCTACAGATAAACATAAAGTCTTCCATGTATCCATCACAAGAAGAGGAGTAATTTTCCACTTATTGACCATAAGAAATAGGACATGAAGCCAAAAAGGATGTTAAAAAGGAAGACATGTAAATAGTCACAGATGTATTAAATAAAACTCCCTCTCATTGTTTCTCTGCTAATAGTTCTTTCAATTTCATGGGTATGAAATTCAGAGGGAGACATTCTTTAAGCATGTTTTCAACTAAGTTTAAGTTGTTCAGAATTTCTGTGCAGAAGTTTTCTGAGATATTCTGATGGTCAATGGCTGAACTCGGGGGGGTTTTTTCTTTGACTGGGAGAATGCTAATATTATGTATTTCCAAAAAGAGTAGTAGAAATATTTTTTGCATTTTCGGTACCACTAAAATGTGCAAAAGCTTTAAGAAATAACATATAATGAAAAATGTGGACAGTTCTACAAATTTAAAAAACCCCCACCTGGATGGAGATTTTTAGATTGAATAACAGATCTTGTCCAGGGAAAGGAGGATGTCTGGTAGTCCTAGTATAGGGATGTGGCAGTATAGCTGCACTCATAACTTGAACACTAGATGGAGGTGAGTGGTCAGCCTCACACCCTGTAAAGTAAAGTTGTCCCTGTACATGCCACAAAATAAGTGGAGGTATAGCTCAACTCTTGCTTATCATGTTACTTGATGAAGGTGAATGGTCAGCTTCATGCCTCATCATTTGTGAGAAAGTGCCCCTTGTACCTGTTGAGTAAGGGGCTGAGTGGAGAAGGGAAAGGTCTCTTGACCCTGACTAAAATCAAACTGCAGTTCCTTGGTCATCTAGCCTGTGGCCTTGTCACTATACCAGCTATGTTGTCCTGGTTGACTCCTATTAATAAATCTAAACTAAGTCCACATCGGAAGTCACAACACATGCATCACAGCAGCAGATTAAGTGCATGGCAGTTAGAGGTTAATGATTAAAATATACTTCTTAAAAATACAAATAGTATTACAACCTGCATAATATTGTAACAGTTGACACTATTTATTTCAATTACCAACATTTAAACAAGGAACAGTAAGAAAAATTACATTCTATATGTTCTTCCTATTGCATTATGTACACATAATCCATTTTAACATAATTGAAGCCCTCCTCATATAAGACCTTTATGCAACAGTCTTTATCAAAGCTCATCTGTCATATCACAAAATCTATGGTATGACGGCCTGATATGTACTTTTCTGTGATATGTTATATTCAGTATTTCACTGCATTTTAACAGTGGGTCAAAGATTAACAAGTAAAGTTACCTATCAAGTTATTTATGATAAAAAACAAACTACCGTAATACTATGTATTTTTCCATGGCAGTATTGGTACATAGTGACCTAGTGGTTACAGTGATATGTATAGTAATGTATACAGTCTACAAAATAAAGTTCTATACATTCAATCTTGAAGGCCATTAAAATGTACAAGTATTCTTTTTTTCCTTCCATTTCTTTTCCTATTTTTCTTGCATCTGTGCTACAAAAAATCAGTGTGGTAAGATCAAGTGATTTAGATGTATACAGCTATACTGTTTGTGTCACAATAATACCTTTAATTGTATCTTAAGTATGTAAATGATACTTATGTACATCATCAGTCTCCAGTTTAATGAAGAAATTTGTGCACATAAATTCTTGATATACAAAGGAAATGCTGTATCTCGTGCTTGCAAAGTCTGTTCAGTATCATCAATGAGAGGTGAATGAACATGAATGGGGATCATTGGTATAATGATAATTGTCAGGGGACAAGAGAAGTACTGAGAGAAAACCTATATCAGTGCTACTTTGTCCATCACAAATCCCATGTTGACTGCTATGGGATCAAACCTGGGTCTCCATGGTGAGAAGCTGGTGACTAACTGCCTATGTGATGGCATGGCCTTCACACATATACTGTTGCCATAATGTCTGTTCTTGAGGACTGTGATGAAACTATGTGACTTACATGATCATTAGGTATTTACCAAGTACAGTAATTACATTAGTGTTGTCCCAGTAGATAATTATGTCACTGAGTATGGGAATGAATAATTCAGACTTGAAAGGAAGGATGCAAAAATTGTTTTAAATGTGAATAATACAAATTTGTGTATTTTTAAGTTGATTTTGATTTCAGGCTTCCGCCGCAATGTTGATGAGATCTGCTCAGATCTCTTTAAGTTGATTAGTTTTTAACACAAATTTAAATTTCAAACTCTGTTGTAACATTATAAAAGGGACTGAATATTTTGTGTCGTTATAAACGAGTTTTGTTCTAACTGAGGAGTATAATGTTATGGTTAACAGTGAGGAATTAATTGGCACCACAGAATATCCAACACTATAGATGAGGTGACGCATAAACCAATGTTGTTTTAAACATGTTCGACTGTATGTCCAAAGAAGTGAAAGTTTTCTGCTGTAACTCTTACTCAGTTGTTCTTACCACTGATGTTTCATATTTACATAATCTTCAAATGCATCATACCTTCATTTCCATTAAACCAAAATACAAACACTAGGAAGCATCATATACAATTCTTGAAATATTTTGAAGCTAATCTACAGCAGTACAATTGCTTTAAAGCATATAGAGAATTGTGAAGTGTATTTTCTTTGTAGATACATATTGATTCACTCTAAACTCTACTTTGAATGGACAAGAGTCACTGTGCGGGCGCCCACATGATCACATTTTTTTTTTAAATGTCATGTGGGATGAAACAAGTTGAGATACAGATAGAAGATAAATATGTAGTACAAAATGCATTATCACAACATATAACTGTTATGATTTTATTGCATCAAAAAGAGATAGGTGTGGACTGTCCGGACAACCTTAACAGTTGACTGTGTGATCATATGGGTTACATGGTCACCCTGCTATTAAAGAAATGTTTGTATTATAGACACCAGGAACTGTCTTTAATGGGGGAAAGACCATGTATTGTGTCATTAGTAACTGAACTGAGGAGTTAACAAGTTCTTTGGCTGAGTGCTTATTTCTTGCTGGATCAGTTGCTATTAATAATGTACATTCACGTCTCATCTAAAGTTTTTCCTGAATATGGTGCTAGACTTCTAAGTTCTGCACTGAAGTAATGTGACAAAGATCCATATTAGTGTCATGCACTGTGGTTTTCTTGTGGTCTAAGGTACACAGTGTCTTCAGCCACTCAAACACGCAATCATAGGTTTGAATCCCATTGGGAGCATAGATGTACCTCATTTTTGTCTTACATAGGGAAAGGCCTTGTGATGGGCTGATTACCTGTCCAAGAAGTACTACCAAGTGTCTGAAAGATTTTTAAGTTAATTCTGAGTTGGAATATGCCAGGGGGCCTAATATGTAACTGAAGACTGAGAAGTTCCATCTTAATACCTATCTCTTTTAGTTGCATATGATAACTCTGCACTTGCATAAGCACAGCTGTGTTTCTTTCTCACTGCATAAAGCATGATATGTGCATTACAATCCGTATCATACATATATTATCACATTCATCCTGTGCATGTGTAGTAATGAATAACTTTATGTACGCAGTACTTCAGATGGACACCCAATATGAAGAGGTTGTTTTCAGGGAGATACATTATCATTCCACTGCCTTTATTTAGCTATCCTCCCAAGTCTGTGCCAGAAGATCTTTCAATTTCTTTCTCTGTTTTTCACCATAGAGAACAAATTAGTGTGACCAAAACAGCCATAAAACGAAGTTAGACTAGTCACACAAGATTTCTTATCCCTCTCTCCCGAAACAATTTTTTCCACAAGCGTGGTCACAAAAAAGGACACAGTTAATGTTCTTAGTATTTAGTTCAGACTGATATGTGTAGCCCAGTATTGGTGTACATTAAACAAAGATGCCGTCTTGTTTATTTTTTAAAACTCAAGGGGTTTACAAACTATCCCACCACCATTTTCTTTTGGCTTAAAAGAAAGAGTCTTTCTTGTTCGATTTTTACAATTCTAGGGGTTTACAAACCACCCCGCATCAGTTTTGTTTTCACTTAAAAGTGTTACACTTAAAGCACTGCATGCATGATTTTCATTGTTTTGAAGTAACCACACAATTTTAGGCTACATTGCAATAAATCCACAGTCACACAATTAATAGAAATTGTAATTGACATTTGACCATTTACGCTACTAGACTTGATATAGTAATGTGTACATCAATTAAGTAGTATAGTGTATACTGATATTACCAGTTTCTGAAGACATATGTATAGGAAGATATTGGAATTTATAATAAAACTTCTTGGTCTCATATTTATAGCATCAGTGTTCACACGGAGATTGAGAATTCCTATGTTTTCAACATCCCGTATCTGCCAGTAATTGTACCAAATACTGATGTTGGAAGTTTTGTGTCACCTGCAGAATCTAGTCACAACATCCTGCAAAACTTGAGGTAAATGCTTGCATAGTGCTCACCTGACAAAAAGTATAACTCAGTGGTATTAGAACCAAAAGATATAACAACATTTTTCAAAGGCTCCTCTTTGGCTGCAATCTGAGTATTTAAATGCATTCTTGTACTCTATATCATCATTGGCATTTCATTGAAAACTAAAAATTTAAATCAATCTTCTTATCACAGTATGACATTGATGTATGATATAAAACAACATACAGTCAGATGTAGATATAATACCCTCAGATATAGCCCCACCCTCACTTAGTGCCCATGACAGTCTGTGAAAAGAAATGCTGTATTGTACAGTATTTCAATTTACTGCCACCCTTGATATATTTCCACTAATGGCACTGAACAAACAGTGGTACTATATCAGGGTTTGGCTGCATATGAAATCATTTTTGTGTATGTCAATCTTATAGTGCTTTGGAAAGTAGACAGCACAGTAAGAGTTATTATATTTAGTGGTGCAACAGATTTATACCAATTTTTCTGTATTTAGTTTTATCATATAATATAAGCCTGTGTTTTATGATGCATTGTCAGAGCTTCAGAAACAGGAAGTAAATACAACTATGTGCTGTTTAATAAACATCTTAATGTAATGGTTTCTCTCCTGCTTTGTGTTTGGGAAGGCCTGGTTTTGAATTTCAGCCTAAAGACACGCTATTCTAAGGCCTATTTTGTGGTTTTGGTGTATCTCTCTCACAGAATACTTGGTGAGTACGTTGATAAGATGGTGATATCTTGTACACTCTGCAATTCACCTGGTCATTTGACATTTTGTATAAGTATTGATTTAGTTGATAAAGTGTAATTAAAAACTAAAAGAAACAGAATGTAAGAATTGAGGTTGTCACAGTGGTGTTGGTGAAGAATTAAGTCTCCTGGGATGTTATGCTCTGTTGACTGGTAAATAGTTACTGACATTTTGTAGGTGTTTAGTGCCTCCATCTTCTGGGCCAAGCAAAGAAGTGGGACTGCACTGTATGACCCTGAAGATGGAGGCACAGTGTTCCTCTGAATAGTCTGTAACCATTTACCAGTCAACATGGCTAACATCCCACGAGACTTGAATCCTAATTAACATGTACATAAACAAATACGTAAATAAGTTTTATTCCCTGCATGACCAGAGTATTCCTTAACTATATCTTACTAAATGTATGTTAACTTGCTTCTAGTAAGACTCATGAACATTGTAATTGTAATATCAGTATTAAATCCTGCATGTACTTGGGTTGAAATAATTCAGCAATTTTGCATACATCTCCCTGACACATATTACATGTATGTGTAGTATGCATAAATGTTGTATGGGAAGACAAAATTGGGCCTCATGGACCTCCTTAATAATTCTGGTGTTAAATCCCGTGTGATACATTTCACACCACCAGTACCTCATATTTTATGTAATAAAGTTGCAAATTTAGATGTCCCAATATAATGCCAAATAAATACCTTACTTTTTATCCTAATATGGAGTTAAAGACCTGTCAGATCCTTGGAGAGGAATTTATAAAATATACACTGCTTGAAATAATGGGTTATTTTTATATTTTATTGCCCAGAAACTCCTGACCTTGCAATATCAAATTATTTACACTGTTTTTGGAGGAAGATCAAAATATTATTTTGAATGCTATAAAAATTCCAGAACTGCACAACGCATAGCCTGTAGACAGCATGTGGCTTAGTGGTAAGTTTTTTGCACCCTGTTTTCTACTATCTCTTGGTAAGCGATATGAACTTTCTTACCTAATTTCTAATCCTTAGTGAAATTTCAATGAACAGAATTTCACTGCATTGGCCACTGTTCTAAATCTATTTTGGCTTGTTACCATGGTTGAAATGCATATCCAGATATTCTGTATGTGATTCATGTATATGACTGTCCAAAAGGATTTTTTCAGAAATTCAATCTCATCAACTCCTCATGTAATAAAAATTCACTTACCCTCTAGTATGCTTCATACAAATGGTTTTGTACATGCTACTGGTCTTACCAAGTCAGCTTATTTCTCTGTGCAGCTGGTAAAGCATATGTGTGGGTCCTGGGTAGAAGTGTCATCTTTGCCAACTGAACAATCTCTCTGTCAGTACATGGCCAAGTTTTCAATGCAGTATCTTTAGAGCTTGGTATGAGATACGATTCAGAGCCAGTTCAGTGCAGTTCACATTACCAAATCCTGTTTTATTATAATTGTAATTTAAATGTTATCGTCAGTGTGAACTGTGATGCTTTAATTGAGTTTACCAGTAAGTAGTTTAGTGTGAGATGTATACATGCTATATAACTTAACAGTTGGGTACTGTCTGAACCCATGATTATGTATCTAGTGTTACATGGCGACGAAATTCCTACATATCTGTATATTGCTAATACACGCACTGTAGTCCTAATCAATGTATATACAATAATTGTCTACTAATAAATTATAGGACTGTAATAGCTTTTAAAAATAAAATATGTAATAACAGTTCCATCAATATCTTACATAAAATGACAAAGTAACATGTAACAAATATAATCTTCAGCGTGGTTAATTTAATATGTACTTATATACATTTACAGTTCAGCATTTTAGTTATGATGTATATATGTATATATATATATACACACACACCGCGCGCGTATGTATGTTAACAATTCATATAATAAATAATATTGATTCTCATGTAGCCAAACAACAGTTCTGTAATACATTGCAATTAAATGTGCTTATGCATTGTTTGATATGTATGATTTGAAGACACATTGTTTACATACAAAACATGAACAAATATATGTTGCAGACGTTTTATATATGTTACTAAATAGTTTGTTTTGAAGTAAATATAAATAACCAGGATAAACTTTGAATATTATAAATATATTGATATAGAATAAAGTAATTTTAATATTGAATTAGGGTATCTCCCAATTATATAACACCTATAAGTTTCCTCAGTAAGCAACTTTCAGTTTCCAAAACAAGAAAAGTAGTAGCCTATGTGATTTATTTTGTGTAAGAATGCTGCTAGTTTTGAATAATATTCTTACGTAACAGCCTCATTTTATGTATTAATTTAAGTTAGGAATGACTTACTTTCCCTTTCTGGAATGAAGAAAATGTGTTTATTTTACTGCTATCTTGAAAGCTGTCCTGCACATGGCTGTGTGTTTAGCAACAATGATTTATCACAAGACATAAGCAAGGGAAATATTAATCATCTTTTTATCCTTGTTTTCAAAAATAAAATTCATGCCTATGTATATATATGCATTTTGTATTGTAGGTATGCTTAAATCTTAACTAAATGTGACGGAAAGTGTAAAAGGCAAACAAGAGTAAGAATGTCTTTGGTATTAAGCCACAATAAAAATGTTCTCTGAAAGCAAATTCCTGGCAGAATTCATGCTTTCAGTACCTCTGTGACCAAAATGATTGGCAAAATCTAAACATGCTGCAGGGATAATTGGCAATGACTTTACATTATTATTTTGTAAGTAATATTTTTCAGGTCTTTGTTTTGAGGATACTAAACTTCCCATGCTGAATATTGACCTTGCTTTTTGGAAATGACATGTATTTCTTAATAAAGATAAACTCTGCCAATTAAATATTTGTGTATTAGGGAACAATGTAATGCCCCACAATATCAGGGTGTTCAGCCTTTCCGTATTAAGTGCTACATTTTATCTGCTGTTCTTCTCTCTTCCCACCTCTGTCATAGATTGCCACTGCTCTCACCTGGATTAAGTATCTATGTACATAATTACAGTAGATATACATATTATTTCGTGGTTTTTCTGCTGCTCAGGAGATCTTTCATGGAATTGAGACTCTCTTCCAAGCTGTGAGCTAGCCTCCAAGTGCTTGTGGTCTCACATGAGTGGAAAGCAGACAGGCAGAACACAATGGTGTCAGCATGAGGGTTGTATGAAGCACCATAACCATCTGGGACAACTGGTCCATAGCCCATAAAGCTGTCAGAACTGGTGGGTACCTTAAATAAACCATTTTGTCACATATTTGCAAACAGTTTTGGGTTGTGTTACCTGTATCAATAAAGTTATGCCTCTGTAAAGCATCACACATCACACATTACACACACACACACACACACAATTTTAAGTTTAGTTACCATTTTTGCTTCACACTGGGGAGATCATGGGTTTAGAGATATGCCAGAGACTGGTTATTGTTATTAGGATTGTAAGGGCTTTCTTTAATGTCTTCGTCAGTGCTTGGGAAGTACCTTAATATAGTACAGTTACTACTTTCCACGTAGATTAACTCCTTTAGTCACAGTTAGTCTAGCTTTTAATGCTATACGAGTACAGGCTAGTCAACTGAAAGTGTCATTAATTAAGCTTATTATGGAGGTGTGCTGGTGGCTTCATGATCCAACAAGTTTTACTGTACAGGAAAGAATCCAGAACTTAGCACAACATACAGTCTGTGTAGGTTGCAAACAGGAGGAAAGACATTTCTCAGGGGAGTTGAAGTTCTGTTACATTCCTGTTTGTTTCTTAGAACAGAAATCCCTTACCAACCACACATTTAAACTATTTTGCTTGTTTTGAAAATAAAAAAATCATTCACATCCTCGTATTCTGTTTCAAGTTTCGTGATAAATTACTAACTCCACTCCCCATAAATTATCACTATTCACACCATGGAAACAAAATGTTGAAACAAAAGACCTTCCTTATTGATGATCTACTAAGAAGGAAGTAGCAGAACAAATGTAATTTAGCAGCTGTTATGAGTCTGATTGTCAAAGTTTTACTTTTCCCATCATCAGGGTGATATTAGTTTTTGACCTGATGTTTGCATACCCTGTGGGTTTTTCCATTCACATATTCAGCTGGACAAAAAATGCTTGTGTAATTCTGTATGATAATATTCAGTATGAATTTTATGTACAGAGATCTGTTTCTGAGAAAACTGATAAAGAAGCAACTTGAATTTCATGCAGAGCAGGGGTTGTGTTGTATCCATACAGACCGAAATTAAATTACTTCTTGTGCACCTTGAAAGTTCATTACTGTGTTGACCTTTAAAAGCACAGTGGTTACTACATGAACCACTTGGTTTTACACTCAAGAAATGTGCAGTTTGCCCTTAGAGTGTGTTTACAAGTACGTATTTGTGTGACTCGGAATGAATGATGATTACTTTCCCAAACAGGCTGAACTGATTGGTCTTGGTAATGGGTCACAGTTTGTTTTCTGTGATTGAACTGAATGTTTATGTATTATTTATATAAACATCATGTTCAGTGATTTAATATGAGATTGTCACTGGACTTTATACTCAACCAGGTGAATCCATTTCACATACATATTATATTTTTATGCGATTCATTTTAATATTATCCTTTCATCTGTGCCTAGTGTTCTAAGTGGTTTCTTACTTCCAGGCTTTCTGAACACAATTTTGATGCACTCTTTGTCTCTCCCATGCATGCTATGTGACTTGCTCGTTGCATAATTGCTGTACTGTCAGTAAAGTACTAACCTATGGGTTGGACATCCTGGATCCCACTATTGGCAGGGCCAGAAATAGTTTCTTCACTATGTCCAGACTGCCTGGAGCCCTCTGGCCTCTTGCCCAGTGATTACTAGATGACATACCATCACTATTTGTCTTTTCCTAGTTCCACATTTTAAAGTATGTGGAGATTTACCTGCACTGGAGACATCTCATTACCTTTTAAGAAAGCTGTAATTTTTGTAATGTAATGGAATATAAGAATACTTAATATGAAAATGAGGCAGATTGTTATACCTGACTGGTTGACAAAGCAAAATGATTAGCAGTTCTATAAGCTTCATCCTGGAAAATGTCTGGCAGAGGTTCTCGTAAGTCTTTTGCCAGTTCCCTGAGTCCTAGAAGGTGGATGTCTATGCCCTGTCCTAAGATGTTCTCCACCATTATCTCTGTCTGCTTCTTCATTGCTTCATCAAATAATTGAAGCTTTTGTTGTACCTATTGTTAAGAATTCTGAAATTAGTTTCCTTTCTGCTGGAAAAGAGCACCATAATAATTCTGAAATACCACACTGAGTTAAAAGGATTTATGCACTTTTAAATTAGGTTCCTATGAGTATGTAAGAAGCAGCAGCACTGTTTGCCTTTTGATAAATTAATATATACTGCTGCTAATAACGTTTGAACATTCTGTCTATATTTTATGAAGCTGGGGGGGGGGGGGGGGACACAATGCTGTTTAAGATTATCCTCTTATTGTGTTTAGACACTTCTGGATATCATGCAAACATTTGAGATTGGAGCACCAGATTTCTGCAGTCTTTCTACCTAGCACTTTGAAAATTTGTACCTTATATTGAGATAATTACTTATGTAAAACTTCAAAAGAAATCATGGTGCTTATGCCATAATGATCATCATTTTATTTATTTATTTTATTTATTATCTTACATTCTAGAGATCCTTAATAGGCAACAATACATAGGATGTAGAATTTGTCATATAAAAACAATAATGTTTCTATATCAAGATAAATATAGAACTAGTCATTGTATACATAAGGATGGGATCTCATAAAACTTCCACATATTGTTTCATAAAATTAAGAAATTAAATATACAAACAAAATAATGTCAGCATTACAAAACTTGAAAGAATCAAAAATCAAATCAGTTTTCTTAAAAGAAAAATGTGTACATTACAACAACTTGAGAAAATCCACAGCAACCTTAATTATGCTATAATTTAAATAAAATAAGCAACAGAAATTCATTTTATTTAAAATTCATCATGTGTATTAAAACATATATCTACAATGTCGTAAAATAGATGAGATTCATATAAAACAGAGTATGTCTAATAACAGTTCATTATGTACAAATTAATTTTCTTTGTAATTAAAATATTCATCTGATGTATAAAATGAACGTTAATGAAGAAAACCTTTCAGAGATGATTTAAATTGTTTTTTATTGTGAGATAAATGCTTTATTTGACAAGGAAGCCTGTTATATACCTTAATGCCATAATAGTAAGGTCCGTTCTGATAAATAGATAAATGTGACGAGAGTATTATTTTGATTTACATTACATTTTGGCAGAAGGCTCTTCTCTCATCATTTGGTGATGGGTTCTCCTTGTATTGACATTTTATTATTTTTGTTTACAATTAGTGACAGTGTTTTGAATAGAGCCTGCAGCCCTTTTAATACTACTTCGGAAAGTAGATCAGAAATACCTGGAAAGTTTTGAAATGTGGTGCTGGAGAAGAATGGAGAATATCAGTTGGACTGATCATGTGAGAAATAAAGAAGTATTACAGAGAGTCAAAGAGGAGAGGAATATCCTACATACAATAAAAAGTAGAAAGGCTAACTGGATTGGTCACATCTTGCGTAGGAACTGCCTTCTAAAACACATGATTGAAGGAAGGTTAGAGGGGACAGAAATGACGGGAAGACAAAGAAGACGTAAGCAGCTACTGGATGACCTTAAGGAAAAGAGAAGATACTGGAAACTGAAAGAGGAAGCACTAGCTCGCACCCTATGGGGAACTCACTTTGGAAGAGGCTATGAACCTGTTGTAAGACAGACTACAGAATGAATGAACTGTATCCCCTATGGTGTAACTGTTAGCATCCAAGCTTTAGTATTCAGATGGTTTTTCAACAATCCCAACACCAGACGTAGGGATACAAACTATCAATTGCAACTATGTTTTAAGGCATACTATCATATATCTTTATTGCGATGTGTTTCCGCTTACATTAAAGAAGATCATTATCAGGACAATTAAAAGACATCAAAGAAAAATTATCATGTACATCACATTAAAGCATTTTCATTATTTATAGTCAAATCTTGAATTTACAGTTTTGTTAAGTGTTAAATATGCCTATATCTAGTGTATCTGCATCACAATGGATGGCCCACTTAAAGATAAAAAACAATCCCAACACTTTCCGCAAATATACAGTACAAAATAAAAAGGCAAGACAGTGTCTGTCAAAATAATGATATCCAGCATTGAGGATAAATATAGTTAGAGAAGGAGAGTTCTGCAAAACCTGGAAATTCTCTTGATTTTAGCATCCTACAAAATGAACCTTTATAATAGCCACAAGCAATAGGCAGAATTGTGCTGTTTTATATGCTGAAATGTACCATCATAGTTCCAAGAGAAGCATTAGATTTAATGTCAGACAGGAGTTGCCCTATTTGCTAGCAGTTGGTACTTTACTCTGCGAGAAGGAATGATATATGTACTTACACCAAACAGACTGAAGGTTACACGTTTCCCAGACTGAATGTCATTGGGCTCACTTTCCTCAGCACCAGATTCGTCCTGACACATGGCTGTCACCCATTGCAAAGCTTCAATATGAGCCGACCTGATGCAGTCCACACGGCCCAAAAGGAAGCGCCGTGTTGATGCACTTTCATATGTTGCTACCAGTTTACGATACAGTCTGCATAAAAAACAACAGAGATATTATTACACCACAGTTACATTTGATATTGCCCAGCATTTTAAATGCAGTCTGCATATAAAGCAGCAGGGATACAATTACAGCGCATTTATCTTGGATATTGCCCGCCATTTCATAAGGTACCTTTGATGTAAATGACATTTTGTAAGTGCCTCTGCTCCCTTCTTCAGCTTATTATTTGTTTGACTTTATAATCGCCATTGTTTTCCTTGAATGAGAGCAGAAACATTTTAAATTTGTTCTGTGCTATGCTGTTTCAAATTACAATTTAAAATATTTGCAGCTTCTTTATGAAGAGGAGACTGTGTCATCATATTATACACTGCTGTTGAGTAACATGCTCGAAATGGAAATTCATAACTTGAAAGCATGCAGTTACCTAAAGTATGCCAGCTGTAGTGCCAGTTGTATGTAGGCATCAGGACTGCATTTTACAGATTTAATGAGTTCCTTCCCATATCCAGGAAAACGATAAACATAGAAGTCCAGATCCTCAACCATTCTGTAATAGAAATTACTTGCTTAATATATTAGCATGATTTACAGTTAATTGTTGAATTAATGGTTAGGCACTAGTTTACCTAGTATTATTTTTTTTTTTTTTAAAAAAGTCGTCCTCTTCTACCTACTCCGGTTTCCCGTTTCAGTGTCGAGGTTTTAATTCCTTTGATGACACGGAGAGACACACCACAGTCGGTAGGACTCCTCTGGACGAGGGATCGGCTCGTCGCAGAGGCCTCTACCTGACAACAACACACAACACTCACAAGAGACAAACATCCATGCCCCCGGTGGGATTCGAACCCACGATCCTAGCAAGCGAGCGGCCGAAGACCCACGCCTTAGACCGCACGGCCACTGGATCGGCGCCTAGTATTTTTAACTAGTTTTATTACCTTTATGACTTATTTGTTAATTACCTCATTTCATTTTCATGTTTTTATATTCATTCCACAACAAAATCAAATAATTTTCTGTTGCATCATTGCTTTAATATTTTGACTTCAAAATTTATTTTCCCTTTTAAGAATGCAAAGTTTTCTGTATGTTTTATTTTTCATATTTAACTTAGTAGTATAATAATAAATATTAATGTAATACACATTATTTTAAAATTATGAATTTTCTTTTAAAATCTGTTTTATTGCTACTGCACAGTTAAGTCATAAAATGGGTAAATAGGACGTGTGCTCTTCACTTAGCACTTTGTTCATCTGTATATACAAGAATTTTACATGCAGCAGGAAATATAGTCATATTCTGAGAGAAATATGTTACACGTACAAATCTATATTTTGAATAGCATCCTGTATATACTGGTGACTTCCTTGATGTAGCACCCACTCTAATCTTTGTGGGACTTCACACTGGATGTTGCTTGAAATGTTATCAGTAGGAACAGGTGTACTGTCGCATTTCTTTAGCACATCCTCCATCACTTGAACAACGGCCACACCTTCTGATGGAGAATGTTCATAGCATAGTCCCCAAACTCCATCACTGGAAATTACAATCTACAAACAAAGGTTACAAATTCAGTACATAAAATATTAGTAATTTAATTATATATTGTACTTGCATGTGTACACACAAGATACTAATCCATTTGTTGACAATGACATAATTAATTAAATATTTGACATATTATACCATGAAGTATATAATACTAATATATGTTTTATATGTCTCTTAGTGATTCTGAAGAGTAGAACTTGTCACTTGACTTAAAGGCAATAACTGTCTTTCAAGTATTTCTATATGTCACCAACACATTTCAGGTAGCTACAGAATAATGTATTCAAAATAATACTCCTTGTTGCATTTTTCATAGAAGTGGTATTAAGTGAATGGTTTAAAATAACAAACAAGTATGTCATCAACACTTTTCTTTTCATCTGTGTATAGCAATTTATTGCAACTGTAAAACCAAAGAAGAAATAACCGAGTGTGGAAGTGGCAATCGTCAGAAAAGTTTAATGATAGCATTATGTGAGTTACACATAGTACTTGCCTGCTTTGACATAACAGATGAGACATGTGGAATGAGGGTACGGTATGTAATCAGATTATAGGTTGGAACAGAGGGAATATCTGTGGAGTATGAAGAAAGCCAGGACATTAAAGAAGATGTGAAGGTACACACCCTCCAAGAAATGTTGAATGATAGAATTAAGACAGTAATAAGAACATGTTATACACATGCACAAGAATAAGATTGCCTAGGTTATCAAAACTGATGGCCACTGGGGAGATAAGGCACAGGGCAGAGAGACCAACTCTGAGAAGATATACAGAATGGGGTAGGGAAAGTTACAGACATGCACAAGGAGGACGTAAGTGGAATTGAGAACAATGGAGAAGACTTATGAGAAAATATGCTTTGCACAAGTACCTTTGGATGATGATTGTTTGCATGTATGAGCAAAGATACTTCAGTCAGTATTGTGATTTCTTTTTTGTTTTGATTGTTTCAGTAGCAACTTAAACCGTCTTTGATAAACAGCTATGAATTGTAGGCTTTGTCAAAAGAGGACAGGAGAATTTATTTTCATTTATAATAATAATTACAGAAATTATTCAGAGAACAGGTGCCAATGTTTTAAACAAGGTTTTATTTTTGTAATATGGTAGCAGTTCAAACAGGTTGGGCAAGTTTCAAGGATGAGTAATGCAATAAATAGATATATCGACTTCACAGGTGCAGAGTTTTGATCTGATTGTACTATTGTTATAATAATTATTTCTGTGGTGATTACACAAGACTAGAAAAGTATTGTTTTTTTTTAAATCTAATGCACTTTTTCTCAGGTTTAGAACAACAAAAATGAAAGATTGTGGTTTTATAGTATATGCTTCTAATTGGTTTGAATCTTGTATTAAATAATGTTTAAACATGATGATACTTCAGTTGTGCTGTGAAGGCCTTAAATTATCAATAATCTTGTGACAAATATTTTTTTCACTAAATCTAAATTTTTTCTCATCATCATAATAGAATATATGAAGTTTCATGTGGAAAATGGCCAGGTATCCTTTTTCAGCAGCAGAAAATTCTGTTGCCCTTCTGGGTTTCAGAGTAGATCAGCATATGTATTTTTCTGAACTCAGACTTGGGACTTGCAACTTAGTACAGTAACATGGTTTTGCAATTATGATTTTGATGTTAAGTGACACTCGCACCTGAACTGTCATATCAAACCAGCGGTTTGCTGAATTAGCTGCACTTCCTCCGCCATGAATCATCTGATGAGCCATGTTTGTTTCATCTCTTGAATCCACAATGTGGCCTCTAACAGCTTCTGGCACGTCACTTCGCAGGGTGCGGCAGTTGAAGCTTGCTGGTAAGGGATCATCAAAACACACTACCAGCAGGGCATTCTCAATGAGGTCCAGATTCTGCCTGTTTCTTTTTTCTGAATTAATGAAGAACATGTGTGAGGTACACGGCAAAAGGAAACCTATAATTACTGTGCACATACACAGGAATATTATAAATATGCTTTTAATGTGCTTATTTTGTACGTGGCACAGGGTGATACTTGATCTGACATTTCAAGGCCAAGATTACACTAAAGATGTGTTACCAAGGATGAAAATGTTAAGGAAAGGGAAAATCAGTTTGTATAAGGACTGTTTTGTACCAATATCAGTACATAAAATATTTGTACAGACAAGTGCAATGATTTATAACCACAATGGTAAAATAATGTTCAGGAATATTTACTTGAAAGTACACAAAAGACATGTCAAAACAATGGTAGACTATGATAGTTTTACAAGGATATGCAGTGACAAAAGGTAACAGGAGAATATAAATAGCAGAAATGAGAATTTTTGAATGTTGCTTTAGACACTTGATTAGGTAACATGAAAATTCAGGCTTGTATTAAATTTGAGGTTACTGGATACATAAAGAGATGCCAGAATAGAGGTGCAGAAGTTTACCATCAAAGAGTGAAGTTTGTTATACATGTAACAGGACACGAACAAGAGAAAGACCAATGATATCCTGTGAAGAGGATTTTAATTGTCACATATACCATTACTGCAGACATTAGCCACAAACCAACAGCAATCAGTACACTTTGTACTTATGAGTTCCAGTGATTCAAGATTGAACTGCAGTGGCATTTATTGCACAAAATGTTGCAGCTTTAGCAATGAATACATATGGCAATTATCACACTAACAGTTCCCTTCCAACAGAGCTTCACTGCCTTACTATATTGGACTGTATATGGTGACTGGTACATAATCAACTGCATGTTTCAGCATGTGCGAGCCATCTTCAGGTTATTGCTAAACACAATATTTCTTCAATTAGCTTTTTGATATTATTACAATGTTATTAAAAAGGTCACTTCACGTAACAGCAACATTCATTTCGTTAAAACTTTCTTAGTATTGGCCTGATTAGTAAAAGGTATTGCAGTTGCACAATTTCTGAGTTGTGAAATATTTTACAAAACTAGTTGTCCAAATATTTTTTTACTAATTTGATCGATACTAAGTCAGATACAGGAAGTCAGTAAGCTGTGTTCAAAGGGAATTGTTAAGGTGATAATTATTAGGTAATAGCACAGTTGAAGGCAGCAGATGGAAGTAATAAATATGAGTTTGATGTGTGACTAAGACCAAATTCTGGGCACTTAGATCATTCTTAAATTCACTTTTTATTATCTTGTGGTTGCTGGCTCGTTTCAGAGCTACATGACAAAATATGAAAAGGACATTTGAATGCTCAATGCTATTGAAAAATCTTGCAGTACTCTAGAATAAAATATTTATTTTGTAATGTCTGTAACTAAAGCAGAAGAGGATGAAGAAAATACTGCCACATTAAACTTCTCTCTCATGTGAAAATCAGGTCAATATTCAACTACTGACAATTTTTACAAGATATCAGTGAATCAGTGTCCTTTAATTTTTATTATCTGAATGTATAACTAAATTGTCTCACCTTCTCTGAGTTTTTCCCTCAGAACTGCCCAGGTGTCTCTCCTTTCAGATGTGAGGATACCAACTGGTGGTGGTGGAGGGAGATGGGGGGCCTCCTGAATGATATGTAGAAACTGGGAGGCCATTTTGTCTTCTGTTAGCCTGTTCTGCCCAGCTGGTTTGAGTGTCACCACATACAGCTATGGGAAAACAAATTTGTTCCACTTCTTCTTTTGTTTAATGACTTTGTATCTGCTACTTATGTTACATAGTGTAAAAATAAAAAATGCGTAAAGGGCTATGAATGGTTATTTGGACGTTACATCGGCGAAAAGACTCATGGCCCATTTGACTTGTGAAAAATCAAGGAAACCACGAAATACCTCTGTCAGAATAGCTAGCTTTGTGATTTAAGACTCACATTGGGAAGTTGTCAAATGTAACTTAAAAATAAGGTTCTCCTGGTGCTATGAAATCATATGGCAGAAAGGTGGTATAGCTCCACACATTCTTAACTTCAGCTTATGAAGTTGAGTGGCCTTCTTCATGTCAATGTTGCATCAGGGAAAAGAGCACCAGTACCCATCAGTGGGAAGCTGAGTGAGTTCCATATCTGGTTTGGATTCTTTGGGAAGAGAAAAATCTCTTGCTCTGCCAGAAATCTAGCTCTGATACATTTGTTATCCCGTTCGTATTCTAGTCACTATGTCAGCTCAGCTATTCCAGCTCCTATCAGACGTGAAGTGACTACACTCCTGTGATGTTTATTATTGCTTCTATTTGCTTTGCTTTGAGGCAGGTCATTCTAGCAGCGAGCAGCACTTTGCCCACTGCTGATCTGAGCTGTCCTGAGTATAGACATTTAGCCGCACATGTGATCCTGGTCCAAACATCAGTTGTAGCTCATTTGAAAGTATTGCCATCCGACTGTGAGAGCACCTTCATTGCTACGCACTCTTTTGCATTTTTATTGCTCTCACATTATCATTGTAGCTATGTGTGAAGATGACAGAACAGGAAGTGAAGGGACATAGCCCTTTGAGAGAAGTTTTTTTGTGCCATTTGCCTGAAAATGTTTT
Organism: Reticulitermes speratus; assembly: GCA_021186555.1. NCBI lineage: Eukaryota > Metazoa > Arthropoda > Insecta > Blattodea > Rhinotermitidae > Reticulitermes > Reticulitermes speratus. The sequence goes on from JAJKFL010000012.1 coordinate 11,103,631, forward strand.
TGAAAGTAGCCACATAGGAGATCAAGTATCATGCACAAAAGACTGATTCCCCTTGTGAATGTGTTATGTATTCTTTATACATTCAAGAAGGTACAAATATTTTTGAAAGCTTTCTCATGATTACCACCGAAGTGGAAGTTTGTGTGTATTGATGGAACTTACTTGATTCCTGCAAGCCACAATGATATTCTCTGTTTCATTATTTTTTTCTTCTTCTCCATGCTTGACTTTAGAATATATGCAGTCTCGAGGCTTCCCTGGCTGCCGATATGATGTGAGGAGACGGTAATATTGAGACATGCACAATGGTTGTCCCTTCTCTCGTGAGGTGGCTCGTTCAACCGGGATCGCATGCCTGAAGACAAAATAAATATTACGTTTATTTTGAAATTTAAAAGTCAGTCCCAGACTATTTTCAGACATTTTATGTATACATAGATATCTGATTTCTTTCATTAAGACTGTCATCTCCGTTATGGTTTCCAGTAGGACAGAATGACAGTAAGTTGCAAATACTCACTCCATGTCTCTTCAATAACACCTGAATTATCTGGACATGTACGTGTGTTATCAAAGTTTGGTAGCACAGTTTCACTACTGATGCCACATATTTCAGATCTGTATGTTTGATAGCAACATGAATTCACTTTAGAGGTGAGAACATTACTAGTGTATAATGTTAAGTTTCTAAATTTTATGCTAGTCATTCTGTGTAATTATAATGACTGATGTATAATAATTAACCAAGAAATTCACAGTCTGTTTTTACACAGTTATATTACATGAAAATATTGAAGACTCCTACATGTTTTCGGGTAGTGTATACATCAAATGATCTTGTATAAAACATTTTTATAAGTTGTTAATTCCTGATAGCTTGTACATGTACAAGATATCACAGTACGAAAAATTACACACCGGTCCAGCATAAAACACATATGAATTCATGCAGTTATACAACACTTATGTATGCTGAAACATATAAAAACCAATATCCAATGTTAGTGGAGAATACCATTTGGCATTATCCAAAATTTAGCTGTGCTACAAAATAGAAAATCCTTAAAGAACACCTACAAAAGGAAAAACTGCACATTGACCTACATAATCATCCAACATCCAATGATTCCATTAGTGTACACACACACAAAATGTACTGCTTCTATAATTTTATAGTTTTGTATGTTATATTTGTACAACTGTAAACTTTTTTAAGTTTTAATTTTGTATCTATACAACTTTCTTCATATATATGTATGTAGGCTTCTTGTATCTGACAACCCTCTATGTATTTATATATATTTGTAATGTATTTTAATGTAAATTGGAGACCCATCTTAAAAGTTGCAGCTGTAAAGTTTTCTGTATATTTGTTCTTGGATAAGGCCTTATGACGGCTCGAAGCCAGATCCAAAACTAGTCACCTGTAAAGTAAATGTGACGTTTGTTGTATGTGACGGACAGTGAATGAATGTACATTTGTGATCTGATATACAAACGGGATGTCTCATATAAAAGTATAAAGAGTAAAATATTTTGTATGAAGATTAAATTGAGCTTAATATTGTATCAGATATGGGTCATTATACAAATTATTGACACGTAACATAAAATAAAAGTCAGACTAATAGCCGGAAGGTCGCGGGTTCGATTCCCGATGGTGTCATTGGAATTTTTCATTGACATAATCCTATGACCCTGGGGTCGACTCCGCCTCTTAACAGAAATGAGTACCAGGAGTATTTCCTGGGGGGTAAAGGCGACCGGTGCTTAGGGCTGACAACCTTACCACGTTTATGTAACGATTGTCTAGAAATTCTGGGAGCCTGCACCACTTTCAGTTGGAATATTCATGAATTCGTTATGTGTTTAACAAAACAGAAGGAAATATTTCTGATGCTATACTTCGTACTGAAGCCAGGATAGCTTAGATGGTGTAGTGACCATGCTATAGGCTGGACATCCGAGGAGCTGTATTTCGATTCCTGGCAGGGGCAAGTGTTCTATCTCCAAAATGTCCAGGCTGGCTTTGGAGTCCAACCAGCTTACTGTTCAATGGGTACCGGGGACTCTTACCCGGAAGCAAAGTAGCCGGGGCGTGAAGTTGACCACTCACCTCCATCTAGTGGTGAGGTTAAAATTGGTTGGCGCTATACGTCTGCTCCCCCTGCATGCCTTCATGGCGGGCATATGGACACCTTTACCTTTATAATTACGGTGTATGTAGGCCCAGTGCGGTCGGAGTCAGCCATCGTCATTAATGGTTTCATCCTAGCCCTCAGTCTATCCCGGTAAGCAATATACTGCAATACTTTCTATATACACGCGTTTCCTTCGTGAAATTTATAACTTAAATGTGAATGGAAATCGAATCAACTTATTCCTATTACGTGTTTCAGTGATTTGATGCACTCTGTCAGGAAAACGTGTTAGCTATTAATGGTAGAATTGTTGTCGAGTAAGAAGTTCTGTTATATATAAGCAGAAAGAAAAGGCGTCAGTCACAACGCAATGTTAACGGCATTTTCTTTCGCTTATAAGTATATGTCACAATCACAAGTTATGTTTATACCAAATTTAGTAAGTTCTCTTGTCTTTGCTGCACACTACTGTGAGCCGTTGTCATTTCAGAGTAGGGTCAAGGATAATAAAGTTCCTGGAATGCAGAGATGGATCCTTCTCATTATTTTCTCGAGCGTGTGGGATTCCGGACGAAAAATTCTACATTTTTCCCCCTGCCATACTTGATTTAGTAGGCCTATACATTGACAGAGCCGAACCCAGTGGCCGTGCGGTCTAAGGCGTGGGTCTACGGCCGCTCGCTTGCTGGGATTCTGGGTTAGAATCCCGCGCGGGGGCATGGATGTCTGTCTGTTGTGAGTGTTGTGTGTTGTCAGGTAGAGGTCTCTGCGACGGGCTGATCACTCGTCTAGGGGAGTCCTACCAAGTGTGGTATGTCTATGTATGATCGTGAAACCTCGATAATGAGGAGGCCCTGGCCCACTAGGGATGTTGTGCCTTGATAGGTTTTAAGAGTGGGACGACAATTTTAAGAGTGAGGCGACCATTTTAAGAGTGAGGCGACCATTTTAGGAGTGAGACGACCATTTTAAGAGTGAGGCGACCTTTAAGAGTGAGGCGACATTTTAGGAGTGAGACGACCATTTTAAGAGTTAGGCGACCATTTTAGGAGTGAGACGACCATTTTAAGAGTGAGACTACCATTTTAAGAGTGAGGCGACCATTTTAAGAGTGAGACGACTATTTTCCTCTGTTTGTGTCTCTCTGCGCTGATTTGTCTATCTGTAGGTCTTTCTGCCTGCTTTCACATTTCGAAACAAAACGGTATGGCTGTTTGTGTCAAAATTGTTTTGATATTCTGTTGTCGGAATAGACTGTGTTCCTAAAGTATGTCATTTCGGTAATGTGTCACTTTTTTTTTCAGTAAGGCGTATAGGGGACGTGAAAACAAAAATCTACGCATTCCAAACTTCGGTACTAAGCACAGTGCCTGACCATTCGAAGTTCCGGCTGGAGAGGAGGTTGGCTGGGCCTGAAATGCCATCGCTGGGAATCGATTTGCTGTCGCCCAATCACTTTATTGACCTCGTTAAGCAAAATTGGAAGCACATTCTTGTTTGTAGTAATTTTGTTGAATATATTTCTGTAGCATATCATATACGTTTTGGCGTATAAATGAACTTCAGTGCCGTCCGTACGTAACAGTGTTTTGCAAGACAGCTACACCTGTATTAACTGGGGGGTCGGATGTGCAAGTAGTGCCTCAGGAGTCCACGAGGTGTGTAGATTCTACTGAACAGAAGATACAGTTTTTTCTATAGTACAAACAATTAAACCAGTATCTGGCCAAACACAACTAAATTATATTTATCATACTATTATACGAAGTATTACGTATTACGTATTATTTTATTATTTATTATATTATAGTATTTATTATGTTATGTAGTTCTATATAATGAACAGAATTTAGTTGTGTTTGGACAGATATTAATTTAATTTTTTGTACTATTAACAACATAACGGGATGACGTTCTTTAAAAACATTTTTCCTTACTTTAGGCTTATCTTGGTCTTATTCTACTGTTATTACAACTAGGAAAGTTGTTGCGTTGTAATAATTTTTACAGTGAGTCAGTAAAACTTGTTAAGGTGTTAAGTTACTTCCTGCTTCTTATATTCCAAATTTAAATGTTGCTTCGAGTCTTGTCTAAGGGACCGCGATTTGAGAGAGTTTTGGGGAACAGTACGCAGAATTAGCGAGGCTTTGTAAGGAGTCCGCGGTAACACGAATGCTAAGAAATTCTACCTGTACGATATAAAGTTTACAGTTTATACATTGTTTTTCTTTACACAGTATGCTAAAATTTTCACGCATGTATCTATAGAAAAAATGCTTTAAAACGTTTTCTATTTCACGTCCTCACATACGTAATAATGTTACACACAGTTTGGCGCATTACTTTGAGTTTGTGTTTTTGTATCGCGGGCCGGGATAGCTCAGTCGGTATGGCCAGTCGCGAAGGGTTGGACTGTCCGGGGATCGAATCCCGGCGGGATGAGGTTTTCCGCACCGACCCTCGGGGCCCACCCAGCCTCCTGTGAAATTGGTACCGGCTCTCTTTCCCGGGATTAAAGCGGCCGGGGCGTGGCGTTGACCACCCACCTCCATCTGTCGCCGAAGTTAAAGAAAGAATAAAGGTGTACCTCTACTCTCCTTATAGGCCTTCTTGACCCGTTCTAGGGTGAATTTTGCCTTTTGTTTCTTGTACCAAAAATCTCTTTCCTACTTTCTGTTTCATTTTAAATTAATTTTTCTGCGAATATTTTATTTATCTTTTTGCTTTCAAATACGTAAAAACGCAAGTAATATAGTTCGTTTTATATACTATGTATATTTATGTACACAAATTTATGTTTGTTCATATAGGGTCTGCATATACGCACAACAGTAATAGATCTATGTACGCAATGCGTGTGTGTGACATTGGCGTGGTATGGTCTCCATCACAATTTGATTTACAAATTCTGAGGAACGTCTTTCTGATAAAGCAGCTGAGATGGTCTTGCCGCAACTTGACACAAGCTTATGGGTGAAACAGTTTTCGATAATGATAGATTTCTTACGCACGAAGTGAGAACGTTTCCTTCCATATTCCTTATTCAATTATGCATGTCAACTGTCATGACCTTGAGAGAACAGAAACGCAGTTATGTTTACGTCCTCGTCTAATGTGTAGTTTTGTAAAGTGTAAGTGCGGTATAGAGTTTACAAACTTATGTGAAATGCCATTCAGTATTTACTGTATTGTTAAGCACTGGACGACGAGCGGAAACTGAATGATTCTGTATGTGATACCCCATCGTCAGGGCATGTACTCGTATAATCTCACGTATCTATACATATGATATGTCTGTATTCAATTACATATAATTCGAGAAATAAAATTTATCGACCGATGGTATGAATATTAACAATTTTAATGCTTTGCGTGTAGACTAAGTGACAGGGGTGATGCGATACAGGGGCAGAGAGAGGGGCTGCAGGATATACACAAGTTTTAGGTAACATGCGCAGTAGGGATGTATTTTCTCATTGGGTGTCGTTCAATAGCTTCCCTGCCTCCTAGTTACAGGCGCAGTGCGCCGCCGTGCAGTCTACAATCAAGGAGAAAGGTGAATTGGCATGTATGGTGTGCACATTTCATGCACTGTCGGATGTAAGGGCACTAACAAATGACGAGCGTTGTCAGTCAGTAATGCAGGATGTAAATGACAGTAGGAAACACGAGAAGGTACTTGTTAATAAAATTGAATTTTCATATGATATTCGCTCAGCTGATCAAAAAATTTCTCCTCTCTTACGTAACTCGAGATTTTATTGTTATGCCACTCGTCCGTATTCAGGGTCAGTTGAATACAGCCCACATTATGTTAAGTCCGCGTGTCTATACACGTCAGTGTGGTCTGGAACTTGCAACTGTCAGTGTGGGGAAGAGTGCAAGCTATGCAGCCACTTACTATATCTTTGACGGCGAATTTAGAAATTCTGGGAAATAAGTTATTTATTTCTGTGGACGTAAGAGAGATAATTTACCACTTAATTCCAAACGCCACACCATGAAGGAGTACAGGCAGAGCCAAGTAAAATTCTACGCATTGTAGCTTTGGCACTGGCGGAAATGAGTGATTAGGTACATGCTCCGGCTGACCTAGCTCTGGTAATATGCCTTACTCTGTGTATGGACTGCAGGGACACTCTTAACGGAGAAGAAGTCTTTCCCTCGCCAAGAAAGGAGACCGCATTTTCTCGACAGTAGCTAGTAAGATTGTTGACTGTCTTGTTTCTGAAAGTCTCTTATAATATTGCCTGAGCTATTTTAATGCATCATAATGTACATTATTTGTGCCTTTCGTGGGCTGCATGTTTTGACCATCACGAACTGGATACCAGAGCAACGACACTTAGCCTAGACTGAAAACTGACGTATTCATGCTTTACTGGTCGATATGAATCGTTAAGTCACTGCGTGCAGCGGTATATGACACTGAGAAATGAATGCATTGTCGACTTGAAGGATATTAACATACACTGTGAAATTATTTTCATGACATTTACTTTATAACGTGACTTTAATATATTTCGGTGAATTTTTGTTCCTTATTGAACATGCAATGTTCCTAGACTGGTGACTTACACGATATTTTTAGATCGTTTCTCGTCACGCTAAAACATCAGGACATCGAATCCCATACAGGTCTTCTTTCAGGTTAGCAATTTATTACCGTTCATATCTGCCATAAGAATACACCTCAAGTTGGAGGAAGTGGAAGAGGAAGAGGAGGTTAATAATGAGAAGAAAGAAACAGAAGGAGAAAAAAGACGAATGGAAGGAGAGGGAGAAATAAAAGAAGTCTTAGAATTTATTTATGCCACATAAATGCACTTAAGCTTGGAAGAAAAGGAGAAGGAGAATAAGAATACTTATGTCTGTCATCTTATTGGCGGTTACGTGCTGTACGTGCTTACGAAGATTATGCACATTGATTCAGGCTTCCGCCGCGATGTTGATGAGATCTGCGCTCCTCTGGGATATTACGCGCCGTCGTGTGATAATTGTTTACCGACGTTTCGGGACAACGTATCGGTCCCATCTTCACGGGTCAAGAGTCCGAGTAGGAAAGAAAGAAAGCCGGCAAACTATAATGCAGATTCTGGAAAGTGCGCGCGAGGTAGCAATCTTATAAAGTTTAAAGAGATAAGTTTAGGATTGTTGGTTCTGCTAGATTCAGGAATACTTACATTAACCTATTGTTATGTGTTTTTACGTGAAATTTCTTGTTACGATTGAGGAGTCCGTCTTATTATTGCTTTGTTTTTGGTCTTGTTTGATTTTAATTTAGTAGTTTCTTTGTTTGTTGCATTGAGGTTGTGTTCTGTGTTAGAGTTGTACTACCCCGCGCGCCTTTCCATGATCTACGTTATAGGCTGCTGGCTTTCTTTCTTTCCTACTCAGACTCTTGACCCGTGAAGATGGAACCGATACATTGTCCCGAAACGTCGGTAAACAGTTACGACACGACGCCGCGTAATAAACCAGAAGAGCGCAGATCTCATTATGCACATTGTCACACTCCGGTGCACTAGGCGAACCCTCTCGTGTTTCGCTGCATTCACTATCAATAATTCTTTCACTTTTGTGTACCATAGGCGTAATTTTGTTCTCACTTCCCCTTACATTGGTCATTCTTAAAGTCTTTTGTTTTTCTTCCCGGATCTTAGATTACTTAAGATCGAGGCTGAAATGTCGGGAAGTCTCTTGAAAACATTTCCTTAGTTTCAAACACCTTCCATCAAATGAAAGGACAACAAAAAAAGACGGTAAAGTAACAAGTTATAACAAGACAGCGAGAGACGAGACGAAAGAACAAAGACGAAAATAACACTATGAAAAAAATATAGAAGAACGGAGCGAAAGGTTATATAAAACTTTGAAGGAAGTTTCTTTGATGAATCAAGAATGTTCAAGTGAGAGAAGGAAATACTGCTCCAAAGATCTGCAGAATTTCGCTCTCACGGCTTTTGTGTAACGCAGGGAGGGACGTAGACGGTGGTATAAAGTGAACATGGGCTTTTGTGTAACGCAGGGAGGGACGTAGACGGTGGTATAAAGTGAACATGGGCTTTTGTGTAACGCAGGGAGGGACGTAGACGGTGGTATAAAGTGAACATGGGCTTTTGTGTAACGCAGGGAGGGACGTAGACGGTGGTATAAAGTGAACATGGGCTTTTGTGTAACGCAGGGAGGGACGTAGACGGTGGTATAAAGTGAACATGGGCTTTTGTGTAACGCAGGGAGGGACGTAGACGGTGGTATAAAGTGAACATGGGCTTTTGTGTAACGCAGGGAGGGACGTAGACGGTGGTATAAAGTGAACATGGGCTTTTGTGTAACGCAGGGAGGGACGTAGACGGTGGTATAAAGTGAACATGGGCTTTTGTGTAACGCAGGGAGGGACGTAGACGGTGGTATAAAGTGAACATGGGCTTTTGTGTAACGCAGGGAGGGACGTAGACGGTGGTATAAAGTGAACATGGGCTTTTGTGTAACGCAGGGAGGGACGTAGACGGTGGTATAAAGTGAACATGGGCTTTTGTGTAACGCAGGGAGGGACGTAGACGGTGGTATAAAGTGAACATGGGCTTTTGTGTAACGCAGGGAGGGACGTAGACGGTGGTATAAAGTGAACATGGGCTTTTGTGTAACGCAGGGAGGGACGTAGACGGTGGTATAAAGTGAACATGGGCTTTTGTGTAACGCAGGGAGGGACGTAGACGGTGGTATAAAGTGAACATGGGCTTTTGTGTAACGCAGGGAGGGACGTAGACGGTGGTATAAAGTGAACATGGGCTTTTGTGTAACGCAGGGAGGGACGTAGACGGTGGTATAAAGTGAACATGGGCTTTTGTGTAACGCAGGGAGGGACGTAGACGGTGGTATAAAGTGAACATGGGCTTTTGTGTAACGCAGGGAGGGACGTAGACGGTGGTATAAAGTGAACATGGGCTTTTGTGTAACGCAGGGAGGGACGTAGACGGTGGTATAAAGTGAACATGGGCTTTTGTGTAACGCAGGGAGGGACGTAGACGGTGGTATAAAGTGAACATGGGCTTTTGTGTAACGCAAGTCCGTCTCAAGAAATGGCTGTCATTCCAAGCAATATGTCATTTGTTGATGGGCAGTAGCATGTGTTGACAGTGTGGTATGAGGTTAAGTAAAGCACTTAAATCGTAACAATTGTGTGTAAATAACCAAAAATTCTGATCCTGCCCAACACAATACAAGTAAACACCATATCTCAATTACATAGAACAATCGATACTGTTAATAATGACTGCTTTTATGTCGGATCATACACAACTCACCAATACACACTGTGATCTGAATGTAGGGTTTGTAAATGGTAATTCAGGCGGAAATGTTACTACCGAGCTCTGAAGCGGTAATACATCCTTATTAAAACACAAAATTCCCAGTTGCCTGTATCTGATTTCACTTCTTAATGAAGAAGTTAGATTTATTCCTTTATTATATACTAGATGTACCCGTGCGAATAATTCGTATGTAGAAACAGTGAAATATTTAATAAAAAAGTTACATTATCTTAATCTTAATAAAGATTACAAATTGTACTTGATATGCTTGATGCTGGGTATTTGTTTCGGAGATCAACGGATCATAAGCAACGTGTAAATAGGACACAAAACTTCCTAGCAAGTGTAAATAAGAAACAAAACGTATAAATCGATAGTCCTACGTAAAGCGTAGGCCAAGGGACGTACATGACATGTTGGCTTTCATTGGCCTCCGCTTGAGGCAGGACTGGCAATTCGTAGACTCAGCATTGCTTGTTAAAAAGCCATTTTTTGAGAAGAAATTAATATAAAGCAAAGGTGATTATCATCAGTGCCGAACCATAAGCTTTCTAAAAATGTCTGTCTTGAAAAGATCCGTTCTGTAGTTCGGTAGATCATGATGTCGCAAACAAACCTTGCCTTACTTAATGTATGTGATTATTATCGCTAATTGAAGTCAGGCATAATACAAAACCTTAGTTGGGGAGCCTGAATGCAAGAGACAACTACCAAGACCAAGGCGTAGAGGAGGGATAATATTAAAAATGATTTTAAAATAATGTTTCAGGGCGTTGATTTGATTCATGTGGCTCAGTAGACTATTTGATGGCGGCGTGAAAGTTACGTGAAGTGTTTTACGTTGTGTCTGCCTGCTTGCTATGGAGTTCAGGCTACGCGCGAAGAGCATTGTCACTGAGAGAGGAACTGGTTTGCTTCCGAGCCCACATTATTTGTCTCACATCAAACTCTTTGTTCTTTCCAATAACGTAAGTCTGATTAGAGAAACATTCGATCTGGCTCAGTGAAACTTACCAGGGCTAATGAAACTTGAATTGCCCTGCGCTACTTCGTCACGTTATACAAATTTTACCGTTTTCCGATGAAAACAATATTTTGTTTTCTGGCAAGAGTGTTTTGAAAGTCTACGAGGCAGCTTCTGAGTAATTACCAGCGAAATCCATGGAGCAAAGTCCTCTTCAAGAAGCTGTGTCGCGAATGTAGTCAAGACAGTCCCCTACTTTTATCCTGGACTTATTTTCTGAGCCACATAATTCCAGTTCATACTTCTCCCACTCTGCCTCTTTAAAATCCACTTTAATATTATCCCTCAGATAAAGGTTCTTCACGCGATAAGGTTGCTGGCTTGTTTTGGAGAAGTTCAGGGTTCCAATTTCGGCAGGGACACCACCATAACTGAGATCCTTCTTAGGTTTTATCCGTTTTTTTTAAACGAATGCCGACATGTACCTTATATTAGGCCACGACTGGTTCCTTCAACATAGTTTTAAATTTAGTATTCCCTATCCATTTTCATGCGTCGCTTTATAGCTTGAGTTTCTGAGAACGTCGTCAAATAACCACAAATGAGTGAATGAATGAATGGATGGATGGCTTTCCATGTATGTCTAGTTCTTTAAATGGTTTCTTCCTTTGAGGTTTTCCGATCGAAATCTTATATAAATTTCTCTTCCCTCATGCATACCACATGTCCCACCCATCTTATCCTCCTAGGTTTAAGCACCCTAGTTTTTTTTGTGAAGGTCACCGCAGCAGATGTTACGGGCGCACCGTAGCCTTGAGGCTGATTAGTTTTTTTTTTTCGTTTTTCCTTGTAATGGAGCACCGGTGGTATGAAACTGACAGGCGAAAACCGAAGTACTCGGGGAAAAACCTGTCTCAGTGCCACCTTGTCCACCACAAATCCCACATGGACTGACCCGGGACCGAACCCGTGTCTCCGCGGTGAGAGGCCGGCGACTAACCGCCTGAGCCGTGGCACGGCCTAACCAGCCTAATAATATTTGGTGGAGAATTCAAATTATGAAGATATTCATTATGCAGTTTTCCCCACGCTCCAGTTTCTTCCTTCCTTTCAGCTGCAAATATTCTTCACAGTACTTTGCTGTCTAACGCATTTAATGCATATTCTTCCATTACTGTGAGAGGAAGAATTTCGCACACAGTAAAAAAAAAACAGGAAAAGTTTAGTCTGATATAACGTCTTTTAATCTTTACTTTTTATGTTGCACGCGGGAAATACGCAAAGCGAAGTGACTGTTTTTATGTTTTCGCGTTATGATGAGTCAAGAACCAGTTCACGTGTTTCAAGATATTATTAAATTCATTTACGTCAAAAGTATTGGAATTGCTTTCAACTTTCATTGAACTGTTAACAGTTTTTCCTGTGCACTTGAAAGATATTTCCAACGCATTTCAGATGCATCAAATCGTTGTATCCTACTGATTTCAATTTCCTTAATTATTTTTTGGCCGTCTACATCAACATTTATCAGTAATTATAATATTTACACGTTTCGGCAATTCATCGCCTTATACGTTATATACAGGGCATACACAAAAGAATGGTGCAGCAGACACTTATTCACTTTTGATACCGCACCATTCTTTTGTGTATGCCCTGTACATTACAAAGCTCACGTTTCGTGTTCTTGTGCTAAAATATTCAGATGATGGCGCTTCAGATATTGAAACACGTAACCACTGTAATTATATTACGTAACTACAGTTCTTTTAAACAGATGATAAAGATCACGGAAACTGAACGGTTACACTGACCGGAAGTCATAGTGAATTTCGTTTTCAGCGACTTAAATTCAAGCAGATTGACTACTGTGAATCGCGCTTAACGCTCGATCAATAAATCATTTATTAGTAATCGATTGGAATACGTAATACATAATTAATTACCTGCTATTAAGTAATTATTATTTGCATATTTATTTTACACGAACTTTATTCTCATAGTAATTTACCAGGCATAAATTTCTGTGGTTTGCTCGTAATTCACCCCAAATGAAACGCCATTAAAATCCTTGCGACACTAGCGCCACTAGAAGCACTTCGAACATATCATTAGTTTGATTGCTGTATTCGTGCGCGGTGGTAATATCGATCGACAGTAACATAAAATCAATATCATAGTAGGTCGTTCTACTTAGTGTGTCTGACTTATGTTGGTTTTAATTCAGCAACGAATGTGAACTGTGCAGTGATATAAACAGCGAAACTGAAATGAATAATGCTACTAGCAGTGCCTAGTTCAAGTGTGATTCAGTGAGCTGTACCTGGTCGTGTGGAGACGTTACCAGCAAGGCCACTTCGAAAGGTACGTATGGAACATTCAAATGTAAAGTAGTGACGGGATTTGGCTTTTGAAGTGTAGTAGATTTAATTTATATTTCAATACAAATAATGCCATAAACTGTTTTGGAGAAACTTTAGAGTGTGGTGATTGTATTTGAGGCCGTGTATTACTCTTCAAAATGGCGTCATCTGGTGCCGATATTGTCACAAGACTTCGCGAAGTATTTTACGATTCCTGTACGAGACTCGGATGGGGCAATGCATTTTTCGTGCTCATAGTTCGTTCTCTTAAAGGAATCTCGGCCCCTTCCCACAGCCCAAAGACGGATCCGCAAAGAACAAGATTTGTGTATATTTTATCGTTCCGGACGAAGGTAATTCAGGTTCATGCTATGGAATTACGTTCAGTGAAATTCTGTGCACAATTTGACGCTGTATTTTTCCACGTGTTCGCGACTGTCGTTCCTGCACGCGTGCTGTCGATGTTCGTGTACGGATGCTCATGGCTGTTGCGCACATAGAACGCTGTGCAAGCAGGGATGACGTCAGCATTTTTACACACAGGGTAGACGAGAGCCAAGCGGGAAAAATATTCTGGGTTATGAGCAAGCCAGTGGGAGCCTATGCCCAAAAAACGGCTGTTTTCTCAAGGGAAAAGACGTGCGTAAAAAGTCGAAAGAAGTTAACGAAGGGGTAGGAAGCGGGGAAAAACAGTGGAAGAAAGGGAATTGAAGCGGGAAAAGAATAATGGTGGGTTGGAGGAAACGCCGTCTGTGTATTACGTGCTCTTTACCTCGCTGGGGCCCACATCTACAGACCTGATGATGGAGGTAGCAGGCGTTTTGAGACGTTTGGTATCTACCACGTACACGGAGTTACAACTAAGAAGAAAGCGTATCGTGAACACACTGCTGTATGAATCGTGACCTCATACACTGTAATGTAACTTAATATGTCACTGAATTTAGATTTTTCGGAGACTTCCACATACGACTGAAATAGAATATACGGGCGTAATTATTATAGTCATTTTGGACTTTACAGGGCCGATCCCGGTGGCCGCGCGTTCTAAGGCGTGGGTCTGCGGCCGCTCGCTTGCTGGGGTTGCGGGTTTGAATCCCGCCGGGGGCATGGCTGTCTGTCTCTTGTGAATATTGTGTGTTGTCAGGTAGAAGTCTCTGCGTAGGGCCGATCACTCGTCCAGAGGAGTCCTACCGAGAGTGTGTTTGTGTGTCATTGATTGTGATTAAATGCAATAGTAAGCCTCTACACCTACAGTGAGTAGGTAGAAAGAGGACAGAATAAGAAAGAAAAAAGATTTTACATGGTTAGGCTTAGGCCTAATTACTAATAAAGATTTTTTCAGCTAATACAAATTTAATAGATAGAATTTATCAGAATTGGTTAAATGTTTTCGCTCACAAATTAAACCATCATCAGACAGTTATAAAATATCATACAGAGGATTACAAAGCAATGCATACTGTTGAAAAAGTTTGAGAACTGTTTTCTTTCTTACAATGTGAAATTAATGGGTTAATAAGATTCAGCTACATGTTTCGGCTTGTATTGAAGCTATCGTCAGGCTGCATACACAAATAAAGATAGAAGTTTAACAACTTTGCTGTTAAAATATATTGAAACTAGACAACGTGAACCGATATAACAAGTTCTAGATCTCGAAATGAGTATATTTATATATTTTAATATTACAGTTGTTAAAGTTTTATTTTTTATTTTATTTACGAATCATGATTATGGCTTCAATGTAAGCCAAAACATGTATCTGAATAGCTGATATAATAATACAGTATGAAATGTATACATTTATGATTGTAGGTGTATTATTGGTTTAGTTTTGCTCAGGTGGCTCTTGTTGACTCTGCAACTTACTATGTTGCTATTGTAATATTGTTTATACTTGCTGTCACAAAAGATATGCAAGGCACATGAAATTTAAATCTTAACACATTAATATTTACATGGAAAGAAACAACATGCATCTCGGTGTTTCCCACGAGTAAGCATTTGTTTGAATTTTTCTGTAACGTTTTTATCTGCAGGCCTGATTGTGTCTTAATTTGTGAGCAGAGATGTGTAATCTGTTCTAATAAATTGTGACAATTATACCATTGTTAGCTAAAGTACTTCATTTGAGTGTATCCAAGCACCGCGGCATGCTGTCTACCAATTTTCTGCCGAACTACCAGTTCATAAAATCTGCAAGTGTAGCTGGTTTCTCCACCTTTCCTTCGGGAGTCCATGGAAGATATCGGACATCTGTGGCGACCACTGTTCCGTTTTTATTGATAAATCGGCTTCTGAGGTCGGTTTACCTGTATCATTTTCATAAATAGCAGCCGTTTGTTTTGTTCCTTTTATTATTGTTCCCCAATTATTCTCTAATGTGTCCTGTTTGTTATCCGTCAGTCTGCATTTTGTGACTCATTCATTCTGCAGTCTGTCTTACGACAGGTCCGTAACCTCTTCCAAAGCGAGTTCTCCACAGAGTGCGATCTAGTGCTTCCTCTTTAAATTTCTCGTATCTTAACTTCTCCTTAAGGTCATCCAGTAGCTGCTTACGTCTTCTTCCTAATCTTCCCGTCACTTCTATACTTTCCTCTGCCTCTCCTTTAATAACGTGGTTTAGAAGGCAGTTCCTCCGCAAGATGTGACCAATCCGGTTAATCTTTCTTCTTTTTATTTTATGTATTTTGTGTCTACTCAAAATCATTTCTGCAGTTTGTGTCCTTACAGCGTGTTCTCTGGTTAACACCTGACACGGATTCATATAGAGAGATTGGTATGGCTGTTACTGTAGTTTAAAACTTGACAATGTTTTCGTTTGCGTTTGACTGTGGTTCCATACAACTGTTCTGTTTAGTGTTATATTAATGCCATTCTATCTTTGAACGCATGCTGCACTTTAAAGAGCTGAAAATTATTAATTTAAGATTTTTATTATGTGAAACTTTTTGTTACAGTGATTTTTATAACGCAACGACTGCATTATCAGATAAATTTTGGGATGATGTTTTCAGAACTTAAAGGGCATTTTGAATTACAGTTTTACAACCAATCATTGCATCTAAGGCATGGGCTGCAATCTGCGACCCGCGGGCTGCTTGTATTGTGCGGCTCGCAGCCACATTTGTAAATTATGTATATACTATAAAACATACACGGCCGATCCCAGTGGCCGTGCGGTCTAAGGCGTGGGTCTGCGGCCGCTCGCTTACTGGGATTGTGGGTTCAAATCCCGCCGAGGACATGGATGTCTGTCCCTTGTGAGTGTTGTGTGTTGTCAGGTAGAGGTCTCTGCGACGAGCTGGTCCCTCGTCCAGAGGAGTCCTATCGAATGTGGCGTGTCTAAAAATTGTGATCGTGAAGCCTCGAAAAATGAGGCGGCCTAGGCACTCAAGGGGCTGTCGAGCCATTGGAAAAAAAAATAAAACATACACGATAATTTAGGCGGTTAGCTATAATACTTTTTGATTTCAGGCTTCCGCCGCGATGTTGATGAGATATGCGCTCTTCTGGGATATTACGCGGCGTCGTGTGGTAATTGTTTACTTACGTTTCGGGACAACGTGTCGGTCCCATCTTCACGGGTCAAGAGTCCGAGTAGGAAAGAAAGAAAGCCAGCAACCTATAACGTAGATTCTGGAAAGTACGTGCGGGGTAGCAATCAGTAGGTGTGATGGGCTCTTGACCCGTGAAGATGGGACCAACACGTTGTCCCGAAACGTCGGTAAACAATTACCACACGACGATCCCAGAAGAGCGCAGATCTATACTGCTTGTTATTTTTCCGCTTGCGGCCCGCGAACCAGCCCAGAATAAAGGGTGTGGCCCTGTGCCATGAAAAGTTTGGACGCCCATGTTCTAAGAGTGGATGAGAGAGAACGGTGTGTGTTGCCCTTTGATATTTAGCTGTAACAACGCACGGCTGTGCTATGAAACAGTGTTGTGTTCTACACATCATTTTCACTCCCTTGCACGGACAGCAGTTCAAACACGTTCATGTGTCCTTAACCTAGGATTTACCTGTCCATAATGTCCTTGTGGCTGAGTATTCCTGCCATAATTCTGGCAGCGAACCTGGCCATGTCGTGAGATGACCGGAACGATCTGGGTGGAAACACCATGCCGGGGTTCGAATTGATGGGCAGTGGAATGGGGTTATTGAGGTACATGTCGTTCAGCCACCACGTGTATGCCTGCAACAGTGAAATAAGGCCCACTTAAATGGCAGTTTTACAAACAGCACAGAGGAATCAGTTATTACTCCGTGGCATTACTTTACTATCCGTCAAAAATGACGGACTGGCCAAAGGAGGGGGGGGGGGGGAAAGGACTTTGTATTTAAGGATACAGCTGAGAGGTGGCGGGGCACGCGGTGGCGCAGTTGGTTGAGGCACTGCGCTACAAACCGGAACGTCGCGGGTTCGATTCCGATGGGGTCGACTCAACTTCTAACAGAAATGAGTACCAGGAATCTTTCCTGGGGGGTAAAGGCGGCCGGTGCGTAGGGCTGACAACCTTACCACCTTCCTGTGCCGATTGTCTAAAAATCTGGGAGCCTCAACCTCCTGGAACCCTAAGGGCCTGTCAAGGCCTGTGATGGGATTGCTTTACCTTTTTGCTGAGAGGTGGCAGTAATTGCCGGAAACTATCTTCATGAAGCAGTTGGAGGATATGTTTGCTTTGATCGACGTTGCAGTCTAGACATTTGTCGATAAAGGTATATGTCTAGTTATTACGCGCTGTTTATCCTATTAAGCTGTCTGTCAAGAAATTTTCGTGCTCACGGCGTGCGCATTCATAATATTATCTTCAATGTTTACTGTGTACGCACAAGAGTGAATCAGCGGAAGGATAATTGTGGAAATCATAGCTACAGGTGGGAGTTGTCAACTTTTTTGTCTGAATTTTCAATACTATTTAATACTATATTTAAACCGGTCTTCAACGGAACCTGGTTAGAACGGAATCCTGTCTTTAGCGGAAAAATTTCACGGCCCCAAGAATCTTTGATTTAACTTTAAGTACGTGTATTAAACGGAAATTGTCTGTAACGGGGGGAAAATATCTGATCGATGTCCTTCAATAATTGCAACAGCGACGTTGTCAAATGAGGAGGATCGGGAAAATGCCACAGACAGCTGGCCATGGGGAAAACAGGCGCTGGTAGATATATTGCAACACGTTTAAGTGTCTGCTGTTGAGCCTTACTGACTGTCATAGCAAACACGATTTTGATCGGAAATCGTCTTCTGCACACTTTGAAGGGAATGGTAGGATCTGGTGGACATAACTGAATTCTGGGTACGAGGATAATTTTTCTAAAGCCACTAACTTCCGCTCCTAGACAGTGCTCGTGCAAGCATCTTACGATCATGTGCTGCCACCACCGGAAACCAAGGCAAGCTAACATATTTCATGTAATTCCCATGGCTTCCGGTAAAGGTAACGCTGTCAATTTTTAACGTTAGCTTTTTGTTAACAAAAAATTTTTTGAGAAGGAATTAATGAAAAAGTTAGTTCCATCAATATCAAATCACAAGATTTCTAAAATTGTCTATCTTGAAAAAATCACTTTGATAGTTCAGTAGGCCATGGTGTCGGAAAGAAACCTTGCCGTATTAATGTATATGATGACCATTTCTACTGTGTATTGCGGAGACCAGTCCCGAGAAAACTGAACAAGTAAATGTAATTGCTCACTCTTGGTGTAAGAGTTTCCTCCTATAAAGAAAAATAGTGTGACACATTTTAACCTGGCAGAAATTCTACCAGCCTTTCTGAAGAACTCGCTGTCTTCAGCTTCAGGATAGAAGCTTCTGATTTGTATTCGGAAGGTCGGGAGTTGTGTCTGAAAACTCGAAGGGAGAACCTTGATTTTAGGCTTCCGCCGCGATGTCGATGAGATCTGCGCTCTTCTGGGATATTACGCGGCGTCGTGTGGTAATTGCTTACGACGTTTCGGGGACAACGTATCGGTCCCGTTTTAAGGGTCAAAATGGGACCGATACGTTATCCCGAAACATCAGTAAACAATTACCTACCACACGACGCCGCGTAATATCCCAGAAGAGCGCAGATTCCATCGAACGGGGAAGGTTTCCACAGTTCCTTCAGACAATATCGTGATGTTTCCATAAATAGATCGAGACGTTTCCTTCCGCATCCATTCCAATTCACTTTTCGTAAATTATTCGATAGTATAGGGCCTATAGGTCGAGCTACTGACGGTTTTACTAAATATAACATAAGTAAATAAAATATATAAATAAATACATTAAATAATTAAAACCTATATGCAAATATGTATATAACTACATGCACTAAATGTGCTGTATGTTTTTCACACTCTGTGCCCTTTCCCAGCTTCTTTGTTTATGTCTATGCCTTATATGGGTCTGATTTTTTTTTTCTGGTGGCTTACGTTTCTGCCTTTTACTTCACGCGCCATTGGTTTTGTGCCTGTTTGACCTTACGTGGTTACGCTTTGCTTTTAAATGTACTGAGGGTGTGTGGCCTTCACCTTTGGCTTAAGAAGATGATTGGCTGTTGATATTGACTGATTATTCTTAGGCTGTTCAACCATATATTTTACTTTGCAAAGTTTACATAGCATCGAATAAAACTGAATGAGTATCATGAAGCATTCTAAAGATACGTGACAGCGGCTTATTTATTATCAGGATGTTCTATTTGATATTTTCCATTGTCCCCAATCAGAAAAGAAAACAGTTTGTACAGAAGGAAACTGGATTTAACTGACCCAGGATTAAGATACTCTAGTAGTGTCCATAAGCAAAATTCAAGCGGCCATTTCTCACCCAAGTCTCCTGACTACCTGCCAGATGGCTCTGGCAGTCTCATCAGGATCGAGCAAAAACTTGTGCGGTCAGTGAGCCGGTCACTCACTACAGAATGCACACTTACCGACCAGGAAACCTTCGGGATGAAACCCCAAAAGAAGGAGGCTTTGGCCCAACCCGGGCTGTAACGCCATGGAAGAAGAGGAAGGATAAGATACTGCCTCGCATTTCATGAAATAATTTTGGTACTTATTGAATACTTTCAAAGGCGCAAAATTATCTTTTGAATTTGATTTGCATTCGATTAATATTTTTATCGCATTCTATAGACGGGGAACACATGAACCAGAAATTACTGTAGAAACATTTATGCACATAGCTCCTTACACGAAGCTTTTAATGCATGGAATTCTATCTCATTAAAATTTGTGCGAGCAGTGGACTCATTTCTTTTTCCTGTAGCGCTTCAGTCCTTATTCGGGTCATGGCCTCCCCTTACGAGTCTTCACGATCACACTCATTTTAGACACATCACACTCAATAAGACTCCTCTGGACGAGTGATCAGCTCGATGCAGAGACCTCTACCTGACAACACACAACACTCACATGAAACAGATATCCATGTTCCTCGGTGGGATTCGAACCCGCGATCCCAGCAAGCGAACGGCCGCCGATCCACGCGTTAGACCGCTCGGCCACTGGGATCGGCAGTGGACCTAACTAATTATCTCACATTATTGTGATCAAAAGCCTGATTTCACTAAAGAAGACTACTCAGAAACTGACAGTAATGGATCATTGGCAGAAAGCGCTCTTTGCCTCTCAACAGAAACGTGACAATATTTCTTTCACGATCTGTGCAGATTGGATATAGAACCATAGATGTGGGGAAGGATGCGGCAAGTGGAAAGACTAGTTTACACTGAACTGACTGTTGTACCAGAACAATTTCAAAATTCTGAACGCCACTTATTACTAACCGTTAATCACTGTCCTAATGACACTAAAACATTTTAATATTATCACTGTAATCCTACCGCTAATGATTTTCTGAGTGTGTGCAGTACTGCTGCAAGAAACAGAGCTGTTTATTGGCTCCCGTTATGACAGTTTCATTAGACGGATGACCAATACAGTCAGTTCTGCTGTTACACGTGTTTCGTTAAATCGAATTGTCTATAAAGCAATTGATGAATAGGTGAACGCTGTCTGTATAATGCGAACTTTCGCATACACGTGTTGGCTATTACGCGATTTCAGCGACCAGTGTGAAGGAATAAGGTTGGATGATGGGCCAAAATTTTTTTCATGGTTTGACAATGTTTTTATATAAAGCGAGATCTCACAAGAGGACAGCTATCGCTTTGTAGCAGAACCGACTGTACTCACTGAGTATATTTACATCCGGAAACAAATAGCTGTCACGTCTTATATCTCTTCCCAGTTAACCTAGGTGACTTGAAGCTCTATTAACAATCAATTAATAAATATCTGGGATGTAGCTCAGTCGGTATAGTGATTATTTTGCGGTCTAGACGACGTAGGTGTCGTGGTTCGATTCGTAGAAGGAGAGTGCTTCCAGACAGGCTCTGGGGCCCACCCAGCGTCCTGTTCAGTGGGTACCGGGGGTTCTTTCCACGGAGGTAAAGCGGCTGGGATGTGCTGTTGCTCATGTGCACAGGCGCAACATTTCGTTGAGGTTACGTCTGGTACAGAGCAGGCTGCTGTGTGTACGTCTAAGAGAGACAAGGTTACAGGAGGATGGGAAAACTTCGCGAAGTGGAGGCACCTAATTTGTGCTTTTCACGGAGTATTATTAAGGTTATTAAGCAAAGAGATAACCAAGGCAAGTAACATATATATGGAATACGAGAAATACATGCGAAATTGTAGTCGGGAAACCTCAAGATAGGATTGATACATCAACCAACGTATGCACTTAATAAAGTACTTTTAGAAGCAAGTATAAAACTCCTACATGTTTCGGCATTTAATTATTTTAAGAAAGGAGACACTTTATCTAGATGCTGTTGGCCTTATACTCCTTTGTTCTGAATAACTCCCTGATTATTGCACCGCGGTGCCGAAACATGTAAGAATGTTTATACTGTTAAATGTATTTCATTTAGTACTTAAGTTGGTTGATTTAATTAGAGGAATATGCACGGTATGAATAAGATAATATTCTCAAGAGAGGAACGTGACTTTTAAGACATACACGTAGACAAGTAGAAAGTATTAAAATTGGTCTTTAAGGAGTAGGGCTCAGGAGAGCGCTTCTTCATCTGCCATAAAACTCGGAGAGCGAATTCGCTGGTTAAGGGAGTATTACCTTCGTAGGGTTGATATTGCCCATGAAGTCAGTTGAATGGGAAAATGGAAATGAGTAACTAAACAAACGATCACACTCACTGTCAGTGACGTAAGGTTAACAAGTGACAAGGAAGCATGTGAGATGAAGGATGTTTCCTTATACTTCGTAAAATAAATGTTTACGTATCCCAGAATTGTTCTTATTGCTGTTATTGGTAATACGTGTAAATATGGTCTGACTTGGGTAACACTAAAGGTATTTCACTGCTGGTACATGAATCCAGAAGAACGCAGTCGTCTCAGATGTGACCCCCTTAAACTTGGGTATGATTTTCCAGCCGTTCCTACTGCTTTCTTTCTTCAGGGATTAATCGTAAGACCGTTCCTCCAAATCGTTGATAAATTTCTAACCGACGGAACAACGTCACAAACCAGAACACACTTATCTTTATAGTCACCAGCTTTAAAACCTCAAATTTCGTATTGAAACTTGTCTTGACATTGATTTATACCGACAGACTAATTTTGTTACCTCGAGGAAAAATAAAGTTAGAAGTAATGTAAAATTGTGTTTGATAAACGGAAACTGCATCTGGAAGGAAAAGGTAGAACAGGTTAAAGCAAACCGTTCTCTCTAAAATATTTATTGCCCTCTCTTCATATAATTTTCTTCTGTTACGATTATAGAAATCATTTCAGAAGGAACATACCGGTCACAAATTTAAGGAAGTAATGACTTCACTCTGCGAATAAAAACAAACCCATAAACAAGCTCATTTGTCAGAGTAGAGAGCGCAGTATTACGTACAGTAAGCACTTCTTTATATCAGCTGTTTTAAAGGTTTTACGACGGACGGTCATTCAGTCCGTGTTGGTGTCGAACCCCTCTTTCACGACCAACGTCAGCCTGAATTATATCTAAAGGTTCAGTTAGTACCGCGCAGTAAACACACTCCGTCTCGGTTATAAAAACCAGTCAGTTAATGATGTATAGGTAAATAATCATATAGAAGGCATAAATGCACGAGGTTGGCAGAATTTTTTAATTTTAATCCCAGTGGTAAATGAAGTAAGCACTGGGATTTAGACTGTTAAATGTAAACTAATTAAACTATACTGTCCACAAAATATATCTTATCTGCAGGCTACTTAAGTCTTTAGAGCATAGCAATTGCTGTATGAACCACAGTGCTCTTTATTTTGCTTTCACACTATACTTATGAGCTGATTAAAATTCTGAGAACAGGGAGCTGTTACTTCCCTTAACATAATTAACTGGCTAGTATTTATAATGGAGAGGCATTTTATTTTCTGTGAGGTAGGGAGCGAAATATTAACAAAAAATAATTTTATGCTTAAAAGAATTAGTGGACTACTAACAGAAAGAAAGATAAATACGTCATAGAAACAGATAAAGAAAGAGGGAATTATATAAACAGTGAATACTGAAAGCTTGAAAAAGTTCAAGGCGGGAGAAAACAGTGGAATTTTATTTTCTTTATTAACTTTTAAGAAAGATAGTGTGCTCTGAATCAGCCTCCTTCTTTTTGGACTTTATCCATAGTCGACTTATAATTAAAACAAAATGTTTCGGAAGACACTTCTGCTTCCTTTTTAAGGTGCTGAAATGGGCCTATCAGGTGGGCCCCTTAGAAAGAGATATTCTTTGTCACTGGGCCTAGCCTTTCATTATCCTTGTCTTGACGACGTTTCGAATTTCTTACTCATACAGCATTAGGAAAGGTCGTGAACGGAGGTGTTCGTGTTTTAATTTGAGGCACTGTGCCTAATTGTGCCTGGAAATACTTATACAACATTGTAAAGGAGCTTTGTGTTATACAATTTCCAGTTAATTTTGTGTCTAAAATTGGAATTTGTGAAAAATAGAAATGTTAGATCCGTTCGATTTCTATCACTATAATATTCTACTGTATCGACATTTATGCTTTGTTTCGTTCTAATATTCCACAAGCATTAGCATTAATATTCTTTGGCTTTGTTCGTATCAATATATAACACCGTGCAAAAAACAGAGAAAGGGATGTGTACGAAGAGAATAGA
Source organism: Reticulitermes speratus (assembly GCA_021186555.1). Taxonomy (NCBI): domain Eukaryota; kingdom Metazoa; phylum Arthropoda; class Insecta; order Blattodea; family Rhinotermitidae; genus Reticulitermes; species Reticulitermes speratus. The sequence continues at coordinate 11,127,597 of JAJKFL010000012.1, forward strand.
TTTCTCTCGGTTTCTATTGGCTATAAGATCAGAGTATGCGCTGTGCAAACGTTCCCCCTGATTGGGCTTCTACCCGCCATGCTCGGAAGTAGCGACACGGATTGCACCCCCTCAGCCCCCCCGGCAGATCCAGCCCACCTACGCCTATCTGTCTTTCCGACAGAATGACGTTCTGTCACCTGCAGAATCTAAACAGAAAGCTTTCCCACACGTAATGTGAAGGAGCCTTCGATTTTTATTTCTCAATTTACAAGTACCGCCTCTGTAGATACTGTAGATTCAGTCTACAGGCTGTATCAGCATATGAGTGTAGGCAAAAGCACAAAGTGGCTGTAGTCCACTGCTTTAGTGTTTTGTTTCATACTTAACCCTTTGAAGTGTAGAGTTTAGCTAAATTTTAAAATCCTGTTTTTTTCGTAAGGAACAATACACATCCTTTGTTTTTATCATCCTATTAATGCTGTTGTGAAAGTAACCTCTGTTTTGTTGTGAGAGGTGCACGAAACACATAAATACTCAGTGCGGACAACGTGTATTTTTTTTTGTTAATCTACAGAAGAAGTTTGTTCAAGCGGTAAGGCTCCTGACTTGTATTTGGAACGCCCCCTGTCCTAAAATCAGCCGGAACACCGATTACCCTAACAGAGGTTTTACGTGGATTATGTCAGTCCCTTCAGAAAAATTCCGAGATACAGGATGTATATTTTATCGTGTCTCTGACTAGGGCAACTGTCACGAGAGCTTTATCGGTTAAGAAGCCTAAAGCTGGCGGAAATTTAGAGTCCTTTTTTTCCTAAAGTTCAGATTACCTTATTTTGTAGAAGAACTTCCTAGTAGTGTCATTCGCGACTATGCAAGCTGCCTGTAGGACAAGCCCCCAGTCTCAGAGAGAGTATCTTACATTACTCTACGATAGCTTGTTACTGACCGCTAGTTAACTGCACATAAATTTGACGTTAAAAGTACGCGTGTATGCTATAGTAATCACTTTACTTTAAGGATTTGCAATTGAGTTCTTTTTTTTTTTTTTTTTGCAAACGTTTAGGTTATTTAAAGTCGCGCTGCCTTGTATAAAGTAGAGCGTGATGGGACCGTGATGGAGAGTCATAAGTAGACAGGGATTTGGAAGGAGATGGCTATGCTGGATTGACCTTCCTATTCCGATATTCACTTTGAGATGGTGAGGAAACTACTGAAGACAACGTGTATGACAGCCCGTAACTACTGAAGACAACGTGTATGACAGCCCGTAACTACTGAAGACAACGTGTATGACAGCCCGTAACTACTGAAGACAACGTGTATGACAGCCCGTAACTACTGAAGACAACGTGTATGACAGCCCGTAACTACTGAAGACAACGTGTATGACAGCCCGTAACTACTGAAGACAACGTGTATGACAGCCCGTAACTACTGAAGACAACGTGTATGACAGCCCGTAACTACTGAAGACAACGTGTATGACAGCCCGTAACTACTGAAGACAACGTGTATGACAGCCCGTAACTACTGAAGACAACGTGTATGACAGCCCGTAACTACTGAAGACCACGTGTATGACAGCCCGTAACTACTGAAGACCACGTGCAGGACAGCCCGTAACCAAGTTGAAATTCGAAATGGGGCCTCTCAAATACAGGCTTTACCACTACACCAATATTCTCAGTTCCATAGGCATGCGTTATTTACACTAGTTTAAAATGACCCTTAAATATTCAGTCTGAACTAACTTGTAGATAAATGTACTGCAGAGACACTGCGAGTAACTTCGTCCTGTGTGTTAATGCCATACACGCTTAGTCTGTCAATAAACCTGCCCTGTTATTTGTAGGTCCATTATATATTCTATCCCAGTGGTATTCAACCTGAGGTACGCGTACCCCCGGGGGTACGCGAAGACATCTTAGGGGGTACGTAAAATAAAAAAAAAAATTTATTATTTCGTGATGAAGACTGAATAATCATGGCCGGATTTAGGATTAGCCACAAGAGACCCGGAAGTAAGGACATGCGATTTGGGAGAGCCATTTTTTTCTGTCTCTATCCTTTATGCGATTCTTATCTGGGCGGCTAGTTTCATTTTATTCCACACAGTGCATATAATTTTGCTTTGCTAAAATACCTTTGTTCTTTTATTAATTTTTATATGATAGGCAATAATATATTTGTTATTTAATAGCTTGATTCTCCTTTTTCTCATTAAAACTTATTATTTAATACATTATTTTGGATGTAATTTATCTAACTTATTTCAGATGTAGATTATAGACTATGTATAACTTGAATTATGCACAAACAACTTTGGGGGTACAAAGTCACAGATAAATTATATGTGGGGGTAAGCGAACAAAAAAGGTTGAATACCACTGTTCCAGGACATATAACACCTTGCATGTGAGTGATTGAGTCACATCCCATTCTATTGTTATGTGTGCGTAACTAACCACATGAACAGCTTCAGCTGCTTCTGCATTATAACATCTGTTTTCTATACTGCCAAGTAACACATGAAAAGGTGACCGAAGTGCCGTTGCCTGCTTCAAAAGCAGTAGGCCTACTTACAGCTTTTCTGACTTCAGTTACAGGGAATTGCCAGCGCCGTGTCAAAGTTTTAAACAGCCCGCAACACATTTGCAAGGAGGAGAAGCTAAAATTATTGTATTTATGCAAATTTTCAGAAACTGAGAAATGAGTTGAGAATAAGCAGACAATAATGCACTCGGTAAATTCCAGCTTTCCACAAAAGTGAAACTGTATGTCAAGGTTACGCATTATCATAAGGTTCTTCCATGTTTTATTAATGCAAATTAGTTATGCAAATATTTTAACATTTACAGAATCAACTAGTAAGTTCTAAATCTAAATTTCGTTGTTCTGTTGCTCAGGGAATGACAGCCGACGCCTGACTTACGCTGCATACGTCTGATATATAGTGGTATAAATATAAATTTTAACATTTAATCAATTGTAGCGGCGTCGGAATAAATAATTTAAAAATTTTCTTCTCTTATTTTCGCCATGTCTGTCAGTCCGTCTGTCTCTTTGTATGTCCGTCTTCATACATGTAAAAACACGGGGTGAACTTAACCCCTTTTCGTAAAGCTGATATTAGGAAATTTTGCCAAAATGTATCACCTTCCAGTGGACACATAATATACATAAATTTGCATGCGTATCTGCGTAGATCTCGAGAGAAACGGCGCGTAACTTGCTATATATATTTTGAAGCGAGAAACATTTCGAACAGATGTCGTACAGAAAAAGGAAGCACACGTTATATGTTCAGCGTACGTTTTCCGCTAGTCTTCCTGTTTCAGAATTAATTGTACCGGGGTGAACTAACATGTCAGGCTGCTTACCGTACGCAAAGTTTTTGGAACCTGTCGGTATTGGGGGGGGGGGGGGGGAAGGGTGGAATGAAGCGAAAACTTTGTGAATCAGAACAGTGTTTTGTCACGACGTTTATTCTAGCCGACGGAATTCACATTTTAAAAATACTCTGTAGAATTTCTCAGCCGTTCCATACGTTCTACATGTACCCCCCTAACACAGCCCCTTGGTATTTGGCGATGAGCACGTGTTACGAAGCTCTGCAATGTTCACAAACTGAAACGACGAATGGCGAAAGAAAATATTCACCACATAAAACTTATCGGTTAATTATAGGTGGGATTAACAGTGAAAACTGAACTGAAGGCAAGGTTGATTGGAAAGGGGACTGAATACTACACCTCATCACGTGTAGGTTCCGCGGGCTAGCCGATGCATGAAGATAGTTAAGGCAAATCCAATTATCATTTTTTTCTATTTTATTAATCTAGTTTTTCTCCCCCTTCTGCTTACCCCTTGAGGGCTAATGTTTGCAGAAGAGTCTTTCTCTCTCTTTCTCTCAATTAGAGGTCATGGGGGACTGAAGCACACAGGACGTGTTCGCATGAGTAGCAAAATGCCATTTACTTTCCGAGTCGATGATCAAACAATTTTCATAGTAACTGCGGCGACAGATACAGTCAGTTTCACCTGTAATGTTACGTAAGGGTACGATACAGCGCCGTGAGGTTACCACAGCCTGATGGTTCATTGCAATTGTCTGGCTGACCTCGAGTCCACACTGTGCGTCATGAAAGTGAAACTTTGGTTTTAACACAGATGAAAACAGCGTGACGAAATTAATTTTTTAAGAAGTGGAAGTGGGTGTATTCATTTGGAGGGAACGTCTCACTTATCTGGTCAGATTTCCTGCTTCCAGTTTTGGGGATGAAAATTTTGAACTTCTTTCTCGCCGTCTACAATGACTGAGGCGTTGTTTGTGATATTCGTCATTCCAAATGCTGCAGCCATATCTTACAAGGATAGAGCGACCGCCTGCCACATACTTTCTAATCCATAGCACAGAATAACACTACACCCTGACGCTGCATAACATGTGTGGTCATCCAAACAGTTTGGCGTAGCTGTACCCTCTGAATCTCTACTCTGTACGTGCCTCTTTCAAATCTCGGGCGGGCACTGACTATCTGAAATGACGTTTTTCATGGTTTTCGTCAGTCATTCCTGGTAAACGTCGAGACAGTACCTCTATTAGGACACAATCAGTTTCTTCCAAATCCTTTTTACTTTATCATTCATCAGTTGCTCTGTCGTTCGACACTGTATTCGCCGATACTGACAGGATCTTTAAATAACTCACAAGTAAGGTATATGCAGTTGAAGTGAGTCCTTAAACGAAAATTCAATCACATACCGGTCTGGATAGAATGTCTAATAAGAGAAGTCATATGTATGACTTTATATGTAGTATTATAAGAAACAAATTTAAGGTAACCTGTTAATTAAAGCAAAATTAGAGAAGAGATGCTACTAAATGCATCTCAAATCCCTTTGTGTGAGGAAAATAAATTGTATTTTAAACGTTGGACTGAAGCCTCAACTGATACACAGCCTCTCCTTCGAAAACAGAAGAAAAATAATGTCATTAAAGCTGATTTTTTTGCACGAAGAAATTAGAGCCACGAAGTGGGTCTTCAAGGATGTTCTGTTTCACATAACGAGCGCGTAGATTTACGGACTCTCAGTTGGTTAAAATTTTGAAATTATTCGGTCGAGTGTCTGATAAATTAATGGGTTAAGATAAACCAATTCTGTCAGGGAGAATTGTAACTGGTTTATTTTTGTAAATTAATAAACATATCATTTATAACTTAAAGCCGTTAAATGCTTGTGGTTGTCCCAGGAGATGATCCACATTAGTCAAAGCAAACTGTACTAATAGGACCAAAAATGTGGCGAAAACACATCAACAAATCGTAGGGAAATGTCAGTGACTAAATGAAATTAAAGCCATGTTACAAACATGAACCGCATGCTGTTGTGCAAATTTATGTGTGGAGCAGTGACTAAAGTTCAAGGACGTATAAATAAACCAACATATGCATATGTCTGCTAAAGTGGCTGTCCTTGCAAGCCACAGTTTTAAGAGCACGCAAGTTAACAGAAATGTATGAATTTGTTTCAGTATATTAATAATATCCTGACGATGTAAGAGACAGTAAGAAAGAGAGTTCCCCGTAAGACAACACATCATGTTTAGGAATTACTTTTTCGAGAAAATACGTCTTGTGATAAACAATGCGTCCTACTGGACACATGTAATATCACAAGCCAGTTCTTACTCTGTGCGTATTCTTGGCATCATTCCGAAAATACTTACATGAACAATTTAACGTTGTACTGAAACAAAGTAGACAATCACTTCAGAGTAGACATCATGGCGAAATTTTATATTCATACCGTGCATTGTGGGTCCTCCAACTTGGGGGTTGGGCGAGGTGCTAACAACTCCTCACCGTAAAAAATTACCATGTTACGAAACACCATACAGAGCATCGGACGGGCTCTTGTGAGTGCGGTAATGAACCTTCGGGTTCCATAAAATGCGGGGAATTTCTTGACTAGCTGACATCCTGTTAGCTTCTCAAGAAGGACTCTGCTCATGGAGTTAGTTAGTTAGTTAGTTACCGTGCATTGTCATCAATCAAACATAAAATACTCAACCAACAAATGCAATCATTATTATTATTATCATTATTATTATTATTTTAGATATTATGTATTATAATCCATGTAAACCAGTCCAATATGTTTCGATCCCTTCCTGGGATCATCATCAGGGACATATCTTATACATTTTATAGTCTTAATATGTACTTATATTGTTGGTTTTAGTTTATGTAATTTATACTCTCACAAATGTCCCTGATGATGATCCCAGGAAGGGATCGAAACATGTTGGACTGGTTTACAGGGATTATAATGTGTAATATTTAAAAATAATAGTAAGAGTGCATTTGTTGTTTGAGTGTTTTATGTTTGACATTATTACGAGTTAACGGGCAAAGGTCAAATTAATACTGGCGTATGACGATGCGTTTTGTTACAGATCAGTGCGTCAGTTGTTATACGAAGTCGATTGTACAAGATATGTTGCTACAGTTCTTCAGCCCCTCTCCTGTCGTACAGCCATGTTCACTGAGTAACGGGATAACGAATTAAAATTGATTTCCCATCTTGTAGGTAGTGTGCGCGCCAGGCTGCGGTACCTGGAAGGCGTCACACGAAAGTAAAGGGGAAGCAAGTTGCGAAGGAGCGGCACTCGATAAAGAGCAGATGTTATTGTGTGGCACTCACACAGGACCTGCACTCTCCGTAATTAATAACCTAGTCACAGTTTCCGAAACACTTTTTGTTGCCGAGAACGATTCTAAAAGAACTTGACAGAAACGAAATTTGCAGTTGATTGGTAAACACTATTTACTTTTACTTAATATAATTTTATTTACTAGTACTATTTACTTGTATTCGGTAGGTCCTGCCCTTAAAATCCGGAGAGACGCGATTATAACCGAAGGTACTCATGGTTTTCTTCAGACCCTCCAGAAAATATCGAGAGATTACTTCAAAATGTATCAACTGTTTCTGTCGCACACTTGATAATCTGCTTTCCACTGATCATCCTATAATTCGTAGCTATAGAGTCTTACATACTGAGATGATCATGATCATGACCATCATCATCATCATCATCATCATCATCATCATCATCATTCATGATCATGACCATCATCATCATCATCATCATCATCACGCAGTCTGTCTTACGACAGGTCCATAGCCTCTTCCAAAGCGAGTTCTGCACAGAGTGCGATCTAGTGCTTCCCTTTTCAATTTCTACTATATTCCCCTTCCCTTAAGGTCGTCTAGTATCTGCTTACGTCTTCTTCCTCTTCTTCCGTCCCTTCTATCTTTCACTTAGTAACGTGTTTTAGGAGCGACTTCCTACGCAAGATGTGACCAATTCCCTTAGCCTTTCTTTATTTTATTTTATCAGACATAAATGAACAAATAAATACACTAACGGATTTACACCAATACAAGACATAGGCCTATGTTAAAAATTAAATGTGAATAAACACGTTATTGCTAATCCAAGAACAAAAGAAAATGCATAAATGTTAAATATTAGCGTTATTGAATTGAATAATTTGCTTTGAAGTGAAGATTATTTTGTCCTGTTTTGTTTGTGGAATATAATTTCAATAATTGCTATTGATTCTGTATCATTTCTGTACAAGGAGCGTCGTAAATAGTTCGTACTATCGGCAGTGCCAATTCAACGCATCGCATAATTAAGGCAACATCATACATCCATTAAGACATTATAATTCTTATAAACTATTAAGTACAATTAAATTTTCTTACTGGAGAACGGAGCCGATTCCAGTGGCCGCGCGGTCTAAGGAATGGGTCTACGGCCTCTTGCTTATGGTAGTGCGGGGTCGAATCCCGCCGGGGGCATGGAAGTCTGTCTCTTGTGAGTGTTGAGTGTTGTCAGATAGAGGTCTCTGCGTCGGGCTAATCACACGTCCAGAGGAGTCCTACCGAGTGTGGTGTGTCTAAAGTCTGTGATCGTGAAGCCTCGATACTGAGGAGGCCCTGGCTTACTAGGGGCTGTTGCGCCATGGGGAAAGAATTGGAGAAGGTACTAACGAATCGCGTTGAAACCCCTCACGTAGACCTTAGGGTTCATAGAACGCAGTTTGGACTCGCCGAGCTACACCGTTTTATTTTATTGTACTTGAATTTCTGGAAATTGTCACATGGAATTTAGACTATTTCTTGTGGCTCTGAAGGAGTGAAGGTTCTGATTAATTGCGCAAGTCTGTGTACGTATGTATTTGTGTAGGTATGTATGTAATGTATGCATGTAAGGGCGGAGCTTCTCGGGGCGAGTGTTTAGCACTCTGTCTTCCTTTCCCGGAGAGCCGGATGTAAACGTCGGCCCGACGAATGACCCTCTTGACTGAGGTTTTTCGTTGTTTTTCTCATCTACTCTGGGAAAATGTCACTGCATTACTTCAAGTTGGATCACGAACAATGAAAAAGTTTTTACAACTTATTATTCACTTATCATACTAACATTCGACGCTGTATAACCGGAGTTATTGAAAAAGTCGTCAAATAAATCACGGAATACTGTATGTATAATTAAAAGTAAGAGAATATACCGTCCATCGGTACATATTTATATAGTTATTTAACATTCTATAAGTCCTCAGTGTATTTTTGTGAATTGATGATGCCCAAAAGGCTGAAACGTGTAGTATAGAATTTTAAGTAATTATATGAATAGAGAGGTTTGGAGAAGAGGATGCGAGAGACGGCCGAGAGACTTGTAATGCACTCGCTTAAATAAATAAATATGTTGTGACCGACGGTATATTCTACTATTTGTAATTATATGACTCACAATGGGGTTATAAACCGACGTTCAGTGTGTACTTGCATATATTGATGTGTGTGTGTATTGAATGCGTGTTTAGGTAAAGGTAAAGGGTCTCCCCATAACCTGCCATGCAGACACGTGGGGGGAGTAGAGGTAGAGTTCTACTTGTTCTTAACCTTGGCGCTAGATAGGGGCGGGTGGTCAAAGCCACGCCCCGGCCGTTTTACCCCAGGGAAAGCGCCACGGTACCCATTTAATAGGAGGGTTAGTGGGCCACAGGGCCGGTCTGGACGGGCGTTCGAATCCCGAATTGTGCAGCCTGTAGTGAGTCGCTATACCGACTGCCATATCCCGGCCCCAAGTACATGTTTAGGCCTGTACGAATTTGTGTGCAGTGGGTGTGTATGCGATGTACACGTAGTCCACGTAGGTCCTATGTGTATGTATAGGTAGGTCTGTATACACGTAAACACGTATGCATTAATTTATAAATTAATTACTGCAGGTTATTTGTTGTCGTCAGCTCGTGTCTGTATTTGTATTCGAGGCGACAGTAAATATGTGTGGCAGATATGTGTACATCTCGTAGACCTATACAGACAACTGCCTTTATCCCTTTGAAGACGAAACGTGTCTGTTTTTTATAAGGACTCAGTGCGTACCGCGCAGTAAACACTCTCCACCTCGGTTATACAAAACCATTATGTTAATGCTGTATAAGGCAAAAGTCACTGTTTGTTCTGAGATCCGTACAAAACAAATAAATGCAATGTCAGCACCATGTAGAATTTTTTAACGTTAAACCTGGTGGTACGTAAAGTAACCGCTAGGTTTTAAAAGGGTATTTACATGAGGCAGAATTTACGTGGTAGGAGTTGAATGTAGAATTGTGAAAATATGGCGTTTTCTTAGGTCATTTATGTAAAATTTTAACACCCATCTCCTAGCTTCTTTTTTTTTTTCGTCATGTTCAGACCCTTCGCATTTAGATTTAACCCTCTTGACGTCTTTATAAATTCTTGGCACTCTGCCACTTATTTTCTCTTCAAAAATTAGATTTCATTTCTCATTTAGGCTTAAATTACATCGGAGCGACATAGAAATGAAGTTATCTGACAGAAATATTTTTACATTTCGTCATAACAACAGTTCGCAAACCTACCATTCTACCAGAACAATTGCGTTTCGAATTCCGCTCTATGTTTTTCACTTTATTTCTCCGCAATTCAGGAGCGAATGTGCTGAAATGGTGTCGACAAAATGTTGATGGGTTTTCTATTGTGAATTGCTCTGGCGACATAAATGTAACTGAAAAAATGTGTTAACAATATGTGAAGCAAGGACTGGAACTCAGCATAGAAGATTGTAATTAATCGACTGCGTATGTTATCGGAGCCTAGAGGAGGCAGTTACTCTCAGTGTCTGACAGATGGCTTAGTCATAAGCCCGCCTCCATGTGCATGTATTTTCACCTTTAAAACGCTTGGCGTTGAACCTTCAATGGGCCTTTTCATTAGAAGGCGGAAGGACATTGGCACCATTAGAATATATTGCAAGCTAATGTGTCTCACAGCTTTATTCCCTCACAACTAACAGGAAATGTGATCGACAGATCTCTTTATTTATTTATTCATTCATTCATTCATTCATTCATTCATTCATTCATTCATTCTATAGATGGTCACGACAGGTACGTAGCCTCTTCCAAAACGAGTTCTCCACATGGTGCGATCTAGTGCTTCTTCTTTCAATTTACAGTATCTTCTCTTTTCCTTAAGGTCATCCAGTAGTTGCTTACGCCTCCTTCCTCATCTTCCCGTCATTTATACCCTTCCATCTAAATTCCCTTCAATCACGTGTTTTAGAAGGAAGTTTCCACGCAAGATGTGACCAATCCAACTAGCCTTTCTTCTTTTTATTGTATGTAGGATATTTCTGTCCTCCTTGACTCTATGTAATACTTCTTCATTTCTCACACGATCGATCTAACTTCTCCATTCTTCTCCAGCACCACATTTCAAAACTTTCCAGGTATTTCTGATCTATTTTCCGAAGTGTCCACGTTTCAGCACCATACAAAGCTATGCTCCAAATGAAGCACTTTACTAGTTAAATTTAAATTTAAGTCCAGTTTGCTGGTGAAAAGAGTCTTCTTCTTGTTGAATGCTGCTTTTGCTATGACAATTCTGGATTTAATTTCACATGTACACCTTGCATCATTTGTTATCATGGTACCCAAATAATTCAAATATTCCACATCCTCCAATTGTTTTTTATCTATCATAATTTTTATTCGGGACGGTTGTCTTGAGATTCTCATTACCTTAGTTTTTTCCACATTCATTTCCATTCCATAGCGTCTTCCAATTTCAATTAGTCTATCAATCATGCTCTGTAGCACCGTTCCTTCCTTAGCCAGTAGCACAAGAACATCCGCATATTTCACAGTGCGAATTACGTGTCCTATTTTGAAGTCTCCAAACCCTTGTTAAGGTACTCGCTGTATAAGTTGAACAGAATTGGTGACAAACAGCAACCTTGTCTAACTCCTCTTCCAATCTTCACACTTCTCGTTTCCCCTTGGTCCAGTCTTACTTTAACACTCTGTTCCATGTACATATTGCTGATCAATCTTCTCTCGCGTCAGTCTATCCCAGTTCCCTTTAGGATCTGCATTAATTTGGTCCAGTTTACACAGCCAAATGCCTTCTGCCAGTCTATGAAGCAAGCACACAATTCCTCTTCTATGACCAAGGTTCGTTCTGATATTATTCTCAGCATCCCAACTGCATCCCTAGTTCCTTTTCCTCTCCTAAATCCAAACTGATCTTCTCCAAACGCATCCTCAGTCTTCCTTTCAATCCTTCTTCTAAGTATCCTCACTACCATCTTTGCTGTATATGCGATGATGCTGATTATGCAATGGTCGCTGCATTTTGTAGCTTGGGCTTCTTCTTTAAGGCAATCTTTGTAACTTCAATGAAATCTCTGGGCCACTCCCCAGTTACATATATGCTGTTGATCAGCTGTGTCATTAGTCTGTGACCATCTTCTCCCAACAATTTCAGTACATCCCCAGGTACATCATCATCTCCTGTAGCCTTCTTATGCCTCATCTCCTTGATAGCCTTATCCTATTCACCTTGCAAAATATAAGGACCTTTCTCGTCTTCATCTACTTCAGCTTCAGGTTCGACTTCTAGGTGTTATGGTCGATTAGCTCGATCGTAGAGCTCTGTGATATAATTCTCCAAAATTTGCAGTACTTCTTTTAGGCTTCTTGACTCATGTGTTTGTTATAACAAGCCCATTTCTTTCACAGAAGTCAATGAGCATTTGACCTCTCTGATTTCTCCTTCCCAGTCCATATGGTCCAACAATGTTGTGATGTGCTTTATGTCCAATCACACTGTTCCATTCCAACAAATCTATACATAAAATAAATTAGTACAATCATTATTCAGCTCAACGCTTTACGGCATATTATTAACACGCCCACGTTACAGTGCAAATGGAGCCGGGATAGCGTATTCAGCCTAGTGACGGGGCTGGGACTGGATGATACGGAGTTCAAATCCCAGGATGGGCAAGAAATATTTCTCTTCAAAAACGTTTATACCGGCCCTGGGGCCCACCGATCCTCCTATTCAGTAGGTACAGTGGTTCTTTCTCCGAGATAAAGCGGTCGGGGCGTGAATGGAACACTCAGCTCCTTCTAATGAAAGGTTAAGAACGAGTACAGCGATATATATCTACTCCCCCGTACACGGCTTCGTATCCTGGACAGGGACAATATTATCTTTTCTCGTTACTTTACAATACAAATCGACTGAAAAATGTTTATGCCACGTTATAATAACAATCAGAGCTGATTACAGGTACTTAACGTATATAAAATCCTTAAAAATTGTCGTCAATTTTCGTAGTAAAATGGTAAAATGAAACAATGTGGTTTTTTTATGTTATGTCTTCCACCATTGGCTAGGTTTTTTTAATTTTTAAATACAGACATTGTAAATAAATGTAATATATATGACAATGAAACTGGACTAAATGTGACAGCAGACAAAAACATTTGATTTGAAGTGAATGTACTTTACGAGCCCCCTGAAGATGACTTTATAAAGGCTGAAACATTTGTAGGGGTTGGAGAATAAAGAATATAAAGTGAAGATATAGTGCATTTCGTTGGTGTGTATTTTGTGAATTGTAAAAAATGCAAGGTGAAGATAATATAAAAAAACTAAAATTATATCTTTGTGTATCAAATCTTACGAAGTGTTTCAAATGGAAACTCTTGTGATTTGAACAGATCGTATGAAGGTGATGAAATTCAGAGGTAACAGTGCACGCCATTTCCCCTTGGCCACAACATTGATCCACGGAATGTTATGGTATACCTCTACAAGCGAAGCACGTGCTATTGACAGGTAGTAAATTACGTGGAAAGGGGAAGGTAATTCATAGCACACCATTTCTGAGAGCTCAGTTTAGAAAGAAAAGTTTTCAACTTTTGTGGTCCCTGCTACGAACGTGGAATTGGAAAGGAGGTTGAAGAATTTCGACATGGCCTCTTTTAAGCATTTGCGTGGATGGACTGAAGAAGAGCACGAACATATTAGTCTGAATTCCTAGTCATCGGTTTGATGTTTTAAACTGAAATACTCGTATTATGAATGTGAAGCAGTAACAACAACCACTGTTGTACCCGTGCGAATAATTCACACGTAGAAACAGTAAAATATGTAGTCAACCCAAATTACAGTACCTCAGTCTTAATAAAAATTAAAAATTGTATTTACTAATGCTTGATGCTGGGTAATTTCTTTCGGCGATCAACGGATAACAAGTAACGTGTAAATAAGAAACAAACGTTGAAATCAACAGTCATGCCTCAAACGGAGGCCAAGGGATGCACAGAAAATATGTTAGGTTCCATTGTCCTCCGCTTGAGGCAGCACTGTCAATTTTTAACTTATCGTTTTTTATTAAAACAATTTTTGAAGGAATTTATAAAAACAGGGAGATTTTTATCAATGCCGAACCATAAAGTTTCTAAAAATGCCTGTCTTGAAAAGATCAATTCGGTAGTTCAGTAGATCATGATGTCGTAAAAAAACCTTACCTTATAAATGTTTATATAATTACACCAAGAATATTTGTTACAACAACATAGATGAAGGTCTCTATGGATAAATCCAAATTTAAGTGAACGGGCAGATCCCTTATTGGGAAGTTAATAATCGAAGACAGAAAATTCGCCGCCCTTTATGGCATTCGGGTGTCCAGTACCGTGTTCGCTTCAGCCCGTCCCAAGACTCTATACTTAACCAAAATTATCCATTTAACATCTTCACACGCCACTTTACTAAGATCGATCTGATATTATTCTCCCATTCATTTATACTTCCTTTAAGTAGATTCTTCTCTTCACATATTCCAATCAAAATCGGGAAAATCGAAATGCAGTGTTTTACCAGCAACTTCTGTGATTGGTCAATTTTTCCGCTTACAACGCTTCTATGCACTTACCCAGTTGTCCTGTTCTTCCCGAAGCTGCAGGAGCGTTTCTTGGAGCCTTTGTCCTGGGCCATTACTAGATCCCAAGGCCTTCACCATCGCTCTTGTTCTTTCGTACTGTGCGTCGCTAACAATGGGTTTGACAGTTGCCAGGTAACGTTCCAGTGTCTGTTCCAGACTCGGCACAGGCAGCTTCGGCAGAACTATGTTCTGGAAACAAACACACAGTCCTGAAACTGAAATGTACTTTGGGGAGTTTTAGTCAGCAAAATTCAGTAAATGTTTGCTAATAGAGCACAAAGGCTCTGTAGTGCCACGAATACGTTCGTGAGCCAGTTAAAATGACTCCTGACTTCTCAAGCAGGGCTCTGATTTATAGGCTGAGGATTATATACATTTTGCATATTGCATATGTAGAATACAACCGCACTTAAACTTCCCTGCAACTAATGAAATATGTATTTCTTTACTTATAGGATTGGCCCTAAGTAAAGTTTTAAGTGTAGTTTTGTTTTACATATGCAATATGCAAAATGCGTATAATCCTAAGGCTACCGATTTACAGTTAGTTAATTGTTGTTTTTGCCGATCCCAGTGGCCGTGCGGTCTAAGGCGTGGGTCTTCGGCCGCTCGCTTAATAGGATCGTGGGTTTGAATCCCACCGGGGGCATGGATGTCAGTCTCTTGTGAGTGTTGTGTGATGTCAGGTAGAGGTCTCTGCGACGAGCTTGTCCCTCGTCCAGAGGAGTCCTACCGACTGTGGTGTGTCTAATGTGTGTGATCATGAAACCTCGACGAAACGAGGAGGCCCAGGCCCATATAGGGCTGTCGAGTCATACAAAAAAAAAATTTGGTTAGTTTGTCTTTTGTTTGTCTCATCGTTAACTATCGGACTGTGAAGATGCGACCTGATATTATACTGTCACAAACCCATATTTGCCAAATATTATGCATAAACAGAATACACGCTGATTCCGGTGGCCGTGCGGTCTAAGGAGTAGGTCTGCAGCAGCTAGGTTGCTGGAATCGCGGGTTCATATCCCGCTGAGAGATTGGATGTTTGTCTCTTGTGTTTGTGTTTTGTTGTGTAGGTAGCGGCTTCTGCGACGAGCTGATCATTCGTTAAGAGGAGTCATACTGGGTGTGTGTGTCTAATTGTGTGTGATATAGAAACCTCAACAGTGAGGTGGCCTAGGCCTGATTTGGGCTGTAACGCCACAGGAAAAATGTAGAATACAATAGACCTTCTTATGAAACTTAGAATCACTGAGGTGTTTAGGAACTTCCCCAAGTTTTTAGAACTAGGTGTTTTGATTTTTGTGTTCGTTATACCTCGTCACTGTACCGTATTACGTAACACATATTTGGTGTTTGTGTAAGATGTCGTAACGTCAAAATAAAGAAGGCCTCTCCGGCTGGTTTAAGCATTCATCTCAGCCTTAGTTTTACTGATATTTTCTGCAGGAAAATGGTTAAGACTGGCATTTCTGTTGTTGCGTGTCTTTGTTTTACATATGTAGTGAAGTACTTACGAATAGGAGCACTATGTGTCTAATAAGGAAGGCATGCTTCAGGCGGCTTTCCAGTTTCACGTTTGCCGAAATATTCACTGTATGTAGCAGCGCGGAGCAGTGCAGTTTTTGTTCTGCGACGTTAAGTGTCTTAGGCGTACGTGTATCTTCTCAGAAGTTATCAGGTTACTGAAGTTAGTTATTTCTGACGAAGTTTTTTAAGAGTCTCGCTTTGAAATATCAACTTTTTTACTTGTACTTGATAATGAGGTTGTGATTGTACATAATATTTGTAATTGCTATAATTATATTATTTAATGGAGTCACTTGAGATGATAATAGCCTACAGAATGCCTGTGTTGCAGTCTAGAGGGATCAGGAGGTTGGATTACATGTATCATCATTATCGTCATTATCATCATCATCATCATAACCACTACCATAATCTTCTTCTTCGTCATTACGCATTGGTTTTGTATTCTCTGTTCCAATTCAAAATTAACTTCAGAAACTGTGGATGTCCTCAGACACTCAGTAGGACTCTTGAACGGGGAATCGTCCCGTCCCAGAGCGTCAGCATAGGATACACAGGGTAACACAGACGCAGAAGAAACGCAGACATGCATCCTTGTACGGAATGCGGCTTTAAATAAGCGTTGTAAAGGATGTAGTTATGGTTTTCGAAAATTACGGCGGAATTTACACTCGTTAGAGTAGAATGTAAATGGGGGGGGGGGGGGGGGAGGGGAATTAAACATTGTTACGTCGCATAAGATAAAATTTCCACGGGTTTGTTTTATGAAATGTATTCTTTGAAATTACCTGTTCTTTTTCAAAACTGTAGTCCTGCTATATACGTAACTAAATCCATAGAGCAGAGTTATTTTAAAGCAATAGTCTCTTAGCTAGTCAAGAAATTCCCCACTTATAAACATTCGAAATTTTATTAACTTGTTGACTGGTTCCTATCTCAAGCCAGTTCTGTCCATTATACTCCAAATTTACAAGTTTTATTCATAACCATCACAGTACTGTCTGAGCAAGGAAAAACATGCGCAGTTTGAAATACCTTCTAGCTTAATTTCAACTTACAGACGAACATCTGAGAATGGAATTCGGCTGTATTAGAATGTTCTGTCTTGTGAAGTAAATCCCACTGTCTAAATAAAAAAAATACAGCATTTACTTGGTATGGTATTCGTAAGGACTGAAATTCTGAAAAAGAAACAGGGCGGTATGTCTCAATAGAAATTAATTCCACAAAACGGGGTCATAAAATTATAAGAATTTTACCTAGTGTTGAGTCAAAATCGTCATCAGAATTTAGGGCTATGTTAGGCGAAATTCAATTTGTAATTTTCGGTTTGTTTTGTCCACTGTGATGATTCTCAGTTGTGTCTACTGTCTGGTTATAACCACCAACGGTTGCGTGCAGTTCCCACTACGATCAATATGTGGTACCTCACCGCAGTAAACCTTGTACCTAGTTGTACTACGTGAACAAGTGCAACCTTCACAAAATGGAACCCTTAAACATGAGATAGAGTTAAACTACACGAAGAAGATACTGGATTGTCGCAGATATCGTGCACATGGCCGATCCCTTACTTCGGGTAAGCAGACATAACTGGTTTCACTGGGCTCAGTTCTTCAATTTCAACTCTTGTGCTGATCCTAAAGCAAGACAAGATCTTTGCTTTTCATTCATTATTCCCTCTGATTAATTTGATTTTTTTAGGAAGTATTTGCATTTGTTCGTGGCTTCCAAAGACTGAGATATCCTCAAACTTTGAATTTAGGATGCGTAGATGGATTGATTAATATTGTACGAATTCAGCATGAGATCTTTTTTCTTGTAAGAGCACGTCAAGTAACGTGTAAGACGCAGTGTAATTAGTCCTTCAGTTACTTTGTGTTGTCGACGGAGAATAAATGGTACGAAGGATCTAAGAAAAGATGGTAAAAGAGAACTAATTAGAAATCTGCCCCTTAATTTGACGTTGCGCTTTTGATGTACGAAAGAGCAAAAAAAAAAAAAAAAAGCAAATTATAAACACTGTAAATGAAGTCTAGGCTTTATTCTAATTTCACCGTCAGAAGTCTAGGCTGTTCTTTTTTTTTCAGAATTTCTTTGTTTTGAAATGAATACTTGTTTATGAATATCGTGTCGGTGTAGGAAAGTGATTTCAAATTTATTACCTTGTACTGTCTTGAAGCGACATGTGACAAGATGTTCGTTTTCATTGCAGCCATGACAGAAGGTTTAAATTTTATTTCTAGAAACAAGTAATTGTACAAAGTTGTACCAATCGCTAAGTAGCATGTGAAAGTGTGCGTTATATAAACAATTGGACCCTCACATTTTACAGAAAGGTAAACTACAATAAGAATAAATGTCATTATTAGTAATGAATTAAACTAATTCGCTACTACTATTTCCGCAAACTCGTTCACTTGTGTCTGTGTTTCCAAGGCAATCTATAAATGAAATTAAAGGAATAATGTATGTGATTGCTTGAAGTGTCAAGAAAGGGAAAGATCGAGTGTTTCACTGATAATGATGCACACAAAAATGCAGAGGATCAATTTCAAAAGATTGTTTGTCTTTGAGATCATGGTTAAGTGTTAATTACAGAAGTGCTACATCTAAACAAAGTTGGTACGATATGTAGACCGATTGGCAGCAGTGCCAAACTGTAATGTAACATTAAGGGTTAAGCCTTCGCTCTGTTAACCACTCGCTACTTATTGAGCCTCTTACGAGTACATATAATGCACTTGGTTTATGAGTGGGTGATTTAGTTCCAACTGGTTTATTGTTATAATAGATAATACTCACGTCCGATTACAGTAACTTCCGAAAGTAGTTCGTCGTTATGAAGCAGTCAAGAGGTACCTATGCTTCGGTCGGCGTTGCAACATCGTACTTTGCCGATAAAACCTATCAAGCTGTTCCTTAAGAATTCTATAATGATGTCGAGAACTTTCAATAAGGTTGTGATTTTACAGTATCGCTCTAGGGCTGTAATATGTGTATACATATATATCTGTATATAAACATCAACTGAAGTTCTGTCTGTCTAAATCGTAGCTAGAAATGACGTTGATGTGTTCTTGCATAGTATATGAACCCCGTCTTAAGAAGGGACAGTTTCCATTACGCTTTATGACATCTCTTCTTAAAATTTAGTGTCTGAAAATCCTACAAATAATCTTTCCTCCAGTAAGTCTCCTGTCTTACAGTGTTCTTCAAACACTATATTTCCGCATGCATAAATAAGAAGATGCAGAACAGACTAATGTACATCTGACGGTGACAGTCTGAGAATGACGACGATAGATGCAGAAGAAATTATTGTACATGTGACGATGAGAGTCTGAGAATAATGATGATAGATACAGAAGAAATTCATGTAATGTGACTATGACAGTCTGGTAATAGCAATGATAGATCCAGAAGAAATGAATGTACATGTGACTATGACAGTCTGGTAATAGCAATGATAGATCCAGAAGAAAATTACATGTACTATCTTGAAGATATAACAGTCATTGACGAATAAATATATGACAGTTCCAGAAGAAATAATGTACGTCTGGCGAGGGCAACTGGTAATAGCAATGATAGATCCAGAAGAAATTAATGTACATGTGACTATGACATTCTCGTAATAGCAATGATAGATCCAGAAGAAATTAATGTACATCTGACGATAACAGTCTGAGAATAATAATGACAGTTCCAGAAGAAATAATGTAGTCTGACGATGACAGTCTGGTAATAGCAATGATAGATCCAGAAGAAATTAATGTACATCTGACGATGACAGTCTGGTAATAGCAATGATAATCCAGAAGAAATTAATGTACATGTGACTATTACAGTCTGGTAATAGCGATGATAGATCCAGAAGAAATTAATGTAGTCTGACGATGACAGTCTAGTAACAGCAATGATAGATCCAGAAGAAATTAATGTAGTCTGACGATGACAGTCTAGTAACAGCAATGATAGATCCAGAAGAAATTAATTTGTAGTCTGACGATGACAGTCTAGTAACAGCAATGATAGATCCAGAAGAAATTAATGTAGTCTGACGATGACAGTCTAGTAACAGCAATGATAGATCCAGAAGAAATTAATTGTTGACGATGACATTAGTAACAGCAATGATAGATCAGAATAATTAATGTGCATTGACGATGACAGTTGAGGATGGCAGTGATATAACTTTTTGCAGGGCTTGCACGAAAAGACATAAAGAATTATTTCCTAAGTTTCTGCCATGCGAATTATAACAATATTATTCTGTAGTAAGGATGTTGTACCGAATCATAAATGACCCATGTTTTACACCCTGTCACAAAGAGACAACCACGCCCTGTAATCTAATAATGTACAGATGATGACGCCCGTTTCCTTCCTTGGCTTATGCTTCTCTGCAAATATTTGTACACCATACAGCAGTGTCCACAGTACAGACTCAGTTAATGTATTGTCCAGTTATCTGTACCGTAAGAGGCCCTTATTTCTTGTATATATCAATAATGTATTATTTGTCTTTGCTGTAGGTTCAGGACAGGAGAGAATTTGCTCTCCTGCGGACATCTGGAATTGACATTGCTCCAGTACGTCACGTTGTGATCCGCGCATTACAAACAATAAGCTGTAGTGTATTTGAATAGGGGACAAAAGGCTAGACGTGGAGACTCATGCCCTCGGGTTTCGTTACGTTAAATAATTAATACATCTGTAGAGGGGACACTGATTGGCAAGGGGCGAGTTACCAGTTTAGTTTATGTAGTAATTACTAAACGTAAAACTCTGGGGGTGATGGTTGTGCTCTGCTGCACTTGTGTTCGTTCCTCCTCCTCACAGAAATTAAAGTAACTCTTACGCTACGTGTTATTCCATTTCGTTGTAACATGGGCCCACATTTTCATCGGCACCGCTCATTCGCTGAAGCGGGTTGATTGGTTGTAGACTACGTAGTGATGACGTAACAGTAATTTGTCCCTGTGCACACCATGAAGGCGTATGGGGAGTGGAGGTATTTTTTTTTCCTATGGCTCGACCGCCCCTAGGGGACCTAGGCCTCCTCATTGTTCGAGGTTTCGCGATCACACACTTTAGACACACCTCACTCGGTAGGACTCCTCTGGACGAGTGACCAGCCCGTCGCAGAGACCTCTACCTGACAACACACAACACTCACAAGAGACAGACATCCATGCCCTCGGCGGGATTCGAACCCACAATCCCAGTAAGCGACCCACGCCTTAGACAGCGCGGCCACTGGGATCGGCTCGTGGAGGTAGAGCTCAGGTAATTATTAAACTAGGCGCTAGATGGGGGTGCGTGTGGTCACCTTCACGCTCTGGCCTCTGTAACTCTGATGGAAGATACCTCGGTTTCCATTGAATAGGAGGCTTGGTGACCCCCAGACACATGCTCGACATTTTGGAGAACAGAAAAAAATCTCCTCCTGCTGGGAATTGAACCAATATATCTCTGTAGCCCAGCCCATATTATAGTCACAATACCGAAATAAGCTATCCGAGGTGCTAACAACTCCTCACCGCAAACAATTACCATGTTACGAAACACTATACAGATCCTCGGACCTGGACTGATTCTTTGGCTCAGGATAGGGACAGGTGGCGGGCTGTTGTGAGTGCGGTAATGAACCTTCGGGTTCCATAAAACGCGGGGAGTTTCTTGACTAGCTGAGGATCTGTTAGCTTCTCAAGAAGGACTCTGCTCCATGGAGTTAGTTAGTTACCGAAATAAGCTATCCGGCTCATTAGCTAGTTATCAATATTGTTTCTTGCCTACTTACTGAAAGACGTTGTCGGCGTATTATATATTGGGTCGAATGTTAAGATGATCAGAGGAAAGTGAATTATAAAATGTCGAAAAAACAGGTCGTAATTTAATTTGATGTACTGTCCCAGCATTCACCAGGCGAGAACTTCTAAGCCAGGTTACCCAGTCACGTTACTATAAATAGGACCCACACCCAGTGACCCACTTGGACGTCAATATTCAGTGTCACGCTGTTTGAACTTCACGCGTTAGATAGCGTCTTTTGATGTGGAAGATGGAGCGGTGACTAAGTAAGAATTTCTAACACGATGGCCATGTCTATTTCGAGGCATTGTCACGGCGTTTGATGTACAGATATTGAGGAAAGTCACTAAGCATCTCAGTCAGTGACCTACTAGTCCTTGGCTTAAGTAGGCGTTGGCGACAGGGGCAAGTAACGACGAAGGTAACCCCTAACCGATATCTTGAATTTAAGATTAGCACATTTATGGAATTTGCTTTTTACTTGCCTCGATTATTTAAAATTTGGCGGGGGGGGGGGGGCAGCAAATAATTTTTTTTATTTAAAATTTTCTTTTTGTAACTTATTTTCCTGCCCCCTGCATTCTCCCGCCCGGAGGGGCAGCATCAATCGCCCCCCTCCTGCCCCATAACAGGAACCACATACTAAGGAAGAAAACCCAAAGAGTTACAGATACAAACACAAACGTGTGCAGTCGTAATATTCTCGTGACGTAGGTTGTCAGAAAAATCGATTCCCAGCTGGAGCGTGCGTAACATTTGTGATTTTCCTTTTACGCACATCACTGTGGTGTTGCTGGTATAGTAATAATATTCTTAAAGAGAGTAAGGCCTGAAATACGAAACAGTTAAATAACCTTATGCCAAAATGTTACCACCAACATCACATTTATTGGATATCTATGAAGTAAGATAAGAAGGGAATTATGTGAAGACCACGTCCGTGATTTTCATGGGAATCGGCAGTGAGAGTCTCACCACACTAAAGGGAATTAATTTGTGCCATTAATTTCAATATTTCTTGACCGATACGGGTGAAATTCGGCGTAGAACATCTCAAGGCATACCGTTCAGCAACTATTAGTTTTGTGAAAGAGTGGTGTAAAGTCACGCGTTGGATGTCGGGAAGCACATATGTTAGTTACTAAAAATATATTGATTTCAAATAGAAGTACACTTCTCCGACACTGCTTTGTGTTCTGGATTTTGAACACCCTTTTGCCCAGAGTACATCTGCAGGTGACTGTACGTTTTCCTGCTTTGTCTCATTTTTATTTACGTGACGTAAACTTTATTCGCCCTCCGTAACCTTCATCCGCCTGTCGTTAAATAAATGATGCTGATCTTGATGATTATTATGATGGCAGTGTTTAAATAATTGGACACCATCCCCCACTTTTAGTCTACTTAGCAAAAGAGGGTGCGTACGTTGATGCATAAGGTTGCTGAGGGAGGTATTTGCTCCCTCTTATTTCTGTATGCAGGTATAACACGCTAGGCATTTCGCATTTGTCATATTATTCAGTAACAAAATATTATTCACTGCAGGCTACTAATCACCACAGGTTGATATTCTGGTCCACGTAAATCCACTCCACACTCTCACACTATTTGTTTAAGATTTCTTTTATGTCCATAGGATTATGTAATTAAACAGACATAACTAACTTTATTCTATTTTCACCGTGCATTTTTCGGGGATAGACAATGTTTCTCACCAACTAAATGCACTTGTTATAAAAACACTAAAATATTCTAAAACTGTTTGATAAAAAGCTCCGACATGTTTCGGCTCATTAATGAGCCATCCTCAGGGGGTCACAACTGTCTGTTCTCAAAACACGTACATATGTTAATCCTCTGTAGAGGGATATGGTCAACGTCTTATCCTTTGACCATATCCCTCTACAGAGGATTAACATATGTACGTGTTTTGAGAACAGTCAGTTGTGACCCCCTGAGGATGGCTCATTAGTGAGCCGAAACATGTCGGGGCTTTTTATCAAACAGTTTTAGAATATTTTAGTGTTTTCATAACAAGTGCATTTAGTTGGTGAGAAACATTGTCTAGACATAATTAATCGGAGGCCGACAGTCCTTCATTTAAAGAAGTCAATATATTTTCCACATTTTGTGGAACCGAAGGCTCAGTGCCTTGTTTGCAAGAGCATTCCGCGGATCCTGTTCTGAGCCAGATGAATCCATGCTTTACCGAACACAGATACTGGACATTCACGTTTCCTTAATTTACATGTTGAACCCGCGGTTTAAGGAGGATCAGTGGATAATTCATGTCAGGTAACATGAACTACATCTAACTGAACTTTACTAATAAGAGGATGAAAGGTGATACGTTTGCCATTAACGGCTTAGCCTCTGAGTTTTTTACTCTTTTGTATTCTCGATGATCGAAGCCTCGAGGCGGTGTAGCAAAAAGTAATTTCACATTAAACTCGCTTTGTCTTCCGTGTGCAATATTGGATTTCATATCATTGTTATTGCAGCAGAATATGAATTTTAATGGCGAAAAGCGAGTATGTCTCACTCATCCTTGCATAAACTTAAAAAAACAGAATGACGTTTTTGTGACGGAAAGGCCGTTCGCTCTCTATTTTATTTCATTAGAGCGGCATTAAAATCGTCACATGTCTTATCTATCACACGGCAGCACATATGTAGCTCAGAAAAGGGTAAAGCTGTAATTTGTATGTTGAGCATTTAAGTTCTTTTTTAAAATTGCGTAAGTTGTGTAGTTTGTTGCTTATTTGCCTATATCTTAGCACCTGACTGTGTTATTTAACACACAAGTGTGGTTTAATTATGAACTGTTAATTGTGAAGGATATCTCAGGAATTTCTCTTGGCCGTTTTAAGGTGCTGTTACATCTTTTCCCGTCAGTGCCTAAAGGAACTTACTAACTCCATAGAGCAGAATCCTTCTTGAGAAGCTAACAGGTCCTCAGCTAGTCAAGAAATTCCCGCATTTTATGGAACCCGAAGTTTCATTACCGCATTCACAAGAACCCGCCACCTGTCTCTATCTTGGGTTGTACCAAAGAATCAGTCCAGGTCCGAGGCCTTGTGAAATGTTTCGTAACATGGTAAGTTTTTACAGTGAGGAGTTGTTAGCATCTCGCCCAACCCCAAGCTGAAGGACCACCCCTTGTCGGTTGTCCGCGACTGCTTATTCAATGTATTCGCAGTACCCCTCCGTATCTGGAGGCCGTTCCTCCATCCGCAACCCGAGGACGCGCCATGCTGTGGTGACAGAGACACACTTATCATGGGTGCCTAAGGAAACCACAAAACACCTTAAGATAACCAGTTTTTGTGTCGAATTTCAAAACCTTGATTATTTTCTTCCGACGTTTGGCCACATTTTAAAAACCATATAAATAAATTACATAAATACAGTTCAGATAAATTGCTTAGTATAATAAGACAAATGATTTCATATAGGATCTATAGTTGAAGATTGTTTAATTTTTTACCTGCTGACTGACTGAATTGCATCACCTCCAAGATGTCGATAATTATTTTATTGTTCAATGAGTAATTTTTGCGTACTTATTTATGGTGTACAGACACTTCCCCGGTTTGCGCATTTGCAAGTCACGCAGTTTCAGACTTACACAATTTTATAGAAGTGAAAAAATAAAATAATAATAATAATAATAATAATGACACTTTTAAACTCGCGCCGAAATTTTCCTTGGCAAGGATGACAGCGCAATGGGACGAAGGTGGCGGAAGACTACTGCTGGGCGCTCATGCTGCTGCCGATCAGATTCCAGTGTGTTAGAGTTTGGATGTCAGTTGGACTCCCTTGTATATATACACATATATTTGACTCAATTCCGACTTGCGCCGGATCTTCTGGAACGTCAGTGTTGCGTAGGTCGGGGAAGTGTCTGAATAAGGACGCGGTCGTGATTCAGTTAGAGTTTTATCCTAGCGTTTGCCTCGAAGAGGAACTGAGAGCAACCACGATCTTCGTCATTAGCTTACAACCGACATTTCGGCCGAGATTTGGACTCGGGCTTCGTGAATACAAAGCAAGTGTGCTGGCCACGAAACTGCGAGGCAAGGTCCTTCTTGTAACGGCAGTTCATTACTGCCACAAAGCAACCCACCACTTGACCCTGTCCTCCCTAATCTAATCCGTTTCATATCGTTACAGTCTGGTTTACCTCTCCATGTTAATTTTATCCCTCCACGCTATACCTCGCTCTCTAAAATGGCTTTCTCTGATTAAGTTTTGGTACCAAAACGTTGTGTAAGTCCTGCCCCTTTAAACCTCCCTAATTTGATCTCACTAACAATACCATGTGCCGAAACCCGGTAGCCGCGCCGTCTAAGGCGTGGGTCTGCGGCCAGTCGCTTGCTGCTGTTGCGGGTTTGAATCTCGCTGAGGGCATGTAAGTCTGTCTCTTGTGAGTGTTGTGTGTTGTTAGGTAAAGGTCTCTGTTCTGGGCTAATCACTCGTCCAGAGGAGTCCTACCGAGTGTGGTGTGTCTGAGTGTGATCGTGAAGCCTCGATAATGAGGAGGCCCTGGCCCACTAGGGGCTGTTCAGCCATGAAAAAAAACTACTGTGTGAGGAGTACAATTACTAAGCTCTCCCTTACAGGGCTATCCCCATTCCTTTGTCATTTTTCTGTCTTAGTCTCATGGCTTCTCCAGTTCTTAGTTAGTACTTAGTTACATAGTACATAGTACTCTAGTTTGTCTTCAATCATTATTTGACAGAACAATATACGGTGTTTCAGGTTTATTTATTTCATGCATGAGTTTAATTTTTCATATGTCATGATACAATGAGTATCCCACATTCAAAAAAATAATAAAATTTCCCTTTAAAATTTAAAAGGCAAATCTCTAGGTATTCTTTTAAAAGTTGGTTTTTAAATCCGGGAAAATGCACTACACTTTCGGTAACAAGATTATTCCGTTAATAATGCTCAAATTGTCAAGAACATATCACTGTTTCTAAGAACCAAAACAATCGCACAAATAACATCCTGCGAAGTGCCGTGTTATTAAGCCTTGAATTTAAAGCAAGTGGTACTGATAAGTACCACTACTCAATACAAATTGAACTGTACCGTCACATTTATCCAAGGCTTTGTTGGCAGTGTCAGTTACCAACAGGAACATTACTTCAGCCGTGGACAATGCAGGTTAAGAAGAGTTACCTCAAGGAAATAAACTTAATTTTCAGTGCCTACCAACTGAATGAAGGGATACAGAATTATTGCGGTCATTGGTTATTCAAAGTATCTTCAGCAGAAATATGTTCCTTTGCTTCTTGATTCCATTGTAATTTACAGGGGCCTAAATCCTGTTTGTGGGATGAAAGAAACGTTGGATTACGTGTCCGGAATGGCAAATAAAATACACTGCTCTTTTCTCTGACAGTATCTTTAGAAGAAGATACGCAGGGAAGAAAGTGTGATTTCAAAGCGACGATATATTTCCTGGCATTAAGGATGTTAATTATCATGTATTTAAAGACAGTGTTTATAGGTGATTTGCGGACTCCTCGTAGAAGTTATTGAGTAGTCCCCCCCCACCAGAAAGAGGGCGTATATTTACTGCAGCCGTGCAGAAGGGCACCTTCCTGAAAGGCATTGCTATCTTGCCACGCGATGCAGTTTAGTGAGGTGCAAAGAAAAATCAATGTTTTCGGGGTGTTCTTACTAAAGGCAAGTCTATTCTTGTAATGCTACACAAGGGAAGAACTTGCAGGGAAGTGGTTTCTTTCTTAAAATCAAATTTAATGTCCTGCTGCATTCAGTAGGAGGACAGAGCAGTGGAATAGTCCAGGAAATGCTTAACTCGATTTTATTATTACAAAAACTACCTCATTCATGCACTAAGCAGGAGGATTCAGAGGTAAAGTGTCTGGATTTTACTTTGGAAATGAATGGTTCAAATGCCAGAGTGCGGGTGGTAACTTAGCCTTTAGTCTTTCTGTAAAGGAAGCAGACATAATGGCTTTAAGCCGTGACAGTTACCTCTATCCTAATTTCCCATATAATGCTTACATACAGCTAAATAGATTGTTTGAGAAAAGAGTTCTAAGGGAAATATTTGGATAAAATTTTGAGGAAGGATGATGAAGTGACTGAATCTTGCGTACAGAGCAGCTCTATAGGCTTTAGTATTCACTACATGAAGTTAACGTGATGAAACAAACGAGAATGCTGTTGGTAGAGATGAGAAATTTTTAAAAATTGTACTCGGTAAAGCTGACAGGAAACCTAATCGAAAACGGGGGAATAATATTAAAATGGATGTTAAGGAATAGGGCCTGGGATGGATGTGTCTGTCTTAGGATCGGGATGATGGCATTAACAGGAGTAATGAGCCTTTAGGTTCTACAAAGGGCGAAGCGTTTTTGGATATCTGATTGACTTCCCAAGAAGATCTGTGCACTGTAGAGTTTAATTTACGCGATACATTTTGTGTGTATAACATCAAGCACGTGTGACCACTTTTAGATCCTTCGTACGGATTCGCGGGACTCTCTGGGCCCATTTTGGTGCACTGATCAAAGTATGAGTACTTACATTGTTCGTAGCGCCCGTATGTTTAAATACCACATCTGCAGATCCTGTCTATACATGTTGCATTACAAAATTGAAATAATATCTTTCAGCGATAGTTTTCATTGTATGGGGAAGAATAGATACAAAAGGAAGAAAAGTGGAAGGAAAGAACGAAATAAAACGTTAAAGATTGTAAGTAATGGCGAGGAAGTTGGGAGAATAAATAAAGAACGGGATGAAGGAGAGAGCAGACAGCAGAATGACAAGGCAATTTGGCTGTACAATAGCTGAATGGAAACTAATAAACTTACATAACCGTGGCAAAGAGGAGTGATTGAATGTGGCTGAAGCACTCTTTGAATTCTGCTTCAGCTTTTGTATTAAAACTATGTCCTTTGTACATGCTTTATTGAAATTACCTGTTTATTAATATCTGAATGATTGATTGCCGGACATACAGCATCAACTCTTCAGAATTTTAATATTATCGGATCAGAGAGAGAAACTAATGAAATTTTGTGACAACGTTCAAGTACTGAAGCACTCAATCTGTGACGCAATAACAAAACGACATTGTTTTCCTGTGATGTTTAAACAACTAATTTAGAGTCCGGGGGCTTTAATTGCTAACCATTTCCCTCTGTATTAACTAAGTTCTCTTAGACAAAGGAAATTTTGATTTCAAAGCGAAAGGGAAAACTTGAGTAAAGTGGAAATAACTTTAGCAGCAGACAGTAATGATAATCGTAGGATAGACTGGAAATGTGACTGGACCACATAGTGTATGTCGATGCTGTAATCACCGCTTGTAGGATATACAAAGATAAGTTGAAGTTTGTAGACTCATTGATGCGCGTGGTTGGGTTCGGCCAAATGGTTTGACATGTGGGCGGACTTATGGAGACAACAAGTCCTCCTAACCTTCAGGTTTTACCCCGCAAATTCGAATATGTTCGAGTTTTCCTTCGCGAATGTTGCTATATAAGTATTCCGCCGCCACAACCAGACGAGATCCACCGAGCCATAAATAGAAAGGTGTATATTACATTGCGAGGTATGAAGAAAGCTGCCAGGGAACCTCCACGAATGAGGATTATTATGACAACACCGCCCGCCGATTGGCCCAGGGTGTAGGAAAATATTAATCAACCCTTCCTACAGGATGAATGACGCTCGACGTGGTACCGGGTAATATATGACATCGCTCTGACCCAGATCCGTCTCCACAAGATACAGCTACAGGCGTCGGACATATGCATGCAGTGTACCGAAATGGACATTCTGATCCGTCGAATGACATCATGCGGAGAGACGGCAGTGATAATGGCAACGGACGCGAACGAGGGCGCTGTTAATGTTGGAGACTGATCTTCGATACATTCCAGCTTCTTGGCTAGTTTTTCCGAACTTGTGTTTTGGCCCCGGGCAAAATACAATGCTGTACTCTGGCTCTTATGGGCCGGGATAGCGTAGTCGGTATAGCGACTCGCTACGGTCTGGGGATCGAATCCCGGTGGGGGACTAGTGTGTACTAGTGTAAGGACTACTGCCACCGGGTGAAAACCCAATTGCAGTAAATAATAAATAATAATAATATAAAAAAATTTTCCGCACCCGTCCAGACCGGCCCTGGGGCCCACCCAGCCTCCTATACAATGGGTACCGGGTCTCTTTCCCGGGGGTAAAGCGGCCGGGGCGTGGACTTGACCACCCACCCCCATCTAGCGCTGAGGTTAAAGAAAGAGTAGAGCTATACCTCTACTCCCCCTCTGGGCCTTCGTGGCCTGTCCTAAGGAAAACTTTACTTTTACTCTGGCTCTTATCCCGTACGGTACATTACGCCATCATTAGCGGGAATGTGACATCGTTCTTGGACTAGATGGATTTTATGGGAAGGGCCCGGTGGAAAACCTACAGGTGTTGGAACCGTACCATGAGCCGTGGGAACTGCGTGGATGTTTGCACTTTGAGTCTGTTTTTCCCACTCGACTTACAGCAGCGCACACAACGTGGACATCATGGCGACGGTAGGGAGGCGACAACTAGACATGAGGGTGCGTTTCTTCTTGGCTGTATAGCAATGGTGATGTATGTTGATATATGAAATATGTAAACCGATTATTTATGTCGAATAAAGCGTAGATCAGTTTTAAAAAAAGTGGTTAAATCTTCTGATTCGTATTTGGCTGGTCCCGGCTTCAAGTGGCAGGCCGAGAAACAAAAAAGCCTAACAAACAAGAGAGGCATTGTGCGTATAACGTAACATTGAGGCGCGTTCGCGTAACCATTTTTGCAATGGAAAAGCAATATGTATTATATATTCTAAGTTTATATCTGTAGCCTTAGTTATCCAGCATGCAGTGCGCATGCGCCGTGTTATATTGTCTTCTGTGCCCTCTCCGGCACTACCATATTTTTCCACATTATCTCATAAACGGCACGATTTTTGGAAAAAAGTTATTTAACATAAAATGTGTGTTTTGATTTTTCTGTACGACGTTTATCTGAATAATTTCTCATTCTAAGAACAAATCAGCGAGACACTATCATAAACGTACATAGGTCTTCATGTAAGGTACTCTTTATTCTTCTCAAATTTTAATGACACTTAAATTTTCTCGAAATATTTTCGAAAAATACTCAACTATCAAATTTCATGAAACTCCGTCCAGTGGGAGCCGAGTTTTTTTCCATGCGGACGGACAGACACTACGAATCTAATAGACGCTTTTCGCAATTTTGCAAACGCGCCTAAAAATTATTTCGCGCACACGTATTTCTGTAAATGTATGGTGCGAGAGGTGATTCATACAAATTCTGACGTCACTGTCATATCAGCACCTCTGTGCTCCGTTACGTACACTTTTTATTTAAATGCAGTGACGGACCGCATGCAGATCGTTATCCTGCTCTATCCGCATGACCTCCTGTCACAAATAACTTACACTGCATAAACATGAGTCGTGTGATTCACTGACATTTAATTGGAGTTGAAAATGTTGCACATACACTAGTTCACAACTGTGTTCGCTGAGGTGTGATAACTGGGGAGGAAATCTGTCATTGTGTGTGAAAGGGATAAGTAAGATACTCGAGGTACTGTGTACCGCACAGCTATTCTAATACTTTGATTCAATTCTCTGGGATGTTGACTGATAGTTACTAATGTTTCGAAGGAACATAGTGCTTCCATCGTCAGGGTCATGCAGTCCAAACTTAAACTTGAAATCAGTCCCTTTTTTTAGAGAAGGGCCCCGCAGCAGATGCTACGGACGCATCGCAGCCTTGAGGCTTATTTTGCAACCCTGAGATGAAGATGTTTAGTTTTTTTGTTTTTCCGTGTAATGGAGCACCGGCGGATTGAAATTGGCAGGGGAAAACCGAAGTACTCGGGGAAAAACCTGTCCCAGTGCCACTTTGTCCACCACAAATCCCACGTAGACTGACCCGGGATCGAACGCCTGAGCCATGGCACGGCCTAATACAGCCCGTTACTACAAACGAGAATCAGGCCACCGAGTCATGGCAATTCGGTCTTTACACTTTTCGCGCAAGCAGGCCTTGATTATCAGATTTAGGTAAGGTTAATTTGAAGTTTGTTTTTAATTGATGGTTGTGTTGAATATAGCATAGAGCGATTGCAGTTAGGTTTATTATAAACTCATCAATCTGTCGATCAGCTAGTAATCAATCAACTTACGATTTTGTTTATGCCTCGACAGCCCTAGAGGCCAGGGCCTCTTCTATGAGATTTCTCGATCACACTCAGACACACCACAGTCGGTAGGACTC
The DNA here is from genome assembly GCA_021186555.1 of Reticulitermes speratus. Classification (NCBI taxonomy): domain Eukaryota; kingdom Metazoa; phylum Arthropoda; class Insecta; order Blattodea; family Rhinotermitidae; genus Reticulitermes; species Reticulitermes speratus. The sequence goes on from JAJKFL010000012.1 coordinate 11,159,602, forward strand.
CTCTGGACGAGTGATCAGCCCGTCGCAGAGACCTCTACCTGACAACACAACAACACTCACAAGAGACAGACATCCATACCCCCTGCGGGATTCGAACCCGCAATCCCAGCAAGCGAGCGGCCGCAGATCCGCTCCTTATACCGCGCGGCCACTGGAAGCGGCACTTCCGACTCAACCGCATTATACAGTAAGGTAACTCCGTACATTGCACATATTCATGGGAACTAGAGGAAACCGTGAATCAAAGAAATTGATTTATAGTATATTTGTTCTTTAAGTAGGGTATATATAGCAACTATTTTGTGATGAACTACAAGTAGACTAGACATGTACCTCGTACGGGGGAATTAAGAGATGTATGCAAAATTTTGATGTAGAAATGGCATAGGAGGCTGGTACACATAAAATGAAATAAGAAAACAGGATGGTTCGTAATGATACAGATGGCGGTGATTTGGAGTGGGTTTTCTTTTAACTCCATGGATTCTCCGTGTCATATAACGGAAGAGTTAGTTATGAAACAATTTTTTTCCGGGAGAAAAGACGTCCATCAGTTGGCAACACGTGCTGCACACATGTTTCAAACATGTTGTTTGTTACATTGTTGTCCTGCTGTCCTTGGATGTAAGACTTTACTCCTGCATATCTTAACACGATACACATAACACAGGCATTTATTCCTCCTGTAGCCTGTCTTACGACAGGTCCGTAGCCTCTTCCAATGCGAGTTCTGCACAGAGTGCGCTCTAGTGCTTCCTCTTTCAATTAACAGTATCTTCTCTTTTCCTAACGCTCATCCAGTAGTTGCTTACGCCTTCTTCCTCGTCTTCCCGTCATTTATGTCCTTCCCTATAACTTTCTTTCAATCACATGTTTTAGAAGGCAGTTTCTACGCAAGATGTGGCCAATCCAGTTAGCCTTTCTTCTTTTCATTGTATGTAGGACATTCCTCTCCTCCTTGACTCTGTGTAATACGTCATTTCTCACACGATCGGTCCAACTGATCTTCTCCATCCTTCTCCAGCACTACATTCCAGATACTTCTGATCCACTTTCCGAAGTGTCCACGTTTCAGCACCATACAGAGCTATGCTCCAATTGTAGCACTTTACTAGTTCATTCCTTAAATTTAAGTCCAGTTTGCTGGTGAAAAGATTACATAACAAGGTACAGGAAAATAGTTTTTATGTTATTTCTGTTACATTTTATATCCAAACCTTTTCACAGCAAATGCCTCATGTCTTGGTAAATTCTACATTTTCTGTTAAAACATCCCTTAAAAAACTGATAAGACAATTTAAGAAAAATGTTAGGGAGTTTTATAGAGTAGGAATTATGTTTCACGGATAAGGACTAGTATTAAATTCACCCTACAAATCCCAACTTTGACAAAGCAATTCCCCCCCCCCCCCCCCCAAATTCAAAAGAAATCCGCTAAGTTTGTAAGACGAAACATTTTTACGGCAGAGATGACGGCTCACCGATCTTGCCTATATTTTATTGACCGTGTAAAAAGAGCGCATACAACTTAGAAGTTCGTAATTTGTTTTAACGCTTGGGCTCTTTATCGATTTTATGCAGTGCTAGAATCACTTCTAAAGTGATTACGCATCTATTTCAACAGTTTACTTGATTTTATACACCGCCTTCCACAAAAAACATTGTCCTACAAATTGGCTCAGTATTAAGATTAAATGTGCTTTTAGTGTATATTCTTGATCATAGATGGCAGCAGAATACTTATTTAGCGTTTCGACAGCAGCGTATAATCTGTATTAAAACACTGACTGCAAATGTGTTTCTTATTAAACAGGCGATGCTTATTAAAACATTTGTGTCTATTTCTGTTTGCGACATAATTCTTTCAGACTTACTTGTGTTGCAAATTATTGTATAATTCCATTTACATATTTCAGTACTTAAGGGCACTGTACCGATAACAATATCATAAGCAAAATTGCCTAGGTAATAGGTTATATTATTAAGCCGTCATATTGCATTTAGTATGGACTGTAGGGTTCGATTGAGGGTTGGCTGGTCGGGGATCGATTCCCAGCAAGAGAGTTTGAATAATGTTTTACTGCAATCCAACGGGCCTATGCTTCACGGAATGCTTCCGTGTAAGACCACAAGCTGAAATGACTAACATGAATATGTCTAAAAGTCTAGAATCTGGTACGAAACTTGATATAATTTGTCTCTCTGACATCGATGTTGAGTTTTGATTTTTTTATGATAGGGTGTCTTTAATTTACATTTATGTAAGTATAAGACACTGTGAAAAAAACATATTGATAAAGGTATGGAAACTAGCTGATTCGATCGATTAGGTGTAACTTTGTGTTCAGCGTCAATGAAATTTTTAGGTTTATCATATTAAATGGGCGTGTGTACCAAATAAAACATGTTTTACAATAAGTGAAATTCATTTGTCGTAGATTCTATTTTAATTGTGATTTTACTTTATTTGCACGAACATAATAAGAAACGTACCTCATATAAGAACGGTCTGCAGTCCACCCCCCCCCCCCAAATTGAAATTTTAAAAGAACAGATTTTGTAGACACGATGATGTGAAACGTTTTACGTGATTTACCCTTCAGTCGAAATCAGCCACTGAAAACAACTGATTAGTACATTAGAGTTTTGAAAATTAGGATGTCTTAGATGAAATTAAACTAACCAAGAAGTTTTTTTGAACATATGCAAAAGTAATGTAAATCAAAATATGTAATATTATTTAATGTTCAAGTACAATGCTTACGCGATATCAGAAATGAAATTTAAGCAAAAAATTTGTCGAAGTAACTGCTACGTTTTTAGGTTTTCACGGCAGGAATGTTTTCAGAGTGTGCCTTTCTGTGTTTTGACACCCTGTAGTCATGTAGGTCTATATATAATTGTCGGAATAATACGGCTACAACGTGTTCGTTCTATTTGATATTGGATTCTGCGTCAAAAGTGACCATAATCCTTGAAACATGTACAGAAATGCAACATTTTCCTCCGAAGCATTAGTATCTACCCACAAGACTACACTGTGTCAAAACCCAGACGACTACAATCTGAAATGCTAACCACAAGAACAAAAACTTGCTTTCAAAAATGAGGCATGTGGCCTACAAGTTGCTAACCACGTGGAACTCTAGTGATAGCCAAGAGACTGTACGTCTTATTGACATTTAATACCACGAGTGTCGATGACAATGACAAATATTTTCGTCGCAACTGTCCGTGTTATGAGGGTTGCTTGTGGGAGGGTTGGTTTCGAGGGTTGTAGTGCCCTGCCATATATGCCGTACATTCGTCACGCCTCTCATACCCTCTGTTCTCCGATCTATTGTTGGAAGCGAGAACACCTGTTTTGACGAACAGACGTTCTCATGCGTTTTTCGGGCATGATGTATCTCCGACGTCACGTTAACCAGGAGCCTGTGGACCATAACTTGACAGTTTCTGTTTTATGTCTGCGTAACTTGCAAACTGATAGTTTCCTGTGCCAACGTACTGTGCCATGCAGAATTACAGGGAGCGTGGAGGCAAATACCAGCTTATTCTTGGGTTCGGCACTAGATGGGGATAAATGGTCGCTTCCGTGTTCCGTCCACTGTACCATCAGAATTTTAGTACCATTTTTTGGGGGCTGAGTGATCCTAAGAGCTGGTCTAGACACATTGGCGAAGTACATGTTCCTGTATTAGTGGTAACCGAACATGTTCCTGCATTACTGGTAGTCGAACAACATGTTTCTGCATTAGTGGTAATCGAACAGCACGTTTCTGCATTACTGGTAGTGGAAAAATTTGGTCTGCCAGTATGTTCGTCACTGGTAATCAACATTTCCTGCATTATGGTAGTCGAAACATGTTCCTGATTAGCTGGTAGACACATTGCAAGTACATGTTCCTGTATTAGTGGTAACCGAAACATGTTCCTGCATTAGTGGTAGTCGAAAACATGTTTCTGCAGTAGTGGTAGTCGAACAACATGTTTCTGCATTAGTGGTGGTCGAAAATATTTCTGCAGTAGTGGTAGCCGAACAACATGTTTCTGCATTAGTGGTGGTCGAAATGTTTCTGCAGTAGTGGTAGTCGAACAACATGTTTCTGCATTAGTGGTGGTCGAAAATATTTCTGCAGTAGTGGTAGCCGAACAACATGTTTCCGCATTAGTGGTGGTCGAAAATGTTTCTGCAGTAGTGGTAGTCGAACAACATGTTTCTGCATTAGTGGTGGTCGAAAATATTTCTGCAGTAGTGGTAGCCGAACAACATGTTTCTGCATTAGTGGTAGTCGAACAACATGTTTCTGCATTAGTGGTAGCCGAACAACAGTTTCTGCATTAGTGGTGGTCGAAAATATTTCTGCAGTAGTGGTAGCCGAACAACATGTTTCTGCATTAGTGTAACCGACAACATGTTTCTGCATTAGTGGTGGTCGAAAATATTTCTGCAGCAGTGGTAGCCGAACAACATGTTTCTGCATAGTGTAACCGAAAACATGTTTCTGCATTAGTGTCGAAACAACATGTTTCTGCATAGTGGTACGAAAATTCTGCAAGTGGTAGTCGAACAACATGTTTCTGCATTAGTGGTAACCGAACAAACATGTTTCTGCATTAGTGGTGGTCGAAAATATTTTAAAAAAGCTGCATTAGTGGTAACCGAACAACATGTTTCTGCATTAGTGGTAACCGAACAACATGTTTCTGCATTAGTGGTAACCGAACAACATGTTTCCATGCATTAGTGGTGAACTGTTCGCTTAGTGTAAGCAATTCCTGATTAGTTATGAAAGGCATTGACTTATAGTCATCTTTGAACGTGAAAGTTGAACTTTGGCTTTACTGTTTCTTTGGTTACTGACACAGCGCATGTGACGGGTTGTCAATACCTGTGTGACATCTTTGCCTGAATTTTGATTGTGGTTATTGCTCTTATCTGGATGTATGAAGTTGCATGGTGGTAACTGTGACGTTGATCATCCATCCACACCATTACAACTATTATTCTGTTATGTACATAACTTTCGTTATTATGTAAGTATTGCTGTCTTGAATTAATGAAGGTTCATGATTGTGTCATTAGATATTTGAAACAGAGACTGATGTGTTTAGGGTGATTGATGTAGTAACAAGGTAATAATAATAATAATAATAATAATAATAATAATAATAATAATAATAATAATAGATCCGGAATTATCGGTTTACAGAGCAGGTCATCTCGATGACAATGTGTCTGGCCTGTTTCCTTTAGTTTCTTGGTTCGAATTTATCACTCGATAAACTTTGTCTCTGTTGACATTTTTCGTGGTTTGTGTCATGTTGTACAGACAGAATGCATAAAACACATTTGTTAAAACTAATCTTGAAAAATTGAGGATCTTTACAACCCCACGCTCCAAAAATCTGTAGCTGAAATATTGTTTTTAAATACGTCAGTGTACATTTCTATGATTACGGTGGTGACAGTAAGTTCTGTTTGACCGCGAAGTTTGTCATAATGGGAGAACATAAATATGCACACAGTATTTGTGCAGTACCGTTTGGTTTCTCTTTTATATGTCTTAGATATGACGACCGAGCGACTTTTTAGGTTAACATGACTAATCTAGTATCTTGAGTTGTGACTGACCTTTGTATTGGCCTAAGTACGTGTAGATTCTGCTTTACTCTGCAGTCGACATGAGCCGTACCACTGTGGTGTATGTGCTGAGGAGACGGAAAAAGGAATTTTAAGCTTTCGAATAAACATTACTGGATGTCGTTCTTAAAAACTGGGAAATCGATGCAGATGCAAGTACTCCACTTCGGAGGACGCATATCTTCTAAAGGACTTCCGCATTCTTTGTATCTAATTTCCTTTATGTGAATCTGTTATTAATATTAAATTATGGGATACACTAATCACACTAAAATACAACCTAAACGCAAAAATATTCTCCTCTTTCTTTAAATTTAGAATACACTAATGATAATATATATATATATATTATATATATAAGGTGAATATCTGCCCTGTGTATTTTTATGTTACGATTATGATATTATTTTACTACATTATTACAACGTGTCCTTATTAATTATTTAAGTATTTTTATTTGTTTGTTTGTGGTTGTGTCTGTTTTATTTGTGTCCTGTTCATTGTCCTTGTTATTTGTGTTTGTATGTTGTGCTGTTTCTGTATTTGGCCGTTTGGCTGTTGAGTCGGCACATTAATAAACTAGAATTGAATTTGAATTATTATATATGCCTTGCATAGTCCTTGTGAAAATGGATTCTATTCTAGTTTGGGCTTCACATGAAGGAGAAATTAATCTTATTCAAATCAAATTGTAATGTAAAGCAAAGGTTAAAGCAACCCCATTACAGACCTAGACAGGCCCTGATGGGTCCAGGAGGTTGAGGCTCCCAGATTTGTAGACAATCGGCACATGAAGGTGGTAAGGTTGTCAGCCCTACGCACCGGCCGCCTTTACCCCCCAGGAAATATTCCTGGTACTCATTTCTGTTAGAGGCTGAGTCGACCCCAGGGCCATAGTGCGACCGAAACGATTATGTCAAGGAATTAATCGAAGGAATCGAACCCGCGACGTTCCGGTTTGTAGCGTAGTGCCTCAACCAACTACGCCACCGCGCCCCCCAAATTGTAATGTATCTCACCAAAATAAATTGAATTGGAATTAATTTGGTACTTTAGGCGGTGACAAAGTGGACAAATATGGTCCCCATTATAATTTCATTTTATGAATTCCGTTCATGAAAACACGATAGAAACACGCAAGGCTCTTAAGGATTTAGACACATATGCTTATTTACATAGAGGATATTCGCCTTATAAACTCTGACATTTGTAGATATGGCTTATTTCTGAATGAGGCTGTCAGCTTTAAGAATATTCTACATTTATGTTATCACAACGCCTTTCCTTTCCAAGGGATGTTCCTTTGCCATCTTCTTGCTTGGTATTGAAGGCTTTGGCTGGGTTAGATTGCCTAAGTCCTAGACCTATGTCGAAGCCAATTTGTATCCTGCCTTTACCCCTCGTGCCTCTCCCAGCTTCCCATCTTACCGCGTTCCAAGTTTCTAATCAAATGGTCTTCGATTTTCCTTTACCCACCACGCCGCAGTACACATAACGCAGAAGCTTTCGGCGTCAGATTTCTCAGCTTACTTGACATTAGCTTTTCAGGTTAAGGGCTTTGTGATTTTTATTATTTGTCTCGGGAAAGATGAGATTCTTCTGATGGCTTCTTTTTTTTTATTGTAAGGGGTTTCCGCGTGATTAAAAACCTCGTCATTACGACGGGTTTATTTATTTCAAAATTCCTACAAATCGAGAAACGTTTGAAAAAAGAACAGAGTTTCATACTGACGTGATATGCTGCCACATAACCAGTACTTATCGATTATTTAAACACCTAGCAAAGCAGGAACCGATCACGTAAGGACTGGGCTCGTTGCTTCCGAAAACCGCGTAATTACCTCCGTCATATTGGTAATTCTGAACATAACAGTAAATTTCCTACCACTTGGTAGACTATACATGAATGGAGATATAATTTGATAGGTTCCTTAAATTCCTTAAAGTTCTGGATACAGACACAAATCGGTGTAGGGCTCAGTGTCAGACCGTTCTGAACATTGTAATGAAACTTCGGATCCCATAAGGAAGAGGATCTCTTGAACACTGAGAGACTATCTGCCTTTAAAGAGGACTTTGTACCATATAATTAGTTCCTTCGTTATTTGTTGTGGCATGTTATATGGAGATAGATGCATTTAAAAGGAAATACTTGTTAAAGGCTCATCCAAGAACGTTGCAAGAGAAGTTATTTCGCGCAGGTTTTCCAGAACCTGCTGGAGTACGGTTTGGGTGCAGCAGGTTTTTTTTTTTTTACTGTAAAGAGCTTACCGCTTAGAAAATTTGACTTTCTGTAGTAACCCCCTTTATGTCGTCTTATATGTTTTTAACCACGTTCGCAAAGCTACGAAAAGCGATATTAGGTTTGTCATGTCTGTTTGTTTGTGTCTTCCTCTCTGCCTGTCCAACCGACTGTGAGCATTGATAAACTGAGCTTCTGCTGAATGGATTTTCGTTACATTTTTCTTGGATATTTTTACTAAATTATGTTGAAAAAATTCACGTTTAGTTAAATTGGACAAAAACGAAAGACCTTGGTAAATGTATGATAGTATATTGCTGGATTCGTCCTAGGATGAGAACAGCTTCGGATAAAACTTGTAGAGAATATCAAAGCACACATTTAGTATCAAATATATATATATATATATATCCAAAAATCTTACCTTTTAAGAGATCATTGCACGAAATAACGACAGAGCGAGAGATGGAAAAGATATAATTTGCTACAAACAAATTTTTCGTGGTAGTGAATTTATAATCCAATACGATATTGTTTGTGCTTGTACAACGCTTTTCTATGCAGTTACTGATTTTGTGTGTGATTTACCTGAAGCATAGTCAAGTAACAGAGAAACGTGCAATTATAATATTTATTTGTTGTATTAGTTATGTCTAGGGATATGAGACTGGATATAGACATATTATAAATATGCCTACAAATTGTGTAAGAAATTGTGTTTGTAAGCCAGCAATTACATTTAGGTGGAATGGAAATTTGAGGTCATCTATGACCGACAGATTAAAAAAACAAAATCAACATAAATATAGAAGTAATAAATTCTTTAAAGGATTATGACAACAGATGCTGATGATAGTATAGTAACATTCTATATATTATATATATATTATATATACAGTTTTTGAAGAGCAAGAAACATGTTGAACACAGTGGAAGTTTCCAGGATGCAAAAATCAGAACGCGTCTCAATTTGCATTATAAGGTCATTTCATATATTGTTTATTATTTAGATTCCTTTGACTGCATTATTTACTTGTCTGTACCCTCACATGCCGCTAGTTCATTCGCAGACACAAAAAGCATAATTATTTTATAACAAGGAGATGTGTCAGTTGCTAATAGCCCCACCTGTGTTATAGTACAGTGAATTTTCTAGGCAATGCAGCGTGATGCGAAATAATGTGTTACGGATCGGCCCGACTTGACTGCAGCGGTGTCCTTCTCTTCCGCCTGAGTGCGGGCTTGCCACGAACATTGTAGTTTGATCAGCCAGCGGATGCAGCTTAGAGTTCAAAACTCGTAATCTGCAACTGCTAGACTGGCACACTCAGTTGTTTTTGTACGAGAACGTAATTATTTGTAACTGGCTGTCAGCGACTGTTTATTGTGTCGCTCGATTTTATCTGAAAAGTAGTGCGTTTTATTGAATGGCATCCTAAACCAGAATGTGAATAAGTAACGTTAAACGAATGACAACTGGTAGCAGTTTCATATTTCTATCTTATTGTGGTTAATCACAACCCAACTCCACAACTAACGATTTCTGTTATCGACCAAACGAACGACGGACCAATAAACTGAGAAGTTAGTGCATACGACACCTGGAGCCAAGCCGGAACCAAACCTTGCACTGTTACGTGACAGCCTTGAGAATATTGTCTGATACGATTCGTGCTTCCGACGCAACCCGCCACACCTTAATCCTGGTAGCATCTCTGACTGTGCAAGAAGAAAGGTTAAGAGGTGAGTCCACTCAACATCTTGAGTCAAATGAAGCCAAGAAACTGCACTGTTGCAGAATGTCCTTGAGAATGCTTAATAATACGATTCGTGCTACTGGCGCAACCATTCACACTTTGATCCTGGTGGTGTCTGTGGCCAAGCATGAAATACCCTGTGAGTAGCAAGCCCATGCAACTATTTGAGTCAAACCGAGGCCAAGATCTTGGAGCATTACACAATATTCGTAAGAATATTTACTAATACGATTCATGCTGCTGACACAACCCATCACATTTGGATTCTGGTGGTGGCTCTGACCAAGTACGAAAATATCCTGTGAGAAGCAAGTCCATGCAACAGTTTGAGCCAAACCGAGGCCAAGATCTTGGAGCATTACACAATATTCGTGAGAATATTTACTAATACGATTCATGCTGCTGACACAACCCATCACTCTTGGATTCTGGTGGTGGCTCTGACCAAGTACGAAAATATCCTGTGAGAAGCAAGTCCATGCAACAGTTTGAGCCAAACCGAGGCCAAGATCTTAGAACATTACAGAATATAGTTCGGGAACTTCGCCGACTTAGTTCTTGCTAATGGCCCAACCTATCACATTTTAATCTTGGTAGCGTCTCCGAAAAAGCGCACAAAAAGCCTGATCTAGAAAGAAGCCGAGACCTTTGTGTATTCTGCTCTGTTGCGAAGCGCCTTCATCCCGCATGAGATAGCAACTAAGTGATCAGCGGGAAGGAAAAGTGCAATAGAACGAACAATGTAGGAAGGGAGACAGTAGCATTGAATGGACTTGTACAAGGAGCAGGCAGAACAAATTAATTTGTTCCGTCGCTTGTAGTCTTGCGGCCTGTAACCTTAATTGCCTGCAGTGTAGGCGTACTCATTGATGGCACTGCACAGCACACAAACAGGGGGCCTAGCGATATAGCCTTACGTTCTCGGGAGCCAGTATGCATTAGGCAAAAGGATTTTTGTTAAATTCTATACCTATTCAAGCTTCACAAAAAATTGTTGCGATTATTTAATTTTCGTTTCTATTCCTTAGATCTGATAGTCTTTTTTTGGCATGGACATTAGTGTCACGTCCGTTTTGTCATGAAGTGCTGACTGTGAAACATAATGCAAACTGTAAAGTTTTTAGGCTCAGTGAGTATTGACATTTGATCATACCGTTGGATTTATATCACGTATATATCACGTAAAGATCTACCGGTAACCTGCCATGAAGAAAGATAGGGGGGAGTAAAGGTTTACCTCTAAAGGTAAAGGTAAAGGTAAAGTTCACCCTATAACAGACCATGAAGACCCAGAAGAGGAGTAGAGGTATAGCTCTGTTTTTTCTTTGACCTCGGCGCTAGATGGGGGTGGGTGGTCAACGCCACGCCACGGCCGTTTTACCCCCGGAAATGACCCGGTACCCATTGTAGAGGAGGCTGGGTTGGACCCAGGACCTGTCTAGACTGGTACTGAAAATCTCGTCCCCACCGGAATTCGATCCCCGGACCGTCCACCTCGTAGCGAGTCGCTATACCGACTACGCTATCCCGGCCCACAAGGTTTACCTGTACTCTTTCTTAACCTCGGCGCTAGATGGGGCGGGATAGTCATCGCCAAGACCTGGCAGCTTAACCTCCGGAAGGAGGCTGGGTGGACCACAGGGTTGATCTGGACGGGTGTGGAAAAGAGAAAATTTCTTGCCCTGGGTTCAAACCCCGAACCGTCCAGCCCGTAGCAAGTCGCTATCCCGGCTCCTACATATACGTATACGTTACGTTACAACATTGGGTTACAGACCATGTTGGCTTAAATGGTGAATCTATATTTGTGTTCGGCTCATTCGAATCTCAAACAATACAAGGACTATCGACTGAATTATTTCTTTGTTGTCAGTCTATCTAGGAAAATGCTGGAATAATACCTGATTAGGCAAAGAACGCTTCCTTACATGCCCTTTATTCTTCATCAGTTACCACCCATTCCACTTTTCGACGCTATGTGTACTGAGACATTAAGAAGTCATACAACAAAATATTAATAAGTAAATGCTTAAGTAATGACAACTTGCGGATCATTACGTTTAGGTCGATATTATAACTGTAATCAATTGATATGATGTAATTTTCTGTGATGGAAAAATAACAATTGAATTAGTTACACGCTTTTACTCGTTCAAGGAACCGTAAACGTCAGTATTCGAGAATTAAAAAAGCAAAAGCAAGAATTGTTACGCTACGCATGTATTTCCTAACTTGTTTCTACATCTTATATTTAAGAAAGCTTCCTACTTAAAGTATTTATGTGTGCTTATTAAAAGCATGCTAATAGCATACCCCTTTTGGTTCTTGGCCATGCCACCCGCTCCCCATCCAGGCCTTTGTGCAGCTTGTCTATGCGAAATTTTTAAAATAATTTCGATGTTACTCGCTGTTACCCTTCCGTCTGAATCGGAAGTATTGTAACATCAACAGGTGATTCAACGTCTTTGTATAAACAATTCCTTTTAATCTGTCATTCTTGCTGAAAGTAGCAACATCCCACTCAATGTGGAGGAGTCACTCGTGTCGAAAATGCTGCCTTAGAATCACGACAAACCCTTGGAATGAACGTGTTTTATTTCTAAGTGAGTGCTTGTTTAAGCTTTAGGCCGTGTTACGAGATATTTTACAAATGAGGAGGCCTCTTCTGATCTTACGTGAATTTCTGTGGAGCTAACCCGCATACAAAGGCCTACACTAAGCATGGTGGCCTGCTAGGCGTGCGGTCTTGCATACATCACAAGATGCAGAAGAAAACTCAGTCAAGACAAACAGTAAGGTATGGTGACTTAACGAGTACAAGTTAAACTGTAGAGGACTTAGCTGCTTTTGAACTAGAATATGAAGGTTAATAATAATAATTAATTAATTATATTTAATGTATATAATATAATAATAACCTTAACAGCACCATCATCAAGAATCTCCAGAAGTATACAGACTTAAAAAAAAGAGTTTATAAGAATATGGCAAATGAAAACTGCCTATGTAGAACCACTAGTTACTATCCACAACGGGTATTAATTATTCCAAACAAATTACACGAACGTTGAAAACTGTTAATCTCTCCCCGTTACATATGTTCTAAAGCACAAAGCAGTAATACTTAAACATGCCGTATAGTCAGAAAGTTTTTGGCAGAACAGTGCATATGAAGTGCTTGGTCAGTGAGACCCGTACTTTTGAGACCAGTCTGAACTGCTGTGAAGTAAGGAATGTGGATGATGGTGATGATGATGATGATGAGATGACATGAAATATGTGTGAATAATAATTTTACTGAATATATTTTAAGTTAGTTAGAATTTTTTCTTACTCTGGAGGTCGCTGTTTTGGTTGTCAGCCAGGAGGCATGGTGCCTTGCCACGACGATGCCTAAATAAAGGGGTGAAATGGGTATGACAATGTAGCATGCACGGAAAGGATAAATGCATGCAGAATTTTTGTCGGGAGAAAGGACGATACCTTGTTCTAGACGGGAAGATAACATTAAATTGATCTTAAATAAGTAGACCGTAAGATGCAATGAACTCACTGGCAATAGGATGCAGTGACGGATTTTGTGAATACGGCAATGAACTCGGGATCTATAAAAAGGCGGATAATTATTGACTAGCTGAGGGATTACTGATGTATAAAGAAGGATTCTGCTCATAAAGGTAGTTAGACAAGAAAAGAGCTAAGAGACTGCATTACAATAGGCCACGACCGCGTCTGTCTACAGCCTTCCCAACTCATCATCTGAATCCTTCTAAATGCCAGTGTATTTGTTGTTAATGAATATTACCATAACACATTTACGAGTCTGGTATGAAATATAATACTCTTTAATTTCGATCGCTCGCCTGCTTGAAATCACATCGCCAATAAGAGAATCATTCTTCTTCTTCATCTGTCTTCCACCCACTGAATGGCTTCAGCAGGCTTTTCTCTCTAAAAGCACTTCGCAAGTTGTGATAACATCTCAGACTTCTCTATAATTAAGGCAAATTAGCCTTGGGTTTAATAACACATTTGAAAAAAAAAAAGATAATTGTGCTCCTGAGTAACTCGTAAAGCAGCATGTAATTTATATGGAGTGTTATTGATCGGTATGCGATATTTTGAAAACGAAGCATTAGCAAGTTTACAGTTTGATGGCTGAAATGTGAAGGGAGAGAACATCTGATTCACTGTCCCGGAAATGCATAATAACAATCAGATTTAGTGTTGCTTCTCAGGACTTTCTTTTCCACAAGGTACAGACTTCTGACTGTTGTGTCGAAGAGTGAAATTAACATTTAAACTGAAAAAAAATTAGAAAAATAAAAACTGACAGGTCGTAGCTCTAAATCATTTAGAAGTTTGAAATAAGTCAGCAATTTAGGATACGTAATAAAAAGAATTCACTGTTTTGTAAATGCCTGATGGTATTGTATATATATTAGCGAAACATTCCTTATTCCTTTCCTCTTATTCTTCATGTTTTATTCTCATATCCATCTCAGCTTTGTCTCCATTAATTTTTCCCTTGTCTGTCCCAATCTTCGCCCTGTATTTAATTGCCAATGTCATAATTTTATTGTCCTCCTTAAGTCCTGTAAGTTTTTATCTTTTCTCTTCTGTTTCTTCAATATTTCGTTACGATTCGTGCGTTTTATTATTTTTTCTGTTGTCATTTTTCATCCTGTTAGTAACTCGGAATCCAACCAGTGGTTCTCAGAAACTTCATTTCTGCTGTTTGTAATATTTTTGTACATGTATGTTGTTCTATTAGCCCACCCCACACCCTCCCCTCCCAAGGTTCACATTCATCAAGGCGCATTAAACAGCTTGTGTCTTAATTTCCAGTTTAATTTAAGATAAACACCAACAAATGCACAAATTATAAGGTGCAAATTAGCTCCTTATATCATATTATTACCCTACGCGTTTCAGCTCTTCGTGAGCCATCATCAGGGGTTTTTTACTCTTATAAAGTGCTTTACAAATGCTGCATCTGTTGATGAAACTCTTTAAATTTTGGAGCATAAAACACTTGTTCATAAGTTAAAAAACACACGAGTCATAAGTCACAGTTAAAATGGTGGTTTGTTAAAAATAATAGCTTGTTAAAAAACACTGTTCACTGCGTCTATTATATAAAAAATTGTTCGCACTTCTAAAGGTTACAGGAGATCACACACTGCACCGTGCTGGTTGCGATGGACTTTGATGCAGCACGGCGATAGACAATTCGTGCTGTATGTAGTGTTGTCATTTTGTTTTTTTACTTTACGTTGTAGTGTGGTCTTCCTGATGGTGTGGTATATATAAATTGATAGGAGAAGAAGTGGTTCTGGTGATAGTATGGTGTGGGGTTGTGTCTTAGTATACCCGGTGAGAGTGAACTGTGTTATAACACCTTATAATTTGTGCATTTGTTGGTGTTTATCTTAAATAATAAAAATGCACGGTGAGTTAAGATTAAAGATTCCAGTTTAATATTTTAAGTGTTCTATATACAGCCTCTCAGATATGGTTTTCTTGTAATTATTTTCGATGCGTTTTTTATTAAAATATCAATATGAAATACAGAAAGTTGGAATAGCTTGATTGTTCAAGGCTTTTATCCTCATTTTCGATTTTGTTACGTATCATTTACTTTACTTTAGAGGCTAAGGCCTTAAGTTTTCTAGATATTAACAGCATAATGTGTTAGTGTTTTATTTAATTCATAGACAGGGTTTAAAATATTCTTTCTGGTCCTGTGGTATCAATTTTTAACATGCTGTTCTGTGGCGTAATTTGTATTATCTTTGAGAGAAGGGTATATCTGTATACAAGCATCTAGTTTTTTTTTTTTTGAGATCCACTAGTCCAACCAATTCTAATTATTGTATTTAACGTCTCAACATTAATAGTGTACTAGTGAAAGTTTAAGTTTGTTGTCGTGTGACATCATTCGTTGAGTTACTCTGAACAAATAGACAGATGTCTGGTGACTGGGATTGGTTTGTACGGGGTTATTTTTTTTTTTGTATGGCTCGACAGCCCTATATGGGCCTGGGCCTCCTCGTTTCGTCGAGGTTTCACGATCACACACTTTTTGACACATCACACTCGGTAGGACTCCTCTGGACGAGGGACCAGCCCGACGCAGAGACCTCTACCTGACAACACACAACACTCACAACAGACAGACATCCATGCCCCCGGTGGGATTCGAACCCACGATCCTAGTAAGCGAGTGGCCGAAGACCCACGCCTTAGATGTACGGGGTTATAGTGGTTAAATATTGTTTCTAAATGTTTATATAATTGGCGGTTTTTTATGCCAGAATTTTGAGTTGGCAAGAAATTGATGTGGTGCTAAGTTGTGTCTTGGATGTTATAGTGTGTATTCTAAATTGTCCAAGTTAGGTCAGGAAACTGACATTGAAATTTATCACCGTGTCAAGTAATTTATTACTTACTTCCTTATCTCGTGGTGTTGTGCAGTTTGCTTCTGAATAAACCCCGTGCCCTATTTCTCTCGCCCCCTCATTCAATCTCATCCCTCGTAACTTGAAACGCACAAAAGGAAAGAAAAACTCTCATCTCCCGCTTTCCCCCAACAGTGTGTATTCATTCGCTGTGAGTGAGTTTGAAAACCGGAATTGACGTAACGAACCGAGCTGAGTTTCGTCTTACGCCTGGCTGCAGTACAAGAACTGTGTCTGCCAGCCGAACTTGGAAAATGACTTGATCTTCTGACCGTGGACACGGCGTCTCTCCTTCGCCTAACTGGATCACTGACCAGCCTCTATAACAGCATTACCGATACACTCACCTTAAAGTTTGTTCCAATTTGTAACAATTAATTCTGCTGGCCTAATATGCAACCCCTTATACTTCTGTCGTGTGTTATCTTGTAGACAAATGGAAGCATCCATCTTATATTTCTTTTATTTTCGGTATTTGAACATCGTAAGTGAATATTTCATCTTTGGGAGTGGCCAGGAATTGGAAGGGACTTAGTCAGATGGACGTAAGAGCAACTTACCGCTTGAGAAGCTAACAGGTCCTCAGCTATTCGAATGCAATAAGTACTTGAAGTTCCTTGATAATACCCCCTGAGGATGGCAATTTATTTGTCGAAACGTGTGTAGGGATTGTTAAATACGTCTTATACTTGTTAATAATCTTGTGTATTTGTTGGTTTTGATTTGAACTCATGATAAGATGCACGGTACATACAACATAAAAAGAGGTCGTCAGCTAGTCAATAAATTCCCCGCATTTTATGGAACCCGAAGGTTCATTACCGCATTCACAAGAGCCCGCCACCTGCCCCTATCCTGAGCCAGAGCAATCCAGTCCATGCCACACCATCCCACTTCTTGAAGATCCATTTTAATATTATCCTCCCGTCTACGCCTGTGTCTTCCAAGTTCTCTCTTTCCCCCAGGTCTCCCCACCAAAGCCCTGTATGCACTTCTCCTCTCCCGTCCCACATAGTGCTACATACCCCGCCCATCTCGTTATTCTTTCGTTTGATCACCCGGATAATATTTAGTGAGGAGTACAGATCATTAAGTTTCTCGTTATGTAGTCTTCTCCACTCCCCTCTTAGCTCTTTCCTCTTAGGTCTAAATATCCTCCTCAGCACCCTATTCTCGAACCCCTCAGCCTATGTTCCTCCCTTAGTGTGAGCGACCAAGTTTCATACCCATACAAAACAACAGGCAAAATTATACACTTTTATATTGTAAACAAAATTACTTGCGTTGTAAAGTAACCGAGTCGCACGATCTTCACACTGCGACTGACGATTGTCGCGAGTCCAGGTTCATTTTTTGTTTCGTGGTGTGATGACGCTATGTTTCTATGGTCTGCGACATAATGATGGGCCCATTGTCCATGTTCCGGACGACAGATGAACGAATATTCATCATTGGTAGAATGAAAATTGAAGGAGGAAAATCGAGTAATCCGACTAAAAGCATTCCCATTTCCACGTTTTCCACCACGAATCCCACATTAACACCTTAAAGTGAATTCCGAACACCGCTTTGAAATGTCGATGAACACGGAGCGGTAATGTGCTGTACTGTGTGTGCTAACATTGTCAGCTGCTGGGAGGAAGTCTCTTGCAACGACGCGAGAACAGAAGTTTCAGCTGGAAAGCGGCTCATTCCATTTTAACAAGGTGCGTAAAATTTATTACTGTTTATTTGTAACAACCTTTATATATTGTCGTTAAAAGGAATATTTTTATTCCTGAAAGTACCAAAACAATTATGCAAGTCTTAGAGCTTATAGCTTAAAGGAAACCGAAACCTGTGTGATTTCTGCGGATCTCTGAAAATGAAGGTAGCAAGCTGCTCCGAAACTGTGGCAGCTTTCTACCAAAATACACGGCGTCCTATCCCAGAATACTAATCATGAAACAGAACTTAGAGCTTATAGCTTAAAGGAAACCGAAACCTGTGTGATTTCTGCGGATCTCTGAAAATGAAGGTAGCAAGCTGCTCCGAAACTGTGGCGACTTGCTACCAAAATACACGGCGTCTTATCCCAGAATACTGATCATGAAAGAGAAAACAGGGTATAGTTTTTCGTGTATCTATCGATACAATTGCTGTCATTGTCCTCAGATCGGAAAACAGTCGAGCGGTACAAAGAGCTCTGTGCCCTTAGTGCAACTCTCGAATGATAGCAGACATGTGGGATATTGATTGACAAGCCTGTCTCCCCTCTCTGGAGTGCACTTCAGTCGGGCAGCAGCGCTATTGAAGGGCACGCTAGTCCATCTCTTGACTTTTTTAACTCAGCTTCACTAACGTCCCACGGGAACATGAAAGGAAAAGCAAGGAAGTCACAAGGGTGAGCCTAAATGAATGGGAAAGAGGACAGAGTACAAAAAAATGAAAAATTGAAATGAAAACTTCTCCCTTTTTTTTAATCAAAAAGTGGGGGGGGGGGGGGGACAGAGCGTAGCTTCTTCGTTTGTTTGGCATTTCACTTCAGTGGCCGTCAGGATTTTGGTTGCCTCGTGACTGGTTGATGGGGGTCAGGATGTTTATGATATTAGATGAATTGCGGGCAACAGTGCAGTTTGGAATACGGACAATATTTGCCTCTTAACATGGCACACACAACTACACACGCGCGCGCACGCACATAGGCCTTCACGTAATGTAATGGAAGCCTTCCGCGTATACATAATGTAATGGTAACTTTATCCCTGTGTTTAACGAAGCACCTAATAATAGCTGCGCCATGAAGATATACGTGTATGTGGAGGGGTAGAAGCGTAGGTTCATGCAGCCCTAAACTCGGGCCTACACGGATGCGAAAGGTCGATTTCCCGTTCCGGTCACTTTATCCCCGGGGAAGTCAGTATCTGCCGACTAGGAGGAAGCCGAGTGGCCCACTGATCCTGTCTGCACAAAAACCAAGAACGTACACACATAGTACATGCATAAATACTTTAGCTTTGTATTAAACATGCGTACAAAGACGAATTATGTGCAGGAGATGTTTGCTAATATTCAGCTCAGATTGTCTTCTGTCAAGCACGTACGCGTTAGAAAGTACAACGTAATAATTTGGTTGTATTTGTGGGTGTGAAACTGTCTGTTATACGAAGTGTCACAGAATCCGAAACCCTTTTGAAACACAGTTGCTGAAATCTCTGAAACTTCTTCCTCCGTGATTATTTTAAAGATAACCTTAAGTGCATACGGGTACCGTTATATCACTGCTATGACGCACTTCATGTATTAAACTGCTCTGTGCATTACTGCACCGAATTTGTGACTGTTTTTCCGTGCTTTCGGTCCGCATGCGATAAATTTCCCTCTGTCATTCCACGTTACGACAATTCTGCCTGTGACACATCTCATGCCGGCTACACCATTTCACCATTTTCCCACTTTAATATCCTATGGGAGTAGAAATAAAGACTTCAGCGCAGTCAGCATGGCAGCTGCTGTGTTGCCAATCACTACCATTTCATCGCACGTTTGTGCAGACTGTTCAAAAGTTTTGGATCTACAGTGCCCGAAAAAATTTCTTTCATGAGTTCATTTATTTAACTGTGATTTATTTGACAGGGAAGTCAGTATCGCACTAACGCCAGTATTGTCGAATGAAATGGTGGTAATGAATAGTGAAAATAAAGGGTGTGAGGAAGATGTCATGCCCTGTTTTGAGTTCCCCTCTCGGTATTTGCCTGGTGAAACAGAAAAATCACTAATATCTTAATGAGGATAATCCCGGTCGAGATTCGAACCGGGCATCTCCCAGATAAAAATAATGAACTTTGCCGCCGCCTCAGCCACCCTGCTCTGTCTTCAAATATTAAATATAATAAACAAAATTGTGTAATATTAGTATAATATTAATTAATGCACTTTTTATATGTTGCATTTCTTGTACTCTTTGTATAAAATAGACGAATAATCGATGAACTTTTCTGTCCGTCCTCGAATTTTCACGAAAGGTAATATTTAAGAAACTACACTACAAGTTGTGGACCGAATATAACTTCCATTTGTGTGGATCTAACATAAAGAATTCTTCCACATTAAAGACCTGCCGTAGTTCAGGCTGTTAGTCGTCGGCGTCTACTTAAGGAGGTCAAAGTTAAATCCTGTGATAGTGTATGTGAGTCTGGTGGTGGACAGAGAAGCACTGAGACATCATTTTACTCCGGAAGTTCGTGATTCCTGTGCCAGTTGTCATTCAACCATTGCTCCATACTCATCCATTAACAGTTGCTGGTACAATAGACGCATCTGAGGTCACAGTACCAAGTGATTCCATCTCACGCCACACCTAGGTCTAAAAATAGAAAGTAAAATAATACTAGACCCAGACCTACATGGATTGTGTTATGCAGAGGGATCATTATAATTTTATATTAATACATGGTTTAAAATATAAATTTAACTTACATCTTGATATTTTCAATAAACTGCTTGCCAAATTAGTAAGTATTTAACGAAACGCCGCCTTATGGCAGTCGAATGGATACTGTTCCTACTTCAAATTCGCAATGCAATTTTAAAGCTATCCCTTACAGGCCTGGACAGGCCCTTAGGGTTCCAGGATGTTGAGGGTCCCAGAATGTCTAGACAGTTGAAACATGAAGGTGACAACGTCAGCCCAACGCACTGGCCGCCGCTTTTACCCCCAGGAGATACCCCTAGTACTTATTTCTGCTGAGTCGACCCCAGGGCCGTAGTGGGGCCGGAAGGATTAAGTCAATAAACAATATCAATGACCCCATCGGGAAGCGGACCCGCGACCTTCTAGCTCGTAGCGCAGTGCCTCAACCAACTTCTCTCCTTTTGTTCCTATGTGGAACGGAGGGTCTTCGTGAAGGACTTCCATTTGGTTCTATCTAAGGCTAGTCCTTTTGCCTCTTCCCAGCTTATGCCGACCTTCTGCAGCTCCCTGTTCAATTGTTCTTTTCCAGGTTGTTCTTGGTCTGCCCCTCTTCCTGGTGTCCTGAGGGTTCCAGTCCAGTGCGTGTCTTTCTAGTGCATCTTATGGTTTACGTATGTTTGTCCAATCAACGTCATTTTCTATCCTTTATTTGTTGTTGGATGGGTGTTTGTTTCGTTTGCTGCCACAATGCCTCATTTGGAATGTTGTCCAGCCATTTGACGTTTAAAATACGTCGTAGGCACCCCTCAACCAACTGCAGTCTATAATAACAGGATATTCGTGAATTCCTCAATGCTCCTAGTCAAGTGTCGGCAAGGTACCTTAAGTAACGTTAGTCTCCTTCCTCAGTTATGCCAATTTATTTTTCATCATTTCTATCATCCACTGCTTCTATACATTTAAATAGTTGGGAGTGTCGTTAAGTAAACGCAGAATTAATCAATAAAGCTTTCAACATATCCTGGGATAAAATAATTCAGACTCTGTGTATGGAATTTTATGGGCTTACCTAAAGTTTTTACATATTGGAGGTGCGTGAATGATAACTTGTAAGAAGATAGACCACAGGAAATTCTACACATCCGTTTGAAACCATCCTATGTACAAACTGGGCTACTGATACAAAGTGCCCCTTTATCATGCCCCCGAGCGCGGTAGTTTTATCGCATAGAAGACCTGCATTCGTCGTGATATTTGTCCTGCTCAGGGACACCGTAAAATGAACAGTCTGTTTTTCCTGCTAACCTCAACTTATAGACTTGACTTTGAAGGGAAATGGATGTTGTAGTTCTTTCAAGAATTTGTTGTAATTGCTGCGGTATGTGGCTACATTCTTAAATGCAAATGTGAACTGTTACATCTGTATTTGTACCGAATGACTAATCGGACCGCTAGCAGAGTCGGGTTGTAATTTTTTAAAGTTTATTTTTTGATGTGAACGGAAATTTTTGAAAATTAATAAACAATAACAAATCCGTTCTAAACCTGTTCAACCACTGTTAAGTTATGCATTACAATGTGCATTTTATAAAAGAGGCTTTCTCTTCGTTGACATGTTTCATACCTGCTTTTATTTCAGCTACGCCTTAATGTGTGAGTGTTTAATGTGTCTTCCCCACACACTTCATCTCTTATCCAATCAATCACCTGCCTCGTTTCCGATTTTCTGTCCTTCATTTGTCTGCACACAACTCCTGCCAACCTATTTCTCTTCGTGTATACAATTTCCACCCTACTTTCTAATTAATTTGTTGCTTATATTGATTCATCGAGTCGGTTTTCAATGGAATTACATGTAGCTGCATCTAGGAGAGTAAACTCTGACGAAATCTAGGTGCAAAATTACTTGAAATAACATACATTATATTTTTGACATTTCCTATTTTGGTAGTTACATGTGTATTTCTTCTATTTAGTGCTTCAGTTTACGACGCTCTTAGTATCTTCAGGATATGTGGCCTTGAATGGTTGCACAATAGTGAATAATGAATTGGGAAGTACGTGGAAGGAAGCAGTCGTCGTGTAATTTAAATTAATATCTCGAATGTGACTGGAGGAACTGAATAGCTTTTGATCGGATCGAGATTTGAACCTGGGACTTTCCCAATAGACAGCAGGGGTGTTAACCTTTCGAGTGTGACGTTTGGTGACGTTAGGTGTAACACATACTGCAGGGGTAGTCCATGATACAGTGGACTATTCCTCTGAGTTTTTCGAACTGAGGGAAGGCACAATTTCAGTGCCAGACACCTCTCCTGAACACTGTGAAGGGCTCCCCTTTAATTACACGTTTTTATATGACACGGCGACTTGCGCTGAACACAGTGCTGCGCGCTAATTATGTGAGCAGAACCTGAAAAATTGATGCCATATCAACTGGCACAGCTTGGGTTACGGGCACTAGTAAACTGAGCTGGTTAGCAGAACAAAAACACAGCAGAGTGGGAAATTGGTTCTAATTTGCAGGAATAGTGCCAGCCTTACTGACGTTTTCCATTGATTTCCTTATTTATAAGAGATGAATTACAAGCCGAAGCAAGAGAACAGAAGAAACTCTATAGTGAGGAACTCCGTAAAATTTACTGTTCGCGAAATTTTTTTTTTGTTCGATGAAGGTAGGTTTATGTGTTACTGGCATGTAGCACACGTGGGGAAGATTAAATGTATGTAAAGAATTACAGTCGGGAAAGCTGATAACAGGAGAATAACTTGGGATTCGTTCGCCTCGAGGAGAGGAAAGTATTGATAGTGGAACGTAACGAAGTGGAATTGCACAATATGGACTGGATTCTTGTGGCTGAAGGTAGCCTTCAATAATGGAATTCTTTGAACATGGCAATGAACTTTCGTGTTCTGCAACAGGACGCCGATTTGATTAGTGTCTGTGTGACTGTCAGCCTCTCAAGTAGGACCCGGCTCCATTTAATTATTTCGTTAGTTCTTTAGCTAGTTAAGCTAGCTGGCTAGCTAGTTAGTTAGTTACTTATTGTTCGTTCATTAATTAGTTTATTTCTATAGTTTCTTTTCTCATGGCTCGACGTAATATAGTACACGGCGTCACATGCCGGAAGATCGTCATCTTGGCGTTCACTGCCGTAAGATCATAAGCACCCACGTCCATCACTCACTGTTTTCTTTAAACGCTACATAACGTCGAAGCTGATGCAGTGTCTTTAATCGTTATCTGTCCAGTGTCGAGTTAGACTCGACAGCGCTTTCCGCTGTATCAGGTCCAGTATCGAGCTCAAATTGACAACGTATTTTACGTTGTCTTATGTTGGTTTTCCCTAAACTTCTGTTTTCTGTTGGCTGCTTTTGAACTTTGAAAATTAGAGATTGTCTGGAAAATTAATTTGGACCAGACAGTTGGAAATCGCAAGAAAAATTTGGACTGCAAAGGGTTAAATTACCTAAGGACAATAGACGTGAGAGAAATCCGTCTTACGTACTGTCCCTGCTCGTACCTGGAAAGACTGAACAAAACCACGAAAACTCGCTTCATAACCGGTCAAGATTCGAACCCGATATCTCCAGAATATAAATCAGTAGTACTAGCTGCAACACACTGCAATGGAGATGAATTATGGTGTCTATGTTTGGGGCACCGCTAATATCATTTGCTGTAATTGTTACCTGACGTAGAGTGAGGCAGTGTGTGGATGTCTCTGTCTCTCTGTAGGCCCAGCCCAGCCCCGCCGACCAGTTACAGGTATTGATCCAGTTCAGAAGTGAAGCAGGTAGCTCATGTTCGTGCTCTTTGCGCGGAGCCTCAGCTCAGCCGTACAACAAATCGCGTTGTTCTGCTGCTTCCCTGTAATTCACTGAGCCTCTTCTGCGACTTGTACACTTCGACTTCTGATTCATTCTTTACATATTTGTGACAGAGGTCGACACATTGCCCACACAGGTATACTGTTTTCAGTAATAACAATTTGCTGAGGTATAGTGGATATACAGGACGTTTCGGGAGATGCCTGTACTCCTGTTTTGATAGTACATGTTATCAGTGCATTGACAACGAAGCTTCGCTACGTAACGTAACGGTGTATCGAATGAACCTCATATATTGAAAGATGTCCAGTGTAATAATGGTGTAGCTCTTCAGATACTGATTTAATTACGGAGCCGACAGATCAGCATATAGTATTCATTCATTCTGTAGTCTGTCTTATGACAGGTCCGTAGCCTCTTCCAAAGCGAGTTCTCCACAGGGTGCGATCTAGTGCTTCCTCTTTCAATTTACAGTATCTTTTCTTTTCCTAAAGGTCATCCAGTAGCTGCTTACGTCTTCTCCCTCGTCGTCCCGTTATTTCTATCCTTCCGTATAGTATTATGGATGGAAAATTACGTAACCTCCATATACTTTACCTTTGTTTGAGGCAGTGGTGCTCGGCTTTTTTAAGACTGTCCGCTCAGACACGAGTGATTTGGTGAAGCGCCACCAGGGTTTTCAACAACATAATATTAATATACTGACACATCTGGTTGTGTTTCTTTTGTTCATATTTTCATTAGAGTACGATAAACTCTATAGGTTTCGTATTATAGTATTCCGTACATTACACATATTAACTTATATTTTATTAAAACTAATCACATAATAATAGCACTATACAAGTTTATTATTCTATCGTGTATCCTGCTACACGTTTCGGCTATCATTAGCCATCTTCAGGGACATTATTAACAAGATAAATTCTCATTTTGATGTAGGAACGTGTCATGGTCAACTGTGCGTAGTAAATTACAATGTCAGAATAATACAGTTGTTCTTTACATAGTGGGGCTGAATGATAGTCCTTATTGTAGGAGGTGCGGACTAGAGGAAGAAACCTTAGCTCATGTTTTGAGTAAGTGTGAAGCTCTGGCCACACTTAGACATACCTGGTTCCTTTTTCTTGGACTCTGAACATGTTAGAAATGAAAGCAATCTGGGACTTTACTAAAAGGGACAGGACTACCATGACTTGGATTTCAGTTTAAGGGGCACAAAGGGCCTGTCAAAAAGGCGTACGTGCATCGGAACCGAAAGGGCTGGAACCCTTTATCCATGCACTCATAACAAAATTGTATAGACCTATTATTCTGCAGTTATATGGAATGAAATGTAAGGTGAATGGTATATATTCTTCAAGAAATAAAGGTAATTTATTTCTGCGTATTGCCAGTGGGATTTATATGAGGGGCGAATGGCCCGCTTGGTTGAGGCACTGCGCCACAAGACGGGTGGTTCCGGTTTCGATTCCCGGTAAGATCCTTGGAAATTTTTCAGTGACATATTTCTGTCCGCATTTAGTAGCCCTGGGGTCCACTCAGCCTCTAACAGAAAGGAATTTCTTGTGGATAAAGTGCGGCCGGCGCGCAGAGCTGAAAACTCTGCCGTCATAGTTGTGCAAATGTCAAATTGAGCACGAAAGTTTAAAATTCCATCCTCCTCTGAGTCTTTCATTACTTGTTACTGGAAAACTCTACCTTTACCTTTACCATTAAAATCTCAAGGAGGTAAAGGCTCCATGGACTACCTACAATATGGTCGAGAGCCACAAGCGGCCTTCGAATGACAGGATACGTTCCGCTGATTGAACCGTCTTTATAAGTCTTTCCACGTGAACCATGGTCATTCTGATGCATTGAGCCTTCTGTTATACATACATACATACATACACATCAAAGTTTTACATCATATGAGACGGATTGTATCGATGTGGTGACTGACTGCGGGATGGAAGAACGGGATTCCATTCCCGGCAGGGGAAGGTTACGGCGAGATTTTCAGCATGAGACAACTAACTCGTTCTTGATAAGCTGATAGCCGACGAGTTACTCCAGAAATTCTCCACCTTTCGTGGACCCTGAAAGTTTATTTCCATTTTCACAAGAGCCCAGCCTTAGTCCTTCTCCTGGACCAGATCATTTCAGTCTACAGCATTATGTTGTGCTTCTGTCAGATCTGTTTTAATACTTTTGCTGTCTAAGTCTAGGTCTAAGCAGTGCCATGACTCAGTTGGTTAGTTGCCGGCCTCTAACCGCGGAGGCCCGGGTTCGATACCGGGTCAGTCCATGTGGGATTTGTGGTGGACAAAGTGGCACTGGGACAGGTTTTTCTCCGAATATTTCGGTTCTCCCCTGTCAATTTCGTTCCACCGGTGCTCCATTAAAAAGGAAAAGCAGAAAAAAAACCCTCAACATCTTCATCACAGTGTTGCACAATAAGCCTTCAAGACTGCGGTGCGTCCGTAGCATCTGCTACGGGGCCCTTCAATAAAAAATCTAGGTCTATCAACTGGTCTCTTCCCTTCAGAATTCAGACTAAAATTTCGTGTGCGATTCTCATTTGTTAGTAATAACTTCTACCCAAATTAAGACTGTGCTAGAGTGGGAGGAGGCGCATCAGTTTAGTTACAGAGAACTGTTTTCTTTCCATAATACTGAAAAAATTATGGTAGATTGTTTGGTGTTCCTAGTTATTTCCGAAATATGAATAAATTAATTTGTATTTGTTTCCTTAAGTAAAGTTAATTCGAAAATAATAGCATTCCAACATACATATGCTTGGCTAAGAAGTCATCTTTTTCTCCAAAAATATCCCGACCAATTCTGCGGACCACACAGTCTCTTATTCTGTAGGTACCGGGGCCCTAACATGCCGGATAAAGGACTGAGGATTTGAAGCTGACCACTCAACTGTATCTTACGCCGAGATTAAGAATGCTGGGAACTATTTCTCCACGCTTTCTTACGCCTTCATGGCATGCTGCTTAATTAAGCACAGGGACATTTTTCCCTTCTACATTCACACACATATGTAAATCAATCCCATTACAGGCCTGGACAGGCCCTTAGGGTTCCAGGAGGTTGAGGCTCCCAGATTTCTAGACAATCGGCACATGAAGGTGGTAAGGTTGTCAGCCCTACGCACCGGTCGCATTAACCCCCCCCCCAGGAAATTCACACACTTATGTAGGTCTACATATGTATCTACGTATGTTTATGACAGACATTTTTCTACGAAACCCGTTTGCGATAAATACAACTACGGGATCCGGAAGGCTGTGGTTCTTTACCATTGTGTCTTCCCAGTCACACCATGCCGTATCCTTCTCGTATCTGCCAGCGAAGTACTTTAGTATAACAATGGAAGAGATATACCAATGACGTCACTTCCGTATTAGTTTCCTGGAAGGGATGGAGGCTAAGGGTGAATTCTTCATGCTCCGAGGACGTGTTACTATTTAATTGCTAGGGTAGCCACAACGCAGTTCCTACAGGCATCCTATTTATGTAACAGGGAGGGTTGAACGTTCATTCTCCCCTGTATAGAATAATGGTATTATACCGCATGGAAACAATAGGAAGAGCTTTTTGTATTGTTGAGACATGTCTTATCCTGCTTCTTTCTTTTGCCGACCTTTAAACCTCCCCTCTTTGTGGGGCACAGAGAGGTTAGGGGTGTTGTTACGGAACACAGAGTGTCATTCAACTTGATATTCTATAATGTAGAGAAATTACATTTCTTCTGAGGTTCATTTTACGACGTCAGGACGTCGGAACATAGATCATTGAATCGTGGAATCATTGATCAGTAGAGGATTGGAAAGGATTTAGAAGAAAGCCGTCGTCGCCATATTTGCTTGGAGGAACTAAGGAAAACCAGGGGAACCATAGGTTAACAAGTAACACTGCTGAAATTCCAGTCGGGGGTTTTCACGGGCAGTTTATTGTTACGCGGTCTTTACAGTGAAATTAATATTTTTTCTGCACTCAAAACGTATGAGGTATTATACATATTTTTTTTCATTCAGTGTATTGCATTAATTGATAAAATTGTCATTACATTAACTTTAATTGCTCGTTTATTTACATCGTGTTTAAAAGTATGTTTAAAAGCAAAAACACACAACTATGATTTGTAGATTTATGCACTCCGAGAACGCATACTCCCCACTTTACAGTGATTCCTATTGGAAAATTAGTCTTGAATTACGCGAGGTCACATTCCGACGACACTGAAGGAACAGGAGATTCAATAGGCGAGTAATTATTACGCGCTGTCTCCCCATACTTTAATTTTTGGGATTCGCATTATTTCAAATTTTGCGCATACAGTAAAACTTTCCATATCGCAGTATCTGAAATTCGCTTATTTAAAATTCGCAAAAAAGGCAACGATACTGTAGTCTGTCCCAATTATAAAGCCCAAACTTGGCCAGATATCATAACTATACGCAGGTATTCAATATAGTCTTCTCGGGCGCACAGCCGCGTCAATTCGTTTGAATACAACGTTTCGGGGACTAGCTCCGTCCCCATCCTCAGGCAAAACTGATTTAACATACAACTCGTCTGTCCCGTGTTTTTCTACTTGGCGCGGCAGGGAGAATCAGACCGGTTTGTAGTGCCCACATCGTTAAGTTGGTGGGCGGGTATTTGTGTAAATTATCTTGTTTTGTCCAATTTTAAAAGCGTTGAGGTATGTCGACAAATTTTGATAAAAATGCCAAGTACGAAACTTCACGGAACTCCCTCTGTGAGATTCGCAATATTTCTTGGGGGTTGGACAGACAGACAGACAGATGATCGGACAGACGGACAGATATGACGACCATAATAGTCTGTTTTTGTAACTGCTTTGTGAACGCGCCAAAAAGGTGTATACGTTCTGTTCTTGTTTTCATTTAGCCTAATAAATTTGAGAAAATAAATTTGTTTTTCGGGCGAAACGCTTTTTAGAATTACCCTAAATAGTACATTATCTCAGATTTCATCTCGTTGCTACTTTACATGAGACTACTGACTCCAAATATATCTATTTGAAATTCTGTAACAGCAGATATTTCCAACTTCATTATTAAAACCAAATTCTTTTTCCGTAATATTTGAAGCACGAATGTCGACTGAATTACATTTAAACCTTAATTTCCTTCTGTCACGGGGCGCACAGTCCGTCTCCACAGTAAAGACTGATCTGTTAATGCTGTTAAAGAAAGTAATCGATGCTTATTGTGACAATGCCGAGGCATGAATACACTGTGTGACAAAATACAGTGTCTTATATATTATAGCAGGTGGTAGGTTATAGTCACCACCGTGCTTTAAAGGGTTAACGCGAGTGAATTCAGCCTCAAGTTAACTGTGCACCGAATGTTTTCCCTGCGAATCTAGACGTAACTAACCCCCTCCCCCCGTGTTGTTACTCACAGAGAGATATGACACAACGCTCTCTGCCCCCCCCCCCCCGCTTCTTCCTTTTGTGCCACCCATTTATAATAACCTGCACGCGCCATATTTCAACTACATTCTGTGCCCCCAATTGCCCCTAGTGGTACTTACTGGTTCCTTTTGTTATGTTTTATTTTCAGCAAGTATATAAAATGTGCGCATGATAGGAAGCTCGTTTCTGTCTCTCCGCATGTTACATCTCTCAAACCACTGAATGGGTACCAAAGAAATTTTATTTTAAAATCGATATAGAATATTTCCTTTGGTGTATCAGATCTCGAATGTTTGTTTATTCAACTAACAGTCACACAAAACAAGCTATTTTGTACACGTTACAAAATAGCTTGTTTTGTGTGACTGGTAGTTGAATGACCATGCATTCATTTATTTTCAAAGCCTGAATTAATTTGTCGGGCGAATTTAATTTGCCTATGCATTAGTTCCGACGTAAAATAGCGTCTGCGGGATTTGAGGTTCTCACAGCAGTATTGGCGAAGACTGAGGTCTTCGGGATGTGATGCTCTGTCGCAGGGCGTGTATTACCCCAAAGATTTGAGTGGCCTTGGTGCCTTAATTTTCAGGGTCGCGGACTGCTGGGCCTAAAGTTGAAGGCACTAAGTGCCTTAAAAATTTCGAAAACTACTCGTTCAAAGACAAAGCATCATGTCCCTGAATTCTCAAGTCTTCTAAAAAGGTCTGTTTTAAGCCAAGCTCAACTTAAGTTTGTAAATTTTCTCAATAGTGAATTATCGAACTAAAGGCTTATAAGTGATACAATTTGAGCTCTATAAAGACTTTACAACTCTTTATCTGGAAGATTCTTCGGTAAGGTAAATAACGGATTTCCATAAACAAGAATGTTCCTGCTGTGCAGTGTGATTATCTTTACAGCATTTTTATATCTGCAACAAATGAACGTCTTGCTTAAATATATATGCAGAATCGCCGAGGACGAATTTGAGAAACAGTTGTATTTTAAATCAAGGTACACTTTTCCAAAATTACGTTAAATTTTTTACATACATTATGGGTATTAATGGAAAGAAATAAAAAATATAGTAAAACTTCAGTTTCTATTAATTACCACAAAAATATTTGTGGCTACCTAACTAATTAACTAACTCCATGGAGCAGAGTCCTTCTTGAGAAGCTAACAGGTCCTCAGATCATCAAGAAATTCCCCGCATTTTATGGAACCCGAAGGTTCATTACCGCATTCAAATCAGCCCCCCACCTGTCCCTATCCTGAGCCAGATCAATCCAGTCCATGCCCCCCCATCCCACTTCTTGAAGATCCATTTTAATATTATCCTCCCATCTACGCCTGGGTCGTCCAAGTGGTCTCCTTCCCTCAGGTCTCCCCACCAAAATCCTGTACGCACCTCTCCCAAACAACTTTTAATTTCACAACATTATAACTTGAATACAAGCGATGCAGTACAACTTTCAGTGTCATTTAGTTCAAGAGTTACAACAAAACATTCATACTTAGTACGTAACTTTGAATTTTAAAAGCATACCGAACAACTTTTCTACAGCTGACGCACTACCTGTTCGAGGGTTGCGTGTTAATTGAGCTATTATTTCTTATTCCTATTAGCTACTTGCTTGTGTCTCTTCTTAATTCATGAGACTCTTTCACAATATTATATGTTATTTGCAGTAAACTGATTCACAACCACATAAGTTATTCAGAGTTAAATTAGAGTAACATAATCAGTTGGAAAGAATATGGAAATCAAGGGTATTGGCCTGTTATAAAGTGTTATTCTGGCATGAGCACGGAGGGACTGAAGAAAACAATTGCAGTCTCCGGTAAGTTAGCTCGCCTGTCTGTCCAGAACCAAACTCGGATCATGCCGAATGCTGAGTAGAGGTGTTAACACTCTGTATCCACTGGCTGTGAGCTGCTTGTGCCTGTCCGGCTATCCTCTTAGTATTCTGATTAAATTAGGACCTGGACACTGACGTCACCAGTAACCGTATTGTGATGTAAACTGCATCCGAATTTAATTCCCTTAGGCCCTTCTCAACATCTGTACCAAAATTTTGTTATGCTAATAAAATGATAAAATTGAAAAAGCGAACCTTCATTCCGTATAAAATTTGTAAAATTATGTGAAAAATGTACGAGTGTATTCTTCCGGTTAAGGAAGATGTTTCAGAAAATTTCTTCTATAAGAAATAGAGAATGAAGTTGCAGTAATAGAGGTGAAGGTGTCCGTGTGCTTTAGGTGCGTGTGATAACATGAAGATGCATGGGGGGAATGAAGGTACAGCTCCAG
Organism: Reticulitermes speratus; assembly: GCA_021186555.1. Taxonomy (NCBI): domain Eukaryota; kingdom Metazoa; phylum Arthropoda; class Insecta; order Blattodea; family Rhinotermitidae; genus Reticulitermes; species Reticulitermes speratus. Next base: position 11,191,663 of record JAJKFL010000012.1, read on the forward strand.
CCACATGTTATTAAGAACTAGATGGGGCTGATTTGTCGGTGGATACGAAACTTTGGTAACCATTGGATATTAAGCGGGGTGGGTCCCAGAGTCAATGTGAAAGTTGTGGTGAAAATAAAGGTCTCCAGGGATCGAACCGCAATTTTCCAGGCCATAACCTAGTTACTGTATTGAGTGACCCCCATCGCCCGTAAGTATGTGGAAACCATTCCAGATGCATTACAATTACTTTATTTTGTGAACGCGGTAACGAACCATCAGGACAAATTAATCTGGACGACCAACTGACTGACCTTACAGAATGAATGAATGAGCGGTTCCTTCTGCGCCCTTCTTGTTATGTGACTGTACCTGCTCTGTCCCTCACTGCTTGCAATATTCCGGCATATAACACGTTTTACGCGTCCTTTTGCATTTCGAATTGCGGGATGTGATGAATATAAATATAAGAGGGGGGAACAGGATGAAGGGGTGAGGAAGATAAGAGGGAAGTGGCTTTAGTGACGGAGAAATATACTGAATTGCTTAGTGGGGGTGGGAGAGCTGGGAGGTGAGAAGGGGTTGAACTGAAAGAAATAACTCCATGGGAGGTCCGCTCTAATTACATTTTAGTTTTTAATGAGGGAGGAAACATACAGAGGGAGATGCTGATTGTGTTCTGCGGCCTCTGGGCAACGCTGTGTTCGAGTTATCTTGGTCTAGTACGAGCTTTGGACCTATGAATGTAAGTAATGCGATCAGTATAAAAATTAAAGCTAAGTGATTCTGCCGAAACGTGTGGTAGGTTTCCTGATGATCCTCTTCTTCAAAAGCCCACCTGTCGATCTGGCAAGGATAAGAAACAATGACTCTGTTTCTTCTGGGCCCAGAATCTTTGCTGATTTTCTTGTATCAACATGGAAGACCTTATGTATTACCAGGTCCTGCCAGACCCCAACAAATAAAAATTCCATTCATGAAGAAATTAAGAGCAGATTAAAGTCTGGGATCCTTGGTATCATTCGGTGCGGAAAGGTTTGTCTTCCAGTTTTGTATCAAAAAATATAAAGATTAAGACCTTACAGAATTACAAATTTGCCTGTTGTTTAGTATTGGTGTGAAACTTGGTCTCTCATATTGAGGGAGGAAAGGCTGGCTGAGGGTGTTCGAGAATAAGATGCTGAGGAAGATATTTGGGCCTAAGAGGGACGAGGTGAAGGGGAATGGAGAAGATTACATAACGAGGAGCTTATGATGTGTACTCCTCACCAAATATTATTCGGGTGATCAAATAAAAGAAGAATGAGGTGGGTGGGGCATGTGGCACGTATAGGAGACAGAAGAGGTGCATACAGAGTTTTGGTGGGGAGACCTGGGGGAAAGAGACCACTTGGAAAACCCAGGCATAGATGGGTGGATAATATTAAAATTGATCTTCAAGAAGTGGGATGGGTGGCATTGACTGGATTGATCTGGCTCAGGATAGGAACAGGTGGGGGCTGTTTTGAATGCGGTAATGAAATATCGGGTTCCATAAATTGCGGGAATTCTTTTAGTTGTCGAAGACCTGTTAGCTTCTCAAGAAGGACTCTACTCCATGGAGTTAGTTAGTTAGTTAGTTAGTCAGTCAGTCAGTCCCCACCTAGATTCAAAACCACTCATAACTGAGTGTGCCACTTAGCACAATCCTGAGCCGGTCACTGCCACATTCCAACGTCAAACCCTGTTTCATATTCATGCATCTTATCGTTATATTCATGGAGAAGCGGAATAGATCAGTTAGTGTAGTGACCAGGCTGCGGCCTCTCCCTGCAGAAACAGGAGATTGTTTCTTTCCCAAAACGTTCAGACCGGCTGTGGGTTCCAACCAGCCTCGTTTTCATTGGATACATGGGGCTCTTTCCCCCGGGTTTAAAGCGACCGGACCGTGAGGCTGTCCACTGTTCTCCATCTAGTACCGAGATTAAGAATCCACTCCTACTTGCCGTCACGGTATGTATAGGGGCAACGTTGGCCTTACTTTTATTGTTATGTATTACCTCCTTACCAGTTTCGAAGTAAATACCTACCTTCGGTCTTGTTGTGCATCTATCTTGTGTTTGGTGCATCTATCTTGTTGTGTATATATCTCGTTGTGCATATCTATCTCTTGTTGATTGGTCATCTTTTTATCTTGTTGTGCATCTTATCTGGTTCCATCTATCTTGTTGTGCATGTATCTTGTTGTGCATTATCTTGTTGTGCATTATCTTGTTGTGCATCTTATCTTTGTTGTGCACTATCTTTTATCTTTTTTGTGCATCTTATCTTTGTTGTGCATCTATCTTGTTGTGCATCTGATCTTGTTTGCATCTTATCTTGTTTTGCATCTATCCTCTTGTGCATCTATCTCGTTGTGCATCTATCTTGTTGTGCATCTATCTTGTTGTGCATCTTATATTTGTTGTGCATCTATCTTGTTTTGTATCTACCCTTTCCTTCTCGAAATAATTACACCGATACAGTCTTATAGAATTCACTTCTGTAAAGCTACTGAGTGACGTGTCGTGAAGAGATGTCACCACGTAACCTGGCAGAAATCCATCCATGTTGCTCAGTAATTACCTTTTGTCCGTCTTAAATTTGTCTGCTTTTCACTACTTTGAAGGCGGAAGACTGAGTTTGATTTTAAGTGTCTGTAAATTTCTACCAGACCTTACGGGGTCACATTTCTCATGACAGTAATCTTCATAATCACAGCCACATATTCTATATATAATAACGTTTCTCGTTAATAATTTCTAAATTACTGACGCTGGTTGTTATGATATTTTGCTGAACACCTCGCTTTCATATTCTTTCAATTTGTGCCTTTCTATCAAAGCAAAAGACTGATTTCGTAACCCAATACAAGAGCTAGAAAATGTTTCTCTTAATACGTTTTGAGTCTTTAGCGGTTTTGAAAACAACCCGAATAACGAAAGTACTTTAAACTGCATAGTGATAAGCCTTTCGTGACTTTATTCTGTGCCTTATTTTATGACGAATATACGAGTGTTCATGTTTGTTTTAATAGTTTCTGTACTGAAACCGTCAAATTTTTATTATCCATGATTTCTCACCTGTAAAACTACCCTCTCGTCAAACGTAAATCTCGATACAGTGTGTGTTTGTGTGTACGTCTACATACCTAAACAGCTGTGCTTTTGAAATGCTATTGTTATTCTGTTTTCAAGTTATAAGTAACTTTGTAGTCACAGATAGGGAAGTCATGTGACAACGAGACATTGAACGAGTACCTATGTTATGGTCAGTGCTGCGGTTGCGATCTTTGCCAAAAGGACGTTACCTCTAGGTAGTGGTAAGTCTTATGTCATCATGCTGTCTACCGAAGTTTTCAAGCTCATAGTTGGAACTGTAACTGTGACATATAAGCGGAAGTTAACGATATGATTATCTGTAGCAATAAATACGGGAGAAGGGAATTGTCACATTTTTTTGGAAAACTGCGGTGTTTTTACTAGTTCGAAGTCGTAAACATCTGCTTGAAAACAGTAAGTTTAATTGAGTTTGAAGATGTCGCACATACCTGGCCATCAGCACCGCTAAGGTCACCTTCGCCCGAGGAGACCCCCGCCCCTCCGAACAGTCGACGTGGTAGAGAGAACAGTGTTTCTCGCCATCCTGGAATGAATACAGATGTCAGGACACAACATGGAAATGTTGGCAATACTGTTACGGGCACCATCAGAATACTGCGCTGGAAGGTTGGTAAGAGTGTAACAGACACCCGTACGATCCTGAATTGAAATTTTTGGAAAAATGTTATAGACAGTATACCGTACTGAAATGTTGGTAAAAATATTGCAGACAACCATTAGCATACTGCACTCAGAGGTTGGCAGCAATACGACATACACCACCAGGATACTGCCTAGAGAGAGAGGTTGGCAACTGAACTAGAGACACCATCACTGTAAGGTTGACAGCGGTATTACAGAATACGACACAGCATTGAGATGTTGGCAATAATAATGCAGACAAATGGGATTCGAAATGCAGTGCTTGGGAGTGGAGGCAGTATGTCCCTCAGAATCCTTGGTACCAATCTATGAAATGACTCAGTTTCCAGAAGCAATCAGCAGCAATTCCATTACAGGCCTGGACAGACCCTTAGGGTTCCAGGAGGTTGAGGCTCCCAGATTTCCAGACAATCGGCACATGAAGGTGGTAAGGTTGTCAGCCCTACGCACGGCCGCCTTTACCCTCCAGGAAATATTCCTGGTACTCATTTCTGTTAGAGACTGAGACGACCCCAGGGCCATAGTGAGACCGAAACGATTATGTCAAGGAAAAATTTCAATCACACCATCGGGAATCGAACCCGCGACCTTCCGGTTTGTAACGCAGTTCTTCAACCAACTGCGCCACCGCGCGCCCCAGTTTCCAGCATATTGCGGACACTTATTGGTCAAAATAAATGTTTCCCCCCCCCCACTGGAGATAGCTCTTGCTAAGCGCTTTTCGACTTTGTCATCACTTGTACCAGCATGGAGGCAGTTCAAATTTGCGAGGTGAGTTAAACATTACAACCACAATGGGATTTGGTTATGTATTTTAAAGGTATGCAAATTGGAGGACGTTGGAATTAGCGAGGTAGGTTAAACTTTACAGTCATTCTGGGATTTGGTTAGATATTTGAAAGATATGCAGATTTTGATTAACTGTAAATTAATGCTAATTAAATGGCTGGGCGAAATGCATTTCTGTGATTTAACATATAACTTGACCTGTCACAATTTGTGATATGTCACAGACACGGCCATTTGCATGTGAATAAAAAAAAATTAAAATTTCACCCCTAGAACAGACCATGAAGGCCCAGGGGAGAGTAGAGGTATAGCTCCACCCTTTCGTTAACCTCGGCGCTAGATGGAATTGGCATTACGAATTAGATCTTCCAATCCTTTTACCAGACGGCAAATTTTTGTATTAATTTTCATTGCCTGATGTAGTTTATGTAAATTTTTGAAAATATGCTTTGTACATTTTTATTTCACGATAACATATTTCAACGTTATTTTGTTTAAAGTTTCGTCAGAACCTGTATCAGTTTATCTGAAAGCATTTTATTTTATTCATATGTGGTTTTTCAGCGAAGCTGTCAGCAGTTAAGAAAATATAGCGCCCACTGGTGAATTGGTTAGTGGACAGTAAGGTGGAAGTTATGTGGAAGAAATTGGTCATGAACGAATTTAAGAAACAGTTTCTGCATTTCGCTCGAATTACTGAAGAAAACTACGAAAATTGTCAGAATATCCGGTCTGGTTGGTGTCGTGCTATGTGCTCAGACTTAACTGTACATTTACTTTAAGCTCAGCTTGCTGAAAATAATGTACGTGAAACGTAACACCATGTTTGTATAGGAAAACATGACACCCTTAAAGCAGATAGGAGATCCGACACGTTGCAAGAGATAAGCAAAACGCGTTGTAAGTGAATCTGACTGGATGTCGTGCTTCAGAATTCATCGCTATACGGATTAAAACAGCAACAAAAGTGCGTGTCCGTCTTTACTGTTTATACTATGTTCTGTTTGAGAAGCTAACAGTTGGTTAGATAGTCAAGATATGTTATGAAACTTGAAGATTCATTGTCTTATTCACAACAAGCCGCGTCCGAAAATTGCCTTGAGCTGTATCAATGAAGTTCACATCCTTAAATCTTATTTAAGATCACATTTAATAGTTTCCTCCCATTTATGCCTAGGTCAACCAAGTAGGCTTTTCACTTCACGGCATTTCCAATAAAAAATTCCTATATATTCTGGAAAGTAGTCACACCTTTCCTTGCAACAAATAAGATATATCACTTGGTACTGTAATATGAATTATTTAAGGTCACTGCAAGGGACATTACATGCCGCATTTAAATATTTAAGCGTTTTTTGGCGCTTTAAATTATACTTTTCCCGAAAATATTTCTCTTAAGACAAACGGAACAACTAAATGTTTAATTAGACAATGAAGATATGCAGTCACGTTCTTCATGGTTGATTCAATGACACTTATTGATAAACAATCAACCAATTAACATGACCCTCCATCCCTGTCTGGAGTCATTACAGCGAAACTACTCCATTGCTGTGAGCGTGCACATAGTTGAAAGCCCTGGCAAAATACTGATTCTATACTGGAGAAGCTACGTGGAAAATTGAGTATACAATAACACTATTTTTTATAATCTGGTTACTAGTAAACTTAGCTTAATAGCAATAAAATAAACTCATGTTTAACACCATACCCACTTAGCAGACTCTGCTATAATCCACACTTATGACCAGAAACTGAATAATTTGGTATGAATCAACTAGGCATATATGGCGTTAGAAATGTAGTATTTAAAGAACACCCATTGAAAAAGTTACTGTGTTCTGAATCAAGCTTAGTTAACCTGATGATGGCTCACTGGAACCGAAAGATTTAGTGTCAATTGGTTAATTGTATATCAGTCCATTAGTAAAAATAAGTGTGTGTAAAGGTCACAGTGTAATACGTAATTGTTTAATAACACAGTGCAATGCAACTGGTAAAAGTGTAAGAACATAATAGCTTTTATTTTAACCAACACATGCACTACAATTTTGTCGTCATATATACCTCTACATAGGGGGTGATGACTAATAAGTAGTCGAAACATATGTAGGGGTATATATGACGACAAAATTGTAGTGCGTATGTTGGTTAAAATAAAAGCTATTATATATGACAGAATGCACGGTGAATATAATGTGAAATGTGTAAGAACATATTAGAGGGAGCAAAATGGGGCGATGACCAAACGTTGCAGTCTAGTGAGTGGGATTCCTGATTTGTACTTGGGAAGTCCTGGTTTTCAATTTCGACTCCGACAACAAGTATTCTGATAGATATTTCGTAGTTTTCCTCAGTCCCTCTAAATAAGTACATAGAAAGTATGTAATATTGCAAAACAACCACATTACGCCCTTCTTCCCTCATCATTGTCTCATTTGGCGCTGTGATCTGAACTAAATAAGGCGGCATTAAATAAACCGTACATGAAATTTGGGTGGAAGGATGAGTGGGTAAACATTTTGGGAAAGGCGGCCATAACTTTTATCAATGTACTGAAGAACACGAGAAAGTATATTGCTGTAGGAGCGCTTGTACCGCCGTGGATTTACAAAGTAAGTATATTGCTGTAGGAGCGCTTGTACCGCCGTGGATTTACAAAGTCTAGAATATGCATGTCACTCATTTACAATAGAAACAGGTATAAGGCAGTGAGATCTGGATACGAACTGGACTATCGAAGAATCGTGGTTCGATTCCCGGCAGGGCAGGATATTTTTCTTTTCTGCAAACGTCCAGACCGACTATGGGTCCACCCACTCTTCTATTGAAGAGGTATTAGGGACCCTTCCCCCAGATCACAGCGGCAGGAGCGTGAGGCTGACTACCTCCGTCTACTGCAAAGGTCAAGGTTTAGTGTGGGCTGTAATCTCTAACATCCCATACGCCTTCATGGCGTTCTAAGAGATAACTTTATTTCATCTGGGCTATATGTAATGACAAGTTACTCAAGTAATGTAGCGTGGAACTGTAGGATAATTAGTGAGCATGAGCGGGAAGGGTTGCAGAAGACAGCGATTGGGTCTGAATTTGAAGTCGTCTCTCGGCATTTTCACGGCGAGACTGAGTAACATGACGGGCTTAGGTTTGAACACGGGACCATCAAAGTACGAAACAGTGGACAGTCACGTTGGGACATGATACCGTTACAAATACACCGACCTGGTCCATGAATTTTTAACAAACAGAAGTGCAACGTAGGCTTCTGGCAGCACAGAATTAGTTCATTAGTGTCATTTTTTATCGTCCAGCTTAACAAGCTCATTGATTCAGGAAATTAGATGTCACCAATCGCGTTATGTAAAATATGATACAGTAGATGAGACCCTGATATATTGCATATAAAAATACACACACCACACTCACACTCACAAGCGACCAAGCAGCATAACACAGCGGTTAATCAGAATTTAAAGTTCATTCGAGAGACACCAGTTTGCAAATTCTGCCGGTACATACTTTGTCTCCCTGACCTGATCCTGGTCTACAGTAGTCATTTCTTTGGTACAGATTCCAAGCTACTACTTCAAAGGGAGCAGGGACACATTCAAAATATAATGGCTGGTTACGGCTGGACAACACAGCCTCCTATGCAATGTCTATCTGGGTTTTCCTCTTGGAGGTCAGGTAGCCGTGCTCACGGCTTTCCACTTACGTGTACCTAGTGCTGCCGAGGTTTAAAGATAGAGGAGCTGTACCTCCAGTGCTCCCACACATCTTCATTGAGAGGCACTTAATTTAGCACAGCGGCAACATTTGCTTCATTACGTTCAGGCACATGATGACTAAATCTTTCTTCATTCTTACCAATTCGCCGTTCATAACACAACAGTAACCACACTTTGCAGTTCTCAGACATCCTAGACATCATCACGTAGTCTGTCTTACGATAAGTCCACAGCCTCTTCCAAAGCGAGTTCGTCACACGAGTGCGATCTTATGCGTCCTCTTTCAATTTACAGCTTCTGCGCGTTTCCTCAAGGCCATCCAGTAGCTGCTTAAGTCTTCTCTCTCTTCTTCCCGTCCCTTATGTCTTTCCTTCAATAACGTGCTTAGAAAGCAGTTCCTACGCAAGATGTTACCAATCCAGTTAGCCTTCCTTCGTTTTATTGCATGTAGGATGTTCCTTTTTTCCTTGACTCTGTGTAATACTTCTTCATTTGTCCACGAACCGGTCCAACTGATATCCTGGACACGTTAGATAATTTCGCGCTTATTTATAAGTTTATTTAAAGAATATTTAATGCAACTACATACGGACAAGGAGACTAGGGTGCAATTCAAGGTGGGGGTAGATTTTCTGTCTGTGGCTCTTTCTCCATTCGGCCTCTATCCGATGTGTTTCGTGGACTAAAGCCGTAGTTTGTAATACGTGGATTTTTGGTTCTGTCCCCGTTGTACAGGCGCATGGTGTGGTCGTTAGGTACAGTCCAGAAAGTCTTTGTTAAGAGCGCGGTCTGTGTAGCGTCGACTATGAAGATTACTTGGATTGTGAATGGAGAAATGCGAGGCAGAAAATAGTCGTGGCCTATTGCATGGTGCTATCAATATACGTGACTGAAGTTTTTAAGGAAATGTGTGAAACCTTTCTGTAACGACAGTCGGATCTGGGCCGAGAATTTAACTGAAAGTGTCGACTACAAAGCAAAAGTTATGCTACTCAACAACAAAGGCTGGGTCATAGCCTTCTTTCGTTCTTGAAAAGGGACTAAGGCAGACTAGTTCACCACGGTGTGTGTCTTTCAATGTGGAAGAAATAAATCGATTTCTACGAAAATTGATATGAACGTATGTCACTGAGGACAATCTGAACTCCCTACGTGTCAGTTCCCTCCAATCAATATCAGAAAAATGACAAACATCCGAAATTTTGATGTGCGAAGAGGGCCTTTTGAATTCTCTTCGGGGAATCTCAAAAAGCGCCTTTATTAGGACGCGGGGAAACCCCATATAAATTCTTATCCCGCTCGGAAAAGAAAATACAAGGATCGATTTATCGCCGTTGCTATGATACGAGGTAAACACAAACTTCTGGGTGCAGGTTTTTCTTCACGGTCACGCCAGCAGGGACTAAGATCAGATTTGAGTCACAATTTCCAATGTAAAGCTGATGATTATGTAAGTGTCTTTTAAACTCGTTTGCTTACGTAATAGACAGACAGACCGTCATGTTTATGTGTATATTCATGCATCAAAACAGGATGCCTCGCTGTAAGACTACAGGATGTAAGTTTATGGCGTCATTCAGAGCAAAAGCAGATATTATGGCTATCCCAGAGAGATGAGTGTCTTTCAGTTCCCTCGGAAAGAAAAGTCAAAAGTAGATCATTTGTGCAGAATTTTTAATTTTGTATTTGGAGGGCCCTATTGTGACGACGTTTTGATAAAGTTGGGAGGAAATGTTGGGAGGGCTTCATAAGAAGAATGCAGTGCAACTTGGAAGTTTTAATTACCCTATGAATTGCTATAGTAGGAAAGAAAGCCATGGAATACCCAGCTACCACGGAAAACTTGGATCTAGTTGGCAGGATCGTCTGTTGCACACCAAGTTCTAGAGATCATTTCCGGCATTCAGCACGCGAAATCCAAATTGTATACAAAGCTTCAGTTTCTGTCTCGCACTGAACAGTCCGTGTCCGTAATAAGGACGAGCTGGTTAATAATGTTTAGGGGAATAATCGCTGTTTTTTCATGAGAACATCATGAAACACGTGCATTCACTGTGAGGCAAAATTCAGAGTTTCTCACCTTTACAGCAGGTGGGACGTGTACGTACCACGAGGCCTTAAAACAGGGTGCACAAATTTTCCAGATATCTGGGAGGTACTCAAAATTCTAGGCTCCAGAAATGTGACTTGAAGCAAGTTCCATACTGTTCACCAACTGATATTAGACACCACCATAAAAATAATTTAGTCGCCCTGGATTTTTGCACCCCTGCCTCAGAAAATAAACAGAAAACGGAAAGCGTAACTTGAACCCAGAGCGAACCACGCAGTAACACTGACCCCTATGATGAATTGCATCACACAATTGAAAACCTGAACCTAAGGCAACTGTTAGCCTCATCAAAGAAGGAAAGATGAGCTCCGCTTTGTTCTGCATGGCATGTCACAGGTGGTGTGTTTCAAGCATTACTCTTTGCCACTTTGGTTTAAACTGACATGTAATTGGCTCCATATATCAAGTGTCACAAAGGGTTACTCTAGAACAGAACACGCTGCGCGCTACGGTCTGGTATTTCTACTTGCTCCTGGAGCAAAGTGAATTTTGTAATGACACTTTGTTCACTGAACGACTGACATTCATTGTAAGTCACACCGATCAAAAGTTTAATGCAATACGTAATTCAAGTTATTTCCATTGGCTATATTCTTCTGGTTGTTTCAGCTCCAATACTCACCGTTCAGTTGTGGTAATCTAAGATCAGTGTTTTAAAACCCGTGGTCAGAGAACATTTTATACGTGGTACACAGAAGTTTCTATTGAAAGTGTATTTTCTTTGGACCGCAAATTATTAACCATTTACCTACTTTTACCCGGCACTATTTTAAGCGAAACAGCACAGAATTTGGCGACTCCGTTGCTTCATTTCGCGATACACTTGACACTTTTGTAATACGCTTAATATGAAAGCTATTTGACATTCCCATTATGTCTTATTTTAAAGTAATTTTTGGAATAGAGCTTAAACACAAGTTAGTTGGCTCTCGAACAGACAGAAACTTTTAGGCCTGTAGTGCATTAAAGTAGCTATATAAAACACAAAACAATCCCTTTTTGAAACGAACAAAATTTATGTTAGTAAGCCTAGTACGTAATATAATCTTCAGGACCAGGAAATACTGCTCAGATTTTCTCCGTAGATCAAAATTTCGGGAATCCCCGGTATATACTTGCGGTTTTTACGAACATTAATTGTGTTCGGACAAATATATCGAGCATGTTAGAGCAGTGGTAACGTGCTCAATTTTACTCGGTAAATTATCTCTACTTCCTTCCCCACACAAAAGCTGTATGTTGTGTGTCAGTAGTCTTCCTGCGATGCTCCTTCTATGCCGGTATATAAATCGTACTGCCACTGTGGTACAAATGCTTAAATGTCAGTGGCGAACAAGTCGAAGTCTGGTGTGTACCATCTGCTACTCACGTACCGTATACACGTCGAAGAAAGAATAAACGTTCCGACATCAGAGTATTAGTTACTTTATTTTTTGAAAAGTCTTTTAAACAAATCATAATCTCACATACTTCCAGCAACATATAAAATTTAGTATAAAAATCTTGGGTTTTGGGGTGTTTTTTCGTAGAGTACTGAGGTAAGTTTTCTGGGATGTGACATTGTGAAATGTCGGAGATAGGTTGACCTGCCAACCTTTCTGGGAAACCTACTTCCTCCTTCTTCAGAATAAAAAATTGAGGCAGACGGTCTCTCCGAAAATTTGCAATCTGTCAACCAAATTACATGACGTCATATTCCAGCAGTTCGTAATGCATAAAGTAATTATCTTTAGGTGAAACAACCCCTGTGCTCCAGTCAAACATATGCATATTTCAAACCACACACACAAAAAATTTTGTTTTGTGTGACGGTGGTTTGGAATATGCATATAAAGTAGTTACTTTTACTTCATAGAGGTCTGTAGTGATACTGCACCCTGTTAAGTGAATTCCTGACACAAAGAAAGCCGCGTCCACAGGTTGCGGTCCTCCGGATATGTGGAGTTACAAAATACAAGCAGATGTGGACAGCCGAAAGTGATAAGCTTACAGCTTACAAGAGGGCAAGGCTAGCAACCAAGCATCGTAAGCGTTATCATGCTACAGATTTTATCACTGTGTCAGGGTACATAGTGGGAGAATAATATTAAAATGGATCTTAAAAGTATTGCGTATGAGGATGTGGACTGGGATCATCTGGCTGAAGGTAGAGACCAGTGGGTTGGGCTGTTGTGGACACGTTGACGAAAATTGGAATTAAAATATGAGTAGAGCAAAAATGCTTCTCATGAAGAACGCTACTTTTTGGGTCACACGGATCTTCATTTCGATCTTTTTACGTTTATACCTAGAAAAACGTACAGTGTAACATCAAATTTCGTTTCGTACCTGCGGTAATAAAGTGATTGATGGAGTACACAGGGCTGAATAAAAGACATCCATTAAGGGAAAGATACAGAGAGGGATACAATGTAGCAATTAATATAGTGGTGTCACTTAATGACAATTAAAATCATTCCCCACAGGATTTAAGTAGATTATGTGGAACATCCATTAGTTACATGTAACTGAACAAACAAGGCTGATCACTAAGTTAGGTGTAGAACGCTGCAAGCAGTACATACGCGCATCGATTTTTATGACTCCGATATAACGGTGAATAGAATTAGACATCTCACTGCAGTAATGAATGTATTGATTCCTATTTTTGGCCTTTCCAAAACAGTTCCTAATATTTAAGAAAGTCGGGTAGCTCAGTCAGTATGGCAACAACGTACCATGATATAGACATGTACCTACTTTCAGTTGCTAGAGACTGCCCATTGAACTTTCAGTGGTCTCTTTGCACAAGCAAGATTATAAAATACAGTATAAAATAGGATATACTATAAGGCAGTAGGAATTTCGGCTTAAAGGACATGTACATAACTTGTGTTACTATCAAAAAGGGGCTCTGGGACTGTCCCACGTTTCTGTCCTAACAGTAAAAGTGGGGCCGAAAGTAAGACAAACATACAGTGGACCCTCGAAATTCGAACGGTTTGATGTTCGAACAACTTGAAACTCGAACAAAAAATTCGAGGAAAATCCGGTTTTGAAACTCGAACAAAAACTCGAAAGTCGAACAAAGAATCACGTGGTCGCCTTCTCTCTCTGCTTGGTCCAGATGAAAGAAGGGCAATTCACCTTCCAGTGAACAGTAATATCCCTCCTACTATTATTATTGATTGATTATTATACAATATTTTCTATGTCTGTATTATTATAAATAAAAATTTTTAATTATTGAAATTAAATATATTTGTTTTATCATTATGATCTTTTGAAATAGGCACTTAAAATGTTTTATATTGGGTAAATTGTGGGTGTCTGGAACGGATTAATTCAATTTACATTATTTCTTATGGGGAAATTTAACTCGAAAGTCGAACAACTTGAAAGTCGAACCGTCTCCTGGAACGGATTGTGTTCGAAGTTCGAGGTTCCACTGTATTTAAAAACACGGAGTTGGGGAAACTGCGGAAGTCGCTTAGAAGCCTCAATCGGTGCAGATAGATACTCTGGATATAACATAAGTTTCTATCTGTGGAATAAGAGGAGTGTATAAGCATATGTGAGTTCTTTTCAATGTCTTAGTCTCCCACATGTAAACAGACCATTTCCGATAAACAGTGGATCGAGGACCCAACAGAGAGATAGCCTACAGCTTTAACCTTTGTACGTTTTGTACTTTTAATACGTACCTATATTGTTAGTTTGTAATGTGTGATTTATAATTTAAAAAGTCCCTGATGATGGTCCCAACAAGGGATCGAAACATGTCGGACTGATTCACAAAGATTTATTGTAAATATAAAAAAGGTATAATAAGAGTGCATCTTTACGTTACTTGTACCGTACATTTTTAATTATATATATGTTATGCAGACAAATGTACACAGTATTATGTTATTTAACACAGTTTTTATTAAATGCTGCCCAACATGTTTCTAGCCTATATAAGGCTCATCTTCAGGGGCTCTTTCGTTGAAATTACAACATCTATATTATTGATATTGAAAAGTATATAAAATTCTTAAAATGCTGTTAGATGTACCTGGAGGCCTCCAACAAATCTATAGTGAAAGCAGAATGACTGTTACAGATATCAATAACCAGGTATATCTAACAGCATTTTAAGAATTTTATATACTTTTCAATACCAATAATATAGCTGTTGTAATTTCAACGAAAGAGCCCCTGAAAATGAGCCTTATATAGGGTAGAAACATGTTGGGCAGCATTTAATAAAAACTGTGTTAAATAACATAAAACAGTGTACATTTGTCTGCATAAGATATATATAAGAGTGCATCTGTTGGTCAAGTGTTGTGTGTTCAAATAACAGTGCACGGTGTGAATAGTACACAGTCCATTCAGATTGTTAGTTTCCACGAAGGTTAACATTTAGATTCTGACACCGTTTAGTCCTGTAGGTTGTCACAAGAGTTTCGGAGGAAAGTGCTACTCTCATTTGTATAATGGGCTAGACAATGCCATGAGTTAGAAGGCGACAATCCAAATGTGTGTGTCAATTTGTTTGTAGCACTGAAGTCCATGCTTGAAATTGGTCACCTAGTAATGAATCAGTGACAGAAAGGAACTCTTCACGTTTAACCAACAGTTGTAGCAGCGTAATGTAACAATATGTTCGATTTTCTAGAATGTTTTTTCCCTTCCCTACATTCAACGAGATTTTTAGAATACAGAAGATGTTTTCCTTTTTCATTCCTTATTCTGTCTCGGTAAATCCTTGGGGATCTCAGTTAGAAACTTCCCTGACTTTTTCCCTTTCAAATAGGCAGTCCTCTTCCTGCGAGAAGTTTGAGAAGAGGGGGGGGGGGGTTGTAGGAACTGGAGGTGGGTTGGGTTGGGAGGAAGTGCTTCGCGGATAATCACCTGAGGGGGAGGAAAGAGAAGAATGATGCACGAGAATAGAAGAACAGGGGGAAGACGGGAATGCGGCAAGCAGAAGGAACGAATATTGGCCGCAAAATCCTGAATTGTTCGTTACAAAAGAAATGGGATTTAAGGGAGAAAGTTGAATTGTTATTATTGTACTAACCCATGTTACACTCTTCTATAAATTTGGATTTTACTATACCCACGTTAGAATAATAGAGAGCTCTTAGTGCTTGTTGTTTAATTAAATACTTAAACATGACGTGATGGATCATGGTGCGTTTTTATTACTGGCTCTTTAAATCTGAGTTACATTTCAGTCAGTCATGCAAGTGTTCAGGTGCACAGGCCTGTGTTATCTTCTGTTCATTTGCGCCATAATTTACACTACGTTTTGGAAGTTGGAAAGAAGTAAAAGAAAGATGATTATATAAATAAAAATGAGATAAATAAAGAGGAAAAGAAATAAAATGAGGAGGAAATAAAGACGAAATAAAGGGAGGGATTATGTAGAACGAAAGGAAATAATAAACAAAGAAAGAGACGAAACAGGGCAATCGAAACATATGACCCATAATGTGGTAACCTACTGTTACAATCACAAAAGAAGATAGTAGTGAATTAAGATCATGTGCCTTATGCTTATGCACATATCAGTTAAACAAGTAATCAGTATATTATTACAGAGCAATAGAACAATTGTGCAAAAATTGGAGGAAATTTTATGTTAACTGTATTTAAGTGTTCAGATACTTTCACATTAGAATCTCTGAATCATTTATACACATTATAATACAACCATCCCCAGTACAGATTATGGTAGATCAACAAAAACCGGAGAATGTGGAGTATTTCAACTATTTGGGTAGCATGATAACAAATTATGCAAGATGTACACGTGAAATTAAAACCAGGATTGTCATGGCAAAAGCAGCAGTCAACAAGAAGAAGATTCTTTTCACCAGCAAACTGGACTTTAATTTAAGGAAGAAACTAGTGAAGTGCTACATTTTGAGCATAGCTGTGTGTACTATTGAAACTTGGACACTTGGGAAAGTAGATTAGAAATGCCTGGAAAGTTCTTAAAATGTGGTATTAGAGAAGAATGGAGAAGATCATTTGGACCGATCGTGTGAGAAATGAAGAAGTATTACACAGAGTCAAGAAGGAGAGGAATATCCTACATACAATAAACAGAAGAAGGGCTAACTGGATTGGTCACATCTTTGTAGGAACTGGCTTATAAAACATGTTATTGCATGAAAGATAGAAGGAAAAATAGAAGTGACGGGAAGACGAGGGAGAAAACGTAGGCAGATACTGGATGACCTTACGGAAAAGATGGTACTGGAAACTGAAAGAGGAAGCGCTACCTCGCCCTGTGTGGAGAACTCGCTTTGGAAGAGGCAAAGAGAAGACAAAACGGAATGACTGTGTGTAACATGGTATAGACAGTTAGCAATAATATTGTTTTGTGTAATGTTACATCAGACACACTCTATTAAGATGCCTTAAATATATGTAGTTCCTGGAACACAATAGGTAGTGGATGAGGGTGCTTTTGCCAGAAACTTTGACACGTAGGCCTGTAACTGGTTTAGAAACCGTCATCATCATTAACAACTGATTGTTTTATGGTGACAAGGGACTCGGTATTGATTTCGTATGACATGACTCCTCCTGTCCAGGTCAGCAGAAGTGTCCTCATTCCGTCAGGGAGGAACATGTCCCCGGGCTAGAGGAAAAAACATCTCAGTTCCTCCCAGCCATCATCCTTTTCCCGGTTCCCTCGCTAATTTTCTCTACGAGTTCACCAAATTGACCATCTTCTCCCCTTCTTGTAGCATACCGCACAGAACACAACACCAGTCAGTCTCCCTCGCTATTACGACAGAAGGAAGTCCGTGTCGTAACAAAGACGTCCTTAGAACTCGATTCTTCAATAGGAAGACTCTGAGGCACCTTCAGAAGTAGAAGAGACGGAGCAGATAAAGACTTTCAATAAAGAGTGTTCTGGATATTTTAGGAGACGATAGGACCTTACCTCTACAACAGAAAACGTAATTGTAAGAAATTTACAAGGCCTTTACATTTAAGCACTTTTAACTGTAAAGGAAAGAATGGTTTAGATGGTGTTGATAGCAAGTATTATTGGAATGATCGTATAAGGCATGGCTGTCCAACCCGCGGTCCATGTTGTGGCCCATGATGTAAGGGCTAAGGAGACGAAAAATGCGCTCAGAATTTGATTCGGAATACTCGATGGGAAGTCACAAAATCAGGTAATCAAATTACGTAAAATATGGTGGGAGAGGCATGTGGCACGCATGGGAGAGAAAAGAAAAACATACGGAGTTTGGTTAGAAAGACTGAAGGAAGGAGACAGCTTTGAAGACTTAGGCGTAGATTAGAAGATGATATCACAAGATAGGGAATGTCCACAGAGTGAAATAGTTGTGACGCCTTCGCGTAAACATAACAACCAATCAACATTAATAACCTTGGCAACCATGGTAGCGAAGGTAATCACAAGCATATTTGTAATTTTGTTAGCCATAATAACCACAGAAACACTGGTAACCTGGATAACGAAGGCAACCACGGTCATAAACATAGCAAGTGCACGTTGTCTTTAACCGATTTCAAACTTGAATGTTTTTGACCGATTTCAGTGTAACGTAAAGTAAAGTTCTCCCTAGAAAAGGCCATGAAGATCCAGAGGGGGAGTAGAGGTATAGCTCTACTCTTTCTTTAACCCCGGCACTAGATGAAGGTGGGTGGTCAACTCCACGCCCCGGCCGCTTTACACCCGGGAAAGAGTTCCGGTACCCATTGTATAGGAGGCTGGGTGGGTCCCAGGGCCGGTCTGGACGGGTGCGGGAAATCTCGCCCCCACCGGTATTCAATCCCCGGACCGTCCAGCCCGTAGCGAGTCGCTATACCGACTGCGCTATCCCGGCCCACACCGATTTCAGTGTAACCCCCAATATAACATTTCACGAAAATCCGTCCAGTGGGAGCCGGTTTTTTCATGAGGAGAAACGGACAGAGAGATAGACGGACCCCCGATAGACGTGACGAAAATAATATCCGCTTTTCTTAACTTTGGGAACGCGCCCAAAATCGGATCTTAAAGAAACAGGACGAGGAGTGTGGACTGGATTTATGTGGACGAGGGTGATTGGAAGAGATGGGCTGTTGTGAAAAGGGAAATGAACCTTCATTTTGCATAGAAGTTGGAGATTATCTTGACCAACTGAGTGAGGTAGCTTCGTAAGAAGAATTCTACTCCTTGGATTAATTAGTTTAGTTATTTCCACAATAATTAAAGCACCAAACTTTGATGTGTGATTCCAAGTGGACGTGTAATACGAAGAAGTCAAATAGGTCAAAGGACCTTTGAGTGAAGCGGCTACAAGTAATGCAAATGTTTTAGTAAGAAAAGAATCGTTCTGTCGTCAGGCAGCTCGAGAAGATGTAAATTTCTCATTTTCTGAAAGTCATTACCTGGAATAAATGAAAGTGGAAAAAGCTCCGGAGGGAAATACAAAAAGCAGGCGAAAATCTCATCATGCTTATTTATGAACGCCGCCAAGCGGGAAATTAGTAAATCCGCGCCTTTGTTTTCTTTGTTACTATAATGTACTTTGTTGTATTTCTGTTTGTGGTTCCATCTCTTGTAAGAGCGTGACCGTTGGAAGCTACAACATTTTTATCCGTTGTATGTTCTCGTGAACCTTACTAACAAAATAAAAACTTTTAATAACATTTTAAGTATAATGCGTTTTGTGTGCGAATTTCACAGAGTAAAGGCATGTAGGGGAGAGATATTTTCTTTCCATGTGTCTTTATTTTTGATAAAAATCGGATTTCCATTAAATGTCATACTTTCAATGCACAATGTAATCACTTGGGCGAGTTTTTTTTATAAAAATCGTATTTCCATTAAATTTCATACTTCCAACGACATTGTAATCACTGGGGCGAATTTACAGGGAAAACGATATCTCGCCCTCTACGATACAAGTACACGAAACACGATATGAGAAAAGTAAATGAAGTAAGACACAGTCAGAGAGATCGGAAAAACATCCGACGATCTAAGCACATCGGCCCACGCGAAAAATAATAGAAAATATTGATTTTTGTTAGAGTGCATTGAAAGTATACATGAATTGCACTGAAAATAACAGAGCGACACACACGAAAAGTGTTATGTCTGGTGAATATTTCCCAAATTTTGTTTGTAGTTTAGTTTTAGGCAGTTTCACGTAGGTTTTATAAAATGTGTTGACTAAGCCCTTCATTGCAATCCTGATTCAAAAGTGAATAAATGTTGTTTATTATTTCAAATACGAATTATATTTTGTTATTTTATGGAAGAAACCTCTGTGACAATTTGATATTAGTAATTCTAATACCATTCGACGTAGCCTAGATTATGAACATTTATGTTACGTGAATTTTTCGAGTTAATTCAATTGAGTTGGCAGTATATTTTGTAAGTCGAAAGGCAGGTTCGCTACACTGAACAGCAAAAAAAATGTTTGTAGTACTGTTTCAACGGTGTTGTATTTCCGACGTTCCCTGAGCGGAAGGTTGCCATGGTAACACCTCGTCCAAAGTAGAGTGTGTACTAACCTAATTTATAAAATCGTTACAATTCCCTGAAAAGTAACATGTAATCTCTGTTTTATGCACTTCGTTTTGGAGACTTAGAAATTTAGTTGTTAATATGCTTACTAATTAATCGACTATAAAATATTCAACTATCAATTTAATTTCGTCTCTTTTTTATGTTGATTTAACTCCATATTATGAATTCCGACATGTCTTAATAATTAATTAGCCTTGAACAATAATTCTTACGCCAGGTTAAAATACTTTTACGCAATTCATTTCTTTTGTTTTAAATTTAGTTTAACTTCTGTATTCGAAAAATGTAATCGATTTTTCCCCATTTACGTAGCAAGGAAAATATTTCAGGCGTTTCTCTTCTGTAAAGGTATAAAGTAACAGACTTTATCTGCAACAGGGATACAAAATTTAAACTTACAAACAGCCAGAGAAACAACAAACCTATTGTGGTATTTTTTGACTATTAATCTACCACCTCTAAAGTTTAAACTCTTAGGTTTCTTAATGTGGAATTATATGAACATGCTATAATAAGTTATGAGTTCTTTGGTGCGAGATGCCTGTGGAAGTTTTCGAAATACTGTCTCAGATTTTGCGTAAACCTTCTGAGAAAAGCTGCATAGGTCTTCAGATTGGAAGATATTAGGACAAAACACCTCCCTAATGCAAGTTTATTTAAAAATCCTAGATTCGCTGATGTTCAGTTTCATTAAATTAACGGCACATATGATTTCGATATCAGGTTGGTAGAGAGTGCAATCAATAGGTAAGTTTATAAAACGAAAAATTTTGATAACAGCGAATAATATGTACCTAGAATATTTAATTACATTAAAAAGATCATTAATGAGTACGTACATTAAAAAGCAGGAGATCAAGAACAGATCCTTGTGGGACACTACAAACGATTTCGAAAATCAATTAAAAAACGTCCAAAATTTTTAGTGAGTATTGCCGATTGGTTAGGCACCTGCGAAAAACTTTAGCTTACCCAGAGCACAGACCGCAAAGCACAAATTTTATGGAGTAGAACAGTATAAAGTGTACTGATACGATTAAAAAGAGACAGTATGAAGTTGTTGACTTTGAAGTCTAATTGGAGGGGGAATGAAGACTAGATAATTTATTGGATTTGTTGATGTAGATTTAGTTAGTTACCTGAAAATGTGTAGACTAAAATTAAATTTATATTTAATGTAGTGTGACTTACGAAGTTGTGTGATAAATGAAAAACTTTACAACACTTGGTTAAAAGTCATCGGTGAATGATTTCTGCCTTTTTTAGAAGAGTCACAACTGTCGCTTGTTTCCATTGTGGGGTATTTGTTACGTTAATATACAAACATTCGATATGCTCACGTGCTTTAGCAATGTTGCTAGTATGTTGTGTAGTGTTTTGTGATATGGCCTGGTATTTCAACAAGTCTGACTGGTTTAGAAATGTTAAGGCTTTTAAATTCTTAAAAGTATCCAAATGCAAAAAATAAAAATCATTGGAAAATGAACCGGAGTGACAATCCGCCGAAAAGGAATTACATAAACCGAACGATTGTGTTGTTGCATTCGAGTGCTCCTTTAGCAACTGACCCTGCCCTATTAAGCGTGCATTTTAGTAAAATGAATTTAAATATAAATGGAAAATACTGTCAATATATTCCTGAACAAATTATTTTTCTTGACAATTTTTTCTTTAAACAATTATAATATTATTAACGATATTTTAGACGTTTTCTTATTACCTCTTTTCTATGTGTTTTCATTTGTTGTTTGTTATTTGTGCATTTTTCTTACGTTCCTTTGCTGACTCTGTAATTGCCCTTACGGCTTACAAGGAATTGAATTATTGTTATTATTATTATTATTATTATTATCATCATTATCATTTTCATTATCATCATACACATTCCTTACTTCACATCAGTTTAACTGGTTCTCAAAAGAGGACGGATGTCACTTCTTATTCACTGTTCTGCCAAAAACTTTGTCTATATGGCATGTGTTAAGTGTTACTGCTTTTTTTGTATTAGAATATATAGAGCGGGGATAAAGATTAAGCAGTGTTAAAATTTCATGTAGTTTGTTTGGAATAATACCCGTTGTGGATATTATTATTATTATTATTATTATTATTATAAAACATTAAAGGTAAGCAGACCTACTTGTTCCTAATTTTTGAATGTCGACTTATTTGTAATAGTGCTAAGATTGCTACATCTTAAGCACCATAGGTCTCTGTTTAGGTAAAAATTGTACGAGCCTATTATCCTATGTCTTCCAAGGCCCAGAATTCTCTGAGGGTCATTCCGCAGACGTAGGTACAAATATTTTGCTTGGTAATAATACAACAATAATAATAACATAATAAACCGTCAATATAAAATAGTTAATAGTTAATAGGTAATTGTGTTTTGGAATTAGTGGTTTCACTTGAAGAAGGAAGCAATTTGCTTCCGAAACGTAGTGTTCTGTTTTGAACAGTTTTGCGACGATGGAAAAAGTTTTTGTAAATGCTGTTGATATTTCTCGTTTCTTCCTGTCGACCTCATTCCTCAAGTACGCTTATCCGAAATGTCAACTCATCTTCAGAGAAGTCATACAAGACGGGAGGACACTGTTTCCAAAGAGAATGAGGCTCGAAATTCACTGTGGACCTTCAGCTGGTGTCGCAACTCCATTCACCGGGCAGTTCATTAGACCTTGCCCTGAGCGGCAGGTTCCAAGTGACGTGACGTGGGTCACACCTTTATGGCAGCCACTACAAGCGCTGTTAATTAGACCCAGGCCTTGTTACTCATTTTCGAGCTTGGAACTTAGCTAAGTGTTGTACTTGTGCTGTGGAATTGGAGACCTGCCACAAGAGAAACAACACTACAAATGTACAGTGGAGTCTTTGTTACTCTATCTCTCTTGAAAGACAATTTTCGTTACCATAAGTTGAGTTTTTCGTGGTTTTATCCAGCCCTCCACGACAGTACTGGGTCAGTTCCTTCACATAGTTGAGAACAGTCTCCTTTCACATCCTGACCTGCTTAATACTGATTATTCTGGTTCCCAAATAATGCGACATTTTATAGTCACTAAAATTAAAACGTCCTTATCCTAAGAACCATGTCCATTGACTTGGTAAGGTTTCGGACTCGCTTCAGTAATATCCTTGCATCCACATTTTTTAAGGATGTCCATATCTCTCGACACCGAAAGTTTCGGTCAAATGCGTAGTGCTACTTGTTCGAATTCGGATGGTCTTGCGTTAAAATCTCAGATTGAATGAAGGGGTGAATTTCTTAAGTCCCTTCTGGCAAGTACCTGGATATGCCTTAAGGTGGCCCTGTACGATTCCTTTCACATCCTTTTCAATTAATTGTGCACTGATCAATCTACATTCTACATCATGTTGGAACTCTCATTAAAGAAACGAAGAATAAATACATGAAATTACATGGTTATGACGTACAAGCCGAAATTTTCTCGTTATTTTATCCCTATTCTTCTAGTTACGTATATATACATCAGGGGGCAGTGATTGCTGAAAACATCCTGTCGTTACGAATCCTATGCTTTGATACACATTTCTGCCTCGACTTCTCTAGGTAGGCAGTGACATCTTTTGTTATTATGTCAAGCCATCATAATAACATCCAAATACATGGCGTGAATATTCAACGAAGTTCTGAACTTGTAGCATTCCTCAATGGCTATGTTACATAAATGTATTAGTGGAAGGGTTGTCTAAGGAAACCGTCTTTACAGATGGGAATTTTCAAATTGTCTGTTCGAAATTTTAAAGTGATTTTTACTGGTAATATATCGCTTTATACTAGTCACGCTGTGAAATTAATTAGTAATTAATTCGCTCTCAGATGTGTAGACCATGTCCTCAGATTCCGTAGTATTCTACTTCTGAATTTAATATACAAGCCCTGTAGGGACCAAATTAAGTACAGATGGACTATGGAGTATAAAACACACTTAGCCCCAGAGGCGTGATACCGTACTCTCTGTTGATGCGTCGTTTCTGTAGGGTCCACGGAGACAGGGAACATAGAATCTCACTCTGTGTGTTAGGTCCCATGACGGTCGTTTTGTAGAGGGAGGCAAAGAAGAAGTGACGTCGCCTGTCCAAGTAGCGTCACTTCAATGAATACAAGGTATCGTACATGAGCAGGGTAGTTCTGTTTTTATTGCACGAGAGCACAAACATGAGGACGGCCGATAAACTTCTGTGTGTCTCCACCCACAAGAACAAGCAGAAACATGAGGAAGGCCGATAATCTTCTGTGTGTGTCTCCACCCACAAGAACAACAAAACATGAGGAAGGCCGATAATCTTCTGTGTGTGTCTCCACCCACAAGAACAAACATAAACATGAGGACGGCCGATAATCTTCAGTGTGTGTCTCCACCCACAAGAACAAGCAGAAACATGAGGACGGCCGATAATCTTCAGTGTGTGTCTCCAGCCACAAGAACAAGCAGAAACCTAAGGACGGTCGATAATCTTCAGTGTGTCTCCACCCACAAGAACAAGCCTAACATGAGGAAGGCCGATAATCTTCAGTGTGTCTCCACCCACAAGAACAAGTAGAAACATGAGGAAGGCGGATAATCTTCTGTGTGTGTCTCCATGCCCAAGAATAATCAGGAACTACACTGTAAACCGGTAAACACAATTCCACAAAATTTCGTACGTCTGGAAACAAAGAAAAATGGCCTGTGCTTCATTAAAAGCACGCCATGAAAACATATGGGGGTGGAGGTTTAACACCACGCATTCGTAACCTCGGCACTAGATGGAAGATGAGTGGCCAGACTCACGCTTCCGCAGCTTTACTCCCGGCAACCCTACCCATTGAGTAGGAGGCTGGGTGTGACCCTGAGCCGTTTCGGATGATTTGAAAAATAGTAGAACCTTTTGCTCCTGCCAGGAATCGAAATATGGATCCTCGATCTTCCAGCCCATAGGGTCCTCACTCTGTGGACTGCGCTGTCGCGGCTCCAAAAGATTCAATAAAACTTGCGAGGATTTAGTCCTCACAGCGGTGTTGTTGAGGATTCAGGTCTTCTGGGATGTGACCCTTTGTCGTGGCGTGAGTGATTCCTGGCGTTTCTAAAACACCACCTTCCTTCTTGACGTCAAGACCCACTCCCCAATGACACATCATTACATCACAGAAAACCTGAACCCTCACAACAGAATTCTTTCAAGGATTCTTTACAAAGTTTCCCCATTTTTACGTACGTTCGCATAGTTGCGAAAAGCGACTGTTAGCTTTGTCATGTCTGTTTGCCCTCTATGCGCCCGCCCCCTACCCATCCGTTTGTCCGTCAGCATTAAACAACTCGGATACCGCTTGAAGGATTTTCTTGATATTGTATATTGAGGCTTTTTGCTAAAATCTGTGGAGAAAAATCAAATTTGGTTCAAATCGGACAACATTTAAACTCCACGGCACAGAACAAATTTAGTTCAAGAGAGGAAATCACCATGTGCTTTACGATCATCAGAGAATAATTAAGAACTGAAAATGTTTTTTTTTTACTTCTTCGGGGGAACCCAAAGTCTTTCTGAGGAAAGCAAGGTGTCAGTCGGTATGTGATTCGCGATTTATATTCTAACAACCTGAAATTGCTGATTACAGATAGTTCATTTGATGACCAACGCAAATATATGTTCCGTCACATTGGTAAAAATATACTACTCACACTTGCACGTAGTAAGTCTAGGGCTAATCAAGTTCGAGTCGTCATGTTTACTTCATTTTCTTTATCAGATAAACATTCTGCATTGCAGATTTTGAAATATTGCTCATGGAACAGAAATCCGTCGTAACCAACCGATACACAATTTTACTGGAGATAGAAAAAAACTTGAGAGTTCATTTAAAATATCAACACTTAAGCATGTATGTTTTTACGAAAACATAAGGAAAAGCAATTTTTTTTTGTGGACACAACATTTTGACAGCAGACGTATTTGTAATCCAACTGTCTGGTAATGCGGGAATCTCATTTTGACGCATTGCGTAGGTTACGACAAATTGCTGTTTCATGAGCGATACAATCGCTTGCTTTTAAGAATTTATACTTCTTGTGTGGTTACGGACGTTGTTCTTACAGCATTGACACTAATATGTGTGGTTGTGTAGTTAATACGTCACCACAAGCCTTTCTCACGTTCTTCCTGTGGGTTGAGATGTTCATATTACAGTCCCCGCACGTTCTGTTTCTTTAAGGAGACGCTTCCCATTATTTATCTGAACCACGCAGTTTTAAAGTGAACGAGGTCAAGGTACTTGTAGGTCTTTGCCGTTGCTAGGAGACGGATTTTTGCGGATATCAGATTTCTTTGCTGTCGTATTTTCTTACTACTTTATTTTAGGAAACCAAAGTGAACGTTGACTATTAACATTTAACAACACACTGTTATTGTTTTTGTGCTTGTTATTATTTAGTAGGTCAGTGGTTATCACTACTGTGGAGCCCTTGAAGCTAGAACGTTAGATACATTGTGTCACCTGCGTTAAAATCCTGCTTTGAATTCATTCTCTGTGCTGATCTAGACATTGGCCGTACAGACGGTACAATATATTAAGTTTTAATACTTTATGATGCTGGTTATATCTGCTGTTTGTAAGTGAATGAGCAACCAGAAGATAAATGCAGCGCAGTGTTAATAAGACAACTACGTGCATAGAAGAATGTAAAGTAAAGTTGTCCCTGTGCAAGCCATGAAGGCATATTGGGGGAGTGGAGGCATAGATTCACTCATACTTAACCTCTGCGCCAGGAAGTGAGTGGTCAACTTCACACTCCGGCGGCTTTACTTCCGGAAAGAACCCCGGTGAATAGAAGGCTATATGGGCCTACAGGCGGTCTGGGCGTTTTGGAGAAGAGAAAAATTTCTTACTCATAGCGGGATTCAAACTCTGGAGTGTCCAGCCCGTAGTCTAGTCACTATACCTACTAAGCTACTCCGGCTAGAAGAATGTTCAAATAACGTATGTTGGTCCTTTATTCACTGAACACATTAGCTTAAGTGGTAAGGCGTGTGACATTTCTTTGCTAGATGTGTACTTAGATGGGTTATCCTGAGAGATTCCCTCATTTTGTTCAGGCCCTGCAGAGCTGACAAGTTTCTTAGAATCAACTATGACCACTTCCTATTACTTTCTAGTACACCGCACATACCTGCTTTTATGTAATGACTAAGTTACATGTTATATTGATGAAATGTCTTCAATGAACCCCTAAATCTGGTAAAAATTACGTATTTTTTCATTAGTTAAAACAGATGCTGATGATCGTATTGTGCTTTTGGTTTACTCTGTTATGTAGACAAAAGATTTCTCAGGAAGGCTAACTGGTTTGGTCACATCTTGCGTAGGAGCTGCCTCCTAAAACACGTTATTGAAGGAAAGATAGAAGAGGCGGGAAGACGAGGAAGAAGACGTAAGTAGTTATTGGATGACCTAAAGGAACAGAGAAGGTACTGGAAGTTGAAAGAGGAAGCACCTGACTGCACTGTCTGGAGAACATGCTTTGGAAGTGGCTATGGGCCTGTCGTAAGACAGAATACTTGATAATGATACTGTCTGGAAATTAAGGATCAGGATGAATCTCTATTTTTTCAGAAACGTTGGTACCTGTGATGTATCGGTCAGATAATACAGGCTTAGTGCCGTCAGTGTCAGTAGGGTGCCTGAAGGCTGTAGCAAGTACAGATATGTAGTGTCGTGCCGCGTCGGTCTGATCTATCTCTTTTAATTACTTGCCCAATAGTTTGTGCAATTTTTACGTGTATTTTGTTCAATTTTTTTCTATGGCTTGACAGCCCTATATGGGCCTGGGCCTCCTGGTTTCGTCGAGGTTTCATGGTCACACACATTTGAGACACACCACAGTCGGTAGGACTCTCTGGACGAGGACCAGCTCGTCGCAGAGACCTCTACCTGACAACACATAACACTCGCAAGAGACCGACATCCATGCCCCCGGTGGGATTCGAACCCACGATTCTAGTAAGCGAGCGGCCGAAGACCCACGCCTTAGACAGCACGGCCAATGGGATCGGCTTTGTTCAATTTTAGACACAAAATTTTCCTACTTCTACATTCATAACGCAGTAAGAAAGCAAAATTTTTAGAAAATACTGTTACTCTTCTTCGATTAATCAGTACAAGACCATTTTAAGTCGACAGTTATATCTTCTTGTTCTTATTCGTCCAATGGCGCTACATCCCTGGGTGGGACATGACCACCTCAAAGCGCTTCTGCCACTCCTCTGTTTGGATCTGCGTTAAGTCTCCAATTTCTACATCCAACCCGTGCGACGTCCTCCTCTAACTCGTCGCAGGCACCTCACCTCTGGTCTGCCTCTTTTTCTATCTCCAATTCCTCCCGGTATAGTGCAAAGGACTTTCCTTGCAGGGTCACTTTCTTCTATCCTCATCCCGTGTCCAGCCCATCTAAGTCTACCAAGCTTAACAAATTTCGCATCATCATTTTCATCATAGAGCTTATATATTTCAGAAGTCGACAGTATATAAGAGGTATAAACTCAACTTTCTAGTACGAGAGTTCTCACAATGATATGTATCCACAGCTTCGCATAAAAATATAGACGTTACCGATTCTAATTTGTTTGTTCGGACAGACAGTAGTAGTGTTATGAATAACATTAAACCCACGACGGATTACCCTCCGGTGTCTTGTAATTCACCACAACGACGGCGCTTGCTTGAAATGATTATAGTGTGTTCCGAAAAGAATTGATGTGGCCTCTAAAGTTATGGTAATTAAAGCTATCCCATTACTGGCCTGGACAGGCCTTAGGGTTCCAGGAGGTTGAGGCTCCCAGATTTCTAGACAATCGGAAACTGAAGGTGGTAAGGTTGTCAGCCCTACGCACCGGCCGCCCTTACCCCTCAGGAAATATTCCTGGTACTCATTTCTGTTAGAGGCTGAGTCGACCCCAGGGCCATAGTGCGACCGAAATGGATTATGCAATGAGAAATTCCAATCACACCATCGGGAATCGAACCCGCGATCTTCCGAACAGGTAATATCGTGGACGTACAGTTTTACGCATGCTTAATCTGGGCGTTAACGAGGATGAGTGGACATTCTTATACCCCGGCTACTTTACACACGTAAAGAGCTCTCGGTGCCCTTTGAACGGGAGGCTGGGTCGACACCAAATATGATCTGCCCACTTTGGCAGAACAGAAGAATTTTTTGCCCTGCCGAGAATTGAATCTTCCTCGGTGTTCCATCCCTTAGTGTACTCACTCTATAGACTGAGATATTCCAGCCACCACCTCTAATGTTGCTCTCAAAGTAAACGGATGCCATACTTTGCTAGATCCACACGCACAGTTCACTTGCTCGGAATAACGTAATATATCAGGAACTGTCGTTAGGGTCCGCCGTGCGACCTTAACGACAGTCTCACCTTTATCCGAATATTTTCACACCAGATTCGATGGACCGACGTGACAAGAATGTGTTAGGGACGGGATGCAATTGTGCAGTTTATCCACCGCTCCCCTTCTGTACCTCTGTGATCGCTTCCCTTCCCTCCTGTACGGCTTTCTGTGAAGATATAAATCGCTAACTTGGTCTTCAAAATCGTCACCATTTTTGCATAACAATACTCAGTTACGTCTGGGGGTACAAGAGGGAATTCAGAACCAGGGGGTGGCTTGTAACTGTTGTATCGAGAAGGACGGGATGGGGGAGGAAAGTTCTTTAATGACTCATAAACCTGACTGGTACTGTAGTATTGTCGTGACGAGGGTGTGTTGTGTGCTGGAGGGGGCTTAACACCCTGCACATATGGCTTACTGCAGCTCTATGTGTACTCTGAATTGCACTGTTCGGGGAACATTTTTGTTATCAAGTTACGGATCTGTTGAAGAATTATTATGACTATGACAAACTCCAGTGACGGTTTCGCTTTTTTTTTTTTTTTTTGCCGATACAAATCATAAGTCAACAAAATGGATTTCACCAATTACGTTATTTAAGATTTACCGTCTTGCGGAGTGTGACATCAAGTAGGAGACTCTTCTATCCAAGACATGGAGGGAATACGTTCTTCCGAAATATCGATTTATACCAAACTACATGGCGTCACACAACGGTGACATTTATAGTCCCTCTCTTCAGAACCTCGATTTACACTTGCATTTTATCTCTCGTGTTTAAGTACTGTCCACCAGCCTATTCGGCATCACACGCAGAAGGTGGCAGCCTAAATCTTCGTCATCTCAGCCCTGAACACTTCTGAGCCGGCAGTGGATGAAGCATTACACTGGGAGTGCACAGGTTTTCCAGAAATGTAGGAGCCACTCAAACTTCTTGCCGTCGAAAGATGGCACGAAATAACTTCCATACTGAGGACCCACAAATATGGGCGCCACAGTACAAAATCTAATTTCCACGGCAACCTGGCGCCCGGGATTTTTTCACCCCTGCATTACTCCTCAATAATTACATGGAGCAATATTTAGAAAGTTGCTTTGATTGACGTGTTTTGATGATCAGCTGCCTTCCTACTGTCACATATTCTTAACCTCGTTTTACAATTTTTATAAAACACCAGAATTCTAACCGCTTTACAACCGAAGAGCAAATTAGGTATGTTTCTTAAAGGGTTCCAAATCGAAAGCATATTCTGCTGCTTATTTCAGGATAAATGAGTACTCAGTATAACGACAAGGCCCTCAATATCACCGTACCTCGCGGTCGAGAGGGTAACATTTCTGCTTCGCTTTCAAGTTCTGGATTCAGATATCTGTCTGGACGTATATTATCCTGTCAGGAATTTTGTGTTCCTCCGCAGTACTTTGAGACAAACTAGGCATTTGGCTTAAATTAGGCCACGGCCGCCTGATTTCAATTGTTTCCAATTCATTACTCACTAATTCGCTATCATTCGAACGTCTGCTCGTATCTGAGGTGTTGAAAACGTCGCTACACCAACTATAATTAAAAGTAAATCTAACGAAAGAAATGTCCTAAGGAGTAAAGGAGGGTGAACTGTCTAAACCTCTTGTACAGTAATATATCTGAGAAGGCAGAAAGGTCGGTATCATTATGGTACGTCCCATTGTGTATCCTATGAACCTGCCAATATAGTTCAGTTGTATTTTCAGATTTGTATGGCTTCGGAGGCCAGAACCCTACTTCTAATTTGTTTTCGAGCCTCATCAGAACGGTTTCTGTCAGGCTGTGGTATTGTAGCCTGTCCACAGTTCGGTGTTTCTACCATTTGTAGAGATGCGGCTACTCGTAATGAAGATGGAGAGTTGCGAGGCCGCACTGAGCAATGCAGTTCCCACTGCTCCCTCCACCAAATATCCGGAGGGGTTGGTAAGTTAGCGGTGAACAAACGTTGGCTTTGCTCCCTTATTCATCAGCATTCCAGGCAACCCGCTGCAACCGCAGAATCTGATCCTACAGAAACACAATCGATTGATACTCTCGTCTACAATAGCTAAGTGCATGGTGAGGTCATGCTTTTCCTTTGACGTTGAGATATTCAAAAATCGAAACCTGGCAGATGCTGTCTTAATGAAACTTGTCTCTTGCGGAAGGTGATGATAGTTGCGTCATCGCCAACGACAGTCACGTGTTGGCTAGGTGACTTGAGGGTCGTTTTACCTATGAATTCTGTTCTTTCGCGCTGTTTCTGGTTGTATTCTGATCACTTTCGCCTGAGACCTCTTAAGCTGAAATTGAAAACAGCGCTACATTCTTCCACCTGTGCTGATCTCGCTAAGTCACATGCCTGCAAAGCAGACTGTACTGTAGTGCTGATGTTGTAATTATTGATAAAGATAGCAACTAACATATTGATCCTACATGATCCATATTAGCAAGTGGAATATCTGTCCCGTGTGCTGATTAAATACAGACGTCGATAGGAGCTACATATTCTTTATCCATTTTGTGATGTTCCATATGAAATTCATAGCATTGAATGCCTTTCGTCTTAACACAGTAAGATCTGGTTTAGCTTTGGGCTTACGTTGCCTAAACTCGCAGAGTAGAGCACACAACGTAGAACGGAGCGATTTGACCATAAAATTTAATGAAATAAGAATTAATTAAAATATCCTGGGGAAAAACGAGTCCGAGCAAAGTTCATCGAATATTTGGCCCTACAATTTTTAACGTTAAAGCGAAACAACATTGTTCGGGGCAACGTTAACAAGGGTTGCCTATAGTTATAAACACTCACCAGATATATGAACGTCAGTAGTGTGAGAATTTACGTGGTGGAAAAAATGCTAACACGATTTATTTTACTGTCTTGAATATTTGTATAGATGTATACGCTTGCAAGACTTACAGCTTTACATGAAGACTAGGGGACTAGAAAATAATAACATGGTGATGAAGCAGAATGTCTTGTTCCGGGTTCGACAGGTGCTGTGAAATGTGGCGTTTATGCAGTAACACATTCCAGACACGTCCCAGGAGTGGACATATCACTAAGCAGGCAGGTGTTGTAAAAACACTTGGAGGATGCGCTATTTCAGTCTCCCCTGGTTTACAGATTATCGTAAGTTAGATTTCTCCTGGCTGTAGTTCGTTTCTTCGGGTGAATATTGGTAGCAGTGCCCCTAAGTAAGACTTAACCATCTGGTAGCAGTGCCCTGAAGTAAGACTTAACCATCTGGTAGCAGTGCCCTGAAGTAAGACTTAACCATCTGGTAGCAGTGCCCTGAAGTAAGACTTAACCATCTGGTAGCAGTGCCCTGAAGTAAGACTTAACCATCTGGTAGCAGTGCCCTGAAGTAAGACTTAACCATCTGGTAGCAGTGCCCTGAAGTAAGACTTAACCATCTGGTAGCAGTGCCCTGAAGTAAGACTTAACCATCTGGTTGCAGTGCCCTGAAGTAAGACTTAACCATCTGGGAGCAGTGCCCTGAAGTAAGACTTAACCATCTAGTAGCAGTGCCCTGAAGTAAGACTTAACCATCTGGTTGCAGTGCCCTGAAGTAAGACTTAACCATCTGGTAGCAGTGCCCTGAAGTAAGACTTAACCATCTGGTAGCAGTGCCCTGAAGTAAGACTTAACCATCTAGTAGCAGTGCCCTGAAG
This sequence comes from Reticulitermes speratus, assembly GCA_021186555.1. Taxonomy (NCBI): domain Eukaryota; kingdom Metazoa; phylum Arthropoda; class Insecta; order Blattodea; family Rhinotermitidae; genus Reticulitermes; species Reticulitermes speratus. The sequence goes on from JAJKFL010000012.1 coordinate 11,224,683, forward strand.
TAAGACTTAACCATCTGGTAGCAGTGCCCTGAAGTAAGACTTAACCATCTGGTTGCAGTGACCTGAAGTAAGACTTAACCATCTGGTAGCAGTGCCCTGAAGTAAGACTTAACCATCTAGTAGCAGTGCCCTGAAGTAAGACTTAACCATCTGGTAGCAGTGCCCTGAAGTAAGACTTAACCACCTGGTAGCAGTGCCCTGAAGTAAGACTTAACCATCTGGTAGCAGTGCCCTGAAGTAAGATTTAACCATAACCTACCCCCACTCCCGCTTCTAAAATTCCCGTACACTTGTCATAACCATCTTACCGAACATAAAGTCTATTCGGGACAGTTAGGGGAATTTGGAATGTCGAGGTATATCCTCCGCCAGGTTTACAACTTTCCTGAAACCCAGAGTTTGAGAACAGCTCGATATACTGAGCCAAAGCGAGTGGGTACCTCCACGAATTGTTACCTGACGGTGGAAGCATATCCAGCTTACAAAACTTTGCGTTTACATGTTTGTGTTTTTTGAATACAGGACTTTGGATAAAGCCCAAAACTGAGTGGCCTTGAGTGTAATACACCACGTACAATTGCTTTTTCCTATTTTACATATTTGTATTTTTGAATACTGGACTTTGGATAAAGCCCAAAACTGAGTGACCTTGAGTGTAATACACCACGTATAATTGCTTTTTCCTATTTTACATATTTGTATTTTTGAATACTGGACTTTGGATAAAGCCCAAAACTGAGTGACCTTGAGTGTAATACACCACGTATAATTGCTTTTTCCTATTTTACATATTTGTATTTTTGAATACTGGACTTTGGATAAAGCCCAAAACTGAGTGACCTTGAGTGTAATACACCACGTATAATTGCTTTTTCCTATTTTACATATTTGTATTTTTGAATACTGGACTTTGGATAAAGCCCAAAACTGAGTGACCTTGAGTGTAATACACCACGTATAATTGCTTTTTCCTATTTTACATATTTGTATTTTTGAATACTGGACTTTGGATAAAGCCCAAAACTGAGTGACCTTGAGTGTAATACACCACGTATAATTGCTTTTTCCTATTTTACATATTTGTATTTTTGAATACTGGACTTTGGATAAAGCCCAAAACTGAGTGACCTTGAGTGTAATACACCACGTATAATTGCTTTTTCCTATTTTACATATTTGTATTTTTGAATACTGGACTTTGGATAAAGTCCAAAACTGAGTGGCCTTGAGTGTAATACACCACGTATAATTGCTTTTTCCTATTTTACATATTTGTATTTTTGAATACTGGACTTTGGATAAAGCCCAAAACTGAGTGGCCTTGAGTGTAATACACCACGTATTATTGCTTTTTCCTATTTTACATATTTGTATTTTTGAATACTGGACTTTGGATAAAGCCCAAAACTGAGTGGCCTTGAGTGTAATACACCACGTATAATTGCTTTTTCCTATTTTACATATTTGTATTTTTGAATACTGGACTTTGGATAAAGCCCAAAACTGAGTGACCTTGAGTGTAATACACCACGTATAATTGCTTTTTCCTATTTTACATATTTGTATTTTTGAATACTGGACTTTGGATAAAGCCCAAAACTGAGTGACCTTGAGTGTAATACACCACGTATAATTGCTTTTTCCTATTTTACATATTTGTATTTTTGAATACTGGACTTTGGATAAAGCCCAAAACTGAGTGGCCTTGAGTGTAATACACCACGTATAATTGCTTTTTCCTATTTTACATATTTGTATTTTTGAATACTGGACTTTGGATAAAGCCCAAAACTGAGTGACCTTGAGTGTAATACACCACGTATAATTGCTTTTTCCTATTTTACATATTTGTATTTTGAATACTGGACTTTGGATAAAGCCCAAAACTGAGTGGCCTTGAGTGTAATACACCACGTATTATTGCTTTTTCCTAGCTTGTTAAAATGTACTAAAACCGCTTTCTTGTCATTCTTTCCAATTCTTTGCTAACACTTACTGTGTCGTTAGACCCCGCGTATTCTGTGCATCTGAAACAGGTCGCTGAATGAGCTAGGAGTAATTCACTGTGTATGAAGTAGCGTACCCTGTAAAGTGAGATGGCTTCGTGCAGTTTCCAGGCAGTACGAGGCCCTGTTCTGCAGTGGATAGCTAAACGAGCCCCTGACATTCCGTCTCCCTCGCGTTAGTGGCGGCTGGAGTTGCTGCGTAAGGCCGAGAAAATCCCCTTGAAGGTCCCGGGGCGTTGCGTGTAAACTCAATTGGTCGTGAAGACCTATCCCCCGACCTACGCACGAAATAGCCTCTGTGAGAAAAAGTGATCTACCTCCCCATTGTCGTTAAGTATTGTATGTACTGCGAAGAACAGATGTCTTATAAACTGCCTACGCCTGTCCACATGGTTTCCTTCAGTCAAGAAGTTCTTTCGTCAGTGGTCAGTAGTACCTTAACTTGTTAAAGCCCTGCATTTGTATACGCGAAAGAACGTCGGAAAAAACACCTAGAAATTTATTTTATGTACTTGGGCAACAAGAAAATTTACAGAATTTTCAAGACATGCTGCATAATATATGTTACTTTCCACTAAAATGCCGTTTACTTCATAATTTTATCGTTATTTGTTCACATAATACTCGCGTTTTCCATAAACCATGCGCTAAAATGTAAATATCCACCCCGGTAGGATAAAGGTTATAACAGGCAGTGACTACTTCCATAGCCTTTCCAGTTCATATTCTTAAGAAACTGTGATCAAACAATTATCAGAAGATAGATGGGAATCTGTGCCTTGTCATCCGATATTCTAAGGTTCATCGTGGCTTTTCTCAGTCCCTAAAGGCAATCGCCCTGCAAGTGTGTCAATTTCCTCAGGGCCGCATCATTTAAAAGCCTTTTCTCTTCACCAGTCATCCTAACATTCGACGGTAGAGAGCCTTAAGTTAGTGACAGCGTCGTAAAATAAAAAGCAGAGACAAAAGCTGGTACCGTAGTTCCGCAATCTCACTCTGCCTTACAGTAGTGAATGTGGATAAGTAAGATAAAGTAAAAAAAATAAATTTGTCCCTGTGCACATTATTAAGGTATATGGGGGACTGGAGTTTCAGCTCCAATCATTTTTATCTCGGAATTGCATGTGAGTGATCAGATTTACAGCCTGGCCGCTTTATCTCCGGGGAAATTGTGAATAGGCGACGATTTCTATGTTTCGCCTTTGAAATGCGTAGATAAAGGTGACTGATTAACTTTAGGCTCCGACCCTTTAAACCCTGGAAAGTCTCTCATCCGTCGATGCTCATATTAGAGAAGTCTGAGTGAGACTTACAACTGATACAGATGTGGTGGCATAATGGGAAGCCTTTCCTTCCTGGAATGGACCCGTAACGATTCCAGTTCCTCAGAAATTTGCCTCCTGAATTACGTTTAATTTACTGACACTTTATAAACTGCACGCGCGTTGGGTATATTGTGTGCGTGTACGTATATAACAACCTAGACCATTGAAGGTGAAGGTAATGGTTCCTTCGAAACGTCAGAAACCGATTACCCAGTGACGCAGCGTCTTATCGCAGACAAATAGGACCCTCAACCACCACACCGTTGTGAAAACCTCAGAACTTGCCAGAGATATTAAAATACGTGAGGTGTTGAGTGCAGGCCTATAACGGCGAGGTGTGGACTGGGGGGGGGGGGGGAGAGGGGTCGTGACGTGTGTGCTACGTAAAGATGCACCACAGGAGGCTTATCAAAGGAAATCAAAGATGACGCGTTGCTGACAATTTGACCACGAATAATGAATAAATTCACATACTGAGGGATGATAATGATTAGGTGGAATATCGAAAGAAGAAATGGTATTCAAAAAACGCATAGTCTTTCTTGCGCGGGGCTTGAAATGTAATTTCAATCGATTATATAGCGGGTTCAGTAATAAACCGTGTGTTTTATGCTTCTAGTTTCACAATTCTTAACTTTTTATTAAAATGCTGTATTTTAATGGAAAAAAGATACACGTGTAGACCGAAAGTCGCCTCACAGTGTTTGGCCCTGTTTTGTTCCGTATTTGGAAGGTTCTGGATTTAAGCCCGAAGACCGGCCGTCCTAAGTGAAGTACGTCAGGACTTCCTTCATTCCCTCCAGGAAAATGTCAGGATAGTTCCTCAAAATAATCACAGCCACTTCCATCCATATGTTTTAGAATTTCTCACTTACTGATCATCCTTCCATTTAACGCGATGTAATCTGAGGACCTTAGCTACTGACAGCATCGGTAAACAAGCACATAAGTACGAAATAAACAACAGCTAGAATTTTAACGAATGTCATCCCGTTTTGTTGTTAATAGTATAAAAATTAAATCAGTACCTGTCAAAACACAACTAAATTTTATTTATTAGTTAGAGCTACATGTTTCGACCTATTTCAGGTCATCCTTACGTTCACAATTGGTCTTTAAAACACTTTGAGAAAGAAATATTATGATATTTACATATTTATATATAGTATATAGTACGTAGTATATTTCTGCCTTACAATATGTTGTGTTGTATAAAACATTTTATAGATTTATAATCTGTCATAAATTTTAAGTTGCTCCTGTGTGTGGCATGAAGGCGTATACTGTACAAGAGAAGTATAATTGTAGAGTCTTTCTTTCTTAGCCTCGACACAAGGTGGAGGTGAGTGGTCACCTTTACGCCCCGGTCGCTTTACCTCCGAGGAAAGAGCCCCAGACCCACAGAAGAGGAGGCCTGGTGGTCTCCAGAGTAGGTTTTGACGTTTTGGAGAAGACATAAACCACTCTCCCCTGCTATCAATTGAAACCCCAATCTTTCGGCCTCTAGTCTAGTCACTGTAACATCTGAGATATTCCGACACTTCATAAACTTTAATACATTATAATGTAATTGATCTCAGCAGTTGCTTTGTACGACTTGCAAATGTAATTGTAAAATTAGTAATATAACTAACTCCATGGAGCAGAGCCCTTCTTGAGAAGCTGACAGTTCCTCCGCTAGTCAAGAAAATTCCCGCATTTTATGGAAATCGGAAGTTCATTAACCCACTAACAAGAGCCCGCCACCCGTCTCTGTCCTGACCCAGATGAATCCAGTCCATGTCCTCATCCCACTTCTTCAAGATCCATTTTAATATTATCTTTCCATCTACGCCTGGATCTTCTAAGTGGTCTCTTTTCCCCAGATCTCCCCACCAAAACCCTGTATACGCCTCTCCTTTTTCTCATACGTGCCACATTCCCCGCCCATCTCATTCTTCTTGGTTTAATCACCTAAATAATATTTGGTGAGGAGTACAGATCATTAAGTTCCTCGTTATGCAGTCTTCTCCACTCCCCTGTTACCTCGTCCCTCTTAGGCCTAAATATCCTCCTCAGCACCCTATTCTCGAACACCCTCAGCCTATGTTTCTCCCTTAATGTGAGAGATCAAGTTTCACACCCATACAAAACAGTAGGCAAAATGTAGTAACATATGAACATTACATAAGTCGTCAAAATTAGTCGTGCAATAAGAGGCCCCACTTTGTTGCGATATGATGATATATACATTTGTAATTAAGTGCTTATGTACGTATGGCATGAAATATGACTGATTTCTAAACCAGAACAGCACAGACAAACAAGTAACCTTCTGCACAGTGGTTTCAAACGTGGCAGTGCTATATTCGGACTGCGTCTAGACTGGCTCCGAGTTTCACCCGGCTGCATATTCAGTTAATATCGGGGGTTGTTTGCCGGAGGGTAAAGTGGTCGGTGCACGAAGCTGATTTTCGTCTAGGGTATTTAAGAATAATAATTTTACCTTCCCTCTCTCATGTTATGTATGTCCACGGTAATATGTCCAAACCCTTTAAAGCACTGTTTTGTGTCAGTAGAGTATGTTCTTGTGTTTCGCATGACACGCAATTAAAAAAGTTATATTCTTAAACAGAAGTAACTGATTTTTCTCTCATAAAGAAATGAAATTTATTTATTGCGCAGTGGGCAGTGAAATTTATGTATTATTCGAATTAATTTGAAATTTATGGGCCTAAACTTTCCTATCAGTTTCCTTGTAAACAGACCTAACGTTACACAGGGGTGCACACGTCCCGGGCACCAGGTCGTCGTGGTTAATGTTTGTTTTTTGGTGGCGCCTAATATTTGTGGCTCCTTAGTATGGAACTTGCTGTATTTAACGCTTCTGGGTATAGTATTTTGAGGTGGGTCATAGATTTACGAAAAATTTTGACACCCCTGTTGTAATGTCTCCTACATCACTTACATTCTTCTCTCTCTGTCGCTCATTTATGCTTGTATTTTAGGCGTAATTAGAAGTAAATACAATACATATGAAACGTTTCTTCTTATACCTTATGTAAATGTTCATACTCGGATGCCTTGTTCAACGTACTTAAGCCTGTGTTGCACTTAGCGCTTCAGACTGGGTTTCAGTGAGTCTTAGCGTTCGCTACGGGGATCAGAGATATTGGCTTTGTTACGAAAGGGTGGTTACATGCTGGGGTGGGAGACAATTTCAACTGTGTAACAAGCCGAGAAGACCACCCTAGCTAGCACTTTCTTCATTCTGCATTCTTCGTGGTCAGGCGGTCTAACAACATTATGTCCGCCAGTCACGTGATCCACAATACACAAGGAATGTTATTCTACAAGTGTACGAAAATTAAGCGATTACTAGGTAGAAAGTGTGTGCCTAATCTACTTTTTCTTCGTTTTATTTGCATAATCACATTTCATACAGCAGCATGATTAAAACCGTACAGATAACCGCAAGTAACACGTAACCACAAACCGTTTATCATATATTGGTGCAGGCTCATTTTATTAATATGTTATTTCTATGTTGTAAATAAACGAACAAATGGCTGTGATTCCAGTATGTTGACCTGTTTGTCTCCTCTAATATTGTTTGAAAAATTTGAGAGACATTAAGGAAAACTTGATTCGAATTTGAACAGCATGCCAAAAAAAGAAACTCTTATTTTTACAGTTCTTAATTTCCTGCAACAAACATGCGACCGCGACGGTGTTGAAGTCTTCTGAGGTACACGAGAAAGTAAAACCCGTTTAAAAATTTATATTATATTATACTATATTGTAATATATTATATTATATATTATATTATATTAATATTTTACAGTTTTTATTGTATATGTAAACAAGTATGGCGGCTGCAAGTATTCTAACTTATAGGCCTATGTAGCTATGGTTTATAGGTGAAAGATTAGGTTTTGAAAGTGCCGATGAATTTTGTATGAAAAGTATGTGTGAAGCATTACAAAGAAGGAGATACAGAGAACATTTATTTAATGGTTAGATCCCGGGCAAGGACAAAATATTCTTTTTCAAAGCGCCCAGACCGGCTGTGAGCCTCTAAAGCCTTCTACTCAATGCGTGCTGGGTAAAGTTTCTCCGGGATTGAAGCGGCAGGAGTTCGAAGCTAACCACTTACCTTTATGTAATGCCTATTGCCGAGGTTAAGAATGAGTGGAACTACAGCTCTACACCCCTACGCCTTTATGACGTGCAGAAGGACGGATTAAAATGAGGAAAATAATGGAAAAATTTTCACTGTTAAAAATTATGCACAACGGTCAGTCGCCGCATTGTATAAAAATTAAATGACAGTTCCTGTTACAGAACTTGATGATTGCCGTTCGTAGCTACTCAGTCTGGCTCACTGAAAGCAAGAGTAAAACGTAAAAGTGTCCCTTTGCACGCCAGGAAGACATATGGAACGTTACAGATCCATTCGTTCCTAACCTGGTCACTAGATGTAAGTGGGCGTTAAGTTTCATGCCCCGGCCGCTTTATTCCCGGTGGAAAGCCTCCTAGCGCGGGGAATCTAATAACAATTCCACGGACGTCTAGCTCGTAGCCTGTTCACTGTACAGACAGCTTCTCAGCCACTGTAAAGTTCAGTAAATAAATCTAAGTACATAATGCATCTCCTAGCCTCGTATTACAACTATAAATTCAAGCGTTTTTAGATATCATCAGTTGTTTTCGTAGACCGCTGTGTAGGTTTTTTATATTAAAATATCCTGGATCGTAAAAATTGTGGATGCTCTTGCCTCAAAACTTGAGTACGGCCATTTGAATATAATTATTTGATATATTATGAAAACGCTTTGGAAGGCTTATATGATGCTTAAGTGGACCAAGTACGTTGTTAGGATGATATCTTTCACCGATATTTTCGGAAAAGAAGCAGCCCATGGATAGATAGACAGACAGACAGACAGACAGATAGACAGACAGACAGACAGACAGACAGACAATTGCCCCTTGCCACGCTAGTGCACGCACAATTCATGCCATCCATTAACACGCACCAGCACGCACTGCAGGTGTCTTAATAAACTAGACTTTATGAATGATCTCCCTTTGATCTTTTAATCTCATAAAGTCAAAGCCGAAAGAAAAAAAAATGAATAACGCCAAACCGTTTGCGCTTCATATGGACAGCTTTTGATGCCGGTGGGGGAAAATAATCTTCTGCAGAATGGGGCGAGACTTCGCAGGGTTATCAACAGGCACCAAATAATAATACATCACGTCACCATGTTAAGCTCCCAGAGTTGGACAGTATGCCATGAATATTGCTTGCACCAGTGTAAAGACGTAGACCCTCTTGCGTTAAAGCCGGTCTCAGGTGCTTTCACTTTTATTATAGCCGTGATGTCACTCTTGTGGTGCGAAACATTGTGCGAGTCGCGCAAGTTATAACGCAGTTACGTCCTCTCTGACGAACGGTCACATTAACCTGTGCCAAAAGTGTTCTCACACTCATGAATATATACAGTGTAGTGAGTCTCCTGACGCTGAGGACTGCAAGTCACTGTAGCTTCCTGCCCGTGTCTCAGTGAAACAGGAACAAATGCAATCTGTAAATTTATTGTAGATTAGTGCTTGGTATACGTTTAAGTATTCCAGTGGCCGTGCGGTCTAAGGCGTGGGTCTGCGGCCGCTCGCTTACTAGGATCGTGGGTTCGAATCCCACCGGGGGCATGGATGTCTGTCTCTTGTGAGTGTTGTGTGATGTCAGGTAGAGGTCTCTGCGACGTGCTGGTCCCTCGTCCAGAGGAGTCCTACTGAGTGTGTTGTGTCTAAAGTGTGATCGTGAAGCCTCGAAATGAGGAGGCCCAGGCACCCGAAAAGGGGCTGTTGTGCCATGGGGGGGGGGGGGGGGGGGGAAAATACGTTTAAGTAAAACCAACCATTGCACAAGAATTATTAACAAACTATATTTTAACCATTACATAATTTTCGGCAAACAAATTGCCATCCTCAGGGGCGCATCAAACAATCACAAACATCCATGGCATCCAGATACACACACTCCGCATTATAATGGAAGTACATATGCCGCTCCTTTATAATGCCGAGTGTGTATATCTGGATGCCATGGATGTTTGTGATTCTTTGATGCGCCCCTGAAATGAAACCTGTCGTCCAGTTGCCTAACCTGGCTGCCAAGCGATTAATAAAGGACAATAAAATAAAATTCAAAACATGTCATGAAATATCAAGTTTTATTAAACACGGCTAAAAGCGGTTAAGTGATGAGCACCAAAAATATTTTCAGAATATCACTAAGAATGTCTGCTGCTAACTTTTTATTAGCAGTGTTATTTATAATAATACATAGCAAGCAAGTGATAGTATCGGTAGCAACATACGACATTCAGTATCGAAAGAAATACCACAAAATTTTAAGACTGAAAACATACATTTTATCCTGGCGATATTCCATGAATCTGTGTTACTGTTTTTGCCTAGTTTGTCTTAACTTTGTCTGAACTAACCCCATCTCTTTACCGGACGCACTTCAATGTTTCAAAATAATGACCAGAGATTAAACAACACTGAAGCCAGCAGGGTCAACACTGACAAAGACTTTTGAAATCGAAGGTGTTTTATTAAAAGCGTTTACATATTATCTGTAGTTTTGTGGATTGTTCGATACTATTATTGAAACAAGAGAAAAAATATGTCTAAGTATCACTCTTTTACATTAATATCACTTTTCAAAAATAGCAGGACACAAATGCAAACATTATAAGCTCTGTTGTTCCCAAGTATATTACACGAATCATTGAAATTGTTTGATCTTGTTATATTAACATTAACCAATCGATGTACGTATAATAAGGTAGATAATATTCTCATAATGATAGCGTTTAGTAGAACATCACCCACTTTCGTCCATTATTTTCCAGCCATCTTTGAAAATAATCACTACCCAATTAGTGACTACATACACAGAAACCCGTAGATACACTCATTTCCAAAACGAGTAAAATTAATTTGCTGGGAGCAACAAAGGTTATAACATTACAAAGCTGTACAATACATGTGGTGTTCTCGGGCAAACATCCGCTCATCGTCAGCGAACTAACTAACTAACTCCATGGGTCAGAGTCCTTCTTGAGCAGCTAACAGGTCGTCAGCTAGTCAATAAATTTCCCTCATTTTTTAAAGCCCGAAGGTTCATTACCGCACTCACAACAGCCCGCCACCTGCCCCTATCCTGAGCCATATCAATCCAGTCCATGCCCCCCCATACCACTTCTTGAAGATCCATTTTAATATTATTCTCCCATCGACGCCTGGTTCTTCCAAGTTATCTCCTTCCCTCAGGTCTCCCCAACAAAATCCTGTATGCACCTCTCCCCCCCCCCACCCCCAAATCAGCGAACTAATGCAAGAAGAATTGGAAATAATACACGATATATGCTTTCACTCATTTGCTTCATTCCTGTTATTAAGCTAGCAAAATGCACAAGGTAACAACTGTGCAAGTAATAATTCAGTTTATTAGTAATATCCACCATGTGAATTTTTTTAGATATAACCTTAAAACATATCGTTGTTACCATGATTGTAATTTTTAACATAAAAAACTTACTTTATGGCTTATTTTGGGTATGTTTGTGATTCCTTACACACGAAATGTCACGTGCCTAGGTCTAACTGACCGTGACTTAGCAGCACTAAAGGCGAAACCAAATATAACTTTTACGCAACCGCTAAGTTTTTCTTCTTGTTTTAATAAAATTACCTCACAAAGGTTAATGTTCTTCTAAGATCAGTTGACATATATAAATGACCATATTTGTAAAGACGATAACATCGCATGCACTTCAGTTATCACGTTTTTGTTACAGATGGAAGTAAATTAAAAAGTGCCAAAAAGGCGGGTTGCATTTACTGTCATTAGCCCCGTATTAACTTCCATTAATATCCGTTTCTCGGTTCAGAATTTAGATGGAGGCAAACTGATACATGGACGCTATGATATTATAAGTACATATTTTGATATAAACAAATAAAGTAGACTAAAAACATTTTTTCCCTCTTTCCTGAAGGGTGTCAGTGTTCGGTGCTAGAGCGTTCTGAACATCTTTTCCTCAGACTGATCATCGTGCGCCTTCTTTATAGTGCTGAAGGAGATTGTTGATGTTCGTACGTACACAGCGGTGTAACTGAGGATTGTTGATGTTCGTACGTACACAGCGGTGTAACTGAGGATTGTTGATGTTCGTACGTACACAGCGGTGTAACTGAGGATTGTTGATGTTCGTACGTACACAGCGGTGTAACTGAGGATTGTTGATGTTCGTACGTACACAGCGGTGTAACTGAGGATTGTTGATGTTCGTACGTACACAGCGGTGTAACTGAGGATTGTTGATGTTCGTACGTACACAGCGGTGTAACTGAGGATTGTTGATGTTCGTACGTACACAGCGGTGTAACTGAGGATTCCAGTCTTCTGGGATGTGACGCTTTGTCACGGGGTGAGTGGTTCCAAAAAAGGATGTTCTCTTTCCACTTGGCCCTTGACAATGAAGGCAATACGTTCTTTCGAAACGTCGAGAACCACTCACCCAGCGGCACGACGTCACTTCTCAGAACAACGGGAACCTCATAGTCCTACTTCCGCTTCGTCTCTCTCGTTGTTGTTTAAGAACGTTGCTAGTTATCATTCATAACACCGTCATAAACACATGCAAGAAACTACGCTACTTGCTTCTGTGTAATCGATGTTGAAGTTTCTTTTAGAATAATATAACTCCTCATAAAGGTGCCACTGCACCAAAGACCCTCCTGATGCAAACTGCTGAATGTGGCGGTCTCTTCCGGAAACTGGTTCTTCTTTGCAGACCAGACATTGTCAGAGGATAAAGGCTCAACTTTCTTCTGACAGGAAGTAGAAAGTCCTGTGCAAGAACTGATTACAGTCTTTTGGTATATTCGAAGTCTTTGTCTTTGATACTTCCTTATTACTTCAGTATCAAAAGGAATAATTATTATTTATGTAGCTTCCTGGATTTTTCTGTGACTGTCATAACTGTCCGACTGCCATGTAGGACCAGAATAAACGGACTGCTGCGACTAAACTCCGTTGAGAACAAAATCTAAAAATAGACTCGTGTAATAATGAGAATGGCGAAATATACAACACCTTTTGGAAGGGTGGACGTTATTGTTATTTTTAACTTAGTTTTGGCTAAAGGAAACTTTGAACAACTCCTTGGATGAACAAATGATATTTATTATTATTACTATTATTACTATGATTATATGTTTGTAGAGATATATTTATATTTAGAAACCCAGCTACTGCTTCAAAAGATATATTATATTGACTGAACATATTTGGTCACAAATCAGGCCCTTTGGTTTTTTTTTTTTTTTTTTTTGTAATGTAATTTGATAAAATTTCTCTTTGGAAGTTCAGTCAGCACTTAAACTCGCCTCAATTACTTTCCCCCCTTTAGGACCATTTGTGGACTTATTTTACATTAGTGTGCTTCTTTATTTGTGTTATTGAAGAACTGAATTTTATCGTAGCCTAATATTTGAAAAAGGTGATGCATTAGCTCTCTCATTTTCCTCATGTTTTCTCTTTGTGTGTTTGGTTTTTGTGTACTCTTGCTGTATTTAGCTATTCATGCTGTCAAAAACCAAGCCCAACAAGCAAGTCTAATCTACAAGCATCAAAACAATATTAAATATTCATGCTGGTTTCAGTATTGTTCCTCTGGTGCTAAGCCTGCATATTAATAAATTAAATTTAGTTTTTATTAAACTACTTTATATTCGTTCTGTAAATTCTGACGCATTCCTCATAGTTACAACACAATATCCATCACCATAAATATTTTAAATTAACGTGTACACAATATATCAAATTATACTACTATGTTTTGCTATCATGTAAGATATTGTATATGAATTTTTTAAACCTGTGTTATGAATGTACTGGAGTGGACACTAATTTACTTGAGATATGGTGACATTTGGAGCAGCTGTAGTCTACGATCGATAAGGATTCAGTAACGATTACTAGGCAACAACCCAGTTTCTTTTTAGAACGTCATTTTTTTCTCTCTCTGTGATCTTTGTTTGTGTTCGCTTTCATGCTTATTTACACAAGTATCACGAGAGGATTGTCTGTTTGTTGAAGTACTTACGTACGCTGTAGCTGTAGAGGATACTTCAGCAGCCATATTTGTAAGACACTGGAGATGTACAAATACTGTCGATTATTGGGCTGAAATTCTGGTTGGGTTTTTATATCTTTTACAAGACTTATTTTCTGTTCCTTGGTTGGCTTCATAATTGAAAATGGCCTTAGAACTTGTAGGCCTGAAAGTACCCTAAATGATATCAGAATCGGTTCTTATCTCGCAGACAACACACTGCGTTTCTTTTACAAAAGCATGGCAGTTAATACGTTGCCGTTAAGTAATTGACGTTATTTTGTTAGGGTCTCGATGCAACCATCCCCACTAAAGATTGTGAGAGATCGAAAACAACAGGAGAATGTGGAATATTTAAGCTATTTTGGCAGCATGATAACAAATGATGAAAGATGTAAACGTGAAATTAAATCCAGTATCGCCATGGTAAAAGCAGCTTTCAACAAGGAGAAGACTTTTCACCAGCAAATTGGACTTAAATTTAAGGAAGAAACTAGTAAAGTCCTACATTTGGAACATAGCTTTGTATGGTGCTGAAACTTGGACACTTCGGAACGTAGATCAGAAATACGTGGGAAATTTGAAATGTGGTGCTAGAGAAGGATGGAAAAGAACATTTGGACCGATCGTGTGAGAAATGAAGACGTATTACACAGAGTCAAGGAGGAGAGGAATATCGTACATACAATGAAAAGCAGAATGGCTAATTGGATTGGTCATATCTTGCTTTCTAAAACATGTTATTGAAGGGAAGATATAAGGAAGAAGTGACGGGAAGACGAGGAAGAAGACGTAAGCAGATACTGAATGACCTTAGGGAAAGAGAGGATACTGGAAATTAAAAGAGGAAGCTGTAGATCGCACTTTGTGGAGAACTCGCTTTGGAAGAGGCTACGTACCTGTCGTAAGACAGACTGCGTGATAATGATGAATCTGAATCATGTGAAAGGGATAAATTTAGAGTTTTTATTTTAAAGAAGTGGTTTATATATTATTAACTACAGAACTTAAAAGGCTAACGGTTGATTCAAGTTACATAGTTTCCGGTCAGATATGAAAAGAAAGATGTAAGGATTTGGAAAAGGAAGCTCTCTTTATATACTTCAATGTCCAAACCTCGAAATTACATGGAAATAATAAAAAATGTAAACAGACAGGATATTCTGTATCCTTCACCTGCCTGGATTCTAAATGGGCACTAACTGATAGCAAGTAGGCTAATAGAACGTTACCACAGACCACCCTCCTGTGTGCGCCTTCCTCTTTTGATTGTCCGGTAGTAACATCTAGACACAGTTCCCGATTTTAATGAAAGACGTTATGAATATCACCTTGTGAAACACTAGGTTTGATTCACTGTCCGAATTTCAATGTCAGCCTCGCTACACTGTACGGGAATTTAATTCCTCACATGCTGTCGGCCTTGTTGCATCGTCGCTCGTGAATGCATTTAAGAATACTAAAACTTTGAAACCCTTCAGAACCGGGGAGTAGTTAGAATTTAAACAGCAGCAGTATGGAAGGATTAAAATTAGTATGCCAGAAGATTGCTGTCTTCTGGGGTGTGGCGCAGAACAGTTCGGTAGATATTAGCAACTTTCGGACAAAAGTTGTTACTAATCATATTCCCACTATCTGTTACTCTCCCCCCAATTGCCTATTCATTTTTTCGCACGATAATTGGTAGTGATAAACCCCGGCAATGACAAGCACTTTGGGCTGACTAGTGCAGGCCAAAGAGATGGCAGGGGAATACAGCAGTAGGCAGACAGGGTGAACGCTTGGGCCCTCTCATTCCTGCCAACAAAGTAATTTCTTTGAGATCTGCGCTCTTCTGGGATATTACGCGGCGTTGTTTGGTAATTGTTTACCGACGTTTCGCGACAACGTATCGGTCCCATCTTCACGGGTCAAGAGTCCGAGTAGGAAAAAGTCTTCTGGGATATTACGCTGCGTCGTGTGGTAATTATTTACCGACGTTTCGGAACAACGTATCGGTCCCATCTTCACGGGTCAAGAGTCCAAGTAAAAAAAAAAACTTTTTTTTTCTACTCGAAGCCTGAAATCAAGGTAAGTAATTTATTTCTTTGTCTTCAGTATATAGAGTTTCTTATGACAGTTGTGACGTCTTCAGCCATTTTTTATCTTACATTCACCGTGCATTTTTTTTTCAATATTTAAGAACCAACTAAATGCACTTTTTTTATTTAAAACTATTTTATCGTTTTATGAATTTAAACTATAAAACTATAAAATAGTTTTAAATAAAAATTGCATTTAGTTGGTTGTCTTCAGCCATATTTATCAGATTATTTTAAATTTCTTCCACGTAGTAAGGCAATGAACATCTGACTTGTCTTTATTGTTTAAAAGTAACTATATTCTGTGATTATTTTTGTCGGTACCTGTCAGCTGTGTATTTAGGGGCCCTGGAGATGCATTTTTATTATGCTTCTTTTCGCTGTAGAAGTAGTGCCACCCACTCAATACACAGCCCTGTCTCATTGTACCCTAACAGTTATTCATTCCCTTCCCACAACTACTTCCTTTCTCCCACTCCACTTTGCCCTCAGCCCCATTCCAGGCCGAGTAATCAAATCATGGTCTTTTAAATATGAAGTCACTCGCAAAGTGTTAACGAACCGTTAATAATGCGCCCAGAAAATGGCAGCGGTCGGATAATGTATACATGTTACATCAGGGCTTGAGGATAGTAACGGAATTTAAATTGCTACTTCGTTGTGAATGGAATCTCTTGTAGTTTAGTGTCCTAGCTACTTCCTCCAGCAAATAAGTCGAAAGCCTTTTCTCTTTTCATGTAAAATTTATTCTTGGGTTCGTTCGTGGCATGAAGAAAAATGTATACAAAATGTTATTAGAATTGCTGAATGGAGCCCACTGCTTAAATTGTAATGTAGGGTTGATATTAAATTTGATCTTAAAATAAGTTGAGTACAAGAGGGACACTGGATTTATCTAGCTTACGGTGGACATTTTTGGTGGGGTTTTGTTAATACGATAAGGAATCGTCGGATTCTATAAAAACAGGAGCATTCCTTTGGTATCTGAACTCTGCTCCAAGAAGCGAGTTCTTAATTAATTTCTTGCCCTTATTCACATGAAATCTGCCTCGGTGGACTAGTGGTTAGCGTGCTCGCCACTGGACCCAAGGTTGCGGGTTCGATCCCGGCCGAGGGCGATGGATTTTTAAGGGTGATAAAAATCCGTAGCTTCACTTCCTTCGGAGGGGAAGTAAAGCCGTCTGTCCCATGTCGTAGATTTACGGCATGTAAAAGAACCTTACGGGCATATAGATGTTCGTAAGCCAAATTTAGCGGCCATTTCTCACCCAAGTCTCCTGATCGGCTGCTAGAGGGCTCTAGCGGTCCTATCAGGATGAATAGAATCGTACACGGCGGAAGGCAACGGGAAACCACCGCTGGTAAATTCTCCCATGACAACCTATGGCTTCGTGCCAGTAGGGTCAGGACACTCAGAAATGAGTATAAACGACTCGACTCGATTCACATGAAGTGCACAACATGCTCTGGTCATAGGAACCCGTAATCGTCTCTCATACTCTGCCCTGCCCAAGAGCTTTATCTTCCAAAGAACACGATGAATTTCTATTAAATTTAATAATGGACCTCTACTGTAAAATAAGTGGGGCGAATTTAATTTCAAACATACATAAACTTAGGTCTACTTTTACTTTTACAGGGAGATCAAGTGTGAATGAATTACGTTTTAAGAAACGACTTATTGTGTAATATCAAGCTACAGACATAACTAAGAACTACAACTGAATTTTAAACGATTTTCCTATATTTATCTAGAGGGTCATATTTTTTATTATACATTGTTTTAATGGTATCTTGACACAGCTATTTGTCTGCGTTTGCTTGAATACAACAAAGTACACTCCAATCACATGGAAAATATATATTCCAAATTACTGTATATCTTTCCACTTTTAGCAAGTTGTTTTTGCCGTCGTTTCTGTTAGAACAGAGACATTCCATGTTGATAAACTTTATGAAAACATCTGCGAGACTGCGGCATGAGATGATGCCTTGAAGGTTTCCTTAAGGCGGATGGTATAAAAAGAAAGGCCGCTTCAGTAGCCTTCCTCCTCTATTGACGTTTCGAAAGGAAATGTATCTTTTCTAAACAAAATTTAGTGATACAATCAAAGTTTGGTGCTAACGGCAAAATTAAAGGATGTATAAAATTTAAGAGGGGTGTAGTAAAAGGAGGCTGGAGTTTCATATTGAGGAGCGGCGTAATATTTGTTTAAACTTATACATTACTATTCTTAGTGCGATCAATCAAGGCTAGTGAATTTGGCTGGGCATGTAGCACATATAGAAGATATAAACGTCCCATAGAAAATTTTATGTCGGGAAAACTGATAAAAGTGGATAAAACGTAGACAACCTGTATATTCAGGAGGAAGAAATATATTAAAATCCATCTTAAATAAAAGAGTTGAGAATGTGGATTGGATTCATATAGCTTAGGATAGGTTCCCGTGGAATATGGTAATGAAGTTTCAGCTACTAAAAAGGAGGGAATTTATTGACTAGCTAAGCGACTATAAGCATTATTCTCTTTTTTGCGTAAGAAGTCCTCTTATTCACCATAACAAATTACAGAGAAAACAAAGACGAATTATTTCTCAGATTTCGGACCGTCTCTTAATGGGCAGGAGTTCATTAGCTTCCCTTAGTACTTCAGGACGAAGTGTGCAAAATATAGTCTCAGACGGAGGGACCGGAGCGAGGGGTGGAAACTATACATGTTGCAAGACAATTAGGGGTTCATTATCCATCCCCTTATTTATGACCCAGAAAGCTTTCTAGAAGTTTATTTCATAGTACCCGGTCTTCGGGTTTCAAAATGTACAGAGTGTTTCGGGCTTTGGTTACTGATGGGAAAGTGGAGAATGACTGCTGTGAAAACAGGAGTGGAGATCTTGTGTATTACAAGCGCATTCTTTGTTCTTTTATACACTCCCTTAATTAGTGTTAACGTAATTTTTTTCGGACCCAAGTATACTGTTGCAAAGCAGACGGAAATATATTGTTGCCAAGCTAATGAAACTTCAGGCACCACACTCAAGATTCTGTAACTTTTTTGTGTTATTTTACGAAACCTGGTCAAATTTCAAATAAAAGTTGCTTATCTTAATTACGCACGCTTTTCAATATTTTTAATCAATCGTAGGGTGAGCCATTTTCAGAAATTCTATGAGTTATATTTATTTCAAACAAGACATGGTTATTAGTAATCAGTAGTTAAACTTGCATTCAAAATTAATGCAGACCCTTAATACAAAATTTCATCAATATCTGTTCAGATATCTCCAAACTGGAAAGTACGGGCACACAGAGAGACAAACAAGCAAATAGACAGAGGGTCGGTGGGCCACCACCTAGCCGAGACACCCTCACTTTATTCATTCTTTCAAAGAATGAGCAATGCCCTTTTGTAACGAATTGCACGAATAAGCTTAGGAGGTACAATTTGCAGGCTTAACCAAGCTTAACATCAATTTTCCTTTCTATTTGCACTCCGTATCCAACATCTACCTTTAAGCCTATAAAGACATAGGCCAATATAATGTAGAAATCAAGTTTAGAAAAGTTTCTTTCAAAACGTTGAGGAAGTAACGAGATATCATAATTAAAATACCTTATTAAATGCACGATTCTACGAACACGAAGTTTCAGAGACCTACTTTGTCTCCGTCTTCAGGTAGAAAAAATGTGGGAAGAGACCTAGTCTACTTAGTTGGGCCCATTAGATAAAGGTTATCTTCAGTATGGATTGCTTCTATGCGTGATAATGAAAATTAGCTTTATCCGATTAGGCTTCTTACTTCCCTTTTACTGGAGGATGGACACAGAGCCGGTCCCTCCGAGAGGTCATAGTCTTGGAATATTGCATTTTGATCGTATTTTATTCTTACAAGAGACAACTTCCTTTTAGAGCGGCATGGTAACATCTTTGATGGTTGTCATCCCACTGTTCGTTCCAATATTAAAATAACAAAGAGGTTTCAGATCTAAAAAACCAAAATATAATATACATTTTGTTGACTGAAACTTGACTCTTTATTGGTAATAACCTCTGTATATGATGCGGCGTCTTTAAGGAAGCTGTGAAACAACCAGTCATTACTGCTAGTTGTTCTCAAATAAATTCTCATCATTGCTACTACTGTTCTTTCAAAAACTTGGCAGAAAAAGTGCAGGCCGCAGAGGTATCGATCATGGCCTCTACACACGCTGTGCACAAATGTAGGTGTTGTGTATCGTGTCATAGCTTAAAGCTGAAAACACAGCTTAGAGGCAGAAACATGGCGAACGGTGGTCCCATTTGTTAAAGCTCGTTTGTTTATACGCGTATCTGCGTATTTCATATAGGGCAGAGTAACACTAAAACACGTCTTAGGGACACGTGGTGTTATGATGTGAGCCATCTTAATGTGGCCCAGGACAGCGTGCAATTGGTGGCGCTTGTAAACGCGGTGATGAAGTTGGCGTTCTGTAAGAAGCCGTGAATTTTATGAATATGTCAGCAAATACGAGGGGCAATCAAAAAGTTCCCGGAATTTATTTTCTCCATAAGGATTTTGCTGCTGTGTTGCGTTATAATGCAGAATAAGCTACTCATGTAGGTCACCATAAACTTGAAATTGTGCCGTAGAAATTTTGTGTACATGGTGACTTTATTCATAGAACATTTACGCACCAGCTATAAACCCTTGTGAAATGTTCCTGTACGGATATCATTCGACTATAACATGTTAAAAACTAACCCTCAGATATCTTTCGGCGATAACATGTTCAATTCTAAGCCTCGGATATCTTTGGACGATAACGTGTTTAACACTAACTCTCGGATATCTGTCTGTGATAACGTGTTAACACTAATCCTCAGATATCTTTCGGCGATAACATGTTCAATTCTAACCCTCAGATATCTTTCGGCGCTAACATGTTCAATTCTAACCCTCGGATATCTTTCGACGATAACGTGTTTAACACTAGCCCTCGGATATCTTTCTGTGATAACGTGTTAAACACTAACCCTCAGATATCTTTCGGCGACAACATGTTTAATTCTAACCTCTGATATCTTTCGACGATAACGTGTTAAACACTAACCCTCTGATATCTTTCGACGATAACGTGTTTAACACTAGCCTCGGATATCTTTCTGTGATAACGTGTTAAACACTAACCCTCAGATATCTTTCGGCGATAACATGTTCAATTCTAACCCTCGGATATCTTTCTGTGATAACGCGTTTACCACTAACCCTCGCGCAACTGATTGTTTGGAAGAGACAATAGAGCAAGAGGTTCCTTCAGTGCCCACAGAACTTAGCGAAATGTAGTTTCTTAATGCGGCTTCGAAATGTTATCTAAGACGAAAGACAATTTTTATAAACATACGAGTACATCGTGCTGCCGAGTGCACGTTCTATGCGTACAGTCATTTTAAATGCCAAACTAATGAGGTTTGTAAGAGTGTTTTGATTTTTTGCCTATTTGAAGTAGATCGATGAAAAAATCGTCGTATACAGATCTTTCCATAATAATCACACAAACACACACACACACATATGTGTATATAGCTTACGCCTATAATAATTAATGGTTCTTAAAACAGTTTTTCCAGAAAACGCAAGCCTGATAGTAGAGATGAAGTCCATTTACGACAAAACATATTTTTCTTTAGCGTAAAGTCTCATTTGATTGCAAGCACTCCTGTAGTATATGTGAAACAACTTTCCAAGTTGTGTAAGAGTTTGCCTAATCCTACGGAGCCGCAGTACCTAGCACTAAGTGCTCAGGCCGTACCAAGCTCTGTATTGTATGTGAGCATACACATGTACAATATATATACATGTACATACAAAAGATTTGGATAGACAAGCAGCTCATAAGCAAGTGGGTGGTAAGGATGTCTTGTTTATTGAACGGAATTGATAAAGATCTAAATGCATTACAAATAAAGACGTGTTGAACATATATCTTTACGAAATCAACTCGTGTATTTGGCTGTTACCATAACAAAAACACACACTGGTTGAAACAGGTTACATAAGATCACTGACAAGTTTAGTATTTGAAAGGTCTGTCCGATCATTTCTAATCTGCTCGGTATTATTTAAATACATGTAAATTTATTTAGATATTATTAAACGTGATAGCTTATGTTGTCGGAATTGGATTAAAACAGACTGAACTCTAACCTGCAGTAAGAAATCCCCATATACTAATTGAAATACACAGAAGTGAGACTGACTGAAAAATTAGAGGTCACGCATTCTCGCAAATTTTGTCTAAAAGGCTACAGTTAATGCTGTAGTTTTCCCACCAGTAGTTAAAGTACGAGTTTTGATCAATCCCATGTTTGTATGATTCTAGTGCTTTCGTTCCTTAAAATGGATAGATGATCCTCATCGTGTCTGTAGGTGTGTTTGGCTCGACTTTCGCGAACATTTGTACTATTTGACTTACGCCAACACAAGCCACGCCAGACTCCATACTTCTTTTTTTAATTTTCTGTAGGCAGTAGTAACAAGCGGGCGCGCGAACTTCTGAGGTGGGAGCCCCGCAACTTTCACTTAACTTCAGTGCTCTTCTAGACGTATATGTCTTCTGTGTTAAGTAGTCTTTTTTTAGAATGTAGAATAGGAAAATGTCAGCCTTGTAAAATTTTGTTTTATTTTAGCTTTCGGTTTTGCGGTGAAAAATGATAGACCCTTGGAGCTAGACTTTGAAATGTTGTGTAAAGAGAGATTGTAATTATACCTATGCATTACGTATGGAAGTTTATCTTTAAATATAAAGTCCATAAATATAAATGCGACGATAGGAATCTTTGAATTATGTTCGATAGAGATGATGTGTACAGCATCTCTCTACAAAAGTAAAATAGTATAAACAATAAAATATCAATGGATCTGTAAACCAGAAATCTGAACACGGAATTAGACTTTATGTGTTCAGAATGCGGATATCTGGCATTAAAATTTATTACTGCTTGCATTGTGTACTCTGTTTGCTACAGAAATTCACTGGCTGTATATGGAATGGGTTTCATCTCATAACAAGGCACTAGTATTGTGAGACATTCTGTAGCTACGATTTACTTTTATGTTGTGTAAGGCTTTCAAAGTTAGGGCGGTATGAACAACCCTCAAAGTGAACTTTCCCATATCCCTACAGCATTTCCTTGAGTACGGAGGCGGGGTTCCAGGATTAACAGCCGGATGTACTTCCAGATGTTTCCTGTAAAATTTCTTCCGACTCATTCACAAATGCTATCAGTTGAACTTAAATTATTCTCCTTTCCCATAGGACGTACTCATTATTAACTTTCTATATTTGGATAACTTTTTTAATTGTTTCATATCTTTAACCTGTAAGCTAGTTCAGATTCCCTCAATAGATTACATCCCTTTGTAAGAGCTACGGTCTGGACACCCGAGTATTAGTGGTTCGATTCCAGCAGGTGTGAGAGTCTTTCTTCTTCTTTAAATAAAGTTTCAGAGGCCCACGCAGTTTTCTATTCAGTGGATACAGGAAACGCTTTATCCGCAGATAAGTAGGTGGATGCGTGAAGCTGGCCACTCATCCAATCTAGTATCAAGTTTAAGAATAAGTGGATGTGCACCTCCAATCCCTCATGTGATTCATGCCGTATACAGAGACAACTGTAAGTTTAGTTTGTTAAGTAAGCTACTGGTCGGACAGCCGGATTGTAAGATTGTAAGATTGTAAATTTCCCATTGCGATTTACACTGAGATTATTGTGTATATAACTAACAAAATTAACTGTTTGAAACCTCACGATATCAATACTATACATAACTAAAATATTTTTAATTATGAAAGTTTTTAACTTGTTCTTGTATTTATTTGATCAGCGACACGTAATATGTTTCAGCCTATCGAAGTAGTCGTGTGTTTTAAGGCGTATAGGGTCTAATTCCTGGATATTAGGACTGTGGGTTGAATTCCACTGGTGGCATGGATTATGTCTGATCTTTCGTCTGCTTGCAATGTCTTTTGCAGGTACAGACCTTGTAACAAGCTGATCCCCATGTAAGTAATCCTGCCAAAGATCTATAAACAGACTTAGAAATCGCGAATGGGAGGCATTGGATGCAGTCGGCCTGGACATGGAATTAGTTGCGTAAAAACTACAGCAGTTATTTGTATAATGTACACGTTTTAACATTTTGATTCTGGGTTACATTTTCTCATTACAGTTCTTTTGCCGTTATTTCGCTATAAACAATAAAGTTGTCACTTTTTTACGCCATTATGGCATATAGGGAGAGGAGAGGTTTAGGTCTACTCACTCTTAACCTCGGTATTAGATGAAAACAAGTGGTCAACTTCACGCCCCTACCGCTTTAACTTTGGGAAAATACCACAGTACCAATTGACAAGGAGGCTGCATGGGCCCCAGAGCCTGTCTCGAGGCTTAGGAAAAATAAAAGTCATGTGAGCCTGCTGTATTCAGCCTTGGAGTTTCCAGCCCATAGTCTAGTAAATCTACCAGCTACCCTACCGTACGTAATTAGAGAGAAAAATTTTCCACGTGTTTAAAGGTTTAATTTTCATGCACGTTTTGTGTATAGTTTGATGAAAAGGATATGGTATCCCATTAGAGATAGTATATTTAAAATTTTGTTGTAATGTAGGACGAGCCGAATCAACACGCTTACAGAACATACACACACAAACACACACGTGTACAGCAGTGATATACATATCGACGTCACCTTACTTCCATCATTTATACAACTGAAAATACGAGAGGAATTTGAAGAATTTTATTATAAATAAATTTTCTTAACGAGAAGAAAACAAAGTAAATTACTCTCTTCTTCTCTCCATTACGTTTATCAAGGCAAAATGTTTGTCTTTATTGTATAGTCTGAAATATAATTTTATAACTATTGATATTATTCAACTCTATTTCGGCTCATATATATATTATAAGAAATGAATTATCCAATATTACTATTGTGATATTTTTTTCTTTTTTCTTACTGTATACAAAACGTATATAAAAATTCAACATTTATACGAATGTAAAAAGGTTTCTGTATAATTATACATGCAAAAAAGTAAACCAAAGCGATGTGGATCTTTTCAGATAATTCCCCTTTTACACTGAAATCATCTGTATGATATATGCAGGTCTCATGGGGGCTCCATTTGCGAGCTGAAGATAAAATCGTATTATTGAGTTGTGTTAACTGCAGTATTCTTATATGAGTGTGTCCAAAGACAGCGGGACCTTCCATACCAACAACACTAATAGCATTCTGATATTAATATGCAACTTAGAGTTTGGCCTAGCAGGACACATCAGGAAGGTAGATATCTGCAGTGATACCAGGTGGACGGTCGATTGGCTATCAGGCACTGAAAACGTTAAAACAGAAACTGTTCAACTTAGGAATAACTTATCATAAGTTATTGATGTCCACTGTCATTCAGTCATTTGGGTTTCTGTATTTATTTTCAAGTGAAAACAATGGAATATTTACTTGCTTAATTGACATATATTTGACAGTAATGTTTTCTGTTAACGTTGATATAAACCGTGTAGTTTGGTGCAGCTCTGGCCTATGGGTCTTCAACCCGCGGCCTGCGGCCACGTTTGTAAATTATATGTATATCATTCATTCTGTAGTCTGTCTTACGACAGGTCCGTAGCCTCTTCCAAAGCGAGTTCTTCACAGGGTGCGATCTAGTGCTTCCTCTTTCCAATATCCTCTCTTTTCCTAAGGTCATTCAATATCTGCTTACGTCTTCTTCCTCGTCTTCCCGTCACTTCTATCCTACCTTCTAACTTTCCTTTAATAACGTGTTTTAGAAGGCAATTCCTAGCAAGTTGTGGCCAATCCAGTTAGCCTTTCTTCTTTTTATTGTATGTAGGATATTCCTCTCCTCCTTGACCCTATATAATACTTCATTTCTCACACGATCGGTCCAACTGATCTTCTCCATTCTTCTCCAGCACCACATTTCAAAACTTTCCAGATACGTCTGATCCACTTTCCGTAGTGTCCACGTTTCAGCACCATACAAAGCTATGCTCCAAATGTAGCACTTTACTAGTTTCTTCCTTAAATTTAAGTCCAGTTTGCTGGTGAAGAGTCTTCTTCTTGTTGAATGCTGCTTTTGCCATGGCAATTTTGGATTTAATTTCACGTGTACACCTTGCATCATTTGTTACCATGCTTCCCAAATAATTGAAATATTCCACATTCTCCAATTGTTTTTGATCTATCATAATTTTTATTGGGTATGTTTGCTGTATGTATATCTACCATACAATTTGCACAACAATTTAGGCAGTCAGGTTTACCTCTTAATGTCATTCTTATAAGTGCCTCCCGCGTACCAACCAACAATAATGGTTATGGCTTTCTGGGGGGAAAAAATTGGACCCTCCTGCTCTAGACTGTATTCAGGGTTTGTTCGGATCGAATCTCAGCCAGGACACCGGCTAGGTTCTCATGAATTTTCTCAGTCCCTCTATCAAGTGCCGTGAGTACCTCAATTACGTCATAACGTTTTTCTTTCAAACCTTCGGAATTCATCGTTAATTACTATTGGGCGCTATACATTCTGAGCTACTCACAGTGCCGCAGTAAACACCACTAAAAAGCTACATTCACGTAGGCTAACTTTTCCTTTTCATCACTGTACGAGCACATCCCGCTCTCTTCCTGTGTGCTGTGTGCAACCTACAGTCCAGCTTGTTACTTAATGGAAACAACCTTCATCCCCTCCTGCAGGCACTCCCGAACACACCCTCCTCCCTCCTGCAACATGATGTGCCCTCATTCACTCGTCACTATTAGGTCGCATTTGCTCTTGTGACCCTCGCTAGAACACGCTGTCAAAGGCTTTGGCTGAATTATCTATACCCTGATACCAAACGGGACAGAGGGTTGCATTCTCTGATCATACCGTATTTGAAATCCAACACCTGGCATTTGTGAAGCACCTTACATTGTTAGCTTGTACGTAGTCGGATGATACGCCTATACTGTCTCGGAATAGGCAGCACGCCGAATTGAATTGCATTATCTTGTCGTTCAGTATTGCTTACACCTTTCATTAATTGAATTAAAGGCCCATGAAGCAGTCGCATAGTTTAGAACGCTTTCTGATTTTGGTCTCTCGAATAATGATACACAGGGTTCGAATTCACTTCGAGGCATACGAATATGCACGGTTCTGTGTTGTGTTTATGCTGTAAGTGAAGGACTTGACTTAGGTGGATTACTTGTCGTAGGGGTCTTAGCAGGTGTCTAAGGGGTCATAAATTGTAGCCAGTTGATTATGAATTTAAAAAAAACACCAGAATTCTCAAGAAGAAGACATTTAATGTCGACTCTACATGCGAATAGTCAATGCGATTGTATCTAGTATTTGTGCTACTTAAAGTATTGTATAACACATATAACACATGGCCTTAATAGCAGTAGTCTGTGAATTCTTATTTTATTCAAGATTTTTTTAGCCTTGTTGTTTACGTGCGAGATGTAGGCCTATAAAACGGTAATTACTGAAGCCAAACATCATCATCATTACCACCACCACCACCATCATCATTAGCCATACAGCCCACTGTGAGTCTCGGATTCTCGGAAGCCAAATATAGTCGAATAAAACTTAAACATGGTAATTTTCGTGTAACTGAAGTATCATATAACCTCTCCCACCATCAACCTGGAATCGATTTGTCGGTCGCTCGTACTGTTTCCTACTCACTACAGGCACGCATGTACTGCAACTTAAGTTACATTATACTGTTCTTGTTTTAAACAGTAATACTGAATTTGTAGGCAATTAGTTGAGCACTTTTTCAGTTGAGATATTCGGAGGGACGAAAAAATATTTTAACTGCGTGAAATTATGTAAATAGCACGTAATAATACAAAACACAACCATAGAATATAAGTGGGGCAGGCACTATAGTGTCCCATGTACGTCGACCATGCTTGATCCATTATGTAAATAGCACGTAATAATACGAAACACAACCATAGGATACAAGTAGAGCAGGCACTATAGTGTCCCATGCACGTCGACCATGCTTGATCCATTATGTAAATATCACGTAATAATACGAAACACAACCATAGGATACAAGTAGAGCAGGCACTATAGTGTCCCATGTACGTCGACCATGCTTGATCCATTATGTAAATAGCACGTAATAATACGAAACACAACCATAGGATACAAGTAGAGCAGGCACTATAGTGTCCCATGTACGTCGACCATGCTTGATCCATTATGTAAATAGCACGTAATAATACGAAACACAACCATAGGATACAAGTAGAGCAGGCACTATAGTGTCCCATGTACGTCGACCATGCTTGATCCATTATGTAAATAGCACGTAATAATACGAAACACAACCATAGGATACAAGTAGAGCAGGCACTATAGTGTCCCATGCACGTCGACCATGCTTGATCCATTATGTAAATATCACGTAATAATACGAAACACAACCATAGGATACAAGTAGAGCAGGCACTATAGTGTCCCATGTACGTCGACCATGCTTGATCCATTATGTAAATAGCACGTAATAATACGAAACACAACCATAGGATACAAGTAGAGCAGGCACTATAGTGTCCCATGCACGTCGACCATGCTTGATCCATTATGTAAATATCACGTAATAATACGAAACACAACCATAGGATACAAGTAGAGCAGGCACTATAGTGTCCCATGTACGTCGACCATGCTTGATCCATTATGTAAATAGCACGTAATAATACGAAACACAACCATAGGATACAAGTAGAGCAGGCACTATAGTGTCCCATGCACGTCGACCATGCTTGATCCATTATGTAAATATCACGTAATAATACGAAACACAACCATAGAATACCAGTAGAGCAGGCACTATAGTGTCCCATGCACGTCGACCATGCTTGATCCTTTATGTAAATATCACGTAATAATACGAAACACAACCATAGAATACCAGTAGAGCAGGCACTATAGTGTCCCATGCACGTCGACCATGCTTGATCCTTTATGTAAATAGCACGTAATAATACGAAACACAACCATAGAATATAAGTAGGGCGGGCACTATAGTGTCCCATGCACGTCGACCATGCTTGATCCATTATGTAAATAGCACGTAATAATACGAAACACAACCATAGAATATAAGTAGGGCGGGCACTATAGTGTCCCATGCACGTCGACCATGCTTGATCCATTGTGCAGCGCTTATATTAATGTGTTTATCAGCCTCGCACTATGAACAAAGTGCCGTGTCCTGCTGACACAGATCTCCTTAGAGTCCCCTCGTTTCATAAAATAACATCCCAGTTACCTGAATCTTAATGCGGCCAAAGCCTCACAGTCGCTAAGAACATGTGAGGCCGTGTCAGATGCCTGTTTGCATCTATCGCACTCCGGACTGTTTACCAGCCCCAATTTAAATAGGTGCCCTTTTAGGTGACAGTGTCCTGTTAACAGCCCTGTCAGTATTCTTAGCTGGTTCCTACTCAAAATAAGTAGTTCTCCAGCTCTTTTAGCAGAGTGTCTTTTAAGAAAGCCCTTAGCCTGTCTTTGTCCATAAATGGACTGCCAATATTCTATATGTTTCCTATTCGTCATCCCCTGATCACCTCCCTGGCAACCTTGGCAGATATGCCCAGGGCAGGCTCAGGTCCTATAAATGGACGTGGGGAACCCTGTCTAGCTAGTTGATCGGCCATTTCATTCCCATCAATTCCCATATGTCCCGGCACCCATATCAGTTCAACCCTGTTATGTTCTGCCAGTCTCATCAGGGACCGATGGCAGTCCCAGACTAGTTTAGAGGTGATCTGGTAGTGTTAAGCGCCTTGATGGCTGCTTGACTATCAGAGAGATTAGTACCTTTGTAGCCCTTTTCTATATTCTCCTTTATGCATGCCTTGATGGCATATATTTCCGCCTGGAATACCGTAGTGTGGATCCCGAGACTGAAGCTATGCCCCTTCCTGGAGCCCCATTTATACACCCCGGCACCAGTGCCCTCATTGGTCTTAGACCCGTCAGTATGCCAGACCAGGCCTCCTTTATTTGGATTAAATCCATTGTCCCATTCATGCTTGTTAGCAAGAAGAACCTTGAATGGCTTATGAAATACACATCTCGGTGTCATTCTGTCAGTCCCCATTGGAAGGATGGGTTCTTGCTCCATATCCCGAGACTTTTTAGCGTGACCATAGTTAGTAAATCTAGGTCTCCACTGTTGATTGCTCATAAGTCTGTAGATCCCTGCCTGGGCCTCCGCCTCCATTGTCACATGCAGAGGCGTGAGTCCCAGGAGGACCTCTATTGCTGTTGTTGGGGTAGTCTTCATCGCCCCCGTTGTAGCCAAGCAGGCTATTCTCTGTAGCTTATTAAGCTCCATCTTGCTGACATTGTAGTTGGCCCTCGTCCAACATACCGTTGAGCCGTAGGTCAGAACGGGTCTGATTATCATGATGTAAATGCAGTGTAAAACCTTGAGTTTCAAACCCCAGGTTTTACCAAATATACCTTTGCAGGTCCAGAAAGCTCTATAGGCCTTCTTTATCACATTTCCTAGCTGTGTCTTCCATGTCAATCCCTTGTCCAAAGTGACTCCGAGGTATTTGACTTCTGTAGCCACATGCAGTTTATGTCTAGAGAGGGTTGGTTCCTTTATGCCCCTTAAATCTCTCTCCCTTGTGAATGGAACTGTCACTATATTTTGTAGGTTTATAGACAACTGAGTCCTTTCACACCACTGTTGTGCCATACTCAAAGCCTCCTGCAGAATCTCTGAGACAGTATATGGAAACTTTCCGCTAACAAACACAACCATAATTAGTGTCCATACCAGGAGTCAGCAACAATTTCACTCATGGCAAGATGTGAGAAATCGGCGATAAAATGTGGCGAATTTGAATATATGTTTAAATATGTATATAGTCGTACCGCATATTTTTAAATTAAGCCATGTTACCGAACTGAACGCTTCACTTTTTTGACTGACGATAGTGTAGTGTATTGTATTACGTTAGACGCGTTCTTAAGTCAAAATAAGATACCAATAAATTGTTACGTAAAAATAAAGTATTATTGTCACTGCAGCCTTAAATACTGAGATGTCTGGCTCTGTAAATCAATAAATTGTTCTGTAAATCTGTTGAAGTCCAAATAAAAATCTCTAATTATTGGCATGTGCTGTCATTCTACATATTCAGCAAAATTATCTTCTGTTGGTCAAGAAAGAAAAAAAAGATTGCCAGACTATCCACCGATTTTTCTTCGTTATTAAAATGTATTATTCATTTGCTTTTGAATATCAGTGGGTTTATTCAAGCGATTTCAGCAATCTTTCTTGAAGCAATAGTGATTTCCATTGGAATTTGTGCCGTAAAACCTGTGTTAACTTAAAGGACGTAAATAAATTTCTACCCATAATTCCCGCATTTATTGATCAATTTACGTTAAATCACTATTCCAAATCCTCACTTAATGCTCGTAAGTAATTTTGAGTGTCATGAGAATCGTACAGTGAAAGTTGTACTTTACGTAGGGAGTAAATAAATTATCGATCTTATTGTCTACCCGTAATTTCCATATTTCTTGACCGATTTAGGTAATATTTAACTTTGAAAAAGTGCCCATATTGCTTTAATGGCTTATGTGTTTCCTAAATCCTGTGCAGTTAAAGCCGTACTTTATTTGAGGGCGTAAATTATTTTCTACCATTTATTTCCATATTTCTTCTCCGATGCAATTCCATGCTGGAGATTTAGATGCAGTGCTTTTAAGGAATTACAAGTCTCATTAAAACAGGTATAGTTAAAGTCACACATTACTTGGAGCCACGAGTGAACTTCTACATACACGTTCCACGTTTATTGACCGATTCAGTTCGAAAATCCGTGCAGTGAAAACCATGTTTTAATTAAGGGCGTTAATTAATTTCTATCCGTAATTTCCATATTTCTTGACTGATTTATGTGGAATTCGGTGTTAGAGTTAGTCATAATGCCCTTTAGAATTATAAGTTCCATTAAAACCTGTGTCTTGAAAGTCACACTTAACTTGAGGGAGTAAATGAGATTCTACCTATATTCCGCATTTCTTGACCGATTTACATTAAATTCGGTAGTGAATAATCACCACGTAATGTTGTGGATCAATTATGAATTTCATGTCAATTCGTATAGTGAAAGCTGTTCTTCACATTAAGGACGTAAGTGCATTTTTCCCTTAACCTCCATAATTATACATCGATGCAGGTGCAATTCTTTGCATATCTACACAGAAAGCCGTTAATCAGATAATTTACCACACCGTTACAGGGTGTGATTTCAGGATTCCGCCGCGATGTAGATGAGATCTGCGGTCTTCTGGGATCGGTCCCATCTTCAAGGATCGATATGTCCAAGACTTATTGACCCTTGAAGATGGGACAGATAGGTTGTCCCGAAACATCGGTACAGAGCCACCACTCCACGCTGCATAGTATCTCAGAATAGCGCAGATCTGTTAGAAGGCATTTTTAAATTACTGTGGCGAACTTTCTGGTTTATTCCAACACCTGTGGCTGCCTCAATATCACATTGCCAACCGCAGGTCCAGGCTGTGGATTTCGATGTAAGGCTAATACTACTGCGGCGGTTTAGTAAAATTAAATAAGAAGTCTGCCATCACCATTCATTTCTGTCAAGTGGCTGTAAACTTCGCCGGGCAAAATTCGTCTCGCCCATATAAACCGAATCACACTAACAACTTTCCCTGGGACCAAGTTTTCAGTGTCGCTGCCATCGCACACCAGCTTATCCCCCAGAACTGCATGTAACTCGACTCTTGCGCCCTCTTTTGCAAGTTACTCCATTACGAGTACAGTTTGCTGCCTCCTACCTAGAAATTTAATGCTTGAGTGGAGCAAAATGTTAGGCCGCTTGACTTAATTGAACATGCCTTCTGTAATCGGTAAAATTCTACAAATCCTTATTGGTGTAAGCAGGACTGGGACACATACGACCGTAGTTCTTTAATGGATAGGCGAAGGTTCTGGTTGTTTGTTCTAGATGTGTATACTTTCTGAAACCTCGCTGTCCCTTATCCTGTCTCCTCCTGTTTACACACGCAGACATATTGCTTGCTATGGCAGGTCGTTGTTTCATTGACGCTGTTTACTTTGGGGTCAGGTATAGATGGTATTTATTACAGTATTAGCAAATTTATTGAGGTGTCGTAACTCTTTCGCTTTATAGTGATTCTGTTTCAAAGCTGTAAATTGTCATACATGATGTTTTTCTGTCTCGAATACAATTTCTCCACTTTGTTAAGTCACTGTTACAGTATTTCATTTTCTTCTACTAAAATACCAGTTTATAATCAACTAAATATTTCAAAATGGGTTCTCTTTGTTTTAAAATTGTCACAAGGCATGTATAGATGTGAGCCTATACTACATCTGTTATTTCTTAAGTAGCAGCCTAGTCTTCGAGATTGAATTTGGCGACGTTTGACTGTCGTCAGCGTATGTCAGCGGGTAGACAGGAATTACAGTTTTGTAAGTCTTTAAAGCAGAGTACTAACTAGAATTATTAATGAGGTCTTCGCTCTTCTGGGATATTACGCAGCGTCGAATGGTAATACTTTACCGACTTTTCGGGACAACATATCGGTACCAATACTTCTTGACCCTTGGAAGATGGGACCGATACATTGTCCCGAAACGTCGGTAAAGGATTACCACTCGACGCTGTGTAATATCCCAGAAGAGCGCAGATCTCATAAACATCACGGCCGTAGCCTGAAAACACGGATAGAGTTATTAAAGACGTTAACATAGCAAACTAGGTATTTTTCTCACAAACTATGTGTACGTTTTTCGTATGGTACCCACAATACATAGCGATTATGTCGCTTAACATCGCTAAAGTTTGGTCTTGGCAGTTTCTTTGGTTAGTAGGAAGTGGATCTTTAAATCTTATTTACATATATTTTAAGGTTTACAGGTTTTATGTCTGTGTAAATAAGGAAAAATGTTTTTGTGTGTTTCGCATGAAAATTTTGACGAAGTTTGTACTGCTATCTAGCGCCATCCTCCACATTTCAAAGGCTGCAGCTCACACAGAACTTCAGGAAACTGATCTGAGCTCTAGCCGTACTCTCTTATAGCTACCCGACATAAAACAGAAGGGCTTACCGGCGTGGAATATTTTCTTATCTTTCGCGTTGACCCAGTTCCTCCGTTCAGACAGTGGACAAACCTACGCACATATTTATTCTTCACATACCGCGGTTTCATTTGCACAGCTGCCACCTGTGTAACTAACCAATTGAATAAGTAACGAAGTAACCAGCCCTCGGTGGACCAGAGTCCTTCTTGAGAAGCTAATAGTTACTCGGCTAGTCAAGAAATGTCTGCGTTGTAATGCAACTCGAAGGTTCATTACTGTGCTCGCAAGAACCCGTAACCTGTCCCTATCCTGAGCCAGATTAATCCAGCCGAAGCCGACCAACTCTATTTCTGTAGTTATCCTCTCCAAGCGGTCCCTTTCCTTCAGATTTACCCACCAAACACCTTTAGATTTCTCTGCAACCCCATACGTGCCACATGACACCCATGTGGGTGAAAACAGGTACTCTGTGACACTGAGGTAGTACACAGGTACATAGCACGTAGCAAACAGTTACAAGACTTCTCCTGTTGTTTGTGTACATACATGTGTGGGACATACATGTATGTACACAATGTACCAACGCGCATATGGAGCTTGACATTTTTACTAGCATAATGTAAGAAGAAACCATGCCACAGTTGATTAACTCCCTGCATTGTATGTAAACCGAAAGGCATAATTTGTGAATTAGTGCTGGGTGATGTAGGCTACATAGGCTAGTTGGTGGTTAATGCCATCCGCAGTGCAATTATATCTACAGGAATTAATCATCATTACAATAACGGAAGCAGAATAATAAGTGGGTCCCTGCCACCACGGCATGGCGCGTCCTCAGGTTGCGGATGGAGGAACGGCCTCCAGATATGGAGGGGTACTGCGAATACATCGAATAAGCAGTCGCGGACAGTCGAAAAGGGGCGGTCCTTCAGCTTGGGAGTTGGGCGAGGTGCTAACAACTCCTTACCGTAAAAAATTATCACGTTATGAAACACAGCACAAAGCCTCGGACCTGGATTGATTCTTTGGATAGGGACAGGTGGCGGGCTCTTGTGAATGCGGTAATGAACCTTCGGGTTCCATAAAACGCGGAGAGTTTCTTGACTGACGACCTGCTAGCTTCTCAAGAAGGACTCTGCTTCATGGAGTTAGTAGTTAGTTAGTTAGTTAGTTAGGTAGTTAGAATGACAGTGAATTCATACTTGGAAGCATACTCTAGTACGATACACTTAACATAAGAGCACCGGCACATCCATTGCCCACCGGTTGGTGCACTACACTGCAGTGTTCATGTAAGGACACGCTATGACGGGCATGGACGTTTATAGGGGCACGCGCGGCGCTCATCCCCATCTCATTTACCCCCAATCCATTATTCAACCCTGCATCCGCCGCCAGGCCAGTTAGTTATTTTATCTACAGTCGTGTGGGTTTTTAGAGGGATGATTTGAGGGAGAGTTGGAGAGGGGGTTACAAATTAGCCTAATTACAGAACAGCTCACGAAATTACATCACAGAACCTTCTCATACCCTCTGCGTTCTTCGCCCATACAAAGGCATCGCTCCAGTACCATCCCATTCCCCTTGTAAGTAAAAGCTTGATTAATGTATTAGGAGTTCGGAATGTTCAGTTGCTGGGAGATTTCTTGGAATTGTAATTGCTGTTAGCACAAAAAATTTGTGCTTATTAACACGCGTGTTTTTATTATCGGCTCAACGTGCTTCGATACCTTAAATCATCTTCAGGGGCTTCACATCTTTACACTTGTCATTGGATTATGTCATCGAATTATGTTTATTTTATAAACCAGAACTGAAACATACAGTATTATTTAATAATAGTAGTATTTAAATAATAGTTATTCAGCGTAGTCTTTCTTTTCGTGTGACTAATTTCCGATTAGCTGCGGTATGTCACGGTGGTAGCACTTCCTCTGTTACATTCATAAGCTATACACAAATATTTGATTTTTTTAACTTCTTGCATTTAACCTTGTCTAAAATTGTTCATTTTGGAGAACTTTATATTGGATTTGTCTTTGATTAAGGGGCTTGTCCTCAATCTGTTGTACATGTATTACAAATGACGAGTTGTAACATGCAGGCATTTTTAAGCCACTGGCCAACTGCCCATACACACGCCAGGTCTAACTCCATAGGTTTACTCGTACTTTCCTTGCAGTCAGTATAGCAGCGGTTTGTGACTTATAATCCATATTTACACGTACTGCAATAAGCGTGGTCCATGTAAACGAATATTTATTTCTTGTTTGCCTCTCAGATTTTAAAATCTTTCAAGAATCCGTCACTTTAACGCCATGCTTTGTTAGCCATTCTCACAATGTTGCTATTTTTTTTGTCTGTGGCGCAACAGCCCAAATTGGGCCTAGGCCTCGTCGTTTTGAGATTTATAGACCACATACACACTCGGTAGGACTCCTCTGAACGAGTGATCAGCCCGTCGCAGAGGTCGCTACCTACACAACACAGAACAAACACAAGAGACGAAAATAAATGCCCTCAGCGGGATTCGAACCCACGATTCCAGTAATAGATTGGCCGCAGATTTTGCTGCTGTGTGTGCCGGACAAGTAACATAACTGTAGGGGCTTTTGGTTTCATTACTTATGGAAATTTTAAATAAAATACTTGTCGAACGTGTAAGACTTGGGAATTATTCGCACTTAAATCACAAAGGTAGACCTTTAGTGGGCGGATACAGCTCCAGTTAAGATAACAGTGGCATTCTTGCTTCCATTGTTTAAAGCTTACTGGACTTACAAAACTATGGGCACTTTTTTTTTTACTGCACTGTGTATGGAGTACGAGAGGAAGGAGGCAGCAGTTGTCCTGTCACTGGGGCCCACCAAATTTAAGATACACAGCCTTTGGCTGCATTACAAAATTTAAACTCGGAAACTTCTCTAGCACTGCTTGCTGGTTTGTAACGACCTATTTTAAGTGTTCATATATTGATAAAAATATGTATTTTCAGAAATTCGGGAGTAATAAACAATAATTACTTTGCCTAATAGACATGTATTATATTTTTGTTTTGAGAATACTTGTTAGTTCGGGACATTGTAGTAAGGTTTTGCACCTCAGTAAGAAAGTTGTGAAGATTTTTCTTTAAATTATGAAAATGCAAATGTGCTGGTATATGGCATATCGGCTTTTTTTTTTTAATTTTCAGGTGCCTGTTACTGGCGCTGGCACGCCAGTAACAGGCGTTCTACAATCTCCCGCATTTTTGTGGCAAGTACGTGAAAAACCAAGCAACCTACCAAACCCATTTCCTACGTAGAGAAATATTTACTATACCACATTGTAATATAATACGTGAGGCAATTATTATAGATATTTTCTGTAAGGGTATGTCGCCTGAAGCAAATAAAATTTGTTTAAATATGTAGGTAGTTGAATCAAAAGAAAGTCTGAAAATATATTTGCCATTTAATCTAGTGCAGATAGGGTAGGTAGAGCATGGTCAATTTTAAACGTATTACCGGACCTACCACACATTTTACGTGCTCCTAGTCCATGTTGATGATCTGTGACTACAGATGCACACATTAAGGTCACAGTACTTTTTCACATTCACGTTTCTCAATTAACTCAACCTCGTAAGTAGAAATAAATTAGTAGAAATTAGCTAAACCTTTAAGAGGTAATTTTTTTAGCTTTGTAATGTTATTCTTTTGTATGGCGAGATATCTTCAGATGTGTCTCAGTTATTTTGGAGGGGCTAAAATTTAACATACGCTAAAATAATATTGGCTAGGTTGTAGAACGATGTTGATAAACTGTCACAAAATAGTGATGAAACTAGAATAGGATAGGATGGAATAGCTCGATATAAGAACTTAAGCAGCAGGAAATCATCAAATTAAACAGCACCATAATTTATTCAAGACATGCCATACTAAAGAACATACAGTTTGTGTTTCAAACTTACAACTACAACAATAACATTCCGCTCAGAATTAATATTTTACTTTATTTAGAGAGTCTATAGTCATTGTCATTTACCAAGTAATCGTCCATTCATGCATGCTAGAAACTAATATTGGAAATCATAATCTTCCACTCAACAATAAGAATAACACAAATCCACATTTTCTGATAAACAGCTAGCAGTAACAGTATATACATTCATATTTAATTGTATCAGTATTGTAAATTAGCACATCAATACACGTATCTTCTCAAATGATAAAAGTTTCATTCCTAGTTACTATGTCATCTATATCGGTTATATAAAAAATTTCTTGTTACTCAGTAGCACGGTTTAATAGGAGGAATTCCAATGCCATTTATCTAGACATAATATGGGAAAAATCAAGTGACTATTAGGGAGAGAAGATTCCCCTTTCTCATATAATATCATGCCCAGTGGAACAAAGTCAATATACATTGCGAACATGACTCGAGAACGATGTATTTTCGGCGGATTATTTTTTATTATTATATTTTTGACACAGACCTTTCTTTCAGTGAGAGCCATTTTATTTAATTTCCTTCTTGTTCGCAATAAAAAATTGCAAGTCGAAACAATAGTCATGTTGTTGTCCTTCCATCCACAAATATGGAGGGTGAATCTTAAACGACACACGTTTAACATTTGTTTCGCCTTGACATAAGTTGATACCAACGCTTATGAATTACAGATGTTAGGGTACACATTTTTAAGTTAAGAAATATGTAATGAAATTTTAACATTTTAAAATTATTTTATTAGTATGTAATACTTTATTTACTTTAAAGGAAGAAACTTGAGTGCTTAAAGAATTTTCACACGAGCAAATTTACGGCTAAGAAATTGTTTCTTAGAAAAACAATAAGACAAAAGATCATTCTTTTCATCTGATGCAAATTCTTCAGTAGCCTCAGTGAGTTTGTTAAAGTCGGTGCGATTTACCACAAGCTCAAGTATGAAATTACCATGGAATTGTAAATTTCACTTTTCCTGAACAATCATATCTTCCAAATTTAACAAATTTACAAGAATTTCGTAATATTTTGACGTTTCAATTTGTTGAGGAATATTCATGTTATTGCATTTCAAATGAATAAATCTGAAATCGAATTTAAGCAGCTGTTGTTTTGGATTTATTGATTTACATCAAACAGACTGGAATACATAAGCGAACACAAAGTTATTACAATCCTATTAAAATTTATTATAATTTTAACAGGCATGCTTGACAATTTCAGTTTAATAAACCTGTTTGTTCACAACGTTTGTATATATTTGTCTGTAAGGTTAAACATGTTGGACTGAGTTCCGGTAACTCAAAATACTTGAAGATAAAGTCTTCTGGGATGTGACGCTGTGTAGTTGGGCGTGTAGTTACCGACGTTTCGAAGGTTCGTAATGCCTTGATCTTCAGTGTAAATCAGGCCAAGAAGGAATGCTTGTCCCTGATGATGAAGGCATTACGATCCTTCAAACCGCCGGGAACGGCACGGCGTCATATCCCAGAAGACTTGAACTTGGTGAGAATCTCAGATCTTATATAAAAGTAATGGGTTCATAAGTTAATGCATAACTGCTGGCAAGTCGTTTGATTAACTTGAGAATTATACACGGTATTTTAGCCTTCAAGAAGTACTTAACAATAGTAATATATTTCTCTCACGGTCTACGGCTGTTACTCGCTTTCATTTAGGTTACATATAGGCTACAGTTATGTTCATTGCTGTGACTAGCTTTACTTATCATCCCTAGCTATTGCATGGCGTTCTGGAAATCGTTAGTATTCCAGCATCTAAAACATTCTACGTTACGTAGTTTAAATATGATATTTAGTTTAACTTCTGAATATCTGTTTCATTTAGACGTGAGTTTCACGCTGAATTCCTATTGCTGGTGTAGGAGGATAATATTGCAATGCATCTTAAGGAACGGAGTATGAGGGCGTTATGTTGATTCATGTCACTCACTCGTAAGCCCATTTGACACAGTAGAACCTACCGGAAAAATAGGTGAGGGATTTTTATAACCGCTGAGCGACGGTTAGCTACTCAGAAAGAATTACTCAATGGAGGTTGCATTTACTAATTTTGGGTGGATGTGATCTGTAAAATTCTGTGTGAAGTCACTAAAGGTGCAGCTCAAACAATGCGAATGGTAAACTCCGTCACGTTAATGTTTATGGTATTCATATTGACGGCCGCGGGAAACCCTAAACTTATATTTAGGCGATCCAGAATGACAAAATTTGTTTGATGAAGAGAAATTTATAAAGCCTGAAAGCTATGGTATTTCAGCTGCAACCTAGAATTAGAGCAACTTTTCTGAACACGATATTTGAAAGAGGCTGTACCGTCCCTCTAAGATTTTGTACTTAGTCTTCAAACTTTTTAAGGAAACTGACAATTCTGTGTGTGATTTTTACTGATTTTTTAAATATTCTGTCATTCCGTGCAGCTTTTAATAGACTCTACAAATAATTAGTGCCATAATTTCTGTAGTTTATAACGCCTCATTAATTAACATGGCAAGCAACTGGTATACCACAAAGCAGGAAACAATTTTATTAAGTGATTCATGGAATTAGTTTTGTTGACACCGGTATGACAATTACGAGTAGTATTACGTCTCTGTTCATTTTGGTCCTCCAGTGTCGATTTTTAAACGTGACTTTGTAATGAGGAAAATTTGTATTCCAGCCAGTTGATCACTTTCCAAGTTCCATTACCGTTCATATCGACTAGCTTTTTGGAAGATCTAAACATCTTGATACTTGAATGTACCGGGACATAATTAAATGTACTTGAGTGTTTTAACTTACACAGTCCATACATGTCCAGACCTCCTTATTTAGCAGCAGTTGTCTAAATGAAAATTATGATCAAGGGATAAGTTTCAACCAAGATTTTCAATTACATTAACCAATTAATATCCAGTAGAATAATCTAAGAATTATGGCATTTTTCCCAAACTGCTTACAAACGTTTTTCTGTTGCATCATAACATGTAGCAGGTGCTGCTGTTGTGAAGGTACGAGAGTCGTAAAGAAATACGGAATGCGGTACAGTCTTCTTGACTTAGTAATTTATAATGAAGTGACTTGAACATCTGTGAACTTGGCTGCTAAGTTATAGATGACAAGAATGTAGATTCAATGAGATAAGGTACTTGCATCCTTATTTGCCTGTTGTGAAATTCGCAATTGTGTAATAATATTCCGTAAATAATTTTCAATTAATGCTCTATATAATTGCCAGTACTTTTCTGTGACTGAAGGTATACAATTTTCTCATGTTTATTATTAACAGTTGTGATATTTAACGTGATGCATATACGTGAAACATGTAACTAATATTAATAATATCAAAATAGTATATCCAGAAACGAGTTATTAATAAATATCTTTGCTTATTCTAAGCAGATGCATAAGATTCTTCTGCATTTAGAACGCTTAAACACTTTATATCTAGGGCAGTGACAATATTAGATGTACATAAATATGTCAGTGGCATGTACCCTAATGGGAATAGTGATATCCTTAAGTGACTATTAGAAGTCCAGAAATATGTAAACATCCAGGATTGACGATAATAGATATCTAAATTATCAGTATATTTTACCAGAAGTGACAACACTACATGTACAAGAACTATAGTACTATACAGACTCTATATCGAGAAGTAGCAATACCACAATCTAGAAAGCTAGCCATGTTAAGTACCTGAGGAGCCATAATGTATAACATCCAGATTGGTAGCAATAGTAAATACCATCAGCGCAGCCGGCCCTGGGGGTCTCGAGGCACAGTATAAAGAAGAAAATTCAGTGTTGGTTGGATAAAAACAGCACATGACATTGTGGCACGGACTTGCTGGCACTCAGAGACAGGCTCAAGAATTGATCTCGGGCCCTCGTCCTGCCGCTAAGACCAGGCTGCTGTCCTTTAATTGGACGCAATCCAGGGTGGTTATTGGCCTTCTTACTGGACATAACGCCCTGAGAAGACAGCTTCACATTAGAGGACTGAGAGACAGTCTTTTGTGTAGGAAATGCAGTGTAGGGGAGGAGACCTCAGCTGATGTCTTGTGAGAGTGTGAAGCCCTGGCGACACACAGACACACTTATCTGGGTTCCTTCTTTTTGGACCCTGAGGATGTCAGAGAACTAAGTCTGGGGGCGATCTGGAACTTTATTAAAAGGACAGGGCTGTTATGACTTGGACTTTAGTTAAGAGGCACAAAGGGCCTGTCAAAGGCCTACGTGCATCGCGACCGCAAGGGCTCGACCCGTTATTTACTGATATACCATCAGCGCATATATTTCTGCGCACACAACATCGTGGTAACATAGACAGCAGAGGATGTGTTGGGCATATAGTGTTCTACGGAACTGTCAGGAATAAACCGTGACAGTTCTAAAAATGTCATGCCAAGAACACGCTAAGAATTGCAACAGTGATATTTTTGTCCCAGGTATCTGCGTTTATATTGCAGTAATAGTAAATGCAATATTCAAAGTTCGTGCCCATTTCTAATGAATAATATATAGTCTACTTCCCTACAGGTCCTGAGAAACGATCGTGTCACATATTTGAAATCATGAAATAAGCTTAAGAGAACACAATACAACAATCTGAAAAAATTATCATGTATAATGGAAGATGTAGTAGAACACAGTTATCGACTCATTTGTACTAATGATGATACTAGAAATCCGGATTTTTTTTATTACTAGATGTCCATATTCCTGATATTTTCAGACAAAACTGCTTGTGGTAATATCAGACTTTCAGAACAGCTACAGCTCTATATCCCAAAGTGTTTAATGACAATTTCACTGGAATTGCTGCACTTCAGTGCGTTTGGTAAAGGGAAGGTTCTAGTTATTGGAAATTGTACAGTCATATACACTAAATCCATGACTATAATAAATA
This sequence comes from Reticulitermes speratus, assembly GCA_021186555.1. NCBI lineage: Eukaryota > Metazoa > Arthropoda > Insecta > Blattodea > Rhinotermitidae > Reticulitermes > Reticulitermes speratus. The sequence goes on from JAJKFL010000012.1 coordinate 11,267,353, forward strand.
AATGTCTACCGTTAGAATACAGGGTATTAGTTCTTAAGACATCCGGATATATGGCAACGTTGGATCCTTCGATTTGGTAGAGAATCGAACATATATTCCTTCTCTTCCACATTCACTGTTTATACATGATTTTATTTCAGTAGATTTGTGCTCTATATATAATAACAGAAGGATATTTTTCAGCTGCTATTTATTTTCCAAGATCGGAGTAACTGCCAAATACTTACGTCAGATAATTTTAATTTAGTAAATAGTACACTTTGCTTAATTATATATTTTACATACTGTGAAATTTTTTGTTAAGTATTTTATTTTAAACGGTTGTTCCGCACTAAAGTACTGAATTTATTTCATTTGTTCGGATGATTTAATTTCCAGTGATAATTATGATTTGCATGTCAAAATTCCACGGCGTTTGTAGTACCTAACTAGCATCGTGAGTCATAGAAGATAAGCTCCAGACAGCAATTGTTATAAATATAAGAATTTAAGTCTTGTAACAATATCTTATTACGATCTTTGGTGACTGTAAAGTTCTCTAAAGGGAGCAATGACTATGTTTTTTGTGTTTGAAAACTGACTTTCAGGTCATCCCCCTACAATTAATTCTTGACAGTTTAGGAGTAGATTAAGGTTTGTGACTTAACTTCTATAGAGCTACATAATTAGGTGCCGAGATAGCTCAGTCATTATAGTGACCAGGCTACTGGCAGGACGGCCGAGGATTTAGGATTCGTTTTTCGACTAGGGTAAGGATTTTTCTGTTTTCTGAAACCTCTAGATTGAATCTGGGGTCCACCCATACCGGGGGCTATTTCTTCTTGGCTATAGCGACAGGTGTGAAGCGAACTTCTGTGGTCCATCTAGTACCGAGGTTAAGAATGCGTGAAGCTATGCCTCCACCCTTCATGTTGTAGTGCTCAATCAAGAATAGAGACAAATGTTCTTTTACATTTACGTCTGCATAATTTAAAAAAAAAATGTGATTATACAGAATAGGACCAAAGGCAATAGACTAGACTGAAAAAAACAGAATTTCTCTGCTGATTTTCTCATAGCTTAGTATTCACAATTTATATGTCCAGCTCTAAGGGGAATTAAAATTACAAATAAAGGATATTATATACGGTAAATTACATTATAAAACTCTTAAAGGAATCAGGTTTAGTTTACGTATTTGTAAAGTACAATAATTAATCTACTCATAGTTTAACTCTAATTTCTAGTGGTTTATATTAAGCCGTACTAAATTAAGTCTTATTTATTAAAACTTTTAATTTAAAGTTTTCAATTTACTCTCTTAAGAAACTCCCCTAGGCACGACATGATTTTATAAAATCTTTGGTAAGTAATGTTTTTTCGATGTTTTGCTTGTGATATACACTGATATTTTAAGATTGTTTCAGTTTACCTAAAATAATTTTTCAACAAAAACTTTCCAGTATTTTGCTGCGCAGTTAAAAATATTAATACTTACTATAAGCTCTTTAACTAGAGTTATTTTACGATAGATACAATCCATTTATATAATAATGCAGCCATCTAACAATAATTATAATTAATTTTTTCTTCGAGTGCACTTGTGCTTTAATCAAGTTAAACTCCAAAATTTATTTTATTTCATCTATGTTGTGTGGTATATGATGGATAAGCTCATTTATGCCGTAGTAATCAGTTAACAGCGTATAATCGTACTTCATATACGGCGCTGTAATGATTACTTCGTATATATTTTATAATACAATCGAAAAGTCATTCAACCCATAATTATATTTTGTTTTATGTAATTGAATGCAGTGTAATTGGATTCATAGAAAATATATACAACTGTGATTATAGCAGCACAGAACTTTATCTAGAACGGATTACGAACTTCAAATCATAGTGGTAAGTTGAATGAGACTGCTGGATTTTACAAGACGGGGCTACGGCACGTATTGCAACTTAAAGGAGCAAATTTTGCGCCAAATCTTTGGTGTTAGCATTCTTTGTAGTGTTTTTACAGAAGATATGTACAAAAAACCTAACACACATTAAAAGAAATGAAAAAACTCAGCTGTACGTTTCCAAGCATCACCAAAGATGTCAACCGGGTTGCATCAAACAGGAGGAAGAAGGTGGATGCTGGCATTGCTGAGCGTGGTGGATATTTCAGTATTGTAATGCAACATTGCTTTTGTTTTGTAATATTATTATACTCTTTTGACAAGCAAAACTTCTCTCAAAAAATGAATTGTGTAACTTTTCAAGCACCCTGCACAGTGATCTGTAAAATGTAAAGATGGGACCATAAGAAACTTAGTTTTTCAGGAAAACTAATGGACTTCTAAAGCTGTAATGTTGGCAGCTTTTCAATAAGTAATCACCAGTCAACATTACATTTTTCACTTTGTCGTATATAATTTAGATTTAAATGAGAGTAAGTGCGTAAATAAGCCAATCGCTTTCTCGATTTGAGCACACTACTCCCTTAATCTGATGTTTTTCTTTTCGGATATATAAAAGGGTTACATAGGCTGAAGCGATGAATACTATTGGGTAAATGGAATACATTGCTCAGTCTAACCACTCACGCTACTGCAACTTTATTTCTGCGAAATCTGCTTAGCGTAAAACTAAGAAACCTTATTTTCTACTTCGGTTTCTCTGAATATGAATGAAAAATTTAAGATATTTTTAAATATACTTTAAAATTGTTATTTTCCTTTTGTTCTATTTTGATATTTGATTTGGTTTGGAGTTTGATATGATAGAATTGACGGTTTTAAATTTACTCATACTTTAAATGAAACTAGTAAGTTTTATGCATGACTTCAAGGCGATATGATATCAGATGGCTGCGTTACATAGAGCGGTTTTTCAGTCAGTCCTAAAATTCTATTGTGTAGGAGTTACTTGTTTTATAAATTTACATTCTAGACAGGATAATGTGATATGTATTGTTTGTGGACCTGTATTGATATGTGATGGAGCGAGCAACACTTACAAATATTTTATTGCTTGGACTTGATGATGACCCGTCATCATAAAATAAATTTTGTAGTAACAGTTATATAACAAGAAGAAGTTTGGAGTCCTGAGTTAGCCTCTGCTCCATGATAACCTGTTGATCTGTACTTAATTTACGTTAGTCGTACTTTTATGTAAACGACACAACTTATAAAGAAAAACTGAATTACTTGTTGGTAAAGTATTAGAGCAGGTTTATTGCTTTTAAAATAAATATTTTTTTTAAAAAAATAGCAGAGGATTTTTCTACTATATGGGGCCTACATGTCGTACAGTATCGCACTGAAGAGTAATTTAAATAACATTTTACAATTACGTAACGTCGGTTAATTAATAATTATACTGAACGTTTTCTATAGTACACATCTGAGCAATTCCTTCTGGTATCAGAACAATAACTTTTATCAGTTATGTACTCCGACAGACGATGAGATACAACGAAATACGAGTATTTTTATTAATAATGACGTAACACACTTAGATTTAGTACATTTTTTTTCAGCTCCTTATATCAATATATTGGAACCATCATCGTCAAATACACAAGAATAAATTATTCTTAAGCCTGACATTTATAAATATAAATTTAAAATGTCATGGATATTTTACAAGTTGGAAAATTTAAACTTTCAGGGACACTTTGACAATATCATTACATCTCAAAATACCAGAAAAGATTATGAGTAACAGATGATATGTTAACAATAGTTTTAATTTGGTCCAAATGTATGCTGGTAAATATATATAGCCTATTACATTAAAACACATATTTAAAAAAATAATTCCCGCTTAAAACAGACACATATAAACTCAGTGCATAACGAACAATCTATAATATAACAACGGCGAATAATTCCATAATCTCCATTATCGGTCCATAAGGAATATATTGGCGTATTTACATATACGTGACTTTATTTTCCTGAAAATTATCTTTATTTCTTGATAGGTACTGAAAAAAAACTGATGAATTTTGGTGAGAGCTTGAAACTACGAAATAATCTGAGGACCACAAATATATTATGCCTGTGCTATTTCTGGAGTATATGACAGACAGAAAATAACCGTTTTGTCATCACGACACTTTAATGTCTCTTCAGATCATATGTACATAAACATGTATATAAGGTTTTATGGAGAGTGACGTAAGAACTCTACAGCTATAAACACTGGCACAGTTTGTGCCGTTGTGTAATAATGAAGAGGCTGGCTCGATTAGTGTACTCTACTCTATGTAAGCAGATGAGTGTCACTACGAAAATAGGTCATTTTCTGTCGTTCACGATTGTTTACTGATCATGTGTACGGTGCTGTACAAACTACACAAGGACGGTCAGGTAACATCTCAGAACAGATTTAATGAAGTTACGTCTATTAAGCTGTCAACTGTTTTACGCTAACTTAACCAGTGACAATAAAATTACAAAGTGTCATTGCTGAAAATGTAACCTAGCCGTAACCTTGTTGGATTTCTATTGCAACGTTTTATTCCCCATAAAATTTTTAGTCACATTTTGCCGTTTTCCTACCGTTTATTAACTGGTCCAGATGCATATTTTCCAGCTGTTTTAAGTTTTCCGAAAATTTGAAAAAAAAAAAGCAAAAAACTTCCGTTTTTTTTTGGAGATCATGAAATTAGTTCATTACCTTTTCCCAAATTTGAACTATAATGCTACAGATCGTCAGTACTAATGTATAACATATTAACAAGAGACTTCTAATTAGAATCTATAAATCTGAAGAGCAATATCAGTCTGCTCTTCCAATATCACATATTTGAACAGTTCATTTCTTAACATCTTTCTAAATACGCATACTTGATATGTTTTTACCTTGGTTGTTCATCATAGAAAATCTTACACATATTATACAAATAATACAATCTAAGGTTGTGGGTAAATTGGGGGTATTACTCTAATAAATAGAAACACAAATTACTAGAGAGAATATGCACAAATCTAACACACATTCACCAACTGAGTCAACAGCTTCAACAATATTTTGCTGTCAGACATCTACATAGCTCTTCATGTAACACATTTTACTGTCCCTTGATTTAATGTGTCTGAAGAGCAGTAACATTCTTCATCTACTGTGACACGCGCAAGCGCGGAGGCACGTACCTACGCAACCAAAACACAACCCCACACACGCACACATTCTCAAGCACTACAACTACTAATTCCGTGTCAAATATATTCACTTATAAACTTCTTTTTTTATGTGACAGTCCTACATACTCTTAATTAACAGAATTTTGTCTGCAGATTAGTACAGTGTCATGTACATAGCTATTTACATATTTAGGAGCAAAAGTGTTATTTACTGTCATGAGACCTAAAACGTCGTCGGGTTTTACATTATTTTGACAATAGTAAAAATATAAGATATTTGCACAACTGTAGCAATACAGTCCATGCAGTTATGTCCACAATATTGCATTCAAATTTAATAACATGCCCCACAGTTTCTTGTTATGTTTTGTCAGTGGAGCTGCTAGAGTAATTTCCGTACAGTGTTATATCTCGTCAAACCTACGTAATATAAAATGTGAGCTTCATTAGTCTGATAGTGTAATTAATCTGAAGAATCTGTACTTTGCTGCACGGCATACAGGTTTTTTTATCTCCTTGTAAATAAGGATTCGAAAATTCTTAAAGAAGTAACTAAGATTTAGAAACATCAAGCACTTATTTAAATTACGTTTAGAACAGAACTAGGACACTTATAAGACGGGTGTGAGTGAGAGGAAATCCAATTATTTTAAACAGAAAAAATGATTTTATTGTTTGTTATTCGTTGTGTTCTTTTATTTATTCACGAAATACCAAAAGCTGTTTGATTTAAAGAGCTTTTCTTTTAAAATAAAATGACCCAATTGAATTGAATTTTGTTTAATCTGAAAAACTGTAATGGTACATCAGGCAGGGGTCATGACACTTGTGATGTATGAAGAATTTTCTCCCTAAGAGTGTTTTACATTATGTAATATTTCTTTTTTATTTACAATATTTTGTTTTTCTCTCACTATAATTGTTATGCGTCGAAGAACATTTTTAATGAGTAATCAAGTGTCTGTCCTTTTACTGCTATATAAATAAAGCAATGCTTATTTTTTCCAAAAATGTATTGTTAGACAAATTATGATGTGATGGATTCTGTTAGTTTAGTGTTCTGTTAATCAAAGCTTCATATTTGTGTTTATAAATTTGTGGAATGAAGGGTTGTCTGGTTGAAATAATTATAAATGTTTTCTCAATCTAAAATGTCTTAGAATATCTTACAAGTGATCTTGAGGTCTCCGAAATCTATAAAGAATATTCAAGGCCTACATTCTACAAATATTCTAAGACATTTGAGATTGAGAGAACGAATGTACCTTTCAAATAAACACAGACTGTGATGTTATTACTTTTACAGGCGACTTTATTTTGTAGCTTTCCTTTGTCAAATAAGATAATGACAGACGAAATAACACGTTGCATTACTACTAAATAACATATGGGATTTGTATTTTCTGTAACACTAAAGATGTTAATTCCTTGTATTCTTCAAGTTTTCCGGGTCTTAGCCAGTCGCTTCATACTGTATACGCAGAGTCACTTAAGTAATTAATTTTATCCCCTGTAACGACAGTTTTTTTATGGTTTTTAATTATGTTACTTTTTATCCTTAAAGTAGGAGATAAATGTAGCTGATATTCACTTTTTATGGTGTTGTATTTTGTTAATTAAAATTTGGTTTAATCTGTTTGCTTTAGACTACTAGAGATTTATGAAACAAAATACAAGAGATGCTAAACGAGTCATGAAATATGCTCGAAAATATGGCGGTTCGAAAATCGAAAGAAGAAAATCTAACTTCTGGAACATCTTTGTTGCTACTCTAACGGCATTATAATATACACTATAGACTACACTTCAACATACCATGTCACAAATTGAATTCTAAGTAACAGTGATTATTTGAGACATGAAACATAAAGTTAGGGTACCATAATCTAATTAGTTCCTCTTCTTTTTCCAAAGACAGTATTATTTTAGTAACCTTGGCGGAAAGGATTCCTGTCCCCCGTTTCCGTCCCTGCTCCTGTACCATGAGCTCTAAATGGATTCGTGTCACCTCGTGACGACTCGGGTCTTTGTGCGTTCACGCTGCTGTAACTGGGCTGTTGGCGCTGTTGTTGAGGTTGGTAGCCCTGCTGGTATTGCGTCTGGTAACCCTGCTGTACGTATTGTTGCTGTTGTTGATGCTGCTGGCTACTTGGCTCATGTCTGTATTGTTGGCCTGAGTAATAGTTACTGTCTCCAGCTGTGTATTCGTTAGATCCTTCTGCCATGTGTTTGTCAAGATTAGTTTCCTGCATCTGTGTAGGCTGACCGTCGGGATAATAAGCGTTAGATACTGAAGTGCTTTCATCCGGAAACCTCGAGTATTCGAGATGATTTTTAAGATCTCCTATCACGGGTTTCTGATCTTGCATTGTATATGTCTGATATTGTTTGTCTGGTGGATCGGACATCAGAATGTTGGCTTGATTCTCCAGCGGTTTAAAGTCGTATATGTGTCTTAGATACATGAGCATAGGTGCATATAGGAGATTGGAAAAGGCGATGCCCACATTCAGTGCTGTGAAACCAATGGCTTCCACCACTCCGCCTGCAATGATAGGACCAATGGCGTACGCTACCGAATAAGAAATATCAGCAATTGCATATATACTGCCGTAGACTGATACATAGCGAACATCAACCAAGTATCCGAGAGTTGGCAGTAGGCGGTGTCTATGAGTGCGATGCCAAAGCAAATTCCGCAGATGGGGATCATGAGAACTTTATAAGAGCTAGAAAATGGTATGATAAAACAGCACAGACCTTCCAGCGCTAAACCTCCAGCAGCCATCAGCCATTGATACTGAGGATACCGTTTTGCCAGTTTCACAGTTAGGATAACACCGAACACATGCGGGAAGAACGCTGGCAGCCAGATCATGCCAATCTTCCAGTTATCAGTTGTGAGGTTGTCTTCCATCCAAAGCGATATTGTGGGTTCAAGGAATGCTAAAGCTACGTTTGACATCATGAGAGCCCCCGAACACACTGCTATGTAGGGATCTATGAATAGGCGCCATATTGGTATACTAGGAGGTTTGTCACGCCTGCTTTCTTTAATCTGTTCCTTTATTGGCTTCATAACTAGCAGCAGCATAAAACCATCAGCTAGAGATACGAAAGCAAGTATTAGAAATGGAACCTCCTTACCGGCAAATTGGTACAATGCTCCACCGAATGGCGGTGCTACAAGACAACCAAAACTAATGAAAGCTAAGGCTATACCGAGAGCTTTAGAACGTTCGTTTTCTTCCGTGAAACGATCAGCGATCATGGCGAGGCCTGATGTGTCTGCAAATGCTGATCCCACGCCCTGAAGGCTTCTAGCGAAGAAGAGCACTCCGTAGCTGCGGCCGCATGCAAACACAGCTGTCGAGAGGAACATGATGGTGAGTCCAATCATCATCGGCATATCATATCCAATCCGGTCGATGAGGGCCCCAGAAAACGGATTTACCATGAGTTGAACGATGGCTTTGGAAGCAAACAGCACGCCAGTGGCTTGATCTTGCCCATGATGATCAGGATGCACTTGTATTGAACCCTGATTCGCTGTCACATTGTCCGCCGCCACTTCTGGTAAGTCTTGTTTTCCCCAAGCTCCTACATAACGGAGGTAATCGGGGATAATGGGCACAATGACCATATACAGCATGTTGTCCAGCAACAGGGCTATAGACACGATTACAAGAATCAATTTTCGCTGCGATTTTGGCTCCTGCAGCTTTGTCCACACTAAGTCTTTTAGTTCGCTGACCTTTATATTGATGATCGGAATGGAAGCCATGGCGGAGTATATCTGATGGCGGATGTCAAGCAGACAGTGAAAGGTTTCGACGGTGTAACCGGAACGATTTGCTATCGGTTTTGGAAGATTTTCAGTAAGATTCTTTCTTTATGTTTCCTTTTATATTTTCTCTGTCTGTTCTCTGTTTTGAATTCATAAAACGATACATACGTTCATACATGTTCATTTTCCTTATACTTTTCATAGATTTTTATCATGTGGAATTGTAAGAATTACTTCAGTAATAATCGTAATACAACAGATCGTTCAAGAAAAGTACTGGATTATTCCGGATAAACTACTTTTTCATGTGGTAGGTATGATTGTACTGAGGGGGTGTATTAGTGTAAGACTTCCGGTTGTAGTTGCGATGGTGGCAGCATGATGGTGCGCGCGATGATGGTCGGATGGGAACGAGACGTTGTTGGTGCCTGCATCATCATCATCCCCTTTAGCCGGAAGCGGAAGCAGAACCCCAAACTAGCCAGCTGTCATGGCAGGCGGTCAACAATGAACAGGCGGGTGTCGGGCAACCTTCAAAATACACAGAGACAGAAAAAGAAATTAGGTTCTGATTTTTTGATTTAATTTTTTTTTTTTGAGTAAACAGAAAGGTTACTCAAACTTTGTCATGAGTTATATTTAAATTTTGCTAAACGTCTGTTGGAAAGGAGAAATTTGGAGGAATTTTTACTCGTTCCCACCCGACCTCATGTTGTAGGTCGTTGAATTTCTTGTTTAGTAGAAGTCAGTGCCGCAGAGCTGATACACACTGTTTCTTACTACACGCCTAATATATTTACTGCACTGCAAATACTATGCGTTGCACTCCAACAAGTGTGTTGTCTCTCTCTCAGCCACGAACAACCACTGCAACAGAAATTCATCGATCTCTACAGTTTCCTCTTGTGACATTAAGATAATATCGAGAAAAAAGTACATTTTTTGTGAAAATACAAATCTAGAGGTTAGTGTAAACATTTTAAGCATATCCACATGGCCTTAGCACAAATTAAGTCTAAAATTTAACGAAACATTCCCTTACTAACATAATTTTGTTTGTCAGTTAGGATGCACATATTACTGAAGAAGCATGTGACTGGTTATGTATATTCGTATATCTACTTGTAACTTACTTACAGCCAATCGAAAATCATTTAGTAGAGATAGTACGACGTTTGTTTTAGGTCTTCAGTACAGCGTTTCATTTGACGCTATTAGTGAACTAGTTTTGGAGGTATACACGTAATAAGTCAGGTCTTCTAGAAACACACTGTCAGTTTTTGTAGTTGAGACGTAAGGATGTTCCCAGGACATTTCCCATTGTGTGTGGAGTTGATGTTATGTCTGTCTGCCTCCATCTCTAGACAAAAAGGCAAACACGGAGAGATATAACTAAAAAAAGAATATGCGATTTAGTATTATCGTGGCTGTGAAATTTTAAACTACAAAATTATGGTGTGCGACACCATAATTACAGTCCTGTAGGTGCCACACATAGTGACTGTGGAGTTTGCAGTTGACCTTAGCAGTGGTTTGCGCTTGACAAAGCCGATCTTCCTTTGCTTTTGACCAGTAACCGATGTGCTCGAGTTAAAAATACATTGAGCTGAAGTGCAGTAGTGTTTTGTGCGTGTGAGATAATACATTTATTTTCTGTAGTGTTCTGTGTGGCCAGAGTTGTGAATAAATTTCGCTTTAGGCTTGTTAGAAACAAAACGCCTAACAAATGGCGACTAGTGTAAAGAAGGTCATGCAGTGATAGAGACTCATGTTTTTGACAGGATGTATATAATTTTCCCTGACCGTCGACGCGAGTGTTAAGGGACTTTAAAAATGCTGTGCAGGTCAAGTGCATTCTCCTGAGTAAAGGACATTAGTTAAAATCTTGGAGGGACGTAATGGCTTGCGTCTCCCATCTTCGGAATGCAGCGGCATCTTCCAAAACGCTGGTAGCCGTGCAAATGTCTAAAAGTTGTCGCAGCTCAAGGGAACAACGTATTTAGCGAAGTCTTGTTACTGAATCTCTGCGTATTGAATGAATTCTTCCCCTTCCTCTTTGTTTGTTTGCCTAGAAAGGGAGAAACATTCCGCCTCCAGAATGTGGTAGACATAATCTCAACTCCAGTTAATGGATATTATTCAGGGAACATCCATACACCGTTACACACGACCGTTAACACGAACCTGTACAACTGTACATACCTAAGTGTAGATGTTCTTGGAATTGCTACATTTTCTACATTCGACTTAATCTAATTCTGTGCCTTGATGTTAAAATTTTCAATACAATAATTATTGAAAATGAACACGGGTCCAGTTTCTCGTTTCTAAGCCTCGTTAAGCTTTCAACGTTGAAGATTTTTGCTGGTATCTTTTATAGGCTACTGCACGTATTCCAAGTATCTGTATACGAAGTGTATTTGACACTGTTCTGTAGAGATAATAGAGGTTTTATTAACCTATTTTAAGTACAACAACCCCATTTTATTCCAATTGCTCTCTAAATGGAAAAAAAAATCGCAAATATATTCCTTCACAACGAAACTTCGGAAAGAAATCTGAAATATTATTGTTTTTGTTCCGTATTGGATCAAAACTTGAACTCTTCAACGTTATGCAGTTTGAAAGATACTAATTATATGTTGTGTAGCGATATTATGTCAATCAATGTACCTATTTATAAGAAGGGTGATAAAACAGATTGCAGTAATCATCGAGGCATATCACTTTTGTCAACCACATACATAATTCTATCCAACATCCTTCTGTCAAGGTTAACTCCATATGCAGAGGACATTATTCAGTAGCATCAGTCTGGATTTAGACTAACAGGTCGACTACTGATCATATATTCTGCATTCGTCAAATACTTGAGAAAAAATGGGAATACAATGAGGCAGTGCATCAGCTATTTATAGATTTCAAGGAAGCCTGTGATTCAGTTAGGAGGGAGGTCTTGTAAACTAGTAAGGCTAGTAAAAATGTTTCTAAATGAAAATCTATAGCAGAGTCCGGTTAGGCAAACATTTGTCTGACACATTTCCTATTAAGAATGTTTGAAACAAGGAGATGCTTTATCGCCATTGTTTTTCAACTTTGCTTTGGAATATGTCATTAGGAGGGTTCAGGCAAAACAAGAGGGCTTGAAATTAAATGGTACTATCAGCTTCTAGTTTATGCTGATGATGTTAATATATTGGGCGGAAGCGTACATGCTATAAAGAAAAACACAGAAGCTTTAGTAGTCGTTAGTAAGGAGATTGGTCTAGAAGTAAATGCTGAGAAAACTAAGTACATGGTCATGTCTCGCAACCAGAATGCAGGACAAAAACACAACATAACGTTTGATAATAAATCCTTTGAAGGGGTGGAACAGTTCAAATATTTGGGAACAACCCTAACAAATCGAATTCCATTCGGGAAGAAATTAAGAGCAGATTGAAGTCGGGGAATGCTTGTTATCATTCGGTGCAGGATCTTCTGTCTTCCAGTTTGCTATCCAAAATACAAAGATTAGATATACAGAACGATAATTTTGCCTGTTGTTTTGTATGGGTGTGAAACTTGGTTTCTCACACTGAGGGAGGAACATAGGCTGAGGGTGTTTGAGAATAGGGTACTGAGGAGGATATTTGGGCCTAAGAGGGACGAGGTAACAGGGGAGTGGAGAGACTACATAAGGAAGAAACTTAATGATCTGTACTCATCACCAAATATTATTCGGGTGATCAAATCAAGAAGAATGAGGTGAGCGGGGCATGTAGCACGTATTGATGAGGGGAAAGCTGCATACAGGATTTTGGTGGGGAGATCTGAGGAAGGAGACCACTTGGAAGACCCAGGCGTAGATGGGAAGAAAATATTGAAGTAGATCTTCATGAAGTGGTCTTCCAACTCCATTTATTCAACAGCAGCTTTAGGCTTTCCGACTACAGGTATCTATGAATTTCTCATCTCTTACTCGCATAGGTGCAACATGCCCAACCCATCTCTAAATTATTTATACTGACCAGCTAACTACTAACTAACTAAGTGCATGGATCAGAGTCGTTCTTCAGAAGCAAGTAATTCCTCCTTCTAGTCAAAACATTTCCGACATTTTATGGAACCGGAAGTTTCATTACCGTGTTTCCAAGTTCCCGTCACTTATCCCTATCCTGAGCAAGAGTAATCCAGTCCACGTTTTCCCATCTCATTTATTTAAGTTATGTTTTATCATTATACTTTCATCTACACCTAGGTCTTCCAAGTGGTCTCTTTCCTTCAGGTTTCCCCACCAAACCGCTGTATGCGTTTCTCTTCTTTCCCATGCGTGCCACACGCTCTGATCATCCCACGCTCTTTCTGTACCCCCGCCTTAGCAATAATTTGAGGGATAGAGATCATAAGGTTTCTCTTATGCAGTTTTCTCCAACCTCCTATTCCTTCCTCCCACCTTCGCCCTAATGTCACCGCGGCAGCCTATTCTGAAACACCCTCAGCAAAGGTACTTATCATCAGTCCGTAGTCTATCTTACGACAGGATCATAGCCTTTTACAAAGCGAGTTCTCCACAGAGTGCGTTCTAGTGCGTCCTATTTCAATTTCCAGTACCCTCTCGTTTCCTTAATATCATCCAGTAGCTGCTTACGTAGTCTTTCTCGTCTTCCCGTCACTTTTATCCTTTCTTATACCTTTCCTTCAATAACGTGATTCAGAAGGCAGTTTCTACGCAAGATGTGACCAGTAGAGTGAGCCTTCCTTCTGTTTATTGTATGTAGGATATTCCTCTCCTCCTTGACTCTGTTTAATACTTGTCATTTCTTACACGGTACTTCACATTCGATCTGAATTGTTGCAAGGGATGTGTGCAGGGAATGGCATCGAAGTGGAGATGTGTGGGTGTGTACATGTGTGCAGGGAATGGCATCGAAGTGGAGATGTATGGGTGTGTACATGTGTGCAGGGAATGGCATCGCAGTGGAGATGTGTGGGTGTGTACATGTGTGCAGGGAATGGCATCGAAGTGGAGATGTATGGGTGTGTACATGTGTGCAGGGAATGGCATCGAAGTGGAGATGTGTGGGTGTGTACATGTGTGCAGGGAATGGCATCGAAGTGGAGATGTGTGGGTGTGTACATGTGTGCAGGGAATGGCATCGAAGTGGAGATGTGTGGGTGTGTACATGTGTGCAGGGAATGGCATCGCAGTGGAGATGTGTGGGTGTGTACATGTGTGCAGGGAATGGCATCGAAGTGGAGATGTATGGGTGTGTACATGTGTGCAGGGAATGGCATCGAAGTGGAGATGTGTGGGTGTGTACATGTGTGCAGGGAATGGCATCGAAGTGGAGATGTGTGGGTGTGTACATGTGTGCAGGGAATGGCATCGCAGTGGAGATGTGTGGGTGTGTACATGTGTGCAGGGAATGGCATCGAAGTGGAGATGTATGGGTGTGTACATGTGTGCAGGGAATGGCATCGAAGTGGAGATGTGTGGGTGTGTACATGTGTGCAGGGAATGGCATCGAAGTGGAGATGTGTGGGTGTGTACATGTGTGCAGGGAATGGCATCGAAGTGGAGATGTGGGGTGTGTACATGTGTGCAGGGAATGGCATCGAAGTGGAGATGTGTGGGTGTGTACATGTGTGCAGGGAATGGCATCGCAGTGGAGATGTGTGGGTGTGTACATGTGTGCAGGGAATGGCATCGAAGTGGAGATGTATGGGTGTGTACATGTGTGCAGGGAATGGCATCGCAGTGGAGATGTGTGGGTGTGTACATGTGTGCAGGGAATGGCATCGAAGTGGAGATGTGTGGGTGTGTACATGTGTGCAGGGAATGGCATCGAAGTGGAGATGTGTGGGTGTGTACATGTGTGCAGGGAATGGCATCGCAGTGGAGATGTGTGGGTGTGTACATGTGTGCAGGGAATGGCATCGCAGTGGAGATGTGTGGGTGTGTACATGTGTGCAGGGAATGACATCGAAGTGGAGATGTGTGGGTGTGTACATGTGTGCTCGTTTCTGAAATTCTCGATTTTGTCACATTGTGAAGCAATCATATATCGTTAATGAAAAAGGAAACTAACTCTCTGCAGGTGGCCGTGGATGTAGAAGGGAGTTGTTAAGATTAAAGCAAGGGGGAAACGAGAGAGAGAGAGAGAGAGAGAGAGAGAGAAAGCGGTCACACTGAGGCTGTAATTGAATTTGGACATGTTGACGCTGGATGTGACAGGTGCGCTGATTGAGTTTTATTTCCGTGGAAGCAGACAGGAAGACAAGTCGTAAAGAAAATAAAAAGAATTAGAAGAACATTTCAACAAAAACCAAGAGGGTGGGGTACGAGTTGCCTCCAGCATCCATTTATACTGCCAAACAGGATAGTATTACTTCATCACGCGTAACTGTAGCTCTCAAACCCGGGGGATAAGCATATTAAAATAACTGATACAGTAGTCCCTCGGTAATCCGGATCCCCGAATTGTCCGGACAATTGTAAGCCACATATACCCCCGCATTTCCCACTGAAGTTATCAACATACATTATTATTATTATTATTACAAAAGATAAAGTCCACCCTGGGACAGGCCACGAAGGCCCAGAGGAGGAGTAGACGTATAGCTCTACTCTTTTTTTAACCTCGGCGCTAGATGGGAAAAGGTGGTCAAAGCCACGCCCCGGCCGCTTTACCCCCGTGAAAGAGACCCGGTACCCATTGTACAGGAGGCTGGTTGGGACCAAGGGCCGGGCTGGACGGGTGCAGAAAACCTCACCACCATTGGGATTTGCTCTCCGGACCGTGCAGCTCGTAGCGAATCGCTATACCGACTACGGTATCCCGGCCCATATTATTATTATTATTATTATTTTATTATTTATTGTTAGGTACAGTATTTCCGCTTAAATACTTTTGCTTTAGGATTGAGTGGTGATTTTTTTAATGTTACCTATACCACTGATGTCGTAGATTTACGGCATGTAAAAGAACCCTACGGGCATGAATAGAACTAGTAGTGCCCGTCGGAAAAATTCAGCGGCCATTTCTCACCCAAGAGTCCTGACTGCCTGCCAGATGGCTCTGGCAGTCACATCAGGATTGAGTGGAACTTGTGCGGTCAGTGGGCTGGTCACCCGCTACAGCAACGCACATGACCATAGAAACTTCCGAAAGGAGGCCCCCAATGCTCTGCGATTGGAGCGACATGAGGACTAACTAATTATACCACTGAGGTAACATACAGAATAATTGACATTAATCTTTTGAAGCACAAATTCCAGCTAAATAATATATTAATGTTCATTTCCTACCTCACAGAGAACACGCTGCGTCTCCATTAAAATATATTCCCGTTAATGCTGTTTAAGAACTTATTATTTGTTTATTCAGAGACAAAATTTATAAAATACATTCTGTGGTCAGAATTCAGGCGTATTAATTACACATACGATTGGTAAGACACTGACCACTAAAGTTACAACTACCTGGCCATCTGATCCTCTGGTATTAGAAAATTGTAGCTTAGCCTTTTAAAGCCTACCGGTTACATTATGTACCGCCAGGTTTAACATTCAAAAATTCTACATGGTACTCACATTGTGTTTATATGTTTTGTATGGATCTCAGAACAAACAGCGACTTTTGTCTTATACAACATTAACAGACTTGTTGTGTTTAACCGAGGTGGAGAGTGTTTACTGCGCGGTACGTACTGAGTCTTTATATAAAACAGATACGTTTCTGCTTTAAAGGGATAATACCTCTGAAATTAACCTTGCCAGAATCGCAGTCCAGTCTGAATCGTCGAGCCAATAAAATCCGGATTGCCTTGTCACAACATTATTTTACATTTATTTTTGTTTTGCCATCGTCGATCTTCAAATTTCGTGAGGTGTGATCATATGGAATATCACGGTAGTAACTTAGTTCGTGTAGTTGCGGTAACGAGCATGTAGTTCCTTAAACATGCAGGTTTACTTTAAAGCATTCTGTTACCATTTGTATTTTTACCATCCTGCATTGAACGTTCACCTGATTTCATAAGTCATCGCGGCCACAATATTACAAATTTTCAAGTAAGGGGCTTAAGCATGTCTGCTAAGTCGTCCAGGACCTTGTTAAGCTGGTTTCACCTTTTAAATCCAGACTGCTGTTTCAAAATAGACCACAGTGGTGTCAGGGTCATGATGTGAGAGTTTCACAGTGTTCTGAACGGGATAACGGAATGAATCGCCAAGTAACCACCATTTTTGTCACATCCTGTCTTTTCTTGTTGTCCCAAGAATAAGTTAGGGAAGTTCTGAATCAGTTTTTTGGGGGGGGAAATTTTGAATTTTGTTTTGAACCAATAAAACACTCGATTTAGATCACGTAACAGCACCCATACAACCACAGACAAGCTGGGCTTACAGCAGAAACGTATTTACATCATATATATTTTCAGGTATGTAAAAATGTCTCTTTACATAAAAAAGCATACGAAATAAGCCACCTTAAAAATCCAAATTTTATCCAAAAACAAATTTTAGTATGGAAAAAATTTAACGTAATATAAAGGAAAGTATTTTCTGTGTCGAAAGTGGCATGAGTGGCATGATAAAGTTTACGGCACTACGTATTTGAAATAAATTTTAATTTTAGCAAACGCTGTGTGCTAAATGAAGAACAGACAGGGAACAATGCATTTACGTCACTGGAAATAAACCTTTCATTGCTCTTTAAACGACCACTCTTGTTATGCGAGTGGTCAGATGAATTTTACGCCCTGTTACATCGTTTCTTTGTGACACACTGTACGTGATTGATTGAATCGTTGTCACGCGACGTTTCGTGACGCAGTGAGGGGTTGTTGTAAGTACGTGAGTGGGTACAAAGAAGAGCGCGTGCACGTCTGAGTGTGCGCACGTGTGAGTGATACGAGGTATTCCACGTGTGAAAACGCGATTTTATAAAAATATCAGCCAATGTAGACAATGGAAATTACATGTACACTTGTAACAAACAAGTCATTTCACTTCAGAGTGGTTTGGAGCAGTGATTCTCAAAGTGAGGGCCGCGAACCTGTAGGAATCTGCGAGATTGTTTGCCTTTCCATTATAAATTATAAAGAATAAACTTTATATTGATTGAAAACACTTATCAACCAACAATTGCACTATTAAAGTTTATTATCACTTAAAATTACCCTAAATATAATAAACTTTAATAGTGCAGTTGTTGGTTGATAAGTGTTTTCTATTACCATAATGCACGGTGAACAAAAAGTTAAGTTTATATTGATTATTTTTAAAGTTTTACGAAATTTATTTTTCCGGAATAATGTTATAAAATAGTAGAAAACAAACTTCTTCTTTAGGGGATTTCTTATCTAATTTGTTTCATTACTACTAGGAAAGCTACAGTTATTGTCGTTCTTGTGATATCAGGTGACCTCTGGGCCATTCCGTAGGACATTTCCCTTCACCAAAAGTTTGTACTGACAGGAATTGATTACATAGAATTTATTTACAACGTAAATTTGTTACACCGTCACCACAGTTTTCTCGTCATGCGAAGTTGATACACAACGCAGAAGTCTGGGACCTAAGTGTGTAACGAAACTTTTTGATTCGTTCTTTCCAAGCGGTATTTCAGCTCTACCATTCTGAGTAACACAAGATTAAGATAGTACAATCATCTGTGTACATGTATGTATTTTGGATACATGTGTTATATCAAAACACGTGGAGAGTTTTATTTAAAACTGTGCTGGTCAATAGCTCCAGCAATGTGACAACACCCCCGTTCACTGTGGAGGTAAAACTGAGTGTATGACGAATGTCGTATGAATAAGTAAGTAGTTTAGGGCCGTAGGAAGCTGTTGAGGGATACCACGGGGATAACCAACAGGCCTGCCACTCTGTTGCCAAGAATGTCTCATTACCTACTGACATGGAGTAAGCTGGCTCATGTGAAATCGCTTCTGACTCTATTTGACAGATGCCCTGTTCACCTGATTAACTTGTCTGTCTTGAAGTGTTCCTCTGTCCGAATGCTATCCTTGTCTTCCTCAGGTATTCCGGTGGTAAGTTAATCTAAAAGATGGTAAAATAATCCCTGTACAGGCCTGGGCAGGCCCTGAGTTTTCCAGGAGGTTGAGGCTCCCAGACTTCAAGAAAATCGGGACATGCAGGCGGTAAGGTTGTCAGCCCTATGCACCAGCCGCGTTTACCCCCAGGAAATATTCTTGGAATTAATTTATGTTAGAGCCTGAGTCGAACCCAGGACCATAGTGAGGCCGGAAGAATTAAGTCAATGAAAAATCCCAATGACAACTTCGAACTTCCGGCTTGTCGCGCAGTGCCTCATCCAACTGCGCCACCGCGTGACCCGTGTTTATTAATCTATGAACTTAAAATTTGGTATCACCAATTGCATTGTGAATAACTTAGCCAGTGTTTTGGGTATCTGCAATTTATGTGGATATTTATGTATTATCTGTAATTAAATTTCTCCTAGTTAAGATAAGTTTACATATATATAAACCATTCTGCATAGGCGTGTCGATCTGTTTCTATATCATTGTTCTGTACTGCTTTGTATGTTTTTCTCCTGTTCCCTTGTGCTCTGATATATGTTTTGTTTTCTGTTAGCTGCATAAATCAAAACTCTGCCTTCTGACGGTTGTGTCGAAACACGTAGAGTTGTGCGCTGTGATTTTAATAAAATCATATGTTACAGATTTATTTAGTTGCTTAGGAAATATTGTAGCTTTTACCTCAGTATAGCTGTAAAATCAACTGTAAATTATTACGGCCTGACATCATATAACTTACAGACTTTTTAAAGATGTCTTTGCAAAGACCGTACAGATTAGAATTCTCACAGCAGAGAGTAAACGCTGGTATTCCACCTCAGTAGATTTATTGTACACCGTTTACCTCGTACGATTAGAGTTCAGTAAGGCGCCATAATAGTACACGAATGGTTTGTTTATATCACCTGTATTTATTAATACCTGAACACGTTACAGCCTTATATTGCCATCGTCAGTACCATGATAGGTACGAAATGTGTTGAATGGTACCTTCGTCTGATAACGTTAAACTGTCTTAATTAAATTAATTTAATTCCAATTCTTTTTAAAGTCACCTATTGAAATTTTATATCAAACAAATTTGAAGTAAGAAAAAATCTCAAGAACTTTTGCAATATTAAATGAAATTTCAAGTATATGTTCGTTGCAGCATGAAATTTTTGCAGCCGAAGTTAATCGTATTCATGTCTTTAACTGTATATAGTGCAATATACATGTCGATGTCAAGTCTTTGCAGTTTGCTCTGTAAGCTCAATATTATCTCCCTGATCTTCATATATTGGAAAAGCTGCAAAGCGTAGTGTTGTCAATAAAGTAGCTGTGTATTGTAACGATCTGCTGTTGAAGTCATTTGAATCTAATTAACTACATGGAGCAGAGCCTTTCTTGAGGAGCTAACAGGTCCTCGGCTAGTCAAGAGATTCCACGCATTTTATTTAACCCAGAGGTTAACCGCATTCACAAGAGCCCGCCACCTGACCCTATCCTGAGCCAGATCAATCCAGTCCAAGTCCCAATCCCACTTCATGAAGATCTACTTCAATATTTTCTTCCCATCTATGCCTGGGTCTTCCAAGTGGTCTCATTCCCTCGGGTTTCTCCATCAAAACCATGTATGCACTTCTCCTCTCTCCCATACTTGCTACATGCCCCGCCCATCTCATTCTTCTTGATTTGATCACACGAATATTTGGTGAGGAGTATATATTATAATGCTCCTCGCTATGTAGTCTTCTCCACTCCCCTGTTACCTCGTCCATCTTATGCCCAAATATCTTCCTCAGCACTCTATTTTCAGACACCCTCAGCCAGTGTTCCTCCCTCATTATGAGAGATCAAGTTTCACACCCATACAGAACAACAGGCAGGAGTTAGTTGAATTGCTGTGTTAATGTATTTGTATGTAGTTTGTTAGCAAGGCTGTCAGTTTCAACGCTAAGAAAGAGGTAGCACGTTCCGCCGACAAAACTACACAGGGTTACACACAGGAAGACTATTGTAATTGTAATATCTTCCCTTATCTACGTTTATGTTTGTCAGGTAAGCTATCGATTTCGTATGGAATAACGTATGAATAACAGGCAAGTGATGCGATCCTGGCTCATCTTGTGGTGGGTGAAAATGCAGGAGACGAATGTGCGGTAGGGCGACGTTGATGTGGAGTGTTTGTGTGTTACGTAGTCGGCACAAAGCGGGGCGATCTGCTGAAATATTTAGTAGCCGTGTGAAATTTTTATAAGAGCGTCAGCCGGTACGTACCAAGGGATGCAGTCTGGAAGGGTCATTCCACATCGCGTGCTCGTTATTATTGCATACACAGTGGGGGGTGAAGGCAGAGGGTGTGTTAGGTCTGTACTGTCTTTTTTACAAACATGAGAGTCGTAGGGATATCCTTCGTTCAGTAAGAAAACGTTGTTTGAGGTACAGCGTGCGACGTAGGGGCACAAATGTACCTAATTAAGGACTTCTACTTGTGTAGTGATGGTCTTAAGGGTTTGTATAAAATTCTTAACTTCAGCTTCACTAAATGTCAATTTTCTCACAAAGAACTGTGTGGAAATTGATTCATGACACACAACCATTATGGCTGTAGTAGGAAAATATACAGCTACTACTGTGAGACTGAACTAACATGAGGTAAAAACCATAATTTATGGTGCAACATAAAAGGCTTTGTAGGGTTTCTAATACTGAGTTAGTTACTCAGTTTGGCAACAAATTTTTGCCTTTTATGGAAAATAGTTTCTATACCCTCAGTGGTAAGTGTAATTAACCAACAAATACACGTTTTTGGGTACCAAACCTTAATAGTCTGTATTTCACCTCCTACATGTTTCGTCCCATACCGGGCTATTATCCAGCAGTATCAATAAGTCAAGAATTCAAAAGAAGTTACAGAATGTTATAGGATATTATACAATGTTGCGTAAACCATAAAATACACTATGAATTCACAAGGTGAAACATGTAAATGTAAAAACCTGTATAGTACAATCTAAAATAAAATTACATAGGATAAGAATTATATTAAATTGTAAACATCTGTTTGTTTTATGAAGTTCAATTATGAATTTCTTATGATCTGTAAACATGTAGTTTATATACGAAATCATATATTCGTAGTACACTATAAAAACTGCGTCAAAACATTTTGACTTAGAAATTGCTTCAAAACTGTCTATATGTTTGCATAGGTGCAGACTTGTATAATCAGGCTGAGCATGTTTATTGTGTCACCTTTAAAAATCACATACCTGTGCACACTGCAGCCACCTACTGGCACGCCACGAAACACATTTATATTCCAGTTATACAGATTCGGACCCCCGGCTTACTATCGCCACTACTTAACGTATATAATTTCAATATAGACACAAGCAGAACCGGGCTAAGAAGGACATCCCTTGAAGTTCTCTCTCTCTCTCTTCTGTCTACCCGTTATTTCTGTAGCGATATTTTAGAAAGCGCTGGTCTCGCCATAAATGCCTCAGGCTGCGGGATCCTAATACTGTTGTCTTTACATTAGCATAACCTCAGCCCTGGGTTTGACACCCTGAGGCTCTTCTTCCCCATTAAAATGCAATTCAGCTGCTACTGTACCCCACGGATATTGTCTTTACGACATGGAAATTGCAAGGAGGGTCTCTACCAACATATCTCCATTTCTTCATTATTTTTCTCCTTCCTCTTTCTTCTCTCGCATTTATATAGCATCAAGGTATGCATTTGTTATGTACTTCACCAGCCAGATTTGACATTTCCTTGCTTTCCGGCATGTATTTTAATTAAATTCTCTATCCAATTTAAGAAACAATCAGCTGTCTTATTTTCGAAAATAACATTTTTGTTGTAAAATATTAATTTGACACACTTCATCGCAGAGTGTAACCTACTGACTTTAACATTTTATAACTTATTATTAACTTTATACAACCACTAACCGAATTTTTCTTGTTTTACTAACCACATTTTTCTTCTTTTATTAACCACATTTTTCATGTTTTATTGACCAATTTTTTCTTGTTTTATTAACCACATTTTTCGTGTTTTATTAACGAATTTTTCTTGTTTTATTAACCAGTTTTCTTGTTTTATTAACCACATTTTTATTTTCTGTTAACCAAATTTGTCTTGTTTTACTAACCAAAATTTTCTTGTTTTAGCAACCAAATTTTTCTCATTATATTAACCAAATTGTTCTTTCTTATTTTAGTGTCTATGTTTCGCCGTACATAGTTGCCATCTTCAGGTGACAGGAATTCAACAGTAAACAGACTGCTTGCCATGCTCCTAAATATTGGTGTAGGTAATTTTTGTTCCTTAAAATTCCAGTTTTGGCATACAGGGGAGATAGAAGTCTAGTTTTACCCCTTTTCAACGTCAGTACTGGAAGCGAGCTGGTAGTCAACGCCACGCTCTGTGCTCTTTAATCCCGCGAAAAAGCCCCAGTACCC
Organism: Reticulitermes speratus; assembly: GCA_021186555.1. Lineage (NCBI taxonomy): Eukaryota > Metazoa > Arthropoda > Insecta > Blattodea > Rhinotermitidae > Reticulitermes > Reticulitermes speratus. Next base: position 11,290,773 of record JAJKFL010000012.1, read on the forward strand.
ATTCAAGAACATGCAATATGGGCCTCAGGGCTGGTCTGGACGGGTACGGAGAAGGGTGAGTGTCTTGCCCCACCAGATTTCGAATCCCGGACCGTCCAGCCTGTAGCGAGTCGCTATACCGAATACGCTATCCCGTCTCCATAATCTTACAATCCCTTATTTTTTTATCGACACTCATCATGACTTTCTGACCTTCTGCTTGACAAGATATTTTTCCTCAACAGCAGCCCCAAGAATTATTTCCTTTTTTTCGCCACGTCCAGACTGATCGTGGCCCAACCCACCCTTCTACCAAAAAGTACGAGAACTTTTATTCCTGTGAGTAAATCGGCCAGATGGAAGTTGCTCACTTCCATCTGGTGTCGGTTGAGAGAAGCTACCGTACAACTCCACTTTGCGCGCGTGTTCACTGCACGATGTCTGAGACACAGACACCTGTAAATCCGCCTGAAGATTGCTGTCTTCTAGCTGTTACGGCATGCGGTCTGGTAGATACGCACAAACGTCTTGCACGATACTGCTGTTCACATTTCCAGGGTAGAAGAAAATTTAAGCACTTTCGTATTCGTAACTTCAATGTATTATTAAATGTTAAAATCCTGAAAAAGTCCTGTTTTCTAATTTGTGCTTAGTGTTTTTGAAGTTTTTATTCGTGTGCATGTCTTGGGTCTGTATATGAAGTACAGTCATGTTTTTGTTACGCTATCGTGATGTATTTTACGCTGTATTAATTTAATTTCCCAAAATATATTAACATAAAATATGCAGAATAATTTTCGGGGAGGGAGGGAGGGGTAGACAGAAACATTGAATTTATAAAAGGGAAAGTTGTAGGGCATTTTACGACTATGAAATGTTTCAGGCCGTGACCGCTCGTCCTTCTGATAAAAAAAATTGGGAAATGCAGTCGAGTGTTGAGAAGTAAAGCGAACGAAGGGCTTGGAAGTGGATTGCTTTAAGCATGCAGCAAATTTACCCAAATAATATTTAAGTGGTGAATCCACATCTTACGACAAAGACACTCTGACACTCTGTCTCCAAGACAGAGGTCAAGCAGTTGCTATTCATTTGTGGAAATAACTGCTGCTTGTTCTGAGAATAACAGCAACATAGGGCACCGCGTGGGTAAGATGCGGAGTTTATTAATGTTAAGTCAGGTGGTACATATGACAGAACCACTGTGCTTTAAAAGAGATATTCGCGTGTTCTTGTATTTGGCAGGTGTCTTGTTCGAAACTCGGCTGCACTACCCGCCACAGTGTTTGGCGTTTTCGTGATTTTGTTTGGCAAAGAAAGCATCGTTAAATTAACAGTAAAAAGACGCGTTCACGTGTGCGCAATACATATAACGTTTTGTCAGACAAAAAGTCATGGGAATTTATTACTTGAGGGCGTGGCTTAGATTTGAGAATAGTATTAAAATGGATCTTCGTAAAGTAATGACTGGATACAACTGGCACAGGACAGAGTGCACTGAGAGAGTTTTGCGAACACGATGAGGAATTTTTGGAATCATTTGATAGCTGGATAACCATAAACTTTTCACGTAAGACTGTCTCGCGCTGTAGAGTTAATTATGGAATTTTTGGAGCTGCTGGCTCTCGCTGAGTGTAATGGGAATAATACTAGGGGCTTTTCAGGTGAATTACTTGGCAATGAAGTAGGTTTCGATTTTCTACTGACAGGCTGGGTTTTGAATCCCGGTTGGGGCAAGAGATTTTCTCTTCTCCAAAACACCCAGTCCGGCTCTGTGACCCATCCAGCCTCTTATTAAATGGGTACCGGTGTTTTGTCCCAGGGGTAAAGCAACCGGATCGTGATGTTAACCACTCACCTCCGTCTAGTGCTAAGGTTGAAAATGAGTGGAGATATACTTCTACTCCCCCTATTTGTAAGGTGTGGATGTATTTGTAAGGTGTGGATGCTTTTGTAAGGAGTGGATGCTTTTGTAAGGTGTGGATGTTTTTGTAATGTGTGTACGGTGTTCTAATGTGTGTACTTGTATTTACTGTATGTATTTTGTTTTGTAATTGTGTATAGTTTGTTTTGTATTGTTATTTTTATGTATATTATATGTCCATTTGTATTGTGTGTACTAGTGTAAGGACTACTGCCACCGGGTGAAAACATTTGTATTGTGTGTACTAGTGTAAGGACTACTGCCACCGGTGAAAACATTTGTATTGTGTGTACTAGTGTAAGGACTACTGCCACCGGGTGAAAACATTTGTATTGTGTTACTAGTGTAAGGACTACTGCCACCGGTGAAAACATTGTATTGTGTGTACTAGTGTAAGGACTACTGCCACCGGGTGAAAACATTTGTATTGTGTGTACTAGTGTAAGGACTACTGCCACCGGTGAAAACATTTGTATTGTGTGTACTAGTGTAAGGACTACTGCCACCGGGTGAAAACATTTGTATTGTGTGTACTAGTGAAAGGACTACTGCCACCGGGTGAAAACATTTGTATTGTGTGTACTAGTGTAAGGACTACTGCCACCGGGTGAAAACATTTGTATTGTGTGTACTAGTGTAAGGACTACTGCCACCGGGTGAAAACATTTGTATTTGTGTACTAGTGTAAGGACTACTGCCACCGGGTGAAAACATTTGTATTGTGTGTACTAGTGTAAGGACTACTGCCACGGTGAAAACATTTGTATTGTGTGTACTAGTGTAAGGACTACTGCCACCGGGTGAAAACATTTGTATTGTGTGTACTAGTGTAAGGACTACTGCCACCGGGTGAAAACCCAATTGCAGTAAATAAATAATAATAATAATAATAATATACCTTCATTGTGTGGACAGGGACAACTTTACATTCTACCTGACACCAATCCCCCAGCGCCGCGAAGCTTTTGCGATAGAGATGTTCAGTTAGCCTGATAATATAACCTCGTATGTGACGTCATATCTAAGCCGGCGTTCTGCTGTGTTCTGAGTACAGAAAATATTTTCATAGACTGGTTTAAAACCTTAAATGTTTTACAGTTAGAATAAGAGATACCAACCGAGACTCATACCAAGTACCTTCTACGTAGAGTGTGAGGTTGATTTCTTTTCTTCTTTCCACGTAATTCGACTGCTCAGAGCTAAGTATGGCGTAACTGCTGCCACCAGAGCAGATCCAATAATTCATCTGTGGCAAGCCACAACTTAGGAAGATGGTTTTATCGTTCTGATTTCCTGTACTTCGATCGTTTCTATATTACTTGTATGTCTCACCTCGGATTAGTTTAGTTTTCCTCATTCACTCCGCCACCCCACTTTCTTTCATCCCTACACAAGCGCCACTGTTTTTATTCTAGCCCCCCCCCCCCCCAACCTTTCTCTCTTTCTTCCCAACTCAATTATCCCCCGCCCTAGGGACTAGAGTCCCGCGTCATTTTCTTTTTCCTGTCGCTTTCCTTACGTGCTCAGACCCTCGACTACGTGTTCTGCAGTGTTTCCCTTTGTCCAAACCAGTGCTACAGAAGCTACAGCCTTTCCGAAAGTCTGTGTAGTGGTTGGCACCCCTGCCCTGTGCGCAACAAAGTCAGATTTGTATCTTGGCTTAGAGTCTGAGAAGTTTCTTGATTATTCGTAGTCGTTCGAAACAAATTTTAAGATGAAAAGAGATTTGACTGTGTACGTACTCTGGCACACAAGTACAGTAATTCGGATAAATTGCTTCCTCCACTTTCGGGGTATAAGAATGTACCTCGCCCTCAAGTTGGAGGTAGGAGGTTCCTTCGAAACGTCGGTACTTATCCACCATGCTCCACCGTGTAACGTCCCAGAATACAGTATTATTCATAGTCACTGCTGCTATTACCGGATGCTAATATACATGCAGCTAAGCAATTTTCATTTTTTGCATCCCTTTGTGCTACACTGTGAGGAATGTAATGCAAATATTGGTTTCTTATCTGAACAACAATATTTCGTTTATTATATTACTGTTTATGTAAACATAATAATTATAACAATAAATGACACCTGCTGGTGATGTGTGTTTACTCACACATCACCAGCAGGTGTCATGTACGTGCAATAAGCAACCAAAAACCTCATTACGTTTTACAGTAACATGAAGATGTCCTATACATGTCGAAACATGTCGTGCTATGAGATTCTATCTTGTTGTAATTCTTATGTTTATATAAATAATAACACAAAAAATATTATTGTGCAGATAAGAAAAGCAATATTTCTATTAATAGCTACGTAATATTCACTCTAAGGCATTCAAAATTACGTAACCGATGTTGTTGATATGGGATAATAAGGGATCAGTAAATATTTTACAAGTTCGTTAATGCGTGACTCATATATATATATATATATATATATATATATAATTTTCTATGCTTCCAAAAATGCGTTAAGCAAAATTATTCGAAAATGTGCCTGGCATATTCTTCTTTTTAATTTCTTATAAAGTCGTAATTTCGGGGATTTAAAAAAAAAAAATATATATATATATAGGTATTACGGATCAGTTTAATACGTCTGTAAAACTAAATTAATATTACTAACTAAGCCTGTTGTCATACGTATCGATATAAGTAGTCGTAAATCGGATGATATCAGTTCTTTTGTCAAACGGATGTTATTCTGGTACACAGATATCTACCAGTGAGAACGTGATAATATCATGAGTTAGTGGGTTTCTGCAGAAAGTGAGTATTCGTAGGTCGTCGTCATCATCATCATCATCATCATCACCATCGTCGACATCCACATTTACAAAGCCTGTGGGAGCAATACCAGGGCAAAACGTCATATTTTTATCCCTCCAGCATATTTTGTTTTTTTCTGCTCAGTTATCTAGTCATATTTTTGCATTCAGTCACGCCTTAAAATGAGTGCAACCATGATGGCGTGATCATGTAGTACGAGTAAGGGCTTTCACTTTCGTCGGAAGACCTTTCTCCGGGCTTCTTTACCTTTCCCATGGACCGGTCAGGAGAAACATTTGTTTTGCTTGTGAAGTATTGTAAACGGTTTAATTCCTGTTTAAAATAGTTCAGTTCATCGCTGAGACAGAGCAGGTTAGCTCAAGTGGTAAATCTTCTGAATACTGTCCCCGACGTGCCCAGGTTTAATCCAAGCTGACTGAGGATTATCGTGTGTTTCTTCAGTTTTTTCCACCATATACCGGAACAGTACCATAAATTAGACCAGATCTAATTATTAACACCTAAACTGATAACAAATTCCACATTAAATTACAAAATATACTTAGTAAATAAAAATTTACTTTGATTAATACTTTTCAAGTTTTCAACTGCTGAGTCACGTTTCGTCACTCTTACGTCAGCGGTCCGCAGATTGTTTAAATCAAATTAGGGAAGCTCAGAATATTAGTGCTTGACATTTTCTGTCCCACTAATGTTTTAGTGCAGCGAGTTAGTACAGACAATTTCCGGGATACTTAATATGTGGTACTGTGACTATTAAATGTATTATACTTTGTACTTTGTGTGTTTCATATAAAAACCGATAGAAATAGCATTTTGAACATGTACACTAACATTGTAAAAACGTGTACATAACCAATGAGGTGTTATATATATGTCGGGGTGCGGTCAATTCCGACATACGTAGATTTGGGTTTACGTAAAATTTTCAGCAATCGAACCCTTACGTAAGTCGGAAACCGCCCTTATAGTGACTGACCGCAAGACCTGCATTCGTTTCCTGGCAGGTCCACTCGGCGGCCTATCGTTTACGTTCATGAGATTTTCGTCGAGTGTAAAGCGACGTGAGTGTGAGTCTGATTACTCAAGTTTATCTGTTGTCGAGATTACACTAGGAGCCACACGAATAAATGGCCCTATTTTTTCATGAGGTGTATAAAGGGGTAAAAACCAAACCGTCATTAAAATTTAGTTAATATTAACACTTATATTGATTCAATAGTCGAACGTATCAGACGATTACGGATGTGTGTACGTGCTTAATTATTAAAGGTACCCTGTAGAATATGCACGGGAGGTTTAGTTATTAACATTGATATACAGTCGAACTCGGTTATAACGTCATGAAAGGGACTGAATATTTTGTGTCGTTATAAACGAGTGTTGTTATAACCGAGGAGTATAATGTTATGGTTAACAGTGAGGAATTAATTGGTACCACAGTATATCTGACGCTATAGACGATTTGTCGCATAAACCGATGTCGTTATAACCGGGTTCGACTGTAATAGAAGTAAGTAGAAGACGATATTAATCAATTAAAGTAAATGTTTCTTCTTTCTAGGTATGGATTTTATCCCGCATCACTCAGTGACGAGATCGTAATGATGTGAGCAAGAACAAACACAGGTCAAAGGTTGGGTGCATAATTCATGGTGTAATTTGAGTTTCTGTGTCAGATTTACAATTGTATTTTACGTGTGTTGTGTTTGTTGCTTTCTGTGTATTGTTGTAGGAAGGCACGTGTTTGGTATTTAGTCGCATTTTCTTACAATGCCTAAATAAATCCAGATATATTTTATATAGATTAAAGAAAATCAGTATTTTAATCAAAGAAAACTGGTTTTCTAGGGAGTGACGTCATATAGGCTAGTACGAGTAGTTACGTATCATATTTCGAGGGAGAGAACTGTAAAAATTCTGACTAGGAAAAGAACCTGATCTCTCACATAATATTATAATTGAAGCCCAAGTTTGAAACAGTTAATATAACATAAAAATTACTTTGATATATGATTTTAACTGACTATTCATTTTAAAAGATTTCAGATGCTCCATTTTCTTGACACTTTGGTATGTTACTGGTTTACTGAGTTATATTCGTAAAATACGTAAATCATATCCGACCAAATTTTGTGAATGCGACTTTAAAACTGGTTGAAGTAGTTTTGTCATCTTTCAGCTAGATACGAACAAATTAAATCAGAGATAGGACAGATATGACGGGGATTGGCGCATTGAAACAAAAGTACTGTACGAGTATATCGGCGTTAGTGAGAAGAGTGTAGCAGGTAGGGCTTCACTTACAATTTGCGGACTGGTGGTTTAAATTGATGCCTTTAAAACACCAGAATGATCGCTATCAGTGATCTATACATAGACTGAGATTTTTTATTAATCATATGTTTTATTTCACGGACGAAGATTTTATTTTTATTGCTGTTATTATTATTATTATATTATTATTATTATTCGTTTCCAGTTTAGTACAATAAATTTGTACCGTATTCGATTAGTTACAGCATTCTTAAATGTTAATGTCTTAGAAAAACAGAAGATAAAAATTATTAGTTATATCAAGTGATAACTTTTAGTCGCAATAAACTCATACATATGCAACTGCAATACACTCTATATGCTGCCTGTTCGTACTTCAGAACCAAAATGTCGTCTTCAGGCGCTGTATTTTACGAGCTTTCGGCAATGTAATGCAGTTAATTTCTGAAAAATAGCAAAACTTTACTGATTTTGGTACTTTATACGTTGACTTTTTGTCATTTGTTAATTGCGTTACGTCGCCAATACTTTGTGAGATAGCAAAATAAAGTGCAAAAATTAAGCCGTGTTGCTATTTTTTATAGATCAATTGCATTACTCTACCGATAGTTTGCAAAGTACGACGCCCGAGAATGGTACCTTGATGCTGAAATACGTGACATAAAACAAGCATATTTTAATTTAAATACCCACGAAAATTTGTCTTATTGCAAGTGAATATTACGAAAATTCATACAATAACACAAAAAATAACTATAGTATGGCACGAAATAATAATACTAGGAATACAATTTTCATGACTAAAATCTGTTCTGGTCATCTATTTAAATGTAAAACATTATTTAGTTTTTTAAATCTAGAAATAAATATAATGGGGACATTTGGCCTGGCAGGAATGTTTGGCAAGTGGTGCACATTATCTGCATGTAAAGTGACCAGGTAAAGGTAAACTTTACCCTATAACCTGTCATTAAAGCACAGAGGGGGAGTAGAGTTGTAGCTCTACTCTTTCTTTAACGTCGGCGCTAGATGGAGTGGGTGGTTAACGCCACGTCACGGCCGCTTTAACCCCCGAGAATGAAGCGGTACCCATTGTATAGGAGGCCAGGTGGGCCCCAGGGTCGGTCTGGACGGGTGCGGAAAAGCTTGTCCCACTGGGGTTCGACCATCCAGCCCGTAGCAAGTACAGATTACGCTATCCCGGCTCGCAAGGTGACCAGATTTTTTTTAAGTATAGCAACTTTGTAAGTCATCCTTATACTAAAACTCCAGGAACTATAGGAAGTTTACTTTTGTTTTTGCAGAATATTTATTTTTTGATAAAATGAATTGTTAAATATAAAAAATTAAAAATATATAAATTTCCCAAGTTGGTGTGCCAACTTGTCCGTCGCTGCCTGAGCCTCTGAATGGGGTTTGTTTACTTATGTTCTGTGTCCTGCTAAATCTATAGTAATTTAAACCTTGTATAAGTGACCTTATCTAATGAATGCCAGTGAAAAGGGAGGGGCATAAATTTAGCGTGTATGACATTTAGAAGATCGGCGACTACTGATGTTCGTTAACAGCCAGTGTAGACCGTTCGTGCAGTTTGTCTGCATTATTTTGGGACAATGGACCGTGTTGGGGGAGATCCTTCACTGCAAGTGAACTCACAGAGTTGACTCCAGTTCCTCTTCCAGCAAATCCGTAGCTCCTCTGTAGGCCTACTTATTGAGTTGCGTGTTTAGAACACTAAAAGCAGCAATAACACTTACAGCATTCTATTCGTAGGTAGAAAGGGACAAGGTTAGACGTAGGCATCTTTTTCCCTTTTCCAGAGCATTTTTATCTCTTTTCTTCCTAAGTAGGGCGTTAAAATTTTATAACGATGTATGCAAAACAGCCAAGACAAACAATAAAGGATGTTTATGTAAAGGAGAGATGTACAACCGGTGGTCCGTCGGACTTTAGATGCGGTCCACAAGGAATTAAGATAATGGAAAAATAAAATGTTGAGTCTAGAATAATATTCCAAAAATATTTTTAAAAAATATATATGTACTAACCTTGATTTCAGGCTTCCGCCGCGATGTTGTTGAGATCTGCGCTCTTCTGGGATATTAGGCGGCGTCGTGTGGTAATTGTTTACCACACGACGCCGCGTAATATCCCAGAAGAGCGCAGATCTCAAATACAGGGCATACACAAAAGAATGGTGCGGTATCAAAAGTGAATAAAAAATGTATTTCTCACCTTACACGGGCACAACATACACCGTCAGCGGCGGCAACTGTCCAAGTTTCTCATTTGGTAATTACAATCCTTCAATGTGTGCACCCTGGGTCACACGACACACATCCACACGGTAATCAAACTCATCCCAGACCCGGTGTAGCATGTCCGCTGTAATGGCCTGCAGTGCATGCGTTATCCGATCACGAATTTCATGGATGGACGTGGGCAATGGTGGTACATAAACGCTGTATTTAACGAACCCCAAAGAAAGAAATCGCACGGTGTAAGATCTGGCGAACGGGGTGGCCAAGGGAGAAGGTTCTTGTCTCCATTTGCAGCAGTACGTCCGATCCACGCATTTCTCCATAACTGGCCCCGCGGCCACGCAGTAAGCATGAGAAGCGAACTGCTGGTAGCGCATGAGAAACTTGGACAGTTGCCGCCGCTGACGGTGTATGTTGTGCCCGTGTAATGTGAGACATAAATTTTGTATTCACTTTTGAAACCGCACCATTCTTTTGTGTATGCCCTGTATATGTGCGGTGTTGCACTTAATACCCAAAACTACTGTTGCATATGTTGGAGCAGATGCTTTTGGCAGATGTTCACGGTATTTAATATGCTGTTACTGTACTAAGGTCAAGTGGAACAGCAGTGGATATTGAAAACTCTAGGTCAACAATTCTTTGTGGTTTGCTCTGTATGAAGTTGATCTCTTTCGGCTACTAGAATCGTTTCTATGCTCTTTCACAAAACAATTGCGAAAGCAACTATTAATCGTCCTAGTATCTGTCTGTCTGTCTGCAGCCGTCTGTCCCCAAGCAACAGAGAGACTCACCGGAAGGAGGTTCGTGAATTTTCTTGTTTTTGGAATTTTTACTGACATTTATCGTCACATTCCGAGTTTGGTAAAAGTCGAAAAAATATAACAGATAATTTTATTACGACTTCGTAATTTCATGATTCTTCTTTGTGAGTGGTCTTTATACCCGTAATTGTGACAAAATATGTTCTGAGCATCGTAGGCGCCGAGGCTGAGAAAACAGCTTGTGTAATTAGTTAATAGGGTCTCTGCAGCGTAGCGCAACGATTTTTCCAGAACGCACGAATGGCTAAAAGTGACAATGGACGTCGACTTCACTTTTGCGTATGTTCCCGCTCTTAATTAGCTTTATGATTGGTTGGTGGCTGGGACAGACTGTTTTTTTGTGTGAGATACAAACTGAGGCTGAAGAAACAATAGAACACCGAGCATAGAGCTTTGTCGGTTTTCAACATCCAGAATTGAGGTTTAAGAAATATCCATTTTTAATTTCTCCCCTTACGACATCTCGAAGATGATCAAATGTAGATCTGTTGCTAAATTACGGAAAGATCTCATAGTATGTGTAATGTAGTGAGTTTTGTAAACAGTGTTCAGTTGTAAAATTTAGAATATACTGTTATAAATCAAGTTTTTAACCAATGAGGGAATGACGTAAAGACTATTATGTTATGGAATTCCATACCTATGCCATAAGATGGACATTGTTTTTTGATATGTGAAGGCCAGAACACTCTCATGAAGTAAATTGATATGTAAGGTGTTTGTTGATGGCCAGATACTTAGAAGTGTGTAACGTCTAGACCGACGTCAAACTGTGTGACATGCCGTCAGCAAGGATAGTTATTGCTTCATTGAGAAACAACAAGCTGATGTGATGAAGTGGGGTGGAAAGACACAACATTTAAGGTATAAAAAGTTAGGAAGTTGGACAGTTGTACGAGAGGCATTTCGAGAGAATCGCAGAGAACGTTACTGTCCTCGAGGTGTCGTACTGTCACAGTCATGAAGCCCGACGTCGTCATGATGGTCTGCGTCTTTGTGTGACGTCTGCAAGGTAGGAAGGTTTACTTCTGAATTGTCCAAGGGCTATGGTGGTTCTGGAGAGTGATGTGGATAGAAACTAGGGAACTGTCAGATTAAGTACTGTTGGTAACATCGCTCCTCATTCTAACAGTGTAACATTTTTAGTAATATATTTATGTTTGAGAATTGACTTTATTTACGGTTACTGTCTTTCTCTCTGTCTGAACCCTATGCCTTCGAGCCTAGACAAGGGTATTTTGTAGGGTCTGATATCTCGCAGTCCCTACATTGTTCGTTTATATATACGAGAGACGGTGGCACGCTACCGGATCGGGTTCCCTGACACCGAGTTCTAGAGCCTGATTGGCGCAAAGTCTGATGTTCCAAAACTAGCACAGAGGGCTGGAAGCTTGGACCCATTGCGTCACAACAGTGTGTGTAAAAATATTCACTGTTTTGATGGAAAAAATTCACGATTTAAAATGAGGGGACTATAACAGAACGAAGGCGACAGTAGTGTTAAAATATGCGGGCATTTCGTAACTTGTTCCTTAATTGAGCTTGATGTGAGATAACATTATTTGGATCGTCGAGATGCTAGCTTTGAGTGAACATGTGGTTTCCAATTAGTGTGGTCTCCTGACCAGTGTTTACTACTATTAAAATAGGGTGATTGGAAGCAATAATTTTTACTTTGTAGGCTGTAATAGGAAAGTTTCTGTTTCCTTAAAGAATGTCTGTGCATGATCACTTACTGCAGTAAATAAATCAAATAGCTTAATTGGAAAGCATGTGTGATAGTAGTTTAGTAAAATTCGCATCAACCGATGCTCGTTGATAGAAAAATATTTCAGTTCAGTAGTGACGAATAGTATCAGATCTCTGTAACGTTATTCGTAGATTTGTTAAATGTGTTGTTATTTCCTGGCATGGCTGTAGAAGAGAAAAGACAAGTTGTTGATGAAACTGGTATTTCCAAAGTTCTGGGCTGAATGGTATTTTATATTTGCGTCACAGGCATTGCTGTTTTCATACTTTGCAGTAAAGATAGCTCTGCTTGAAAGATTACAGTATTAGCAGACATTAAGGAATAAAGCATTCACCGTAACTAAGTATCGTACAGGGTTATTTAAAAAAAGGACAAAGCAACCTCCCTCCAAACTTGCCTTACTCCACGGCATAGTTCATTAAGAATTTAAAATTTAAAATTACATATTCATTTCGTGTTACGTATTTACACGGTTGCCTAATATTTGTGGATCCTGTACATGGAACTTCTTTCATGTCATCCTTCTGGCGCCCAGAATATTTTAGGTGGTGCCTATATTTTTTAAAAATTTGTGTACCCCTGGGTTAAAGCTTCCAGAGACACAGAAATAATACAAGAATGATTAAAAGGCATTTGTTGAATTTCTTGTTAGAAAAACATAATTTTTAAATTTGATCTATCAGACTTTTCTGAGAGTATCGAGAAAATTTCCAGCAATATTAGAAACAAATTTCCAGGGATTTTATGTAGGAATGGACGAGAACACCTACACACAGGAAATTTTATGTTTCGAGGACTTCGCATGGAGCTTAATGGAACTGATGTATTAACCGCCTCAATATCAATGGAATGGAACAATGCAGGTTGAGGCGTGTGAGAAGACAATGAAGAAGACACTGCAAGATTTGGATATTGAAACATAGAAAGTAGCGGGATGGTGCAAGAAGTATGGCCGGAAGGAAAAATAATATGATGTAATCTGTCATCGTTAATCATCACCGTGTGGAGAAAACTAATAATGATTCTATATACTTTATTCTGTAAGTGGTGAGTGTAAATAGTGAATGATTCTATACTTAAAGTGTCGAATTTTGTTATAGTGGCTTCTTCAGTCGTTATTTTCTTCTGGTCAAAAGGAAATATTTTTCAAAACTTTTTAAAGATTTCTTGGCTGATACGGAATGTGAATACTGCGACCTTTCTACTACGGATGTTCGTTGGTTAAGCCACGCTTGGTTGCGTAAAGGATTTTATGACTAGAAGTCAGAAATTGAACTATTTCTGGAAGTGAGTGGAACACATGTTACCCAGAACTGAATGCGTGACTCTGCCTTATGCATTAACAACACTCAGCATCTGAATGACTTGTACACCAACCCATAAGGTGTGAATCACAGTGTTAATGAAACTTTTGATGAAATAGCAATTTTCGAGGAGACTTCTACCGTGGGAACTGCAATTCCTATAAAGTAATATTAAGAATTATCGGAAGAAATGTAACTTGTTCAGCAGAAGTTCAACAAATTTTAACTCTTGCCAGATTTGAAATTTTCACAGCCGTACTGACAAACATCCAAGCCCTCTTTGGTATGACTCTCTAAATTGGTATTTATCGATGATTCGGAGGAGTGTATTGCCTCCATCTTCAGGGTTTAAGAAGTCCAAGAAGCTTGAATCTTTAGTATAACTTCCGTTCTAAAGCGCTACGCAAGATTGAGCCAACGCTCAACATATTTTCAATGTAATTTGATGTTAATATCATAAATTTTCCAGCAGCATTTTAAATTGCGTTAACAGGCGTGCAGTGCGACGTGGACCTGAGAAATTCATGTCGACACGTTCAGCTCCATTGGTGTAATTATAAATTTTATTTGCCTCTTTAGGAACTTCCAGGGTATTAGTAACCATGCAAGGTACAAGACTTTCTAGAAGTCCAGATATATGTGAACTGTTGCTTTAAAAGTGAATGAGGTCAAGAGCAAATCAGCAAATTGCTGAGACATTGGAAAACTGCCTCCAAATTGCTGCTTCTGTCTTTCCTCTGGATATTAAATATTTGTTTGCTGCTTATCACATTCCTCCGGATATTAAGCACATGTCTAGATACCCGCTGCTCTCTCCAAATTTCTCAATTTCTTCAGATATTAAGAATTTTTTGGCTAGGTACCAGCTGCTTCTCACATTCCTCCGGATATTAAGAATTTGTTGGCAAGGTTCAGCTGCTTCTCACATTCCTCCGGATATTAGGAACTTGTTGGCAAGGTATCAGGTGCTTCTCACATTCCTCCGGATATTAGGAATTTTTGTAAAGGTATCAACTGTTTCTCACATTCCTCCGGATATAAAGAATTTGTTGTCAAGGTATCAACCGCTTCTCACATTCCTCCGGATATTAAAAATTCGTCGTCAAGGTATCAACCGCTTCTCACATTCCTCCGGATATTAAAAATTCTTCGTCAAGGTATCAACTGCTTCTCACATTCCTCCGGGTATCAAAACTTCGTTGTCAAGGTATCAACTATTCTCACATTTCTCTTAATATCAAGAATTTTAGCAAGGTATTAACTGCTTCTCACATTCCTCTTGATATTAAGAATTGGTTGGCAATTTATCAACTGCTTCTCACATTCCTCCGGATCGTAAAAGTAGTTTGGCACGGTATCATCTGCTTCTCACATTCTTCTAGATACCAAGAATTTTAGCAAGATATTAACTGCTTCTCACATTCCTCCGTATATTAAAAATTCGTTGGCAAGTTATCATCTGCTTCTCACATTCCTCTGAATAACACGAATTTTAGCAAGGTATTAACCGCTTCTCACATTACTCCGGATATTAAAAATTCATTGGCAAGGTATAAGTTGCTTCTCACATTCCTGCGAATGTACAGGACTTTTTGGAAAGGTGTCAGTAACAAACGTCTCCTTGACTTTCGTCCATCCTACACTACAGAAACTCTTATTTCGTAACATTTGTATTATTAACTTTCATTGCTTTAAGTATTACTAATGTTTCCCTCTTAAATACTCGATAGAAAATTCTGTTAATGAAATATAATTTTCGTTTTTTTCACCTGTCTTGCGGTCCGCGGAGTGATATCATGTTTTTAAAAGTGGTTCTCTTGAAAGAACACGCATATCAGTGGTATAAAACTTATAGCTGTAAAAATTTCGCAAGTTCCGCTATTGTCATTAAAACAAAACCTGTCTGCGACAGAGCGCATAGTTGCTGTTGTAGTTTTTTCCTCAAAACTGCTTTAAAATATCTTAATTTATATTTTATAAACAGTAATAAATTATACAAATTTTAATTGCGTTGAGTGGCGCTAGTGTTGTCCTCAGGTCATAAGTTCGCGCAACCGCCATGTTGATACTATTTATAACGATTTAAGGTGCCTCTAGTAACCTTTGCTTATAAGTGAGTTCCACGAGAGTCTGCATATGAAAGGTCGTAGTTGGGTACGTGAGATTATGTCAAGAGAAATGCGAAGTACATAGAGAAGCTGCGACCTTAACAGCATTGCAATTAGCCGGGCTAGCGTAGTCGGTATAGTGGGTAGGCAGACCGCAGGATTGTTTTTTCAAATCCAGGCAGAGGCAAGAAATTTATCTGCTCTCCAAAGTGTCTTGACTGGCTGTGAGTCTAACGTAGCCTCCTATTCAATAAGTACCAGGAGCGTGAATCTGATCATTCACCTCCATATAGGGCCAATATTAAACATGAGTGGAGCCATATCGCCACTGTCGCACATATGGCGTGCACGAGGACGATATTACCCTAAGAGCATTATCATGCGCCATGAAAATGGAGTGATTTGCAGCATGCTGTCTTTGGATCTCTACAAAATATAATTCGTGTAGAAAACAAATTTTTGTTAAATATCTGACATTTTTCAAAATCTCACAACTACTAATTTCTCATTCGTAGCAAAGGCAGAAATCTACTCTTATAGTGCAGTCGTAATGCCTCTAGCAAACATTAGGCTATACTGTAAGTGGCGTAAACATGTTTTTTTTCTGTGGGCGGTGCGTTTTGTCTCCTCTTATTCGTGTTACTTTCAACCCGTCGCCTAAAAAAAATTGTAAAATATAGATTACACCAGTTTGTTTGTCTTTGGAACTAATTTTGTCAAAGCGCAGCACCGAAAATTTTGGTTTCTTTGTGAAACTGAAACATTTTTTTTTCGAATGGATACTGAAGTAGACATAAGTCTCTTTGATGATTTTCTTGCCTTCACGCCTTTGCCAAATTTTTGTATCTGCATTGATGAACTCGAAGACGAAGTACAGAAACCGTTTCGAAAAAAGTGTGTGTGAAAGTATTATTTAAACAATATTATTTATCACCGGAGTTGATTGCAAATGTTGTTTCCCAACATGCGGAATGGAAATGCTTCTTTAGACGTTTCGATTCTCTGTGATGAATAAGTTTTTCCTGCTTTTCGAATCATTGTAGTGCCTTCACTTTCAGGATCAAGGAATTCAAGTATAGTGCTTGACAGTGAAGATGAAGGCAGTAATACTTCAAATGACCGGGAACTACTTTCCCAGCGAAAAAACGTTAACATCCCAGAAGACTTCAATACTCAGCATCATAGCCGTGAGACTCTCAAGTCACGCATACGGCTTTTTTTTTACTAACACCTCGAATGGCACTTGGCAGCAAGTGCCTTATGGTATCCACAACAGAGGCTCTGTCTCTATGGATAAAGACGGCCACAATATACAACTGACAACTCAAGGACACTCAGAACTTGTGGGCACATTAACTATACCCCACAGACATTCAAACATCAGGATATTATAATATGAACCTATCTTAAGGAACTGTTATTTTCGATGGTGCTTAAAAATAAAACAATAATTATTATATTATTATAAATATTATTTATATTATAATATTTTATATATTTTTATAATACATTTATATATTTTTATATATTTATATATTATATTTTTATAATATTTATATTATATTATAATATATTATTATATTATAAATTATATTCACGGTTTGCATAAAAATAACCCATGCAGGTGTGATAGATTTCCTTCTTCCGGTAGTGCGCTTAATTCAGTTAAACACCTGGACAGATCCAGACGATCTAAATATTAGGCATTGTCCGGGTATTAGTTTTACTATTTGCTGAAATTAAAATATTGTGTTTACCCCTATAATAAACTTCATACAAGCACTACGCGACACGGGTATTATGTAATAACAATTGAAGGACACTCGTCCATGTTTGGATGCATAAGAAAACATTTACTTCGATATATATATATATATGTATATCTATATAAATATGTATACATATATTTGTGTCTGTATATATCCTACGATAACCGATTACACCATAAATTACTTTTGTAAAAACTTCTTAAAAACTTATCCTTTTATTCTTTTATATTTAAATAATTATTTAACTAATTCTTTACACGCACAGATATGTGTTAATATTAAACAAAAGCTGTACTTAATGCCGTTGTACTTTTTATGTAAGGAAAAGTATGTATAACGATCTCTAAAGTGATAACACACATATATTCCCTTTTATTTTATCTCCCTGAGGATCGTTCGAAACAAACCGAAATATGTTGCGGATACTGTAACGTAACAGTAGCATGTGTAGCGTCAAGTACGTGTATTTAGATCTGCGCTCTTCTGGGATATTACGCGGCGTCGTGTGGTAATTGTTTACGACACGACGCCCCGTAATATCCCGGAAGAGCGCAGATCTCATCAACATCGCTGTGGAAGCCTGAAATAAAGGTACGTGTATTTAGTTGGATTTTAATAAGCAAATTCTGAAAATAATTGGCGCTGAGCATCCAAATGGAGTGCAGGACAATTTAGACTTTTAAAAGAATCTACATTCTACACTTTCATAAGGGCAGTGTTACGCAAAGAACAAGCGTGTTAACTGTCGACCCTCTCTGTTTCGTGCGTCTGAAGTTCCCACGTGGAATTGTGCGTTTCCAGGAAAGCTCATATATATGCTTTGTATAAGAGGAAAGCAGTAATTAGTTGAGACTTACCTGTGTCCACAATAGCAGCTTCGAACTTGTTCGCGAAGAAACCCCGGATGTTAGACGCTACCTTCTGTGGCGAAGCAGGTGCCGTTGCTGCTAGGCCCTCCAGCAGAGGTCCTGGTAACCTTCCTAACAGCGACCCGCCGAGTGCTGCTGATGACGTTTCTGTGCTACCCGTAGGTACGGCGGTGCTGTCGCTGGAGTCGGCCGTGATTCCAAAATTTTCTTCAACTTTCTTATCGAGATTATCTTAACAAAAAAATAAAAGAAACCAAAGAATCCAGTTCTCTCAGATATGAACCCGCCCACGCAAGAATATACTTGCGTGCGTCATGCGAGACCAGTTCGGGGAAGAATGCAGTTGTGTTCTACCCTCACTCCTTGTATTTTTATAACACAGTACCTCACAACTTCTTCCTGTACGGTTTTGTAGTTGTGCGTTAGATGCACAACACAGTCAAGAGCAGTTGGTAACCGTGTTTATGTCCGCGAAATACCCCGAAATCTATACTTTGATCGCCCCCTTTGGAGCCAGTTGCAGAGCGGAGGCGGTTAGACAAACCCGGCACACACATATACACACGGGCTGTCAGGTCCCGGCCGAGTCGAGCCAGGTAGCCTATCTTCCCAGGCGCAAACGAAAGACAAAGAGGGGAGTTGGAAAATGTCGTTTGGTGGGGATGCATAAATTGAGGGGTGGGAAATTACGGGACGGAGGGGTGGAGCGGAAAGGGACGTAGGGTTTTCACAGGAACGCTCTTCAGGGCACGACGCTTGCGTCCTGCATTCCTCTACTGGGGTTGGTTCCATGAACGTGTGACGTCACATCTCTGTTAGCCTATCGTAATTGGAGAATAGTGTACTTTATATGTGCTTTTTGGGGGAGTAAAGGGGTAGCAAGAGGGACGTGTAACTTTTGAGACAGGTTTTATCGATATATATATATCCTCCTTTAAAAATATTTGTAGTGTGTCTTAAAAGATTCTGAGTGTTCTCGAGGAAGATGCATATTTGGAAACTCCCTGTAGTGCAGTTCTTACATTGACGTTTTCAGTAGCAATAATGCAGCAGCGCATAGAGTGCCGGTATCTCTTTCACCTGGTTACATCGACACGTATGTTCGTTTAGCCAAATAGATTAAGACCCTTCCTACAACATCCAAACCCACACACATATAGAACAACCTGCTAAAGAGCCTTCTCCGTTTTGCATGCATTATAACTTTATTGTCCCCTCATTTTTGTTGTTACGTTATAAGTGACTTCAAATTCTCGTGTCACAAAATACTCTTTCGCTCATTTCATTGGTCTTGTTTTTTTTTTTTTCCTATAATAATTACACGCATTTATAATTCAGTGTTACTGGCATTCGCGTCTTTTCTCTCTTTCTCCTTAAATGTGTTCTTCTCTATGTTTTTAGGCGAGTTCGCAAAATTACGAAAAGCGACTATTGGTTTCGTCATGTCTGTCTGCCAGTCTGTCCACCGTCATGGAAAAACTCGGCTCCCACTGGACTGATTGTCATGGAATTTGATATTTGAGTATTTCTCGAAAATGTGTCCAGAAAATTCAAGTTGCATTAAAGTCTGACAAGAATAACGGGTACTTCACATGAAGACCTATGTACATTTATGGTAATATGTCGCTGAATTCTTCTTAGAATGGGAAATATTTCAGACAAAATTTGTAGAGAAAATGCCTGCCATTTTTATTCATATTTGGTTTTATTTTTATTTAAAACTACAACACTAAAAACCTTTCTTTACTTCATAATATTATCCATGTTTTATACATTTATTTCCATACATTTTATGAAGAATGCTGTAAGGGAATGAGATCTCAATCCTATATGCAACGATAAGTTGCAATGGACGGCTCGATAGAACAAGGTCATATGATGGCTTGTTAACAAAGCCGAAACTAATAACCTGGAAAACTTGTATAGCGTTGTGTAAGACCAGTTTTTAATGTAAGTTTTGAACAAAACACAAGGGAGATAAACCATCTTAAATCTTGTAAATACCGAATACTTCGTTCCTGTTTGTTATATGAACGACTGACCTGATGGCCTTGATGCTTTCCTCCAAATCGTGTCGTCAATTCCTGTACCACTGATACAGTAATGTACTAAACAGTTGTGTATAAAGAGTAACCTTATTTCTATACGTACAACATATGCTTTAACATTAAAATTCTCTGCACTTTTCTAGCAGAGTGTATTTGTATTTCCTCTATGATTTTCAGAATTAACATTGATTACTTCCCGAATGTCAGCTCCTTTGTAATGGGTATTTATGTTTTCTCCGAAGAGGGGAACACACTCTGTAAATACTTGAAACACCATGTTCGTGCTTTGAAGGCTTAACTAATATTTCATGTAGTGTTAAAATGTAGACTACTACAGGACATTATTTCTTATACGAGGAGCGAAAAGAAATTAAACCTTATATTTTTTTTTCTCAGAAACTGTTAACTTCAATTACAACGAAATTTACACACGTCATAGGTACACCCTTTACAAAGTTGAGCTTATCTTTCCGCGAAGCCTTCTTCATGATCAGCGCACTTTTTCCACGTTTTCGTGAGACGCTGTATGCCGGTCGCGTAAAACACTCTGCTGAAGCGCCGGAGCTCTTCAGGCACGCTGTGTTTCAACTCGTCGTCGTCCGCAAAACGGCTTGCTCGGTGTGCATCCTTCAGGGGGCCAAAAGATGGAAGTCCGAAGGTGCTAAATCGGGACTGTATGGAGCTGTATCCATTTAGCAATCGATAGTGCGTAACGTCTAAGGAGAACTGGATCTTCAATTTTAAAATAGAATAAAACTAACTGCTTTGTAACAAATACATTAACCTCGAGCACCAACAGTAAGTTCAGTCTAATTTCATTTGCTGTTTCAGACGATAAATTGCATTAGACTGATACAGTACACTATAGTGGGGGAGAGAGTGAAATCGTAGCAACACGATAGTTGAAGAATAATCACCGAGTTGCATGACATAGAACCGTTGGTCAGAAAGACTTTGCGTAGTTCCAGAAAACGACTTCAGATACGTCATCACACTGAAAGATTTAGTGTAACAACGTAGGTCGAGGCAGATAAAGAATATTCTCTAATCACGGTCCACATGAGGATCCACGTACCGTCGAACCCGGTTATAACGACATCGGTTTATACGACACCTCGCCTATAGCGTCACATGTTCTGTGGTACCAACTAATTCCTCACTGTTAACCATAACATTATACGCCTCGGTTAGAACAACACTCGTTTATAACGACACAAAATATTCAGTCCCTTTCATGACGTTATAACCGAGTTCGACTCTAATTTCATCAAATTTAATATTATTGATTCCGTGCGTTGTGCTTGCGGTCATTTATATACACCAACATGTGCACGCAATAAAATTGTAAGTTATCCCTAAACAAGAACCTTCCTACGTGTTTCAGCGATAAATCGCCATCCTCAGAGAGACTAAACAGTTGCGCATAAAGAGTAACCTTATTTCTATACGTACAACATATGTTTTAACATTAAAATTCTCTGCACTTTTCTAGCAGAGTGTATTTGTATTTCCTCTATGATTTTCAGAATTAACATTGATTACTTCACGAATGTCAGCTCCTTTGTAATGGGTATTTATGTTTTCTCCGAAGAGGGGAACACACTCTGTAAATACTTGAAACACCATGTTCGTGCTTTGAAGGCTTAACTAATAGTTCATGTAGTGTTAAAATGTAGACTACTACAGGACATTATTTCTATAAGTACAAAGAAATTCGTAATACCAATACATCAACTTTACATGTACAATGTTAAAAATATATGAAAGCAGCTGTAAATGTAGTAATACGGATATTATGGATAGCATGATGTTGACATTCTTGATTAAAATTCATTGACACGACACTGTTTACAATGTTTTATCAATGAAGGAAGGTTGTGTTTATGGATAACTTGTAATTTTATTGTGTGCATAAGTTGCTGTATATAAATGATTAGGTCGAACAAAATTTGCGGCGTGTAAGACGTTTATTGCCGCAAAAATTATCACAGTCTTGTACTCGTTGAGACAAGAAGGCAAGAACAATGTAAAAATCGTTGATGTACGTTTACCTGTACAGAATGTCATTTTTTATTTGTCCATAATGACACGTACGGTCCACTGATTTTCATGAAAAGTGTTTTTAAATTTTCTAATTAAACCCCACACATGCAGACATGTATTCAATCATTCTGCCAGACTTTTTCTTTTCAATAAGGCTAAAAACACCGATTGTATTTAAGAGACGCGTACAGAATTTTATTCTTGAGACCCGACACATTAGGTGATAAGGAATTACTGAAACTAGTGTGATAACATTTCGTTTTAAACAAATGATACGTAGGCATAAATGGGAGGATAACATTAATAAGAAAACTAAAGAAATAAAGTGTGAACTGGGTTTGTCTCAGGATGAGGATGGACCGTAGTTTCTTGTGGACTTGATGAAAAGTCTGATTCTATAAAGGACGTAGAATTCTTGACCAGTTGCGCAACTGATAGCTTTATAAGAGAGACTGGTCCGTACAGTTAGTTCATAAGCCCAGATGAGTAAGATGAAATTGTGTGATACAATGTAGGCAGGGTATTAGGGATAATCTCCACATGTTCCGTATATGAGCCCGCAGACTGTGATTATGAGATAAGTTCGGTAAGTATCGTGTATGAAGAAACGGAAAATGTTAAAGGTCTTGGACGAGACGTCGGCAGCAAAGTTCAAATGTCAAGCTGAAAAGTTCGACTGTTTCTTTGTCCAATGTAATAGTGAAATGCACATGTTAGATTCTGAAAGAGAAAGAGCATTATTTAGCTTAAGATAAGAATGCTCTTTGGAACTTAAAATCAGTATAACAAAAGCTTAGTGGTTTCTCAGGACTTTTCAGATCCCCTTAGCATAATCTTGAGGACGTCGTTCAATAACATCTCTATCTTTTCTTTGCCAGGAATGGTAAAATACAATATTTTAGATAAACTTACGTGTCGTCATCCCGTTATGTTTTATCAAGTTAATTACATGCTCCGAGCAACACAACTTCAACAATAGATTTTATTCTAATTTATGCCCTACGACATATTTCGGCCCATCTTCCGGCTGTCATCAGGCAGTTGATTTACAACTGCATAAAACGAACTGTTAGGTGCAATATTTTAGCACGTACCAATCTACACGTGGTTTCATCTAGCAACAACTGTTTCTTTTTATCAACTTTATTTAGAAGTTTAAGTCCATCTCACACTGTAGCTAAGGTATACAATTTAAGTAGTTCCCTTGACTAGGCCCAAGGAAGGACAAAGCATAAAGGATAGGAATGCAATTTTCTGGGTTGTGGCCTTCTGTAAACTGATAGGTGGTCAACAAATTTTCGGGGATCAAAATACATCCATGTGCCTTGAAGATGGAAGAAGAATGTACTTCCGAAGCCTTAGTAACCAACTGTCAGACTGAAATGAGGCAACCCTCAAAATCTTTACCTCCGTGCAAGTTCAAATCTCATAGAACCCGTGGATTAAGGGTTTTTGATAATAGGCTGGTTTAATGAGGAGAGTATTGGGACTAAGAAAGGTGATGGCAGGATGCTGTAGAACGTGAATAATGGGGGGGGGGGCCTTCGTGGTATGCACGTGTCACTAATTATTGTTTGGGCAATAAAAAAAAAGAATGATTAATTTTAGGAGTTTGTATTATACGTGTGAGAGATGAGAAACGCATAAAATGTTGTAGTCTGACTACCAGCAGAAAGGAGAAAATTTGGGAAACTTGGGCTTAGTTGAGAGAATAATATTAAAGGAAATCTTAGAGAAATAGGGACAGTATGAGGATATGAAGTTAATTCAGCTGGTTGTGAATAAATTCTAAAAGCGTTTTTGTGAAGACGGTAATGATGTTTCTGCTTGCATAAAAGGTGGACAATTTCTTAATAAATGAGCAAATGTTAGGTTCTCAAGAAGGCATGTTCTGCCTTGAGAGAGTGCGTGATTGAGTTGGTTGGTTGTTTGATTGGTTGTTTGATTGGTTGTTTGAGTGGTTGTTTGTTTGGTTGGTTAGTTGATTGGTTGTTTGATTAATTTGTTAGTTACTTACTTCCTTAGTTACTTATTTAGAGAGTCAATCAACTAGTTAGTCATTTAGTCATTCAGCGAGTCAGTCAACTAGCTAGTTAGTTAGACAGTTAGTCAATCAATCAATCAACCAATCAGTCAGTCATCTAGTCAGCCAGTTACTTCATCATTTAGTTAATTATACTGATATTAATCCAAACTTTAACGATGCTTTAACAGTCATTATATGAGGACGTAGATGAAGCATAAGGTCATGTTGTTTTGTTGTTTTTGTTTGTATTCGTCGTCGTCGTCTTCGCTGCTGCTGCTGTTGCTGTTGTTGCTTTGTTGTTGCTGGTTTTTTTTGTCGTTTTCCTCCTCGTCGTCTTTGCTGCTCCTGCTGCTGTTGCTGTTGTTTTTGGTGTTGTTTTTGTTTTGCTTTTGTCGTCGTCGTCGTCGTCGTTGCTGCTGCTGCTGTTGTTGCTGTTGCTGTTGTTGTTACTATAACTATGAACTCTTAAACGTGAATTTATTTTTGACGTAGCACACATTGACCGTAATTTGATTCCTTGATAGAAATGTACGAATATCTGCCTAACACCAAATAGCCAGTTTATGCAATATATCGACCAGGATACAAAAATAGGTAAATTCCTTCCCCTGCTGTCACTTAACTGCTTCCTGAGAACTCCTCAAGGTCCACCTCGTTATTTCCGTGACGTTCATGCATAAAAAAGTTCGATATTTCCTCCCTCTAACCACCCAATGTAAATTCACCCTCCCGTTCTGACCCCTTTCCCTTTAGCTCCTGCTGTATTTGTTTCCCCCATACTTCTGCTTCAAGTGCAGTACTTGTTTGCTTTGCCTAATGAGGAGGTTTTACAGCAGTAACATTTTAGAGGGTGCATTCGAATGTCGAGTTGTATTTATCTTGCAGAAACCCCAAACTCCGGAAACTTCAGCACTTGCTGCAGTCTCTACTCCTTAAGAAGAACTCAGCCCGGAGCACATCCCTCTGACTTACGGAATCATGAGTTTTTCACCTGCTTTCTATAAAATTTCTGTCCATAACCTATAACTTAGTGCAAGCCCATTCGCCTGGTTGACATAGGCTAGAAGGAGCTTAGTGGGAATACAACTGCAGGCAGCCACAGTTCAGCAACTTAACCAAGCTCAATACAAAAACGGAGGATCTGAGGGTAAGTATTTCGTACTACGTCCTGTATAGGTCTATGAAGTAACAGTTACAGTTTATAGCACTTCAGATGTTGGTAATCCTCTTTCTTGTCCGCATGTTGGCCAGAATAGGGGCTGTTCGGAGGCCCGGGTTCGATCCCGGGTCAGTCCATGTGGGGTTTGTGGTGGACAAAGTGGCACTGGGACAGGTTTTTCTCTGAGTTGTCGGTTTTCCCCTGTCAATTTCATTCCACTGGTGCTTCATTACTTGTAAAACTTGGTAAAAAAAACTGCTCATCTTCATCTTCATCATAGGGTTGCACAAAAAGCCTTAAGGATGTGGTGCGTCCGTAGCATCTGCTGCGGGGCCCTTCACCATGTAAAAAAAAATAGGGGCTGTTGTTAACAGAAAACTTAGTGGCTTTCATCATTCCCTCCAGATATATATTGTGTCAGTAATAACAAGTTCAAGATGGCTTTGTTTACTGTTATTTTTGTGTAGTTTTTGTCACGCAATTTCTCATTTTCGTATGTAAGACGATTGAAATTAAAGCAGGAGAATTTCATAGTCATTTTATAGCATAACTCTGCGTTGACTGAGAACTGCCTGGTGACACAGTTTATTACATGTGTCCGGATAATAGGACGGCCCGGCAGCGCCATGTCTTACACAAACACAGATGTAATTGAGTTATAAACCCATAATCCTCACATCTGCTTTGTTTCATTTATAGCCTTATACCGTGCTGCGAAGGGACCTGGAAAATAATATGAACTTCGCGTTATTACAGGGTCTTACAGAGGCTTTTCATCCGAAAATTTAACGTACAGCACCATATTTATTAACAGCTCAAACGTAAAAGTATGGGTTAGAAATTTTAAAGTTTACAATCGTGCTTTGAAAATGTAGTCTTAGGATGAAATCTGCGCTCTTCTGGGATATTACGCAGCGTAGAGTGGTAATTCTGTACCGACGTTTTGTGAAAACCTATCGGTCCCATCTTCAACAGACAAGAAGTTCTTGGACTTCTTGACCGTTTAAGATGGGACCGATAGGTTGTCCCGAAACGTCGGTACAGAATTACTACTCTATCTGCGTAGTATCCCAGATGAGCGCAGATCTCATCTACATCGCGGCGGAAACCTGAGATCACGAATAATCTTAGGATATTCAAGTCTTCTAAAACGTGACGCCGTGTCGACTGGTAAGTAATTACCGTAGTCCGAGGAGTCTTCTTAGACTGCTTGAGCCTGAAGATGAAGGCAGTGTCTTCGAAAGGTCATTCCAAAGACTTGGAATCGTCAGAAACACAGGTGTGAGTATTTAAAAACTCGCATGAACCTAGCAGCTTGTTTTGTCTCAAAATCTGTGTTATTATAAATAAAATAGCATTTCGTAGCCATTGACAGCGAAATGTTATATATATATATGTATTCCGTGCAGTAAAAATGTTGTCTTGTATGTATTTCCAACAAATTGCACATGAGGTAGCCATCATATACTTATTCCACAGCACAGTCTCCTACAAGTTTCGGCTATCCTTAGCCATCTTCATGGAGAGTTTATAACACAAAATTATCGTAACCTTTGTGTTATAAACTCATCCTGAAGATGGCTAAGGATAGCCGAAACATGTAGGAGACTGTGTTGTAGAATGATATGAAAGTATGGTTGCTACTACATGTGTAATTAGTTGGAAATAAATAAAAGTTAAAATTGACAGGCGTGATTAAAATCGGTATTTTATTGGCTAGTCGTAATATTTTTAGTTTAAAAAAATTATAATGTAAAAAGCTTGTATGAAAATATTTGTGTGGGTCGGGATATCGTAGTCGGTATAGCGACTCGCTACGAGCTGGACGGTCCGGGGATCGAATCCCGGTGGGGGCGAGATTTTCAGCACCCTTCCAGACCGGCCCTGGGGCCTACCCAGCCTCCTGTACAACGGGTACCGGGTCATTCTCGGGGGTAAAGCGGCCGGGACGTGGCGTTGACCACCCACCCCATCTACCGCCCAGGTTAAAGAAAGAGTATAGCTATACCTCTACTCCCACTCTGGGCCTTCATGGCCTGTTCTAGGGTGAACTTTACCTTTACCTGTGAATATATTTGTTGTCTTTAAAAGTTAAGAATGTTTTTCACCGTTGTCTTAGCGGTTACCTGACAACAGGGATGTGGCTCCAAATACATCGCCTTCCTGCTGTCCTTCGCCAACAGCAAGAAAGGGAAGGAGATATGTAGAATATTTTACAACTTACAATTTAGGAGAACAAAATTTTCTAAAATTGTAATTTTAATTTAAATCTTCAGTGTGAAATTCTTACGGGGGGGTTTTTTCCCTCGGCAGGGTCAAGGAATTTTTGTCTTCTCCGGAACGTCCAGACCGGCTCTGGGACTCAATCAGCCCCCTGTTCAATGGGTACAGTGTTCCTTTTCTGGGTGCAAAGCGGCCGGGATTCAAGTTAACCATTTTACCTCTTCTGGTGCCGAGGTTATGAGTGGGTGCAGCTGTACCTCAACGACCTCCCCATGTGCTTTACTTTACTATGACATTATTATTGAAATGTGACTGAAAGTTCAAGAAAGCGTCTAATGCTGTATTGTGTATATCATGCACGTGAGAATGACTGATCACAGTAGAAATTTGTCCTTCATTTGTACTTAGTATATTACGAATAACGAAGAGAATGTAATAAGTGTCGTTTTTATTAATATTACCGGTTTATTGTGTGTGATGGCAACATATCCTGTTTCATGTAAACAACAAATGAACAGAGGAATGAGGAAACGCATGAGAAAGGAAGAACAACACGAAGAAGGAAATGAACGAACCAAAGAAGAGGGGAAAAAAGGTATAAAGAATTAACTCAGCGATGGAAGAAATTACGCTAAAAAAAGATTTTCAACCTTTAAAATACTTTAAGATTGCTGTTGTTTTCTGTAGCTGTCTGGTAGCTATTTGCCTAGGTTTTGGTGGAAAACCCTGCCACTTATCTTTTCTATCCTGAAAATGGTGGCAGTAGTTTCTTCCTAACGTAGGAAAATAGTTACAACCTACACGGCGTCACATTCCAGAAGTCATTAATCCCCACAGTTACCACGTGACAAACTCAAGTCTCATGTTTCAAATGGTTGCTTCCTCATTTCAGCTGACTGAAAACCCATTAATTTTCAACACCTCTTCCTCATGCACACATGTGCAGTCAGACTTGCATACAAACCGTCAAGTTAATCCGACAAGAAGACAAACAGATATTACAGTATTACCACGTTGTATTCCAGATCTCTCACCCTTCCCTTGCCACCCCATGTGTTTGCAGACATGTCGATTTATCAAACGGATTATCACAGTAGCAAGACCAGTACAAGCAAATGGCTACGTACCAGAGAAGATGCAGTCTGTAACAAGACCAGTACTGGCAAATGGCTACATGCCAGAGAAGATGCAGTCTGTAACAAGACCAGTACTGGTAAATGGCTACGTACGAGAGAAGATGCGGTCTGTAACAAGACCAGTACTGGCAAATGGCTACGTACGAGAGAAGATGCAGTCTGTAACAAGACCAGTACTGGCAAATGGCTACATGCCAGAGAAGATGCAGTCTGTAACAAGACCAGTACTGGCAAATGGCTACATGCCAGAGAAGATGCAGTCTGTAACAAGACCAGTACTGGTAAATGGCTACGTACGAGAGAAGATGCGGTCTGTAACAAGACCAGTACTGGCAAATGGCTACGTACGAGAGAAGATGCCGTCTGTAACAAGACCAGTACTGGCAAATGGCTACATGCCAGAGAAGATGCAGTCTGTAACAAGACCAGTACTGGCAAATGGCTACATGCCAGAGAAGATGCAGTCTGTAACAAGACCAGTACTGGCAAATGGCTACATGCCAGAGAAGATGCAGTCTGTAGCAAGACCAGTACTGGCAAATGGCTACGTGCCAGAGAAGATGCAGTCTGTAGCAAGACCAGTACTGGCAAATGGCTACGTGCCAGAGAAAATGCAGTCTGTAGCAAGACCAGTACTGGCAAATGGCTACGTGCCAGAGAAGATGCAGTCTGTAACAAGACCAGTACTGGCAAATGGCTACGTGCCAGAGAAGATGCAGTCTGTAGCAAGACCAGTACTGGCAAATGGCTACGTGCCAGAGAAGATGCAGTCTGTAACAAGACCAGTACTAGCAAATGGCTACGTGCCAGACAAGATGCAGTGTGTAGCAAGACCAGTACTGGCAAATGGCTACGTACCAGAGAAGATGCAGTCTGTAGCAAGACCAGTACTGGCAAATGGCTATGTGCCAGAGAAACTGCAGTATGTAGCAAGACCAGTACTGGCAAATGGCTACGTGCCAGAGAAGATGCAGTCTGTAGCAAGACCAGTACTGGCAAATGGCTATGTCCCAGAGAAAATGCAGTCTGTAGCAAGACCAGTACTGGCAAATGGCTATGTGCCAGAGAAGATGCAGTCTGTAGCAAGACCAGTACTGGCAAATGGCTATGTGCCAGAGAAGATGCAGTCTGTAGCAAGACCAGTACTGGCAAATGGCTATGTCCCAGAGAAAATGCAGTCTGTAGCAGGACCAGTACTGGCAAATGGCTATGTGCCAGAGAAGATGCAGTCTGTAGCAAGACCAGTACTGGCAAATGGCTACGTGCCAGAGAAGATGCAGTCTGTAACAAGACCAGTACTAGCAAATGGCTACGTGCCAGAGAAGATGCAGTCTGTAGCAAGACCAGTACTGGCAAATGGCTATGTGCCAGAGAAACTGCAGTATGTAGCAAGACCAGTACTGGCAAATGGCTACGTGCCAGAGAAGATGCAGTCTGTAGCAAGACCAGTACTGGCAAATGGCTATGTGCCAGAGAACTGCAGTATGTAGCAAGACCAGTACTGGCAAATGGCTACGTGCCAGAGAAGATGCAGTCTGTAGCAAGACCAGTACTGGCAAATGGCTATGTCCAGAGAAAATGCAGTCTGTAGCAAGACCAGTACTGGCAAATGGCTATGTGCCAGAGAAGATGCAGTCTGTAGCAAGACCAGTACTGGCAAATGGCTATGTCCCAGAGAAAATGCAGTCTGTAGCAAGACCAGTACTGGCAAATGGCTATGTGCCAGAGAAGATGCAGTCTGTAGCAAGACCAGTACTGGCAAATGGCTACGTGCCAGAGAAGATGCAGTCTGTAACAAGACCAGTACTAGCAAATGGCTACGTGCCAGAGAAGATGCAGTCTGTAGCAAGACCAGTACTGGCAAATGGCTACGTGCCAGAGAAGATGCAGTCTGTAACAAGACCAGTACTAGCAAATGGCTACGTGCCAGAGAAGATGCAGTCTGTAGCAAGACCAGTACTGGCAAATGGCTATGTCCCAGAGAAAATGCAGTCTGTAGCAAGACCAGTACTGGCAAATGGCTACGTGCCAGAGAAGATGCAGTCTGTAACAAGACCAGTACTAGCAAATGGCTACGTGCCAGAGAAGATGCAGTCTGTAGCAAGACCAGTACTGGCAAATGGCTACGTGCCAGAGAAGATGCAGTCTGTAACAAGACCAGTACTAGCAAATGGCTACATGCCAGAGAAGATGCAGTCTGTAGCAAGACCAGTACTGGCAAATGGCTATGTCCCAGAGAAAATGCAGTCTGTAGCAAGACCAGTACTGGCAAATGGCTATGTGCCAGAGAAGATGCAGTCTGTAGCAAGACCAGTACTGGCAAATGGCTATGTGCCAGAGAAGATGCAGTCTGTAGCAAGACCAGTACTGGCAAATGGCTATGTCCCAGAGAAAATGCAGTCTGTAGCAAGACCAGTACTGGCAAATGGCTATGTGCCAGAGAAGATGCAGTCTGTAGCAAGACCAGTACTGGCAAATGGCTACGTGCCAGAGAAGATGCAGTCTGTAACAAGACCAGTACTAGCAAATGGCTACGTGCCAGAGAAGATGCAGTCTGTAGCAAGACCAGTACTGGCAAATGGCTATGTGCCAGAGAAGATGCAGTCTGTAGCAAGACCAGTACTGGCAAATGGCTATGTCCCAGAGAAAATGCAGTCTGTAGCAAGACCAGTACTGGCAAATGGCTATGTGCCAGAGAAGATGCAGTCTGTAGCAAGACCAGTACTGGCAAATGGCTACGTGCCAGAGAAGATGCAGTCTGTAACAAGACCAGTACTAGCAAATGGCTACGTGCCAGAGAAGATGCAGTCTGTAGCAAGACCAGTACTGGCAAATGGCTACGTACCAGAGAAGATGCAGTCTGTAACAAGACCAGTACTGGCAAATGGCTATGTGCCAGAGAAACTGCAGTATGTAGCAAGACCAGTACTGGCAAATGGCTACGTGCCAGAGAAGATGCAGTCTGTAGCAAGACCAGTACTGGCAAATGGCTACGTACCAGAGAAGATGCAGTCTGTAGCAAGACCAGTACTGGCAAATGGCTATGTGCCAGAGAAACTGCAGTATGTAGCAAGACCAGTACTGGCAAATGGCTACGTGCCAGAGAAGATGCAGTCTGTAACAAGACCAGTACTGGCAAATGGCTACGTGCCAGAGAAGATGCAGTCTGTAGCAAGACCAGTACTGGTAAATGGCTATGTGCCAGAGAAGATGCAGTCTGTAGCAATACCAGTTCTGGCAAATGGCTATGTCCCAGAGAAAATGCAGTCTGTAGCAAGACCAGTACTGGCAAATGGCTATGTGCCAGAGAAGATGCAGTCTGTAGCAAGACCAGTACTGGCAAATGGCTATGTGCCAGAGAAGATGCAGTCTGTAGCAAGACCAGTACTGGCAAATGGCTACGTACCAGAGAAGATGCAGTCTGTAACAAGACCAGTACTGGCAAATGGCTACGTGCCAGTGAAGATGCAATCGAATACTGACACTTACATAAAGACGTATAACATTGTCCAGGTTTGTGTATTTTTATAAAGTGCAGCACATGAGTTTGCGTAGCGAGATAAAAACATTCTCTTCTTAGATCAGGGGTTCTTAACCTTTTTAGTGCCATGAAACCCTTTGAGAGTCTGCTGAAACCTACGGATCCCTTCTCAGAAAAATGTATTTAAATGCGTAAAATAGAGATTTTGAGATTTATTGAAGTTAACCAACATTTCTTGAGTATACGGACCGTGAATTGCTTTGTTGTCTACATTCATTATTGAATGAAAAACTAAATTTCAGTTAGAGGTTAGTGAAAATAAAGTTGTAATTTTTTCCCCATCCAAATTCACGGACCCCCTGAAATCTACCCACAGACCACGGGTTCCGTGAGTAGATTTCAGGGGGCTCTTAGACTGTCTTAGACTGTATCATGGCCGACCTAAGGGTAGTTTACTGGTCGGTAAGGACCCGTGGTGAATGCAGTCCTGCTTTTAGCAAAGTGCGGACATTATTAAATATAGGTATTTTTTCAAATTTTTGGTTATTTTTTTACGTGGTGTAACAGCCCAATTCGGGCCTACCCCCTATCCTTTTTTAGCTTTCTAGATCACACACAATTAGACAAACACACACAGACACCGGTAGGACTCCTCTGAACGAGTGAAATGCCGTCGCAGAGGATGCTACCTACACAGCACACAACAAACACAAGAGACAAACATCCATGCCCTCAGCGGGATTCGAAGCCCCGATCCCAGCATCCAAGCGGCCGCAGACCTACGCCTTAGAGCTCACCTACTAATTGCAGCTCAACATTATGGTCTGAGTAGAAGGCATAGAGTGGCTGGCATTGGGTCTAAATGATATTAGTGGAGACATTTGACCACAGTACCTCGTGTTTACACTGATAATACTCTGAAGAGAGGCCAATAAAAAGACATACAAAGAAACCCTTTACTGTGAACACCGGGAAAACACGAACACTTTTATTTTTGACTCTGTTAGAATTTTAACTCTAACCGTTGGTTGTGACATGTTCTTAGTTTTTCTGAGCACGTTGTTAATGCCTTCTGGATAATCATAAATCGGTGAAAAGTTATTTAGGGAACTCATAAAGTATGAAATATGAATATAAACGTTTATACCTGCGTGTGTCTCTTTGTAATAGGACCTGCTGATTATGGTCGGTTTCGGTTAAACCCTGCTGGGGTTGTAATTAACACATTTGTAATTTATATGGATCCATGGAATGTATGTATGTGTGTATGTATGTGCCGATCCCAGTGGCCGTGCGGTCTAAGGCGTGGGTCTACGGCCGCTCGCTTACTAGGATTGTGGGTTCGAATCCCACCGGGGGCATGGATGTCTGTCTCTTGTGAGTGTTGTGTGTTGTCAGGTAGAGGTCTCTGCGACGAGCTGGTCCCTCGTCCAGAGGAGTCCTACCGAGTGTGGTGTGCCTGAGTATGATCGTGAAGCCTCGAACAATGAGGCGGCCTAGGCCCCCGAAAAGGGGCTGTTGAGCCATAAAAAAAATGTATGTATATATGTGTATGTACGTATATATGTATGTATGTGTGTATGTGTGTGTGTGTGTATGTATGTACGTATGTGTGTATGTATATATCTATGTATGTGTATGTATATATGTATGTGTATGTATATATCTATGTATGTGTATGTATATATGTATGTGTATGTATGTATATGTATGTATGTGTGTGTCTGTATGTATGTACGTATATATTTGTATAGCGTACCTACTTTCGGCAGTTCCCTTGATATGCCCGCAATTTGAGAAGCATGAATTAGTACCTAACACCTTTAACACAATGATTAGCTCGCATTTGTGCCCACATAAGCTGAACTAGTCACGACATTCACATTTAGTTCTTGACAGTAATATCCGACATGTAATGAAGTCATCTTCCCCGAACTGAGCTACTGTGTTGTGTGGCTCGACCGACATTTAAATCCTCCCTCAGTCCCCTACTGCGTCACAGTGAACAAACGTCAGTAGGACTGCCTGCATCGTGCAGTTAGTTTGTTGAACAGCTAACGATTTGCTAAATGACAAGTGGTCACACGCTGATGTCCTTCGAGGAGCGATCGCACACAATGCCAGTGATTACTTGTCTGGACAAACTTAGCGTAACTAACTGAAATGACTTAAATAACCTAAAATTTATAACTCTTACTTTACAGAAAAAAATGTTTTTTTATTCTTAACATCGAAGTGGAAAATGGCATAAATAGACTAAACCACGAATTTTGATTTTGATGTACGGTATCCCGTTGTGCTACTTATAATAAAGAAAAAACGGAACTTAAACACATTTAACAGGACATTTTATTGTTAATAAAATAGTCAATTACTCCAGCAACATGTTTCGACTTTAGTTTGTCATCATCTGACTTATCTGAAATTACAAAAAAGTAAATTTATTTTATTAATAATAAAAAGTTGTGTTGACGGTGTTTAATTGCTGTTTATTACACCACAGATAGTCGTATTATTTTGTTCTTGGATACTTTGAAATTGTCAGCATGCATATACGA
Organism: Reticulitermes speratus; assembly: GCA_021186555.1. Lineage (NCBI taxonomy): Eukaryota > Metazoa > Arthropoda > Insecta > Blattodea > Rhinotermitidae > Reticulitermes > Reticulitermes speratus. The sequence continues at coordinate 11,325,298 of JAJKFL010000012.1, forward strand.
GTAAAATGTATTTAAAGAAATCTTTTAGCCCTCATGCAGCTTGGAATGCACGCTTCTATGTATATATATATACGTATAGCCAATATAATATACACTATCGTGTGTCCCCTTGCATTCACCTCGTCAGTCTGAAGCTCTCGGACACGCCCTTATTGAACCGCTGTGTGTAGAAAACTGTGGTGTTCCTGTTGCTGAAAGAAAATATGTTGCAAACTTCTGTAATCTATAATTCCCATTGTGTAACAAAGATGGAAGAGCCTTCGATCTTTCGTGAGCGGCTATACACAGCCATAAAACGCAGCAAAATATGTTCGTAGAGGTAAATTTTAGAAGCTTGAAAATTTGGTGCTGTGCTAACTAGCCTTAGTTTAATCTCCCACCTTCTGATTGCAAAAGACTTACTTTCCCCGGTCACAAAGTGACGTCATCTCTCGAATGAATGACGTACACTGTCTCAACTTCAGTAGGCGATAACAATTTCCCAGCTTATGTGATTTAAACACAAGGCATACTTATGCTACGTACTCTCATTGAGTATGCCCCTAGGCGATACTATCTTCATATAGAACCCAAGATGTAACTTAATGTTATCTTTCCCCTATCTCGGTATCTTCAAATTCATCCTGTTCTGTACGGAGCGGACGTCTTCATGTTGTATGTTTTTATTGTATGATAAACGTGGCCTGCTTCTGCACGCGAAGCCTCCAACATTCAACCGATAACTGTTCGCAGACAGACGACAACTGGACGTCGCCAGGCGCTACGTCATCACGCTGCCAGCCATTCTTATGTCAGAAACAGAATATACGATAAAACAGTTTGCTCTTTTCTGTATGCATCTCCCTTCCCGCCCCCAGGCTCTGGAGACATTTCTCTAGAGAATTCACCCCTGTTGTACGAACAGGCTTGTCCCAGTTCGAAGCTACGACCCATTTTCAGTCTCCCTTTCTTCCCTTGTGCCCTCAATCCCTCCGTCATCCTAGCGCAATTGACAAAACTCGATTATAAGTACTAACACACCCTTGGAAAATCAACGTGAAAAGGGGATTTTCTGTTATTCCGCTCCTAACACGAACGAGTACTTACAGAAACTGTGATCTATTGTTGGTGTTGTGGAGGCAGCAGAAAGTAAAACTTGTTGGGTAAAATTAGTAACCTCCCTGACGATGTGATTCTTTGTCTGATATTTTAAGTTGTTGTTAAACAGCTATTTTTATCGACAATGTGATTATTTTGTCACAGATGAGAGTGTAACATTGGCAGGTCATCCAGGCCAGATATTATTTTAATGTTGAATTTCAAGATGTTCTTTTGTGGTGTTAAATTTTGCTTGGATTACTGCTTTCTGCATACGTTGAAGGTGTTTAGGCTGCTCATTACACTGTTAGGTATCAAACCAGAGGTTGACACAATTATTGTGATCACGTGAAATTTACTGAGATTCATAGAGATCTGTGTTCAGATCAGAGTACTTTTTTGAAGGCTTCTTGGATGTAACCAGGAGGGGGGGTTATATCCCGGAAGGCTGGAGGTAGCTTATACCCTTAACAATAATTTTTTGAATTTAATATGTCAAATAATTATTCAGTCGACATAACTATGTTTTTATTACAAAAACAATATCTGTTTTTACAAGTCACTACGCCTTTAGGTTTAGGTTTAGGTTTTCGTAAAAGAGATCTCTTTCTTCCAAACATTTTCTGTTGTTACGATTTGTAATCCTGTCTAAAAAAAATTAATTTAACATTACCTGAACTGTATATAGTATAAGCATTATTTACTGTTAGTTAATGTCTAAAACCTCCCAAAAATATGCACTAAACATTTAATGATTTTTAAAGATATTATAAAATCACTCTTCATTTCGACTCTATATTTTTACACAATAACTTACTAGTAAAGTGCATGCTATAAATAACACTGTGAACTCTCTTACACTTGTAGTCGTCGTTTGTTAAAAATGTTTTGGAATTTTTGTGTTACTTCAATATGCGAAGGAACGTAAGAAATTAAGAGTATTAGAAACAGATGTCTCAGGAAAGCATCTGGACCTGAGAAGGATGAAATACGTAAGCGTTTAGGATAATATATAAATAGGAGCCTCTTGATTTACACGGAGCACCTGATACGGTAGTAAAATGTGTGGGCAATGGACTGACCATATAGCCTTTGTGTGGAAATATGAAGGCATAGTGAGTTCCGGTGAGGAACCCCATTTGAATACGGATACTTACAAGACTAAAAAACAGATGGGGAAAATCATATTAAGACTGATTAAGGTTTCGAGAGTAGAGAGTGGATGAGACTGGCTCAGGATCATGCCCAGTTTGAGGCTTTGTTACTGGCGACGTTGAACCTTGGGGTTCTTCTGCGACACACTTGGTTAACCTTATTATGTACCTGTGACAGTGCATTGCCAACAGCTTAACGGCGTCGTCAGAGTTAGTGCAACAAGTCACCATTAACATAAAAACAATGTTCATTTTAATTCACAGACACCCTTCAAGGCATTCTCAACCAACAAGTACAGTGTTTAGCGTTGACTTTGACTGAACTCTTATCTCTGAAGTCAGCATGGTCACTAGATTGGTATTTCCAATGACAGAAGAATATAAAGGCGTCAAATGACATATAGTGAGGTGCTGGTTGTGGTATATTTTATGAAAACCCGTTAATTGGTTTAGAAGTTACCGGTGACATTAAACATAAACATTAACCGAAGGAATTGCGATACCATAAGCCTGTTTTGCTGTATAAAATAAGACACGTATGGGGGGTAAATACAAAATTGTGTTAGAGCTGACTGCGCATTCGAGTTACGAAGTTCAGGGCAAGACACGGGATTTTCAAGATGCATTCCTGGGAGACTTAAGGAAGATTCTCACTGTGACGTTACCAGATAATATGTATGGAACAGGGAGGAGAAAAAAATTGGTAAGAGCTCGGAAGGACAGGGGAGAAGACAGAAAGGTGTAATAAGTCACAAATCGAATTTTGTGCTCCGTGGATTATGTGTCTCCTATATCATAGAGACGGGAAATTCTACTTGCATGTGGCTCCACGTTTACATGTGTTTCCAGCAGCGCATTTTAAATGTCAGCGGAGGCTACAACCTTACATACAAACAGAAATGCATTATGGGCACTAAGTAAAATGTACAATGCTTCTTAGGTAAACAGTACTTCGCAGTACCGGGTTGAAATCTTGTTATGGAGACGGGTATTCTGACTGAGACTTGGTTTACCTCAGTCTGACCATGTAGGTACTGGGTAACTAATCAATCGGAGCTCCACCGCTTCATTCCACCTCGTTGCCAATCTGTTATTCGCTAACCTTATTGTCAAAGAAATTTGATGTTCTTACAGCAGAGTTGCTGAATATTAAAATCTTCTGGGAAATTATTCTTTGTCCAAAGACTGCAAAAGACCTTACGTGGAATCCTTGACCTTGAACATGGAATCACTACGATCCTTCGAGAGATCTGTAATCAGTTCCTAGTCGACACGGCGTAATATCCCAAAATATATGAATGTAATCCTCTCAATCATTATATTATTGACAACATTGGCTGGGATATTGGAATCACTCTTAAATACAAAATAAATAAACGAAGACCTCAATATGACGGCATGCAGACAATGCTGCACGCATTAACCTCGACACTTGTTACAGGTAATTTCACAGCTTAATGCTCTGTTTATATCCAGATAAATGGCACATGAAAGGCATTGGGTGGTCTGTGGAGAGGCCGGGGAAACGTGGTGGAAAGGAATGATTATCTGTTACTGCTATGTCCTTCAGATTATGTTACGTAGAGTCCTTCAGATTAATTTTTACTGTTGTGTCTTCAGATTAAATTATTCCATGCCTTCAGATTTACTGTATCTATGTCCTTCAGTTAATTTTACTTCAGTGTCTTAATGACTAACTGCTAGTTCTATCAGATTAAATTTGACTTTGGTGTCCTTCAGATTGATGTAATGTAGTGTCCTTCAGATTAATTTACTTAGTGTCCTTAGATTACTGTTAACTGCTAGTGTCCTTCAGATTAATTTTACTTCAGTGTCCTTCAGATTGACTACTGTTAGTGTTCTTCAGATTAAATTTTACTTTTGGTGTCCTTCAGATTTACTGTAACTGCTAGTGTCCTTCAGATTAAATTTTACTTCCAGTGTCCTTCAGATTGACTAACTGCTAGTGTCCTTCAGATTAAATTTTACTTTTGGTGTCCTTCAGATTGACTGTAACTGCTAGTGTCCTTCAGATTAAATTTTACTTCCAGTGTCCTTCAGATTTACTGTAACTGCTAGTGTCCTTCAGATTAAATTTTACTTCCAGTGTCCTTCAGATTGACTAACTGCTAGTGTCCTTCAGATTAAATTTTACTTTTGGTGTCCTTCAGATTGACTGTAACTGCTAGTGTCCTTCAGATTAAATTTTACTTCTGGTGTCCTTCAGATTGACTGTTACTTCTAGTGTCCCTCAGATTATCTGTTACTGTTCGTGTCCTTCAGATTGACTGTTACTGCTAGTGTCCCTTAGATTAAATTTTACTTCTAATGTCCTTCATATTAACTGTTACTGTCAGTATCCTTCAGATTAAATTTTACTTCTAGTGTCCTTCAGATTAACTGTTACTGCTAGTGTCCTTCAGATTTACTGTTACTGCTAGTGTTCTTCAGTCATTAAGAGAGACTGCCAGAAGAGCTTTAAACGCCGAAAATTTATATGTGAATATTTTCACCAGTTTTTGTACTAACACTAATAGGCACAGAAATTTTATACTAAATTATTGACCCACGCATTTTATTTGCTTCTACGTTTTAACATTTGTGTCGCTCAAACACATTTTTATATGATAACCTTCAATACGTTGGGTGCGCATCTTGTACTTCTTGCTCAACCGAGCGTTTGGTCTGAGAACAGCCCCCGTGTTAGGACCGAGGATGTGATGACCTTATGGCTGTGCAGGTCTATGACAAAATCGGAGGGTGTTGGCGGATTAATAAAGTGTCTGTAGAATGATAATTCAAAGGGAAATTCGAAGAACTTTGGGAGAAACCCCAATTGAAGTCTACTTTGTCCATTCAGGACTGCCTAGAATTGAACGTGTTCTTTTATTATGAGAAATTGGCACCTCAAACTCACGGCCAACGACACTTAATAACTACAAACTAAAGAGTGATTGATTATCAGTCTCATGAAACTAAGAAAACAGGTTGTTGCTGCTTCCCGTTTAAATATTTCAGTTCTGTATCTTACAATTGACGAAACAGATTTTATGTTTGTAGTCCAAAGCTGAATGTCATGTTAAATATTTAGAAACATAATCCTGTCGCTCCTTCAGTTTGAGCCAGGCTATGAAAAGAAGGCAGAATGACAATATTGACTTGGGAAGGAATGAATGCTGTGCTGTCACGGCATATCTGTTGTTTTGTTCCCATCTCCTCAGAAAACACAAGCCCAACTGTTTCCTCACAGTTGCTGCTATCAATGTTGCCAGCATCCAGACCCATTACATTCTCTCCTCCTTCCCACGATATTCTTGCTTGTACTACTCACATTAGGAGACGGTCGAATTCTAATGTGGGAAGGCGGCCACCTGGCATCTGTAGACACGGGATATTTGTGTGGTTGATTTAAGTGTTTCGATAGAGAGATAATGTGGTGAAATAGAAGAACCCTACGGACGAAAGGAATAAGGAAATGAATAGGCAAAATCAAAGAAGGAAAGGGGATAAAAAGGAGTTCCAAGCGGATCTCGTATATCCTACTTTCATACTTTATGTTTTTCGAGTTCCACGTATCTGTTATTTTATTACGAGAATTATTAGTGTGTGATTTACAGAAGAATTTGCTGCATATCTGTGAAGTCTGTATACGGGTGTGTTCTACAAGCATTGCAACATCACCAAGTTTGTAATTTTTTACGTACCAACCATACGTCATACTTGATATGTATATGTATTTACGAGCTCTTTCCTTACCCAATTTCCCTCACCAAAGCTCCAACGATTAATATTTACCGCTAACAAAACGAAACCTAAAAAAACATTGCACGGCTTCCATCTTACTTCACATTCTGAAGAAAATGTTACCGTAGTTAATGTTAAATATTTTTTCCAAGACCAATTACCTTAGGTCGCCTTAGGACTCTGAAGCAAGAAGCGCTAATGTCACTCTGGCATCTCAAGCTCTCACGTCCGCCACTTTGTTAGTGATTACAGGATATTAATAAGTTCGACATTGGGTGTTTTCCAGTGGCGTAAGTTTGATACTAAGTTTTGTGAAAATCGGTATTTCCAAAAGATTAAATGGGGGATAGACATGTGCGCGCAGGGCCTGATGATGCCCTAATCCTGCTTTGACTGTTAAAGTACGTTAAAAATAAATTAACGTATAAATAAGTAAACAAAATAAAGACAAGAAGAGTAAAAAGAGACATAAAACGAAGAAAAGAAAAAAGTTGACATTAAATAAAGAGATATAGGGAAGAACTAAAGAAAATATACAAGAATAAATAGGACGAATAAAAAATGGCCCACCTTGATACAATGCAACAGCGTCTGTGTGGCTGATGTACCGCCAGTCATAGGCAGCACCATTTCTCCAGGACCCACAGTACGTCAGGGACAGTCCCTTAATACCTGCACTTTGTCATCATGTTAAATAGCAATGACTGACAGTCGTTTGTTTTATACATAGGAAGCTTGAACAATTGTCAGCGGTTTTAGTGTTTCCTAGGTTTATTATAGATGTCATTTTATTTGCTCTTACAGACTTCAAAATAACACATTGGGTCTAAATTCTTGGTAATAGAATAAAAGAAGTTAATCTCTCGATACGTGTAGAAAGAAGATACTGGCACAAATTAATACCTGAAATGTAAAGTAGGATGGATGCAACATAATATTCTATAATTTCTGAGAGTCCATAGAATATAGATGAAGTTCAAGAGAGCTTTATAAATACGCGAGAAATATATGTTAAATAATAAAGCCGGAAAGGCAACACTACGTATTCCGTCAAATGGAGGAGGAGGAGGAGGAGAAGAAGAAGAAGAAGAAGAAGAAGACGATGATGATGATGATGATGATGACGATGATGAAAAGAAAAAGAAGAATATGATTATATTTGCAGCCTTCTTGGTTGTGCCCCCGTATATTCTGGATCAAGATGTTGAGAAACGGAAGACAAATTGAAAGGAATTTTTATCAGTTACTGCAAGTTTCCAAATTGTACTCTATGAAGAGAAATATGATTAATCCTTTGTGGCTTAATTAAGGGCTGATGAAGTTCTTGTGTGACGCCGAAGCTCTGCAGAGACGTTTTGGAAAGCAGCTCTCGTGAACTGATTAAGACCTTTTGTATACCTTGATCAATCAACAGCCGAAACTGACCTCACGAAGCAGTCCACATTGATGGTTTCAACTGCAAAGTGAACCTTAGAATTTTATGGGTTTTTGAAAAGCTCTCCATCGATTCCGGAAATTACGGTGCGATCGTCATTAATTTCTCGCCTTAGACTGACGATCTCCGAAAAATGTTGAACTTACGGAACCATCTCCATGGATTCCTGAATTCACGAAACATTTTCAGCAGTCTCCTGGCCTCACGTTTTAGTTCTCAAAGTTAACATATGGCCCTCATTGATTCCTGTGTTCACGAAACGATATCAAAAGTTTCCTGCATTTAGGTAGCGATCGTGCGCGAGAAAGGAGACACTATCCCAAGAGTTTTCTGTATTAAGTAACTGTACCCAGAGAATTTTGAAATTGCATAAGAATTCCTCGCAGTTTTTTAATATATGGAAAGAAATCACCAGAAGATGTTGATTTTACGCAGCGGTCCCCTAGGATTCTTGACGTTGGTATGATTAGCATTTTTACATAGCAATCTCAAACGGAGATGGAATTCAGTCAACGTTCATGAATTAAAGATGGATCCTGTGTTATTTCTGACTTTTGGAAGGAAGGTCAGAATTTAAGATGCAATTCACAAATATTTCTTTACTCATATATTCCTAAGGACTACCGTAACTTTATGAGGACTTATCTACCCACCACTGATAAGTCCCCAGCAGACTGCCATCCATCCATACCGATAAGCAATACTTACTGTACTCATGAATAGACCGCCAGCAGTAATGAAAATTACGTAGCAATCCCTAACGCCTTCAGAATTTGCTCTGTTTTACGAAGAAAATCTTATATTTACAGTCGATGTTCAGATCATTTGGAGCTCACGCGGGTATCCCCTACGCGTTTTTGAACTTACGGTGTTTTCTGCAGGTTTTATGTATCTCATTTTATAATATCCAAATATCTATGAGCTTACTGAGCGGCTCCAAGCGATTCGTGCTGTTGGTGTAATTCTGTGGTGTTCGACAATGAATTCTGAACCTTGTAAAGAAACATAAATTAAGAAGTGGTCCCTAGCGACCTCTGGGATTGCCTAGCATAATAGCGAATGGTTCCTAAAGAAAATGGAACTTAAGTAGCTATTCTCAGAGATTCCTAAAATTATGAAACAGTCGAAAAATATGCCCTTGCTAAAGGATTCCCACAGAATATTTAAGTTTCGTATAGACGTAGGATTTCTGGACATACGGAGAATTTCCCAGGGAATTTTTAACGATGTCGGAAAATAAGAATTGATCTCCAGAGAGTGTTTATATTACGTAGATTTTACGAGCACTTTGTAGACGCTTTCGCATGTATAGCGAGAAGCGACTGTTAACCTTGTCATGTCTGTCCGTCCGTCTGCCCGCATGTATCAGCGAGGGTCCCACTGGACGGATTTTCGTGAAATTTAATCTTGGGGACTTTTACGAAAATGTGTTGAGCAACCCCAAATTTGGTTAAAATCGGACAAAAATATCGGACACTTTACAGGATGACCCAAGTGTGTCTCGTATGCTGGTCGCGACATCTAGCGCAAGAATACAGACAACGCATTGCTGTGCTTCCAGGGCAACACTTACGGCATTTATTACGTTTTGACAGCGACTTTTGTGCGTCAAAAATGCAATGGAAACCCTTTGTTACGTTTCCATCACAATAGTGGTTACGCTAACACGCCACAATGCTACGTTATACGTGCATTGCCTAACTTGTTGTTTTTTCGAGAGGATTCCTGTAATTACTGAATTTTCCTTAGTAATTTGCAGAATCTAATATTAAATTTATGTCGAATGCGCCAAAAGTCACAAGAAAAATACGAAACATTTCAAGATCTGCAATATTATGTTCTCAATATGGTGATTATTAAGGTTTCGGACTTAATGGGCGTGGTGCCTTGTGGTCTGGTAGTTAGCGCGATCTAAAAATGGAGACAGCAGATTCCTACAATAAGCTGTTTCCAAATTACCAGGCTACACGACCTCAAACGTCACAGGAGACCGTACTCTTTGCCTAAGCATCCTCGCTTCTGTCCTAGAACCAGACAGATCAGAAGCAGTACCATAGACGAGGAGAGTTGCTGGTTTATTGTGTATTCTGGTGAAGAAGCGGTCATATATACCTTGTGTGGTTTTCTGCTTGTCTTCGGTAAATCCACAGGCTTAAACCACTGCAGTTTACCAGTGGAATACTAACACTGTGCAGGACTCGAGACGCTAGACTTTTGAACATCCTCTTTCACTACGTTCAGTAAATTTAAGTAGCTTAATGTTAAATTGACTTGTTCAATTTTTATCAAATTTCTGTCGGGGATCCATGCAAGTTAAATCAGGGTCGTGCAATATTTTAGACAAGAGACCACAGTTTTATTCAGTTATTATTTAACGTTTCAGTGCCACGCGTGTCGTGTCTCGATTTGATAAACAGAATTTTCTGGTTTTACATTGCACGTAGGCAAGCAATGAAATGAACATCGGCTTACAACTAGATGCTAAAGGATTTTAAAGGAAGCTTAGCCTGCTTTGTCTTGGAAGTGTAATAAAAGAAGTTTCTTCTAAAAATAACTTAGGATGCCTGCTACCTTCAGATGTTTTAATCTGCAAATATAATGTGTCATTCCACAAGAAGAAGACTCTTTTTACCAGCAAATTGGACTTAAATTTAAGGAAGAAACTAAATGTTATATTTGGAACATAACTGTGTATGGTGCTGAAAAGTGGACACTTCGGAAAGTACATCAGAAATACCTGGAAAGTTTTGAAATGTGTTGCTGGAGAAGGATGGAGATCAGTTGGACCGACCGTGTGAAAAATGAAGAAGTATTACAAAGAGTCAGGAGGTAAGGAATGTCCTACATACAATAAAAGAAGAAAGGCTAACTGGATTGGTCACATCTTGCGTAGAAACTGCCTTCTGAAACACGTGATTTACGGAAAGAGGGAAGTGACGGGAAGAAGGAAAAGAAGATGTAAGCAGCTACTGGATACCTTAAGGAAATTAGATACTGGAAGTTGAAAGAGAAGATGTAAAATGTAACATATAAATGAAAAGTTGGCAGCAGTGCAAAAGTGTTTCATTTGCTTTCGACCTGGTAGCGTTAATTGAATCTTTGGAGCTAAGTATCTGAAATTTACTACGAATGTAAACTTAGATATTGCTGTTTTGTGTGAAATACTGTTTGTAAAATGGCAATTACAAACTTTGCGTCTGTGCCACATCGCGACAAATTTAGCATAAAAATTATGTACTTAAGCCATTAGTTACTTAGTGAACTACGTAGCAATAGCAATAGACTAACAGGTGCGCAGGTACAAGTCTGTGCAACAGGAACGTACGCCTAATATTAGTAAGATCTCTTCTAAAATCCTTCTTTAATTTTGGCAACATGTAATCTTGTGAGCTTGCTCAGGGGTGGTAATTAGATTTAAGGTTGTCCCCCACGATGTTTTAATGTATAAATTGCCTATAGGACAGTGCTGCAGTAAACATTTGGCACACGCTTGCCGTGTTTCTTGCATGGTACTTACTCGTCGTGTCAGGAATTATTGTCAGTTTAGTTGTTCTAAGAGTGTTTGTGGAAGCGTCGCTTTTCTAATAATCTAGTTATAATGTTAATTAGAAAATGAGATCATCAACAACGCTAGTCAATTCTAGACCAATTAGTGTCGCGGTCTTTCCTCGTAATGAACAAGTGAATAAGGGCGTGGCAGACAACGGTACGGTACGGCACGGCACGGCACGGCACGACAGCAGCAGTCACAGGATGTTACTAGAACAGGAAACTTCGTGTCAGAGCGAGTGAGTTAAAATGGTCCAGCGACTGCAAGATGTAGGTGTTTGTTTGTATAGCCAGAGATTAAGTAGGGAAGCTGTACTATAGAAAACGCTTTCTTAGCAATCACATTTCTTTAAATATGTGTTTGAGAAAATAATAATATAATTATAAAACCGGCACAAAATATATAAAACAAAATCATACAATAAACGCCGACATAATCGACACTTCGAGCAGTCGCATACCTTACACACCTTAGACCACGTGGTCATTGGGATAGGCATCTACATCAAATATTAACATAACTGCCAATTATTAAGGTCACAAGCACACTTAGTCTTTTGAAATCCTAAATCTCACCCTCATCTGGTTGATTCCGACCATTTGGGATTCTTAAGTATGAGACTATTAACGAAGAGAAACAATATAAACTGCTGTGGGCGCTGTCTCTGTCTAGAGCCGGAATTGCATTGCTCGTTAAAATATTCGCCAGTGTAATGCAGGTTGCTTTCCCAACATTGGAGACGTTTGATCTCCAACATACGGATTTTCTTGTACAGACAAAAAGCGTCTGGATAATCCATCTTCTTCAGTGTTTTAGGCTGCAAATTGAAGAGCCGCAAAGGAAATGGGCCTTCGTGCAGTAAAAGAACTGAGCTGGAGAAGAATTTGGTTGATGGAGAGAAAATACGAATTATATACGTGTGAAGCCCATGAATTTTGTGTTGAATTAAATAAACGTTTAAAGAGGAGTGTTAAATAAAATTTAAATCCGCAAACTAAAATTGTATTAATTGTAGATATGATGAAAGTCAGTGAAGTCTACAGCCTTAGATCGAGTATCAATATAGGACTAATACATTTTCTATTACCAGAAGTTCACATAAAATAAAAAATTATGTTCTTTTGTACTATATAATGCCTTGTCAGTTGACAAATATTTAACAAGAATCACAGTAGATTGTGTCAAACACAACAGTTCATTTATTCAGTATCAACTCAAGATGTTGGCCATCATCAGGTAGGCAATAACGTAAGATTAAATACACACTTTTAATGTAATAAATTGAGATATCAATTTCCATTCTAAATTGTGTATTTATCTTCCATTCTTGCCAAACTGATGATAGCCTTTTGGGCCGAAACATCTTGTTGAGTTGATATAGAATAAATTAATTATTATGTTCGACTGAATCTACTGTGATTCTTGTTATCTGAAACACAACGTGGGTGAATCGTCTTAAAATGATAATTAGTTACCCGCTTTTCGGAGGAGCTTGCTGCCTCTGTCTTTAGGATATTCCAAAGGAGGTTACATTGAAGATGGATTTGCCGTGTGTTTAGAACAATATAAGCACTGAGATTATTCCTTCAGAGCCACGAGAAACATCAAAACCCTCACCCGTTACTTTATTTATTGTCTGTGAAGCGACGTCGAATTTCAGCCCCTTAATGGGTTGATTGCTTTTGTCCCGGACGACAGATGAATGAATATGGAGTATTTGTGGAATGATATTTGACTGTGAAATACCAAAGTACTGTAAGTAACACGTTTTCTTCCCAAATTCCAGACGGAATTTTTTCGAAATAAACCGGGGCTCCGCGCTGAGTTGCTGGAGGCCACATGCCTCAGCTTTTTTCACGGAGCCACCAACATGTCGCACACAACATAGGGATTCCTTAACATGAGTGTATTACAAGGAACTTTTACCTAGTGACAACTTTCCTGATGGGGCGTCTGTCAGTTCAGGTGCCCGTTGAAACAATGTATAAAATAGTTCCCATTTTAAGTGGCCGCATATTGTACCTTGCACAGTACACATCAGTTCTTCCTGTTTATACAACAAAGGGCACAGAAAACACGGTAATACGGAGGGGGATGAAGTTTGTAATGCGTATACGCCCACCATAACCTCCACCCCCGTAAAAAAAAAAGAAAAGAAACTTGCACACAACACTTGCAACCCCTGTTAGCCACCATCAGCCATCACCCCTACAAGGAAATTCAACCCTCTACACATTAAGGGAGCTCGCGATACCGAAACGAGCGAGTTATTTCCCACGGGATGAAGACGAAAAAGAAGAGAATGGCCGCACGAGATGCGAGATAAAAGCATTCACGTATATGTGTAGTGTTATGCTTGCAAGCGCCACTTGGTTCGATGACCTTATAAAACGCTCTTTCGACAGAGAAGTGATTACGAAGGGCATGTTTCACGTTAAGAAATATTACAATAGAAATAATCACTGCTTTAAAACAATGTCGTAGAACTACTGCAGCCGATCCCAGTGGCCGTGCGGTCTAAGGTGTGGGTCTTCGGCCCTCGTCGATTGTCATAGGGAGGATGTTGTGGGTTGTTCAGTAATCCCAACCGGGGGCAATCGGATGATGTTTGTCTCTTGAGAGTGTTGTGTGTTGTTGTCAGATAGAGGCCTCTGCGTCGAGCCGATCCCTCGTCCAGTGGAGTCCTACCGACTGTGGTGTGTCTCTCAGTGTGATCAAAAGGAATTACAAACCTCGACACTGAAACGGGAAACCGGAGTAGGTAGAAGAGGACGACTAAAAAAAAAAAAAAAAAAACTACTGCAATAGATACCGTGAGGCTATAGAGAATTTTAAATTAATAATTATGTAATTATTTGGCTTATTTAGCATGGCTAGGTCTATCAAGTTTTATGATTAAGGTAGATATGTCAGAGCCTCTCCCTATGGCTTGTGCTCGTCCTCTCGACTTCTAGGTGGACACCAACGTTTCGGAGAAACCTCCTGACTTTGTCTTAAGTGTCGAATACTACAATATGAACACACAGTTCCCTGAAAAACCTAAAAACGTAGTTCTTTACTAGGATGTAACACATAAATTTGATTTTGTATGAAATATTGTTAACACTTATCAAATTTGCATTAAAGGCGAAAGATAAACAGAGTTTGATAGGAAGGACAGTAGCTTATATTACGAATTCTGATAATTTATTATAACGTGTTTTTAATTACTTCTAACGTCAGATATGACATCAATTTTATGTGAATTATTTCTCGAAGTGACTCTAGTTATCTAGATTGGGTGTCGTAAATTAGACGCTTTATATTTCCCGTTTTTACTAGATATAGCTAAATACCAAACAGTTCTCTGAATGACAGCATAATAGCATGGTACACTTGCTAAGTGCTGAATTAATCTAATTTGTACAGTCCTCGGAGGGCACATTTTGGTAATTATGAACACCTTTTCAGGAGTTATCATCTCTGTTGCCACACACTTCGCCGTGATTATAGGCAACTTCTCTAACATGCTCTTTAGCCCTGTAGTATAAACAACCGGCTTCGTTCATGATGAGTTCAGGACAGTACTACATGACTCTTTAAGATAATTTTTGCTGTTGTATCAATTAACATGATATTTTTGAAGCAGAGTCGGTAATGGTTTTTATTAGCAAACTACTCAAAAATTGATCCCGTCCTGCGCCTCAGATGTTGTAAACCTATTTACAGTTCCGCTGTAATTTTCGTTCAATGGGAACAGAATATTTTATTCATTTTCTGCAAATCAACAACTGACAGTCGTTACTATCAGCGATATACAATATAAAGTCACATAAGGTAGTATAAGCACTACTGTAAGCTTTTGTGAACTTCGCAGCCACTTCAGTTTTCAAATTTAAATAAGATTGAAGATGAACCTATTGATTATGTAACCAATAAATTTTTGGTGAAATGAAAAAAATGTGCATATATTAATGCTGAATTCATTTGGATAGGAAATTGAACAAGTGGCAAGATCTTGTGAAAAAAAGGTAATAAAATTTAGCGGTCCAAAATATTCGGGAAATGTTTTCACTGGCTTAGGAACTCTTAGCATCAACTGAAGGACTCTATTCCATGTAGCTAGTGCAGTGGCGTTTTACTGAGCTCAGTACTTGTTTGCCGTAATAACAGAATTAAGCAAATGCAATATATTTCTTGAAGATAAAACACGGTATATCTCGGTGGCAGTGCGGTTAAAGGCGTAGGTCTGAAGCCTCTTGATAGCTGGGATGGCGGGTTCGAATCCTGCTGATGGCAAGGATGTTTGTAGCTTGTGTTTGTTGTGTGTTAGTAGGTAGTGACCTCTGCGAAGAGCTGATCACTCGTTCAGAGGAGTCCTATTGGACGTGTCTCTAAATGTGTGTGGCCTAGAAACCTCAACAATGAGGCGGCTTAGGTCCGAGTTGGGCTGTAGCCCACAGGAATGAAAAGAGACTCGGTTATTGTGTAACTACTTGGTCTCATTAAAATTTAAAAGGCTTATTAATATACGGTGCCGATCGCAGTGGCCGTGCGGTCTAAGGCGTGGGTCTTCGGCCGCTCGCTTACTAGGATCGTGGGTTCGAACCCACCGGGGCATGGATGTTTGTCTCTTGTGAGTATTGTGTGTTGTTGTCAGGTAGAGGCCTCTGCGACGAACCGATTTCGCGTCAGAGGAGTCCTACCGATGTTGTGTGTCTCTCAGTGTGATCAAAAGAAATTGACAACCTGACACTGAAACGGGAAACCAGAGTAGGTAGAAGAGGACGACTAAACAAACAAACATTAATATACGGTGATGGTACTTGCCCGTGGTGAGGAGAGTGAAGTACTGAATATGTAGCAGCTCATCTTAACACATAAGGTGTAGTAGGCTCACATTACCGCCTTCAGACTTTTGACATGGCAACCATGCAAAATATTCAGTAACAATCCGAAAGCCGTTGAAGGTAAAATCCTGACTTTTTTTGCGCACGCTACGAAGGCATATAGATTAGTGGATTTACATATCCATTCATTCCTAACCTGTGCACCAGATGGAGCTGTGTGGTCATATTAACCCCTCGGCCTCTTTATCCCCGGTGAAATATCCCCATTGACGACTGAGTACGAGGCTGGGTGTGCCCCAGTGTGGGTCTTGACGCTCTGGACAAGAGACAAATCTTCCTCCCCTGTCACTGACCGAGCCATGATTATTCAGATAACCAGCCTGTAGGTAGGCCTATGTCTGAAAGGAAGTTAGTTGCCTCACATCTGTTCCTATGTTGAGGTGTGTTTGCGTTTCATGCAAATAGTAGCTATTGCCTATCGTTTGCTTTTTCTTGCTTCTGATTGCTTTCTTTCGAAAAGCACTGTCGTAAGATACTTGAGAAATACCAAATTCAGCAACTGTACAAGTCACACTGTACATCACGTGCGCAGGACAATCTAAAATGCAACAGCAACTCATATCGAAAATTCAAATGAGAATTGAACGAACCGCCCCAGGGATGTGAATTTGGAACGACGGCAAGGGGAGAGAGTAGAATACCCCTGTCATTTCCAAGCTTCACCCATGCCCTCACCTAACATTACAACTCATCTGTCTACCTTCCCATGCCACGCGCATGCCATGAAGTTCCCTCTGCAGGTTTAGAAATCTCGACGGCAACATATTGAACGGTCGTGAACAGGCTGGTGTTTTGTTTTGGGTACTGAAACTAACAGGTAATGTGCACTGCAGACTGAAAGTAACTAGTACTGTGTACTGCAGACTGAACGTAACTGGTACTATGTACTGCAGACTGAAAGTAACTGGTACTATGTACTGCAGACTGAAAGTAACTGGTACTGTGTACTGCAGACTGAAAGTAACTGGCACTATGTACTGCAGACTGAAAGTAACTGGTACTGTGTACTGCAGACTGAAAGCAACTGGTACTATGTACTGCAGACTGAAAGTAACTGGTACTGTGTACTGCAGACTGAAAGTAACTGGTACTGTGTGCTGCAGACTGAAAGTAACTGGTACTATTACTGTAGACTGAAAGTAACTGGTACTATGTACTGCAGACTGAAAGTAACTGGTACTGTGTACTGCAGAATGAAAGTAACTGGTACTGTGTGCTGCAGAGTGAAAGTAACTAGTACTGTGTACTGCAGACTGAAAGTAACTGCTACTGTGTACTGCAGACTGAAAGTAACTGGTACTGTGTACTGCAGACTGAAACTAACAGGTAATGTGCACTGCAGACTGAAAGTAACTAGTACTGTGTACTGCAGACTGAAAGTAACTGGTACTGTGTACTGCAGACAGAAAGTAACTGGTACTGTGTACTGCAGACTGAAAGTAACTGGTACTGTGTACTGCAGACTGAAAGTAACTAGTACTGTGTACTGCAGACTGAAACTAACAGGTAATGTGCACTGCAGACTGAAAGTAACTAGTACTGTGTACTGCAGACTGAAAGTAACTGGTACTGTGTACTGCAGACTGAAAGTAACTGGTACTGTGTACTGCAGACTGAAAGTAACTGGTACTGTGTACTGCAGACTGAAAGTAACTGGTACTGTGTACTGCAGACTGAAAGTAACTGGTACTGTGTATTGCAGACTGAAAGTAACTGGTACTGTGTACTGCAGACTGAAAGTAACTGGTACTGTGTACTGCAGACTGAAAGTAACTGGTACTGTGTGCTGCAGAGTGAAAGTAACTAGTACTGTGTACTGCAGACTGAAAGTAACTGGTACTGTGTACTGCAGACTGAAAGTAACTGGTACTGTGTACTGCAGACTGAAACTAACAGGTAATGTGCACTGCAGACTGTAAGTAACTAGTACTGTGTACTGCAGACTGAAAGTAACTGGTACTGTGTACTGCAGACTGAAAGTAACTGGTACTGTGTACTGCAGACTGAAAGTAACTGGTACTGTGTACTGCAGACTGAAAGTAACTGGTACTGTGTACTGCAGACTGAAAGTAACTGGTACTGTGTACTGCAGACTGAAAGTAACTGGTACTGTGTACTGCAGACTGAAAGTAAACTGGTATTGTGTACTGCAGACTGAAAGTAATTGGTATTGTGTACTGCAGACTGAGAGTAACTGGTATTGTGTACTGCAGACTGAACGTAACTGGTATTGTGTACTGCAGACTGAACGTAACTGGTATTGTGTACTGCAGACTGAACGTAACTGGTATTGTGTACTGCAGACTGATAGTAAATTGTAATGTGTATTGCAGACTGATAGTAACTGACAATGTGTACTGCAGACTGATAGTATATTGTAATGTGTACTGCAGACTGATAGTAACTTTTACTGTGTAATACAAACTGACGCTAACTGGTAATGTGTACTGCAGACTGAAAATAACTGGTAACGCGTACTGTAGACTAATAGTAACTTGTAATGTGTACTGCAGACTGATAGTAACTGGTAATGTGTACTGCAGGTGCTATATGCTATACCCATGAATAACCTTTTACTTCTGTCTTTATTTGGGGTATGCGGTGGCGCAGGTGGTTGAGGGCGCAGTTGGTTAAGGCACTGCGCTACAAGTCGTAAGGTCGCGGGTTCGATTCCTGATGGGATCATTGGGATTTTTCATTGACTTAATCCTTCCCGCCGCACTATGGCCCTGGGGTCGACTCAGCCTCTAACAGAAATGAATACCATGGTTATCTCCTCAGAGGTAAAAGCAGCCGGTTCTTATGGATGACAACCTTGCCATCTTCACGTGCCGAATGTCTAGAATTCCTGGAGCCCTCAGGGCCTGTCCAGACCTGTATAGGGATAGCTTTACCTTTATCCTCGTTATTTGTGTTCCTGATCGAAAGTTACTAATGTTCTTGTAACAGGTAAACATGTCACGTAATAGGTAAGGGAATAATTACGTGCAGCCTTTGGATGGGACTAAAGAGAAAGGCAGGTATTTCAGGCTCCGGCAGGTAAGCGCATGCTGGCTGTTCGTATGACATCAAATTGTCAATTAACTAGCATAGCGCAATGGAATTCGGTATTTAGTTTATGACATTCAATACCGTCTGGAAATGTAAATTTTAATTATCAAGTTAAGAAAACGAAATGACAAAGATACATTTGTGGGTCGATAGAGAATAAATCATCGGATGTATTTCGTCAACAGAATGCAGACCCAAATATCAGAGAAAAAACCTGTGATATATCCAGGATGAAACGGGCTTTGAATTCCTTGGCGTTAAGCTATTTGGTGTAATTTTAACATATATCCCTCTACAGGAGTTAGGTGTACAATGAGGGAGATGGAGATGTTTAACTGATGTCATGACCTTAATTTCATCTTCTTAGGGATGTTCGATAAAACTTGCCATAAGGAGGTTTCTGGATCTGCAGAAACTACCAAAACATGGGCGAGAGTCAAAAGAAATTGGCAGGCGGTGGAACCACCAGCAGCATTCCACAGAAAAAAAAACAAACTCAAGAGCCAATCATCTGCCGGCCAATTAAGGGCTACTGACCGCTTTGATGTGCAAGGAACCATATTTATGCGGATTTCTGAACACGATATGTAAGGGACAGATTCAGTCTCCTTTGATGTGAATTTATTTTTGTAAAATACAGTTAAATTTTACGAGAAAGGAACTGATAACCCAATGGAATGTGTGGCTTAGCGGTCATGTTAATTTTATGTGTCTGAGTCAATTATCCGGTAATCGCTCTTGGGTAGGTTAATGTTGGAATTATCTTTTACACTGAAACCCTATTAAACGGAACTTTTTTCTAAAAAGTTTATAGTCTCAAGTATATGAGACAATATTTAGCGTAAAATTACTTGCAATGAACGGAAAATATTTAAGGCGTAAATTTGAAAAGAGGAAAGTAGTGACATTTAATTGGAATTGTTGTTTTATTTTTATGTAATTTAATGCGTACGTTGTTTCTTGCAGTGAATGTACAGAGGATATTCCTGTTTTAAAAGTCAAAGGCTTCAGTCGACCAGCAGAGAAAACAATATGCAGAATTACTTGATAAAATCTTGTGCAGAAAATAAGAAACACAGGAAAAAGAAGGAAAGGAGAAATAATTAAACGACAAAGAAAGACAGAGAAATGAAGAAACTAAAACAATCAGTCAGAAAGTATGATAAAAAGACCAAGGAGAGAAATAAAACTGGAAATGAACATAGCTCAGCGGCAGTGTTTTCTATGCTTGTGTTGCTTGATTTCCTGGTCTGCATCATCAGTACATTAAATGTGAACTATTCTGCATTTTTCAGAAAAAATACCTGTGTTAAGCAATAAAACTGGCTGAAACTTAAAAATATTTTTTACACTTTTCGAATCCATTTTACGTAGGCCTGATTAATATTCCTCCCATTTCATTATTTTTGTTTGTAAAATTTTCTGCTTCAAAACAAAATGATAGCAATTACTTCAGAGAAGAGAAAGAAAGAAGGTCACTTATTCATCCTGGCAGGTCACAAAACGTCCCGTCTTTTACTACCCAGCACCATACCTTCTTATCCTGCGATATTCCCACACTCATTAAGAATTCAAAGTGGGAGATAAATCAGCTGCCACTAACGGGAGATGTGGATCAAGGAAATTCACGTGCTCAGTGCAGGCTCCCCCTGAGAACGCCAGCAATAGATCTTCGCTGGTAACTTTTGAAGATGATGATGGATGGGACATTTAGCACGTATGGGAGCAGCGAAAAAGCTACAGTATATTATTCTTGAAAGTGAAGAGAATGTACCACTTGGAGACCTATAAGCTAAATGGGACAACATTAAATAGACCTTAAAGAAATGGGGTAAAAGGATATGCATTGGAATCAAGTGGCTCAGGGAAGGGTCTAACGGTAGACTGTTGCAAATATGGTTCAGTGCTATAGGATTCCATAAAGGATGTAGAAGTGTTGACTGGCTAAGGGATTATTAGCTTAGCAAGAAGCAGTTTTGCAAATGTAGAGAGTTAAGAATGAAGGGAAGAGGCCAAATGAAAGACGTAGTTGTATATATGGGAAAATTGAGTTTTTTCTTTAAGTAATAGGATTGGACTGAATATAGGTGGCTTAGGTGAGGATCTAGTTGCGGAATTTTGTGAATAAGACAATAAAGCTTTGGATTCCATGAAATACTAGTTGATCAACTATCCGTGGATTCCATAGAACAGTAGCGGAGCAACTATCTGTGGTTTCCATGAAATACTAGCTAATCAACTATCCATGGATTACATACAATACTAGCTGAACAGCTGTCCATGGATTGTATGAAATACTAGCTGATCAACTATCCATGGGTTCCATGGAATACTAGCGGAACAACTGACTATGGTTTCTATGAAATACTAGCTTATCAACTATCCATGGATTCCATGCAATACTAGCGGAGCAACTACCAATTTCTCAAGAAAGACCCGGCCTTATGCATCTAGTTACCCTCCGTAGTCTGGAAATGTCACCAGAATAATGTTGTGGTTAGGCTGCTAGCTCAAGGCCTGTTCAGTTACCTTACCCTCAAGGTGGCTAGAGAAGAAGAAGAATGAGTAAGTACACGAATCATTTCGACATATGTAGCAATTCCTTGCTTCGGGAGAATCGTTATGTAAAATTAGAAGAGCATGTAGAGGAAAGGGGATAGGAACACGGAATTAGGTTCGCCGTGAGCGTTAATAGACGGAGGAAGTAGAATTCCTCCCTTGGGGTTGATAGGGAACAGGAATGACAAACGGACGAGAGAAGTAGACGAGAACACGAAAGTTTCTCCACACTGCAAAGTGACTGATCGCCTCTTTCATTTCGAAGACCAGTGCATCGTAGTTGTGTGCCCTTGCCACGGTTGTAAACAGTAATGAAAATATCGATATATTTACGACATCCAGTGCAGTGCTAGCGAGGTATAAAGCTTACACTGTACTCTACTGTTCGAATACTGGAATAAGCACTGCAGCAGGCCATGCCTAAGGAGACATAGTGATATGTATGGAACAGAATAACTAATTAATGACTCTAGAGTCGGCGGTGTTTAGACATAAAGGAAATATAACAGAAATATGTCGCAGGCCCATATCTACCTACATCTGAGCTCTTCTGGAATATTACGCAGCGTTGAGTGGTAGTTCTGTACCGACGTTTCGGGACAACCTATCGGTCTCATATTCAAGGATTAATAAGTGACTCCTTTAAGATGGGACCGATAGGTTGTCCTGAAACGTCGGTACAGAACTGCCACTCAACGCTGCGCAGTATCCCAGAAGAGCGCAGATCTCGTCTACATCGCGGCGGAAGCCTGTATTCACCCATATCTGCTTATGTTACTCTGCACAATACTTCTAACGATTCAAAGGGACATGAATGATGGAGTCGATTGAATGAATAACTACCCATTACGAAAAACTGGAAGAAGGTACGAGACTGGTAGAGATAGTAGAGAAAAGTGCATAAAAATTATGATGAAAGAAATAAAGGGAATGCAACATTATAGGATAGAACCGAAAACAAAAAGACTAGAGAAGAATTCTGCTGAAGTAATTGGCGTATTTGAAACTGGTTTAACTTTATTTGTAATTAGTTTCACTAGTTAATTGTATTTTGAGTAGTGTTATTTAAAAAGGCTCTCATGTGATAAGATTTATATGGTGTCGGAAATAGATAAATTAATGAGTATGGAGCATTGGTGGAATGATAATGGCAGTGTAGAAACCAAGGTACTCAGAAATAAATCCGCCACAGGGCTACTTTATAAACCCATTTTCCAACATGGATTGCCCTGGAACCGAACCTGGGCGTCCAGGGTGACAGGCGGCCAATAAACGCCTGAGTTATGATACGGCTTAATTAATTGCATTAGCAAGTATTATTATGCATGTTGACTTTACTGGTTTATGTGTGCACAGTATGTAAACAAATTACATAAATTGAGCATACACAGTAAAAATTTGTGATCACACAGAACTAACGATGACACACACAGAAGCTTCTAAAAGCATATTTCAATAAATTACTTTGGGTTTTATGTAAATATTATTTGTTATTGTGAAATGCGCTTGAATTGTTTGGCGGTCATTTTTCTTCTTTATCCAAGTTTCATTTCTTTTCCTCATTTTGATTTGTGGTGCATTTATATAATTTGGCTATAGTTAAAACTTAATTTTTTCATTTCAAATATAATGTGCTGAATTTAAGAAATTGAACTTACTGAATTTCTCAGTAGAGCCTCCTTTAAGGGCCTAATATTAATTGGAACATAAAAGACATTGCGTTTATACGTGTATCTTAAAATTTACATACTTACTAAACTTCGCTAATAATTTACAATCCTGTGTGCATATTAGTACCTAACTCTGTGTAACAGAGTGCTCATTCAGAAGCTGTAGACCCTCAGAGACAATCCAAAAATTTAAATCTTTTGTAAATAAGTTACAGGTTCATTACTCTTCAAAATCGCGCCACAGGTCTCTCTTTCGAGCCACATTAATCCAGTCCACATAAGCACAACCTTTTCTCTAAGATA
The DNA here is from genome assembly GCA_021186555.1 of Reticulitermes speratus. NCBI lineage: Eukaryota > Metazoa > Arthropoda > Insecta > Blattodea > Rhinotermitidae > Reticulitermes > Reticulitermes speratus. The sequence continues at coordinate 11,348,730 of JAJKFL010000012.1, forward strand.
CAATTTAGTATTATTCTTCCATCTGTCTAATACCACGTCCCTTCACATACTCCGATAATTTTTTTCTTAAATATATTATCCCTCCAGCATGCTCGAGTGACCTTATCTCATCGTCCTCGATTTCAACACCTTCAAGAGAGTGAATATTTCGTTAAGAGATACCAACAGCGGTACTAGAATTGTAGAGTATTTTGGGGAGACAGTGTATAATTAAACCCGCAGTTTAGCATGAAGCTGGCAGATGGAAGGGTTTCTGTGATTTCACTACGTGGAGCTGAAGTAACTTTCCTTCTGACCACTAACATATGTATATATTTTTCACTAAAATCCTTTAATGCTTCTCAGACATATTATGTTTAATCTTTAATCTTAATTCACATAATCTTATTTTACAATCAATCAAACAGATGCTGCATTTGTTGGAAGCACTTTTATATTAGTAAAGATCCCGATGATGGCTCGCAAAGAGCCGAAACGCGTTGGATAGTATACATGATAAGGGAGCTGTTTGCGCCCTGAAAGTTGTGCATTTTGTTGGTGTTTATTTAAATATTATGTTTAATTTCGCTCTACAATGGAAAGTAATATTACGAGAAGGGTACAAATTATAGTAAAGGTTAAGTTGTCCCTGTGCACCCAATAAAGATGTGGGGGTTAGAGGTATATCTCCACTCATTCTTAACTTGGGCACTAGATTTAAATAAGTGGTCAGCTTTACAACCCGGCAGCTTTATTCCCGAGCAAAGAACGCGGTTACCAACTGAATAGGACGCTGGGTAGCCCGTTGAGCTGATCTTGGTGCTGATAAAGAGGCAAAAGTTTTGCCCCTTTCGGGAATCGAAACGGGATTCTCGCAAGTGCAGACCATAGCACAGCCACTTTATCAGCCGAGCTATCCGATAGACGTATGAATTATGAAACTCCTCATTGCATAATTTTTCTGGAGCCTCTCTTTACGTCTTTTTGTTTAGATAGCGTTATACTGAGCACCGCTGCTCTTTTTTCTTCATTACTCTGTAACTAGTAACTGCTCAGAAGTATTCTGCTACATAGGTAAAGGTAAAGTTCTCCCTAGAGCAGGCCATGAAGGCCCAGATGGGGAGTAGAGGTATAGATCTACTCTTTCTTTAACCCTGGCACTAGATGGGGGTGGGTGGTCAATGCCACGCCCCTGCCGCTTTACCCCGGGAAGAGACCCGGTACGCTTGTACAGGAAACTGGGTGGACCCAGGGCCGGTCTGGACGGCTGCGAAAAACCTCGCCCCCACCGGGATTCGATCCCCAGACCGTCCAGCTCGTAGCGAGTCGCTATGCCGACTGAGCTATCCCGTCCTACAGTACTCTGCTACATACAGTTAGTATTTGGTACGTCATCAGTATTGCGTTTTCTTTATAATGTCTGAGTCAGTGCGATTCAACTAACTGCCGCGCCGCATTTAGTATTTACCTTTTGTGACTTTCAAACTGGTTATGAATGAGTGGGAATTGTCATTAAGAATACACTTTCAGGTGTGAAGGCAGCAAATACATCAGGAAACTGCATTTAGACCTTAGAATTATTGCTAACTAACTAACTAACTCCATGGAGCAGAGTCCTTCTTGAGAAGCTAACAAGTCGTCAGCCAGTCAAGAAATTCCCCGCGTTTTATGGAACCCAAAGGTTCATTACCGCATTCACAAGAGCCCGCCACCTGTTCCTATCCTGAGCCATATCAATCCAGTCCACGAACTTCCATCCCACTTCTTGAAGATCCATTTTAATATTATCCCCCCATCTACGCCTGGGTCTTCCAAATGGTCTCCTTCCCTCAGAGAATTATTGCTGGTTTAGACATTTCATCGTGTAGTGCAGAAAGGAAGTTGTAGGTAGGATACGAATGTATGGGGAGGGCTAGGATAAGCCGTTTGCTGGGAATGAATGAATGAATGAATGAATGAATGAATGACCTCATTCTCCGAGCCCTCATCTGTGTAGATCTCTTAACGATCCTGGAACGCTATTGCCTTCGCCCGCTTCACTGAACCCAAATCCTACTCGTGGTCAGCCTGCCTTATTGGTAAAGCAATTGATATGTGGCAGGGGGAGGAGGGTTTACCGTCCTCACGGTGGCCTGGTGTAAATAAGTTAGTGCTAAATGACTCTGGGTCTTGCGTTGCTGTAAGACGCAGGTGGTGAAAGCCTTGTGGATCACCGCATCTCTTTACGTTACCTTGTAAAACAAGTACTAAACTCTGTTGTTCTGCTGCCACATGCTTAAACATTTAGTAACAGTGTATTTAAAATTTCATGTTCCTGTGTGGATAAAAGTGTAAAAATGTGTTATTGCCAGTCACGATCAAATATAGACAATGTTTTTCACCAACTAAATGCACTTCTTATAAAAACACTAATATATTCTGAAACTGTTTGATAAAAAGCCCCGACATGTTTCGGCTCATTAATGAGCCATCCTCAGGAGGTCACAACTGTCTGTTCTCAAAACACGTACATATGTTAATCCTCTGTAGAGGTATATGGTCAACGTCTTATCTCACCAATCTGAGAATAGACAGTTGTGACCCCCTGAGGATGACTCATTAATGAGCCGAAACATGTCGGGGCTTTTTATCAAACAGTTTTAGAATATTTTATTGTTTTTATAAGAAGTGTATTTAGTTGGTGAAAAACATTGTCTATACTATAAAAATGCACGGTGAAAATAGAATAACGATCAAATATGTATTGGTTGCAATGTTGGGTGATCATATGACTCCAGTGATAAAACTTCTGATTTTTATCTTCGAGGGACCCCTTTCGCATCTCGGTCATGACACCAATTATTCTGAGTTTCTTTGTGATTTTCCTGACCGTCTGACAAATTCCAGAATAATGTTTTCAATTAGGCCACGGCCGTTTTTTGTCCACGTCATTTCCAATTCATTTTTCGCTGTCATTCGCTAATAGTATAAGTTACCAACATAGTCCTTAACTAATCTACAAGTAAAGAAATGAGGTGTCATGGCACTTACACACGTGGGAAGATGAGGAATATCTACATAATTTTAGTCCGAATACCTGAAGGCAAGAAAAAACTTATAAGACGTTGGCTTAGACGGAATAATAATATTCAAACAGATATTAACACTGGAAATAAACATTGGGGCCGCCAGCGACCCTGCATATTGTAATCTTTATTGCGCACATGTGCAGAATTATGCTATAATCTTCTTAATCTGTGTAGCGTCAGTGCTCACTGAGCTGTTCTTATTGCCACGATAGCATTTTCTTTTCAGCAGCCCTTTTGTGTGAATTTCGCGTTCGGTTCGTGTACGACCCACAGTGTCTCTTGCGTCACTTTTTTTCCCCAAAGTGACTTACCTGTTTCTTCGTAGTATCAATCACGGTTGGAAGCCATTACATGCAGGATGATTAAATACGTCGACTATTGGAGTCTTGAAATGTAACAGTGATAACAGTAAAGAAGACGGCTCTTTTTGGGTCACTTTGAGTGGATGTTAAAGAAAGACCGTCACTCTGTTGTAGATATATGGTTTAAGGCTTTGGTTCTCCACACCTTGTTGCCAACAAAAAAATTAGTTAATTTTGTCCAGTGTTATTTATTTAGGCAAGTATCAGTGGGACTTGAAAAAATTAGTGCAAATTCCAATAATGTTATTAGAAAGCAAAACTAATCACAGTAACGTTTATCATAAAAATGACATTAATTTTTTGTATTAAAATAAAGACATTGTTTACGAAAAAGTGAAAACAGTTAATTTTGGCCAGTTTTATTTATTTGTTTATTTGGACAAGTACTACTGTGGATAAACTTGAGTGCAAATATCAGTAGCATTATTAGAAAGCACAATTAATCACAGTAAATTTTTGTTACAACAATGACATTAATTTTTTGTTTTACAATAATGAAATTGTTTACAAAAAAGTAAAAATATTAATTAATTTTGGCCAGTTTTTTATTTATTTGGACAAGTATTATTGGGGCTAAACCTGTGTGCAAATATCAGTAACATTATTAGCAAAGCACAATTAATTAAGTAATTTTTGTTACAACAGTGATATTAATTTCTTATGTTAAAATGACATTGCTTATGAAAAAGTTAAAACATACCTTAATTTTTGCCATTTTTATTTTTTTGGACAAGTATTACTTGGACTTAAAAAACCTGTGTGCATATTTAAATAATATTATTAGGATGCACAACTAATCACAATAACGTTTATCATAACAATGTTTTTAATTTTTAGTAATTGAAGTAATGGTGCTGACGATTATGAAAAATTTCGTTATTAATAAAAATTAGTTGTGTTGAACTTAACATTGTATTTACCATGCATCTTTTCAATTAAGAAATATTCATTAAAACCAACTAATGCACATAAACTTTATTCACAATAGTTTATTCTTAAAATTCCCCTATACGTATTTCGGTGGTTTAAACTTATTTTACAATACTGTAAGAAGTGGACAATATCAGACCACTCATATTCTACATATACGGATGTAACCACATATGTAATAACTGTATGGTCTATGCTAAATAATCTCTACGACCCCCCTGAAGATGGTGGTTTAAACCACCGAAATACGTATAGGGGAATTTTAAGAATAAACTATTGTGAATAATGTTTATGTGCATTAGTTGATTTTAATGAATATTTCTTAGTTGTGTTGTTCCAAAAAATTGTAATAGTAAATGGGGTCACCTAAGGTCCCACAGTTTGCTATGTATTATGGTTATTCTTCCTTAGTGCCTTTCTAGAGTCAAATACATAGCTTGAAAATGTGGACGAGTTTGTCTGCCTCTGGGTAGGGACATTGGCGGATTCTTGTGAACGCTGTAATGAAAATTGTCTAGCTGAGTGAATGTCATCTTTTCAAAAAGCACTCTGTCCCATGACGTCGGTTATTTACCCTCAGCTTATTCCCATATATTTTCTTCCAGCCACTTTTGTTTTCAGTGGTTGCGCTATTACACCGCATATGCTGGAGATTGTCAGTTACTGTTTTCTGCTTTATTTCACCACGTTTTCTCGAAAGGTCCTTGCTGCGAAGCGTCTTCTGGAAGTACGATTAGTAATTATAAAACGGAAACCGTATGTCTGACAGACACCGTTGTCTAATTTATGTTTCTGTTTCAGCAGTAGAAAAAAAAAACTGTTAGAAATTATGGGAAACCTCAATTAGAAAACCCTGCCTTAGAACAAGAAAGAAACTCAGGATCTTTCTAATACAAAACAGGCTTCTTGGAATTTCAAAGGCGTCGTTCGTGTAGTCTTCTTGTAAAAGGAATTTGAATATACTTTCGTCTTCTGATGGCTTATTTTTGTTATAAGGATCATGAGGACCTTTAACATATTATCGTCAGCTGCCGGAATTGAACCGGGAATTTCTTATTATTGTATTTTTTTCTAATTAATGGACAACTAGCTCGCTACCTCTGTCACTAATATTGGTAAATAATCTTGCCGAAATTTGGCAGTCGCCGTAATCTTCTATGTAGTAGTTCATTGTCATCTCTTACTTAATGTCACTATGCAGGGCTAATGCTGTCTCTCAGTGGTAACAGACTTTGCATCACGGCACGTTTTGTCAAAATGTTCTCGTTCCTCGTAGAATTCAATTATCTCTGTGGTGCTTGCGTAAAAATTAAACTCCATTGTTCTATTTCAATTAGTCTACCGTAGTAATTATAATTTAATTTGTTTGTAGTTCGGTCTGTAGACCGCTTCGGGTTCAGGCCTATACTGTCGCTGAGTTTTTACATTTTTATTGAGACAAATTTCGTACCTGTGTGTTGGGTAGCCAAGTTTCGATTCCTGCTAGTAAATTGACATGTTATTACATATTATAATGTGGTATGTAAATTAGCGTATTTCCCGCCCCATAAGACGCATTTTTTTTTAAAAAAAAAAAAAAGTCTCAAAAAGTTATCCCGCTTCTTAACACCGGATGAATTTGTTACCAGGCAGTTAAGGCATGAGCCCTCGGCTTACATAGGTAGACTATTAGATCCAAAAGTACAGTGTTAATTACAGGGCGAGTGTTATCACTTGCAGCGTCTAATGAGGCGGTAAATACGATATTATTATTATTACTTACTGCAATTGGGTTTTCACCCGGTGGCAGTAGTCCAGTAGCGTAAAGATAGAATTGCTGAAGCGATATACTTAATTATTTGAGGGTTAGAGATCAGTATATATAAATAAATGTATATATTTATATATCGCCTGCTTTAACGTCCGTAATATTCTCAGGCTCTTCACTGGTTGTTTGTATGTGTTTTGTAAAATTCTCAGAATAAACAGCAGTTAGGTCTAATTGCCTACACATTACTAATTTATTGGCTTTTGTAACGGAGTCGCAGTGAGTTCTCTGTGAGACAGAAACTGAATTTGTAAACATTATTTAGAAGAACTTCTTGCTTCAGAAGCTTGAAATGTGCTGAAAGGATTGTATGCCGCCTTTTAGAACACTGTGTAACCGGCCAGGGTCCGTAGTTCAAGTCTCGGGCTAAGCTTCAAGAAGATGTGACGATAAACTGGTTGTTAGGTTATTAGCCAGTTTATGTGATGACGTATAAATTAAATAAAGAATGCACTATTAAAAATTTGGAATGCGAGTGGGGATTAGCAGTTCTAAACTCTAACTGCTCTCCGCACTTAAGCCTTGTATGTCATAAAGATGGCTAGAGATCTAACACGCCTCATTTCCACTAAAGGCTTAAGATCTCTCCCTTACCATAAGTGACAGGTAGTTTACGCAGTTAAGCGGTTCTTTTGTTCCGAAAGATATTTTCGGACTGGCTTGTCTGCAGGCTAGCTCTTTTCTTGACAAAGAAAGGCACATTCCAGAATTCGTAGCACTGTAATATTTGGCTTCACTAGCAGAGAAAAAACAAACGCGCAGTGGTGCAGTTCACATCATAACAGCATTCATCTTAGGAATCTTAACTTTTCCCTGATTGCAGTTCGTAAATTCGAACTGTGTAAACAGTTGCAGTAATGTTGTAATACAAGAAATAAATACGAACTGTGTGATCGCACAAGTTTATAACGACGGCTATCCAAATGGCTTCATATCTCCCTCTTATACTCCTTGGGATGGATTCATGCCGACGAGCAACAGCGGTACTGTAACTGAGAGCTGGGCAGTTTAAGGTGGACGGTTACAATTGGTTAGTATGGGCCGATAGAGAATTCTACGTAGTTCTTCGACTTTGGAGGATAAAGGCGACGTTTCCATTCGAAACGTCAGGAACCACATACAGAGCGACGCAGCGTCACGTCCCAGTAAAAGGAAATTCTCTATTAGACCTCTGCAAAAACTGCGTAACTCGTATCAGTCGCTTCTATTTATCTAGAAATTAGTTAATTCTGCTAGTAGTAATGCCCGAAGGTTCAATAAAGCTCTTACAAAAGTAAGTCATTGAAAACCATTATGAGCTATTTCCACACATTGTCACCACCTATTTGCATACAATCCGTTTTAACTCTCTCATTTTCTTACCAGTGACAAATTTCAAGCGTGTTTCCTTCTCAGAATTATGCATGACGTTCCGATGTACGCCTTCTCGTATGCAATCTGTCCTGACGTAATAGTCTTCTGTAATTACCCCCAGTAGTGCTATATCACCTGCACAAACCGCTGAGTGTCTCTTTATATGGTGTCTTGAAACGAAATAAAATTCCTTATTTTTTGGGAACCAGCGTAAAATCCTGGTGAACTTATGTTGTTAAACTCACGACAAAGGTAAAAATATTTCTTATTACTTCCTGGTTTGTGTTTGCATACGCTGTAGTTTTTCACTTGCTGCAGCTCGCGGGAAATTTGGGTAAGCTTGCAACTGGGAGAAAACTGTTCCTTTTATGTCCTAAGTGGAGAAAAAGTGGATCTTCATGAAGTGGGATGGGGGGAGGCATGGACTGGATTCATATGGCTCAGGATAGGAACAGGTGGCGGGCTCTTGTGAGTGCGGTAATGAACCTTCGGGTTCCACAAAACGCGGGGAATTTCTTGACTAGCTGACGACCTGTTAGCTTCTCAAGAAGGACTCTGCTCCATGGAATTAGTTAGTTAGTTAGTTAGTTAGTGGAGAAGAAATGGCCACCAGCAAGTTTGTGTACGAATCTGGTAACTTATAAGCAGCATTCGATAGCTTCATGTGACACGCGACCGCCTTACATGGCTCCGTTATACCCCACTATGATGACTAGATCACTGAGTGGCTGCACGACTCAGGATGTAAGACGTTTCGATTTCTGTAAGAAGCACGGAGTCTTCTTTTCACGAGCAGCCTCCGGACCGAAACTGACGCTCACCCAGTCTCGTTTCCGCTGAATACAGGAAACTATTTCCCAGGGGGTAAAGCGACAGGAGCGCGAAGCTGATTACTCATCTAAATATAGTACCAGGAATAAGAAGGCGTGGAGCTCTACCACTGCTACTCCATATACCTGCATGGCGTTGTGCTAGATTAAGCAACCTGAGTTCAACCTTTTATTCAAGTGTCTGGTCTTGAAGTTCAGGGGTACACAAATTTGGTTTGAAGGAACCCTGCTGCTCCGCACACGGCTATCAGATTTGCCACAAGCACATGTCCTTTATAATGACTTTGGAAAATATAAATTTGATAATTTTAACTGCATTTTTTGTTTTCCCATTTTTGTGCAAAATAGTCTCGTGGAATCTGTGGTCTTCTGGGTTATTACACGGCGTCGTGTGGTAATTATTTACCGACGTTTCGGGACAACGTATCGGTCCCTACTTGGAATCTTGACCCGTGAAGATGGGACCGATACGTTGTCCCGAAACGTCGGTAAATAATTACCACACGACGCAGTGTAATAACCCAGAAGACCACAGATTTCATCAACATCGCGCCGGAAGCCTAAAATCAAGGATAGTCTCCTGAGTTTTTCAGTGTAAGTCACCAATGACGAGATATTTTATAAATCGTAAATATGAGTATTTTATTTTTGGAATAAAAGTTTATATGTTAACAAATTTTATTTTATTTTCGCACCCAAAAATAAACTTCTACTTTAAAGGGTTCCACGAAAATTCGTGTTTATCCGCAAGGGTTACACAGCTATTAGGAGTTTGTAGGCGACTCTTCTAGGTCAGTGCAAATCCACACAAGTTTTCGCTAACTGTAAGAAAACTGGGTTTTCGGAAAAACTGCTATTGCATAACACACTATTAAGGCGTGAGTTCCATGTTTGGTACAGGGTACACAAATATGCAATAGACATAAAAACAAATATAAAGGTGATTTTGTGAACGTAAAGTATGTTATAAAAAATAAATACCTAAAAAATACCTTCAGCGTAAGGCTAATATATAAGGTACAGCAATCCCATTACAGGCCTTGACAGACCTTTAGGGTTCCAGGAGGTCGAGGCTCCCAGGTTTTTAGACAGTCGGCACATGAAGGTGGTAAGGTTGTCAGCCCTACGCATCGGCCACCTTTACCCCCCAGGAAAGATTCCTGGTACTCATTTCTGTTAGAGGCTGAGTCGACCCCAGGGCCATAGTGCGACTGAAAGATTATGTCAGTGAAACATTCCAGTGACACCATCGGGAATCGAACCCGCGACGTTCCGGTTTGTAGCGCAGTGCCTCAACCAACTGCGCCACCGCGTGCCCCAAGGCTAATATATAAGCTATTTAAATAAATAAAACAAAGTGATTACTAAAATAGGTATTCAGAACTTTGGTTTATCAAAATTGTTGTATTCTTCGTCCACTTTTACAAAAGGACGCTGCGGTAGTACATTTTACTTTATAAAAATGCAGTACCAGTTTTGTCCCCAGGAAATATGCAGATTTTTTTTAAAGGAATCAGCTATTTTTCGTTTTGTATACAAAGCGAAAACCGAAAAACTGTGGCTACTTTAAGTAATAGGTTGGCAAAAATGCGGTTGGAGATGTAAAGTTAAATATCTCTCCACGCAAAAACGGCATTTGAGGGGACTTGATGTAAAATTCCATGCATTCTCAAACGCGACACTAGACTGAGGTAAGTGGTCAAATTCACGCCCAGGCGGCTTTAACAACAAACAAAGTTCTCCTCCCACCCGGTGCCTATTGAACAAGAAGCTGGGGGGGGGGTGTGTTCCCAGAGCCATTCTGGACGTTTTGGAGAAAGAAAACCCTGTAGCCCCTACCGGGATTCGAGTTGGATGAAAGAAAGCTCTTAGCTCAATGTACATAAATAGTACAAATAAATTGCACTTTTACTCTAAGTAATGAAACATTGACCCTTACAGAACGAGAAGAAAATTAGAGTCGTGTAGAATCTGTATAATCAGGACACCTACAGTATCGAGTCTTTTATACAACACTGCTCTTTCAGGCTTCACAACTTGCCTGTTAAGTATTCACAAAATAGTCACGTTCACTTTCAAGTTTCAACTAACAATTACAGATAACATGCAGCATGAGCAAGCAGGTCACACCGCCCAGTTGTCATGCAAGTGGAGCAGGTACAATTTGCTCACAGGATCAATATTACAGCCCCAAAGGGACCCCACCCCACCCTGCGTCATTCATAATAGTGTGATTGTGTATATGCATATTACCAAGGTTCATCTTCTCTTTGGCCACTAGAATATACACAACGTGTTAATTTCGAATTTGGTTCAAGCTACACCGTCGTAACCAGAAATGTTTGTGGGTAGTTACCAAATTTCATCTGCCGAGAGGTAACTCATATTTCAGGTATAGTCCGATGGCTTAAATGTTGACGGTCTCTTGGCAGCCACAAAAGCTGACACTCGCTGCAGAATAGTATAACTTTTTTTAAAAATGTAAGATGTTAGTACAAAGTGGCAGACCGACGTCTGAACAGGATGAAGTTTGCTAGAACCCAAACAAAATGTGTGTCTTAGCTGATATCAAGAAGTTAAGTATAACGATCTCTTTTGTGTTTGAAAATAGGGTGCTGAAGAAAATATTTGGGCCTAAGACGAGGTAAGAGGGGAATTGGATGTTGCATAATGAGGAGCTTCATGATCTGTGCTCCACACCAAATATCTTGAGAGTGCTCAAATCAAGAAGAGTGAGATTGGTGGGGCATTTAATGTATGAAATTTTTCTCTCAAAATGGGCCCTAAATTTCACAACTCTTGTTATATTTTCCTTACATTAGAATTCATGTGACAGTGCTTAATAATATATATAAATTATCTCCACAAATTATTATTATTCTGTTTTGCATTATTTAAGAGGAAAAAGTGAACAGATAACTGCCCGAAAAATATTTACGTTCCTTCTACGTAAGCACTCTAGGATAAAAATTGCTACAAATACCACGTTACGTATATGGATTCCGCTATTTTATGAACGGATGTCGACTAAATCTGCATGCAATATATTCAACCAGTAAACCTTTCTTTTCAGCGAAACCCACTTTGTTCAGCATAAGTTGTAAACAGTAATGCTATGATAATCCCTCTTCTGCTTTCACCTGAGCTTAGGGTTTGGGTTGCTGAGTGACGGGCGGGTATTTACCAAAGCTGCAGCAATCTTCCAGCTGAGAGTGGGGATTGTGGACAATTAACCAATTCGTGAATTTACAAGAATGGTTTGCACATGTTTTGTGAATAACAAAGTGGAAATTCCTAATGTGGGTTTTCCGACCTAGTCTTTTTTTTTTTTGTTCTGCACACACCATTTACTTTAATGTTCCTGATTTCCGACGCAAGGACTTTGCAAACCCAAAAGCACATTTATTTTAACTACTAAACTGACTTTTAAATTTCAGCAGGAAAATAGTAACATTTCCTTCTCCCGCTACGGTTTCCGACGATAACTTTTCCGCTGGTCAATTCTTGTGTATTATACAGCTCTTGAGGAAGGAGTCGATATGTTACTGAATATGCACGCTATGAGCTTACAAGTTTCTTGAAAGTTAATGCTGCTACCTAGATTTAAATTCTATTGACAGACTTCGGGACAGCAATAAAACTGGAGCGTAGATGTATTCCATCGTCGTTTACTGCTGTTATTCTGTCCGTAATTACTACCAGTTCTGGCTGCAGCGGTAAGACGGACGTGTTATTAGTACCCTTGTGTACTGTACAATGTAACTAACTAACTAACTAACTCCATGGAGCAGAGTCCTTCTTGAGAAGCTAGCAGGTCGTCAGCTAGTCAAGAAATTCCCCGCGTTTTATGGAACCCGAAGGTTCATTACCGCACTCACAAGAGCCCGCCACCTGTCCCTATCCTGAGCCAAAGAATCAGTCCAGGTCCAAGGCTCTGTATAGTGTTTCGTAACATGGTAATTTTTTAAGGTGAGGAGTTGTTAGCACCTCGCCCAAACCCCAAGCTGGAGGACCACCCCTTGTCGGCTGTCCGCGACTGCATATTCGCAGCTACCCTCCATATTCGGAGGCCGTTCCTCCATCCGCAACCTTAGGACGCGCCATGCCGTGGTGACAGGGACCCACTAATCAATGTATATATATATATATATATATATATACAGGGGATGTATCTAAAATTCTTGGACAAATTTACGGAGTGAGTTCCCCATACCAAAGAAAGGAAAATGTATGTATCAGTATATGTCCGTACACAATTAATTTTCAAGTTACAGCCTTCCCTTTCACCCGACCTGTGATTTAGATTTTTATCTATGGGGACACTTAAAAGCCCTAATGTATTCAGCTCCAATTGAAAATGAATTCTTCATGTCTGTCTAAAAATTCGAAACCGCCCCGGGCCCTTTGAAAGGACGCGACAATCCATGACGAAACGTGTCAATGCGTGCATTGATTCAGGTGGAGGAGTTGTAACTTGATAAAGTATAAGAACTCAAAGAGTTATTAAACTGCGAACGTCTATTGTCAATGCATTATGTCAGTTGTAAGTAAAATGTTATATATTTTTTTTCCAATGGCTCGACAGCCCCTTGGGGGCCTAGGCCGCCTCATTTTTCGAGGCTTCACGATCACACACATCAGACACACCACAGTAGGTAGGACTCCTCTGGACGAGGGACCAGCTCGTCGCAGAGACCTCTACCTGACAACACACAACACTCACAAGAGACAGACATCCATACCGCCGGTGGGATTCGAACCCACAATCCCAGTAAGCGAGCGGCCGCAGACCCATGCCTTAGACCGCACGGCCACTGGGATCGGCAAAATGTTGCATAGTTAAGGTATTTATGGTTGAATGTAATCTTTAAATTAAAATCAAGAAGCAGTCATTTCCTGACGTATGTTTATCTGACCATTTTGCTTTGTTTTTATGTGAAGAACACACTCTTGAAGTTTGTCCAAACATTTTAGGTTCACTCTGTATATATGTATATGTGTATATGTATATGTTGCATATGATAGGCCTAGATATAAGCCTATTGAATGATTCAAACACACGTGTCATGGAAGAGTTCGGTGTAATGAAACGGGAAGACTGCAAGCAATGTTTGCCTGGTGTCGCAGGGCAGTGGAACAGATCAAAGACGGCGCTACGCTACATCGTCTTGTGCCCAGTAGAGCTGTAGTACGTGGTGCCGCAGGAAGACAGATCAAAGACGGCGCTACGCTACATCGTCTTGTGCCCAGTAGAGCTGTAGTACGTGGTGACGCAGGAAGACAGATCAAAGACGGCGCTACGCTACATCGTCTTGTCCCCAGTAGAGCTGTAGTACGTGATGCCGCAGGAAGACAGATCAAAGACGGCGCTACGCTATATCATCTTGTGCCCAGTAGAGCTGTAGTACGTGGTGCCGCAGGAAGACAGATCAAAGACGGCGCGACGCTACATCGTCTTGTGCCCAGTAGAGCTGTAGTACGTGGTGCCGCAGGAAGACAGATCAAAGACGGCGCTACGCTACATCGTCTTGTGCCCAGTAGAGCTGTAGTACGTGGTGCCGCAGGAAGACAGATCAAAGACGGCGTTACGCTACATCGTCTTGTGCCCAGTAGAGCTGTAGTACGTGGTGCCGCAGGAAGACAGATCAAAGACGGCGCTACGCTACATCGTCTTGTGCCCAGTAGAGCTGTAGTACGTGATGCCGCAGGAAGACAGATCAAAGACGGCGCGACGCTACATCGTCTTGTGCCCAGTAGAGCTGTAGTACGTGATGCCGCAGGAAGACAGATCAAAGACGGTGCTACGCTACATCTCTTGTGCCCAATAGAGCTGTAGTACGTGGTGCCGCAGGAAGACAGATCAAAGACGGCGCTACGCTACATCGTCTTGTGCCCAGTAGAGCTGTAGTACGTGGTGCCGCAGGAAGACAGATCAAAGACGGCGCTACGCTATATCGTCTTGTCCCCAGTAGAGCTGTAGTACGTGGTGCCGCAGGAAGACAGATCAAAGACGGCGCTACGCTACATCGTCTTGTGCCCAGTAAAGCTGTAGTACGTGGTGCCTCAGGAAGTCATTCTGTCAGTCGTTGTGGGTATAATGAGCCAGTATAATGACACGATAAGCCATAATTCCCATGCTCTCAAGATACCAGATTAAACCATGTAATTTTTTCCCCATCTGATTAGATACTGTAAAAATGGCTAAATGTAATAACAGTGTAAACAAATACAAACTGGTTTTTGTTAGAACGTTTCTAACCAAATATTTTTGTGTGACATTCTCTCTTGCAAAAAAAAAAAATACAAAAGGGTGCCTAAGGTTTTTTAACTAAGACGTGTTAAAGAGCATACAATTCTTGAAATACTCGTAAATGCCATAATATTTTAGTTAGGACATTCATTTATGGAGATGTTTAGAAAGAATAAAATTGTATCTTACAGTACCAGAACGTCTTCTATGCCTTAATGAATTTTTCAATATGGATCCAAAGCAACTGATTGTATGGAGCAGATCTGTTCAATGAATTTATCCATTTTATGGGAGCCGGATTTTCGTTACCCTTTTCACAGAAGGTCTTCACTGGGACCTATCACCATGATGGGCCCTATTACCATGATGGACCCTATCACCATGATGACAACACCAGCTTTTTGTCACAGAAAATTCCGCTTCTGCTTCTCTTTCCTCATCTCGTCCATGTGTAGAAATATTTAGGGCAGACAATTATTCTGCTGTCACAGCATCCCCACATCTGCGTTGCAGCATCTTCATCCCCCTATGATCCTTGCGACCACCATGTGTCAACCCCCGTTACCCAGTCTGACACCCCGAAAGCAGCGGATTGATACAACTAATGAAAGCTAACACCTCTCTAGGCGCTCGGGGAGTCGGCGTCCAAAACGCGGAAAACATGAGTGACGCAAGTGACACCTCGCCAGCCCATCACACAATCACGAGCAAGTCTGCTTAAGCACTAATGCTCGTGACTTGCTTTCCGAGCGTGTCTGGTGCGAACCTCAGCCACGATACCAATTATCTTGGCTGAGGATATTCGATAATTCTCTTAGTCCTTCCTGGCAAATTCCAGGAGAGTACTGCGATGATGTCACGGCTGCTTCCTTCCAAATCCTTTTCAGTTCATCATTCACCAGCACGTTAAGGTACATAGTCTGAGATACTGACAACCTCGTTAAATTATATACAAACAGAAAGGAAACCCATTCCATTTTCAAGTACTGATAACCTACCCTAAAATGATTCTTGTAGCCTGTAGCACAGAAACATAACTTGTGACTGGTTTACTGAATGCTGTCAGGTGTATGTGTTCTTGGACACTAGGAAAGGAGAAGATAAGGTTACACTTGTTTACGTCTGGAGGCATATGCAGGAGTGGAGGTACAGCTCCAGTCACTTTTAACCTCGGCAGTAGAGGGAGTTGTCGGTATAGCGTATTTGGTATATCGACTTGCTACGGGCTGGACGGTCCGGGGATCGAATCCCAGTGGGAGAGAGATATTCGGCACCCGTCCAGACCGGCGCTGGGGCCCACCCAGCGTCCTGTATAGTAGGTACCGGGTCTCTTTCCCAGGGGTAAAGTGACCCCGCCTTGCGTTAACTACACCCCCATCTAGCGTCGAGGTTAAAGAAAGACTAGAGCTATACCTCTACTCCCACTCTGGGCCTTCATGCTCTGTTCTGGGGGGTGGGGAAATTTACTTTTTACCAGATGGAGGTGATTGGTTAACTTCATGCCCCGGCCGCTCTATCTCCTAGGAAAGAGGCTCCAGTACCGATTTAACAGGAGCCTGGTTGGTCTCCACGTTAGTTTTGGATGTTTTGGAAAAGAGATAAATGTCTTCCTCCTGTCTAGAAACGAAAGACTATTCCTCAGTCGTCCAGCCGGTAGCCTAGTCACTATACCAACTGAGCTATCCCGAACTGTACTAGATTAACTTAATTTTTGAAGCGCCTTATATGCTTTGATAATACTTAAAAAGTCGCTACCTACCTCACCGTAAACACATTTCGTCGCCACTAAAAAGCACAAGTCTGTTACTTCTGTTCATTCTGAGAATTTTACGCTAAATATAAAAACGCTTCATGAGTGCAGTACAGATTGCTGAATACTGAGTAAATAACCCCTGTAAATGGCTGACTCCTTCCGAATTGTGTTATTTTCTGTTTGGTTAATTCCGGCCGAAAATTTGAAAATTTTCTCCATGTTGCTGATTTTGAAGGAACTGCAAAGCGTGTCTGTAAAATCTGATAATTTTAATACACATAGGCTGTATAAAATTACTTTAGAAATGAAGGTAATGAACCATTTAAAACACAGCTGTTTTTATGTGTGCCACCGACTTTATCATTCAGAACTCTGCTTTTTGCCTTAAAATTTACTTATGTGTTACAAGTGTTGTTCTGAATAAAGAGTGTTAACATGCTGCTGGTTATAATGGATTAGAAGTCTTTTTTTTCAGGTAGAAACATAACATTTAAATGTCCTTCAGATGAAATTCACACTTCAAAGGATTAATAGCAGACGGGAATTATGGTCTTCTCTCTTTAAAATTTAAATTTAACTGTTATATGTTAACATTATTAAAACAACATCTAAGCATAAGCTACGTTGCTTCTGACTTCAAATTTTATTTGGTTTTAAAAATTTCAGGCTGGCTAATTTTCAATGTGTTTTGCAGTGTCACTCGTCCATTGTCCAATTTGAGTGTCAGATTCTTGCATAAATGTGAAAGAGGAAAATGCCTTGTTGTCTTTGTAGACATGAAATTTAAAATATAATTTGGGACAACAGAGTGTGTGGTCCAAAATTATGCAAATGTACAGGTGTCCAGTAAAGTTTAAGAACAAATGTTACAGAGATAGTAGGCAAAATTATTATCTCTAATATCTAAGGTTCTCAGAACAGTGGCCATGAAAATTAGTCTTCTTGCCTGTGATTTATTGTAATTTTGTAGGTGGGTATCAAGGTTTAGAGGGAAATTGTGGTGCCATGTACTTTGGTTTTATGTCCCGTTGAACCACAGTGGTTCACAAATTGCTCTGTTGTTAAAAGATCTGCTTTTGCCCATGCAATATATTTGTTTGTTTCGTATAATACTCAGAATAAATACGGACTATTGAATAAATTGATGGATTATTTTATTAAATAACGCTCAGAGATTGGTCCTTGTAATGCAGACGCTTCGTTATCTGTGAGGAAAAAGGCTAAAAAATAGCCACAATTCCCAGAATAACTCCAGGATTGCCTAAGTACAAACCTATCTCGATTTTTTTCAGCCAGTGATATGTAAAAGCCAATATTAAACCAGTAACTTGTAATCTCTATGCACAGGCATATTTTTCCTTCATGGCGCAACAGCCCACAATGGGCCAGGGCCTCATTAACGAGGCTTCACGATCACACTTAGACACACCACCACACTCGATAGGACATTTCTGGACGAGTGACCAGCCCGACGCAGGTACCTCTAACTGACAACACACAATACTCACAAGGGACAGACATCCATGTCCCCGGCGGAGTTCAAACCCGCAATCCCAGCAAGCGAACGGCCGAAAATCCACGCCTTAGACCGCGCGGCCTCTGCGGTCGACATATACAGGCATAATCGATGTTTGTTTGTTTACTTGTCTGTAGTTTATTTTGTTTACTTGTCTATAGTTTATTTAGCGACGCTGCCAGTGCCTCAGAACATATAACGTTGAAATACTTGACGATAGTGAGTAATGAAATGGAAAGGTTGTGCCTGAAAGGGATCGTGGAATGATTTGAACTCTATCCCGAAATTTGCCATGAGAAACTGAGGTAGACCACGACAACCCTCAGTCAGGATAATCGGTGTACCAGCCGAGATCCGAACTGGGTTCTTTCCGAATTCAAGTCAGAAGGGTTAGAGCATAAGTCGATGTATTTTTCACAGACAGCAACCAATAGCAACAATACTGTTGTATCACTACTAGAGTTCGGAGCTTGAATTTTTGTATTACATTTTTACCCTGTACTTCTGTTTTATCCAATAATGCAACCAACAAAGTACACAAATTCGTAGATCACAAATGTATTCAGTATCCAGCTTCTGCTACACTTTTCGGCTTTCTCGGCCATCTTCACGGAAACCACTCTAAATATCACTTGAAGGTCCTCGAGACTTGTACATCCTTGTCGTTACAATAACGTGCAGTAGCACTTAAAGTGGTTTTCCGGCAGATGGCCGAGAAGGCCGAAACATGTAGCAGAATTTGAATAACAAATACATTTTTGATCTTCGAACTTGGGTACTTTCTGGGCTTGTATACCAAAGATGCTTGGCTTGAATCTCGGCCGGGACACTGGCTGTCTTCACGGAGTTTTTTTGTGGGTTTCTGAGTCCCACACACCTTTTGCAATATGTCGACCCGATTAAGCCACCTGCACTTTCTTCCCCCACTTCGTTACTAACCTAGCACTCTACATTATATAGCTCAATGTACGTTAGTATTAAGGTGGTACCATGTTTCTGTTCAAAGTGTGCGGTGTTTGATTCCAGATTGTCCTAAATGAATATGTGGTAAAAATAAGCTTAAAAACAGGAATTTCTTTCTAATGCAATTTTCTCCAGTTTTCTTCTCCGTGTTATGTGTGTGCAGTTTGCAATACATCATTACGGGAACCAGTAACAAATTATTGAAACCGAATTTGTTACATATCATACACTGACAGAAGTCAAGAAGCATTGTCCCTTCGAAAGACAAGGAGCCGTCTAACTTCAGCCACGGATCGCCTTTACATCACTCATGGACGTACAGGCTTCCCAGCTCAGGGATTCGTGATGCGTACTGATGCGTCCACCAAATTAGTTCGCCATAGCCTATCTTCCCTATTGTATACGAATTCATGAATGGCTAATGGGGGTTATCGTGCACCCTAATCATGGCGCCTCTCTTTTTCTTCGAGCAGTCTTCCCTCACAAAACCTCCTCCCTCCCTTCCTGACAATCTTTCTAATCAAGATACCAATCGTAATTTCAGGCTTCCGCCTCGATGATGAGATCTGCGCTCTTCTGGGATATTACGCGGCGTCGTGTGGAAATTGTTTACCGACGTTTCGGGACAACGTATCGGTCCCATCTTCACGGGTCAAGAGTCCGAGTAGGAAAAAAAAGAGACTCCTGACCCGTGAAGATGGGACCGATACGTTGTCCCGAAACGTCGGTAAACAATTTCCACACGACGCCGCGTAATATCCCAGAAGAACGTTTTTCCTACTCGGAAGCTTGACCCGTGAAGATGGGACCGATATGTTATCCCGAAACGTCGGTAAACAATTACCACACGACGCCGCGTAATATCCCAGAAGAACGCAGATCTCATACCAATCGTAGTTTGTCCTGATAGCTAAGAATAATCTCAGTGCTTTCTGTCCAAGACAAAACACGTTCATCCTACCCGTTATTACGTTCGTATCCATGTACTGAGACTCTACAACGTGCTGAGTAGAGAAATGTTTATGATTCTTTGAAGGTAAGTGGGAGTAGTTGACTTTTTTGTCAATGCCATTTTGAATACTGTCCATCTCGTGTATAGATATACTTCATACAAGTCTATAGCAAATTTCGAATTCGCTGTAATATTTCTGCAACTGTTGTTCATGTACGGTCAGAGTTTTGTCATATTTAGTTTATGTAACTGTTGGATCGCCGATCCCAGTGGCCGTGCGGTCTAAGGCGTGGGTCTGCGGCCGCTCGCTTACTAGGATCGTGGGTTCGAATCCCACCGGGGGCATGGATGTTTGTGTTGTGTTAGTTGTAAGGACGGTAGTATGGAACGTAAGTTGACATGAAGGACGAAAGGATTTAAACAGTACAAAAATGGATCAAAGGGGAAAAACCCCGGACAGGCAAAAAAAAATAAAAAATGCGTAGGGCATGGTTGTCTGTCTCTTGTTAGTGTTGTGTGTTGTCAGGTAGAGGTCTCTGCGACGGGCTGGTCCCTCGTCCAGAGGAGTCCTACCGAGTGTGGTGTGTCTAAAAGGTGTGATTGTGAAGCGTCGAAAAATGAGGCGGCCTAGGCCCCCAAGGGGCTGTCGAGCCATTGAAAAAAAAAAGCTGTTGGATCGGTCCAGGAACCTTTTGAATACTGGATAGTATGCGAACTACTAACTCTACCAGGCCATGTAAGTGCCTTTCAGTTCTGTAGGATATTCGCTCAGTAATTTAAATGAAATGCAAACAGATCAGTAGAAGTGTTTCATTTAACCTCAATGTCAATTACGCCCAGCCCTTATTTAACGACCGTTTTTACGCCTTTTTGCTTTAACTCTGCTTACCAATTTACACCGTTTCTTAATTTACGCGCTCTCATTTTCAGTTTAACGCCCTTTGACTGGCTGCATTCTGTTACGCTATCCTCATATTTCTGATGGGAATATTACTTTGGTTTACGCGTTTTTATTCACGCCCACTTTTTCAGGAACGCAACTAGGGCGTAAACCAAGGGCTGGGTGTAGAGCGATTATATCGCGTCGATGGTGGATTGTTGGAACATGAGTACGGAGCATTGGTTGAATGATGCTGACAGGAGAAACCCGAAGTGCTAAGAAATAGAATCTGTCCCAGTGCCACTTCGGCCACAATAAATCGCGCAAGGACTGGCCTGGGTTCGAACCAGGTCCTCTGCAATAACAGACCGGCAACTAACTGACATTTAATTCAGAAATCAATTTTGTGAGGTCCGGGGAAAGTCAATTTTTCTTGTTTAAAAAAGAATCAGCCTGTTTTGTGTTCGTCACTGCACGACACGTTGCAGCGATTCTGGTTGGATCAGCGTCGGCCTAACGGAATTTACAAGTTCTCTTGGGAAATTGGCTGAGATGAGATCTCACAATACACGGTTTGCATACAGAACGACCCGACCGCCATCTGTTTGTAACTCGAGTAATATATGTCAGTGTTTGGCATACGGCATATATATGACTACTGTACTGCATGAAGTGAAGTCGGATAACATAAATCATTGGACTTACACCACAACAAGACAGGCAACGTAAGTATAACGTAATATTGGGGCGCGTTCGCGTAACCATTGTTACCGTGAAAATGTAATAAGTATTGCATATTCTGAGTGTGTGTCTGTAGCCTTAGTTATCCAGACATGCAAAGCGCATGCGCCATATTATACTGTCATCTGCGGCGTGTCTAGCTGTACCGTATTTTTCCACAATATCTTATAAACGACACGATTTTCGGAAAAAAAGTTATTGAAATTAAATATCTCTTTTAATTTTCTCTAAAACGTTTTCCTGAACCATTCTTCAATCTAAGAAGTATTCAGCGAGTTATAAATGTACATAGATCTTCATGCAAAGTACATGTTATTTTTGTCACAATTTAATAAAACTTGAATTTTCTCCACAGATTTCTGAAAAATATTAAAATATCAAGTTTCATGAAAATCCGTCCAGAAAGAGCCGAGTTCTGTGCGGACTCACAGGCGGACGGACGGAGAGACAGACATAACAAAGCTAATATTCGCTTTTCGAAATTTTGCCAAAGCCCCTATAAATGAAATGCGGTAAAGAACAAACTATTGAAACAATTAAATAAATGTGTTTTTGTGCTCACTCAAGCTCTATCCATAATCATTTCAAGCTTACACACCAATCTAATACCGGGTGTTCTAGTAGTCGCTTTACTGAGATAATTAAGTAGTTAACTGTGATAAATTTCGCTTAACGTTCAAACCGTTTGGAAGATGTGATATTTGAATTCAAAAGTGTGGACTACAGTTTGAACCATTTTTGTAACCTTTCATTTCAACTTTCTGCGGGTGGTTGGTGTAAAAAATTTAATGTTTTCTTGGAATATAAGCATAATTTCGCTATAGCGACTTTTAGAGCACCTTATACTTTAAGATCCTCCGTCTACAGCTAGATTTTTCTGTGTGGTTTTTTCTTCTCTCTTTCTGGATAAATATTTAGGCAGTTATCAACTCCGTGCGTACTGTGTGCTCTGTCAACCAAATTATATTTGATTCAAGCTCTCGTAGTTTTTGCCAACAATATGAGGAACCTCGACGTGTAATGTTTTTATTCCTACTGTTCCGTCTTTCACGTAATTGTCTCAGCAATTTGTACAAGCATTCCTTAATGCCATTGTATGCGAGGCCTTGAATGTTCGTGTAATGCACATTCTGTAGACGTATGGCACTTTGTTTGTGCGTGACATACTGTTTAAATGCTAGCACATGAAATTCAGAATTTCGGGATATATAAACATAGGTAGAGTTATTTTGCTTGTTTAAACTACCTTTATATACAAGAAAATCAATTTTTAGGTTGTTCCCAAAGAAACTGAAAAAAAATTATTTTCTCAGTCGCGTGTTGCAACATCAGCTTCTTAGAGCTAATAAATACATCTGGACTGCATGTTTGCTTGCCAATTAGTCACAAACCTCAGCTTGACCGTTATTCATTGATATGCAAACGGTTTGTCTCCGAATGACTAAAAACAGCTAACCTGACATCTCAGTTTCGTGATCGAGAGAGTAATTCAGTGCAATTATGCACCGTCTGAAGGCCCTGAAATTTCGTGATGATTCAGCCATTCGTGCAGCGAATACAGATTGGCAAGGAGATAGAAAAGTAAGAGGGGGAGGGGACTGAGTTAACTAGTCATAGTGTGAGTGGTTACAGCGAGGGGTAGAGGTTAATTTGGCTGGATGGAATGACACGTTACGAAGAGGGAAAGGAAAGGAGCGAAAAACACATGTAGTTAAGGGAAGGAAGGAAGAGGGAAAGAGAGTAAGAAGGGACAAAATGGAAGAGACAGGAAGCAGGTGTGAAAAGAAGATTAAAGAAGGAAAGTAATAAAGACGAGAAATGATTCAAGTAAATTATGAAGGCAGAAAGAAAGAAAAAAGAAAGATCGAACGAGTACAGCGAGGAAGAGGTGAACTAATATATAAAGAGAGGAATAAGGTAGAACCGAAAGAAAGTTTTGAAGAAATGAAATTTGTAATAAAAGTACCTTTACTGGGTTGCTCGCATCTTCAAATTCCAGCATGACTGTTCTATTGTTTTAACTTTTTTTTGATGAAGGGCCCCGCAGCAGATGCTACGGACGCACCGCAGCCTTGAGGCTTATTGTGCAACCCTGTGATGAAGAGAAAGATGATCAGTTTTTTTTTCATTTTTCCAAGTAATGTAGCACCGGTGGAATGAAATTGACAGAGGAAAACCGAAGTACTAGGGGAAAAACCTGTCCCAGTGCCATTTTGTCCACCACAAATCCCACATGGACTGACCCGAGATTGAACCCGGGCTTCCGCGGTGAGAGGCCGGCAACTAACCGCCTGAGTCATGGCACGGCGTAGCTTATTTTTTGCTTTAGCACTATTCAAAGTTACTAAATGTAAACGTACGCACCGAATTCCCATCCAAGAAGACATTTCAGTTGTCTGTGAACTTGTATAAAGTCCTCGTGTTTGATCTTATTTATTCATGTAAGCATTTTCTTTTCCGGAGACATTTTCGGCATAGTCTGCATGCGTAACGACTAACACAGTCAGTACCGGAGAGCACTACTGCAGGTCACATAGGCTATTTGCACGAGGTCAAGAACAACAAAGGGTCTTGAAACTAAAGTTAATAACAATTTACACTGAAAGCCTTAAATGTGGATATTTTATTTCGTAATTTTGTTGTTGCTGGTTATGTACAGCTTACTATGTTGGTATATTGCTAAACATAAATTTGTTTTATTTGTATATTCAGAGTAGTTATGTAATGAAATGGAAAGGACTCGAATGGCTGGCTCGACATTACAAAAACGTTTCAACTAGGTGCCATGATATATGAGTCCTTGTGCCATGGTACGCCCTTCCGTGGGTTTCAGATGGAGGTAAGGGCCTCCAGACTTGGAGTGTATCTGCGAATATATTGAATAAACAGTTCCGGACCGCCGACAAGGTGTGGTCCTCTAGCTTGGGTTTTGGAGGAGGGGCTGACTACTTCTTATCTTTAAAAAAAACTTAACTTGTTAGGATATGGTAGAAAACTTCAAATACTTAGTTTCTTTGGAAGGGATCTGACTCAGGATACACAAACGTGGCAGGCTCTTGTGAACACGGTAATGAACCTTCGGGTTCCATATAATGAGGTGGATTTTTTTTTTACTAGCTGCGTAACGGTTAGGCTTTCATGACGCAGTTTGCTGCTTGAGTTATTTCAATTGCATCTCTTGTAGTAAAATCAAATTACTTCAATATTAGCTTTATGGAATATCAGAGCCTTTAAATGAGAAAATTCGCCTATAAACAGTGGCTTAACTCGTCATAACATATGTACCACCATCTTTGATATTAATATATTGCACACTGTCCTGAATATGTACATGCGAATGTGTTTCACAAAAGAGCAGCTGCTATATTCCTATACTGCGTTAACCGAATGATCATTATAATGGAGACCTTCGTTTGTTGACTCTCCGGTAGGAACTGATTTTTAAATATTATTTAGATGAATTTCAGGTAGCAATGGCCACTTATGAACAGCATGGCTGTGTTTCGAACAGCGCTATGACGACCATAGGGCAGTACTGTTTAGGAAAACTGTAAAGCATAGAAATTGGACAGATTTGTTGATGCATAAACTGTCTTAACGAACTTGAATAAATCCACAGCGCATCAGTCGATATGGTAGTACCTAAACAATAGAACTCTATGTATATCTTATAGCGATTATTGTAGACAAAAAAAAATAGATTTGAAGCAGGTTATTCTCTTCCATTTAAAGGATCTGAGAATTTCAATATTCAAGTTGGTTCCATGGTAAAAATTCCCATCCGTATCACCAATATTTACGACAGAGAAAGTTAACTCATGTGTGATCAAACTAAAATGCACGGTGTGAACAATATAAAGTTAATTCAGTCAACAAAGTAGCTGGTTTCTATACGATGAGGGAGTATAGTGGCAGTCTGATGTTTCTTGTGCTTTTTCTGTCTCTCTAGGAACTTCTCCAAGGCCCTTTGCACAACACTGCGCACAATTAGGTGTACTTCAAAGAAAGGTTAAGGATATTATCTAAACTTGCAGTGCGTGTGTTTTACAAATATAATAATTGGATTTCGCTTGCATTGTACATCATTTTCGTAATAAGAATCGTGTTTTCCAACCCAGACAGATAATATCTTAAGCGAGCACTTAGCTCGCAAATGGTGTAGGCGTTGCTTAAATACGGGTGACATCACGACCGGAAGCACTCATGAAACCGAACTTATATGTTGGCAGCGATAATTATATCACTGCATTGCCACTTTCACTACATTGTCAGAAATTATGTTTTCTTGCGGTTTTTGTATTAACCTCTTAGCCTTTAAGTAAATGTATTTCTGTTAAAATATAGTACTTTCAGATAACAACTATTAATTTCTACACGATTTCTGAGCCGTAAATAATTTTCCTTTGCTGAGGGATTAATTTACTTAAAACCTCGGGAAATCATAAATACTTTATTGACAAAACTCAGTTTTGTTCCTTTCATTATTGTCGGACATTTGTTAAGCTATTCATGCAGAATAGGAACAAATGATTATTTGTGTACTGTTAAGTAATTTATGGGTACATAATAGCAGAAAATATTTAAACTCAAGTTACAAATCTCAAATAACGTTTGTATGTTACAGTCTGTAACAAATTTGCGCAATATGACCCGTTTTATAGAAAATACATAGATTCTATTTAAAGTTCCTGTAAAATTACACCTCACAGGAAGAAAAAACAAAATTGAATCATGTTTAAATCATTTAATGTAGACTTAACACATCAAATATTGGCTAAATCTATTTGTTTCAATGTTATAACTTTGCACAAACGTAATCCGCTTTTTTTTATCTTGAAAGTTTATGTACATAATTTTTAACAATTATCTCACTCGATGCTAAACAAAGCTTGCAGCTCAGATATCATTAAATAACCTCTGCTTCTTACTGAATAGGTACTATACACTAATGTGCTTATGAACGACATTAGTGTCCAGTGTCAGTGAAACAACATGAACAGTTTTTAAGGACTAAAGATGGACATTCTTGCTATGTGACAATAGCTACATCATTTGCAGATCTCATTATTGGAACTATAAGATTGTTCTGTTTCACTTTGTGTATTATTTCTGTTGAACTGTAACTGAACACTTCGGGTGGTGTAAGCCTGGAATGTGTTCTTCACGAGCCTTGTCTTGTTCATCATGTGAGGACAAATATCCTTCAGCGGCTGAGCTGGCTACCTGCCCACACGCAGAGGAAGAAGAGTCTGCATGTTCTTTGCCGTGTAATATTGATCCCCAGAACAGAAACTCTACCCCTCACTGATCCCCCCTCCATCAGTGTATCAAAATAAGCCACGCCCCACGACCCATTCATTGACACGCCCACCATAAATCCGCCATGTTCATTCTACGAATATTTTTTGGTTCATAGGTGCAGTTGGTAGTTACCTGTGAGTAAACCAGAGCTTATCCGGAACCCTTTGTCTGCTTTGTATTGACCAAATGGTACAGAATTAATATAATTTTTAGTTTATTTTGATGAAAATGGAACGGCTCGGCGGATATTTCGACCCGACGTTTGGTTCCAAAGCACGATCTTTCTGACCTCGTAATCCTGGCCACCAATTACGTCATGAGAACTAGTTTGCGTTGCTTGATAATCTGACGTAAGTTGAAGGTATCTGGAAATAAGGCTTTGTGTCGAATACGTGGATCAACATGGTTGATTTAGTCGCGAAATTAATGTAACTGCTTAACTGTGAGCCTAACTCTATCTAGTAATAATGCACAGATTGATCGAAACGTCACTGTCAATCATAATAACTTCCATTATCTCAAAATACAGCATCATTTAAATTGTTATTTTGCAATAGATTTTGAAATACATCAGCGTTTGCTGTGTGGCATTAGATGTAGCGAGGCCTAATAATGAATTACTTAGTCTTCGATTAATTAAGTTTTATCTGTTCTGTTGCCTGAGGCTCTAAAATTGAAATCTGAAAATTATTCTGCCTCTTGTAACTAAGAATTACGTAAGTACAGTCTGTTCTTAACAGTTGAGGCAGATCTACTTGTACATACACACATAAACAGTGGAAGTGCAGTGAATCTATAAAGCTGCCCCAGTGCAAGAAGGGAGGTTTATGGTGGAGTGGTGGTATAGCGCCAGAATCCTGATGCTGAAGTCGGTGTCGTCTCTGAAACGTCGGTTTATTTGAACAACTTGACGCTGTTGTTAGCCAGAGAGGTTTTTATTGAGCACAAACATTCTTAAACTTCGGCACTGGTTGGAGGTGAATGGTCTGCTTCAGTAAAATGGGAGACTGTACGTGACCTAGAAAAGGAAGGAATGTCTTGTGTCTGCCAGGAATCGAACCATGATGCTTCGGTGGTCAAACCCGTAGCCTGTATCAGAAACATGCTATCCCTGATGCTATGCAAAGAATGTTCCGAAATACGTTCCGTGATGTCAAGATAAATGCACATCGATTCCTACTCTGAAAAAAAGTTGCTTGAAAACTTCTTACAAGATGTCTGTGTAATGAAAGGGAACGTACGTTTAAAATGATAACTTTGCATTTGGCACGACCAGCCGAAATCACAATAAACTCTGTTCACTCAATATCAGCTTTCCTTACGTTAGAACAATACATAATGTATAAATAGATTAAGTTACAAAGCACTATCTCCAGAGACAGAATCCCCTATGAGAAGCAAATAGGAGCATTTGCTGAGGTTTTTCAAGAAATTCCCCTGACTTTGTGGAATGCCAAGGTCCACTACTGTGTTCACAAAAGCGGGCCTCCATTGGTCCGCTTCCTGGAACAGATGAATCTATTCCACCTGCTGCTATTCTGGTTCCTGAAGATTCGTTTCAGTTTCATCCTCCATTTTATTACTGTTTTGAAACTGGCCAGAGTAACGAAAGTTAATTTTTTTAACTTCTGTGCCTGTGACATGGTGATTGGTGGATTAGACTTGGTAAATACATGACAAAATATGGCAATTTCTTTGCTGCGATCGTCCACTGAATGCTAAGTGTGTTGTGTATTTTTCGCTTCCGATGCTTGTCCGCGTAGAAGTGGAGCTGAAGTAGAGAGATGGAATAAAGATTAGACGCCTGCAGAGAGGGTTGATACCACACACATAACAACAGAGCTGAAGAAATGGCCTACGAGCACGGCGGTTCAATTAATATTCAAGCATGCAGAACTTAGTCTTCATACACTAGTACTGTTATAGAAGAGTCCTTTTCTCACCATTAACAACAACTAAATATGTGCCTATACTAGTTTTATCTAATTCACGTTTAAAGTAAAACGGTAATTGCATTTTTTTTTTCAATGGCTCGACAGCCCCTTGGGGGCCTAGGTTGCCTCACTTTTCGAGGCTTCACGATCACACACTTTAGACACACCACACTCGGTAGGACTCCTGTGGACGAGGGACCAGCTCGTCGCAGAGAACTCTACCTGACAACACACAACACTCACAAGAGACAGACATCAATGCCCTAGGCGGGATTCGAACCCACAATCCTAGTAAGCGAGCGGCCGCAGACCCACGCCTTAGACCGCACGGCCACTGGGATCGGCCAATTGCATGTTTGACCTGCTTTCAAATTAAATACTTTGCATTTTGCACATAGAGTATACATACACATTTTGTGGTGTTGCAGAGCCAAAAGTACTCATTTGCTTATCGGATTGGTGTTTAAGATGGAGTGTTTACTTTGAGGTAGGAAATTACTTTTAACTGTGTTTTAAAAGGTCAGTGCAAAACATTAATCCAGTACCTGATTTTGCCAGCTGAAAAAGGTAAAGACACTAGAACAGGCAATAAAGGTCCAGAGGGGGAGTACAGGTATACTTTACTATTCTTTAACCTCGGCGCTAGATGGGGGTGGGTCGTCAACGCCATGCCCCGGCCGCGGAAGTGATCCGGTACCCATTTTATAGGAGGCTGAGTGGGCCCCAGGGCCGGTTGGGACTGGTACGGAAAATATCCCCCCCACCTCCCCCGGGGTTCAATCCCCGGACCGTCCAACCCTTTTTTCCAGCTGATAGTTATGTATATATTCATAAGGAACAAATTTAATGCAACTAAGCATTGTATGTAACATCATTTAGATACTTCCGTGTAAATACTCTCAAGGTGAATCCAACCCTCTTTCAAAGATGTCGGGTAAATATAAAATAGCTTATAAATTTCACACTGTTATCACCGTGCATTCTAAGAATTCTTTGTTGGTTTTGACGATAAGTAAATAAAGTTTGACATTATTGAATTATTTTCATGTTATTTATTCCGTGCAATGTGATACACTTCTATTTACAATAACAACAATTGCACAGCACAATATGTATGACATATAGAAGGTCTGTTTATATTATAATATTGTGCTGTGCAGTGTTGTTATTGTAAATGGAAATTATTGAATTCTTTATTTAACACCAACATGATAACTAATTTACTTCCAAGCTGTGTGAGTTTTCGTCTCCAAAAAAAAAATGACTCCATACATCATCACATTTTAGTGTTATTTCTGAGACAGTATTAATTTTCATGCCCTGGTTGCCTTTACAGCGGAGGAAGATCCGTCCGTACTTATGGCAATAGCATTGCCTGAAATACTTGTAATACTCTACTCGGTTAAGCAGTTTAAATTATATTTTAAAATTAGTTTTTTCTGTGCATCTCCATTCCTAATAGCCGATCCCAGTGGCCGTGCGGTCTGAGGCGTGGGTCTTCGGCCGCTCGCTTACTAGGTCGTGGGTTCGAATTCCACTGGGGGCATGGATGTCTGTCTGTTGTGAGTGTTCTGTGTTGTCAGGTAGAGGTCTCTGCGACGAGCTGGTCCCTCGTCCAGAGGAGTCCTACCGACTGTGGTGTGTCTCAAAATGTGTGTGATCGTGAAGCCTCGACGAAACGAGGAGGCCCAGGCCCATATAGGGCTGTCGAGCCATACAAAAAAAAAAAAATGTTTTTTCCTATGGCTAACAGCCACTTTTCGGGTGCCTAGGCCTCCTCGTTTCGACGTTTCACGATAACACACATTAGACACACCACAGTCGGTAGGACTCCTCTGGACGAGGGACCAGCTCGTCGCAGAGACCTCTACCTGACAACACACAACACTCACAACAGACAGACATCCATTCCCCCGGTGGATTTTCTTTTTTTTTGTCTGTCCGGGGTTTTTCCCCTTGATCCATTTTTGTACTGTTTAAATTCTTTTCTTCCTTCATGTCACTTTACGTTCCATACTACCGTCCTTATACAACAAACACAACACAAAAATCCATGCCCCCGGTGGGATTCGAACCCACGATCCTAGTAAGCGAGCGGCCGAAGACCCACGCCTTAGACCGCACGGTCACGGGATCGGACCCTTATTGTTTTACATATAATAATCATGTTCTATGTTGGGCACCAAACGAAAGTGACAAATTATGCGGACGACACATCGTGTTGTTTAACTTTAAATTACGCGGCACTCATAGCTGCCACATTCGGATTACTGAAGACCCGTTGTTTATGGTTTAAGCTTTCAAAAAGTGTAATAATCTGCAGAAGACGGTCTCATATTTTCACGTATTTCTGCACCTTGACTTCTTTTAAAATGTCAATTCGATTTCAGCACAGAGAAACAACTTATGAAAGATTTCCCAGTGGAACTCATAAACCCTTATATTATTGATTTTGGGGCACGACGCCATGTAGTTTAGTAGAATTTTCAGAGAAACGTGTCGGAATATTTAAGATAGAACTGTTAATTTTTGTAGGCTGAAAGTTCCTGCGAAAACTTCGGAACTCTCGACCGAAGTACGCGACGTCAGATCCCGGAAGGCTGCAGTGTTAATATCCACCGCCATAAGGAATTTTAATCTCTCTTTAAACTCACTTCAGTTGCGTAGTTTTATGAAAGTAAAAGTACTCATAATGTCTACAGTGTGCAGGCCATGGTGGTACATGGGGAATTGTGAGAATAGCACCATTTATTCTTAACTAGGCACTAGGTGGAAATGAGTGCTTAGCTTCGAGCCACAGTCCCCATTCAATAGGAGTCTAGGTGGGCCCCAGTGCCGTCTAGACCTTCAGGAGAAAAGAAAAAAATTTAGCAGGGAATAAACCTCAGTTCGTCCAGCCCATAGCCTAATCTCTATACCGACTTCGCCGACCTGTCTAAATTTATATACACATCTGTTAGTATTATCATTGTTATTTTATTTTCATGCTATTGCTTTTTTGTAATCTTTGACTTACAAATAAAATTTTATAGCCACGCATATGATCTATCGACTTGCCAAATTCGATGCGCATAGCTCAAATGACTATTATACACCACTATAGAACCCAAAAGTAAAGAAAATTTTTCGCAGGGGCAGCATATCTTGAACTTAGATTCACAAAATGACTTCTGTTAAGTAAATAATGGGATTGATAACAACAACATATTTTTAGTGTAAAACGAATGTTTTCAAAAGGGTGTGAATTCAGTTTGTCTGTATAACACAATCACTACTTTATATCAAGAATACTTCAAACCATTCGTTTCTCTTCGTCTACATAACCAGTGCTGTATGTTTTACATGATACAACTTTATTACACTAGTAGAATTTGTTTATCTTATAGGGCTATTATCAAGCTAATACATGCACTTATTTACACGTATCGTTCAAAATACCATACATGTATTTACAACCTTAATAATGTATGTGCTCAAAGTTGTATTAAAATAACGTTTATAATAAAATAGTGCCTCTATTTGTTAACATTTAACGTCATTTTCTAATTTTCTTATCCCTGCTTCTATTCAAAATTGAACTGCTGTATTTGAAACTGTTAGCTAGGCTGTGTATTTTTCTCTTTTTTTCTGTCTTTCTTTCTTCTCACTCTGTTCTAGTCCTGCTCTTTTTCTTGTGGTTTACTTTGATTGTAAAGTTTGTCGTTATGTTGGGTGACTTATGATGCTATTATTAGATATGCCAAAATTAATTCTGAATCTTTTAATTTTTTTGATAGTGTTTCATATTGTGAAAGATATGTGCGTAATAAAAATTTGGATCTCTTTAATAGTTACAGCTTTCTTCTAAAGTGTTTTTCGCATAACAAACGTTTTAAAAATACATAAAATAAAGAATAGTTGAGCACTGTGATGCATGTAGTGTGGTCAGATTTGTAGCAGTAGAATTATATCTCCAGCAAATAAATATCAAGGCAAATGAAGAATAAAAAATCACGCAATGTACATCTGAAACACTTGTTCACTCCATGAACATTAATGGCAAAAGTGTTCATATTTATGGGGTTACCACACAAGTAATCATGTGTATTTAGTCAGCTACATAAGCATTCACTTGACTACGTGCCTCTGCTTGCAGTTTTTATCATTATCAAGAGTTACGCTTCTCACAAATCACCATAGTACAGATGTTCTTCTAAACTTACCTTATATGAGTATTTGTTGTGCCCGTGCCCACATTTTGCAACCAGAAACAGTAAAGTATATAATCAACAAAACTTGTAGCGTCTTAATCTTAATAACTACGAATCGTACTTTGTAACGCTCGATGCTGAATAATTTCTTTCGGTGATCAACGAATCATACGCATCGTCTAAATAAGGAACGAAAGCTTACTAGCACGTGTAAATAAGAGACAAAATGTTGAAATCGACAGTCCTGCCTCAATCAAACGCCAAGGGAAATATGTCAGTTTCCCTTGGCCTCCGCTTGAGGTAGCAATGTCAATTTTTAATTTCAGATTTTTTGTTTAAAAAAGATTTTTGGAAAGGAATTAGTAAACAAGGAGATTGCCATGAATGCCGAATCATGAACTAGAAAAAGTCCGTTAGGTAGTTCAGTAGGTCATGACGTCGTAAATACCTTTCCTTATTAATATATGTGATGGTAATACTACAATATATTGCTGCAACCTACGCCATGTATAATTAGTATTCGATTTCTGGCAGGGGCAAGAGATCTTCTCTTCTCTAACACATCCACACCGAATCTAGAGTTTCCCCCATTCAATAGTTCCGTGGATTTTTTAACCGGATTTTAAGCGCCCGGGCCTGGAGCTGAACACTCACATTCAACTGAAGTCGGGTTTAAGAATACGTGGAGCCGTAATCCACCCCAGCTTCATGTGTTCATGTGATGTACAGGGACAAATTTACCTTTACGTCTCTTTCCACACCACATTAGTGAACTACAGTTTAGAAAAGCCCTGACGGTTCTGCAGACAAACCACAACATGAGTCCTCATCATCTCAAGCAGTTGTCAGTCGTTTAGTTCCTGTGCTAGCTATAAGAACATAAGTCGAGATGACGATGTAGGCGGTGTGTTTGTATGTGTGCTGACGAACTGTTAGCTGCTCAAGAAGGACTCTGCTCCATGGAGTTAGTTAGTTAGTTAGTTAGTTAGTGACACTGATCTCTTGCCCCTGAACTACCCTGTTATTCATTGGGGCTGTTCTTACCGCTTTCCCTTTCAATTATAAATCCTATAACCCCCCTCTGTAATCACGTACCCTCTTAAAACCAAACGTAACGTTTATGTTACCCCGTACGGTCCCTACAGAGCACACCCGCAACCCTTTCTACTGCGGATGACAACCAGAATTGCATGCTACGTCTCTCACATCCACTCTCTCTTCTTTTGACGTCATGTTTCTTTTGAATACACCATTTTTTATCTCTAATATGTCTCTGTAAACCATCTTATCTTGTGGTGAGTTCACTCATATCGCAGTCAGGGGTATAAATACCGGGAAGACTGCAGTGAACAGAAAGCAGCGTGATAATGTTACTTTGTGCTTAAGCCGCAGATGATGGAGGTGAATGGAATCTTAAGTCACTTCTATCCTGAATGCGGAGACAGTATATCCTTTCGACATGTTGTTACACACAAACTAAACTGCAAAATGTCATGACCAAGAAGATTACTATAAGTGCAGCTGTGTTAATAGCGTCAGGCCCCTCCTGTCTCACTCTCGAGGTATGCGCCTGTTACCAAATTTAGTATTCGGTGGATTTTGGTTTCGATATCTATGTTGTTATATGCAATAAAAATAAATAGGGCTATTACCGGTTTATTTAATGACGCCTTTCAGCCCTTGTAGCTTACATCATATGTCGCCGAAGGAGAATGGTTAGTTAACATTGAACGGGAAAGGGTGTGGTGGAGGTACCATTCATAGCATTTGTTTGGGTATGCGGAAGATCACAGAAGGCCTCAGTCAATATATTTAGTCTCAGGCGTGGGCTTGAACCCGGGACCTCTCGAATACAAAGCAGAAGTTCTTTCTACATAAAGCGAAAGTTAGATTTTCGGAAATTAAGGCTACAACAGGCAGACAACCAGAAGGTCTTCCTCAAAATTTTTGTTTCTCTTCAGGTAAGGGAAAAATAATACTGCACTGCGAACACATGATTTCTGAAAAGGAATTCGGTAGTTAAATACATGACACAGCTGACCGTAAGTCAAATACGCACCCTACTATCGCCAGAAGGTACTCTTTTCTAACGAAGGCATTCACACTGATTAAATCGGTTGCATGTTTTAAAACATCAAAACCCAGTACGTAGTTATATTTACTGTAAAGGAAGCGCTATATTATTAAAAATATTCGTAAATATGTCCGTGTTTTGTGGCCCAGTACTTGGATTAACTTTATCTGAATCAACAAAATTAAACCCACATATCTGGAATCAAGTCTGGTGCTTTATTTAATGTTAAAACAGAAAAACTAGACTGCAAATTTAATTTCAAATAACCCAAATATTAAGCGTTGTAACTGTATTTCTCGGACTGCGTGACGGTTCGAGCCCATGGTTCACTGAGTTCCCATTTCCTGTTTCGAAGTGCCATTGTTGGACATAACACAATGTATGTGAACAATAACATGTCTATGTATCACGAGAATTAAACTTTATTACTTTGTTTATCTACTGCTTGATATCTGTGTGTTGGCAGATTCATAATTGGATTTCCTTGCAGAATAGAGATGATGTAGAAAAAACATTAACAGCGGTGCTGTGTTACTGATGCGGCAGTCAGAGCTGTTAACATTAAAAGGCCTGATATAATAATATGACACTGCTGATACAAACATGAAGCATATCGGGTTGTATCTTCATTCATTAATGTAAATATGGCTAGCCTTGTGGTTCGAACAGTTTTGGATGTTTGAGGGATTGATTTAAGCCTAAACTTGATATGGTTCTTTGGGTGCATTGTGGTAACAAGTTTAGAACACTCAACCAATAAAATGCAGTGTTCTTCCTTAGATACTTATATTATAATATCACAGTGAGTATTGCTACATGTTTCGTCCACAAGGGATCATCATCAGTGAAGTAATATCAAATAATATTGAATAAAACTAAATTATGTATTTTTATACATAATTAACAAGGTTTAAAAGAGTCAAAGTTGTAAAATGGAGTCAGTTCTTTGTAGAGTAGTTGTGTAAGTGAACTGGAGTCGGATATGTGTGGTAATATAAATGTCTAAAGAAGAATACTGTAACTTTTGTTGGTTGAGTGTTGTGAATTTATTTAAACGTCTCTAGACTTTGGATTCAGATGTGCCGTTTTCGTGAAATTTTACAATGCCAGTACTGCATAGTAGTTGTCACAGTCCTAAAGTTTTCTTACGGAGAAAGAAACGTAGAAAGAAATTCGCTATATAAAGGGCATCACACAAAAGAATGGTGCGGTTTCAAAAAATTATACAATTACGCACATTTTTTGTGGTGAATGCCTGTATATATAAAGCCATCCACGCTTCAGGTTCAGTCATCTTCATAAAACAAACAACTTTTTACTACAGTTTTTTTGGTGAAGGGCCCCGCAAGCAGGGACTACGGACGCACCGCAGCCTTAAGGCTATTGTGCAACCCTGTTGGAAATGATAGTTTTCCTTTCTGCATGAATGGAGAAATTGACCCGGGGAAAACCGACGTACTCGGGGGGGGGGACTGTCCAGTGCCACTTGACACCACAATCTCACATTGACTGCCCGGATAGAACCGGCCTCTGCTGAGAGGCGCGACTACCGCTGAGCATGGCACGCTTACTACTCTTACGGCTGTCATTAATACTTTCCGAATTACACAATGTGATGACCATATGGTGCATATGTAAAAATACCAAAGTCAGAATGTATATAAACATGTACAAAATATTATATAATCTTATCACTTTGGGCGTGTGATAGTGAACTAAATCCATGCAGCAGAGTCCTTCTTCAGACGCTAATAGTTGCTCAGCTTGTTAACAAGTTCTTTAGACCTTACGGAACCAACGTGTTTATCACCATGTTCAAGCGGGTTCGTCTTTGATCTTATTACTGGTGACAAAATAATTACAATATATGACAATCAACATAGGGCCCAAGTATATGTATATGTACCTATGACCTGAAAAACTGTAGCTTCTTAAGAAGGAATCTTCTCCAGTGAAGTAGATTATACGCCTTGAAAGAGGTAATGTTGTGTAATATGCTGTATTTCCTTTCCTCATTTTATAAAAGCGTTATTTGCATATACATACTGTCTGATATGAACTTTGAACTTTGTGCTTGTCAGTTACATTTAGCAGGCTGCATGGCAGATGCCTCGAGGCCGATGGTGGCCATTTTAAACACTTGCTATAAACACAATGTAACATTGTAACATTGTCTGAAGTACAGAGAATCATGTCTTCTACTCCGTGCACACTTACCTTGTTCGTTCACATTTTAAAACCCCTTAGCTTGGTAACGGTTGTGAATCGGGCTCACGATACGTCATTTTGGACTGGGTGTGAGGTCAGGAACGTGATTCTGAAGTTATGACATAGTCGTCTGATAATCTGCATGTATGTATGTATATGTGTATGTATGTGTGTGAGTCTGTATGTATGTGTACAGGTAGGACTCGGTTTACGCCGGGGTTAGGTTCCTGAGATATCCGGTGTAAAATGAAGCGGCATAAATTGAAGCAAAATTATAACGGGAACATATGTAAATACATTAGGTTCCGTTCCAAGATTTTCAGTAATCAACATAAAATACTTGAAAAATGTTTTATTTTATGAAATTTACGTATTCAAAGTTGTGTAATATTTAAGATAATAATGTTTAGGAAAAGAAAGAAATTTTACTGCTTTAAAGACGATAGAATAGATGTCTGTTTGGTTTTCTTCTTTTCTGATAATAAGTTATAGTATGGCTGTAGAACTGTCTCAATTCCTCTCTTAACGGTTCAGCTCCGCTCCCAGTTGCGGTCGTCGCTACAGAAGATCTCACATCCGTAATTAATAAGAGCAATAGCCTCTTGCATTAATTTCACTGTTAGTGTCCTAACCGGCATTGCAGAGTCAGCTTCACTTTCCTCTGTGTCTTCTTTGGACAGTTGTTAACCTTTCGTCGTCCTGTTCTCTAGACAACAGCGCATGTTTGTCAGTTCACTTGCAGTTCTTAGTCCGTGGTTAGAGTAATTTGCTTTTCTCGTCGCATTTTATATTCCGTTTTTTGTTTAATTATTTAAATTTTAGGCCGTAATTTATCATGTAGTATAGTTTTTTACAATGTAAGTTTTATTACAATGTCGGGACCATCTGTGTCTAGGAAGTCGGGCAGATACATGACTCATCATCCCCTCCAATCGTGATCTGTGAGACGCGTAAATTGAAGCGGCGTAAACCCAGACCTACCTGTGTGTGTGTGTGTGTGTGTGGTATATATATATATATATATATAACAGCGCGTTCGAAAAGTCACTGTGCACTTAAACACACACACACACACAACATAGTACAGTACTGTACACACAACTGATAACAACTGCACACAATACTCAAATGGTTTGTGCTCACTATCTGCATGTTGTCAGAATTGCCAGTTGTGGCGCTCGGTTAACACAGTCCACCTGGTTTGGTAAGTTTTACATTGCTACATACCTGTCGCCGTAGTAGCTACTACACAGTGACCTTTTGAAAGCCCTGAAACCTGCATGTGATGGAACGCAAGAGAGAGAATTTTTTTCCTTTGCTGACAGGTTCCGTTTAATGTAGGTACTTGAAGTTAAATTAAAGATCCTCTGGACTGTGAAGTGGGCCGGGATAGCGTAGTCGGTATAGCGACTCGCTACGGGCTGGACGGTCCGGGGATCGGATCCCGTGGGGGCGAGATTTTCCGCACCCGTCCAGACCGGCCCTGGGCCCCACCCAGCCTCCTATATACAATGGGTACGGGTCTCTTTCCCGGGGTAAAGCGACCGGGGCGTGGAGTTGACCACCCACCCTCATCTAGTGCCAGGGTTAAAGAAAGAGTAGAGCTATACCTCTACTCCCCCTCTGGGCCTTCGTGGCTTGTTCTAGGGAGAACTTTACCTTTACCTGGACTGTGAAAGTTTTCCGCTAAAGACAGGATTCCGCTACCTGACGAACTACCACTTCTCAAGAAGAAATCTCCATGGAGTCGCCTGGTTAGATATTTAGTTAGATAGTTGCTTAATGAAAGAGTGTTTCTCATAGCGCTGTCCTTTAGCATAGTCTTTAGGAAGTACTGTCTTACATCAATTGTAAATGTAAGGGTTGTCTGTCAACAGTTGAGTGTAAGACGTGTACAGGAAACCACAAACAATTCTAACCTGCTGAATTAGTTTTCAAATGATAGAGGAACACGCGGCCTCTACTCGTTTGAAAGAACGCTGTGTGAGTTCTGGTGCAGTTCTGAGCAAATTGTTGGAGATAAATATCGTAACAACTCTTCAGGGATCTAAATTTTGTCGTACGGCATCTGTTTCAATAATTCACTGATTTACCTATGGTGAAAGTAAACAAGACAGGCACTGTACGTATAACTTGATATTAAAGCGCGTTCCCGTAACCATTGTTGCGTTGAAAAGCAATAAGTATTAGAAATACTGAGTGTATGTTTCTAACCTTAATTATCCAGCATGCAAAGCGCATGCGCAGTAATTTATTGTCACTGTGGCCTGTCCGGCTGTATCATATTTTTCCACATTATCTCATAAACGGCACGATTTTCTGAAAAAATTATTAAACATAAAATTTGTGTTTTGATTTTCTCTACAAATTTTATGTAAAACATCTCCCATTCTAAAAAAATTCTGCGATATATTATCATAAATTTTCAAAGGTCTTCACGTAAAGTACCCGTTATACTTGTCAGATTTTAATGAAACTTGAATATTCTCTAAAGATTTTGGAACAATCTTCACATATCAAATTTCATGAAAATCGTCCAGTGGAGCGGAGTTGTTCCATGCGGACGGACAGACGAGAGACGGACAGACAGACCAGACAGACACAACAGACATGATGAAGCTAGTAGTCGCTTTTCGCAATTTTGAGAAGGCGCCTAAAACGGTAGGTCTGTCATTGTGCGCGCCATGAAGGCATCGGGAAGAGAGGAAGTGTCACTCCAAACATTCTTAACTTAGGCGCTAGACAGAGGCGATTTGACAGCTTCACGCCCGGCCTCTTTAACCCTGGGTTAAAACAACCTGCGATGCCCATTAAATAGAAGGCTGAGTGGGCACAAGAACCAGCCTGGACGCTTTGGAGAAGAGAAATAAACCTGTCTACTGTCTCTACCGGGAATCAAACCGGGTTTCCTCGGTTTTCCAGCCAGTAGCCTAGTCAGATATAGCAGAATGTGATATATTAATCTATAGGCACTCTACATAACGTTAAAAATTTAGACTGTCCAGTAATTATTTTTTGGTTCAGCAAAGAAAGTGTTTTCTTCAGATTGTCTTCCGTGTATTTCACTGCTGTAATCGTCTCTTCTTTGACATACGGTCCTTGCAGTTTAACCAGTACCTCCTTCACAACGATAGCACATACAGATCTGTCGTCTTTCTTCCTCCTTCTCTTGACATACGGTCCTTACAGTTTAACCAGTACCTCCTTCACAACGATAGCACATACAGATCTGTCTTCTGCTTTCTTCCTCCTTCTCTTAACATACGGTCCTTACAGTTTAACCAGTACCTCCTTCAGAACGATAGCCCATACAGATCTGTCTTCTGCTTTCTTCCTCCATCTCTTGACATACGGTCCTTACAGTTTAACCAGTACCTCCTTCATAACGATAGCACATACAGATCTGTCGTCTGCTTTCTTCCTCCATCTCTTGACATACGGTCCTTACAGTTTAACCAGTACCTCCTTCACAACGATAGCCCATACAGATCTGTCTTCTGCTTTCTTCCTCCATCTCTTGACATACGATCCTTACAGTTTAACCAGTACCTCCTTCACAAAGATAGCACATACAGATCTGTCTTCTGCTTTCTTCCTCCATCTCTTGACATACGGTCCTTACAGTTTAACCAGTACCTCCTTCACAACGATAGCCCATACAGATCTGTCTTCTGCTTTCTTCCTCCATCTCTTGACATACGGTCCTTACAGTTTAACCAGTACCTCCTTTACAACGATAGCCCATACAGATCTGTCTTCTGCTTTCTTCCTCCATCTCTTGACATACGGTCCTTACAGTTTAACCAGTACCTCCTTCACAACGATAGCCCATACAGATCTGTCTTCTGCTTTCTTCCTCCATCTCTTGACATACGGTCCTTACAGTTTAACCAGTACCTCCTTCACAACGATAGCCCATACAGATCTGTCTTCTGCTTTCTTCCTCCATCTCTTGACATACGGTCCTTTAACCAGTACCTCCTTCACAACGATAGCCCATACAGATCTGTCTTCTGCTTTCTTCCTCCATCTCTTGACATACGGTCCTTACAGTTTAACCAGTACCTCCTTCACAACGATAGCCCATACAGATCTGTCTTCTGCTTTCTTCCTCAATCTCTTGACATACGGTCCTTACAGTTTAACCAGTACCTCCTTCACAACGATAGCCCATACAGATCTGTCTTCTGCTTTCTTCCTCCATCTCTTGACATACGGTCCTTACAGTTTAACCAGTACCTCCTTCACAACGATAGCCCATACAGATCTGTCTTCTGCTTTCTTCCTCCATCTCTTGACATACGGTCCTTACAGTTTAACCAGTACCTCCTTCACAACGATAGCCCATACAGATCTGTCTTCTGCTTTCTTCCTCCATCTCTTGACATACGGTCCTTACAGTTTAACCAGTACCTCCTTCACAACGATAGCCCATACAGATCTGTCTTCTGCTTTCTTCCTCCATCTCTTGACATACGGTCCTTACAGTTTAACCAGTACCTCCTTCACAACGATAGCCCATACAGATCTGTCTTCTGCTTTCTTCCTCCATCTCTTGACATACGGTCCTTACAGTATAACCAGTACCTCCTTCACAACGATAGCCCATACAGATCTGTCTTCTGCTTTCTTCCTCCATCTCTTGACATACGGTCCTTACAGTTTAACCAGTACCTCCTTCACAACGATAGCCCATACAGATCTGTCTTCTGCTTTCTTCCTCCATCTCTTGACATACGGTCCTTACAGTATAACCAGTACCTCCTTCACAACGATAGCCCATACAGATCTGTCTTCTGCTTTCTTCCTCCATCTCTTGACATACGGTCCTTACAGTTTAACCAGTACCTCCTTCACAACGATAGCCCATACAGATCTGTCTTCTGCTTTCTTCCTCCATCTCTTGACATACAGTCCTTACAGTTTAACCAGTACCTCCTTCACAACGATAGCCCTTACAGATCTGTCTTCTGCTTTCTTCCTCCATCTCTTGACACCCATCTATTTCAGATTATTCTCAATACAGTCTAACCACCTTAATTTTGGTCTTCTTGCTTCTCTTCTTCCATCTGGTTTCCCCAGAACTACTGTCTTTACGGTCCTATCATCAGACACTCTTACCACATGACCAGCCCATTCTAGTCTCCTTACACTTAATGTTGTTACAATATTTGATTTTCTGTACATAACCTGCAATTCATCATTAGTTCGGATTCTCCAGCCATTTTGATCTTTTATTGGGCAGTAAATATTTCTTAGTATTTTCCGCTCCCATGTTTCAAGGGCTGACTTCATTTGCTCTGTCATTGTCCATGTTTCACAACCATATAGCACTATAGGTGTAATCGTTGCAGTAAATATTTTTAGTTTCGTCACAGCTGTGATATTACTTTTAATTTTCTTGTAATGATGTTGTGATAACACAACAAATTATATGTCTTCAGTTAAAACTAACATGATTATGAGTATGAACAGGAAATAGAAAACGCCATACTATGTTATTATTCCTCTGAAGAGACTTACGAAATTTCGACAAACCCGAGTCAGGGTAGAAAATTCTCCGCAAACAATAATGCATTGAGTTTTATGCCTATAATCTGAAGAGTTTTCACAGAATGGAATGAGATTGGAAGATGGTTATGAATAGAGAGCGATAAAACTTCTGAAATACGTGAGTTTAATTCTTTGATATTCGCTCGAAATTCGATGTATTCGCTAAAAATGTTATTTGGAATGGCCGGTGATTCGGCAAGATTCGAACAGGGTGCCATCCGTAATATAGCACTTCAAAAGTTAATAAATATAAAGAAAAAGACATAAATAGCGACTTGTGTTTAAACAGGAGAATTCTAAGGCTAGAAGCGTAGAATGTGTCTAGAAGTCTATTGAATGATACTTCTGCAGAATGTCACTTCTGCAGTGCAATTGA
This sequence comes from Reticulitermes speratus, assembly GCA_021186555.1. Taxonomy (NCBI): domain Eukaryota; kingdom Metazoa; phylum Arthropoda; class Insecta; order Blattodea; family Rhinotermitidae; genus Reticulitermes; species Reticulitermes speratus. Next base: position 11,391,750 of record JAJKFL010000012.1, read on the forward strand.
AGCGGGACCTGTACGTGCGGTTCACCTTTATCAGTGGCTAAATATAGGTAGCTGGATCGATCTGAAGAGAAGTCACTGAAATATTAAAGTTTACGTGTGCAGTGCAGTCGTTATGCTGGCGCGCAGACGGACGTGACACAGCGAGTTGCGAGTCGCTCGCTCAGTGGTCTAATTTAAGAATTCAGGAGTCGTGAAGTATTCAAGAGGACATTGGGCATTTCGACCCTTGAAGATGAGACCACTCTGTTATCTCGAAACGTCAGGAACCAAGTACCCAGTGACAGGACTTCTTATCCCACAAGAAGTGATTCCTCGTGTTAAGAATTTTTCCCCATCAGGCAAAGTTTTTTTTTAACATCCTGATAAAAATAAATGCATTTTTATCTACAAAATGTCACATTCTCATAATTGCATTCATGAAGAAATTAAGAGCAGTTTGAAGTCCGGGAATGCTTGTTATCATTCGGTGCAGAATCTTTTGCCTTCCAGTTTGCTATCAAAAAATATAAAGATTTAAAATATAAGAACTATAATTTTGCCTGTTGTTTTGTATTTGGGTGAAACTTGTTCTCTCACAGATCCTGAGGTGTTCGAGAATGGGATGCCGAGGAAGATATTTGGGCCTAAGACGGAGGACGTAACAGGAGGAATAGAGAAGACTACATAACGAGTAGCTTTATGATCTGTCCTGCCTCACCAAATATTATCGAGTTACGAAATCAAGAATAATAAGATGGGCGGAGCATGTAGCACATACGAGGAAGAGGAGAGTTGCATACCTAAAGGAAAAAGACCACTTGAAGACCCAGGCGTAGATGGGAGGATAATATTAAAATGGATCTTTAAGACGTGGGATAAGGGGCATGGACTGGATTGATATGGCTCAGGATAGGGACAGGTGGCGGGCTTTTGTGAATGCGGTAATGAACCTTCGGGTTCCACAAAACGCGGGAAATTTCTTTACTACCTGACGACCTGTTAGCTTCTCAAGAAGGACTCTGCTCCATGGAGTTTAGTTTAGTTATAGTTAGTGTTAGTTAGTTCAGCAAGTTAGTTTTTCAGCCAGTCAGGCAGTTAGTTACTTAGTCAGTCAGTCAGTCAGTTAGATAGTTCTTTAGTTAGTCAGTCAGTCAGTAAGTTAATTTTTCAGCTAGTCAGGTAGTTAGTTATTTAGTTAGTTAAAGCAACACAGGTTGTGTTCATGCACTTATTTTATGTCAGTGTCTTTGGGAGAGGGAGGGGGTTACAAACCGGTACTTGGTGTACGGTGTAGTATTTACATAGAAATAAGTCAGTGCTCTCCGACCATTAACATACAGTAAGTGCCTGAACACAAAGTTGCATAATCACAACACAAGAGCACTGCATCTGTAGACAAAGCCAACTAGAACTGTCAAATACGCGCCCAAGAAATCAGCACGATTGGCAGATCCACCGCCTCAGAAATCACCTCTGGAACGTCCAATATGTGTGACAGCGACCAAGCAGACGACGGTCTAACATTTAACGAACATGTAATTATACCAGATTTAACGTACTGCTATTTGTCCGTATGAAAAGTTTGGAGAGCTTTAATTAACCATCATGACATTTCATAAACTAAACATTTACATTGCAGTTTACTAGTTCTTGAGAAACGTCGCCTGATGATGCCAAAACAACTTGCCGAAACATGTAGCGAGACTTGACGTGTAGTCTAGCGAATACACCAAGTAGATCCAATCAGACTAAGAAAAAGAACACTGACATTAATAGAATTAGACTGTGAAGAATAAAGCAATGATATTGGTTGTCATACACACTGTGACGCAGAAACATTTCACTTCAGTAGAAAGTCTAGATCTATTTGGAAAAAGTTTACCAGGTAAAGGAACAGAGCTGATCCAGTGGCCGCGTAGTCTAAGGCGTGGGTCTACGGCCGCTCGCTTACTGGGATTGTGGGTTTGAATCCCGCCTAGGGCATGGATGTCTGTCTCTTGTGAGTGTTGTGTGTTGTCAGGTAGAGGTCTCTGCGACGGGCTGGTTCCTCGTCCAGAGAAGTCCTACCGAGTGTGGTGTGTCTAAAGTGTGTGAGCCTGAAGCCTCGAAAAATGAGGCGGCCTAGGCCCCCAAGGGGCTTTCGAGCCATTGAAAAGAAAAAAAATGTAATAGAATATATTTTAAGGAGCAGTTTTATATTTCACTCCCTTGCTGACTTGTAATTCCTAATACAAGAAGTAAGAGTGATGAGAGTTCAAATTAACGTACACTGAAGCCCCGAAACGACTCAATAAACGTACTCATTTTTGTTAGTTAATGGAAGTCAAACAGTGAACTATATTACTGTTTTGTCATTAAGGACGCAGCCTTCATAAATAAGATTGTAATACCGCTGTTGTCTTCTTTATTCTCGCCTTTATGCTGCTGTAATCCGTAATGTCATTAATTTTATGTGGCGTAATTTGATTTCGGTCGTTATGCTATGAGAGCAGAACAAACCGTCTCGTCTCAGTCGTAATGATTTCTTTTGCTGTTTAATGTCTCCTAAATAAGATTAACAGCCGACTTCAAGTGGCATGCTAATGAAAGACGAACAAAGATGCAACACTGTTCAGCTCAACATGCAGACTTGAAAGTACAGTTGGGGAGTGAGAAATTGAAACATGTAATAAACCCTTGGTTGGTCACTCGACAAATTCGCAGATTTATGTGGCATATATTTGATTGGTCATGGTGCAGAATTGAAACAAGATAATGACGAAATGAAGAGGGAGAGAAAAAATTATTCAACGACGCTGTCAGTTGATTACCCTCGATGGTGATGTACCCTCGATGGTTGATTCATGTAGTTTAGAGTATGGAACAATGGTGAAGTGATATTAACAGGTGAAAGCCGAAACACTAGGAGAATAACCTCTCCTAGTGCCACTTTTGCACAGCAAATCGCACATGGACGTACCTAGGATCAAACCCCGTTTTCCTCGCTGAGAGTTCGGCGTCTAACTTATTCTCTTCGGTCAACCAGCTCGAATGAATCTCTTTCCTCAAATGTTTTGTATGCTGCAAACAATGGAAGAGAACTAACAAAATATCCTTTTGATATTCTGGCTTGCGGTTTTCCTGGTTTTATTCAGTCCATCGAGCAATGTAACGTTGTCCCTGTGCGTACCATAAAGGTAAAATAAGGCATTATCGCATTTGCTACATGTCTAGCCATCTATTTTAACAGAGGCGAAAATTAACGACTAAATGCGTGTTTTAAATACAGATGTAATAGAACACAGTATAGAAACATTTTACCATCGTGTTTCCTTGATGAAGTGCATAAAGTACGTACATAACGGAGAGTCACCTCTGCTCATACCAACTTGTCTACATACGGGTATCTCGTCTCCGAAAGTACTCATAGATCGTAACTGAAGTTAGTGTTGTTAGTGTACTGTAACATTTGTCAGGAAATTTAATTTTCGCTTGTATCGCCTGAAGATAAGCCAACATAACTTGCAGATTAAGTCATATTTTTAACATAATCCTAAATCTTTTGTACAATAACTATAAACTTAAAAATATATCCTATAATTTTTGACGAAATACAAGGAAATATAATGTATTTCTCAATAAAGCAACTATGTTAATAAATCACCTTAAAATTTATTTCCCACTTTACTGTGCTGTTTGTAATGTGATTATTTATGGGCCGTGCCATGGCTCACGCGGTTAGTCGCCGACGTCTCATTGCGGATGCCCGGGTTCAATTCCGGGTCATTCCATGTGGGATTTGTGATGGACAAAGTGAAACTGGACAGGTTTTTCCCCGTGTACTAAGGTCTTCCCCTGTCAATTTTATTCCACCGGTGCTCCATTACAAGGGCAACAAAAAAACTAATCATCTTTCATCACAGGTTGCACAATAAGCCTCAAGGCTGCGGTGCTTCCGTAGCATCTGCTGCGGGGCCCTTCACCACATTGTGCAGTACACTGATGTCTGTACAGTGATGTTTGTAATGTGATAACTTTTACAGCACACTCGTATCTGAAGAAAAATGCGTATGAAGGCCATAACGTAAGCAAAATCGCGAATAACAGGCCAGCTTAAAATTGCAGTGGCCCTAGATAATACTCCAGTCTTTATCATAGGACAGGAAGAAGTCTCTGTAATGGTAATGGGCTGGCGACATGGATGTCTGCTTAAAACGCAAATAGAACACAGCACTAGGGACTTGTTACATAAATGCGTAATATAACTTTTACTTTCTTGATTGACTAAGCCTTGCACGTCATCAATATATTTCTACGCGCTAATGTATTTTGATCAATTTTGGTATTGTCGATTAATCTCAATTATCGATTGTCATTCTTTTGGTCTGCTTGTCGTTTGCATCACACATACCGACGTGCCGGTAATGATTACGGATGAGCCATGAATGCGGCAGGCCATGATATGCCATTCCGTGTCAGTGACAGGCCTATAGACGGCAAAACGCACGCAAAAGTATTTCTTGGCGTTCTTGAACTGTGGTTGATGAGTCGGAAGCTACTCCAGTCAAGTCGGGCAGATTCGTAGCGCACAAGTTCGCTGCACAACTGTCATATTTTACATACACGGATGCACCAGTTTCTGTCGCAATATGTAATTACTGAGAGATGGATATTTTTGGATAGGAAGATATTTCTTCATTTTTTCCATGGCGCAACAACCCCTAGTGGATTCACGATCACAGACACACCACACTCGGTAGGACTCCTCTGGACGAGTGATCAGCCCCATGCAGACACTTCTACCTGACAACACACAACACTCACATGAGACAGACATCCATGACCCTGGAGGGATTCGAACCAACAATCCAAGCAAGCGAGCGCCGCAGATCCACGCCTTAGACTGTGCGGACACTAGGAACAACCGCTGCGCTATTTTACATGTAGGAATACACCAATTACTGTCGAAATTTGTAATTCCTGAATGATGTGTATTTTTGGAGAGGAAGGTATGTTTTTTCCCATGGCGCGACAACCCCTAGTGGGCCAGGGCTTCCTCATTGTCGAGGCTTCGCGATCACACTCAGACACACCATATTCGGTAGAACTCCTCTCGACGGGTGATCAGCCCGACGCAGAGACCTCTACCTAACAACACACAACACTCACAAGAGACATCCATGCCACCGGCGGGATTCGAACCCACAATCCCAGTAAGCGAACGGCAGAAGACCCACCCATAGACCGCGCGGCCACTGGGATCGCGCGAATGGAGAAGGTATGTACCAACGTACAATTAAAAATTATTTCACTTTAATTTATTTTAGTAGGGAGACACGAGATTGCGAAATTGTCCCATTGTTGTCTGCCTACACGGCGTCACGTACCAGATATCGAATTCGTGGTTTGGGTTACAGGTTTGGTAGGATAATTTGTTCGTTTTTTTATTCTTTATCACAGCTTATTTTTGGAGTATTAAGAGAATCGGCCACACTCACAAACATACACACACACAGTATGTTGTACCTCATAGTCTTCTATTTCCTTTTAACCCGAAGCACTAAAACAAAAAGTTAGGTTAAAATAACTTGCTTTATTATTATTATTATTACGTTTGCTACACTTTTACAGCCAGCACATCCTGAGGGGCTTTGAAGCCCTTTAAAATTCCCTGAAGTCAGTAACGGAAAATAATTCCAATGTCAACTGTGAAGAGAGGAGACACGACTGAAAATCTGCATGTCAGAGCTCTCTTGATGGCTTTAACGTGTCCGCTGCTGTCACAGTCCAGCGGCAGAAAATGAATTTATTTTGGGGTGTGTGGCAAGACCCAGAGAAATAAATTAATTACCTAGGGCTGTCAGAGACATTTCAGTTTCTTGCCATTTTTATCCCAAGTGCCAGTAATGGATTATAAATTTGTTATAGTCTGTAACAGCAGAAGTGGTCAGCTATGTAAATACTGTATTGCGTTCTGCTCAATTAAACAATGTGGCGGTTGTCAAGTATAACCTCCCGTAACCACACTTGAAAGTTAGAATTATGTTCTATGGGCACATAAATTACGATATAAAAGATACCATCCCGTGCTTTAAGTGCCACACCAAGAAGGTATAAGGAGGAGTGGAGTTATGGCTCCATTCATTATTAAAATCAAAACCAAATTTTTACATGCTGCACATACGATGGTAACTCTGTGATCAGTCTCAAAAGAGATGGAATTAAGAACACCAAATGCAATTTCGGTTTGTTCTATAACAAAATTAACTCCTTGCCTGTTCAACGATGCTGTCTTTTATTTGTCACGTTTACTGTCAAGTTTACGAGAAACATGGCTACTACTTTTCTTTATGTTTTAAATTTTTCAGCTATTTAATTATGTAACTGTAGTCGGTTGAATACAGAACGCATACAAAGACTATTTCTTCTCGCATTACAAAATTCCTGCTTTGTATGGGAGGCGGTTTGAGTATAGATTCCCACTTACAAGAAGGAAATTTCAAAATGCGTAAGAAGAAACAAATGTTAAGTAAACAAAAGAGTAAAGCTTTCTCTTATTGTACGATGAACGTAACCTGCAGAATGAACGTTACAAGCACTTTGCTTATTGTGGGGCGTATTGCCTGTGTCACCATGATTAAGTGTGGGAGTGAAAGTTGAAATATCCGACTGTGGTTTTCGACTTTAACACGTGTCTAAACGACACAATTATCTTTTAGCATAAAAATTTGAATATTATCAAGCTTAATTCCTTGTTATTAAACACGTGTCCCCACGTTGGTTTACTCTTTTTTTTCCCAGAACCCCCCCTCCCCCCCCCACCCCACCCCACCCCACCGCAGGCTTCCAACAGTTCGTGCAACATTGGCTTTCATCTCTGTGTATTTAGCCAGTCAGTCCCACCTTTCCAGTTTATAAAAAGCTTACACACACATTTGACTACTAACATCCTCTTAGGTTTGTTAGATTACCTTGTGGGTGTTGGTACTAGATGGAGGGTCCTTAAGTAGCAAAGAACGTGTGAGAGGCGTTTCGTAACATGTGCTCTCGTTGTGTTATTATTTTGATTTGAAAGAGGAAATGAATAAGTAACTCGCACAATAGCAATGAGAGGTCAATGCAGAATTAAGTCAGAACACTTCAAAGGAAGAGATAACTTGCCAGACAGTCATAGACTGAAGGACGATATTGACAGAAATATAACGTCTGAGAGAGAGAGAAGAGAATTGAACCGGTGTAGGATATGTTCCAACGTGGAGGTTTTAAAGCACAGTAATGGGACTTCAGATTCCGTAAAATCAGGAAATTAATTGACTAGTGGAACAAGGACGAACTTTTTAAGAAAAGCTATATGAAATTAATGAATTAGTTGGTTTGTTCTTTGCTTCGTTCTTTCTTTCTTTCTTTGGTTTGGTTGTTTGGTTATTTGATTGGTTCGTTTTTTTTCGTTTGTTGTTTATTTTAAAATTTTGCGTAAGTTCCTGGCTTCTGTAACATTGATTGTTCAGACTGTGATCTTCTGAGGCGTGACACGTTGTGCTGTCATTCACGAAGATCATGCCGCCTCCATCTTCATGTTCCAAGTCAACTCAAATTCTTCGTGGCTATCTTTTACCCATCACCTAAACTGCTGACATAACATTTCAAAATACGACACATTTAATATTATCCAATCCGTGTGTCTGCTTGCAATCATTTATACATAAGAACATGTGCACATAAATTATATAAAGTTACAACTTATTCATAAACGCGAAGTTTTCTACATGTTTCGAGGATAAATCGGCATCCTCAGGGAGACGTCAATGCAAAGGAATACGTAATATTAACATATCAAATTTTACGTATACAATGTTAAAAATATATAAAACCAGCGCTAAATATAATACGAATATTATTATATTTATAGCTGATATTATATATTTTTAACATTGTATATGTAAAATTTGATGTGTTTGTATTGTATATTGCTTTGTATTGATGTGTCCCTGAGGATCTCGATTTATCGCTGAAACATGTAAGGGAGTTCATGTTTATGGATAACTTGTGACTGTATATAATTTATGTGCACATGTATGTGTGTGTGTGTGTGTGCGTGTGTGAGTGTGTGTGTGTGTGTAGACGAGACCACCACAGCTTTTATCCACAGCCATTCGACTGTATATTCCTGAGTAACATCGCTCATATTCCAAGCTGTACAGTCACTGTCAATTGTACAAAAACAGACTGGTATCAGACGTCATGCTTTTTGTATTTAACAAGCCGAGTTGTAGTCTAGGAGTCCTCAGTCCGTTTGTTGGTCGATTTACTCTTCATCCTTTCTGAAATCCTTACATATCATCTTGGCCTTTGTAGTTGAATTTTGAGATGATATATATAAATTATGCCGATCCCAGTAGCTGCGCGGTCTAAGGCGTGGATCTGCGGCCGCTCTTGCTGGGATTGCGGGTTCGAATCCCGCCGGGGGCATGGATGTCTTTCTCTTGTGAGTGTTGTGTGTTGTCAGGTAGAGGTCTCTGCCTCGGGCTGATCACTCGTCCAGAGGAGTCCTACCGAGTGTGATGTGTTTGAGTGTGATCGTAAAGTCTCGACAATGAGGGACTGTTGTGCCATAGACAAAAATGTACGTAAATTAGTCGCCACTACTTGATCAGCAATACTAACACATGCCCAATTTCTCATCATGTCCTAATCCAACTGGAAACTATGCAACGTCTGCAGTTTAAAATTAATTTAAGAATAAACACTTCTGCGTAGTCTCTTACGTAAAGGTAAAGGTATATTTCACCCTAGAACGGGCCATGAAGGCCCCGAGGGGGAGTAGAGTTATAGCTCTACTCTGTCTTTAACCTCGGCACTAGATGAGGGTGGGTGGTTAACGCCACGCCCCGGCCGCTTTACCCCCGGGAATGATCCGGTGTCCATTGTACAGGAGGCTGGGTAGGCCCCAGGGCCGGTCTGGACGGGTGCTGAAAATCTCGCCCACACCGGGATTCGATCCTCGGACCGTCCAGCTCGTAGCGAGTCGCTATACGACTTGTGTAGTCTCTTAGGTTCTGATAGAAATCTTATCAGTGAATATGAACGTGTAAAGTTAAAAAGTTAAAGTTGTCCTCTTCCACGCCTTGAAAACATATAGGGGGATTAGAGGTACAGCTCCACTCATTCTTAACGTTGGCACAAGATGGGGGTGAGTGGTCAAAATCACGCCCGAATAGTAATGTGGAATAGTATTTAAATTATGCGGATGTCTGGACCGCTGTGTACGTTCGGATGTAATGCAACACCGGACACACACAGTCTGACACAAAACGAAATAAATCTCTGGCCACAATACTTTATTCCAAGCACGCACACAAAGGCATGCTATAATTACATTATTCCATAGCCTGTGAATGAGATACAGGCTGGAACACTCCGTTAAGTGTCTCACCTTCATCGTGAGACCAAGCCCTCTGGCCTTTTATACGGACGATTAAGAAACTGCCTCCTTCGCGAGAAACATCTATTCAATTCCGAACTTGTAATTCTTTTGTTCTTCTCTCTTCTCCCTTTCTTTTTTAAAAATAAAGTTGACTTAAGCAAGTGATGTCATCATTGCTGTGTTTGTGTAAGCATGGATAACAGAGAAGGGACGAAAGAATCACTTGGAATTCTAAGCGTCTGAGTGGGATTATTGGGTCAAGAAGGGAGTAGGCACAAACATGTATTGGAATAGGTCATATTCGAAAGCCTTGCCTAGGTTCAGATTCTTTTATTGTGTCAAGTTATTAAGATTTATTATGATTTCATCATAATTGTTCGTGATCTTTATAATGAGCCCAACATGACCATGATCATCTCCAAGGACCTGTGCTACCAAAGCAGCGTTTCTCCGTACCTTGGTGCTCATGACACAGATAAGATTATCGTCTTTTTACTGGCGATAGGCTAGACTCAGAATAGGGAACCAAATTTGTAATAAGAGTGTATTATTCACAAATAACGTCATGTTCGTACAAAACATATAATTAATATAAAGCAGAAACAAGATGGAAGTTTTGAATCCAATATAAATTTACAACGCTTAAGTATATACAGTAAATGGTAAAGCAATCCCATTACAGGCCTGGACAGGCCCTTAGGTTTCCAGGAGGTTGAGGCTCCCAAATTTCTAGACAATCTTAACATGAAAGTAGTAAGGTTGTCAGCCCTATGCACCGGCCGCCTTTACCTCCAGGAAATTATCCTGGTACTCATTTCTGTTAGAGGCTGAGTCGACCCCAGGGCCATAATGCGACCGAAAGGATTATGTCAATGAAAAATTCTAGTGACACCATCGGGAATCGAACCCGCGACCTTCCGGTTTGCGGCGCAGTGCCTCAACCAACAAGTACATACAGTGTTTTCCAAAATGTTGTTATAGTGCGCCTCCGCTTGGTAAACAGTTCATGGAACCACCTCCTTTATTAAATTTGTGTGTAAGAGAGAGAGAGTTTGTGTGTTTGTTTGTGTGTGTGTGTGTGTAAAGAACATGCTTATCTATGTTTAATTTTTAAAACAAATATATTTTATGTTTTATAAATTAATAACTTTTACCTAAGTGTACATTTATGTGTCGTTAACAGAATGCAAGACAAAATCTCAACACAAAGATACAAAATAACCCATTTGAAAACGTGACAAAGTTCAGATATTTGGGAATGACACTCACAAATAAAAATAGCATAGACGAATAAATAATGAGCAGAATAAATTTGGAGAATGCGCGCTACCTCTAGGTCCAGAACCTTTGATATTCTCATTTGCTGTCTAAGAATATACAAATTAAAACATACAAAACTCTAATTTTGCTTGCCGCCTTATATGCGCGTGAAACTTGGCTTTTCACATCAATAAAAAACAGACTGGGGGTGTTCGAGAGGTAAATTTCTATCAACTACACATCGTTTACATTCGAAAATACGATACTTCACGTGTTCAAAATTTCAGCGAATTATTTCAGTCACTGTGTGGAGGTCACAAACAATTGTATTTTGATATCAAATAACTCTTAATTTAATGTTATTGGATTATAACGATATTGATACAAGAGTTAAAACCTTCCCTTGTAATGTCTGAATTATCATGAATGAATGGTGACATGCCGAGTGTAGGCCTATTGCTTCAAAAATATGTTCCCTTGAAACAGGCCGCAGTTGTCAAAGTACTGAATAAATATTCGCTTACGACAGGCAAGATGCAACACTTCAGCTTGGGAGTTGGGCATGGAGCTAAGATCCACTCCCCATGAATCACTAACATCTTATGAAATGTCATAAATTATCTCGCATTGTAATTTTTTTCTGTGGTACAATCTAAGCAATGTAAAGTACAAGTAGAATTTGCTCAAGAAAGCACGTATAGTGTTAGGTAGTAGTAATTTCATTTTCTAATTATATTTTTTTTCCAAAAGACAGATACGAAAGTCGCCGCAAGCAATAACACGTAAATTAGCAGCTTCTTCATGGGATAAGGTGTTGAGAAATTGTGTACAGGGTTTTGACATTTATACAGGAAAAGAGAAAACATTGGTATTTAATATGTGAAAGTCAAAATTTCACTAATATTTTCTCACCATTTCCTTGCGCCATATCGATGATTAACGGCGCGTTATGCACATTATGTGACATCGAGACTTTGTGTGATAGCCGGGAGTTAGCTGTGTGTGGACTGCTTTACAGGTATTAAAACAGAAACAGTAGCACCCGGTTATAACGACATCGGTTTATAAGACACCTCGCCTATAGAGTCAGATACTCCGTGGTACCAATTACTTCGTCACTGTTGACCATAACATTATACTCCTCGGTTATAACGACACTCGTTTATAACGACACAAAATATTCAGTCCCTTTTATGACATTATAAAGGAGTTCGACTGCATATGTTTTAGAGGTTACCTTAGGGAAAGGTAAAGTTCACCCTAGAACAGGCCATGAAGGCCCAGAGGGGGCGTAGAGGTTTAGCTCTACTCTTTGTTTAGCCTCGGAACGAGATGGGGTGGGTGGTCAACGCCACGTCCCGGCCGTTTTATCCATTGTATAGGAGGCTGGGTAGGCCCCAGGGCACATAACCCATTGTAAAGATGTACTTTGAAGTCGGGTAATGCGTTGGTAAGCTGTAAGCTGCCCAAGAAGAACTCTGCCCAGTACAGTCAGGAAGTGACGTGATGGCAAAGTTCCCCCTGTGCTTAAGCACTACTTCTAAATAAAGAAGTAACAAGACAGGCAATGTTCGTATGACGTAACACTGAGATGCGTTCGCGTGATTATTTTTGCCGTGGAAAAGCAGTAAGTATTAAATATTATGAATGTGTGTCTGTATTCTTTCCTCAGTTATCCGACATGCAAATCGCATCTTTCTTGCGTCGTAGCTGTGAACTGTGAGCTGTCTGGCTCTACCAAATTTGTCCACATTATATCATAAACAGCACGATTTTCGGAGAAATAGTCATTGAATATAAAATGTGTGTTTTGATTTTCCCTACAAATTTTGTCTGAAAAATTTCTCATTCAAAAATAATTTAGCTAGATATTATCATAAATGTACATAGGTCTTCATATAAAGTACCCGTTATTCTTGTCAGATTCTAGTAACATTTGAATTTTCTCTATAGATATTTGAAAAATCCTCGAATATCAAATTTCTTGAAAATCCGTCGAATGGGAGCCGAGTCGTTCCATGCGGACAGACCGACGGACTTACAGACAGACAGACAGACAGACATGACGAAGCTCGTAGTCGCATTTCGCAATTTTGATCACGCGCCTGAAATACTATTTATTCTTCCTGGGCACGTTCGTGTTACGGCAATAATTTGGATTTATTGTTGGATGTACCAGACACTCGCAGTAACACAGCTGGCGGCGTGATAACATACCGCACCATGTTAGGAAAATAATTAGCATGATACAATACCACTTCTTATTACCATAAATGTTAACCTGGTATATGAAGGTAAAGCAATCCCATTACAGGCCTTGACAGACCCTTAGGGCGCCAGGAGTATGAGGTTCCCAGGTTTTTAGACAATCGGCACATGAAGGTGGTAAGGTTGCCAGCCCTACGCACCGGCCGCCTTTACTCACCAGGAAAGATTCCTGGTACTCATTTCTGTTAGAGGTTGAGTCGACCCCAGGGCCATAGTGCGACCGAAACGATTATGTCAGTGAAACATTCCAGTGACACCATCGGGAATCAAACCCGCTACGTTCCGGTTTGTAGTGCCTCAACCAACTGCGCCACCGCGATCCCCAACCTGGTGTATAACACAGTGTTAATAGAAGTTTCTGCCCGATAACATACCGCTCCGTTTTGGGACCATGTCACTTGTTCTTACAAGCTTTAGCCTGAAGTATAACTGTTTGTGCAACTGTTGGTATGATAAGTATAGCCCCGTGTTCGGACAATTATTAGCCTGAAATCATTCCAGTTCTTGTTATTAGCGTTGTCCTGATGTACGTATAACTAACTCTTACTGAGCTGATGTGATAATATTATACGCCTCAGTGTTATGGCATATATTAGCTTGATACTGTGTCAGTTCGTGTTGTACAAGTGTTAGCCTGATATGATGTCACTGCAAGTGTGGCCCGATGCCATGTAGCTTCGAATCATCACTAGCCTTGTCCTGGCCACAAGGTAGCTCCATCGTAGCACAAGTATTAATCCTGTATAATGTTGGTTAAAAGTAAGTAGGAAAACAATAAATCAGCAGCATCCTTGTTTATGGTTCTGATTTCACTTATAAGGCATAAGAAGACTTGAACTTCACGACTCATATTCCACTTTCAAAAACAATGGAAACGTGCCTTCATGCCTGCCTTTCCCTGTTATTTAGTTACAAGAACTGTGGTTTGGTTAGATCTGTTATTCTCTGATAATGATCACTTGATTATAACGACTGGGAAATTGTAGTTTTCATTTCTGGAAATATCTGTACTTTTAAATTATATTTTCCAATATATTTACGTAGTAATACGTACGTGAGATTCGCGTGTTTTTTTTTTAAATTGAAGGGCCCCGCAGCAGATGCTACGGACACACCGCATCCTTGAAGACTTATTGTGCAACCCTATGAAGAAGATGAGGTTTTTTCTGCTTTTCCATTTTAATGGAGCACCGGTGGAATTAAATTGACAGGGAAAACCGAAATACTCGGAAAAAAACCTGTCCCAGTGCCAGTTTGTCCACCACAAATCTCACATAGACCGACCCGGTTTTTTTTTTTTTTTTTTTTTTTTTTTTTTTTTTTTTTTTTTTTTTTGCCTGTCCGGGGTTTCTCCCCTTTGATCCATTTTTGTACTGTTTAATTCCTTTCGTCCTTCATGTCACTTTACGTTCCATACTACCGTCCTTACAACAAACACAACACAAACATCCATGCCCCCGGTGGGATTCGAACCAACAATCCCAGTAAGCAAGCGGCCGTAGACCCACGCCTTAGACCGAACGGCCACTGGGATCGGCGATCGAACCCGGGCCTCCGCTGTGAGAGGTCGGCGACTAACCGTCTGAGCCATGGCACGCGTGTTAATGAGAATGCGTGGGCCTAAGATGGAGGAAGAATGAAGGGTGGATAAAAATGCAGTAAGAGGACTGTATACATGTTTACTGAATAAAACTATAGGAGATGAACTGTGGATGTTGTACATGTATGAGATATGAGAATTCACACACATGTGAGTCGAGAAACTGAAGATGGGAGACCGCTTTGTGTATCGAAATGTAAATGAGATGATGACGTCAACATGGCCCGTAGGATGTGGTGATTTGAAGTAGACACATCTGGCTTATGACGTAGATAAGTGGTGGGCTGTTGTGAATATGGCAATGAACTGGTAGTTTTCATGGAAGGAGTTTTGATTTACTGACCCGCTGAGTTACTACTGACTTCTGAAGAAGGGTTCTGCTCCGTGGATTTGTTAAGTGCAATTAGGACTGTATCACGATGCATAACGATGATACACACTTTCTCATTATGCCGATTAAAATCTGTATAGGATCCCACTGCTAAATTTATAGACGGGGTTGCTTTTGTGGCGTTTGTGCTTTTGCTTTCTTCCTTGGTGTTTTATGTTAACGTGAGGGATGTCAGTGTCTGACAGGTTACTTCTCCTTACCATAAAGACGGACTTTCATAAATAATCTTAAAATCATGCAAACCAGTTTTAACATAGTACAACCACGTGGAAACCTGTACGGGTGTCACTCTGTACACGGATTGCTGAAGTGCCTGGTTCGCATCTCTGTTGATTATCGATTTTCCTGATCGATATTCTTTATAATTGAGCTCAGTTTGTACAGGTGCATGCTGGGAGAGTACTTTGTAATACTGCATTACAGTCTGTCTTGAGAATAATTATTTTACTATTTTATTTGGAGTTAAATAAACTTGGCAGTAGAAGTTGTGTTATATATCTAATTTATTCATTCTGTAGTCTGTCTTACGACAGGTCTATAGCCTCTTCCAAAGCGAGTTCTCCACAGGTTGCGATCTAGTGCTTCCTCTTTCAATTTCCAGTACCTTCTCTTTTCCTTAAGGTCATCCAGTAGATGCTTACGCCTTCTTCCTCATCTTCCCGTCATTTCTATCCTTGCCTCTAACTTTCCTTCAATCACGTGTTTTAGAAGGCAGTTTCTACGCTAGATATGACCAATCCAGTTAGCCTTTCTTCTTTTTAGTTTATGTAGTATATTCCTCTCCTCCTTGACTGTGTAATACTTCTTCATTTCTCACACGATCGGTCCAACTGATCTTCTCCATTCTTTTCCAACACCACATTTCAAAACTTTCCAGATATTTCTGGTCTACTTTCCGAAGTGTCCACTTTTCAGCACCATACAAAACTATGTTCCAAATGTAGCACTTTACTAGTTTCTTTCTTAAATTTAAGTCCAGTTTGCTGGTGAAAAGAGTCTTCTTCTTGTTGAATGCTGCTTTTGCAATCTCAATTCTGGATTTAATTTCACGTGTAAACCTTGCATCATTTGGTAGCATGCTACCCAATTAATTGAAATATTCCATATTCTCCAATTGTTTTTGATCTATCATAATCATATATCTAATACCCCAATAATTTTTTATATCGACTTTCATTAATGAAATGAACAGAATTATGCCATAACGAATCAGGTGTTATATTTTTAATAACGACAAATGACTAGATCACTTCCTTTAAACTTGCATAAAATTATAGTTACCAATCCCGATGGCCGCGCGGTCTAAGGCTTAGGTCTGCGACCGCTCACTTGCTGGGATTTCGGGTTCGAATCCCTCCGGGATTATGGATGTCTGTCTCTAGTGAATATTGTGTGTTGTCAGGTAGAGGTCTCTGCGACAGGCCGATCCCTCATCCAGAGGAGTCCTGCCGAGTGTGTTTGTGTCATTGAGTGTGATCAGATGCAACAATAACCCTCTACACCTACAATAAGTAGGTAAAAGAATTCAGACTAAGAAAAAGAAACTACTTTTATACCTTGATTAACACGAACCTAAATTATTTATATTTCTTTCATCTCTGAATTTTCAGCTTACTTGGAAAAGAGTAGTTAAGAAATGTATGGCTGACACTTGCTAAAGGACATTGTGAAGAGAACTGCATCACAAAACCGTTAATAATTCGTAATGTTTAAAAATATTAATTTTATTTGAGCCAGACTGTTGCGGTGGGTAGAACGTGAGATGTGTTGGAGGAAATAAGAAGTGATCAACATGTTTAGTTGGAATGTCGTCAGTAATAAAGCCAGTTGAAAGAATTCTGCATGCATAAGAAGACGGTATTAAAATGTGCATGTACCTTTGCAAAGTGCCTAATGAATTAAATGTCACACAATCTTTTTGGCATTTATGATGGTTGTTTATGATAAATGTAATAATCTTCAGGATTCCACCATGTTAAGTCTTTTGAATAGTTATGTTTTTCCTTTGTGACTTCAACAGTTACTTCTTTAATAAGTCAGTTACGTCAATGGTAAGCGCATAAGTTAGTTAGTCACTTAGTTAATTTAGTTAGTTACTCTATTACTTAGTTCCCCGAGCAGTGAGAACGTGATCCTAACCACTCTTCTTCTTCTAGTCCGAAGTTAAGAATGAATTGAACTGTACCTCCACTCCCCCTATATACCTTCATGGCATGGTTCGTTAATCACACAGGCAACCCTTGTAAATAGTTATGTGCAAAATAAGGTGGTCTTTATGCTGTATCATAATACAGAACTAAAATTTTGCCTGTCGTTTCATACGGGTGCGACGAACAAAGCCTGAGGTCTTCCAAAATGCGGTGCAGGGGAAGATATTTGGGCATTAGGGGGAGGATATAAGAGAATATTGGAGAAAAATGTGTGGGGACTATTTTCATATTTGTGTTTTTCACCAAATACTTGTATTATTGGGGTAATGAAATCAAGCAGGAGGAATTGGGCGGGGAATGGGAGACGGACGGGGGAGAAATGCATGCAGGGTTTTGATTTGTAAACTTGAAGAAGAGACAGGGGCTCACCCAGGGGGGCTGCCGAGCTGTAGCCCCCCCAAACCTCTAAAACCGAAATTTAAAGAACACAGATTTTGTAGATACTATGGTATCAAACGTTTTACGTGATTTACCTTTCAACCGAAATCAGCCACTGAAATTGGTTAATAACTAGTGCATTAGAATTTTGAAAAATAAATTAATAAAATTTAAAAAAAAAACAAGAAGATAGCAGACTGTGACTGAGTCATGGAACATGTAGTTATATTCATATCTATATAAATGCAGCTGCAAACAGTGTTATATTATATTTATGATTTTTATAACAATTTTTTAAATCAAACATAAATTATGCATAGTCTTAGTGTCAGCACCCCCCCCCCCCCCCCCCACAATGAAAATTCTGTGTGCGGACCTGAGAAGAGAGGCTACTTGGAATACTTAGGATTACGTGGTAGTATAATAGTACAGTAAATCTTAATTAAATAGAACAAAATTACGTATTGGCTCAGGATGGTAAAGAGTTGCTGTCTGTTGTGAACAGGGAAATTGACCTTTGGTTCTCCGTAAAATTCCGTCACTTCCACGCCCTTAAACATCGTTTTGTAACTGTCAGCCAGCGCTCATGTGTTGCGATGACGCGCCCCAAAACCTGTTCCCTGGTGACAAACAAACCGTCATAAAACATTCTGTCAAATTCTCTGCTTTGATGTGAAGACAGCTTCCTAGAGGAGTTGGGTAGCAATTGTGTATGTCATGTGACCCTAGAGGCAATTTTACACAGGGGGGTGTGTCCACGAATTTCTACAATAAATTTTCGGAAGATGTCTTGTGCGAAAGAATAAGATTCATCTCTCACATTTCCGCGTTTCCAAATTAATGTAAAAAATGGTATCAAATTTTTGGAATTCCCATCCCTTTGTGCATGTATACAATCACTATCTCAATCTGTACAATAGCGGAAGCTGCCACACGTATACTACGAGCTTGCATAAAACACCATTAGTCCACTACTCAACTTTTAAGAAAATGTAGCAGTCTTTTTCATCTGTATATTTTAGTTCTGGACTTAAGCAACTACAAAAACTACGTGAACGCACACAATGCATATTATTCCTTATAGGGAGTAATAAGCAATGTATATTTTGTAATTTTATACACCTGCATAATTTTATATTTATGATTTACAGTTTTATTGTAAAGGGGGAGGCCTCCACCCTAAAGTCTGCATTCCTTTATGATTTTGTAATATATCTACCTGATGATGGCCGATGGCCGAAACATGTAGTAGAATAATAAAAGAGCATGAAGACGTTGTGTTTTTCTGTATAGATTGAGATAGTAAATGTTATCCACATGACATTCAGTTGCCAGTCAAGTCTTATTCTTTCTTTCACTTTTGCGCCGTACAACTGCAAGTTACTCTCTCATGTGTACAAGCGGATTGACAGGGCGAGCAAGAGCCCAGTGGCGCTAACGATCACGTCAGCTAGAGTGTAGCGATGCTTGACAGGGCGAGCAGCAGCCCAGTGGCGCTAACGATCACGTCAGCTAGAGTGTAGCGATGCTTGACAGGGCGAGCAGGAGCCCAGTGGCGCTAACGATCACGTCAGCTAGAGTGTAGCGATGCTTGACAGGGCGAGCAGGAGCCCAGTGGCGCTAACGATCACGTCAGCTAGAGTGTAGCGATGCTTGACAGGGCGAGCAGGAGCCCAGTGGCGCTAACGATCACGTCAGCTAGAGTGTAGCGATGCTTGACAGGGCGAGCAGGAGCCCAGTGGCCCTAACGATCACGTCAGCTAGAGTGTAGCGATGCTTGACAGGGCGAGCAGGAGCCCAGTGACGCTAACGATCACGTCAGCTAGAGTGTAGCGATGCTTGACAGGGCGAGCAGGAGCCCAGTGGCGCTAACGATCACGTCAGCTAGAGTGTAGCGATGCTTGACAGGGCGAGCAGGAGCCCAGTGGCGCTAATGATCACGTCAGCTAGAGTGTAGCGATGCTTGACAGGGCGAGCAGGAGCCCAGTGGCGCTAACGATCACGTCAGCTAGAGTGTAGCGATGCTTGACAGGGCGAGCAGGAGCCCAGTGGCCCTAACGATCACGTCAGCTAGAGTGTAGCAATGCTCCCTCCTTCTGGAAGAAAGATATTGACGAAGTCTCAAGTTCTTTATGTTATTTGTACCGTACATTTTTCTTGATCATATAAAATCGTGATCCGACAAATGTACACCCTTTATTATCTGCTATTTAATACAGTTTTATTAAAAATAGTCCAACATATTTGTAACTATGTTACATTTCATCTACAGGGGCTCAATTGTTTATTACACCAGCTATAGACGTATGGTACTCATTAAAATATATAAGTTAGGTAGATAAAATATCGTTAAATGTGTTGAGTTTGTGGTCACTGTATCTGCTGCTTCGTGTTCACCATTTGTTGGTTAGTGGAGTACTCAAGTCCTGTGGGATATGACGCCGTGTAGATTTTTATGTATTTGCTGACGTTTCAGAGGAGCTTTCTGCCTCCATCTTTAGGATCGTCGGCTACTTACCAATCAACACGGCGTTACGTCCCAGAAAACGTCGATGGTCAACATCGCTGTGAGAACCTCAAATGGCTCACAGTAATAATATTTCTGTGATAATCTTCAGGATGAGACAAAGGAAAAATGTGTAAGAATTATTGCATATGATCATGCTACCGTGTGTTCGTTGTATATTCGTCTGACATTCTGAATGTCATAGAGACAAGCATAACCTGCAAGGTAAAGTCGGACGTGTTTCAATGCAAGTGTCAACACTGGCTACAACTTTCCGTTACACCGCGATTAAGTAAAACACGGTACACAGAACCTGCGGCCTAGACTGCGGAAATGTTCAATGTTATTAAGAGTAATTTCTCTTACACGGCGTATGTTACAGAGAAAGTATGAATATTTTGCCAATGTTTGGAATTTCTTACTTGGAATTGTTGACAAGGATCTCCATAACCTACGGGGACTCATGAGAGTGTGCTGAATTTCTGTGACATGCAGCATCCGGTACTTCATGATTCTGTTGTCGCAATATGAAAGTCGCGTGCTTTTATGAAGATGGAAATGAGCCTTCAGATTTCACAAAGAGCAAACAAGTTAGGCACTGTACATAAAACGTAACATTTTGGCGCGTTCGCATTTTTGCGTTCGTTTAACACATGTACCTGGCGAACCGTTTTGTTGAATAACTTTTGCAGCGAAACGAGGGGAGAATTTTGAAAGTGTTGCCATGGGAACGAAAATGTGGGCGAATTTTGAGTGTTGCCATGGAAAAGAAAAATGGGTGAATTT
Source organism: Reticulitermes speratus (assembly GCA_021186555.1). Taxonomy (NCBI): domain Eukaryota; kingdom Metazoa; phylum Arthropoda; class Insecta; order Blattodea; family Rhinotermitidae; genus Reticulitermes; species Reticulitermes speratus. The sequence goes on from JAJKFL010000012.1 coordinate 11,412,531, forward strand.
TGAAAGTGTTACCGTGAAAATGAAAAAAATGGGCGAATTTTGAAAGTGTTGCCGTGAAAATGAAAAAATGGGCAAATTTGAAAGTTTTACCATGGAAATGAAAAATGACCGAATTTTGAAAGTGTTGCCATGGAAATGAAAAAAGGGTAAATTTTTAGGGTTGCCATGGAAACTAAAGAATGGGCGAATTTTGAAATTGTTACCATGGAAATGAAAAATGGCCAGATTTTTTACGTTTTGCCATGGAAACGGAAAAATGGGCGAATTTTGGGTGTTGCCATGGAAAAAATTGGCGAATTTTGGAAGTGTTACCATGGAAAAGAAAAATGGGCGAATTTTGAAATTGTTACCATGGAAAAGAAAAATTGGCGAATTTTGAAATTGTTGTCATGGAAACGCAAAAATGGGCGAATCTTGAAAATTTTGTCATTGAAAACGAAAAAAAAAAATGAGTGTTTTTGTATTGCTGAACTACATATATCGCTGTCAATAACATAAAACACTTCGGTCGTCATGTAAAGTGCCCGGTATTTTTGTCTGATATTAACCAAACCTGAATTTTCTGGGCAGATTTCCGTAAAAGCCCACGGTACAAAATTTCACGAAAATCCGTGAATTTCCGGCCGAATTGTTGCATGTGGAAAAACAGACAGACACGAAGAATTTGACAGTCACTTTTTCAATCTTTGCAACCACGTCTGAAAACCTACGACTTCGGAAGATTTTTCGGCGGAAAAGAAATGACTGGAGAGTATCACGTGGTGAGGAGCTTTACATATTACGCCATTCCTGATAGGTCTGTTGTTAAGGTGATTACATTACGAATGAATTTGGAGGGGCATGCAGCTCGTAATGAAATACGAGAAATGCTAACAAAATCTTAGTTTAAAAAACTTTAATGAAATAGAATGTGCTTAACGTACATATTAGAATAGATCTTGGAAGAATTACATATGACTATATAAACTGAATTTATTTCACGGAAGATAGACTAATAACCAAGTCAGGCGTGTACAAACCCTGTCGTAACCCTTCGGTTTCTATATATGGTAGGGAGTTCCGTGACAAGTTGCATAATTATCAAATCTTGGACAAGTCGTTTATAACCTGGAGTTAATTAGTTGTACGTTTCAGTTTTTTTGACAGCTGAAGAGTGGCAGCGAAAACTAGCAGCGCGAGATGGATGGATTTCCTGTAGCTGATGTACAATGGGCGCTTCACAGCACATCGACTCATATGCTAAGTGTTTTTACACCTCTCAACACGTGAATTTGGTATTGTAGGAACCGGAAGAAGCGATCTAAGTGCCTTAGAGTGCCGAAGTTTTGAAACTTTCTTCTTAATTTATGTGTGAACTGTTGACCAAGCCTTCTGGCCGGCATGTCGTCAAGCATTTCAAGGGGGTCAGAGAGAGAGAGAGAGGAAAGAAGCAGTGATATGAAGATCTGGAATTTATTTGTAGCTGCGAGTGACAGGATGAAAATGTATAATTCTGTTGCTTTAAAATGAAAAATGTTTTTAAGAATCAAGTCTGCTGGGATATGACGCCATTCGAATGGTAAATACTTCATGGTCCTCCGTCTTCATCAGGGGAGCACGCAAGGGGGGGGGGGACTGTCGGGCTGCAGCCCCTCCGAAACCCTCCAAAACCGTAATTTAAAAAAACACAGATTTTGTCGATATTATGATATCAAAAGTTTTACGTGATTTATCCTTCAGCCGAAATGAGCCACTGAAATCAGCTGATGAGTAGTACATTACAATTTTGAAAAATAAATTAATAAATTAAAAAAAGCAAGAAGATGGGATACTGTGGTTGAGTCATGGAACATGTAGTTATATTCATATGTACACAAATACAGTTACAGACAGTGTTATTTTATACTTACGACATGATTTTTATAACATAATTTTTTAAATAAACCTAAATTTTATATAGCCTCAAAGTCAGCGGCCCCTCCCCCCAAAGAAACATTCTGGGTGCTCACCTGGTCTTCATGGTCCAAAGAGTTTAACATATCCCAGAATCTGTACTAGTGCCACTGTAGTAAAATTATATCTTGTACAACATTTGTTTAAGATTACTAGTTTTCTGAACTGTTTTGAAAAAAACAGTTCTTTTGTAAGTGAAACTTTTCCCTCCTTCAGGTAAACAGGAGGGAGGTACCTGCTGACGTGATTCAATTTCTAGGCCCATATAGAATACAGATTTAATTAAGTGACTTAGCGTTTTCAGTGACTGAAGGTATTTATTTCTGTCGGATCCTGCAATGTAGATGCTTTCCCACCTATTCGCCTGCTGACAGAAACCAATCTATTTTCCAAAACGTCGTGTTGTTTCAGAATAGAAGATGTTGGAAGAAATCCAGAAATCGCGTAACCCTGGCTGTAATATGCCAAAATGTTCCTCAACATTGTAAGAAACGTAAATTAATACAAGAGATATGTATAAAACAAAAATAAAAAATTACACGAAGGAAGCTTCAAGTAGCTTCAGTTAGCAGTTCAGTCTCATTAGCATCAGATTTCGCTCTGCTCACTGTTCTTGTGATATTTTACTTTCACAGGAACATAACTCCTTTTTGCTCTAAATACGTGCTGTGTCGAAAGATGCTTTAAGTGGCTTACGGGAAAAGAGGTCAGGCGCATGTAAGGAACTGCGAACATTAAATGAGAGAAAGAGAGATGAATGATTAGCGGGTTCATTATAATTGTGGGTGAAAGACAGACAGACAGGGAGACTTATCGTTTCCGGAGTTGCTCATCTCTGCGGTAACATCTCGCAGCACTTTCACTGATCGTCTACTGTGAAGTCATTCGAACAAAGTAGAAAACAAATAACGAACGTGATTTACATTGCGGCATGACTGAAGGAAATAATTTTAATATCGTGTTACATTCCTGACAGCTGAGGGTCAGCGTATTCTTTACCTGCAAGGAAAGCCACTTTCAGACTTTCTGTCTTTTCCATTCTTGCTTTCCCTCCTAACTCTCTTTTTGTCTCTTTATCTCCCTTATTCTTCCTTCTTTCTTCCCTTTATTCTGTCCTCTCGCCCTTTCCTTACTCTTCTCTTCTGTCTTCGTCTCCGTACTCCTTGTTCCTCTTTTTTCTTCTCTATTGCCAATCAAATTGCTTCCTTATTCTTCTTGTAGCAGTAGGTTATTAAACATATAGACAGATGTACGCTTACGGCCTGCATTAGGCGAACGATTCTCAAATTTTATATCTGCGTGTCCCGCCGGTAATTTTGCCAAAAATAAGCTTGTATAAAACCTTTATTTCACCAGTATGTTCACAAGAGTTTATCACTGGATCTTATCTCGAGCCGGCCAAGTTAATTTAATGCCCTACAAATTCGTTCTCCACATTAATTCAAACATAATTCCTTTCATTTATCCAGAGATAATGCAACTGTCTTTCTTGTCATGGGATTTCGAGCAAACACTGTGTAGGCTTCATGCATTCCGAATATTTACCATGCGTGCTGTAGGTTCTGCCCTTCTTATGCTTCTTCATGTAATCATCATAGCAAAAGCACAAGGCAATGACGTAGCTGTCTTCGTCACTCTAAATAGTCTGTAAAGTGTATTGTTCTTTTTTTACTTAAGCTATGAATCTCCATCAGTATCTCCTGCCTGTCATATAATGCAGCACGCTTATATAACAGTTGCGGACACTGTCCGTTCAAATATTAGCTGGTATTGGGCTAGTACATAGGATGCATGAGGGAGATTTATCTCTATGTACTTATTTATTTCCGCTTGGATTACTCTAAATTTGGGGGAAATATGCGTCTCCGAAACGTCGGTATCTATGTACATATTTACACGGCCTCGCGGATCTCGCGTATGTATCTGTAGCCTACTATGTGCTAATTCTACAGCGGAATGGTTTCTTGACAGCGGTTTAATGTACGTGGATCACGTTTCATTTCAAACACGATTTAACTGATAGAAAACTTTCTTACTCTCAATTACTTTTCTCATTAAGTTTCATCGATATTGTAGCCAAGAACTAACAACAATAGAATTAAACGAGATTAAACGGTGTCCAACTACAAACTACGCCAAAAGACACTAGCTGCACACATATGTCTTAAAAAATAATTATGATTTGCACATTCCGTTCAAATCTTCCTTTCATTACTTCTAAACTTTCAGTCCTATCACAAGAAAGTTATTTCCAATTAGAAACTTAATTTGTTTTTACTTTTCTGTTACACATATTAGAGTTTATATCATTTTTGCTTGTCATTCTATAATTATCAGTACAGCCTGTTTCTCGGTTACTTCTTTGTACAATTTTTTACAGCATGCATCAAGACTTTCCTTTCGCATTATTTTACCTGCATGATCTTTCCTTCTGTCTACAGCAAAATCACAATTTTTTTATATTTGGTTTGACTTTCAACAGATTTAAAATTAAAATTGATACATTTTATGCAGGTATTGAGCATGATTCACCTGCTGCCCTTCCTGAAAATGATGTATGGCATGAAATCAAGATTTTTACACAGTAATGTCACTTAGTTGAATGAATGTTGACGGGCTGGGTGACCGGGCTCATTTTTATTGCAAAAGAAAGATTTACTTTTTAACATTCCTTCCAAGATCCCACTCAGACTCCTATCCAATGGATACTGATGACTATTTCTATGGGTTAAAGTACCGGAGCCTGAAAAATACCTCTCAACTCAAATGGGGCTGAGCTTGCGAATACCTGGATTATGCCTCCACTTCCCTGCATGCCTTCATATCGTAATGCTTAATTTAACAAGTGGACAATATTACCTTTACCTTAACTTCACTTTGTTAGTTAAAGGTAAAGGAAATATTCTTCAGTGGTCTTGTCATGGGTCAGTCGGTTAGTCGCAGGCCTCTCATTGCAGATGCCAGGATTCGATGCCAGGTTAGTCCATGTGGGGTCTGTGATGGACAAAGTGGCAATGGGACAGGTTTCTCACCGATAATTTCGATTTTTCTTGTCAGTATCTTTCCACAATGCTTCATACTCATATTTAATTCGTCCACCACCGACGCTATATAATCTTGGCAGTTGACAGCGTCGTTAAATAAACAGTTCTGTCTCTGTTAGTGTCGTATATATCTTACATCATGTTGTAAATCCTAATACGCGTACGCCTTTTTATCCACAGCTTCACATATTGTCACATGTTTCCTTTGTTCCATCTCCTGTAGTCCTGCCTGCCCTTGAAAGTAGAGGCCACCTTCTGCTTTCCAGAGCATGAGGATGCGGTGGCCTCTAACGATGAAAGACCACTTTGAAATTGCATTTATGTATTTACTTGCTAGGGATTGGCATATCTAATTAATTCCCAGCTGTCGCCCTCGGTGGACTAGTGGTTAGCGTGCTCGCCACTGGGCCCGAGGTTCGCGGGTTCGATCCCGATCGAGGGCGAAGGATTTTTAAGAGTGGTAAAAATCCGGAGCACCACTTCCTTCGGAGGGGAAGTAAATCCGTCGGTCCCATGTCGTAGATTTAATGAACCCTACGGGCATGAATAGAACTAGTAATGCCCGTCGGCAAAATTCAGCGGCCATTTCTCACCCAAGTCTCCTGCCAGATGGCTCTTGCAGTCACATCAGGATTGAGTAGAACTTGTGCAGTCAGTGGGCTGGTCACCCGCTACATCAACGCACATGACCATAGAAACCTCCGAAAGGAGTCCCCCAATGCTCCGCGATTGGAGCGACAAGGGGACTAACTAAACTAAGCACGCTAACTAAAAGCGTAACGTGTGCACGAAGCTTCTGAAAGAAAATGAAGAAAAATACAAAACTGGGAAGAAGGAAAGAAGAAAAGGAAAAATGAAACTGTAAAGATAGAAGATTCGATCTGGTCACGTTAAGGCGCAAGGGAGTTCAGATTTAACCGACCGTGGGTTAAAGACAAAGTGTTTTTGTCAACAAGGCGTGACTTCTTATCTCTCGATCTTTCCAGTAAGTGACTGCAAATATTCACATCTTTACAAACATGTCTGTGATTTATATACACAGAACTCAGCGGTACAACAAGACTGTTACTCTCACGTTGTTCGGGATTTTATGTAGTGCGGCTACAAGGGCAACTTTTACCTGTCAAGTTTACTTTTCGTAGAAAAATCGATAAATAAATAAATATATTGCTATACATGGAGAGAAGAGACATATTAAAAGATAGTTTTTAATGTATTTAGCATGTTTGATGTTTGTAACAAGAGAGAAACTCGATTAACTCTCGATCAAGATGTTCCCACTGCGACTCTCAGGTCATTCATCGCCAGTCACCTGTCATTTGATCAGTAAACAGCAACCAGTCACAATTGACGTTTAACATACCAACACATCTTGTGTTCTTGACTTGAAATGGGTTGGGAGACGACAACATAGACCCCATTAGTACTTGTACTGAACATTTAAAGGTTCACTTAGGACAACTAGATTGCCAGCCAGTATTCCAATCAATGATATCCCGAATTCTTGGGAATTCTGTCACTACACAAGTACTTCTAAACCCGAGCTCCGTTTTTTATGTCAGGATCGGCCAACCCGACTGGGGCTTCTCCAGATTTTCCAAAATTCCTCGTATGAAATTCTGGGTTATTGCTTTAAAATAGGCAACGACCGTCTGCCTCTCCTTTCTACCCATTCATTCTTCGCCGTCCTATTATTTTGCACCGTGAAATATATTAGATTTCCTTTTCGTGATTTTATTCAGTGTTTAGGTGACTACCTAAAACTTATCATCAAATATACCACGATTGCCTCCTTCCAGATCCTTACCTATTTGTCATTTATAATCAGTAATGACGACAGTAGTAGTACAGTAGTTGTACGAGGAAGGGGAGGGGGAGGAGGTAGGCGATGTACGGGCGTATCAGCTGCTAAGGATATTCGCCTCTATCAATCAGCTGTTGAAGGTTACTTAGTGCCTTGTACAATGTGACAGCATGTAATCTGGTACCCAAGCACCAAAGTTTCGGGGTAACCTATTGTCTCCGTCTTCAGAACTGAAATCCTGAAAGTGATTGCAGAACAGCACCGCCAGGCCCGTAGCCAGGGGAGGGGGTACAAGTGTGTGCAATGCACCCACTAGGAATTTGAAAAGTATCAAAGACTATCATGCTGATCTGCCCGCTAAAAAAACGTACGACACACTGCCGCATCCACGTGTTGCCTCTGTTGAACCACCGTGGTCGGAAACAACTCATTTTCTAAAATGTATGTACATGCAAGATGTCTTGTGCAGTGTTACAGAGCGCATTGTGTAATTAATGTGTTTATATTGTGGTCCTGACAAAGATGCTTCTTTAAGCTTATGCCTACGTTATATATATTCACAACGTACGTGTAATAGAGCATTGTACACATATCCTACATAAAGATATGTACATATATGCACCCGCACTGGAAGCCACTGCACCCATTATGTTCATGGTCTGGCTACGGACCTGAGTACCGCGTCACGTCCTAGGAGACTAACTCCATGCAGCAGAGTCCTTCTTGAGAAGCTAACAGGTCCTTAGCTAGTCAAGAAATTCCCAGCATTTTATGGAACTCTAAAGTTTATTACCGCATTCACAAGAGCCCGCCACCTGTTCCTATCCTGAGCCAGATCAATCCAGTCCATGCCTCCATATCCTACTTCTTGTAGACCCATTTTAATAATATTCTCGCATCTACGCGTAGGTCTTCTAAATGGTCTCTTTACCTCAGGTGTCCGCACCAAACACATCCTAAAACAGTAGATTTAATATTTACCTTCTCCACCTTGATAACCAAGCATTCCACATCTTCTGATCTTATTTGACACTGTAATACGAACCACTATATATGTTCCGTTCAACACAACCTGTATTAACCAAATTATTCTTAAACTACGTGTTTCGTTCGTTCGACCATCATCAGGTGTGTAATACAAAAACACTCGATACAAGGCAAAGCGTAAAGTTTTTGCGAGATCTCACAAAATAATATATTGTAAAATATGAGAGTAAACGTTACAATTGGATTTTTGTAACATGTAGCATCTAATTTTAGCTTTCAGTGGCATATTTTACAACATATTATTTTTTGAGATCTCACAAAAACTTTACGCTTTGCCTTGTATTGAGTGTTTTTATACTATACATCTCATATGGTCGAAAGGCCGAAACATGTAGTGTAAGAATAATTTGGTGAATACAGGTTATGTTGAGTGGAATATATACAGCAGTTTGTTTTGTCCTATGCGCAGAACGGGATGGGTCACATTAAATTGACACTGTAAAACACAGATCCAACCGTAAGAAAGTATCAAATTGACAGTAAATAGACTAATTGCACTATGCCTTGTGGTTTGTTTCATTTTCAACTTCGAACTTATAAACCGCCAATTATAATTGCTAAACTCGTCACCTTAGGCCCATCAGGCACTCAACACACGAATAGTGTCAATGGAAATTCGTAATCACTCCGGAAATCATTTGTATCGCGCGTAGACCTTCTGAAATGGATATAATAATGTATTAGTATTCAAAAAGTTATCAGGACTCAGCAGGAGGCAGTCTGTCGGCTTACATAATTACAACAGTGACTGCAATGAAATGTGCTGCACACGTGACAACAAGTAGTTCAGGAGCCTGGCGAAGGCTCTGGCATTCTTGAGTTATGAAACACTTATGTCATGACAGTAGTCGAATAAGGAGCGGGTGTCTTAGTGAAGCAACAGGCATTAAATCGAGAAGCGTTACGTCAGGCATTTTGATGGTAGACGTAGTTAAAACATGGGGTTCAAGCTGTCGTGGATTGCTCAGCCGAATCTTTACACCTGTTCGCGGCTTTTCCTGCCCGCTGTGTTGACTACATTCTGATTACGAATCGTTGGATTGTTTGGGGGGGGGGGGTTTACGGACGTAAATGCAACTAAAGCGTGAGGCTCACCACTTAGATGTATCTAGTGCCAAAACTGAGAATGATTTGAGTTTTCCCTCCATGTCATATTCAGTACTTATTGTGTAGTTTTTAGACTTTTTAGCTATTCCTACAAACAAGCTGAATGTTTTATGATGCGTTTTGAACTATTTCTCAGCGTTTGCTGTTGTGTCGTTATTTTCTAGTTTATTATTTTTCCCCCATAGGGCCACAGCCCCTAGTGGGCTAGGGCCTTCTCATTATCGAGGCTTCGCGATCACACTCAGACACACCACATTCGGTAGGACTCCTCTGGACAAGTGATCAGCCCGACACAGAGACCCTACCTGACAACACACAACAGTCACAAGAGACAGACATGCATGATCCCTGCGGGATTCGAACCTTAATCTCAGCAAGCGAGCGGCCGCAGACCCACTTCTTAGACAGCGCGGCCACTGGGATCGGATCTGGTTTATCATTAATTATGTAATATGAAGCTACGTGTACATAGCCTAAGTCCTGATTCAAACGCAGGTACACACAGCAGTCATAAAAATCTTCTTTAATTAATTTTCTCACTGTCTTTGTTATTTCATCTTTCTTTGATCTACACGCCATCTCGGAACTTAAGATTGTATCCGAATTCGTTACTAAGGAATAGACTCGTTCCTTTGACTACAAAGCTGAACCATGTTCAGGAATAAGAAAAGACAAATTCTGAACATTGTTCATGTCTGATATTGACAAGACTGCAGTGTGTAGCTCTTTAACAAAGGTAAAAATGTACGCGTTTTAACTCCGCTTTTAATTAGTGTTGTAAATAATTTCAAAGACTAGTTTTGTTTGATGTGCTTTGTTTGATATGCAGAGACGATAGTAGTATAGCCGATATGTATAATCTACAGATTATCTTGCGTTAAACATCTAGAAATGTCACCTTAGCTTGCTTTACTCTTGCAGTAATTATGAGACCGGAGATATCTATCTTTATTTATCAATTACACATCCCGTTTCCAAGAAGGAATCAAGAAAGGCAAGATGGGAGAGAAGAATATAAGGAAGAGAAAAGGCATGAAGTAAGAGAGAAACAAGGAAAATATCATGTAAGAAAGAAAGGATAATTCGAAGTCAAAGCAGGAAGGAAGAAATAAATGAAGACGTGAAAAACGAAGAAAATGGAGAAATCACAACAGGAGGAAGCGTAAAAGGAGGAAAGGAAGAAAATAATAATGAAATAACTAACGGAAGAAGGGGAACATATGTGCTGTTTAACGGAGCTATCAATTGCAAAGTTTATATGGCGTCAGTTGTAGATGGATGAATGAATGAGTATGGAGCACTGGTGCGATGATACTGACAGGGGGAAACCAAAATACTGAGAGAAAAACCTCTCCCAGTGCCACTTTTTCCACCACAATCCCCTTGAGGAAGGGTCTGGTGTAGAATCCGGTCCTCTGCTTTGAGAGACCTGTGAGTGACCTGAGTCACGGACTGTCAATAAGAGAAACAAACAGTGACAGAAATGTGTGTGTGTGTATGTGTGTGTGTCTGTGTGTGTGTGTGTCTTTGTGTGTGTCTGTATCTGTGTGTAATATTTTCTAAAGAATTATAGAACATACCGGACAGTGACAATAGGAACCTTTAGTTTCGGGGGAAATGTTTATTGCTAAACTTTGTGGTGAGGACGCAATCGACGGAGATGGTCTGTTGCGCAACGCAGAGGTTAAGTAAGACAACAGCACTGTACAAGAAACAACGATTTCGCTACAATGACGGGAGAAAGTGGGGAGTACAGTTGCATGTACCGAGGCGGCGATTGACCTTGAGGGATTGTCCTGCCTCGGTGTCATTACAGGTTAAGTGGAGGCACGAGCTGCATAATTACAGTCACGTGACCGTCTAACATGCATGCTATCCTGAAGGGTGACCATGCTGATTTTGCGTCACACCACAATTCTAGCCGGCACAACAAAAAAATTAGAAGAATGACAATTTAATTTCCACGAATGTAAAGGTCTTGTCGTCGCAGCGTGAGGTATAGCTACACGATGTTGTAATTCCGCGTTCCTTTAAGGAGTGGCGGAAAGATTGTAAACAACTGCTCCTTCCGCAGGTAGAACCTGCTTTTGTAGTCTAGCCACTCGTTTTACTAACGGTAAAGACAAAGATCTCCACGTAACACGCCATGTAGGCACAGAGGGGGAGTAGAGGTACTGCTCGACTCTTTCTTAACCTCGGCGCTACATGGGGTGTGTGGCTAACGTCACCCCACCCCATCCGCTTTACCCCAGGGAAAGAGAGCCGGTATCCATCGTACAGGAGGCTGGGTTATTCGTCATTGGTATGTTTTTATCTTCCTGTTAATCTAAGGTGACCTAAAACACAATAAGGGATGCCTACTGCGTTGTGCGTCGCCCTCGGTGGACTAGTGGTTAGCGTGCTCGCCACTGGACCCAAGGTTTGCGGGTTCAATCCCGGCCGATATAAAATCCGGAAGTAAAGCCGTCGGTCCCATGTCGTAGATTTACGGCATGTAAAAGAACCTTACGGGCATGAATAGAAACGTTTCGTAAGCAAAATTCAGCTGCCATTTCTCACCCAAGTCTCCTGATTGACTGCTAGATGGCTCTGGCAGTCATATCAGGATGAGTAGGACTTGTGCAGTCAGCGGACTGGTCACCCATTACAGAATGCACACTTCCAGACCAAGAAACCTCTGAAAGGAGACCCTATGCTCCGCAAGGAGCGACAGGAAGTAACTAACTGCGTTGTGCCCGTTAGGTAACCAGCATTTATTAGTAGGCTGATGTTGAAGATTCAAGCCTTCTGGGATTCATTGATATATAGTTACCGACGTTTCGAAGGAGCCTGCTGTCCCCATCCTCGCGCGTGATTTGAAAGGATATGCGAATGATTTGTGATACAATTTGTCCTGAATATGGCCATAATGCTAAAGTTTTGTGTCCTGAGAGAGAGGCCTCTCCGGTCTTCAAGGGGGCGAGTTAAGTGTTTCCAAGACCTGCTCCAGACCCGGTCATCCTCCCAGTTCGTGTTGGGATAGGGCTCAGTGTTAATCGCCACCCTGACGGTACGGTCCCAGTACTGTTATGAAGATGGAAGCAGCAAGCTCCTCGTGAAAGCTGGCAACTACTCACCAGTCTACAGGACGTCATAAGCCAGAAGATTTGAACCTTCATCAACATCGCTGTGCGACCCCCAAATATAGTATAATACAGGGGTGTAAATATTTTCCAAAAATCTAGAAGCAGTCTCAAAATTCTAGGCGCCAGAAGGGAGACATGAAGCAAGTTCCATAAAGACCCACAAATATTAGGCGCCGCTGTACAAACGTTAGTTGCTACGGCGTCCCAGCACCCGGGATTTGTGCACCCTTGGGCTAATATTATCTCTTTCTTTACCTGTACCTAAAGGGCCCTAAACCTGAAAATGAAGATAAATTTGCTCTCCGAAAAACTCGCAGGTTTTAGAATTTATATTTAAATTACAAACAAGTCTAAATAAGATTGAATTATGGGGGCTCGGCATCGATTCCAGACCCGTTCATGTAAGAATTGTGGTGTATAAAGTGGCGCTGGCACAGGTGTGTCACCGGGTACTTCGATATTCTGACAGTATCATTCCACCAATGCGCCGCACACATATTTTTTTCATCTACCTAACTAACTAACTAACTACTTCCATGGAACAGAGTCCTTCTTGAGAAGCTAACATGTTCTCAACTAGTCAAGAAGTTCCCCGCAGGTTTATTATCGCATTCACAAGAGCCCGCCACCTGTCCCTATCCTGAGCCATATCAATCCAGTCCATGCCCCCCATCACACTTCTTGAAGATCCATTTTATTATTATTCTCCCATCTACGCCTGGGTCTTCCAAGTGGTCTCCTTTCCTCAGGTCTCCCCACCAAAATCCTGTATGCACCTCTCCCCTCCCCCATACGTGCTACATGCCCCGCCCACCTCATTCTTCTTGATTTGATCACCCGAATAATATCTGGTGATGAGTACAGATCATTAAGTTCCTCGTTATGTAGTCTTCTCCACTCCCCTGTTACCTCGTCCCTCTTAGGCCCAAATATCCTCCTCAGCACCCTATTCTCGAACACCCTCAGTCTATGTTCCTCCCTCAGTGTGAGAGATCAAGTTTCACTCCCATACAAAACAACAGGTAAAATTATAGTTCTGTATGTCTTAATCTTTGTATTTTTGGATAGCAAACTGGAAGACAGAAGATCCTGCACCGAATGATAACAAGCATTCCCCGACTTCAATCTGCTCTTAATTTCTCTTGAAGGGAATGTCGAACCGTTAGGGTTGTTCCCAAATATTTGAACTGTTTCACCGTTTCAAAAGATTTATTTTCTATTTTATGTTGTGATTTTGTCCTGCATTATCATTCATATAACAGCAACACTATCTCAGTCTAGCAACTGACAACTTTCTTAAACTAAATTCTTCGCTAAAAATGCAATAATATTTCAGTTCAATGCTTTATTTGAATTAATGTCATCAAAGTGTTCATCTGTATTCCAGTGTAATACTTCACAGGGTGTTTCTTTCCATAGACGAAACATTCGTCTTTCGATATGTGTAATATACAAATATTTGAAAGCAGCAGTCATATCAAGCTTCTCGTCTTTCACTTTACAGTTGGAGGATCGAGCAGTGAATCTACACAGACGCAGGTCTGCTGTTGAGTAAAGGCAAGTGCCTCCACTTTCACTGCCTACTCATTATAGATGAGTCAGGTTAAAATATATTACACAGGCTGAGTTCTTAATATGCATTGATACAAGTTACATAACTCCATTCACCCTTTCAAGACGAAGATCAACCTGCATTGAATTTAAAAATACAGTTCGCACCGCGCAGTAAACACACTATCTCTCTTATAAAAACCAATCAGTTAAAGCTGCGTAGGGAAATAATTGCTCTTTGTTGTGAGAACTGTATAAAACACATAAATGCACTGTGTGGGCAAAATGTATAATCCTTTATGTTAAAGCCAGTGGTACGTGCAGTAACCACTAGCCTCTAAGTGATTAAGTGATTTATGTTAGCCTACAAATTTCTGTCATGTTAAAGTATTTCCGAAACAGTCGAGACGTAATAAACAGCTTTCTTTCAGTAATCATTTTCTTCTCCTTGCATTCATTATTTTGGTAATTTATTGTTTTTACCAGAGTAAATGTCGTTTCTTATACTATCCTTTGTCTTTCCTTAACCTGTATTTTTACAGTTCTGTGCTACATTCTACTTTACCTTTCTTCGCCCATTCCATGTATTGTCCCTCCTTTCTTTGCATTTGTTGTCTATGAGAATTTCCTCACACACTTCAGTAAGTTTGTCATTCTTCTACGGACTTTATCTTACCAGTATATCTTCCACTTAGGACCAAAAAAGGGCTTCACAACTCATAATTGTTAAAAAAATTCACATCACTTTTGGAATAAACTTCATTAGCATTTAATATTTGCAAGTGGATGTTCACAAAGTACAGTCCGAACAAAGATGAACGTAGGACTGATATAGTGTCAATGTCGCGTATCTTCATTGGCCTTTCTTCTGGCACAAAGCTGTGAACATTTATTTTAGTAAGATCTTTGAAGAAGACCTTATCACCTTGAAGACAATTACTCACTAAAAATGAAAGGGAAATTTTTAAATCATGAAGTGTACAGTTCAACCATCGTTGTTACCGACCACATGAAGTGACAGCAGCGCGTCGGAACGCTAACTTATGACGTCACTTACAATGACATGACCATTAGTGACCAGAAAAAGCGTAGTTTACATTCTAGGTCAACGAAATAGGCCTTAGCCTTTTACGGTAGGAAGACTGCTTCCGACCTTCACTTTCTTTAGGCTAAAGACATTATACAGAGGTCGAAGTTTGTTTTAATCTGACAGCTATATAATATTGTGGTTACCACAAAAATTAAGGTCAGTACTTTGTCGATGCTTGCTGTGGCTCAATCGGTGCGCAAAGTTAATTTCTTCCTGCTTTACGCTGTTCTCAAGACACGCGGGCCAGACGTAATGAGAGTGGAGAAAATGAATTTAAAAGCAACATTAATGTTGGCGACTCGTTACGAGCTGGACGGTCCGAGGATCGAATCCCGTTGGGGGCGAGATTTTCAGCACCTGTCCAGACCGGCCCTGGGGCCCAACCAGCCTCATATAACATGGGTAGCGGGTCTCTTTCCCGGGGGTAAAGCGGCCCGGGCGTGGAGTTGACCACCCACCATCATCTAGTGCCAGGGTTAAAGAAAGAGTAGAGCTATACGTCTACCCCTCCTCTGTGCCTTCGTGGCCTCTTCTAGGGAGAATTTTACCTTTACCTTTACGTGAGTCATCCCAACTTTTTGAGATGCAGTTCGCCCCTGTCTTTGTGCAGCAATTGGCTGATTCTGCCAGAACACCAGTGTCGACTCCGGAATGCAGACTAAGAAATTAGTCGCCAGTCAAAAATTTCCTGTCGCCAATGACAAGCTGGCGACCGTATTTTCCGTCTCCTGCTTTTATAAACCTGTACACTTACGGTTAGCTCGCCTGTCCCGATGGCCTTGCGGTCTAAGACGTAAGTCTGCGGCCGCTTGATTGCTGGGATCGCGGGTTTGAATCCCGCTGATGGCATGGGTGTTTGTCTCTTGTGTTTGTTGTGTGTGTTGTGTAGGTAGCGGCCTCTGCGACGGGCTTATCTCTCGTTCAGAGGAGTCCTACCGGGTGTGTTTGTGTGTGTCTAATTGTGTGTGATCTAGAAACCTCAACAATGAGGTGGCCTAGGCCCGAGCTAGGCTGTAGCGCCACAGAAAAGGAAAAGGTTAGCTCAGCGGAAACGAGTGTATCTGAGTACAAGAGAGGCAACAGTTTCGAATCGATCTCTAGAGAATGCAAAACTGACACTAGATACACAAGTGTTTCCTCAGTGCCATTGGCTTTATATTACTTATGCTGCCTCCACCTTCGCAGTACAGTATGGAGAAGGCTGTTATCTCCGAAACGTTGGTAGTAGCTACAAAGCTACACTTCGCCACATCCCAGAAGAACGTATCTTTAATTCTCCTATGCATCATTAAGCCTCAAATGTATACAGTCTGTGGTTCATCGCTTGTAAGGTAACCTTGAAGTGTCCCGGTACGTTAAGTGTAATACTTCGTGTAATAAATTGTCATTAATGTCAGTGGAGCCTTGAGTTTTCCAAATTAAAGAAGATACTCTTATTTTCTGTCACACTTGTAACATAATCAAGTGTGGCAAGAAGGGGGCTTTGGTTAAGGTCATTAAGACACGCATTCGGATTGGTTACTAGGCCTTGCTTTCTTCAAGAATAACATCTTCTTCTTTGGCCTTATGGATTACGTCTCCTTACATAACGCTACCTCAATTTTTTTATAATTCATCTTTCCATTTATTCAGTTTTCCTAAATTCATTAACTTGAAATTTTAGTCCCAGTTTTACGTAGCTTAAATTTCTTGTTCTGCACGTACGATCGCTCCAGTTTTGTCTTATATTTTCCATCTCCGCATTTATATAAAAAACATTTAGCTTTCTGTTACATCTTTGTATTGCTGCGTGTGCAATGTCTGATAACTCACTAATTCCAAGACAATAGCTCCTAGACATTTATGCAGCTGTTCAAGAGCCTTGTTGACATATGACACCAGAAGGCTTATCGCCGGATACAATTGGGCCCCCAATTTTTTGTATTCTGAATAATTTCATATATTACCTTGTTCCTGCAACATGTTTAATTTATATTTTGTTCCAATTTATGCCAGAATCTACTAAGCGGTCTCTTGCCTTGTTCTTACAAAACGAACATTTGTAATGCATTGTCTTAAGTTGAGTTAAGAGTTCTTGAGAAGCTAGCAGGTGCTCAGCTGATCAAAATATATCCCGACCTATGCGGATCACGAAAACTATTCGCCGTCTTTCCCAGATCCAAATACTGTATTCTGTTCTAATCCAATCATATCCAATCAAAATCCTCACATTCTATGTTTGTGACGATCTTTATTCTGCAATTTGCATCTAGGTCTTCACAGTTATCTCTTTTCCTAGGTTCTCGGAATAAATATTTAAAGCGCTTTTTTTCCCAGAAAGGGCGAATGTGGGGGAAGAGGGGAGAGTGATGCTACCGACCTGGGCGGCAGAGTTCAAGGGGCTGCAAAGTGAAAATTTTAAATGAAAGAAATTGATTTTATGCTTTCAACAAATTTTAAATCATTGAGTTAAATACAAGGAAATTCAATAAATGATTTTGATTTTTTAAAAATCATAATTTCTATTAGAAGCGGCCATTTTTATTACTCGTCCAGGGCACCGAGAAAACTTCGCTACGACACTGCCTCCCAGTTCCATTCGTCTTAGCTTCCTGATATTAGCTCTCTTATGGTGAGTAGAAAGCTTGTAAGTTAAACTATTCAGGTCTTCTTGCTTCAGGATTTTTTATGACTGGAGGATCTAGCAGAAATTTTTTTTGTCGTATAATTATCGATAACACAATAAGAACATATACAGTCTAATTACATGCAACAAATGAAGTACTGTAACGCTGATTGTTAATGAAGTCTTGTGCCCTAGCCTGCAGTGTTTTATTTCTTAGTGTAATGTAGTTAGACCGCTCACGAACATTTTGATGTTGAAGAGAATAAGGTACATGGACTCCCGTCATTTAATATCTTATCTGTAGTCAAAATCTTCACATCTCGTTACTGTAAATCTTTTTGCATGGCTTACGGTTCATAGTATTTGGTGGCTTGCAAAACTTTTATACAAGGCCACATAACAAATGAATCTTCATATCATCAGTATCACGGACTTTAACAAAAACCTTGACATCCTTAAAATTTGTAGAGAATACAGATTAGTTACGATATACTCTCACTTCCTCCACATCACGATTTATTTTCCATTTATAAAATTTCGAAATAAAAAAATTCGTCAATTCTAATACTTTTTTTCTGTCAGTAAAGTAAAGATAATCCAAGTATAATGTGTTTTCAAATATTCAAAACCAGGTCATCTGAGGACAGAGAACTGGCGTGTAATTTAGGACAGTGTTGGTCAAAAGATGAGTCTAGCTGCAGAGCGTTGCTTTAGGATATCGCAACAAAAGAAAAATAGGTTTCTGTAAGGCCAGCGTCCTAAATTTCTATTAAAAAGGTATGTCTTTCGAATCTCGACTATCTAGGGCAGTGGTATTCAAACTGGGGTACGCGTACCCCAGGGGGTACGCGAAGACATCTTAGGGGGTACGTAAAATTAAAAAAAATATATATATATATTATTTCATGATAAACACTGAATAATCAGGGTCAGATTTAGGGTTAGCCACAAGAGACCCGGACATAAGGACATGCGATTTGGGAGCGTCATTTTCTTTCTCTCTCTCTTTCCTTTATGTGATTTTTATCTGGGCGGCTAGTTTCATTTTCATTCCACATTGTGCATATAGTATATTTGTTATTTAATAGCTTGACTGTCCTTTTCCTCATTTAAAACTTATTATTTAATACATTATTTTGGATGTAATTTATTTAACTTATTTTAGATGTAGATTATAGACTATGTATAACTTGAATTATGCACCAACAACTTTGAAGAGAAATTATGTCTGGGGGTACGCGAACAAAAAAAAGGTTAAAATACCATTGATCTAGAGGCTATTCTGACTTAGGCATTTCGGGATCCTACTGTCCTCGCATATGTCAGAGGAATACCAAATCATTACGTAGATGCTCGTATGTCATTACAGTTTTCCGATTTCACTCGACGCTATAATCTCTGCCTTATTAGGCGAGTTAAGCCTCAGTTTGTCACCTAAATAGCGGCAATTTGTGCTGTTGAACAACCTTCTATCCTGTTTGTATTGTGTCATTCTTTTGGCCTGTTTTGTCGGCGCTCTTAAGGAATGCAGAAGTTATGTGCAGTTAACTGAGGAATCGTATGGAATTTGATAATAAATTAATAAGGGTCCGTTCTATTTGAAGGAATTACTTGGAATTATTAATAATGGGAATAGAACTCTGAATAATATCACGTGCCAATAGGTGACTTCGCGTCGAGATTCAAATATAAAACCTTCCGAATAGAAAGTAGATGTAGGCATAATTACTACTGTACTGCCATATTTGTTTTTTGTGCAAGGTGTTCCTATTTTTAATCCCAGTGAAAGGCATGGCTCTTATGAAGTGCCCGTTGCTTCTTTTGACCAACCTGATAAATGAATATATAAGAATTCACGTGAGCGGTGACTTTCCATATTTTATCAATTATCATTATCCAGCTATTTATTATTATTATATGTTTAGGCTTATATATTTTGACTACTACAGTTGACAGACAGCACGGGGTATGTAGAATGCATGGGAGGGACGAATACAAAAGTTTGTTTGAAAACCTGAAAGGAAGATACCACTTTAAAGAGTTGTGACAATATTAAATTGGATCTTAAATAAATGTGATATGATGGTGTGAATTGGATTCCTCTGGCTTAGGATATGATCTATTGACCGGCTTTTTTAACGTGGCAAAAACCTTCGATTTTAAAAAGAGTTGCATATATCTTGACTGACTGAGGTGCGTTTAGTTTCCGAGAGAAAGACCTTGCTCCATTTTGTAAGCCAGATTTAGATTTACTGATATGGCTCAAAGGAAATGCATTCTGTCCTTGTGTACTTGTAATTGGAAACAGGTTTCACTGTCAAAACAGAGAGCAACACACTTGCTTATCTAAATGTACATAGTGCTCTCTAATTAGGCTTTCAACTGAATAATGACAGATACACAACAAAATAATTTGTGGAACGACATAAGGCAGAACCACAATTTTTGGTGTCATCTACTGTCTCTTATGTAAGCATTTTTTTAATTAATCTACGATTTATTGAAAGAGCACTCTATATAGTGCAGATTGTACAGATAAACTTTTTCAGTGTCGTGTTTAAAGATGATGTCCATCGCTGGGATTATACAACGTCAGTGATAGATAAATTGTGGAGCACTATATCTTCTGCTCAGAGTGTTCATTTTTATATGGTACTTAGAAAAAAGTGTGAGTGTTTCTCTATAAAGCCTTAGCTATAACTCGGTAGCTCAATCAGTTTAGTGACTAGGCTGGGGGCTGGACGATCCAGGTTTCGAATCCCGGATGGGGCAGGAGACTTTTCTCTTCCAGCCTCCTATTCAGTGGGTACCGGAGTTCTTTCTCGGGGTAAATCGGCTGGGGCGTGAAGTTGACCACTCACCTCCATCTACTGTCGAGGTTAAAAATGAGTGGAGCCATACATCTACTCCCACTGTATGCCTTTATGATGTGCATAAGGACAAATTTATCTTTTACAGCATTAAGTTATTGGTTTTTATAATATAGACGTAATGTGTTCACAGCACGTCACGACGGGCTCTTTTAAATATGTTTCATGTTCTTCTTAGCCTTTAAATTAGTAATGTTACTTATAGTGAACGTTCAGTTTGTAGTATGATTTATTAGCGAATTATTTACAATAGTAAGTAAGCAATCCGTTACACATAACAAATCTTGCAATGATTGATGTAAAACGTAGAGATAGAATCCTGTAATTATGCCGATTTCCTTTCTGGGAATGGCTGACAGTCGGAGACGAACAAAGGGGACAGCGGCTGAACGTACGCGTCAAGTGGCGGTGTTATTAACCCGTAACAAGGCATAATCCAATCACCGCTGTGCTAACCTCGTTTACCCACCATGTTGCTGTCAGCATGACGTGATTTGCCCAGAAGTCGTGACAAAGCAGTCGTCATAATGATACATGTAATAGGTGCCTGACACTGCAGTCCTCAGTGTCTTCCATCTACGCAAGAAGTTACGAGAACAATGGTGTGGGGCCAGAGAGAAGATCCGGATGTAGCAGCAACCTCTTTGCTGACAGTGACGACCGTCCTACTGAGCAGGAATATTCATGCGATCTGAGTGGCAGTGTGATCTATAGCTCAGACACGGGAATTGATTATCAGTATTTTTTTTTCCTATGGCTCAACAGCCCCTTTTCGGGTGCCTAGGCCTCCTCATTTTTGAGGCTTCACGATCACACACTTTTTAGACACACCAAACTCGGTAGGACTCCTTTGGACGAGGGACCAGCTCGTCGCAGAGACCTCTACCTGACATCACACAACACTCACAAGAGACAGACATCCATGCCCCGGCGGGATTCGAACCCACGATCCTAGTAAGCGAGCGGCCGTAGACCCACGCCTTAGATCGCACGGCCACTGGGATCGGCTGATTAGCAGTATTATATAACCAACAAATGCGCTTTTTGTGTTTCTGTTACACTTTTACCCTACATATGTTTCGGCTGTGATCCAGCCATCATCAGGGGTATTATACCAAATGAACCAGTGCCAGTGAAGTGAACCTACTAGTGTACCGTGATGATGGCTGGACCACAGCCGAAACATATGTAGGGTAAAAGTGTAGCAGAAACACAAAAAGTGCATTTGTTGGTTATATAATACTGCTAATTGAACCAAAATGCACGGTAAAAATAACGTGAAGAACGGGAATTGATATTTGTTATTTTATTTACTGGTTTGCCCCTGCGAATAATTCGCACGTAGAAACAATAACATATTTAATAAAAAGTATTTATTCATGAATTTGAAACTTTAAAGCCATTCTCGATAAAAATATGTCATTTGTGTATGTTTTCAATTCCCTTCAATAATTGCAACAGCGACGTTGTCAAATGAAGAGGATCGGGAAAATGCCACAGACAGCTGGCCATGGGGAAAACAGGCGACGGTGGATATGTTGCAACATGTTTAAGTGTCTGCCCTTGAGCCTTACTGACTGTCATAGCAAACGCGATTTTGATCGGAAATCGTCTTCTGCACAGTTTGAAGGGAATGGTAGGATCTGGTGGGCATAACTGAATTCTGGGTATAAGGATAGTTTTTTCTAGAGCCAGTAACCTTCGCTGCTATACAGTGCTGGTTCAAGCCTCTTAAGTTCATGTGCTGCCATCACCGGAGGCCAGGGGAACCTCTGACATATTTCGTGTACTTCCCATGGCTTTCGGTAGAGACAACACTATAAATTTTTAACGTAACCTTTTTTGTTAAAATAACTTTTGACAAGAAAATAAAGAAAATTGTCATCAATGGCAAATCATAAGCTTTCGAAAGTATGTCTTGAAAAGATCTGTTCGGTAGTTCAGTAGATCATGATGTCGGAAACAGATCTTACCGTACTTAAATTGAGGGTGCTCGAAAATAGGGTGCTAAGGAAGGTATCTGGGGCTAAGAGAGAGGGCAGAACAGGAGGATACAGAAAACTGCATAACGAATGGCTGTATGATTTGTAAGCCTCACCAAATAGTATAACGGTGATCAGATCAAGGGGGGATGAGATGACCAGGGCATGTGGCACATATGGGGGAAAATATAAAGGTATACAGGGTTTTGATGTGGATACCTGAAGTCAAGACTCCACTTCGAAGACATAGGCTTCGTTGGGAGAATAATATTAAAATGGATCTTGAAGTGACGGGATGGGGGGCGTGGACTGGATTGGTCTGAATCATAAAAGGGACAGTACCGGGTTCTTTAGAAAGACTGCAGTTTTGATTATAGTCCGTCTATGCTTTCGTGTGATCTATGAACATAATGTTATTGTAGTCGAGAGTTCAAACCTCAGTTGTGACTTGCAGGTATGCCCGGTTTTGTTCTGTGCTGCGTTGTCCTATTAACGCAATGGAACGACCATTGCCTAAGGGATATTAAAACGTGCGAGTGTCTTCAGTGTTCCTGGTTTCAGAACAAATTTTGAATCTAAAAAAAATAATAGTACAAAGTTTAAATAATTAAGTTCATTGCACGTGTCTTTCTTGAACCTGTACTGATTTGATTGCCTCCATGTGTGTACTTTTATCAACCAGTACTGTGTTACGTTCTGCTGCCAGTTGACAGATTGTACGGTTCGATATTGCTCAGTGCTACCCATAGATGTAACAGCTGGCAGGTAGAGCGGCTGTGCCAGACTGGTTTCAGGATGCAAGTATTCGCCAAGCTCCCACCCACACCCTGTGCAGTAGTAAACACAACATATTTTTACCGTGTCGCAACTTCAAAGTGTATGGCGTGTTTCAAAGAATGGATAGGATAGGCTGACTCATTCGGCAGGCGGCACAGTATGACCAGAATCATCTTACGTAATTTTAGACTCAACTGCGTGCCTTTAAAAGAAGAAAGGCTAACTGGATTGGTCACATCTTGCGTAGAAACTGCCTTCTAAACCACGTTATTGAAGGAGAGACAGAGGAAAGTATAGAAGTGACGGAAGATTAGGAAGAAGACGTAAGCAGCTACTGGATGACAAGGGAAAGAGAAGATACTGGAAATTGAAAGAGGAAGCACTAGATCGCACTCAATGGAGAACTCGCTTTGGAAGAGGCTACGGACCTGTCGTAAGAGAGACTAGAGTATGAATGCGTTTGCCTTTCATCTTGATTTTACATACTACTGCATATTCAGTTTAGAATTTAATATACTTCTAACTTCTGCATAAAAGCGAATTATTAAATATTCAGAATCATGACTTTATCTATCGTTTTTGCTTGGATGTAAAAATTGGTCTCTTACCGCAAGGGAAAAATATTGTATAAGGACTTTTAGAGCAGGATGCAGGGGAGAATTTCTGGATCTCAGAGAGAGAGAGAGGAATTATTGATTAGCGAATGGAAAAAAATTGGGGAGATTCCCGAACTGTTTCGTAATGCATACCGATACTTCGATATGTTGATATATCGCAAAGTAATTGTCTCGGAGTGTCGAATTAGGACATCTTGGACTCCTGCGTTTATCATAACGATGCAGTTATTACAAAATATTTTCCACCTGTTTTGGGTTTGAGTCCAGATCTTTGCAGAAATGGGCACTGACGACATAAGACGTGTGTGTAATTGGATTGGAAGCGGTTGTGTGAATTTTT
Source organism: Reticulitermes speratus (assembly GCA_021186555.1). Classification (NCBI taxonomy): domain Eukaryota; kingdom Metazoa; phylum Arthropoda; class Insecta; order Blattodea; family Rhinotermitidae; genus Reticulitermes; species Reticulitermes speratus. Next base: position 11,436,422 of record JAJKFL010000012.1, read on the forward strand.
AAAAGAATAATTTCCGTTTTCGTTAATGTTGATCTCTGATCGAGAATCACTCAAATAACTCCATGGAGCAGAGTCCTTCAGAAGCTGATAGTTGCTACCCTTGTATCATATTCTCTGCCTTTTGTAGAAATATGAATTTAGGGCCGTGCCATGGCTCAGGCGATTAGTCGCCGACCTCTCACCTCGGAGGCCCGGGTTCGATTCTCGGTCGGTCCATGTGGGATTTGTGGTGGACAATGTGGCGCTGGGACAGGTTTTTCTCCGACTACTTCGGTTTTCCCCTGTCAATTTCATTCCACCGATGCTCCATTAAAGTGGAAAAGCAGAAAAAACTTCATCATCTTCATTACAGTGTTGCACAATAAGCCTCAAGGCTGCGGTGCGTCCGTAGCATCTGCTGCGGGGCCCTTCAATAAATAAAAAAATAGGAATTTTTTTATCCTGTTTAAAGCCCTCACTGATATAGCCTTCTTTTTTTGGGCTTTGTCCATCGTCTATTTTTTTAGTGAAGCATGACGTTTCGGGAGCCGGTTCTGCTTCCGTCTTCAGGCAAGGAAAGCACCTAATTGGTGGAACCCTTAGATAGAGCTATTCTCAGTGACTGAGAATGGCTGTATCTAAGGGTTCCACTGGTCCATATCCTGAGCCAGATTAACCAAATCCGAAACCTCCGGCCCTAATCCTCTAAGGTTCGTTTTAATATTGTCCTCACGTCACCGCCTAGGCCCACCAAATTACTTCTTCCTTTCAGGTTTTCCGACTAAAGTTTTGTATACAATTTTCATCCCTCCCATGTGTGACACATTCTCCTCGCTTTGCATTACATTAGTATTACTTCATACTCAGAACCATATATGTTTCTTTAAGGTGAGATATCCGCTCTGAACCATTAATAGACAAACTATTTTTTCAGATAATAGTTTTATTGTATGAAAATATAGTTGTGATTAAGGGTCTATCTGTTCATTTGTCCAGGCATATTCCTTTGTTTAAACCGTTTCAGTGTCTCATGTTATGAATTCCAACCACCCTAAAGACATGTTAAAAAATTTTGTAACATAGAGAGAATAATAATGACATGTAAATATGTTGAGCCCAATGTTCACCCCCCCCCTTCCACCATCCTGAGTATTGATCACTGCGTTCCCATTACAACTGACCGGCAGATGGCCGGAAGCTTGCATACAAAATCGTGTGTTACATGAATGTATCAGTGTTACAGTGGGAGGAATTAAAATTTTCCGAGATCAGTTATCTGGAATTAATTACGAGTGTATTGTTATATTATATATACCTTGTCGGTTGATATTAGACTTACGAATACTTGGTGTACAGTAGACAACAACAATGGAACGACTCAATCAAACGAAATGAAATTCCTAATATCAGTAGCTGATTTATTCCTCCTAGGCTTCAAAACAGATACTGGAATACGGAACATATTACATATCCAGTGGGTGCATACATACATATGCAAGCATGTAGAACCTATATACCAGTCAACATGGCGCAACATATTCCCAAAAATATTATTAATTTGAAACCGGAAGTCTGTGGATATACAGGAAGATTCAAGACAAGACAAACATTTAAATGGAATAGGCCAGAGAACCTAAAGTCCACTAACAAGAAGAAGAAACACTTGATCTGTAGTGACTCAAGTGTTTGGTACACACCGCCAAATCTGCTAGTGAACAGTCCCCCGACGTTTTAGAGAAGCTTGCTGCTGGAAGGTTGGACTACTTTGATCCCGAATATGGGAGCGGAAAGGTCCTCCGAAACGTTGGTAACTGTTTCCTAATCGACATATCATTACCGCAGAAGACTTGATTCTTGATTAACGCCGTTCTGAGATCTCACATTTCGAATTACTTTCGACTTCGATACACGTTATCATGTTTTTCTTCGTAATGGCATTTGGGACGAGCGGTAGATTCTTATGAAACTTGGTAGGAGGAGCTTTTATAGTCAGGGTCACTTAAGAGAATGGCCAGAGAAGTAACGGATCTGACTCCCTCCGTAATGCAGACTGTCATTTGTTTGGTGCAGGGAGGCGGGTAGAATAGTCTCTAATCTTGAGGTACACCCACAGCTAGAAGTTCGGGCCTGTCAAATGCAAGGAATGTGCTGGCTAAGGGATGTGGCCAAATTGAGAAATGAAGCGACCTAGAAAGAAAAGTCACGCTGCACCTTGCCCTGTGGGACCTTACACATTCTGTTGGTGGCCAACTGTTCTCTTAACAGTTATGTTGCCAAAAATAGTCTCAGCGTAGTGGAAAGCGCTCGGAATCGACGGTAACTACTGGTTGTTTTCGTCATAAAAAAGGCCCGACAACACCACACAAAAGTGTGACATTTTTACTACAGACAATTAATCATGTAGATCCCAGTGGCAGCGCGATCTAAGGCGTGGGTCTGCGGCCGCTCGCTTTCTTGGATTGCGGGTTCGAATCCCGCCGGGGACATGGATGTTTGTCTCTTGTGAATGTTGTATGTTGTGCGATAGGCCGATCTCTCATCCAGAGGAGTCCTACCGAGTGTGTATGTGTCACTGAGTGTGATCTAGTACAACACTAACCCTCTACACCTGCAATGCGTAGGTAGAAGAGGTCAGACTAAGAAATAAAAAAAAGAAAATTAGTAATCATTTGGTGTGGTGTGTCGGAGAGAATTTTAATAAATAATTATGGTTTATTGCCGCGAATTATGCAGAACTTCAGACAGCTATTACGGCGATATATCGAATGTCTTTGTTTTCTAGTCGAAATGTCAGGCGATGCAGAAAGTCCACAAACCTAATAATCGTAGGTGTAATAAAAGCTACTTTTTTCTGAGATAAGCAATCGCCGTTTTAAATTCACTTCTCTTCCTGAAGATAAACCACTCTTTCCTCACGCACTCTACACTTCCTACCCAATTTATCACCCAACATCTGAGAAAAAGTACAAAATATGAAACTCCTCTTTTCTATATATATTTTCCATTTCTTGCACATAGTTAGATTCTTTAATACCAACCAACAAATGCACTCAAATTGTCACAGATTCACAATAATATATTCAAAAAACACACTACACTCCCACATAAGGCCACGTGCTCTTCTCTGCTATTACGAGGCGTCGTGTGGTAATTGTTTACCGACGTTTCGAGACAACGTATCGGTCCCATCTTCACCGGTCAAGAGTCAAGAGACATCATCAACATCACGGCGGAAGCCTGAAATCAAAGTTAGTACACTCCTACATGTTTCGGACCTTACTGGTCCATCTTCAGGGAGTACATCAGTCGTTGCATAAAACAATTACTTAATAATGTTTGGTCTAACTGTATATGTAGAAGAATTGATGGTAATTTTCCGTGTAGTGAAATATTACGCAGTAGATAAGAGCAGCGTATGGATGACTTACGGGTGTTCACGGTACGGTACCGTATACATATATAGTTAGACCAAACATTATCAAGTAACTGTTTTATGCAACGACTGGTGTACTCCCTGAAGATAAATCAGTAAGGTCCGAAATATGTAACAGTGTAGTGTGTTTTTTGAATATATCATGACTCTGTGACAATTTGAGTGCCTTTTTTGGTTGATATTGAAAAATATGAAGCTCCCCATTTATGCAGTCCTCCCTAACCTCCCACTACTTCTTTCCCTTATGTCAAAATTCTGTCCGAGTGCCTGCAGCCGTGAGCGCCCACCAGCACTGTACGTGAGCTTACTGGAGTTGCCATTACAATGAGACGATATGACGTCACTATCATTGGAAGTAGCGGCACTTTCTCCTTAACGTGAACCAAACTGCAACTCGCACTCCGACGTAACATTTTATGGGTACATTCTCATTTTCAAGACGTCTGCTGGTTATATAATATGTATAGTGGGAGGTGGTAGACACACAGAGCAACACAACATCCTTGGATACTTGTCAGACAGCAGCTGCTGAGGTGTAGTTCTGGTCAGTGTGAAGAGTCTCTCCTCTCACGAGGAACATGTTTCATGTAATTCGCTTTAAGTATCTAGTAGTAACATCGTCTGAAGCAGTTGTCTGTGTTTTCAGGTTGTTCTGAGCCATCAGCAAGGATGATACCATCTTGTAAAATGGTGAGTTGTCAAATATAAAGTCATTTTATCTTAATTCAGAATTATCATAAATTAGCATTTGTAGGTCTATCGGTTTTTATGTCACGCGAACTCGTTTGTGATACATTGAAGCATAACAAGTCTGTCTGTCTGTCTGTTTGTCTGTCTGTCTGTCTGTCTGAGACGTCTTCCAACTTAAGGATCGTCAGTCGAGATATTATTAAAATATGTGTAAGTGTCTTAATGATATTTGTGAGAATTTTAATTTATGGGTCAATTAGGATTTAGCCTTCGCGCTAGTGCGTGTTTGACGTATATTGACGCTTTGTTCTACGCTTTGACGTTAATGTTTGTCCTATTCCTATATAAAGTGGTACAATATCTCTGTTATATTATCTAAATTTTTTGTAATCAAAGTGTCTATGTAAACGAAACAAAGGTCTCAAAATTCCTATGTCTACTACCCAAAAAACAAGTTTCTTGACTGTAACTCTTAAATTTCACAGCCGTAAAATATTTAACGGATAATTATTAGTGGTAAAACCAAGAAAACTTAGATTTGTGGAGACTAAGCGTACATGAGTAGTGAGATTAGACGGTCATATTCATTTTAGCGTCAAAATATGAAAGAAAAGAATTTTAAAAACATAGCCATAAACTGGAACATATTATTTAAATGGTTCATACGGAGATAGTATAGAGGATTGCGGACGAGTCTCACATGGCTGAGGATAAGGACGATTTGTGTTGTCTTATGAATAAGATAATGAACCTTATAGTTCCATACACGGTGGGAATTCAAACATGGACCGAAAAATAAATGCTTTAATCCCGCAAGCTCTGATTAGAATAATTACCTATGGTTCATTAAAGTAGCAAAATATCTGTGTGCACGCCATGAAGACATAGCTATAGCTGCAGTCTGTCTTAAACTCCGCACTACATCGGCTTAGTCTTCATCTTCACACGCCCCGGCCGTTTTACGCCTAGAGAATGAGCCCCCTTTTGTCATTAAACAGGGGGGTCTTTGGGCTCTAAATCCATTCCTGACATGCACATCTATAAAGACATTTTAGGCGCTTTCGCAAAATTGCGAAAAGTGATAATTAGCTTCGTCATGTCTGTATGTCTGTTCGTCCGCATAGAACAACTCGGCTCCCACTGGACGGATTTTCATGAAATTTGGTATTTCAGGATTTTTCGAAAATCTGTTCTAGAATATTCAAGTTTCATTAAAATCTGACAAGAATAACGGCCACTTTACATGAAGACCTATGTACATTTATGATAATATCTCGCTGAATTCTTCTTACAATGAGAAATGTTTCAGACAAACGTTGTAGAGGAAATAAAAGCACGCATTTCATGTTCAATAACTTTTTTCCAAAAATCGTGCGGTTTATGAGATGATGTGGAAAATATGGTAAAGCCGGACAGGTCACAGATGGCAATATAACACGGCGCATGCGCTTTGCATGCTGGCTAACTAAGGCTACAGACACACACTTAGAATATGTAATACTTACTGCGTTTCCACGGCAAGAGTGGTTACGCGAACGCGCCTTAATATTACGTTTATAAGTACATTGACTGTCTTGTTCAAAGTTGTATGTCTTTCACGAAATTTAAAACATAGAAGGAGGCGTCATTGCACCGTAGACACTGGTGATAATTACTGACTTTTTTTCTGGAGAAAATGGTTGTGGTACTCACAAAGAAAAATAGATTGCTTGAATGAAGCCCTATTTTTAGCTTACTTCCTTTTCTTAAGAAATACGGTGCTGGTACTGCATATCTCCAAACACAACAGTTGTGGTTGCGAATTCCCTGCCGGAAATAGAAACATGATACCTCTGTCTTAAGTCCCGTACAGTAGTCACTATACTGACTACGCTAACCAGACTTACGTGAACGCTTTGGAGAAGAGGAAGCCTTCTTGCTCCTGCCGGCGCTATAAACCCGATTCCCCAGTCGTCTATTCCGTAGCACACTCTACCGTCTGATCTATTCCGGCGTTGTTTTTATTGAAGGGCCCCGCAGCAGATGCTGCGGACGCACCGCAGCCTTATTGTGCAACCCTGTGAGGAAGATGATGAGGTTTTTGCTGCTTTTCCATTTTATTCGAGCACCGGTGGAATGAAGTTGACAGGGGAAAACCGAAGTACTCGGGGAAAAAACCTGTCCCGGTGCCACTTTGTCCACCACAAATCTCAAATAGACCGACCCGGGATCGAAACCGGGCCTCCGCGGTGAGAGACCGGCGACTAACCGCCTGAGTCATGGCACGGCCTATTCCGGGTTTAGTCATTAATGTTTATAAAAATATCCGTTACTAAAATATAGGTCCAAAGACTTCCACCCTTTAAAGCGTAGCGGTTACTTTATTTACCACGAAGTTTAACATCCAAAAATTCCACGTTTTGCCCACAGAGTGTATTTGTGGGTTTTGTATGGATCACAGAACAAGCAGAAATTATTTCCCTCTACGGCATTAACTGACAGCTTTTTATAACCCAGATGGAATGCGTTTACTGCGCGGTACGAACAGGAGCTTTATTATAATTCAGGTTAATCTTAGTCTTTAAATAATTAGAGTGATCTGCGTTATAACAACTTTGTGCAAGATCTGCGCTCTTCTGGGATATTACGCAGCGTTGAGTGGATAGTTCTATACCGACGTTTCGGGACAACTTATCAGTTCCATCTTCAAGGGTCAAGAAGAACAAGTAGAAACTTCTTATGATTTTTAGGTGTTGTGTAGTCATTTCCCTTTATATCCATCCATTCTCCATATTATAGCAAGCATTCAGGCCATAAACCGCCTGTGCAAGTTACTTAATCCTCTTTTTCTTAATGCACTTTTAAGAGACTGGTGTATAAACCTTCAGAGAAAGTGATGCACTCTACGCACAAGGAATAAGGAAGATGTAAATGCTTGAACACTGTACCATTACGACGCCGTGCACCGTAACATTCCTTTTGGAGTTAACACCGTAATTATGAGTGACGTCAGACAGTTTCATTTCGGTCGGAATTTCATGAAAGTCAACGGTTACAAAATGGCCGATGCCAATGGCTCACCGCGAAGGCCCGGGTTCGATCCCGGAGTAGGTCCATGTGGGATTTGTGGTGGACAAAGTGGCACTGGGACAGTTTTTTTCCCCGAGTACTTCGGTTTTCCCCTGTCAATTTCATTCCACTGGTGCTCCATTACACGGAAAAAACGAAAAAAGTGATCATCTTCAACACAGGGTTGCACAATAAGCCTCAAGGCTGCGGTGCGTCCGTAGCATCTGCTGCGGGGCCCTTCACCACAAAAAAGAAAGGTTACAAAAAACGTTGCATGTGAACAAATACTGAAACCAAACACAAACTTTTTTCCACACTGTGACTCGCTGAATTCTGTATTTATGTTCAGCCTTGCATGTTTTATTCTCAAATTTAATATTAGAGATGTGGTTTTATTACTACTGTGGCAACCGAGCTGGACTTCATCGATAATAGGATTACAGAATAACAGTCTAAGGACGCAGTGTATTCTTTCTTCGTTTTTCGTCACCAAGAAGGAAACAACTTTACATTAACCTCAACCGCCTGGAGCACCGCCTGTTAATTATATTTCCGCCTCTCCTGTATTCGTTATTGACACTTGACATATATTTATTTATTTTAAACCTTGATTTATTGCAAAAGTGTTCTAAAATTCTTTGTATTCTTGTGACTGGCGTTTTTAACACAGTACAAACTGATTGAAGATTATTTGAATGGTTACCGTTCAATGGTACTGAAGGCAGTTTTTATACAGTACGTCTTCAGCCATCTGAATTGCATGTACATCCGCTGTATTTAGTCGCACTAAGTAGGTTTCTTCCAACTTTTTACCTGAGAAGAGAGAAGAGACTAGACCAGCCTTCGAAAATGAATGAGGTTAGAGTGCTGTACCTTAATCAGATGATGGGTCAAGTCGAATTGAAGTGCCAGTGTCGTAGGTGTGTATCAGGGTAATGCTACAGTCTGCTTTTTTTAAGGTTCTTTCGAACACGTTAATGAAATTTGGGTTTCTATAGAAGAAGAGTGTCTTGCCCAGCTGGGTGACTGTCAGTCGTTTCAAGAATGACCTTCAATCACTAACTAACTCCATGGAGCAGAGTCCTTCTTGAGAAGCTAACAGGTCCTTAGCTAGTCAAGAAATTCCCCGCATCTTATGGAACCCGAAGGTTCATTACCGCACTCACAACAGCCCGCCACCTGTCCCTATACTGAACCATATCAATTCAGTCCATGCCCCCCATCCCACTTCTTGAAGATCCATTTTAATATTATCCTCCAATTATCCATGATAGTGGGTCCCTGTCACAACGGCATGGCGCATCCTCAGGTTGCGGATGGAGGAACGGCCTGCGGATATGGAGGGTAGCTGCGAATACATTGAATAAGCAGTCGCGGACAGCCGACAAGGGGTGGTCCTCCAGCTTGGTGGTTGGGCGAGGTGCTAACAACTCCTCACCTTAAAAAATTACCATGTTACGAAACACAGCACAAAGCCTCGGACCTTCAATCACACAATTTGATATAATGTACGCAATTCTTGAACACTCCACAAAGTTTCCCGTTTATTGCAGGAATATTCTCATGGGAAAAATAGAAAAGAGCGTGGGCCTACAAAGGAATCGAACTTAAACTCTCTAGGTTTTCTCCCCCTCGTTCCACTTTCCTCTATAAGACACGCATGAGAATACCATATGATGTTAAAGCAGTAAGAAACCTAAGTCTGTTCAAACAATGAGCTTCCTTGTCATTTGCATGTATTCATACGAGCTGACATGTGAATGTGAACAGTTTACTGTTATGAGAAAGTTAAAGGTACAACGGCCTAATATGAGTAAAGAAAGAGGATCTCACTTTTATATTATAGGGGGGCGGGGCGTTCAGCAAGTTACAGAAGCGTCAACTCTTTGGACTTCTATTCTTGAGGTTACAATTTCGAATCTTCTTCTTCGGTGGCACTGCAGTACAAAGCGGACCTTCGCCTCCTTAATGGCCCTTTCCCAGTCAGCTCTGTTTTTTGACCTTTCTTTCCAGTTGTTAATTTTACACTTCTTAATGTCTGTTTGTACACAATTCCACCATCTGTTTCTTGGTCGTCCTCTTGGTCGACTTCCTTGGGGATTATTATTAAATACTTGACTTACTGTTCTTTTATTCTCCATTCTGTTAACATGACCTACAATTTCAATCTAGTTTGGTTAAACAGCTGTCGTGGATGATACGAGATTTGAGATTTTGTACTGTGCTCAAGATTGTTATTGTTGTGTTTTGAATTATGATACCGTACTGTCTGGTATCTGAGTATTAACTTTGCAGAGGAACATACTACCTCCTCCTTAATTCCCACTCTAGATCCTGGAGCAATATATTCCTCCGAAACCGCGCTACATAAAGTATCGGCCCATAAGACAATATGAGCCGCGCCATGGCTCAGGTGGTTAGTCGCTGGCCTACTCACTTCAGAGGCACGAGTTCAATCCCGTGTCTCTCTTTGTGGGATTTGTGGTGGACAAAGTGGCAAGGGGCGAGCTTTTGTGTGAGAACTTCAATTTTCTCCTGTCAGTATCATTCCGCCACTTCTCCATACTCATTCTTACATCTGTCACAGGCATTATATAAGCTTAGCAGTTCACGTAGTCCCTTAATAAGACACTTAAACGGAAAATTATATTTAACGTAGGCGTACAAGAAAACCATCTAAGTCCACTTTGTTTGGAAATGAAATTTTTGAACCACTAAGTCCATATTTTTTTAAGTCCTTGACCTGGAAGATCCTCTAACTCAATCCATGAATTATTTACGATGGTACAAACATCTTAGTTTTTGCTACGTCCGGGGAAGCTTGTTTCCTCATAAACTTTTATATTCTGTTTTCTCAAAATTGTTTGTTGGACTTAGTGGGTTTTCCTTGTACACCTGCAATAGGCTATACCTGCATGGAGAGTTTTCATGATTTTCCTCCTCTCCCAGCCATTTCGTCAAAGCACTAAATGTAGGAAGACGACGACACTCTTCTTGCACATCAACATCATCCGTGTATATTGTTAATTTTCATAGATGACCTTTGCAGTTTAAACGAGACACTAAGTAACGAAGTTAATCATATTACCAGACAGGCCTGGGTTCGATCCCGGGTCGGTCCATGTGGGATTTGTGGTGGACAAAGTGGCACTGGAACAGGTTTTTCCCCGAGTACTTCGGTTTTCCACTGTCATTTTCATTTCACTGGTGCTCCATTATTCGCAAAAACGAAAAAATTAATCATCTTCATAACAGGGTTGCACAATACGCCTCAAGGCTGCGGTGCGTCCGTAGCATCTGCTGCGGGGCCCTTCACCACAAAAAAACAACAGGCAGGCCTGCAGCTTAAGTCTTGCAGTTTTGACTGGCCGAAATATGTATCAGTTTGCATAGTGTTTGAAGAGTGTGCGAAATAAATTCAGAAAGGTGCTGTTCAAGTGAAATTAATACTTATTTCGGTTACGATCATCACACATACAATCCAATGCACATTATCTACAATTTCTACAGCGTAGTTTATATATCGACAATTTGTTTCCCTAAGATAATACCTTCTATTTTTCCCACTTATGACTTCTTCTGAGTAAGAGCTGTTCCAACCATTGTATCCATGTAAACACGCGTAGCCGTTATCAGCCTTGTTAAATAATAGGGGCGTCTTAATGTAAGAGTCACTTTGCTATTATCAACACTTGCTCAAGAATTGTGTGTTTTCTTTGCTTCAGGGTGCCCTGATTGCTTGGTGCCTTCTGGGAACAGCGCTAGCTGACAGAACAACTTCTCTCGTCAAAAGAGAAGGTAAGATTTGCCTTTCTGTTCGTACATTTGTGAATTTAACGAGGAAGGTTAAGCTCACCAGAACTGCACATGCAAGGTTATTGTCTGAAACTCATTTCGCAACATGTGATAAATATACTTTTCCTCTATATAAACAGTTAAACGTCGTTTAATAATGTCATTATATTAGCATCATGGTTCATGTATTTTAAAACTGTGACTTTTAGAGTATTTCTTTTACATATCTACTGTGCGTATTTCTTGCTTGTCGCAATTAACACCTGAGCAATTTAAAGGTATTAAGTTACTTGAGTTTGTTTTTGGTCAAAATTTATTCCAGTTTAATCTCGTCCCCTGTTTGCGGACGCATGTAAATCGCCCATAGTAAAACAATTATAAATAGCATCTTAGGGTGAGACATCCCGTTGTGATGCGCCAGTAAACACGTGGATATATTTCAGGGGGTCCATGAACTTGGATGGGGAAAAAAAATTACAACTTTATTTTCGCTAACCTGTAGCTGAAATTTAGCTGTTCATCCGATAAGGAATGTAGGCAACAAAGTAATTGATGGCCTCTAGGCTCAAAAAATTTTTGTTAACTTTAATAAAGCTCACTATCTCTACTTTATGCATTTAAATACATTATTTTCTGAGAATAGGTCTGTATAGTGGGCCGGGATAGCTCAGTTGGTATAGCGACTCGCTACGAGTTGGACGGTCCGGGGATCGAATACCGGTGGGGGTGAGATTTTCCGCATCCGTCCAGACCGGCCATGGGGCCTACCCAGCCTCCTATACAATGGGTAACGGGTCTCTTTCCCGGGGGTAAAGCGGTTGGGGCGTTGAGTTGACCACCAACCCTTATCTAGTGCCAGGGTTAAAGAAGGAGTAGAGCTATACCTCTACTTCCCCTCTGAGCTTTCATGGCCTGTTCTAGGGAGAATTTTACCTTTTATAAATCCATATGTTTCACCAGACTCTCAAAGGGTTCCATGGCACAAAAAAGGTTAAGAACCCATGCTCTATGCATACAATGAGTAGGTACAAGAGGTCAGACTAAGAAAAAAAGCAAAGGGAACTGCAATACGTTCTCTATCCATATTGCCTACACTCCTCTCGTACTCAGATTGGGGACATCAAGATTGTATATACAGAAATAAGAGAGATAAATGTGCTTGTTTATAAATTCAGATTTACATGATAACTTTTCCTCTGCTCTGGAGTTATGTACCTGTAAGAAACGAAAGGGGGGAAACCCCGAAAAGCATTGCTACACTTTCTTTCGATATGTCGTCCTGTCACGTGAGAAAATTGGTTACCCACGAGTAACTAGTAGTTTATTACTTTGTAAAACGCCTATACTGGTTCGATGTACGTTTTACAGCTCATTTTATGTGGTGATGTGACATCTATTCATTGTTTTTCACAGCTGTAAAAATGTTTTTCAGCGAAAAAGAACCGGGTATTTCTCTGCTAACCTTCACCCGAATTTCGATTTATCGTTGTTATTCTACTTCAGCGTTCAAAGCTGAAGGGTTATTATATGTACCACCTGCTGTAACACGCAAAATCTGTGCACAGTGTGATTGTGTGTGTTTCGTAGGATTCTCAGAACCAGAAGCTATGATCTCACTGTACGCATGTAACAGGTTCGTCTGTGTACTGCAGACGTAACGTGCTCAGTCTTAGATGCTATTTAAAAGCATTCCGTTCTTAAAACATGTAATACGACATTCTGTCTTAACTTCCTCTCGACTAATGCTATGTAACTGCATTTTTAGACACGTTCGCAAAATTGCGAAAGAGACTGTTAGCTTCGTCATGTCTGTCTGTCTCTCTCTCTCTCTCCCTCCCAGTCCGTCTGCGTGTAACAACTCGGATCCCTCTGAATGGATTTTCATGAAATTTGATATTTTAGTATTTTTTTAAAATCTGTTGAGAAAATTCAGGTTTCATTGAAAAAAGAATAAAGGGTACTTTACATGAAGATCAATATACTTTTATGATCAAGTCTCACTCAATTCTTCTCTATAATGAGAAATATTTCAGACAAAATTTGTAGCGAAAATTAAAACACACATTTTATATTCATTATCTTTTCCCCGAAAAACGTGGCGTTCATGAGATAATGTGGAAAAATTAGGTAGCCAAGACAGGCCACAGATGACAATATAATACGGCGCATGCGCTTTGCTTGCTGGATAACTAAGGCTACAGACACACCCAGAATATGTAATACTTATTGTTTCTCCACAGCAACAATGGTTTCGCGAACACACCTCGATGTTACGTTTATAGGTACACTACCTGTCTTGTTAGATCTGTCTTTTTTCTTTAAAATCTGTATGCCTATCTGAAATTAATGTGTTGGACCGCGCAGTTAGTTTTTATGGCTAGAGCACGGATTTTCCATCAAACAAGTTTGAGTTTAAGACGATACTAATCAATATGGGCTTTATCGCTCGCAAATTAGCGTGTACACTAGTCCACACACTGCAATTTTATTTGTTAAAAGCACGTTTTACTATTACCTTCCCATCTATCTTTAGGTCGTCCGAATTTTTCTATCCTTACAGATTTACCCATTAAAATCTTGCACGAATTAAGACGAATAAATTCCGTCTCTTTTTGTTAACTATTCTTAAAAGTCTCTGAATATGGATGAAGTATTTGTGTATCAGCCATTTTATGTTGATGAAAGCAGGTACAGTCGCCATTTTGACGTCACTGCCACCCGCTACGATCTCAGTACACTTCATAGCCGCTGAGTACTTAAGTTGCTAATATTCTGACATTTTCTGTTACAAAAGAGTGAGCGTAGTTTCTTCCCTTCAAGCTGACACAGATGTTTATCTCCTGCGTTGTTTATAACTCTTTGTTGTCACGCTTCCATAATGCGCCTTGTAGTGGGGCAAAACATGAATTGTTGCACCACAAACAGATGATTATAGTGATGATGGTGAGATGATAATAAAGATAATGGGCATTAGAAGAAACGTAACAGTTAACATAGTAATGAATGCTGTATTTACTCTATACCAATAACAGAGCACACGATAAGGTAATAAAGTGAATATAAAGTGCAGATTTATCGTACCATTCTTTTAAAATTAATATGTAAACGGCAGCAACTAATAATTGTTATTATTTCAAAAACATACTCGAGATAAGGGCACAATAACTTGCCTGTTAATTACAAATTTCCCACTCATTCTCACGTGCTTTCCTGCCGCTACACGGGATGTGGATTTCCTGTACCCTGAACTGGTGTACAGAAAACTAAGATTTCGCATCTCTTTTGGCTTCTTGAATGAAGTATTCTCTCGATACCAATTAAAGGAGGAGCGGGATAGCTCACTCGGTATACTGACTCGCTACTGGCTGGACGTTTCGGGATTCGAACCCCGGTGGGCGGCGAGATTTTCCGCACCCGTCCAGACTGACACTGTGGCCCCCGAGCCTCCTATTCATGGGGTAAGGGATCTCTCCCAGGGGTAAAGCGGCCTAAGCTTGGCGTTGACCACCCTGAGGTTAAAGAAAGAGTATAGAGCTATACCTCTACCTCCCCATACCTTTATTGCATGTTATAGTGGGAAATTTACCTTTAACTTTACCTTTATCCTTACCTAATTAAACGAGCACTAAAAGGCTGTTGCTTATTTCGTATTGCATTTTTTATAAAATGTAAGTATTAAACTCATTTATACTAATTTCAGATTCCATTGTGCCATGTTACTAGAAATTACAGTGTTATATCAGCGTACTGACATCAAAATATTTCGCACAGTCGCCACGTGTCTTATTTGTACGTTTTCAGAAAGGACTGCTTCAACAACAGTTACATATTCTTAACAATGGCATTATTAAAATTCGGGCTGGACGAAGGAGAAATTGTGATTTTATACCGGCAGCGGAAAGTGATGTTTCTCTGTTTCAAATTCTCCAGATGGGCTCTGGAACCCACGCAGCCTCCTATTCAATAGGTACCAGAGCATTTTCGTCGAGGATAAAGCCGGCTTAATGTGTAGCTGACCACTCACACCTAATTTTCTAATTTCCATGAATGAAAGTAGAGATACTTCAATTTCTCTATATACAATTCTGTAAAATGTGATTTTATTTTCAGTACTTCTTGTACTGGTCTTCACGGATTACAAAATTTAATACCTGTCCCGCATATAAATCCCCTACCAGTCTCACTTTTTATCCTCTTATCACCTGTAGGTTCGTAATTCCATGCTGTGGAATTTTCGACCACTTGCCTTCACCCTTAGGTAGGGCGCCGACATGCAATTTTTCAGTTCTGCAATCGTTTGATTCCGAGATGCCGTGCCCCGCTCACATATGCAATCAAACGATCGGCCGACTGACGTAGCCGCACACATGCGATAGATTTCGATTCAGTTCCAACATGGACTTCGTGGAGGTGGCTTGTATCTGTGCCCTCGAAATTTCGAGGAGAAGAAAACTGAAGAATAAAAGACGATTTTGGGTGCATCCATTAACAACTCAACGCTTGTTAAAAGGACAGTTTCATAAAATTTATGAAAATTTAAGGGCACATCCTAATAAATTTTTTAATTATTATCGTATGAGTGTGAACAGTTTTGACGAACTTCTGAAACTTGTGGGACCTTCAATAACATACCAGAACACCAAATGGAGACAGGCTATCTCTCCAGAAGAGAGGCTATCAGTTCTAAGAGCAAAGACATGTTGCTTGTTTTAGTTATAAGAAGAGACTGTTTTGTTTCATTTGAGCGGACGTCCATTGGATCCTGTTGTTTACAAAACGATTGCGCAATCAGACGATTCTACTGGTTTGTGGAAAATTATAAACTAAACAGTTGGCAGACTAAACGGTTGCAAGTCGGCGGAGTCCCATTTAACTCTTCGGTTGTTATTCATGCAATCAAACCGTTGCGCATCTAAAAATTGCATGTCGGCGCCCACCTTACAGCTCAACTGTGCTTCATGTTGGTTCCATTCCTGTGCCAACCAGCGCCACTGGCTGACAGTGGTGCTACTGGCCGTGAACATCCAGACCCCACAATACGTGCTGGCATTGACGGTATATGGATGTGATTTAGAGGACAGGATTCCTTCAGAGGTACTGCGAAGCGGTTTTATGAAACGCATATTTATATCGCACAATGGGAGACAGCTTTCAAAATGCATGAACTGTGTTCTGTTGTTTTGGATGTACGGTCTTTGTAATTCGACACAGCACAAAGTCATGATTGAGGTGATGAAATTCGGGAGGCAGGAATGCAGACCAATAAATTATACTTTCCTTAGCATGGTTTCTGGGAAGGAACCAGGGTTTTGCGTTGGGATTGAAGGAGGCAGATCTCCTTTAACGTATGTTAAATTGTAACACACAGATTCACTTAATTCTGAACACATTTCAGGAAATTTGACCGCGGTGGAAACATTTTAGACTCGGTTTTGGGGAGGCGACAGATTCCAACCTTGACATGAACATCAAAAACACAACACCGGCTGATAATTTTTGTGCTTTCCTTCACTGCGCTCAGGCGAATTTCATGTTTGTAATTTCACACAGTCAAAAAGCTTTTTCGTAAAAAAATAATTTAAATTCTCCAGAACGTGGTCGTTCTGTCTGTCATACCAGTGGACTCTGAACTAACTTGTGTAGATGACAGATCAATGCGAAGTGATCTAAGATGCATCCATGGCTGTAGTATCTTGATGCTTGCTTCTCAGCACAGAACCCAAAACTGGATCCGGGCTGTCCGGATTTGGTGCGCACACCGGCAGTGGCGCAGGATTCCCTCCTCTTAGGCTGTTTCTGGTTTCACTGTATCGGCGCTCTATGTTCTCACGTAGTGCATACTTTTAAGGACAGATCGTTTTGTGAACGTGGCCCATTTGCATGCTTTCGATCTGCCGTTTGCATGTGTAGCTGCGCTTCGCAATCTTGCCAGTGTGCTAGCAAGGAATGGTATATTCCAATATTGCTTTAGAATACACGCACAATACTCTATGAAAGAACCTAGTCTGTCTGGTATTACGCCATCTTTTTCTTCTTGTGGTTGATCGCAATTTTACTTGATTATTAAATGATTGTCTATTAAATAATTATGGCAAGATATTTTTTTGTCGTTAAAATACTCGTACATTAACGAGGGTGATTTCAGAAAAATAGTTTAAATTTTATATGCATACGTTATTAAACAATTGTGTAATTAGTTGTGTAATTAGGCCTAACGATGTAGTCTTCTCGGAGTAATGTGTTACCTGAGGAAGTTTCCTGCTGTCTTGAGACCTAAAGTTCTCCGAGCAAAAGAAAACCTATCACGGCATCATATTTTAAAATATTTCAGTTTTTCTCACAATGTAACCTCTATCCCTAGGATCAGGTTCATTATTACCGTAGAAACTCAACAGTTCGAAGTCAAGGAGACCAAAGTTGTCTCGAATCGCCGAAAAGCTCAGACTGCAAGGATTACGACAGTTAAGACATATAATTACGTATACCTGGTATACACATTGTATTAATATCCACTGTGTATATAACATTGTGTTAAAATATCAACGTATACGATGGTACAGCAGTAGAATAATAACCGAGTATGTACTATTAAGTTAGGATGCAAAGAAATAAAAACTTACTCATTTAAGATGCAAAAAAGTCTTTAATTTATAAGCTCGGACGAAAAGGAAACTTGAAGGATCGGGACTCGGAGAATCGAGACAGCACTCTATTTACATTATCGTCTCATGTATTATTTTTTATTATAGCTACTTTTCGTGATTTTGTATTGTAAAACCATAAATATTTATTGTATCTCCATACGAGTTAAATTGCCGACTCCTAACCCATCTTTCTTTTAATCACAATACAATAAAGAACACCAAATGTAAACTTTCCCTTTATGCAGTTGCCCCCAGTGCCCTCTTAGTTCATCGAAGTACTTCCTTCTACATTGTTTTGAAGAATGAATAGGCAATTTCTTTCTTGTAGTGTTCTTGTGCATGAGAAGTGTAATTGCAAAACTAATTACCGTGCGATTATCTTGTGCTTTGTCCCTTGTCCAAGATATAATTTGGATAGGCCGACAAGTTTCTGTATTTTGCTATACAGGTTATTCTTATTACAGTGACAGTAGTTTTTATTAATTTTTTCCCTGAAGTTGGTGGCCATGATTGGGATCGAAACTAGAAACTACTGGGGCACCCCTTGACAATGTGTATGAATAATTAATGCATCTGTTCAGAAATTGTATGGAGAATCACTGTATAGAGAATCACTGTAAAAACTCGGTACAAGTCTTAAAAGCGTTTGTTCCGGCGAGGTTTTGACAATCCGGAAACGTTAAATTGTATGACGTAGGCAGACATTTCCCGAGACGTACAACCCATTGTGGGACGCTGTTCAAGTTTCTAACCGAAACATAAACGGAAGAGCAAATTTTAAACTGGGTCTTAAACAAACGGAATAAGAAGGCGTGTAATGGATTACTCTGGATCAGGATACAGCCACGTGGCGGGCTTTTGTGTACACGATAACGAACCATCGGGTTACATAAAATATGAGGGATTCTTTGACTAGCTGAGAAACTTTGAGCATTTCAAGAAGGGCTCTGCTGAGTAGACTTATTTGCTGATTCTTTATTCGTACGTCATTCGGCGAGAGACTATTAACCATATATACGAAGGCAAGGTATATAATATATTATATTATATATATAATTATATATATGTGTGTTTTTAATCGGTTGTGAGAATTTCAGGCTTCCGCCGCTATGTAGATGAGATCTGCACTCTTCTGGGATTTTACACAGCGTTGAGTTGTAGTTCTGTACCGACGTTTCGGGACAACATATGGGACCCATCTTTAAGGGTGAAGAAGATGGGACTGATAGGTTGTCCCGAAACGTCGGTACAGAACTACCACTCAACGCTGCATGATATCCCAGAATAGCGCAGATCTCAGTTGTAAGGAATCTGGAAGTAAAGCCTTCAGGTTTATCCAGGAATTCTTGCGGAGGAACTGAGAAAAGCGACAGAAGACTCCAAGCGGTGTGACCCTTTATCAAATCAAATGGCTTATTCTGAATGCCAGCTAGCCGCATTACCGCTGTGCTAACTTGGGCTTTCTTTTATCCCACTTTACAACTTTTCTGTAATTCGTGTTTTATATGCTTTGTAACGACAAGCTGTCATTCGCTTCTCTGATGTCAGGTACCTGTCGTCGTAATGGCACTCGTTAGAGATGTGACGTCAAAGAAATCTACTGTTTCATCTGAAAGCTTTCTTAAGGTTCATATTAAATGTACGGTTATGGTAAGTTCAGAAAACCATATAATGGCTACTTAAAGGGAAATTGGCTGCAACTTCAGTGACATGTATTGACTAACATGTAGGACTGGCACTTCTTTGTCACACACACACATCTATATTCTTGGTTGTTGAGTTCAAAGAAGTGCGATAAACAAGTGCCGATCCCGGTGGCCGTGCGGTCAAAGGCGTATGTCTGAAGCCGTTTGATGCTGGAATTGCAGGTTCGAATCCCGATGGGGGTATGAATGTCCTTCTCTTATGTTTGATGTGTGTTGTGTAGGTAGCGGACTCTGCGACTAGCTGATCACTCGTTCAGAGGAGTCCTAACGGGTGTGTGTCTAATTGTGTGTGATCTAGAAACCTCACAACCAGGCGGCCTGTTACGCCACAAAAAAAAGATATTATATATATATATATATATACACGTACGTACACACATTTTCCGGGAAATTCTTGGTATTGACTGATTATTTAAGGGGACTGTGTCATATTTCAAACAGTCAGTCGCCGGCCTCTTGCTGCGCGGGCTGTCCTATTTCACTCCATGTAGGACTTTCTTTCTATCTTTCCTAGTCTGACCTCTTCTACCTATTCTTTTACGTTTAGAGGGTTATTGTTGCACTTGATCACACTCAGTGACACACACATTCGGTACGACTCCTCTGGACGAGGGATCGGCCCTTCGCAGAGAGCTCTACCTGACCACACATTACACTCACAAGAGACAGACTTCTATACCCCTGGCGGGATTCGAACCCGCAATCCCAGCATGCGACCGGCGGCAGACACGCGCTGTAGACCACGCGGTCACTGGGATCAGCTGCGAGCAGAACCCATCTTATATAATTTATACATACCTCTGTGCCTTTCACACCGCTGCATATTCAGTTTAGAATTCTGTATATTTATAACTCCTGCATAAATGTTAATTATCAATTTTTTTCAAAGCGCAACAGCCCCCAGTGGGCCAAGGCCTCCTCATTATCTAGGCTTCACGATCACACTCAGACACATCACACTCGGGAGGACTCATCTGGACGAGGGATCGGCCCGTAGCAGAGACCTCTACCTGACAACACACACCACTCACAAGAGACAGACATCCATGCCCCCGGCGGCATTCGAACCCACAATCCCAACAAGCGAGCAGCCGCAGACCCACCCTTAGACCGCGCGGCCACTGGGATCGGCCATGTGAACTTGCGGTGGAAAAAATATCTGTGCATCAGGCTTTCTCTGAGCACTTACCGTTTCCACTGTCATTATGACTCCGTCAGTTTCTCACAATTGCATTTCATCCATCCACCAACGTCAATGCCATATAATTGTAGCAGCTGACAACCTTGTTAAATAATACCTGTCTCTCTCTCTCTCTCTCTCTCTCCTCTGTCTCTCTTATTTAACAAATAAAAATTATTTCAGTTATGGAGTAATTTCTGGTTCCATTGGTCGATTTCTGTAGCTACGTTGTACGCAACTACAATGGTCAGAATTAAGTTTGAGTCTTTAAAATAATTAGGAAACATGGCATTTGTCAGTGTTATAAAAAAGGCAGATATAGGCTTGGAGACTTTATTTTAGTCGTCGTACAGTGATTTTGTTACATTTCTTCTTCGATGGCAACTAACGCATTATTTGGAATAGACGTATGAAATTTTTTAAGGAGATAGACTATTGACGTATCGCCAAATTATGTGTACGCGAAATATATTTTTAAATATCAATTAAAATTCAAGGTCTTTTCTTTTAAATTTAAAGTGATTGAAATTCGTTTAGTGGAAATTCTGCGAAGAGGATGTGTCGCCGGACAGTACGTGTATATTTACTGGTAACCGCACTCCACGCCAAATATTTTCCGGGTGATCAAATCAAGAATAATGAGATGGGCTGAGCATGTGGCACGTGTGGGAAACGGGAGAGGCATGTACAAGGGTTTGGTGGGGAGACCACTTTGAAGACATAGGCGTATAGGAATATAATATTAAAACGGATCTTCAACAAGTGAGATAGGGAATCATGGACTGTATTAATCTGGCTCAGGATAAGGACAGGTGGCGGGCGCTTGTGAATGCGGTAATGAACCTTCGGGTTCCATAAAGTGCGGGGAAGTTTTTGACTGGCTAAAAACCTGTTAGCTTCTCATGAAGGACTCTGCTCCATGGAGTTAGTTAGTTAGTCAGTTTGTTTGTTTGTTAGTCAGTCAGTTAGTTAGTTATTTAGTTTTTAATAACCTGACCTTATTTATTAAAGCACCCGAAGTAAACAAAGTCCCAAGTTCTTTCCCATTTTTTTATTTTTCAGTGTTTATGACCTTAAATTTATGCAAAATGGGACAAAATTTTTGAGGAGTTAGTAACATGACTATTTGCTCATCAGGACAAGTCAATCTAAGAAGCAAACTTTTGGAAGTAAAGTTAAACTTAAATTTACCTAAGCGTGATATTAGCAGCTTCACCGCGCCACTCCATTATAGCTATGAGTCGTTTTCTAAGACCTCGTCTCCAAGGGGGCTTGCGTAACATGAATCTGAAATGCAATTTAATGCAGATATACATTCTGAGCTCTACAAGTGATGGCCTACATGTTTTCACGGACTTTCTTCTCTCTATGAATAAATATTTTAGGAGTGTTTCACTCAGGTAATAACACTGCATGAGTTCCGCGTTCGAATCTCTGTAGTTGCTTTGCTTTGCGGTTATATTTCCCCATCTACGTATAGGATAAATATGTAGGAAACACAACCATAAATCTTCTGGTGCGTTATAACTTACGTTACTACACAGGAAGTCACGTTTGTTCCTTTTGTAGTTTTTCCTTTCTGTTCATAGGCATGGCTCACTGCGTCACGAGGTTTCAATAATGATTCTAGTTCCGTGGATAGCAGAACACGTCGTGTGTTAATGTCATGGAGGTTGTTGTGTTGAATGAAATCATTTCACGAAAGAACTTCCACATAACTGATTAAGAATTTATCTTTGGTTGTATTGAAATTCCTACATTTAAAACCTTGATTCTAATTTCCTCATAAACAAATTTATATAATCTTAATGCAAGATATCCCCTTTGGCATACAGATTACAAATATATTTATTCTTATTAAATACACAATCAGATCCAACACTTCGGTTTAAAGATACGTTTTTTGGCTACTAGTTTCGACTCATAAGAGCCATCATCAGGCCATAATAGAAACTGAATGTGGAAAAAGTCCACGTGTTTTGTAAGTAGATCTCCACCCTTTTACAATAGTAAATACATTACAAAGGTATATAATATTGTATATATATTGCATAAGGAAGATATTAAAATCAAAATGAATTAACATCAAGTATTTAAATTTTAATTAATTTTAATATCTTACTGAGGCACTATATATAAAACATTATATACATTTGTAATGTATTTACTATTGTAAAAGAGGGAGATCTCCTACTTACAAAAACATGTGGAGTTTCTTTAGTTGATAGTTCCTGTTATAGCCTGATAATGGCTCTTATGAGCCGAAACTAGTAGCCAATAATCTTATCTTAGAACAAAGTGTTTGATCTGATTGTATAATTCATAAGTTTAAATATTATAGACAGTCACCAACAAATGCATAAATCATCAATAAAGGTATAAATTAGCCTTTTATTATAATTAAAACCCTACACATGTTTCGGCTCGCGAGGAACCATCATCAGGGTTACAGTAGTGCTTATCAAATGCTGTGTTAGGTCTGTTGACGACACTCGTAATGTCACTGCACTCTTTGTATAGGTAATCATAAAAAGTTTGTATCTTGTGTTAATATCGTAAGCAATAAAGGTATAGAGTTAAAAAGTGGTAACAATGATAATGGTAATGGTAATTATGATAAAAGGTTAATTTATACCTTTATTGATGATTTGTGCGTTTGTTGGTGACTGTCTATAATACAAAGATGCACGGTGAATTAAGACTAAAGTTTAAATATATTTTTAAATTTATACGAGTATAATGCTAGCTCTAATCAAGTAGAATACGAAAAACATAGTCTTCAGCCTCTCGTCTTTTACCATCTAGTGCCGAGGTTAGGAATGAGTAGAGCTATACTTCTGGGGCGCCTTTTCTTTCATGTACTGCACACGGACAGTTGTACCTTTACTAACTAAAGAACCCGTTGTCCATTCGGTTATGTTTTCTTAGTATACGAGCGGGTAACTCAATGTAGCGGACTTTGTACTGAGATATTAATGGCCTCTCGGCTAGTCAATAAATTCCAGGGGTGTAAAAATACCAGGCGCCAGATCGCCGTTGCGTCTGAATTTTGTACGGTAGCGCCTAATATTTGTGAGTCCTGACTATGGAACTTGCTTCATGTCACCTTTGTGGAGCCTAGAACTTTGAGGTGGCTACTAAATTTGTTGGGAAAGTCGTGCAAATCTGATAAATCACCCTCCTCTTTAGGGAACCCATAACTTTATTATCATTCTCACAACAAATCCACTGCTTGTTCCCTATCACGCACAACATTAATCTGGTCCATATTTTTGTATCTTGCTTTTTTTGACGTCCGTTTTAATATTGTCCTGTCTGAGCCGAAACGTGTCCTTTCCAGTGAGGCTTTTCAACTACAGTTCTGTATAAATTCTTCATTCCTCCTTTGCATGTTGTCTGTTCCCTCCTTCGAAATAATAATAATAATAATAATAATAATAATAATAATAATAATAATAACAAAAGCCAATTAATCTACGTTTGCATTCAACAAATTTCTACCTCATTTGTGTTGAAAACTGAAAGAATTTGTCTAAATCTGACACATTTTATATCACCTCATATGAATATGTGTGTAGGTGTTTGCGTGTGTGTGTGTGTGTGTGTGTCTGGGGCGTTTAGAGGCTCGTCAGTTTCTATGGCTATTTGTGCTTTTCTCCATATACCACATTCCATAAACCGCTAACCCATCTCTTATTTTATTCGGGACTTGCCCTTTCGGAATTTTGCTCCGGACCCTGCCTATACTGACAGGTTTCCGTGGGTTTTCTCAGTCTCCCCAGAGAAATGTAAGAATAGTGCCTCAAAGTAGGCCACGACCACTTAGTTCCATTTTCTTTCTAATTCTGTGTTTAGTGATCACCATAACATTTAAGGCTATTGACCCTGAAATACTTAACGACCTCGTCAAATAAACAATAATTAGGCTATATAATTGTATAAAAACATGTTTCATAAATTCTACTGATTAACCTACACTAACATTCGCCCTTGTTATTGTATTAGCGCCATTAAATTTAACGTCACTTTAAGACGTCCAGACAGTAAGTAACACGATAAAGCAAATTACAATCGTTTTATCAAGGCACACAAGCATTTTGGTAACCAAAGTTTATGTCAGCATATCAAATAAAGTTTTATTTCGGTGTACTAAGTTAGGCAAAGTGAAGTTTTCCTTGTCTACGCCATGAAGGCATACATGGAATTAGCGTTATAGCTCCACTAATTCTTAACGTCGGCAATACATGGAGGTGAATGATTAACTTCACGTCCCGGCCGCCTTACCCCCAGAAAAGAACCCCGGTACTCATTGGATAGGAGGCTGGGTGAGCCCCAGAGTCAGTCTGGGTGTTTTTGAGAAGAAAATAATCTCTTGTCCCTACCGGTTTCGAGCCCCGGACCGTCCAGTCCGCAGCCTAATCGTAATAAATTGTGTAGGTAACAATAATACTCTTCAGCAAAACATCACATTTGCATGATCTGGGCTAAGCGCTTAACAAAACATAATTTTAGCGCAGTTTTTATTAGTCTTTCTTTTTATTGTCGATATTAAATCGACTGACAAGTTTTTGCTACTTGAAAACGACTGCAAAAAGTTAATATGTGAAAAAGAAAACAGGTAGCAGGTTACACTGCGTAAAGTTCAAAAGGATCTGGTTTTTATTTTCAAATGAACTTACATTCAACATTACTGATTTAGCAATCGGAGGAGCTGCGGGTCCTTCCAGTAGCTATGGAGCACCAGCGCCATCTTCAAGTTACGCAGTTCCAAGTGGTTCTGGATCATTTACTGGTACAGGAGGATTTGGAGGAAGCGGTACTCCCTCGTCGAGTTATGGAGCACCTAATGGCGGCTTTGGCGGAGGTGGTACACCGTCATCGAGCTACGGAGCTCCAGCTGGCGGCTTTGGCGGAGGTGGTACACCGTCATCGAGTTATGGAGCTCCTGCTGGCGGCTTTGGAGGAGGAAATGCTCCCTCATCGAGTTATGGAGCTCCTAGTGGCGGCTTTGGCGGAGGTGGTACACCGTCATCGAGTTATGGAGCTCCTGCTGGAGGCTTTGGAGGAGGCAATTTTGCTTCGTCCGGTCACGGAGCTCCGAGTGGAGGATTTAATCGAGCTGTTGCACCCTCATCAAGCTACGGAGCTCCCAGTGGTGGATTCGGAAGTGGCAGTAATGGTCATTCCTTCAGTTATACGGCTCCGTCTCCACCTTCGTCAAGTTATGGAGCTCCTGTTGGGGGAATTGGTGGTGGTGCTCCTTCATCTAGCTACGGAGCTCCAAACGGCGGATTTGGAGCTGGAATCGGTGTTTCTTCCAGTCATGGGGCCCCGTCTTTACCTTCACCAAGTTATGGGGCTCCTGTTGATGCATTTGGAGGTGGTGCCCCTTCCAATAACTACGCAGCTCCAAGCGGAGGATTTGGAGGTGGAAATGGTGGTCCTTCTTCAAGTTATGGTGCCCCATCTCCACCTTCGTCAAGTTACGGGGCTCCCACAAGTGGGTTTGGAGGTGCGGGCGTTCCTTCTTCAAGTTACGCAGGTCCTAGCAGTGGATTCGGTGGAGGAGCTCCTTCTTCGAGTTATGCTGCACCTGCTGCCCCTTCACCTAGTTATGGAGCTCCAGGTGGTGGAAGAAGAGGCAGTGGTGGGGCTCCTTCTTCTAGTTACAGTGCTCCTGCAATTCCTTCGTCTAGTTACAGTGCTCCTTCCTCTAGTTACAGTGCTCCATCAACGCCGTCTTCCTCATATGGAGCTCCGTCAATATCATCTGGTTCATACAGCAGTTCCAGAGTTGGAAACTTTGGAGCACCATCTTCCAGCTATGGCGCACCAGCAGCACCGTCAAGCAGACCATCGTCGCCGTCCGGAAACTATGGTGCCCCCCAACCTCCGGCTCCTCCATCTACTAGTTACGGAGCACCCTCGGGCCCGTCACCACCATCAAGAGGTTATGCAGCTCCTGCAGCACCTTCGCCAAGTTACGGCGCGCCTTCTTCATCCGGTTTATTCGCTGGAGGATTTTCTTCACAAACATACACGGCCTCTGGCACCTCTGGAACTTTTGGAGGTGGCGCTTCTTTTCCGAGTTACCGAGAGCCTTCCAGACCGTCAAGCAGCTATGGTGCTCCGAATGCAGGTTCCTTCGGCCGTGGCGGTACTCCTTCCGGTACTTATGGTGCTCCCAGTGCTTCTGGTTCACCGTCTCAAAGCTATGGTGTCCCATCAGGGCCAGTCCCTTCGGCACCTTCTTCAACGTACGGAGCACCCAGTGCTTCTTCTGGAGCATTTGCAACGCCAGCTCAAAACCATGGCGCTCCTTCTGTACCTTCTGGAAGTTATGGGGCCCCAGCACGTGGGCCGTCAAGGTCATCCGGATATTTCAGCTCCTCGAGCAATTTATCTCAAGGAGGTTCGCCGTCAAGGAGTTATGGAGCGCCAGCAACTATAGGACAGAACTACGCAAGTAATGGAGGTTATGTGTATTAATTTCGTGAGGGTCAGTTTCCAATAAAGATGCTCTACATTATTCTGTCGCATGTAATCCGAAGTTCGATTTTTATACGTCCTTAATAATACATTGAAAATAAATATATTTTTTTTAAATAAGGGTTCTAAATTTGACTTTATACTTTCCAATACTGAATCATTATTTTACGTAATTTTTAACATATCAATTACACGTGACATCTGAATGTCCGACAATTGTACAGCTGTAATTTCTTCTATTCATTCATATATTTTTTGTTAGTGTTTCTGTGGCTGCTAAAGAAGTCGCATTCATATTTCGAGTTTCGAAGACTTAAAAGTTCAAATTATTCATGTGATTTCGTATTGCTATTTTGCAGCATCTAATTTCACCTTTAGTTGATGTTTACTGTAACAATCCTTTTACGACACAATTTCATATTTTAAGATGTTGCTGTCCTCACCCAGAAGCACTAAAACAACGACAGAGTTTTTGTCAACATTTGGTGTTTCAACTTACGAGTCCTTGTATACCACAAAATATTTAAAGAAAGCTGCAATTTTGTAATTCAAGCAGCACCGCGCAAGGTATAACACAGTGTTTTTCTGTACTTCTCCATCATCTGACTTTCTGAAGGAAACTCAAAGACTTGGAAACACTTTCTGGTGCAAAGGTGAGAAGCCAAATACTGGTTTGAATTCGTTGGTTAGATGGACGGAGTAGGTGGCTCCTCAACTTTTTACCTGAGGGCGGAATGTAAGCGGTACGTGGAGAATGTCACAGATGTACAAAGAACAAGAACACGGTAATTGTCATTTTAATACACTTCCATATAAGTGATTAGGCGTAAATTGGAGGACAGTGTTAAAAATTGGCTTAAATAAATAAGGTGGGAGGTCGTGGACTCGGTTCATGTGGCTCACGAAAGGAACGTATGGCCTGCTTTTGCGACCACGGTAATGAAACTGTGGATTTCATAAAATGTGGCGGATTTCTTGACGACCTGAGGCACTACTAGACTCTCAACAAGGAGTCTGCTCCGTGGAGTTAATCTCAGTGCTGAAGGTAAATTGTTCGTGTTGATACGAGTCCCGATCGAGTCAAAATCTTTAAGTAAATCCTATACCACCTCTTGGCATACTGATTTGAGGTCTCATTTTTAATGCCCACCTGTAACTTTGCACCATTTCGATGGACTTTTACGTCGGGACTCCGTAAATACGTGTGTGGGAAGTATACCGTCATGTAATGCAGTCTTTTACAAAGCACAGAAACTCTCACCACGGAGGCCCGGGTTCGATCCCAGGTCAAGTCCATGTGAGATTTGTGGTGGACAAAGTGGCACTGGGACAGGTTTTTCTCCGAGTTGTCGGTTTTCCCCTGTCAATTTCATTCCACTGGTGCTCCATTACTTGTAAAACTTGGTAAAAAAAACTGCTTATCTTCATCACAGGGGTTGCACGAAAAGCCTTAAGGCTGTGGTGCGTCCGTAGCATCAGCTGCGGGCCCTTCACCACGCAAAAAAAAAAAAGAAAGCACAGAAACAGCATGAGATATGGCGAATAGAATAAATAGTAACACGGGATGTTAGATGTGATAAACTTGTTCGTACATCCGTGCATATTATTTGAGGTGTTTGTGGAGCTAGTGACAGTTTTGCTGTAAATTATGACATCGGTTATTCTAATAGGTGGCTTCCAGCGTTTTGAACGACAATACTCGTGCAACTTCCATTTGCATCCTGAACATAGAGAAGATACCTTTCTCTAAAACTGTAGTAACTAGCAGACTACATTGTGTAATAGACAAGAATACCAAAAAGCGAATTGTATATCCTTTAGTTACATGAATATCATAGAGAAAAATAATATATATATTTAGTATAGTATAACCGACGAATAAACCCACCAGTTTGACCCACATTAAAATATAATTTTCTACTGTTTTACAGCAGCATATAGGCCTCAAAGTATGTCAGTTTTAGACAATATAATGACCGAGCCTACACAAACATACTTGAAACGTACATTCCAAAACAGGTTTCTTAAAAATTTAAAACGTGAAGTTTTTAAATAATATATATAAGTTACTTATCTTTACGCAGTCTGATTAATACCTAAACTTATTTCGTCCCCCTTTACCCTATACTTTTAACACAAGACAGCAGAAATTTTCGTAGTCCATATGCAGCGTTTCTTTTAACACGAACAAATTTCCTTCGACAAAATAGGGAATGGTAACAGTAGGAGTAGGAATTTCTGTTATATGTCAATAATAGGATATTAATCAGCCACGTCACATTTGTTTCCATTATGTAAGTAGTGCCACAAACTGAGTTACAGGTTTATTTGTTACTAGAACTATAGTCTTTTGGGATGTGACACCGTATCCTTTGGTACTTGTAAATAGTTACGAGGTTGGAAGATAAGGCAGCAGCATTCTTCGAAACGTTCGTACCTATCCACCAATCAAAACGGCATCACATTCTAAAAGACCACAATCCTTACACATAATGCCATGAGAATCTCAAAATTCTTATATTTCTGTAATTCGTTGCAATCCTGAAACAGGCCTTACTTTATGTTGAAATAGTAACAAAATGCGTTCTTGGTACGAAACAGAGTTGCTGTTTCAAAATTGTAAAAACATTTATTATTCTTCGGGATACATATAACGGAAAGTAATTGATAAATTTAAGTAATTTCATGTCAGAATCGTCTTCATTAAACTAGCGCCAAGGAATAAGAAATTGTGTCGCGATTTAAAAAAAGAAAAATACTTGTGTTTGTCAAAATGTTTGCCGCTGATCTGCATTTACACAAAAATTTATAAAAAATAATTTTAATTTTCTTTTATAAATTATTTAGTAATATTGTCATTTTTGCTAAATTTACATTTTATCTTCAACTGTGTTGTCATTACAATTTCCTGAATATAAATTCAAGCGGTTATTGGATAAAAATATGTTCAAACACTTCGCGCTACTTATTCTCCTACAGTTTCAATAAAACAGTTATTAAGATACAAAATATCGCAGATTTGGTATTTAAATTGGAGCTAATTCATTTAACGATATTTAAGTAATAAAGAAACTTTCCTAATAGTGATTAGTCCATATCAATTTAAATTTATTTTCCATATACTCTAATATTATATTTAATTCTGTGTGGGGTGTAATTGATACAGGTCCACACGACGTTTCGGGACTTTAATCTACTCACTGAATCAGGTTATTGTTGTTCTTATACTGACAAATCCTTATTACAATTTAATTTTTCATACTAATAGCGACGGTTGGAATCGAACCCAATTATTACCACACCTTTTTTGATACTTTTCTCACGTTTTCTTCGCCTTTTCTTTATTGATTAGTCAAAGGTAGATCAGTAACAACCTTAAACCCTAATCCTGCTTTCTACTTTTTTATTTTTTTTTTATTCTTCTGCTTCCCACTCTTCATAATGTGGGTTTATAATTCAAAGACATCATTCTCTTCACAAACATTTCACTACTGCCTTATTATCAACCTTACATTTCTTACAAGTGACGTAAGTTTGTGTGGGTTTCGAGCCAAGGATTTTAAATTATTTTCATCTCAAGTACATTATTTCATTACCTTACATTACAGAATCATCTTCCTGCAGGAAACATAAACATAAGACGAAATTTTTTTAAGCTCTGAGAACCTAACTGTAACTCCGTAATAATTGTTTTCAAAATACAACTTTTGCTGTTTTTAACATAATTCGTATCGTCATGTTAACTTTCTCTGTAAGAATATGAATAACGCACAGTACTTGTGTAAATAGATAGTTCATAGTTTTACGCTTTTCGTCAGAAAAAGCACAGAGCTGTTTCATGAAGGTTATCACTCTTACACACGTGTACATATCGTGTAATACCTGTATCATATTTTGTAAGTACAATGATTCCAATAAACTCTTTTATATATTTGTATCACAGCGCCTGTCTTAATTTAAATATCACGTTGTTATTGTCACTCTTTATATTGGTGTAACATCCCCTGCAACTTACTTGCTTCAATAATTCAGCCAGTACAGTAACTTGTTACGAGCTGGGTACTGAGATTCACATCCCTGAAGAGGCAGGTACCTTAGGCTAATTACGCGGTGTCACATATCAGACGTCTGTAATACTGGATAGAATGCGATTGGTTGAGAGTTAGGCAGTGTAAGTACTGTCGTCGAACTGCCTGGTGATTGGTTGATAGTTACGCTTTGTAGCTACGCTCTTTGACCTGCCAGGCAATTGGCTAGTAGTTACGCTATGTAGCTAAGCTATTTGCACTTCCAGATGATTGGTTCATATTTGCGCTATGTAACTATCCGCTTTGAATTGTCATGTGATTTGTTGAGATTTACACTATGTAGCTACGCTCTTTTTTTAACTGGGGGTGATTAGTTGATAATCGCTTTTATATAACTACGAAGTTTGAACTTTTAGGTGATTAGTTGACTGTTTTTTTCCAATGGCTCGACAGCCCCTTGGGGGCCTAGGCCGCCTCATTTTTCTTCGAGGCTTCACGATCACACTTTAGACACACTACACTCGGTAGGACTCCTCTGGACGAGGGACCAGCTCGTCGCAGAGACCTCTACCTGACAACACACAATACTCACAAGAGACAGACATCCATGCCTTAGGCGGGATTCGAACCCACAATCCCAGTAAGCGAGCGGCCGCAGACCCACGCCTTAGACCGCACGGTCACTGGGATCGGCTTAGTTGGCCGTTACGTTGTATAACTACGCTTGTTGAACTGCGAGGTAATTGTCCGATAGTTACCCTATGTAACTACGCTGTTTGAATTGGCAGATGATTGGTTGACAGTTACGATATGTAAATACGCTCTTTGAACTACCAGGTGATTAGTTAATGGTTACGCTGTTTGACCACACTTGTTAAACTACGGGTAGGTGGTTGATAGTTACGCTATGTAACTGGCTGTTTAAACTTTCAGGTGATTGGTTGACAGGCTATGTAACTATGCTTGCTGAACAGAAAATTCATTTTTTGTTCCTATGGTTCGACAGCCCTATATGGGCCTGGGCCTCCTCGTTTCGTCGAGGTTTCATGATCACACACATTTGAGACACACCACAGTCGGTAGGACTCCTCTGGACGAGGGACCAGCTCATCGCAGATACCTCTACCTTTCAACACACAACATTCAAGAAGAGACAGACATCCATGCCTCCGGTGGGATTCGAACCCACGATCCTAGTAAGCGAGCGGCCGCAGACCCACGCCTTAGACCGCACGGCCACTGGGATCGGCCAGAAACTTCATTAGCCCGCTAAAAACCCAGTCAAAGGAGTCTACCCTGGACTACATTAATTCAGTCCACAGCCTCAAACCCGTTTTCCTTCATTCCCATTTCTACATTATCTTGCTGGTTACGCCTGGGTCTCTCCATTCGTCGCTTTCCATCAGGTGCTGGAATGACATTTTATATATAGATTTCTTCTCTCCCCCGCTACTTCAATTCAAGACCTAAGCAAGCTTATATAGCCATATATAGGTCTATATATGGATTATGTATATCACCAAATTTTTATCGACTCGAAAGTTCTTTCAGACAAATGTTATAGGTGTCTTCAGAGAGAAAGATTGCCCTGTGCATGAAACCCTAATGTACGTTTGAAAGGTAAATATTTTTCTAGAAGTGTGATAGAATTTACTTATCGTCGCTCTAAACCCGTATCTTTCCTGTCTTGTTCACACACAAACTGTTTTTCTGGATGATCTACGCTGCTATGCCCCATCCAAAGTTGTCGATAAATTACCCCCTGAATGAGGCTATTCTCTGTTACAATTTAATGTATGTACTTATTTTGCTGTAATAAAGATTTCAGTTCTAAAACGCGGGTTTATTGCTATGGTACACTGCGTATTTTCACACAGTTACATTCCTTGATCTTCTACTTTCATAATTTTTTTTTAGTCTTCCTCTTCTACCTACTCCAGTTTCCCGTTTCAGTGTCGAGGTTTTTAATTTTCTTTTGATCACACTGAGAGACACACCACAGTCGGTAGGACTCCTCTGGACGAGGGATCGACTCGTCGAAGAGGCCTCTACCTGACAACACACAACACTCACAAGAGACAAACATACATGCTCCCGGTGGGATTCGAACCCACGATCCTAGCAAGCGAGCGGTTGAAGACCCACGCCTTAGACCGCACGGCCACTGGGATCGGCTACTTTCATAATTAATAGGTAAAATTCTGATTACTTCTCTTTGCACTTGAAGGAAACATTAGCAAGGCTTTTGCTGGTTCATTCATTATATTGAAATAAAATACAGTTTGTATGATATATTGCAGTCTACATCCACAATTTTATTTCTTTCTATGTTTGTTTTTACCACATACCAATATTCATCAAACTAATTTTTTAATTTGCTTCAGTAATGTTAATCTAAATGTATTTTAGGCCCCTATATGATATGTTCAAATAATTTCCCCTACTTCACACCTCATTAAATTTTAACTTTACATTTCCAAAGTCCATATTCCATAGAAACTTCGGATAATATACAAACAACATATTATGTCAACATGACTAACAAACATATCACTTCAAACAGTCACACTGAGATTTCATTTCATAAGTAACACTTTGAATATTAGTATTATATATTCAACATGATATGTTCAACATGATATGCTTCGAAATTTCAGTATACATCGGTTTACTTAGCGTACAGGGAACATTTATGAATCACAACACAATAATTCAAAACATTATAATTGAAGTTACATTTCTGAAACGTCTGTTTATATGTAAGTATATTTATCTGGTCCGCCATTAAGAGTAAATTATTCCACATTTGGAAAAATAAAATATTCTTGCTTTCTTTTTCATATATTTGCGGAAATGACAATTTTGTGACCTTTGGGAACTTTCACATTTAAATCCTTTTTTCAAACACGAGATTTTGAGTCCAGTTAATGTAAGAGATATTTGTTTATCGAGAATATTTATGGGATGATTTCTGGACAACAATGAAATATTTCCACTGCAAAATATAACGTGTGGGCGCAGGTATTTAATAAAGAGTTTCTCAGAATCTTGAAACACTGTACCACGTAAAATGTTAATATCTGTTCATTCCTTGTTAACAAATCAGTTTCGCATAATTTATATTCCGCTATAATTTTGTACTGGCATAATTCTTGGATGTTTGTGGTTATTTGCGTGTGTGTGAATATGTGGGTGCGAGAATAAGGTTATAATATCGGGCAAGTGTTAATATACCTGCCTGAAGTACAAGTAGTAGAGATATGCCTGTACACCAGCTCTTACCCTTATAAAATTTAATGCCTGTAGTGCATTCTTATTTTTGCTGCCGTAATTCATTTTGATTTTGCCCGTTGTCTGGTGAACATTCCATTTTAATCAGTCAACGGACAAGGTTAAAATGAAGTGCCATAATAATAACAATTTCTGTTACTGTATGATTTGGATGTAATGTTTGAGAGTAAAATATGTCCTTCTTTGTCTTCGAAAACAACGGCAATTTAATTGCGTCGTGTTGGGAATTTTGCCAGTAATTTCATTTGCTTAACCCTTTCAAATTTAAGGGCAAATTTAAAATAAAAATGAGAATTATTAGAAGATACTCATATCAAAACGAAAACAATTTTTCGTATCCGGGTGCTAAAAATTTTTGGGGTGGTTTCTACTCCGTTTTCTCCAATATAACGGATTATTTTAAACTGTCTAAACTGCAGGTAACCAGTCACATTCCTCTCTGAATTATTCTATGTTAAACAGGAAACCTTAACATTTCGTGGAAAATAAATGAATCTTCCTTGGAAATTTGCATTTGCATATTTTATATGTACAATGCCGTTATATAGGCTCTGTCTAAAACTTCTTGGAACGTGCGTCATCTCAGGATGCTGACGGATATCTTTGCCTTATCATTAGAAAGTTACTAGAATCTGTGTGAAACGTACTTCCGAATTCAAGTGTTGATGGGGAAAGCCTAATATACCGGATTCATACTTTAGTTAGTTACTTCCTGTCGCTCCTTGCGGAGCATGGGGTCTCCTTTTAGAGGTTTCTTGGTCTGGAAGTGTGCATCTGTAGTGAGTGACCAGTCCACCGACTGCACAATTTCTATTCATCCTGATATGACTTGGGTGAGAAATGGCCGCTGAATTTTGCTTACGAAACATCTCAATTCATGCCCGTAAGGTTCTTTTACATGCCGTAAATCTACGAAATGGGACCGACGGCTTTACTTCCCCTCCGAAGGAAGTTGTGCTACGGATTTTTATCACCTCGGCCGGGATTGAACCCGCGAAACTTGGGTCCAGTGGCGAGCACGCTAACCACTAGTCCACCGAGGACGACAATACTTTAGTAGGAAGTACTTTTCCCCGGAGAGCTATTCTGCTTCCTGAATTCCTATGAGGCTCCGATAAAACGGCTGGAATGTGATGGTCATATTACTGCCACAATAACAGGGGAAAAAAACGCTAAATGGGGAGAGAAATTATGAGATATTAACATAAATAACATACACCTTGTCATTCCATTCGTGATTGATAGTAACCCGTATTATTTTACGTTACACATTGTAAGGCAGTATGTGGCATTATTTAAGGTATAAACACATGGTCATTGATTTCGCGGCGATTGGTATTGCATTGTCAAGCTTTCAAACTGTGGTTAACATAAGCTTCATACGCGAGACCATAGACGGATTTAATGTCCGTAGGTTTGCGTGCTCCAGGTATGACACAACTGCAGAGAAGTTTTAGACAAGGTCAAATGTTACAGCTTGAAGATCATATATGATACGAAACAGTAACACATATTGACAGTAACACATATTGACAGTAACACATATTGACACTCATGTCACTCTGGTCGTGTGAAGAAAGCAATAAAATGGCGAACCAGAATTTTGTGCATGCGGAATATTTGCAACAACAAAAATATTAATTTACTGTACTACTTTAACCTAAAAAATGAAGTACATGATTGTTCAAGGGAATGACACAACCCATAAAAGGCAATTATTTTTATAGATTATAATTTTTATAAACTATATGAATAAAACTTTAACATCACTGAAATATTTTACAACATTTTGTCATTCCTTTAAATTAAAACATATTTTTAACACACAGAAAATTCACATACATATAAATAATATCCATCAAAGGCATAACAAGCTGATATAGTAATAAGTAAGGCTATATTTACAATATCGCTTGTTGGGGAGAGGGAACATCACGTAACCTATTGCTTTGGAATCACTTATCATTCAAGAAACAAATGTCTCGGTGTACAGGTAATCTCAGTTTTTTAAAAAAAACTCGCATTAGAAGTTATGGGATTATTATATGCTTCTGTCGGCCATAAAATACCAACATTTAAGGTTATACGCCACTTATTTCTATAACGCTACGTAGAAGCTCATAAGGAAAGTCAAGTTCCTTAACAAATACATGCCACCTAGATATATTTGTTCATTTAAAACTGTCTTTATGTAATACTATAGTGAAAGTAATCCGTAAGATTAATATCACACATACATAAAAATTGCGTCGGTACTGAATGCGTTTTTATTTACTTCTTTTATTCTTTCGCTGTTAATTCTTTAGATTGAATTTCTAAGTCAATTTCAACACATAACGTATGTAATTATATTAGTTTCTATCGTTAAGTATTTAAGTTGTTTTCCATTACCTCAGCGATTCTTAAACTGTGGCTCACTTAAAGTAAAGAAAACAATAGTGTTCTCTGTGGAGGTCACGAAGGCATATGTGGGTGGAGGCATATCTCCTCTCTTTCTGAATTTCGGCTCTCGATATAGGCGAGTTGAGATTCACGCCCCGGCCACTTTACCCCTGAAGAATAAGCGTCAGTTACTCTTCGAATAAAAGAGCTAGCTGGGCCCCAGAACCGGTCTGCAAACTAACGAGAAGATAAAACACTTTCGCCGCTGACCGGTATCGAACAAGGTTTCCTCGGTCGTCCAGCCTTTAGCCCAGTCACTGTACTGACTGAGCTATATCGTACCCACTTACTTCACACAAAATTTCCGGTTAACTTGTTCCTCTTCCTAAAATTTATTTTCTGATCACTGTATTCTTCAAGGTTCCTTAGTGCAGATACTAAACCTCTCCCGTACACACAGAGATAGTCTCATTGTCTGAAGGTTGTAATTAAAATGACGATCTTCCGAGTTTTGACACTGTGCAGGTTTGTATGTTAACGCGACTTTCGGAGGAATATGGTGCCAAAATTTTCAGGGTTGACAGGCCTACGTCTAACTGGACGTAATCCCGTCAACCATGAAGTTGGAGTTAGTACGTTCCTCTGAAAGTTCAGTGTTAGCCTATAACCAATACGGTGTCAAGGCTCACACGACTTGCCTACGCGATTACCGCTCTTAAAACTTAAAAACCTCTCATGTAAGACATTTGCGCTATTTTAAATTAATTATGAATAAATTAGAAGTGATTTAAATTGATTCTGAATAGACGCGTGTTTGATAATGTACTTGAAAATGACAATACACTGTAATAAATTAAAACCTACATTAGTTTAAACAAAACAGCTATAAATATATTATCGTCTTCTGGGTTTTTATGTCCTGTAATCTGGTACAAATGTACTGGCGTTTCAGAGGAACCTTCAACCTCTGACATGTGCCTACCCTGATGTTAGTAGCAGCCGATTCCCCAGAAATATACGTATATACATATACCAGAATACAAAATGTTACTTTCCACAAGACAATAACTGTCACCGCTGTGAGAACCTCAAATGTCACACAGCTGTTAGTACTCTGTAGTGAATATACAGTAGTTCTTACGTCTCAAATTAACGCTCTGGAAGACGCCAAAAATGCCGGAAATGAAGGACATGATATTTCGCAGTATGGACAGTTAAAGAACCGCTAAATGTGAACTGTGAGTTATGCCCATATCTTGACCTGCTATTTTCTACGTGCTAACTTTACAACAACAACAACAACAGTAGTGGCTTTGCGTGTGAATAACATCAACGTTCAGTTTACAGTATATAACACAAAATATATTCCGCTTTTTAAGGTGATTTCATTTCATTATAATACTGGAGCAAGCGCTGGCATTTGCATTCACAATATTTGGTCTTGTAATGCTCCTATGTCAAGCAAATAAAATATTATATATTATAAATAATATTGCTATCATTTCTGTGAAGTGTAGTCAGTCGATCTATCCTAATGACATGAAGTCTGCAAACTGTTAAACATTTCAATGCGTATTACTTTGTTACACATAGGAAACAAAAATTAAGCATCGTACATTAAGAACAGAAAAATTTTATGTAACTTTACATCGTGTACTAACAAATCGGAAGGTCTATAAACACAGACATATCTTGTTCTATGTGACAGAAACAAAATTATAGGCTAATTAAAAAGTTTTCCCCGCAGTCTATATTAAACTTTGTATAAAATCGATGACCACAGTAACATGACATGCAGAAGTCTGTAAAGATATTATATTTTTCAACATTGATATATGCAAGCCAAGTTTGCTTCCTCTTAAGAGACCTTATGGTTATTTAGAAAAAATACTGATAGAAAACATTTAATGATATGTTAAAATATCACATCTGTGACAAGTGAATGTACACCGATAGTTATATATATATATATATACCTACTTAACAGTACCAAATAACATAATGTAAATGAGCATTTCTTATTCATTTCCATAATACCTGTGGATATAACAATGCACCCTTCTGTCTAATATTTACTGATATCTCCTTTACAACACAAACAAGCTATACGCTATTTTTATTTGCGTACATTGCGGTGAGTCTATAATCCTTATAAATAAGATAAAAGTCAGTTGAAGCCGAATGCAGCTTCCGATGACTCTCAAACCCTCCCTTGAAGAGCTGACCTTTAGATCCTTGAATCATCGTCAGTAAACCATGGGGAATGTTTTCATTTGTATGGATTCGCCGCGGGATATTGGCACGTCTATACCTGCCAAACATTTAACCAACAATAGTATTACTAATTTGTACCTTTATACTAAATTTTACGTAAAATTTTTAAAAGCAAAACAATTGCATTACACTGTGACATAGGTGATTCCGGTATCATATAGTTCATACTTGCGTCGCAACAAATAAACTATGACGCGTAACATAAGTCATAAGCTATACGTAGGCAGGATCGGCTCAACCAGGCAGTCGCCTAGGCCGGCAAAACTTTGGGGAATTCAAGCAGGTACAAGATGCATACTTTGAAGACTGCTCTTCACAAAACTGACGAGAAAGTCTATAGTTACGACTTTCTTATACGGTTAGTGTGCAGTCATTGGAGAAGAGGTTGATCCGGAGGAAGGGGGCGGCAAATTTTAGCTGCGTCTAGGGCGGCAAAAAAAAATCTTCGAGCTGGCCCTTAAATAAAAACCACACTACGGGAGCAGGTGAAACATTCGTAATGAAGGGAATTTTTCCCACAAATTAAGACATCAATATTTTATAGCATTTTCTTATATTTTTCAGAAGACTGGAACCTCTTTTAAGAAGTCAATATCCCTGTTATCACCAGTTTCAGGTTATTGTAAGGGAATATTGATAAAGTCCCGATAATCCGACATTCCGCTTTACCCGACATAGCCATACAAGGTGATTTTGTGCTGCGCGCGCATGCACAAACTGAAACTCGCATTTATTGGAAAGGCTGAAACACCACGAGCTCTAGAAAACCTGGATCCTGCTTATGTAAATACACACTACCCCGTCTAACACTACGATTTTTAATTTGTTTTAAACGCTACACGTTTCGATCGATATCGTTCAAAATAAATTAAAACGTGTAGTGTCAGACGGAGCAGTGTGTGTGTATTGATATAATGATTGAACACGCAAGGATGGATACCGTTATATTGGCTCCTGATGCTTTGCCAGTTTCGTATAAGAACCAGAAATATGCATGGATGGATTCCGAAATTTTCCGAGGCCAGGTTTTTGATACATTTTTGCATTATCCGATATTTTCGGCAATCCGACCACCTATCGGTTTCGTTTAGGCCGGATAGTCGAAACTGCTGTATAATTAACTTTATGGAGCACACGTCTTCTTTAGCAGTTTGTGTAGTCGATCAAGCAGCCAAGAAATGCCTTTCCGTGAGTTGAAATTGTCACAGCACTGTCGATGAAGACTGAATTATTCTGCCATATGATGCCGTGCCGAGTGGTTACATCAGCATATCTAAAGCCGGGACTAGACGGCGCATGGCTCGTCCAGTGACGTGACGTCACTTGCTCGGCCAACAGATCGGAACAGAAAAGACAATCTGGCTACGCGACGCGGCGCAGCTCGGCAAATGGCGGACCAGCGGCCTTGCTCGTGTAGGCTCGGCTCGGCTTGTGGAATAAGTCGTGTTGTTCTATGAACTTAAAAATGTCCTCGTTTGACCACTCCATTCTAGCCAATACCAATTGTGGGACAGAAAGTTTCACTCTTCACGCACCCCGACAGCAGAAAACAAAGACCAGACCTAAGTGTATAGAGACTTGGACGAGACTTGCTTGGCGCGTAGACTGCAAGCGCCGTGTAGCCGCAAAAGCTGTCCGCGCTGAGTCCCTTTGAGGATTGTGAAAAAAACCGCTTCTGAGGCGATCCAACGAGCCTCGCTCCACCAATCACACACCTCGTCGCGCCAGGCCGGTTACTCGGCGCGTTTGAATACGATTATTTGTCAGTGACGTCAGTTATGACGTAAAACGAGCCGAGCCACGCGCCGTCTAATCCCGGCTTAAGACGTATTCAGTCTTCAGTTCACATAGTTTATGAGTATCATGCTGTTAATAAGAACCCACCATTTCACCATATTGGGAACCAGAAGAATCAGACAAAAATTTCACGTTCTGCTTCCTTTAAGATCCTTCTTAATATTATCCTCATTTTTACGCCTAACTGGTCCATGTTTCTTCTTCAATTCAGGTTTTCCAACTGCACATTTTATTGCAGTTTTCATTTTCATACACCTGCCAATTTTCAGCTCAACTCTCCTGCTATTTTGACTACTGGGATAAAATATAAAGTTAATGCATTTTGAAAAATATCAAGAATGAATGTATCTTCTTGTCTGCATTTAGATGGTTGTGGCTTATTGACTTAATTTATCTTAACGAATGCTGATTTTGTGAGTGAATAAATTTAGTTACGGATGTTGAGATAAAAGAGTGCACTATATCTCTCAACTCCTGTATCACGCTGAATAATTTTACTGTTAAAATTTAGTTTTTCTTTAGGAACTTCCAGCCTGAAATGATTATGTTATTACGTGTATGGACACTCTCTTCCAACTAGCTAAATGGGGAACAAGTGGACACATGTCATATGATTTCTGCACTTATTTAAATTTCATGCATAATTCATACTCAATTGTGCTGTTTTACTTCCGTATATGCACTTTGAAATTTCTCAACTTAATTAGCGTCAAAAATTGTTGCTTTACCAACAACTTGTATTTAGAGTATCTGGTCAAAACTTGTCTGTTGCTAAATCAGCAGAGTACCTTCATTGCTTTTGATATTAACACCATCTTAAATACAAATTCGATCCAGTGCCTCGTACATCAATTTTGATATCACATGAGTAACATAGTATCTTATATTTAAAAAGATGTAGTTTTCATCTATTTTCCGCAAAAACTAAAAACTCCTTGTTTTAATGTTAGTACTTCCAGTCATCGCAGTAATGCCAATGCATTTTGTTTATAATTGAAATTTCCTCTATTTTTTCCCTCCTCCCATTCCCCGGATCTGTGCTAGAGTAGGTAAAAGATATAGACCTATATCTTTCTCATACAGAGCTTTCTTCTTATATTCCATCTGCCAGTAAGTGTCACAGAAAATGAGTAAACGTAACTTCGATATGAATGATGTCTTAGAAATATTCAAAGATTCTCGTAAATAGTCCACTTGCAGGAGCCGCAGTAATCGATAAGTTTATAGATCTTATTAGCAAATTAGCCTAATTAATATTAAAATATCAAATATTATTAATGTTGTAGTGTACATAAATAATTTAAATGCTATAAAAACACACTTAAATTCGGCTTAATGCAAAATGATAAATATAACAGTACCCTCCTAATTAGATTTAGTTATGTTTCTTGTGAAGTTGTTGTCACATTGCATCCTAATGGCCGGTGCTGAGACATCTCACCTGTACTTTCCCGCTCGGACGGAACAACATATTATTTCAGAATTTTATTTGCTTCCCAAAGTAATGTACGTGTATAAATTAATACTTTATGGTCAGAACATGAGTAAGAATTCTTCGTTCGTTTCTTCGGGCTCCCATCTTTTTCTGTAGCCTAAATATTTGTTTATAAACCACGACCTTATAACGAAATTTTCACAGCTCACAATTCAGAGTTTTGCTCTTAATGTCGTATTCCAAATTTAAGATAATGAAAAACATTTTAATGTCCGAAATAAGTCCGTTGTTTCTACCTGAGGTGCCAAAATCATTCTCAAGATAAGTTTAGGATTGACACTTTATGTGATGTGTATATAGTTGATTTCAAATATAG
This sequence comes from Reticulitermes speratus, assembly GCA_021186555.1. NCBI lineage: Eukaryota > Metazoa > Arthropoda > Insecta > Blattodea > Rhinotermitidae > Reticulitermes > Reticulitermes speratus. The sequence continues at coordinate 11,478,969 of JAJKFL010000012.1, forward strand.
GCTGCAGTCTTTAAAATTTCCAAAGAAAATCTCTCTTACTACTATTTTTCCAGTTATCTATCACAGTAAGTATTTTTTACTAGCTATAGAGCTTTCTAATTCTTCATATAATGTTTTGAGATTAGTTAATTCTGCAAGTGGCTCACCGTGAAAATAAAGGAAACTAAAGAACAAATTACCGGGCCTTTTTTGAGTGCTCCCTTGAAACACGTTCAGTGTTTTCTGAATTAGAGCGATGTCTGCCCCTGTCTGGGACTGTTACTGTTTTCAGTCGCAGGAATTCCCATCGATGGGTTCCCTCTATTCCCCCCTCCCCCGGGCCCCTTGCCACCAATACTGCGTTGTCGAGCCCCACGTATCTTCTCTACCTCGGCCAAGTCCATGTCGTCGTCTGGCTCCAGCGCCGGGTTGATGCGTCCGTTCATCTCGTCCTTGCCGACCATAGTCGCCGCTCCGTACTGCCGCATCGCACTCGTCATAACCGCCATCTGCTCTCCTCCTTCGGCAGGCTCGTCAACTCGCTCGACGTCCTCAGGAATGTTGACCACACACCGGAAGAAGTCATATCCTGGTGCCAATTTTCCAGTCTCGAACACCCACCTGTAAGCAGGACGTGGAGATTACAATCCACGTGATGACGGTGATTTAAATTCGATGTAATCAGTGTCGTGAAGCCGAAACTTCCTTGAGAAATCAGATAAGAATATGAGCTCCTTTTTCGGAATCCGAGTATGAACTAGCGTTTTCAGAACAGCTAGGTACAGGACCGTGCCCTAAACCACAGGTACCCATCTCACACTCTTAACACCATGTATCTTAATTTTAGTTTTCACTCCCCATTTGTGCCTTGGTCTCCCAAATATTTCTCTTCAGTGTTGCCAATTTAAATTTTGAATACGTTTTTCATCTCTTTGTCATTGATTTGAACACCTGTTACTTGGTGAAAAGCCCAAGTTACTAAGCTCTCAATAGACAGAACAACACAGAAAATTACATCGCATGTAATACAATTAACTCGCACTCACAAGACACGACGGCACTTGAGCCATATTTATTGTCAACTGAAATACTTCGGTTACTGGTTATAAGCATATAACGGTCTGCCTTCCCCTGCGAAACCACTACCAAGGTAAAAGTCATACATCTAAGTTACCAAAAGTACGTACTTGGTGCCCCAAGAAACACCGATGAGAGTAATAAGAGACATGAGCATAGCCATGGTCCGGAAGGGGAAAAGTTGACGTTCGCCATCCCACCCTGGGTAGTGGATCAAGGCAGGCAACCCAAGCAGCGCCTCCCCTCCTGTCATTCTGACGAAAAACGCCACGAGGTAAGCGGATAAACTGCCGTACGTGTTGCAGTGGTGTTTGAAATGCACGACCATCAGCAGCTGCGGGAACAGGATCACGTACACTAGGTCCGAACACATCGACCTGCGAACAAAGACGTGTGTGAGGCGCTGTCAGCAGGGACTGAGGCGCTGTCAGCAGGGAATGAGGCGATGTCAGCAGAGACTGAGGCGCTGTCAGCAGGGACTGAGGCGCTGTCAGCAGGGACTGAGGCGCTGTCAGCAGGGACTGAGGCGCTGTCCATAACGTGGCCAAAAGCCAGGCCATTACTCAGAAGTGGTTATGACCGTAAAAGTGTGAAAAAATGAAAGAAAATCGCTGTGGCCGTTTCGGAGGCACTTTTTTTGCTTTCGTTTTGTGCGACTGCAGAAAAACGTGAAAAGAACGGACGGTGCGCCGTTAGAGGTTTCAAACGAGTACCTGCCGGGTACAAATAACGCGCTTTAGCATTAACCAAACTCCAATTTTAGATACTTTGCAATTCAAAACGTTAGACTCTGTAGCAAATAAGATTGGTGGAAGACAATAAATGTTTAGCCTATGTACTTCCTTCCATGACAAGCTTCTGAGAAGACATCTTTAATTTTTCAATAACTAGATCTGGCAACGAAATTAATTATTTACGTATGACCCCACAAACTGAATTTGGTGCTGAAATGAATAAAGATGCAGAGGCCCAATATAATATAATATATATATATATATATATATATATATATACATTGAGTCCGCCCTTTCCAGGTCCGATCCCAGAAACCGGCTCCGTTGAGATGTACGAGCTTTGTTTAAAACCTGTATAGAAATATTTCGTAAATGTCTGCCTGCAAGTCCACAACCCCACTGCTCACTCCGCGGTCTACCGTCAGGCCACAGGGTTAGTGACTCATTGTCGCAGATAGGCGACAAGTGAGAGAGATGCGGAGACTGGGAGACAGATATGGACGTCGGCTGGCCAGTGATATTATTACGGTGTTAGGCGAGGCACATTTAGCCCATTGAGGCAGAATCTGGCGAGATCAGTTTGAGCTAGAATTTTGGAAACGCGAGATTAAACAAAGAATAAGCTATCCACGGGAATTTTTCGGAAGTATCGGGGTAGCGAGGACAAATGCATTTCTGTGAATTTTATATTGTATGTTGGTTTAACTTATACATACATACATACTTACACACTTACACGCATACATACACACATACATGCATACATACATACATACATGCATACACACATACATACACACATACATACATATATACATACATACAACTACATACATACATACATGCATATACACACACATATACATCGATACTTACCAAAGGCCGTAGATGGAAGGGATAGTAAGAGCCATCACTGTTGCCAACACTCCGACAACTAAGATGGAAACCCTCATGACCCAGATTATCTCCATTTCAGAAGCCTGTAAAAATAATGTACATTACACTGTAATAAGAGTTGTGTCAGTAACGATAATGTACATTACACTGTAATAAGTGTTGTGTCAATAACGATAATGTACATTACACTGTAATAAGAGTTGTGTCAATAACGATAATTTACATTAGACCCTACACTGTAATAAGGGGGACGTCCGATTTCGTTCACGGTTTATTGCAGGGTTCAATATCATGTCCAATTTCGTTCACGAGATAAGCAGCTAGTTCTCAAGCCCCTTTTATGGTATATCCGTTTTCGTTCACGGCTATTGTTCATGTTTGCATCCCCTTCAACAGCGCCGATCCCAATGGCCGCACGGTCAAGTTGTGGATCTGCGGCCGCTCTCTTGCTGGGACTGTGGCTTCGAATCCCGCCAGGGGCATGGATATCTCTCGTCAAGAGGAGTCCTACCGAGTGCGGTGTGTCTGAGTGTGATCGTGAAGCCTCGACAATGAGGAAGCCCTGGCCCCTTATGGGCTGTTGCGCCATGAAAAATATTCCCGTCAATAAAAAACAATACCGAGGTGTCCAAGTATGCGGTTGCCAAATCATACTTGGTCAGCTTGAATGACGTAACCTTTGTTTTCACCCCTTTCCGCCAACATGTTTAGCCAATTAGTTTCTATTAACATGTTACTTACTTTTTTTATTCAGCCAATCAAGTTCGATTACTGTTTCTAACCGATCCCTGCTCTTACCGTCTCCGCTCACAGTTTGTAGCTGTCATTGTTTTTGTTCTGAGAGCGATATGCAGATAGGTAAGAGGATCAGCTGGCCCTTCACTTGTTCATGCACTGCGTCGTCGGTGTTCTGACGTCACCACTTCATATCCCGGTCTGGACACCAAAGAGGTCACTGCAATCTCGTGATATTTAACTAACTGGAGATTTTGTCAGGATGATGAGAAGGGTGATACACAGTAATACAGGCTGGCTAGTCTGTGCAGTGGAGAGCAAGGACTTCACTATGATAAAATGCACGGTACATAACATATAAATTAAGGCTAAATTGCTTGATAAAAAATGGTCATATTAGTACAATGTTTTAATACAGGACTTCTCATTAAATTCAGTCAACTTCATTTCAAACATGCACACGAACTTTTTTCCTCCCGAGGGGTAAGGGATTGACCGTGTGCGAAATCGTATACTATACCTGCTGGCCGTGAACGAATTTGGATATGACTTTTTTCCTCCCGAAGGGTAGGCCATAAACCGTGTATGAAATTGGACATGCCCGTAATAAGAGTTGTGTCAATAACGATTGAAGACTACTGGGATATGACGCCATGTATATTAGTAAACAGGTGGTGACGTTTTCGAGGAGCTTCCTGCCTCGATCGACAATATCTGGGAAGTTCAACGGTCACGTATACCAAGTCCGAAGTTAACGACTTTCGAACATTGGCTTCTTGGAGCACCCAGACCCTGAAGATGGTGACAGCAGACTCAACCGAAATATCTGTAACTATTCAACAGCTCCTCTGTGACAACTTAATATATCGCATTCTATTCTTTGTAAGAAACTGTTGTTTCTAAGATTTGATTGCAAGTTTATGCATTGGACACGTGAAAGTTTCAGTCACGTGGGCATATTCGTTGAGTCTATATATAGACAAGAGTGGTTTAAAGTTTAAAAACTCAGATCTGAAATGTACATTCCCTTATGATCTTCCGAGCATACACGAAGATTAAATGTCTTATTTCATTTTTTTTTCCAATGGCTCGACAGCCCCTTGGGGGCCTAGGCTGCCTTATTTTTCGAGGCTTCACGATCACACTTTAGACACACCACACTCGGTAGGACTCCTCTGGACGAGTGACCAGCCCGTCGCAGAGACCTCTACCTGACAACACACAACACTCACAAGAGACAGACATCCATGTCCCCGGTGGGATTCGAACCCACAATCCCAGTAAGCGAGCGGCCGTAAACCCACGCCTTAGACCGCACGGCCACTGGGATCGGCAAATGTCTTATTGCTGATGATAACTAAACTAAGTCTCTACCCACCTCGGTTTATAGATCTCAACGCATGTAAGTGTGCATGTAATTAAAAGTAATTGGTCTTAGTGGTACAACCGTTATTTTATTAAGATTTGAGACTTGTCTGTTTTGAGAACACTAAACAAAACAACGCGAACGCCACAGAATTGTTACGCTACCTCTATCTGCCTCTCATTCTCCCCCGTTCTTACTGCCCCGACAGACTGTAAAGTTTGCAGTTCCGTACTAAAGCAATGTCGTACGTACGTCAGACTTGCACCTACACCTGCTGCTCTGTACTGCAACACTTGGTTTGGTTTACGTGAACAGTTAATACTAACTCGGCCGTTCCATGGCTCAGGCGGATAGTCACCGGCCTCTCACCGCGGAGGCCCGGGTTCGATCCCGGGTCAGTCCATGTGAGATTTGTGGTGGACAAATTGGCACTGGGACAGGTTTTTCTCCGAGTTGTCGGTTTTCCCCTGTCAATTTCATTCCACTGGTGCTCCATTAATTGTAAAACTTGGTAAAAAAAACTGCTCATCTTCATCACAGGGGTTGCACAAGAAGCCTTAAGGCTGCGGTGAGTCCGTAGCATCTGCTGCGGGGCCCTTCACCACGCAAAAAAAAAAAATACTAACTCTCTGACGGAAGATCAGCTTGTAGACATTCCTTGCAAACATGGAGCTAGCCGACAGGACGCTGGAATCCGCCGAAGACATAACTGCAGCAGAGACGGCGCCCAGACCAAAAAATGACACGTAACTTGGCGTCAGGTACTGCAACACCATCGGTAGGATCATGCTGGTCTCGTCGGTTGTCAGCGGGTACACTCCTGTATAGCCCGTCTCGTTCCACGCTGAAACATATTACAGTTGTTTAGAAAGGCGACAGACAATTCGAAACGTTTGGGACGTAATTTATTATATTATTTCCTCTTTAATACTTCGCGGAAAACGGGATTTGGTAGGATAAGAACGCACTGCTAGCATTATGTTGAAACTGAACTTGGGCGGGAGTGTAAGCTATGAGACACACGAGTTTTGTTCTTTCTAGGTACATTTTAAGACAACGCCCCCTAAAAAAACTAAACGCCACCATATGGATTATAGGCCATATGCTGGGGTACATACACAACAACAAGACTCTAACCCTGCAAGACTACCATGATTTTATGCATAGAGCCAGATGGAAGGAAAATAGGCTCCACAGTGCACAAAACAACTGTGGGAACTACCTAGAAGTATTAGATTCTTAAAGACTTGGAGATTTCTCAACAAAAAGGACTCAACTAGGCACCAGAACAGCAACAACACGACCACAATAGGTGACTCTTGTTTGCAGCGTAGAACCAAGGACGGAAAACTACACATCCCAGCAGCATTGGAAAAATACACACCCCTCCAATTAGAAGAGACGTTGCACACACGATGGAATAAATTACTTAAATCAGATACACTATGAACCTTCCACAAAGTGTCAACAGTGTTTCGAAATTGATATGTAGCAATAAGAAATGTAAACACCAATGAGGTACTATTGTCAAATAAAGGTTTTAATATAAAAAAAAAGACACCATTGGTATCGGAAGACAGTGTTATCGATGGAAGGATTAGTAATGAAAGAAATACTGGAAATATTTGAAAGGAATTGGTCGTGGCTTTTTGAGGTGTTAACCAATAATTTTCCAGGACAGGCTGAATAATATAAAAAACCCCAGAATAGCCTGTCTGCCTTTATAGGTCCCAAATGAGAACCTCCACACTACAGGTGTAGAGCGTTGTCTGTAACTAAATGTGCTGGCTGTGAGATGTAGTGACTTTGCTATAAAATTAAAAAGAATTACAAAGAGCTCTACACTTCTGTGAAACTGTAAATAAAATACAATGAAAAGACAGTGCCATAAACAAATCTTACTGTAATTCCGTAATGTCAGAAGCATACCTATGTATTTGTACCGATATGAATTAGGGTTATGGAAGATGACGTAAGTACATATAAGAAGACCAGACGTTGCAGAAATGCGGTTCCCTACAAGATGAATGTGGCTCTGGATAGCTCAGTTGGTATAGCGACTCGCTACGAGCTGTACGGTCCGGGGATCGAATCCCGGTGGGGGCGAGATTTTCCGCATCCGTCCATACCAGCCCTGGGGCCCACCCAGCCTCCTATACAATGGGTACCGGGTCTCTTTCCCGGGAGTAAAGCGGCCGGGGCGTGGCGTTAACCACCCGCCCCCATCTAGCGCCTAGGTTAAAGAAGGAGTAAAGCTATACCTCTACTCCCCTCTGGGCCTTCATGGCCTGTTCTAGGGTAAACTTTACCTTTACGTTTACAGGATGAATAGTAAAAGTAAAGACTGTGTTACGTAAGACATAGTGATAACAGGTGTCGGTGAAACAATGAAGGAAAAGTAACATTTAATGATACAACTGCATTACGTACATAATTCATTTACGTATTTAAAAAGTGGCCACTTGCGTTTAGGAAGAATTATTTGGAATTAAATAACTTACAGTTTTCGCGGTAATTGTTCATCTTCCACCTTCGAGTTATACTGAGTATAACTGATTTGTCAATTAAGGAGATAAAGGACATATTGCAAGGGACAGATATTGTAAAATTTATAAAATGCCTCCGAATAAGATGTTATGGTCGTGTTGAAGGAATGCAAAACGAATAAACACCAGAATAAATTGCAACAGCTACAGTGGAAGTAACAAGGAAAAGAGGAAAACCACGTAAAAGATGGAAGGATGACGTCGAAGAGGATTTAAATATAATGGGAGTGAAAAAAACGGCACGCATTTATCAGGGACCGTCGGGCATAAATGAAGATTGTATTGGAAGCCACGGTCCACAACGGACTGTAGCGCTGGAGGAGGAGGAGAATAAGAGAAGAATTTATTAAAATGTTTCAAACTTAATGCCATGACGTTACCACAAAATTTACGAATAATTTCACTACATTATTTTTCAGTTAGTAATTGGTTTCGTTTTTTTTCGGTGATAATTTACAGACGTTAAAGTACGACTCTTCGTGATGTGTTAGCACATGTGAAAGAAACTTGATCTGTCAATCTATGAGAATGGCACAGATTGGGAATACGATGTTATAGGGAGTGTTTTGACCTAAGGTAGAGGAAGTAGGTGGAGATGGAAGGAATGTGCGTAATGAGAAGTTTCACAAATTTACTCTGTATCAGCTATTGTGAGAGTTTTAAAATCGATATCCCTGATATTCTGAGGACACATCAAGGAGATGAGAATTGCTTACGAGGTTTTATTCGGTGAAAGTAAAAGAATATTAATAGGAGACTTCAGTATAGATGGGGCAATGATATTAAAACCGATCAGTAGGGAACATATTTTATGCTTTTGGGCTGGTTTCAATTAACCAAGATTATGTTTTAGTGGTTAAATCTATTTAATTTAACGTGTCCCATAAAAGACGGTAAATTTCTATATCGTCACATGAATATTGGCATAGTGGACTTCTTTACTCATTTGGATTGTGTAAATTTTTACTGGTTCTGGAGCGTTTCACTGAAATTATTCTTAGGGTAATTAGTGTTGTAGATTAATTTTTGTGCGCTGGTGTAATAGGATAGCTCGGAACATTTAAACTTTACACATGCGCGAAATTATTTAATCATAGGCATTGCCAACACTCCGATTAGACAGAGAGATTTATATAGGTTCAATTTAACGGATTTGATAGACTCTATGCAGTATTTCATAGAGAAAGGAACGTAGTCCTTCACATATCACTTATGTGTGAATATTTATTTGATAAGCACATAATTGCTGAAACAATTGGCTCACTTATATAAACTTCAGAACAATCCTATCATTCCCGTAGAGTTTCTGTGCCCTCAAAAATGTCATCATTGCCTCGATGAGAATGACTGAGATGGGGCCCACACCAGCGTAATTTTGTGCAGAATCCTTAAATCTCGTATGAAGATAAATGTCTTGAAAATGCAATTTTCTGTTCTAAGTGTAGTGTGTAACGTAAAATAATAGCAAGGCTTCCTCACATCTGTTTCTATCATTTCTTTTCACAAAGATATATACTGAAATATTTTAGCTGGGAATCCGAAATTTTATAAAAACAATCACACATAAATGTATGCGAAAATTTCTATTGCTTTAAAAATTGGAAAATGCATTTAGAGTTAGTGTAAACCTTTGGTCTTTTAACTTCAACTTTCTGAACGTTTTTATGTATGCTAGACTTAAATATCTACACAAAGCATATTAACACACAGAAGTAATTATTAGTTTCTAATTTATGCTGCCTACTGTGTGTACATATATATATATATAATGAACGTAGGATTTACGTTCGTGCCAGAACTTGTTACAGTTTGGCCTATTAATTCCACGTGTACATTTGCAGTACTTAGCTTCTCAAAAAGGACTGTGGTCAGTGCAGATATTTAGTTGGATTGTTGGTTTGTTAGGTGGGTAGGTAGGTAGTTGTAATTTTACCCTTAACCTCAGTGTGATTTTGAAACATACTCATATATTGCGCCCATAAAAGATCAGTTGTGTAGCATAAAATCTCAACATTGTTTCAAAATTAATATTTAAATAACGGGTCGTGTAAAGCCAAGATTTTATACCCCAAAAATTGCCTACTATGAATTTTTCAAATTTTTAAGGAAATTGGTACTAAGCAAGTAAGCATATATATATATATATATATATCACATAAATATTTTTACTACTTTACACAGAAACATGCATGAGGTCAGTGAAATGAAACATTACAATTTGAGTTTCTAGCAACACTTTTGTTAACATTTCGTAGTTTACGAAGTAAAATTTACATAAACATATACAATATTTATTTTCAATCACCTGAATGAGCATTGCTGCATTTGACAAATATTCCATGCGACTATAACTTTCAAATAATATGATCTATGTATGTGCAAACTTATCTGCGACTAAGCCTTGCAGGTCTGCACGTGCAAACTTACGTGTAGCCTTGGCAATCGCACCAATGAGGACAGGTGGAATGGCCATGATGAGACAGCCGAAGGCTGCAACGTACGACAGAATTTGTGCTCTACCTGCAGTTTTGCTGGATAGTACTCTCTGGAAATACACCTGTAACAAGACACAGAATATGTGGCACGCTGATGTGTTGCGATCTCATAAATACTAAATGTATCATTTTATGGAATTTCATATAAAAATAACACGTGATTTTGTTTTATGAAGTAAATTATTTGGTATAATTATTATCCACCAGTTAATTGCATCGTACTGCAAGTGGTGAGTAAGAGCAACGTCTGAAGGTGCTATGATTACGCCGAACTGTGTAGGCCATATTTCAGTCTGAAGTTTCCACTAAATAATATTGTATTTAGGTGGGCCGGGATAGCGTAGTCAGTATAGCGACTCACTACGAGCTGGACGGTTCAGGGATCGAATTCCGGTGGAGGCAAGATTTTCAGCACCCATCCAGACCGGCCCTGGGGCCTACCCAGCCTCCTGTACAATGGGTACCGGGTCATTCCCGGGGTAAAGCGGCCGGGGCGTGGCTTTCACCACTCACCCCCATCTAGCGCCGAGGTTAAAGAAAGAGTAGAGCTATACCTCTATTCCCTCTCTGGGCCTTCATGGCCTGTTCTAGGGTGAATTTAACCCTTTTGACTTGTATTTAGACTGACACATGTAATACTGTTAGTAGTAATACAACATGAGACAAAATAGGTAATAAATTTCCCCCGTTTTGCCGTTAATGTTTATAGTTTTTCAGAAATCTTCAACTCTTATTGAACGAAATTTTAATCACCATTAACCACACAATCCGTAAACTGAACTCCAGTTTCAACCAATTCACATCGTCAGACCCCATTTTGTTTAAGATAATTAAAGCACGGTAAATTAAATTTGGGTTTGTTCATTACTTCTCTGGATTTTTATTGTTGGTTTACTTTTAGTGATCATTATCTAAAATATTATTAAATAGAAGTTCAAATTTCTTCTAATTTGTTTTATTATTAGATAATAAAAACAAACTTATTTTTGTAATTTTTGACAAAGTAATCAGTGGTAGTTAATTGTAGGTACCTCTGCTTATTAATAGTATTTTTACTAGACAAAAACAGTGAAAACTAATTAGCTACAAATAGCGGAATTTTTATTAGGCGTACATCTGCAAACTCACTCTGCCTCTGTCACTTTGAGATAAACTGAACTTTTAAATACCAATATTACCTTTATTATTTTCCCGGTATATCAGCAAATAGCTTACCTTATGTACCAAATGCATATGTCTACCTTTAGAAAGACGTTGGCCACACAAATTAAAGGTTTGACTTCTCATGTGCACCGTGGTTTCATCTCATGACGTGTACATCAGAAACATGTACTGTAGGCTGAGGGGTCGAGGCCAAAATGTTACAGAATTGAGACAGTTAAATGTATCGGTGGTCAGTTTATCTTGGCTGAATATCAGCAGTGCTGTTTATCTACTAGAGACTGTACGTATTATTTATAAGATAGTTTCATACAGACAGAAGCATAGGAAGTGAGAGGCAGAGAAGCGTATGTCTATATGTAAATTCGAGTTACATATCTTTTAAATGATGCGGTTTCAAGTTTTATTTTGTTGTATTCAGTTATTGTAACTAATTATAAGACTTCTTAGATTAAGACTTTTCAATAAAGTTTTCTTTTTTAATTTACATTATTTTTAATACACCTGAAAATTTATTTCAGTGAAACTTGTCTTAAAAAAATATAGTAAGAGAGAATAAATTGAGAAGGATCGCATGGTTAGGGCATTTAGAAATAATGAAGAAACATCGGCTAATTAATAAAATGACGGAATGGAAACACATCGCTTTTAGGCCGAGAGGAAGACCCAAAATGAGGTGAAAATATGATGTAAAGCATGATTTAAAAGTTATGAAAATCTGTCTTATCTGTCATTGGACAAAGCAAGCTAAAAAGTAGGAATGAATGGAAACGGATAATTGAGCAGGCAAAAACTCACAAAACGTTTTAGCGCCAAAGATGAAGGAAAAAAAGAAGAAACTTGTCTTAAGCGAAACCTGGGCATAACGGAAACGTGTCTTTAGTCAAAACGTTTATAGTCAGGATGATCCGGAATCCCGATGGTCCCTATTGTACGCACCTGTAATAAACGGAACCTTCCAACAAGGAGAAAAATTTCGGTCGTTTTTTGTTCCGTTATAGACAGGCTCCACTGTACTAAAGTTTGTAAGAATATTACGAAATAATGGAAGGTCACACTTGAAATTTGTTTTTAATTATGTGGTTTGGATACGAATTTAATGCACTCAGTAGAGGAACCATATGATGCTTAAACTTATTTTTTTCATTCATACATTATTCTTCTTGATAGCTTTCGACTTACTTGCCATGGAATTCCTCCAAAGATAAGAAGCAGCCCATAGTCGATGTAGTAGTAATATTCAGAGGGCTCCACTTTGCCGATCCAGTCAACAACGTCCGGAGACAGAGAACCAACGTGCTCGTTGTACATCGCAAACGGAATGCACATCCACTGCAAGATATTAACCGTTTCATTCAAAAGACAGTTCTGCATATTTGTATTCTGCATTGGAATAATCACATACAGACAAAGTCATGATGTAGGCAGGCCCAAGTGTAAATCAACAAATATGTTAACTTTTTGTTCACCGTGCATTATGGTAATACATAAATGGACGATTGGATGCGTATTGAATTATGTTTGTTTCTACGCATATTTATACGTTTTTATGCGTTTCAAACCCCTTAACATTAAGAGATCTGCTCTCTTCTGGGATATTACGCGACGTCGTGTGGTAACTGTTTACCGACGTTTCGGGACAACGTATCGGTCCCATCTTCACGGGTCAAGAATCCAAGTAGGCAAGAAAGAAAGCCAGCAACCTATAACGTATATTCTGGAAAGTACGTGCGGGGTAGCAGTCCCGATACGTCGGTAAACAATCACCACACTACGCCGCGTAATATCCCAGAAGAGCGCAGATCCCATCAACATCGCTGCGGAAGCCTGAAATCAACCTTAACATGAAGTTTAGGTCCTCGTGAACTGTAAAATCACCAGTACGTTTGTTAAAACAAGAAATACACTTTCTGGCAGAGCAGAAAATACAAACATAAGATTGTAGTAATGTCGACAATGAACTGCTCTTTTTTTTCCAGCAATAAAAGTGTTCAAATATGTCGTTTACTGAAACCAAACACATATTTGTTGTATACAAATGGACTTATCAACCAACAACTGCACTAATTAAGCTTTATTTAACACTTTAAAATTGCCCTACATATGTTTCGGTCACAAAGTGACCATCGTCAGGGGCGTCGTACGCACGTGTGTGCACTTCACTTCACGCTGTCCATTGTTTACTAAGTTATGCGTGGGGGTTATTTTTTGTACACTACTCCACGATAGTGGGTACCTTACAACGTCAACCTACGATCATAATACACAGTATCAGTGGTACCCACTATCGTGGAGTAGTGTACAAAAAATAACCCCCACGCATAGCTTAGTAAACAATGGACAACGTGGAGTGCACACACGTGCGTACGACGCCCCTGATGATGGTCACTTTGTGACCGAAACATATGTAGGGCAATTTTAAAGTGTTAAATAAAGCTTAATTAGTGCAGTTGTTGGTTGATAAGTCCATTTGTATACAACAAATATGTGTTTGTTTTCAGTAAACGACATATTTGAACACTTTTATTGCTCGGAAAAAAAGAGCAGTTCATTGTCGACATTACTACAATTTTATGTTTGTATTTTCTGCTCTGCCAGAAGGTGTATTTCTTGTTTTAACAAAGGTACTGGTGATTTTACAGTTCACGAGGATCTAAACTTCATGTTAAGGTTGATTTCAGGCTTCCGCAGCGTTGTTGATGGGATCTGCGCTCTTCTGGGATATTACACGGCGTCGTGTGGTAATTGTTTACCGACGTATCGGGACTGCTACCCCGCACGTACTTTCCAGAATATACGTTATAGGTTGCTGGCTTTCTTTCTTGCCTACTTGGACTCTTGACCCGTGAAGATGGGACCGATACGTTGTCAAGAAACGTCGGTAAACAGTTACCACACGACGTCGCGTAATATCCCAGAAGAGAGCAGATCTCTTCATGTTAAGAGGTTTGAAACGCATAAAAACGTATAAAATATGCGTAGAAACAAACATAATTCAATACGCATCCAATCGTAATTTATGAACCTAAGCTGTACAAAATTAAAAGTGATATTTCAGGTTCTGACGGCTGTAAATATGAAGATTACTATTTTCTGGGACGTGACACCGTACATACGGTATAAATCAACACAATTTACTATTCTAGCCTGAAAGTGGAGACAAAACTTCCCTCCGAAGCATCTGCATCTATCATCCCAGAAGACAGTATTCTTTCAAATGAACGGTAATTCACACAGCGTGTATCACAGTGAAACTACAGCGTCTGAAAGTCACAGACTAAGCAATCCTTGGCTTCAGGAATTCACTTACGAGTCCGATGAAGATGCAGAAGAGCTGAATGACGTCCGTGTAGGCGACGCTGTAAAGGCCGCCAAAGAGTGTGTAGATAACGGCGATACAGGAACTGAGGATCACACTCGTGCGGTGGTCCATGTCGATGATGACACTGAGCGTGGCGCCTGTGGGACACCCCGTATCATTCTCAAGCCAGAATTCTAGGACTGTGTTATTCGAATGCAGAACTCATGATCCCATTTCAATAACCAAAAATCGTCTTAACCTTAGAATCCTTGCTGTTGATGTGGTATATACGTAATTAGTAAAAGGTAAAAGGTAAAGTTTTCTCTGTCCACGACATTAATGTATACAGGGCGAGTGGAGGTATATCCCCACTCATTTTAACCTTGGCGCTAGATGAAGGTGAGTGGCTAGCAACAAGCTCCGGCCGCTTTACTTAGGGGAAATACCCTGATACCCTCTATTTAGCCGAACTGGATTTTTTGAACAACAGAAAAAGTCCTTGCCCCTGATGGGATTGGAAACCCTGACCGTCCAGCCGGTAACGTTGTGTCCATACCGACTGCGCTGCCCCGGCTCCTTGGTATGTAATTATTAAAATAAATGAACCTTAAAAACAAAATCAGTAAATGCTTCTGTTAAATGAACCCACCAGTACATGCCCGCCTGTCTCGACCATAAAGTGGTTATCAGGAGGAAGCACCTCTATCAGCGCAGGCTGTGTAGTTACGTAGGTTACAATGCCTTGTATATAATACAGGTAAAATTTAAAATGTGTATGCGATTAAGCATTTAAGGCATAGTGGTTGCTATATGTACCACCAGTTTTAACATTCAGGTATTCTCCATTCTTCCAACAGATTTTATTCATGTGTTTTGTATGATTATCAGAACAAACAGCGATCATTTTCCTTTACAGCATTAACTGACTGGGTTTTTTAACCGAGTCGGATTATGTTTACTGCGCGGTACGAACTGAATCTTTAAATATCATGCAGGTTCATCTTGGTCTTTAAAAGATTAATGATGAATAAAGATATGCAATCTCAGTAGCTAAGCGTCCGTTCATTATATCATAAACACATGTTGGTCCATCTGTGCTGTCGTTTAGACTAAGACCTGTATCATTTTTGTATGTAAGTGTTTATCTTTCTCTGGCAGTATTAAGTCAGGTTAGGGGTGAATGGGTTACATGTACCATTAATTGTATCACATAGAATACATTTTAACGTACCGCTCATGAAACGTCAATTTGTCGTAACCCACACAATTCGTCAGACTGAGATTCTCGCGTTACTAGACAGTTGGGTTACAAATACATCTTCTGTCAAAATGATTTGTCCAAAAAAAAAATTGCTTTTCCTCATATTTTCTGAAAAACATTACATGCTTTTGTGTTAGTCTGTTAATCGGTCAAGTTGTCTTCTGTCTCCCGTAGAATTGTGCGTCGGTGAGTTACAACAAATTGCTCTTTCATGAGCGATGCGTAATTACACCACCTACGTTAGTAAAGATGGTTCCTTGAGGATGGCCGTTCAATGGTTGAAACACACCCGGAATTTATTGATGGTTTTATTCGACAGAGTCCTATGCTGATGTTGTGTTTAATGGTTTATTTATTTTACTAAGCAAAAATTGGTTTTGGAGTATGCAGGCCAAAATTCGAATCCCAGTTTTTAAAGAAAGATTTATCTTTACTTCAAAGACAGACTACAATAAAATTTGATTCGTTTTACCGTAATTCATTATTTTAACACAAGAGAAAAAATCATAAGAAATTTGTATATTTCGGCATTGTGATCTCTCACCATACAATATTTCAAGGACCTGCACTGAGGCTACAGAAAGATATCCTGTGGAGCGTCCACCTCTACAGCCCCACCATGCTGTTACACCTTCACTTCCAACTTACTTCCCTATAATCTTCTCTATTCACCGAGCCCTTCTGTTCGCATGACTGTCGGTAGTGATAAACTTCCCAAGCGGAAAGATCTTTGGGCTGGTCATTGCTTACTAGAAACGGCTGGAGAATAATACAGGGCATACACAAAAGAATGGTGCGGATTCAAAAGTGAATAAAAAATTTATGTCTCACACTACACGGGCACAACATACACCGTCAGCGGCGGCAACTGTCCAACTTTCTCATGCGCTACCAGCAGTTCGCTTCTCATGCTTACTGCGTGGCCGCGGGGCCAGTTTCAAAGATGGCGTTGCAGCAGGAGAAGGAGAAGACGTGCTGCTGCAAATGGAGACAAGAAACTTCTCCCTTGGCCACCCCGTTCGCCAGATCTTACACCTTGCGATTTCTTTCTTTGGGGGTTCGTTAAAGACAGCGTTTATGTACCACCATTGCCCACGTCCATCCATGAAATTCGTGATCGGATAACGCATGCACTGCAGGCCATTACAGCGGACATGCTACACCGGGTCTGGGATGAGTTTGATTACCGTGTGGATGTGTGTCGTGTGACCCAGGGTGCACACATTGAAGGATTGTAATTACCAAATGAGAAACTTGGACAGTTGCCGCCGCTGACGGTGTATGTTGTGCCCGTGTAAGGAGAGAAATAAATTTTGTATTCACTTTTGAAACCGCACCATTCTTTTGTGTATGCCCTGTACAGCAGTGGGAAGAAAGTGGAAAGCCTCAAGCACCATTATTCTCATCAAACAGACGGAATTCTTTACGTAGCCATGGTAGAAGAATTTTATGTTTTCTGGGTTATCATGGTCAGTTTTAGATTATAGTCTTGGGATAAAACAAATTTGCATTCTGGTAACCACAAATAAAAATCTACCTTACGCCATCAGCCAGAAACTAATATATCCAATATACAGTGAAAATTTTCACAGTCTCCCGCGAGAAAATTCATCAATATCCCGAACAACTGCAGGCAAGTTAATTTTGACTATTCCGTTACATCACCCTACATTCTTCATTGTATGATGTATATAATCTTAGATTTCTTAAGAATGCACTGAAATAATGTCCATCCAGACGTGACATTAAATTTATTAGGCTGTTTACCCATTCTAAAAGCGGAATAAAGAAGTCTGAGAGAATTCCAGGTGCAAACGATTTAGTTGGATGTCCTATTGCTTACACTAGCTTCGAGTGATTGATTTTCGATAATCGTCCTTGGATTGGTTTCTATTTTATCCACATTTGTTCATCCTATTATTCTTTTCAGTACTAATTTTGCAGTAACAAGTATGTTATTGCCAGCGTGTTTAGATACTGGCTTGAAACACGACGTTATGTACATTCCACAATTTCAGACGCCATGAACTTGAGATTGTTTGAATTTGATATTCATAAACGTGAAAACAGATTCGGTATAACTTTCCACACCATTGATTTACAACCGAATGTAATAAATGTCAGCAAAAAAGTTGTAAAGAAGCGTCAATATAATATTATACTTTGTGTAAACATCTCTCAAAAAAAAAATTCGGAAATGGGCGAAATAATAACAGTACTGATAATGAATGATAACCGTATGTCCGTCCAGCCATCACACCATCTACCTGTCCGCGCCAAATCTGCTTCTCGCCCGTCCAATTAACCCGCTAAGCTCTGCGGGTTGCATGTTGAAATGACAAAGTCCCTTACATTCCCACTACTCACCGAGAGCAGCCAAGATTCCTGCGGCCCAGAACACTTCTCCGCAGAGCGCAGGCAGGAAGAGTAGTCCCCCCATTCTTTCTCCGAAGGAGTCCTGCAGAGGGTCCAGCATGGTGATGTACCCTTGCTTTCGCATCTTGTTGGCGAAGAAAATGCCACCTGAACACAGCAACTTCCAGTTTACTAGTGTTACCTGGTCATACTGGCCATCTTTGCTTTAGCACAGTAGTGGCAGCAGAGAGTCGCCTTTTTTTACTGGTCTTTCCTTTTATTTTATGATTTTGATAATACAAAATTACAATATTAATAACAACTTCAGCAATACGTTTCTAATATTACAAAATAACACACTTCAGCAATACGTTTCTAATATTACAAAATAACACACTTCAGCAATACGTTTCTAATATTACAAAATAACACACTTCAGCAATACGTTTTCTAATATTACAAAATAACACACTTCAGCAATACGTTTCTAATATTACAAAATAACACACTTCAGCAATACGTTTCTAATATTACAAAATAACACACTTCAGCAATACGTTTCTAATATTACAAAATAACACACTTCAGCAATACGTTTCTAATATTACAAAATAACACACTTCAGCAATACGTTTCTAATATTACAAAATAACACACTTCAGCAATACGTTTCTAATATTACAAAATAACACACTTTCCTTTTTCTAATTTTACTATAAAATAAAAGCACCTTAAATCTCTTTTAACCTTATCTCACGCATTAAATAATCAGTTTGTTGGTTAATTACATGGTTACTTGGAAACTCAGTGAATTGGTTGATTGGTTACCTGGTCTGTCAGCTAGCTGATTTCCTGATTAATTGCTTGGATCTAGTTAGATTAATAAACTGGCTGGCTAATTGCCTCGTTAATTCTTTAGTTAGCTGACTGACGACTGAGTGATTCATGATTGGTTGTTAGAGATTTTTTTCAGCGGTCGATTATTAGTTGGTTCGCGTGTTTCTCAAGTGGTCGCTTAGTTGATTAGTTACTTTGCTTATTGGTTAGTTGACTCTCTATTAAGTTAGTCTGTTGCTAGATTAGTTAGTTAGCTTGTTGGGTATGTAGGGTGGGTGCTTGGATCTTTAGGTAGGTAGGTAGGTAGGTAGGTAGAGTAAGTATACAATCTTTCAGATAGCTAATTAGTTACTTAATTGTTTGTTTGTTAGTTAGCCATTTCAAATACACTCAGATGAATACGAGGTAATTATTTGAATGATACAGATCAAATAAAGAGGTTGCTTACCAAACACGAGGCTGAGCGCGTAGCCAAATGGGGCCTGGCACCAAATCAGCCCCGAAGTGTAGATTGCTTCGGCTGTGCCATTGATGTATCCTCCCCCCACCCATGTAGCTGTAATAAACAAATCGTTACGCTATTCTGTAGTAACCAGCACAGTTTACCAACTTACTGCACCCTTAATACAACAACCACCAGTACATGAGCTTATTGGCATTTTATTTAAACCCGAAGTTTCGTCGTTCAATGTAGAAGATCTTACTGGGTCATGCCTCCGGTCACATCTGTAATAATCACATCACAGCTACGTATGTGCATGAAAAAGTCCCTTTACGGCACAGTGACTGCCGTGTGTACCACCTGCAGTAACGGTAAAGCAAACTACAGTTTGCACCTTGTTCATAGTTCGGTTGTGTGATGGAGATGCAGTGCTTGTGCTGTATCACAGTAAGTCCATTCTTACACAGCATTTGATGCAACAAATTGCACAGTCAGTAACAAATAATACGAGAGGCGCCCAGAAAGTAATGCAACACATTTTTTTTCTCATTCACAATTGATTTTATTAAAACTTCAAATATGTCACATCATTACATGAATCTTTGGCTAACTAAACCTACTTTTCAACATAGTCTCCTTCTAAATCTTTGGCCTTACGCCACCGAGATGCGAGAGCCTGTGTGCCTTCGCGGTACCACTCTGCAGGTCTCTGTCGCAACCACCTCTTTACTCCGGTAATGACCTCCTCGTCGTCCTCAAACCTCTTTCCGCGGATTGCATCTTTCAAGGGACCGAAAAGATGGTAGTCGGAAGGAGCCAGATCAGGGCTGTAAGGTGGATGAGACAGGACAGTCCATTGAGGCTTTGTGATGGCCTCTCAGGTACGCAGACTTGTGTGTGGCCTCGCATTGTCGTGATGAAGAAGCATTTTTGTCACATCTTTATGGGAACGAACCCTCCGGAAACGTTTCTTCAGCTTCTTCAGAGTTTCCCTTGAAAGATGCAATCCGCGGAAAGAGGTTTGAGGACGACGAGGAGGTCATTACCGAAGTAAAGAGGTGGTTGCGACAGAGACCTGCAGAGTGGTACCTCGAAGGCACACATGCTCTCGCATCTCGGTGGCGTAAGGCCAAAGATTTAGAAGGAGACTATGTTGAAAAACAGGTTTAGGTAGCCAAAGATTCATGTAATGATGTGACATAATTCAAGTTTTAATAAAATCAATTGTGAATGAGAGAAAAAATGTGTTGCATTACTTTCTGGGCGCTGTAATAATTTGTCACTTCTGTTCCTCCTACATTTTCCGACCTTTACAAGGTCATCATCAAGGAGGTATATACAAATGCATGAAATTACAGCAAATTCTGTCAAAGATGTGCGTGTGTAGAGTT
The DNA here is from genome assembly GCA_021186555.1 of Reticulitermes speratus. Taxonomy (NCBI): domain Eukaryota; kingdom Metazoa; phylum Arthropoda; class Insecta; order Blattodea; family Rhinotermitidae; genus Reticulitermes; species Reticulitermes speratus. The sequence goes on from JAJKFL010000012.1 coordinate 11,499,546, forward strand.
AAAATACAATATTGTTATGTATAAGTGTTTATTACCAACTACTGCACAATACATTTATACACTGCTACATGTTTCGGCTGACTATCTCAGCCGTCATCAGGGAGTCATCGTACACAGACATAAGCAGCGTACAGCGTGTCTCTGAGTGGTACAGCGATATCACTCAAGAAGTAAACACCGGATACTACAGCCAGGGATCTCCACCGCACAAAAACTGGAAGTGGTTGAGAGACAGATGTTTGGAGACAGATTTTATATAGATTTTATATATAAATTTTATGTAATAACATACTGCATTTTATCATATGTAATTTGAACTATCAAATCAGTGACTACGGCTGTGACGAATGGGCAATTACCATTCAGAGACACGCTGTACGCTGCTTATGTCTATGTACGTTGACTGACTGATGATGGCTGAGATAGTCAGCCGAAACATGTAGGAGTGTATAAAGTTGTTGTGCAGTAGTTGGTAATAAAAACTTACATATGTAAAACAACTGCACGGAACATGTAAAATATTAAGTACATAATGTTGTTAATTAAAATTACTAAAAATGTTTAAAATATAAATCAATTAACAAACATCTATTTACAATTCTAAATTATATTTTATCTTCCATTGCCGACAAATATGTAAGTCAACTTTTGTCATCTTCATTCAAAGGGATTACTCCTGTGTTGTCTGGTTGGTGTTTATGCCACGGTGAATCACTGAGCTCAGAGACCTACCATGGCGTGAGCACTCTTTGACACTGCATTATTAACCAATCATCCGAGCATTAAGTGCTATATAGTGTGAGTTACTGATAGCACAGTTAAATAACAATTTAAGGTAAAGGTCACCCCATAGAATGCCGACAGAGGCACAGAAAGGGAAAAGCTCCATTCTCAACCTCGGTGCTAGATGGTAGTGGGTGGTCAAAGCCACGATCCGGCCGCTTTACCCCGGGAAATAGCCCAACTAACAATTCTAGAGGAGGCTGGGTTGGACCCAGAGCCGATGTGGACGGGTGTGAAGAAGGTAAAATGTATTTCTGACACAGGGGTTTGAACCCAGAAGTCAGTTTATTTTTACTCTCCCAGTGTCAAGTGGCCGCTCCCGGAGATGTTCTTCCAATAAATCTATTTTTTTCCTCCTTTTTTTCTCTTACCTGCCTGTCGAAACTGTAATAAATTCGAAAAAAAGTGATATATATATATATATACATATATATGAGATTTGAGTTTCTCACAGCGGTGTAGCTGAGTGTGCGGGTCTTCTGGGATGTGATGCTCTACCGTTTGTTTAGTGTTTACAGACGTTTCGATAAAAAGTATTGCCGTCACGTTCAGGGTTCAAGCTTGACTGTTTGAAATGAAGACACGAAATCCCTTTGAAAAGTGGCAGCCATGAACTCAGTGTCACGGCATCACATCCCAGAAGACCCCGCATGTATTTATTCATAACAGTAGGACTGAAGTGCTTAGCGCTTTGATTTCAGGCTTCCGCCGCGATGTTGATGAGATCTGCGCTCTTCTGGGATATTACGCGGCGTCGTGTGGTAATTGTTTACCGACGTTTCGAGACAACGTATCGGTCCCATCTTGAAGGGTCAAGAGTACTCGGACTCTTGACCCTTCAAGATGGGACCGATGCGTTGTCTCGAAACGTCGGTAAACAATTACCAAACGACGCCGCGTAATGTCCCAGAAGAGCGCAGATCTTCTTAGCGCTTGACCAGTGTATTAATGGAATTGTAAACAAAATATACAAAAAGTCACTTAAGCAGACATTTCTGAAGTTAACAGTTAAGAAATTCTATAAAAATGTGGCAGCATGGAAAGGCAGAAATAAATCACCTTTGCATTTGAAAATCAATAAATAGAAGATTAGATACAAGAAATTATTTCCAGGTTAAGCATCGAGGTGCAGTCTTCTGACTAGGTACTTCCTGAAATCCAAAATTATATATATACGCTGATCTTTGTGGAGTGTTTCCTTTGTTCTAAGCAGCGGTCATTTTATTATCACTTTCAAACCTTTCAAAACGCTTATTACGTAGCGTCTGAATCTCTTTGCTGTAATGATCCATTCCCCGCCCCCAAATATATAATTTTTGTTCAGATTCTTGATAGAAAAGATAAATGTGTCCCTGTGCACCTCATGAAGGCATATGGGGAAATGGAGTTATAGATCTACGCTTTCTTAACCTCGACACTAAATGTGGATGAGAGGTCAACTTCATGCCGCGGTCGCTTTAACCCCGGGAAAGTTTCCCCCCGGTACCCTTTATGTAGGGCGTTAGTTGAGCCCCAGTCTGGTCTGAAAGCTTTGAAAAAGAGATAAATTTTTCGCTTTCTCAGTTGTCCAGTCCGTAGCCTGGTCACTATACCGATTACACTGCCCTGGCTTTCTGATTCTGAATAGTGTTGTAAATACGATTATTATTACTACCCCTATGTATATGTTTGGGTGCAAATGGCACATAATTTTATGTTGTTTAAGCAAAGTAGACTTTAGTTGCGTTTGTAACAGTAGCTTTCCTGTGATGCTCGTGTTGGACCTGCAAGTCACCGCGCTGGATAACTCTAGTGCTATGAGTGCCGCGCATTGACTGGTGTTAAATTTGATACTACGCTTTGAGCTCATATATAATTCTATTTGATATTTTCAGTCGCCTTTCTCTTTGAAGTTTTGAGTTGAAAATTGTATATCACCTGTACAGGTTTATAAATGAGTATTTATAAAGTTCATGTGATAGGTCATTAAACTTTTTAAAGCCCAGCGGTTACTGTACGTACCACCAGGTTTAACATTCAAAAATTCAACATGGTGCTCACATTGCTTTTATGTGTTTTGTATGGATCTCAGAACAAACAGCGACTTTTGTCTTATATAGAATTAACAGACTGGTTCTTTATAATTTAGGTGGAGGTGTTTACTGCGCGGTACGCACTGAGTCATATAAAACAGACACTTTACACTTTTTTAATACCAAGCAACAAATGCACTCAAATTGTCACACTTTCACAATATATTTAAAAAACACACTACACTCCTACATGAGGTAACGCTCTGTCCTGGGCTATTACGCGGCGTCGTGTGGTAATTATTTACCGACGTTTCGGGACAACGTATCGGTCCCATCTTCACCGGTCAAGAGTCAAAAGACCTCATCAATATCACGGCGGAAGCCTGAAATCAAAGTTAGTACACTCCTACATGTTTCGGACCTTACTGGTCCATCTTCAGGGAGTACATCAGTCGTTGCATAAAACAGTTACTTGATAATGTTTGGTCTAATTGTAGCCTATATATAGAAGTGCTGGTAATCACAATGATGATCTCAATCTGTCTTTCAAATAACACACATACACATGAACCTGACACTGTCTCTCACCATTTCTTTCAATTAATCTCCCATAACAAAATAAATGTACAAGCCAGTGTTGCTGTGATATAAAATAAAGATTATCTTATTGATTTAGCTAACATTGTTAAGTGTTGACATTTCTGCTTCTTTCGCGTCAGAGAGGAAGCAAAGAGAGATCCAAATCAAAAGAAAGCTGATAATGGAGCGGGAGTAGGGAGAGGAGAATGTTGAATTGATGGGATTACAACGTGTGACAGCTTATGTTGGGGAAGCTACAAAGTGTCTGCCTGCCCTCTTGAGGAAAGAACAGTGCCAATATTTGTCCAGGCATTTATCGAGGACTTTGCAGGCGGAACAAGAAATTTATGCTCGAGAAGAGAAGAATAGACGTTTGGGTGGCAGCATAGGCGATTGGTAAGGCGGAAGGACGATCGGCTACACATTCGGGTAGTGGGTGGTTGGATAGGTGACGGGCGAACGTATGGTTACGTAGGTGGGTGTGTGGAAGGTCAGGTTGAAAGATGTTTGATAGGTGTGTATATATGGTTCGGTGGGAGGGCGAAAGGACAGACAGACAGGTAGGTAGGTAGGTATGGTGGTAAGTAGGTGGCTAGGTGGTACATGAGAGGGTATAAGAACGAACGGACAGGCAAACACGTTGGTAGGGAGGTAGTGAGGGAAGTAAGTAGATGCGTGAGTTGGTGGGTAATTGGATGGATGGATGGATTGACGAAAGGAAGTATGGATGATGAAGTCTGCGGTCTTCTGGGTTATTACGCGGCGTCGTGTGGTAATTGTTTACCGACGTTTCGGGACAACGTATCGGTCCCATCCTCACAGGTCAAGAGTCCGAGTTTCCCAGTCGGACTCTTGACCCGTCAAGATGTGACCGATACGTTGTCCCGAAACGTCGTAAACAATTACCACACGACGCCGCGTAATAACCCAGAAGACCGTAGATTCCATCAACATCGCGGCGGAAGCCTGAAATCAAGGGAAGTATGAATGAATGGGTAAGTGACAAATGGTTGTAGGTATGGTTACGGGAGCGGAAGAAACTGACGGACGGACAGGGAAGGAGGGAGGTGCAATAGACTTGTACTGTCCACAGACCAGGAGATGATCCCTGCTAGCAAAGCTATAGATGAGCATGCGCACAATTTCGTGTTGAGTGGCGAGTTACTATGCACATTCTAAAAGCACTCTCTCACCACACGCTACTCGAAATGCTTGATATTTTCCACCTGTGTGCAGTAGTAGTAGAACAGTCTGTCGCTCCTAACAATAGCAGCCAAGTAATCCCCCTATAATCGGCAGTCCTCCGAACCGCACCAAACACACCTGCTCAGCGCGGGGATCATCTCGTGGACTGTGTAGTAGGTAGGTACGTACGTACGTACGCAGGTGGATAGGCGAGGGACTGATGAATATCTGGTGAGGTGAGGAGGCGAGCGGCAATACAGACAGACAGGCAATTCACCCTGTAATCTGCCATGAAGGCACAGAGAGTAAGTAGGGGTATAGCTTTACTCTTTCTTTAACCTCGGCGCTAGATGAAGGTGAGTGGTTTAACGCCACGCCCCGGCCGCTTTAGCTTCGGAAATGACCCAGTACCCATTTTACAGGTGGATGGGTGGTTCCCAGGGTCGGTCTGGACGGTTGCAGAAAATCTCGCCCACTGGGATTCGATCCCCGGACTGTCCAGACCGTAGCGTGTCGCTATACCGACCACGCTGCCCCGGCCCGCAGACACGTAATTAGGTAAATTTTTTCTAGTGAATTTGAGGAGGTGTTATCATCAAATAGTGACTTATGTTATGTTGCCAATATTCAAATATTACTAAATTATATTTTTAATAAAATTCCGGTATCATAAACCAGTGGGAAACTGAAACACACCTTGGTAACAATATCTTACCAGATGTCAGTGGGATCAGTGAACCGTCTTGTGCAGAGACTCACCTGTCATGGTGAAAATGCCGACGAAAAGGCCGATGCTTCTGCCGGCCAGCATGACCTCTTCCTCCGAATCATCACCCGCCTGCTTCTTGCGGGCAGCCCAGAGGCCAACGGCCAAGATGAGGATGTAAAACAGCACGATGGAGATAATGCCGGCTATGTTAATCATCTTGCTGGCTTGCTGGAAATCCAGATCACATGAAATTCCTACATTCTACACAGATTTACTGATTCCGAAATTATACTTTCCTATTCTACCAAATAAGCTCCACACAACTCTTCTTCCACAAGCTAATAATCTCTTACCTAGTAAGATACTACCTGCCTTTTATTAACCTGTAAGTTTATCACCTTATTCACAAGAAGCCGACAAAGAATTCTGTCATAAACCAGAATTTTCCACACCACAAATTTCCGTCTTTTTCCTTGAGGATCCTTTTTTAATATTACCCTCCCATATATATATATATATATATATATATATATATATATACGTACGTCTGTCGGATGTTCTACTTTACACTTACTGATCAGTGTTTATGAATTTCATACTTGTGCTATGCGCATAATATTACCCGTCCATCTCATCCTGCCTGACCTAATCATATTGATAATATTTGGTGAAGAATACAAATTTATTTTTTGTTGTGTATAATTCGTTACTGAAAGAATGTTAGAAAAATTCTTAATCCGGGTGTAAAAAAATAAGTAAAAATTTGTGTTTTTAAAGCACGAATATTTTATCTCCACTTTTAGTCAATTTTGAGTCGCTGTTTACCCTTCATTGTTTTTCTAATTATCGTAATTCCAGGAATTATTTGGATAATTTAAGGTAGGATGAAGGAATATTGTGTGTCATACCTGAACATTATGCTGGCTTAACTTTGAAATCAGATTTCGAATTCTCTATGTTGAACATTGACCGGTCGTGTGACAAATGAAGAAGTATTACGGAGTCAAGCAGGAAAGGAACATCCTACATACAATAAAACGAAGGAAGGTTAACTGGATTGGTCACAACTTGCGTGGGAACTGCCGTCTAAATGCGTTATTGAAGGGAAGATAGAAGGGAAGATTGAAGGCACAGGAAGATGAGGTAGAAGACGTAAGCAGCTACTGTATGAACTTAGGAAGCGAGAAGATATTGGAAATTGAAAAATGAAGCACTAGATCGAATTCTGTATAAAAGTCTCTTTGGAAGAGGCTATGGACCTGTCATAAGACAGACTACGCTTTGATGATATTGAACATAAGAGTAAAATAAGTTTATGTGCTATAAGCCCCCCCCCCCCAAATTGTGAAGCTTCTCATTATGTAATTTTGTCCAGCCTCCTTATACTTCATGCCTCTTAGGGTTAAATTTTTTTCTCTCCATTCTCTCCTCTTCTCAAACACCCTTAATTTTTGGTACCACATTCCACAGCCAGCAGGTAAAATTATAATTTGAATATTTCAAGATTGTAAAGCGATTGGCGGTATGCTTTCCCCAAAAATTAATCTGCAATTTTAGCTGTCATACTTGAATTTGATTTAGGTTAGCACTAGCGACAGTATTTTCCACTTGGCTCAGGGCAATGGTTTTGCCGATGTTGGGATTTTTGGTGGACTATGTGGCATTGGGGACAGTTTTTTCTCCGAGATTTTTTCCTATCAACACAATTGCACCAATTCTCCGTACTAATATGTCATTTCTCTAACACCGACACCAAATACGTACCTTGAATAAAGAATAATCAGTGTTTTATTTAAATAACATTAGACAATTCTTGCTGCAAGGTGCAGATGTAATCTTAGCAACAAACAGTGGCATTAAATAAGAGGCTTCTCCCGACTAGGATTTTTAATTTTTTACTTATTCTACATAAAATAATTATCTAATAAGAACTAAAGTTAATTTATCCAAAATATCACCCGCTCTCCATTTGTGATAAATTCCCGCCTCATTCATATTAAATAACCTAATACTTTAAATATCGCAGTTAATAATAATAATAATAATAAATCAACCCAGTGTATAATCGATGTCCATATCCATCGTGCCATTCAATTTTATAAGCCATGCATTTTAATAGAACCTCTTTAAATGAATTAAGATGAAAATTGCGTAAAAATAATTGAATTCCTTTAATTAATAAATGTGACGCCGTACACTTACCTCCTACAACAGAGACAGAAGACTGAAGAGCAGGTCTTCGTGGATGGAGGTTTTGTGGAATGTGTTGCTTTTGGTTTGGCGAGTGTGTTAAATACTGTTCGGTATTTGCTTTTATAATCTCTGGTACTAAAAATAACTTCTCATCTCTTCATAACGTTCCGACATTTAAATTAACCGCACATCAGAAATTAATCGGGACAAAAATACATTTATATCTATCACAAAAATATGTTTTTTTTAATCTCTTGATAATTATTTTATACGCAATGTCCACTGAGACTGGAGTACATCTGTATTATGTGGAATTCGTTGACAATGATGAAGACTGTGAGAAACCGGCTCACTGTTCTGTCCTATTTGCTATTTCACTAGAAGATGTTCATGTCGAATGCAGGTGATTTCCTTTCTTAAGATAGATCCTAGCTTCTTGTTTGGGAATATTCTTTAAATATCATTGAGTTCCCTAATAAACTTTATGTTTATAATCTGTCGAATCACCTGTAACTGTTAGTTAATCTTCTAGTATTTTACGGCAGGCAGTGAATTCTAGATATTCCTTCAGTAACTGTTCCTTGTAATTTATTGTTAAGGATAATAATTCATGTCTTTTCTCACTTAATATGGATATGCTGTTTGGCTCAGTAATATCATTACTTATATCCTAGGACACACAGAGTAAGGGAACCTGTGGCGCAGTGTGAATGCTGTAAAGACGCGCATCGTTGATATTTTCAGGTTCTGTACATCCTGCAGTGATTGGTGACGTGTAAGGTGAAGGGGTAGTGATGGAAGAGAGAGTAGTTGTGACAACAATCGCCCCACCGTAGAGAAGTCTTTTGCGAGGGGCTATTTCGTGTTCTAAACGCTAGGCCACACATGGACGATGAGTCGCTTCATTCAATCGGTGTATACAATGAACTGGAGGACGACCCAAAGTTCACAGCGCTGTCCGCTAGATGTGCTGCTTCTGATGCAAGCGACTGATCTGTTCGGTAAAAAAAATGAAATACTTAATGAGGCTTACTTCTTTATATTCTTTATTTCAATGGCGCAACAGCCCCTAATGGGCCAGCGCATCCTCATTATCGAGGCTTCACGATCACACTTTAGACACACCACAGTCGGTAGGACTCCTCTGGACAAGTGATCAGCCCGTCGCAGAGACCTCTACCTGACAACACACAACACTCACAATAGACAGACATCCATGCCCCCGGGGGAATTCGAACCCACAATCCCAGTAAGCGAGCGGCCGCAGACCCACGCCTTAAACCGCGCGGCCACTGGGATCGGCTGACTTCTATAGTCTTCACAATTTAAAGCATGTTGTTTTGCCGAAGATCCCGAAGAGACGGGATCACATAGACATAGGCATAGATAGAAAGATAATATTAAAATGTATTCTAAAGAAAGAAACACTAAAGTATAAACTGAATTCATCTGAGACAGGAATAAAAAAGTTGCGGGTTCTGATCCCGATATGTCCAAAGCGCTTCTTGGTGCCATGGAAGGCTGGGAATTTCTTGAATTGCTGGGAAAAAGAAAAGGGTTCTGCTTCATGTAAGTGTATTTAAATCACGTTGTCAGCTATATGTAGCAAGTGGCCAACCCTCAGTATCGTACTCCTAAATTTCAATACCACTAGTACCAAAACTCGCACTTTGACCCTGTGGTCGACTAAGCCTCTAACAGAAGTGAGTACCAGGAATATTTCCTGGGGGTAAAGGCTGCCGGTGCGTAGGGCTGACAACCTTACCACCTTCATGTGCCGATTGTTTTGAAATCTGGGAGCCTCAACATCCTGAAGCCCTGAAGGCCTGTCCAGACCTGTACAGGGATTGCTTGACCTGTTAATACCGAAACTCGCCAGTAGGCAGTTCTATCCACCGCACCCCCCCCCCCCCCCCCCAATCCTCGAAATCTGCACGCTTTATTGTTCATTTGAATGGCATTCTGCTATTTCTCTTCCTACCAAATTTGTGTTTCCCAATATGTTTTTCCACCATAATTCTGTATGCATTTGTTACCTTCCCTGTCCCAGCCACTGCACATTTCATCCTAAATTTTAGTACCTTAACAATAAATGTTGGACGTTTTAAGCAACAAATATGTATTTTATGTAACACAGCCAGTCTCCAATTTAATGAGTAGCTGAGGCTATTTCCTCGGGCATAAAGCGACCTGGGTAAGAAGCTGTCCACTAACCTCCATCTAGTGCTGAGGTTAAGAATGAGTGAGCTAACCTCGATCCCCCACGCACCTTCATTCATGATAGAGCCAAAATATTTTACTGACTTTGTACTTTAATTTGTTGTTTAGCTCGGCTACTTAGTAAAGTTGCGCAGTTAACTGCAATGTTAAGTTAGCATCAGATGAGGTAACAAAGTGCCTATGTATGAGAGTCGATCAGACAGCAGGTTTACAATTGGGTTCCATAGCTTGTACTGTGATAAGAATTCAGATTTAATTGTACTGTTATCCCATCCCTTATTTTTATTCCAGAATCAGCATCCAAGAAACACATAACCTAAACAACCCTAATAAATTCACAGTCTCATTACAAGAAATTTTGCACGTGAAACAAATACCATTAATTAAATTCATATGCATACTTCAACGTGACATACTGCTACAGAAATTTTACAATATAACCTTTTATATAATTTAACAATAACTTTATCTGAAATATAAGCCTTTTTTATTTATAAGTACTGTTTCCACTGTAAAGAATAAAATCGTATTCTATCATTGAAAATTACTTTTGCAATTATTCCTCCCTCAAAATGCTTTGATGTACCAGATGATGGCCATGAAAGACCGAAACATATAATTTATAATACATTAAATAACCTTATAAAAGCAGTTGTGATCGACGGTATATTCCTTTATTTCTGTTGATATCCCATTACCTTTCCACTCAGTCCCCGCCACAGTTATCGCATTTACCATATCGTGGGACGAGCGTTTCTATTACCTGTTAATAAAAGCCCTTGTAATGCGTTATCTGTCATCGAGTCACTACTGTTTCCAGTTAGCGATCAACTTTAAATTTGTGGCCACAAAGATTTTGCTTCGACGATGGAAACGGATGATAACTGCTCGGCGACGAATTTCCCTGATAGCAGAGTCAGTCTGTTTCTTAGTTTCTAAATTCTGCACCATAAAAACGTATTTTGTGACGGACCCTTATGATCAGGACTGGAGATGAAGTTGTCTTGTCCGATTTCATGACCCTGCCCCAAAATTTGCTTGTAGTAACTGCTGAAATATGCTAGACACCTAACAGGTGAGTCAGGTCTTATGGGTTGATAAGGTTGGTAGCATTTAGCAGCGAAGTACGGTATTTTTTTCTTCATGAGTCGGTAAGTCCTAGGAATATGTATTGAACCTTGACCGTTAAAACGGTACGTTTCTTCGAAACGTCAGGGATAAATAACCCTGCTACTCAACATAGAACTCCAGAAGATCAGATTCCAATCAGGTAATTCACGAAGAAAAGTCACACGTTTTGACGCTTCAGTTAACCTGCTCTGCTAATATTTTCTTATAAAGTAAATGTACCTAGGCATAAACCTTGCTGGACATTTACAAGTGCAGCAAAGCAGTCGCTGTGTACATTACACGACCATGACACGCTGGGCACGTACTTGCAGACAAATAAATTCACCCTCTTCTGTCGTTCAATGTGTTCATTGTTCGCTGTAACAAGGGGTAAGGGCATTAAAGTGGGGGGTGATCACTTGTGCCACGTAAGGGTGTGAGGGCTGTCTTCATTAACAAGCTCGTAACTAGTGTCTGCACCACTCAGCCGCGTTGCGTTTTAGGAGAGTGGGAGAGAAAGAATCAGAGGATCTGAGAAGATTGCCTTAAGAGGAATTTATGGTTTCTAAATTTTTATTCAGAGGGCACGCGGTGGCGCACTTGGTTGAGGCACTGCACTGCAAGCCGGAAGGTCGCGGGTTCGATTCGAATTTTCCATTGACATAATCCTTTCTGTCGCACTATGTTCCTGAGGTCAACTCAGCCTCTAACAGAAATGAGAACCAGGAATATTTCCTGGGGGGGGGGGGGGGGGGGGGTAAAGGCGGCCGGTGCGTAGGGCAGACAGCCTTATCACCATTGTTTGCCGATTGTCTAGAAATTCTGGGAACTTAACCTCCTGGAATCCTCAGGGCCTCTCCAGGCCTGCACAGGGATTGCTTTACCTAAAATTTTTATTCAAAATACATCCTGAAGAAATGAATTCTTTGAAAATTTGTAGGACTTCTTCTGTGTAGGATCAGTAAAATCATTAATATTTCAGTTGCATTTACTGTCATTTATTTGACGTGACATATTATGACATGAAGTATGTAAAGGCAGTTGGATTATTGAGTATATTTACTACAAAAAACGGTCACGCAATATGCGAGACGTAAAATTCTAGCTATGCAAAACAACACAAACAACTTTGGAAATTGGTACACGGCGGAATAATCCTGGCTCTAGTTCGACTGTTAATCTGACTCATAAATTTCAACGATTTCGATTACGTGAAAAATATAACTGAAAATTTCAAATTTATTATCATAGTCCAGTGGTTTTCCAGTTATAAGATGAGACAACAGAATTATCAGTTTTGTTTTATTATCTCTAAAGCCGTAGGATATGTTGAAAACATGTATTAGATACAAAATACGTGATTACTTTTCAGGTTGATATTTTGTATGCTTTGATGTGGCAAATATTTAACTGGTTAATGGTGTGTTCCGCTCGATATGTCTGTAGCAACTCATGTATATCTTTATGTAGTGTCTATAATTGTTCGAATTTCACCAAAACTAGGACTTCTCGCACAGTTTCAGTAAACACATTCAATGGGATATTTTACAGACATCCTTTCAGATGTTCTCGAGTTGCCACATGCGGTTCAGACAAACAGCCAAACATGGCAAATTTTTACGCTGTTAAAACCTTTTTTTATTCCAAAAGCTCCAAAATACGTACTCTGTACAATTTACTATTTATCTACAGTTGTCAGTTTGCTGAAATCAGGAATATTAATTTAGGTGGGAATCAACCGGAAAATCGACTGACGTTAGTTAAGGTCTTCCTCAGTCCTTCCAGATGGTTACCAAGACAGCCCAAAAGCAGTTCCGGGCCTATTCATGCTATACTCTATTTTATTCCAGATAATTTCTCAAATATTCATTAATAGCTATTAGTCGCATCGTAAAAATTTCTCCTACATTTTTCGGCCCATGAAGGCCATCCTTAGGGAGAATTTAGATACAAAGGAATAAATTTTTGATACAAAAGTCGTCGTAATTTTATTTGTACACACCTGTGATGACATTTTATAACAAAAATTTATTTTTTGTATCTAAATTCTCCCTGAGGACGGCCTCCATGGGCCGAAACTTGTAGGAGATATTCTTACGATATAAAAATAGCTATTAATGAATATTCGAGTAATTAGTTGGAATAAAATACAGTGTACTTAATCTATTGCACGGAACATTTACTTCAACATTAAAAACTGTTCATACCCATTTGTTGTTCACATAAAATCACACGATATACAAAATATGCAGCTGACTCAATGTCCGTAAACATCCAGCATCAGAATCAAATCGCTGGAAGCAGATACGAAGTGATGCGGGCAAAATTGGGTTGCACTTACCTGACCCAGCTGCTACCGTGTTGGAAGCCCTTCCACTGCAGGATCCCACAAAGACACCTGCACTGTCTGCCTGCACAATCAGAAACTGACTGACGTCGTTACGATTTAATTCAGGTTCCCTATATTTATAAAATATATGCGTCGAAGAAACCCTCTTCAGGTCGGTACCTAACAGTTAAAATACAAGTCGGGAACACGATAAGCACAGAAATTCTCTTCGCTATTAGATCCAAGACCTTCCAAGCTGATATTATTGATCCCAGGTCTGCTGACGTAGGGGGCGTCTTTGACGTCATATAGCGTCCCGACGCCTCTATTGGTCTATACCTACATATCTGGTGGAAGGGGAATTTCAGGGATGCTGCCACTTTCGCGGGGGTTGAAGAGGTAACATTTCCCCTTCCTTTCCCCACCACCTCGGGAATGGGTTTTGTAGGTTACTGTACCCAAAGTGTATTTTGTTGGAAGAGCGGCGTATGTCCTACGTACCCCTGTTCAGGGATTGGTCCAAATCGATTAAGGGGAAATTTTGGGGGAAATGGTGGGGTATTCTAGTATTGCGCCTATATCATTCTGCTGGAGCCCCTGGTAATGATTATCATAGAATATTCCCACCGGTGATTTACGGAAAATCAAGCGTGGGCGAGAGAATATTCTTCCCCCGTCTAAGTGCGTACGTCATACAGGCAGTCTAGGAATACGGGTGATTGGTCTCATTACGTCAAAAATATATGTACACAGTGGAGAAGAAGATAATGTATGTCCAGATAACACATAAGTTAGAGGATATTATGTCTTCAGTAGTCCAACTAAGGCCCGGTGCACACATCCGTTTTTCTAACGTGCGGTGACGCTGCGTTGCCGTAATTACGGTGTGGGATACACTGAAGTCAGTTGGGTAGTGCACACATACCTCCGTCGACGTTGTGTCACCGTACGTCCATCTATTGCGTTGGTTTGAATGAGTTGCTACGGCCCCGCAGCGGCAACGCAGCGTCACCGCATGTTAGAAAAACGGATGTGTGCACCGGGCCTTACAGTCTATTTTCTGCAACGTCCATTCACCGCCTGTAAAGGTACCTATAAAGTATTTATGTCAGCTTGAAGTGGTATCAGTCCAGACAAACGTAATTACTCAAGTATCAACTTTGCATAGCCTCTCCTGCCTCTTGTCCACTGTCTACAGTTGACCCCAATCACGCCCTTGTGCATTTACCTCAATGTCTCTAAAGTTAAGTACTTTAATACCTACCTAAGTAACTTCATGGAAGAGTCCTTCAGTGTCTAATAGCTACTCAGGTTGTCAAGACACTTACCGCATTGTGTAAAACACAAAAGTTCGTCACCGTGTTCACAATAGCCCACCACTGCTCTCTATCCTGTGCCAGATGAATCTAGTCCACAACTTTGCATAATATTTTTGCAAGATCCAGTAAAACGTTACCTTCCTATTTACATCAAGTTCTTGCAAGCTCTCTCTTTCCTTCATGTCTTCTTTTCGAAATCGTGCATTCATCTTTGTTTTATCTCATGCATGCTACATTTCCCGCCCAACATACCCCTGATTTGGTCACCTTAATAATAATATGTGGCAAAGAGTATAAATTGTAAAGCTCCTTATTGTGATTGTTTCTGAGATCCTCTGTTATTTCCTTTCTCGTAGACTCGAGTATTCCTCGCAGAACTCCGCCCAAATACCATTATCCTATTTTTTCAATTTATTTTATTTACACCAACTAATGCACAAGTAAAACCACTTTTTTGTAGTTGTTATTGTAAATAGTCACCCCTACACGTGTTTCGATCCTCAGATCATCATCAGGGGTGATGATCTGAGGATCGAAACACGTGTAGGGGTGACAATTTACAATAAAAACTACAAAAAAGTGGTTTTACGTGTGCATTATTTGGTGTAAATAAAATAAATTGAATTAGTGAAAATGCACGGTGACATCAATATAAAACCATTATCCTATGTTCACACTTAATGTGAAAAACAGGCAAATTACAGTTCAAAGACAACAAATATCGTAACTAAAGGTATCTTCCTGTAACAACACCAACCACTCTGGTGAATTGTTAACCCTCGAAACTTGTATTTCTGTTAAGAGAAGGAGGGTTTTTTTTTTCAATGACGCTGCCAACAGCAGAGGTTATGTAGCGTCGGTGGTAGATTAATGATATATGAGTATGGTACTTCGACGGAATGATATTGACAGGGAAAACTGAAGTATGTGGAGAAAAAAGCTATCACAATGCTACTTTTTCCACCATAAATCCCACAAAAATTAGTCTTAAATACAAACCGTCCCTGGCAATGAGACTCTGCATTTCTGTTATAGTACTTAATGGGGTCAGTATAATACACACACAGAAACAGATGTCCAAATGTGGTTACAGAAAGCCTTGATTCGAAGAATTTGTACTACGATTTTTCCAACGAAGTAACAATAAATCGTAAGTCCGTTATTTTCCACTTGACCGCGACTAATTAACCAACAACGTAACGTGCCCTACATCCTTGTCGTAAACAACTGTGTAAATCGGAATATAATACTTTTATGAGCAACCAAATCCACTTACTGATTTCGAACGATAATTTAAAACAGATCTTTCCTCTTCTGGGATGTTAAGCAGCGTAGATTGGTAGTTAGTTACCGAAGTTTCGGGACAACCTATTGGACCCATCTTCAAGGGTCAAGCTCTGCTTGCCCCTTGACTACCAATCTACGCTGCCTAACATACCTGAAGAGCGAAGATTTAATTTACACCGCGGCAGAAACCTGATTTAAAGAAATTTAAAACTTTTACAATTTTTGTGCATGCTGGATCGAAATAGTTACGGTTTAAGCGTGCAACAACTGAAGTTAAAAAGTCGTAGTATATCCAGTTATAACTGTCTTTATTACCGAAACAGCTGGTCTTGGATGGAATGTACAATGTGATTTGAAGTATGATTGTCACTGTTTTAATAAAATAATGGCTACAGTGCTTAAAACATGTTGTTGCAATCTCGTTCGTACCTCTTACCTCTTGTAACGTTGAATGTGGATCTGCCATTCAAAGCCCTAACTTTCCTGAAATGCAGCTACAAAGTCCTGGTAGCAGTGTCATGTGACAAGATTTCAAAACGCCAGACACGCATCTCACAGCGACCTCTTGCATTATTCTTGACGTAACAGCGCAGTCGATGTTTCTAAATGAAGATTGGCAGCCGCAAGCAAAGACTTCGCAGGTTTTGCACCAGAACTTGGCTGTTCTGTCGTTTCATATATTCATGTTAGATTAGTGACGTAGGTGTGTAATTTAACTGATATGCGCTGGACGTTCTCTGGCCTCTCAGTTAGGTTAAAGAAGCGTGACATTTCGCGACCTGGCTTTGTTTCATCGTTGGATCAAAAGAGCCTTTCCTTGTGGTTGAAGTAACACAACCTTTCGGAATCTTGCTCCGTTACTATCTTCTGAGCAAATGGCCGTGCCATGGCTCAGGCGGTTAGTCGCCGGCCTCTCACCGCGGAGGCCCGGGTTCGATCCCGGTTCAGCCAATGTGGGATTTGTGGTGGACAAAGTGGCACTGGAACAAGTTTCTCCCCGAGTACTTCGGTTTTACCCTGACAATTTCATTCCACCGGTGCTCCATTACAAGGAAAAACGAAAAAAAAAATTAATCATCTTCATCTTAGGGTTGCACAATAAGCCTCAAAGCTGCGGTGCCTCTGTAGTATTTGCTGCGGGGCCCTTCACCACAAACAAAAATCTTTTGGCCAAAACATCGTTTTACTTTTGTTAAATAATCACACAGTTTCAGAAACTAACTCTGTTACTGTGTTACAGAGACACAAACAATTTGGGAAAATGCGGTAATGAACCTTCGGGTTCTATAAGATGTGGGGAAGTTCTTGATTAGATGACGACCTGTTAGCTTCTCAGGAAGGACTCTGCTCCGTGGAGTTAGTTCGGTACCAGCATTTGCTTGGAAAGACTAAGGAAAAACCGCGATAAGCGTCAGTGAGCACTGCCGGTATATTGGCCACGATCCGAATAGGGCATTTGGCGAGTAAAATTCTGAAGTGTTTCAGTTTCCACCAACTTGCTCAGTGCGTTTTTTTATGTGAGTATTCGTGATGTTTATTTTCCTGTACAACGAACAGACCTTGTAATCGATTACTGATATCCCTTGAAGACGTCGATAAATTATTGATGCTTTTGACGTTACAATTCGAGTCCAACATTTCTCCCAGTTTTATAATATTCTGTATCTTGGAGGCAGGGAAGGGCCCTACAGAAAATAACCTGTAGTTGACATTGCGCAATTTTTAGTTCCGAAGGATTGGGAAACATGTGTTTAAAACCATTTGTGTTAGTGGTAGCTTACTGATGGAGGGATATTTTTGTAGAGTAGTGTTTCCCAAACATTTTGCTCGCGCATCCCTTTTGGCTTCGAAAAATAACCACGGATCCTCACATCCTTGCCCCCGTAAATACAGTGTCCGGATTATGGGTACCTGAAATTAAAAATTTATATCTCAGGACTGATTTTAAATAGCTACGAATACATACCAATATCATACGTAACAATGCATTGCATGATTTGACCTTAATTACTGATTGTCGCTCGCTTCGTGAGTACAGGATGTTTCTTAATTAGATATTCTAACGTTCATACGAAATAAACACATCGCCAATTGAAGAAGTTCCGCGATTATTTTAACAAAACATTATTCAATTAATTTAAAAATAAGTAAACTTCAAAGTAGTTATTACAGAAATGTATCCACGGATCCCCTGGGAACAACTCCTCTAGAGGTTTAATAGTCAGCAAGCTGCCCATTCCTACTAATAGTTGTGTTAGTAAACACAGATGTCTTACAGTTTTATGAATTTAAATTACGTGAATGTTGTTGCTACCATGCTCATATTAAGACATTTCGCGCAGTCGCCATGTTGTTATTTATAGCTTCTTAAACATACCTTTAATAAAAGTTACATTTCTTCAAAGATTCATCTCCATACAGTAGTTAAAATTTGTATTTAATAGTACTAGTGATGGGTCACCCCTCGAAAGAGCATGATAAGTGACTTTTGTATTATTAATCTCACGCAGTGAAAAGCACCAAGATGAGAAGGCGGCACGATTTTGATTCCGATTTCACGAAAATTGGTTAATTTGTATGGATATCGAATTTAATAGCAGACATTCGAAATTGGATTTCTCCTGAAACTGCTGATATAAGATGCTCGTTATGCGTTGAAAAAAATTACGTATTGAATTTGAATGACAGATATTCTGCAAGGCGATTGTTAAGTGTATTGAATATGCAGGAATTGCGATGTCATGTAAGCAAAGTGTCAGCACCTTAGACGATAAGCCAGTATGAAAGTAACAGCTGTGGTTTCAGTTTGCTTAAAAGAAACGCAACTTGAAGTGCTTGTAAAACGTCCCATTCAAAGTCTGGTTTTATAAGCCGTCACAACGGAAAAATAATTTGATCTGCAAATCCATATGCATATTCCATTTGCATGCAAATTTATTTCGTAATTTCTCCTACTGCCTCTGCCTTTACACAAGGAATAAGACTTTCCCGAACAACAGCATCCAGAATCGATGTCTTTTTTAATAAAGGTAAAAGTCACCCCAGTGGCCGCGCGGTCTAAGGCGTGGTTCTGCGGCCGCTCGCTTACTGGGATTGTGGGTTCGAATCCTGCCGGTGACATGGATGTCTGTTGTGTGTTGTCAGGTAGAAGTGTCTGCGTGGGGCTGATCACTCGTCCGGAGGAGTCCTACCGAGTGTGGTGTGTCTGAGTGTAATCGTGAAGCCTCGATAATGAGGAGGCCCTGGCCCACTGGGGCTGTTGCGCCATTGGGAGACAACAAAGGTCACCCCAGAGGGGAAGCGGAAATTTAGATCCAACCCACTCGCAACCTCGGCGGTACAAAAGGGTGGGTGATCAGCACCACGCCTCGGCTTCTTTACCTCCGGGAAAGAGAGCCAGTACTTATTTTGTAGGAGGTTGGGTGTACCTCGAGGCCTGTATAGACGGGCCAGGAAAATATCGCCCCCACCGGTGGTCGATCCCGGACCGTCCAGCCCCTATCCCTTCTTCTTCTTCTTATGGCTCGACAGACCTTAGGGGGCCTAGGCCTCGTCATGTTACGACGCTTCACGATCACACTTTAGACACACCACCCTCGGTAGGACTCCTCTGGACGAGGGATCAGCCCGTCGCAGAGATCTCTACCTGACAACACACAACATTCACAAGAGACAGACATCCATGCCCCCGGTGGGATTCGAACCAACAATCCTAGTAAGCGAGCGGCCGCAGACCCACGCCTTAGACCGCACGGCCACTGCGATCGGCTACTATGCTATCCCAGCCCACGAATATTCCTCTTGCGTCAGATGTAATAATATGTCGAATTCGGTCAAGGAGTACCGCTGAGTACACCAGCCCTATGCGCAGTATTGTTGTCACTCTTTGTACACTGTTCGTAAAATTAGCACATAATGAATAAGTGCTTTTTTTAAAATTGTAACAAACATTTTAAACATATTTCGTACGTATAAAGAGAATAATAAAGAAATTTTTATTATAATTAACAGCATACAGAGCAGACTTTGTTCAAAAGCTAATCGTTGCTCAGCTACTCAGGAGATTTCTCATCTTTTATGAAACCGGAGTATTAATTGTCATGTTTTCAGTAACCGGTATGATTTAATTTAATACGAATTAATGCAGCTGAGATCACTTAATTCTCTTCAGATAAGATTTTATAAATGCTATATTGTTGTCTAGGAATGTTTATCGATTCATAAGCCTCTTGTTATCACTGAAGTGATCTGAAGTCCTCTGGAATAATAGGAGTCGCTTCTTTCCACGTCCTTGAAAATTAATTGTTCGGTACACCACACATTAGAGTCCGTGTAAGTTATAATACAAGCAGACGGGAAGAGGAGAAGTGCGTGAAGGGTTGTGTTGGGGAACACTTAGGGAAGAAGACTACTTTGAAGACCTAGTCGTAGATGGAAGTGTAACTTTAAAATGTTTCTTAAGGAAATCAGTTGGGAGGATGTGGACTGGATTGATCTGGCTCAGGACAGGGACTGCTGGCGGGCTTCTGTGAACCGGTAATGAATTTTTGCGTTTCATAAAATAGGGAGGGGAATTTTTTTGACTAGCTGAGGAACTGTTAGCTTTCCAAGAAGGTACTTGCTGCATAGAGACAGTTAGTATCCCAGTATTTTTCTGGGGAAGTTGAATCAAAGAACGAAAAAATCCAGTGAGTGTAGCCATATTCCTGACAGAGAACTGAAAATTGGATGCCAGAATAGGAAGCAGAAGTGTCAACTACCGACAATTTTAGTGTCTTGCATCAAGGATATGACTCCGGAGGAACCTGATAGACGTCCTGCGCAGAATTCTCCTCCAGAATGTCCGGACTAATCATCAGAGGACCTGGCGTAGTGTCCCAGAACAGCCACCGCTTTAAGAATCTTAAATATCTCACACTGAAAAGCTCTTCGATAATTGTGTATTATGACTGCTACTGTGAACAAGGGGTGAGACGGGATAGCGACTAAACTACAAGCTGGAAGACAGTGACATGGTGGTTCGACTCCCTGCAGAAGCAAGTATATATATCTCCTCAAAAACGACCAGACCAACCACGGGGGCCCATTCAGCCTCATATTCAATTGGTACGGGGGATAAAGCGGTCGGGACCTGAAGCTGACCATTCACTCGCAACTATTGTCGAGTTTAAAAATGCGTGGAGCTATCTCTCCACCCCCCCCCCCCATATATATCATGGTGTACAGAAGGACTTCGGGGAACGCGGTGGCGCAGTTGGTTGAGGCACTGCTCTACAAGTCGGAAGGTTGCGGGTTCGATTCCCGATGGTGTCATTGGAATTTTTCATTGACATAATCGTTTCGGTCGCACTATGGCCCTGGGGTCGACTAGCCTCTAACAGAAATTGAGTACCAGGAATATTTTCTGGGGGGTAAAGGCCGCCGGTGCGTAGGGCTGACAACCTTACCACCTTCATGTGCCGATTGTCTAGAAATCTGGGAGCCTCAAACTCCTGGAACCCTCAGGGCCTGTCCAGGTCTGTGATGGGATTGCTTTACCTGCTTGCTTTGCTTACAGAAGGACTTCACGTATACACAATGGCACATTAACCCATGAGTCGTAACCCCTTACTCTTGTGCCGCGTCACGACATATTGCATGATGCAGCATCTCGTGAGAATCGCAGTCCACCGGAAGTACCCACTACAGTTATGCACGACTGTACCTTGCACGTTACAGAGATGCTGTTTTCTACGAGTATAAACTGTTTTAGGATGTCATGTTGCAGATGTGGAAATGTGGCAAAGCGTGGCGGGGGGACTGTTGCCCCGGATGCAAATCGTGAGAGGAGAGCCTCGAGTTCTTTTATGGTCGAGCAATACCTCGGGGGCAGTTAGGCGCTAGCCTCTCGACACGGAGGCCCTGTTTCGATCTCAGGCCACTCCATGTGAGCCCCGTGGTGGACAAACTGGCACCGAAACAAACTTTTTCTCCAAGTACTTCGAATTTCCCCTGTCAGTAACATCCCAACAATGCTCCATACTCATTAATTGATATATCACTGACGCTATACAGTCTTTGCAATTGACAACGTCTTTAAATATTTACTTTAAAGCTTTCACGGTGACTATATTCTATAAAATATTCTCGGGCTAGCAAATGCGTCATGTGGTTGAATGGCGAGCAAACCAGCGTTGCAAGGACCGTCTGTGTCCTCGTCATCAGGGAACTGACTGCAGTTCCCTTGGTACTGCAGCCTCTTTTGTGCCTCTTGTATCAGCTGCTGATGATAGATGGTTACGGAACATTGGTGGAATGATAATAACAGGGAAAGAGCGAATTTCCCGGAGAAAAACCTGACCTATTATCACTTTGTCAGTCACGAATCCCACGTGGAATACCCACTGCAAATGTTGGCGGTCTTCGGGGATGAGAAGTGGAACAAACACCTAGAGCTATAGCATGGCCTTTCTTGATTCACTTCTCTCTTCTTCTTTATTTCTCTGTTCTTCTTTCTCTATGCACTCCTTCCTTCTTTTAATTCACTAATCATTTTGTCACTTTATTTCTCCCTTCCTAACTCTCTTGACTCTGTCTTTTTTCTCCGTCTGTCTTGATTTCTTCATTCCTTGCATCCCCTTTTTTTATTTCGCTTTTTTTCTTTTCTTTTCCTCTTTCCTTTCTCATTTTCTTTATCATTTTTTCTTATCGTATTCCGGTATTTTTCCGTTCTTTCTTGCTGCCTCCTCTGCCTCTCTTAACGTGTCACTCTCCTGACATTCTGCTCGTTGACTTCACGTCGAGGACAGACACAGAATTCCTACACTGTAAACATCACGTTATTAACACCGTGCATCTTTACTAAAAAGATTATATCAAACCAACTGATGCACAATTAAATACCACTTTTTATTGTAAGTCTTTTATAAAATGTTTGTACCCCTACATATGTTTCAAACCTTAGTTTATCATCAGGGGGTTCTTTTGTCTTTAAAAGCTACCACACTTCAATTACATAATTTTGAAGATCAAACAGCACTTGTGTCCTGATGTTGTGATAATATTGTCTTGATATAATTTGTAACACATTAAAACTTAGGTTTATAAGTTAAAAATGGTTAAAAGTTGTGAAAATTGTATTTTTTTAATGCGGAAGTACGGGCGTTCTTTTTACCTCTGGTAAAGCGTAAGTATGTGTTGTGTGTGCCTGTTCTTTGCGGTGCTGTGTGTCCTGCCTGTCGTGTTGTGGAATGCTCGGTGGTGGCTGGTTTTGTACACTGTGTCCGTGCAGGTTCTTTTCCTGTTACCGGTCTCTCAAAGACGCCCCCAGCGGGTTACACGCCAGTTTATTTTATGAGGTCCTTAAAGTGATCTTGTATTAATTATAAAATATGCCCCATATCAGTGTTACATAATTCATCTTTAAATTTTTTGGTCACTGGCCATTAAGGCTACAGAAGGTACGCCAACCCTCATCTAGGTTATCCATAACCGTTATATCGATATGAGGAAACACAAATAACACAGCGTCACGAATCCACTGTTCTGTGTGTAATTGCTGTCAAGGAGTTGTGCATTTCCTAGAGGGCAATAAATTAAGTTGGTTCTTACGCAGTCAGTGTTCAGTGACTGTCTTAGCGCAAAGAGACTGTCGTATCGAAGCAAGTATGAGGACCAAATAACACAACTTTTAAGTATTATGTGTTCGTATATTTACTACATGTTTCGGCCAAATTTACGGCCATAATCAGGTAGTCTACAAATCCATATAAAGACAGTGTGATCTATTTGTAGAAACCTGATGATGGCCGTACAATTAGGCCGAAACATGTAGCAGTAATTTTTTTCCCATGAGGCAACGGTCCCTAATGGGCCAGGGAGTCCTCATTACCGCGGCTTCATGATCACACTCAGACACACCACACTCGGTAGGACTCCTCTGGACGAGTGATCAGCCCGACGCAGAGACCTCTGCCGGAGAAAACACAAATCTCACGAGACAAACGTCCATGCCTCCGGTGAGATTCGAACCCACCATCCCATCAAGCGAGCGGCCCCAGACCCACACCTTAGACCGCGCGGCCACTGGGATCGACAGGAGTAAATATACGAACGTATAATGCTTAAAAGGTGTGTTATTCAGTCCTCATGCTTGATAACTGATTTAGCCAAAACAATGGGATGATTACTCCTAAATTTAAAACAATATTTAACAAGACAGGCGCTGTACGTATAACTGTAGGCCTGCTTATAACGTAACACTGAGGCGCGTTCGCGTAACCATTCTTGCCGTGGAAAAGCAATAAGTACTAAATATTATGTGTGTGTCTATATTCTTGCCTTAGTTACCTAGAATGTAAAGCGCATGCGCCCTATTATATTGCCATCTGCCCTGTCCGGCTGTAACATATTTTTCCTCATTATCTCATTAACTGCGCGATTTTCGGAAAAAGAAATTTACTGAACATGAAATGTATGTTTTGATTTTCTCTATGACTTTTGTCTGAAACATTTCTCATTCTAAGAAGAATTGAGCGAGATAATGTCATAAATGTACATAAGTCTTTATGTAAAGTACACGTTATTCTTGTCAGGTTTTAATGAAACTTGAATCTTCCCGATGAATTTTCGAAAAGTCCTCAACTATCAAATTTTGTAAAAATCCGTCCAGTAGGAGCCGAGTTCTTCCATACGCACGGACATAACGAAGCTAATAGTCGCTTTTCGCAATTTTGCGAAGGTGCCTAAAAAACCTCTGTAATACGTTAATTCTCCCCAGGAACCTCAGGACGTCTGTTGGCCATATATTCGAATAAGATATAATTGTCCTACTGTAAATTTCAAGAAACTCTGATTTATACTATGCCAAAAATGCAACAAGGTATATATTTACCGTGTAAATAGGTAGATATGTATGTTAGTAGGGCTTTTATCTTATGCTTTTGGTGGCCAGATGGTATTCTGCTCACTGTAACCACTGCGAGCAGTTGTGTCTGATGGAAGGTATCAGAACCACTTTTTCCGGAACACAGCGACTTTTTAAAACTGTCAGTTCGAAACACAAGCGCAACGCACATTCCTGTGAGTAGCTTGGCAGGAGCTATGCATAGTCACATTAAAGAAACTTTAAAGATTTAGTGGCGTGTTCAATTACAACTGATGGGTGCAGATGTTACAGCTATCACGAGGTTTGCTGACTTTATTCGATGTGTCATTGTGGACTGTCAGTGATAAAATTATTTAACTGCTCCATATAAAATGAAAAGCAGATTCTGATTAAATTTTCTTGTCAATTGGTGACTTTTTGGTGAATATAAATTGGCTTGGAGTACATCAGACGGGTTTGTTAGTGTCGGGGCTTCAACTGTGATTGGCCAAAGTAATGGTGTTGCAGCAAATAAAAAAAAAATATGAAATGAAGAAATCGGACGGAACTGCCACTTTCTGTAGTCTTCACTGTATTCTTCATTATGGAGCATTATGTGCAAAAATTACGGAGATGATTCAAGCAATAAACACTGCTGTTAAAGCTGTGAAATTTCTTCTTGCAAATGCCCTTGGAAGTCATGTGTTTTATCACGTTTGGGCGAAACAGAAAGTGATTATGGTGAAAGAATTTACTGAACTAGTGTGAGGTGGTTAAGACGTGGATCTGTTTTGCAACTGCTTTTTGTATTTGTTGAAATAGATAATATAACTAACTAACTCCATGGAGCAGAGTCCTTCTTGGAAAGCTAGCAGATCGTCAGATAGTCAAGATATTCCCCGCGTTTTATGAAACCCGAAGGTTCATTACCGCAATCACAAGACCCCGTTTCGAGGCTTTGTTGAGTGATTCGTAACTTGGTAATTTTTTAGGGTGAGGAGTTGTTAGCACCTCGCTCAATCCCCAAGCTGGAGGGCCACCACTTGTCGGCTGTCCGCGACTGCTTATTCAAAGTATTCGCAGCTACCCTCCATATCCGGAGGCCGTTCCTCCATCCGCAACCTGAGGACGCGCCATGCCGTGGTGACAGGGACCGACTTATCATGGCTAGACAACATTGTTTATGGAAAACTTACAAAAGAAGGAATAACTGGATCATAAATGGTAGATAAGTGACCTACTATTCTTTGTGTGACAGGTTCCTTGAATACGTTTAACAAATAACTCCAAGGTAACGATAAGCTCAACAGAGAAATTTTTGAGAGCATATGAGCTTCGGTTGTAGATATATCAGTTAAAGGTACATACAATATTCACCTTTCGCCCCTCTAACCACCATTAACAATTTTTCTTGAGCTTACTCCAAATTATTGCGGGAACATTTTTTCTGCTCCTACAGGAGCTCGATGAATGATTCCAAGACCTCAGTATTATGGAACGGGAATATATGCTTTTCGCTTTTCCTTGGCAGGCAGATTTTGAGATGGTTACAGAAAATTTGCAAATTAAATTTATAATCTTGCAGTGTGATACTAATTTGAACCAAGGGGCTTTTGAAACATAATTGCAAGATTTTTATTCCTAGTTACCAAAAACAAAATTTCCTTTACTCACTTCTTCCTTGTTCAAATTATCGCAACATTCGGCAGCAAGCATGTGCGTGACAATACAAACAATAAAGAGACGAAATGCCGATCTGAATTGACAGACGGACACATGAAGTCTGCCATTAGGGCGGTCTCCAGCAATATCTCACCCACGACAGAAAGCCTTGCTCAGCCCAAACGATGCCAAGGCTCCAGAAATTCTACGAGATAGCTACAGTACGACTCGACCAAGCAGCAGTCTAGTAATATTTGCAGCATAAAGTCGTATAATTCTGTCTCGACAATTTCTTGAGGAGATTGTACTGTTTGCCTATGTGGGCGTAAAGAGAATGATGACCTAGGCCTACAACATACGTCACAGATGTGACAACAGCGCAATAGAGTTTGAATAAATAATAATAATAATAATAATAATAATAACAATAATTTATTAGGTGTTCATTAACGTTCTGACTCATCAACACAACTACCAGATACAAAGCCAGCACAAATACACGAAAACGAAACACAAAACAAAATAACAACTTAATAATAATAATAATAATAATAATAATATAATAATAATAATAATAATTCAGTAGGTATTGACTCTGACCACAATTTACTGGTTGCAAAGATCTGCACCAGATTGAAGAAGATCATGAGGTTCCACAAGAAAAAACCAAGATGGGATTTGGAGAAGCTATATGCTCAACGACAGGTAGTACACGATAGACTAGAAGAACAGCTTGGTGCAATCAAATGTGAAAGTGGGAATGTGGAAGTGCAGTGGAACAATATCAAGAAATGTGTGTTAGATACTATGAGTGGTTTGGTTGGAAAAGTCGAGAGGAGAGCAAGAAAGCCATGGATTACACAGGAGATGATCAGTAAAATGGATGAACGAAGGAAATGGAAGAATATCAACAATGAAGAAGGACGGAAGAACTACAGAAGACTGAGGAATGAGTTGAAAAGAGCCACGGACAACGCCAAGAAGGAATATCTGGAGAGCATATGCGACGAGATCATAGAATTTCAAAGAATAGGACGTTATGATTTAATGTACATGAAGACAAAGGAACTAGGTTGGAAAGAAAACCATGGGATTCAAAACATTGGCATCGAAGACTCTCAAGGCAATATAATAATAAATCAGAGAAGAGTACTGCAAATTTGGGAGAATTATATCACAGAGCTCTACGATCGAGCTAATCGACCAGAACATCTAGACGTCGAACCTGAAGATGAAGTAGATGAAGATGAGAGAGGCCCTCATATTTTGCAAAGTGAAGTGGAAAAAGCTATCAAGGAGATGAGGGATAAGAAGGCTACAGGAGATGATGATGTACCTGGGGATGTACTCAAATTGTTGGGAGAAGGTGGTCTAAGGCTAATGACACAGATGATCAACAGCATGTATGTAACTGGAGAATGGCCCAGAGATTTTATTGAAGTTACAATGATTGCCTTAAAGAAGAAGCCCAAAGCTACAAAATGCAGCGACCATCGCACAATCAGCATCATCGCTCATGCAGCAAAGATAGTAGCGAGGATACTTAGAAGAAGGATTGAGAGGAAAATTGAAGATGCACTTGGAGAAGATCAGTTTGGATTTAGAAGAGGAAAAGGAACTAGGGATGCAATTGGGATGCTGAGAATAATATCAGAACGAACCTTGGTCATAGATGAGGAATTGTGTGCTTGCTTCATAGACTGGCAGAAGGCATTTGACCGTGTCAACTGGACCAAATTAATGCAAATCCTAAAAGGAATTGGGATAGACTGGCGCGAAAGAAGATTGATCAGCAAATTGTACATGGAACAGAGTGTCAAAATACGACTGGACCAAGGGGAGACGAGAAGTGTGAAGATTGGAAGAGGAGTTAGACAAGGTTGCTGCTTGTCACCGATTCTGTTCAACTTATACAGCGAATACCTTACCAAGGAAGCTCTTGAAGGGTTTGGAGACTTCAAAATAGGAGGACAAGTAATTCGCACTGTGAAATATGCAGATGACCTTGTGCTACTGGCTAGGGAAGAAATGGTGCTACAGGGCATGATTGATAGACTAATTGAAATTGGAAGACGCTATGGAATGGAAATGAATGTGGGAAAAACTAAAGTAATGAAAATCTCAAGGCAACCATCCCCAATGAAAATTATGATAGATCAAAAACAATTGGAGAATGTGGAATATTTCAATTATTTGGGTAGCATGATAACAAGTGATGCAAGGTGTACAAGTGAAATTAAATCCAGAATTGCCATGGCAAAAGCAGCATTCAACAAGAAAAAAATCTTTTCACCAGCAAACTGGAATTAAATTTAAGGAAGAAACTAGTAAAGTGCTACGTTTGGAGCATAGCTTTGTATGGTGCTGAAACGTGGACACTTCGGAAAGCAGATCAGAAGTATCTGGAAAGTTTTGAAATGTGGTGCTGGAGAAGAATGGAGAAGATCAGTTGGACCGATCGTGTGAGAAATGAAGAAGTATTACACAGAGTCAAGGAGGAGAGGAATATCCTACATACAATAAAAAGAAGAAAGGCTAACTGGATTGGTCACATCTTGCGTAGAAACTGCCTTCTGAAACACGTGATTGAAGGAAAGTTAGAAGGAAGGATAGAAATGACGGGACGACGAGGGAGAAGACGTAAGCAGCTACTGGATGACCTTAAGGAAAAGAAGCGATACTGGAAATTGAAAGAGGAAGCACTAGATCGCACCCTGTGGAGAACTCGCTTTGGAAGAGGCTACGGACCTGTCGTAAGACAGACTACAGAATGAATGAGGTATTAACGTGCAGGCCGATCCCAGTGGCCGTGCGATCTAAGGCATGGGTCTACGGCCGTTCGCTTACTGGGATTGTGGGTTCGAATCCCGCCTAGGGCATGGATGTCTGTCTCTTGTGAGTGTTGTGTGTTGTCAGGTAGAGGTCTCTGCGACGAGCTGGTCCCTCGTCCAGAGGAGTCCTACCGAGTGTGGTGTGTCTAAAAGTGTGATCGTAAAGCTTCGAAAAAATTAGGCGGCCTAGGCCCCCTAGGGGCTGTCGAGCCATTGGAAAAAAAAATTAACGTGCAGGCTTAAACGTAAGTGCCAATTAAAAAGCCAGCACAAAAACACAAATACAACACAAAAAACAGCACAAATACACAAAAACAAAACACACAAAAATCAAAAACAATGTAGCAACTGAATATTGATAATAATAATATATCTTAGCAGTGTACATATTGTGTTTCATTTTAGACACAATACTCAAATTTGTATTGCTCAAAGCGATGTGTATTTCAAAATTTTCTGTTCGACCCTTATGCTATTCGAATTTGAGAGCTCTGTCCTTCACCTCGCTGACAAACTTCAGTCTGTGACGTAGGTGGAGGTGATATTTTAAATGAGTATTCTCCCTGCATCTGACGGGTGTATAGTTCGCATGACGTCACGGAATATAGTTACACCACGTGACCTGTAACTCCGCCGCTCTATTGACCCGGGGCAGGCAATGTCAGGGGGTCAAGTGACCAACCCCCGCACAGGTTCAGTACGATACTTTGCGACAGCATGGGGGGAGGGGGGTGGGTTTGCCGTATAATCTTCCTTCATTAATAGAACAGGCTACGGCTCTATTATGACCACGTGGCAGTAATGTTGAAAGCAATGCACAGATAGTGAGGTTGGTTAGAGTAGTAGCGTAGGTCAGGGATGTCCAACACTCGATACGAGGTTCGAATATTGCCTGCCAGTTTCCTGTCAGCCCTCAAAATATGCTCCAACGTTGTCCTTTCGTCAAAAAAAAAAAGTGGGAATCTTGTCGAAAAGGAATTTTACAAAAGTGCTTACTGAATATTCATATCAGGGCCGGCCTTAGGCCGATTAGACCGATTTGACGCACTCGGGCCCTGCACTCATGGGGGATTCGCGCATTAGTAATTTTTTAAAATGATAAATATGGACCATTTTAATTTTTCCGCCTAACTCACTTTAGTTTTTTTTGGGGGGGGGGGGGCTCTGCACAGTAAATTTAGGGGCCTGCCACAAGGATCGCAATCGGGCCCCGCGTTTGCTAAGGCCGGCACTGATTCGTATAATGTTCCAATTATATGTCTCATGCGGCATCTATTGTATAAGTTACGAAAATTTGAAAGTAATGTTACTGCACGATCATATACAATGTCGGTACAATCCAGCTGCTCCATGGATCTGATCATTGCAATGTGCACAGTACGTTTGTATCGATGTACTGGAGGTGAAGGGGACTTGTGTGTGCGACCCGAAGATCAATATGGTTCTTATGTTACAGTGTAGCCCCTCGCCTGTTTGAAATTGAATAGCCCCAGAATAGATAATTGCTTATGTAAAGCGGGGATAAGGTGTGTAGTTCTGCGTTATGGCCCTGACGCAGAAACTGCATGAATATGCTTTGGACGCCAACCTGAAGAAGGCTGTAGTCCGCAGTGTCGACCAAGCAAGAGGCTTTTATGTGTTGTGAAGCCTGTCTACAATGGATATGACGCTTGTCTTTGTTGGAACATCGCTCGGGTTGTGTGAAAACTAATTTTAAGCGTGACTTCAGGCTTCCGCCGCTGTGTCACCTGGGATCTTCGCTCTTCTGGGATGTTAGGCAGCGTTTATTTGTAGTTAGTTACTGACGTTTCGGGACAACCTATCGGTGCCTTCTTCAAGGGTCAAGCATACGAAGAAGACCCTTGAAGATGGCACCGATAGGTTGTCCCGAAACGTCGATAACTAATAATAATTTGAGTTCGGTTATTACAGTTCTTGAAGCTACCTCCCGGTTAACACCGGGTTGTCACGGTGGTAGCCTATCACCATTTGATACTATATATATTATATATTTACTTGCTACCAATCAATGCTGCGTAACATTCCAGAACAGCGAAGATGTCAACTAATTGTAAATTGCCTGCACCAGAAGTTGACCTCACTGAATTATGAGAATTTCACATTTCAAAGATTAAATTTGCCTAAATAGTTTAAAATTATCGAAGTTCCGTGAACTAAGACGAGTCGCCATATATATACCAACAACTGCACTGTAATTAGATAAAATAATATAGAAACAAGTGTTAGTCCTACATGTTTCGGCCCTTTTCCGCCATCTTCAGGGAGGAATTCAACAAAGAAAAATACAGTAATGGCTATTTATATTACAGATATGCAATAGTAAAGTTAAAATACAAATGTTAAAATTTTTAAAAAGAATAAGTAAAAAGCACAGTACAGTGTGTATCACAATAGTTGTTATTTGACTGCAAACAAACGTGTGTTGCGGAAATTTACCTTTGTTTTCAGGGATATGTCCCTGTGTCTCCTGTGGCTGTTTATATCACCACGGATGAATGCATTCATCCGTGGTGACATAAACATCCACTTGCCTAAATAGTATTCAAAAATTGAACTAATACGTTGGAGATAAAGCTTGCAACATGCGGTCCATGAGGTGCCTGATCCCGGCATGGGCCTCTCCTGACATTTTTAGCAAAAATATAACTAATCATATAGCATACACAAACTACGTGTGGCTGGCCAGTAGAGAATATTGCAGTAAGTCATTCTTATTGACTTGATCAAAATTGGTCAGCGACTGTCACTAAGTCTGTAATTAAGCGACTGCATTTTCGATTGTTTTTGTATTGCTGCTAATAATCTGTACGGGGCAAGCGGTGGCACTGCGCTACAAGCCGGAAGGTCGCGAGTTCGATTCCCGATGGTGTAATTGGAATTTTTCATTGACATAATCCTTCCGGCCGCACTATGGCCCTGGGATCGACTCAGCCTCTAAAATAAATGAGTACCAGGAATATTTTCTGGGGGTAATGGCGGCCGGTGCGTAGGGCTTACAACTTTACTACCTTCATGTGCCGATTGTCGAAAAATCTGTGGGCCTCAACCTCCCGGAAACCTCAGGGCCTGCCCAGGCCTGTAATGGGATTGCTTTACCTTTTCCTTTTGCTAATGATCTGTGTACTTGAAGGACTCAGAGTCTATGTTTTACCACTGTATTCATGCGGCCCCATCTGTTAATGTGGCCGAACATTAGAAATAGCTTGGACACTGCTGCCTTAATATTGAGTCTGAGGCACGTAGCGGTTTCTTCTATAAGCAATACTCAGAGCCTTGAACTGTAAAACAGTTTGTATAAATATTATTCACACTATGTTTCAGAGGATCAAAAGAAAAATTTCGCTTTAATGATTATTGTTTTCTGTTTGTAATTTTTTTTAATCTGATTCATAAAAGTTTAATGAGAAAGACAGTTTTCTCACAGATGGGAAAGATTGACAGGATATAAGCAGAATAGTTTAATTGGCTAATGGGAAAAATATAAAAGAAAAAGTGTACCGGTGCAGTGCTCATGTTTATCATGAAGTTTTACTTCCGAGTTAGGTGATAAATGTATTCCAGGGCGTAAAACAAAGTAATTGTATTCCAGGGCGTAAAACAAAGTAAATGTACTCCTGGGCGTAAAACAGGTTAAATGTATTCCAGGGCGTAAAACTAAGTAAATGTATTCCAGGACGTAAAACAAAGTAAACGTATTCCAGGGCGTAAAACAAAGTAAATGTACTCCTGGGCGTAAAACAGATTAAATGTATTCCAGGGCGTAAAACAAAGTAAATGTATTCCAGGGCGTAAAACAAAGTAAATGTATTCCAGGGCGTAAAACAAAGTAAATGTACTCCTGGGCGTAAAACAGATTAAATATATTCCAGGGCGTAAAACAAAGTACCACTGGTAAATGAAAACCGGCCTGAAGCGAAATGCACTGAGTTACTTCCAAATTTGGTTAGAAATAGATGTGAATCAAGCGGAAGTTATAAGACAAAAGCAGGAGATAAGTTTACAAAGACGCAGGGCTTTAAAGTGACGAACTGTGGACAATGGAAAGTCGCAGCTTGTCAAAGAAAACGCTCCAGTGAGCAGACTGTACGGTGACGACGCACTTTGTCCCCATCAATCTTATCTTCCATCATCACCTCACAAATCCGTCAATTTGTTACCGAACCGTTCCATGTCCTTCCTCTTTTTTTTTTTCCTTTCACTTTTATCTCGGTTTCCTTCTCACTTATCCTCTTGATCCATAGACGAGATTTCCTATTGTGGATTCCGTATTTCTTTTGCTGGGCCATTGTTAAAGCCCCTTTAGAATCGTGTGATTTGCAGCGAGGCTGTCGGATAACATGCTGCCAGTAACAATGTGGCAGAACGTACTGACTTCTTGTTCGCGAGGGCAGTATATTGTATCAGAACTTAAACGCGTTGTTCAGCGTTTCTGAAACTTAAAACTTCGTCCAGGGTTCAGACACGGAATGAGATTTCAGACGATACAAAAGGAAACAAAAATACACATATACATCTATGCATGTAATTAAGTAAACATCATGCCTTATTCTGCTTATCAGAGACGTCATTTGTGTAATTCAGATGACAGTTACATATTAAATCTCGAATAATTAAATACGTGTTTTATCGTGATGATTATGAAAAAGAAATTATATACTTACGAATGACATGTTGGTAGCGAAATATCAATAATCTTGGCAAATTCTCTGAAAGATATTTCCATTGTTGTGACCAAAAATAAATATCTGAATGGATAGCTAAGGTGACGGTGAGGCGTATCCGAGCTTGCCCTGTGATGGCTGTAAGGTTAATCTTGTAGCGTAATAACAAGTGTGTCGTTAATGCGGTAGAAGCCGTGCCATGGTTCAGGAGGTTAGTCGCCGGCCTCTCACCGCGGAGGCCCGGGTTCGATCCCGGGCCAATCCATGTGGGATTTGTGGTGGACAAAGCGGCACTGGGACAGGTTTTCCCCTGTCAATTTCATTCCACCGGTGCTCCATTACACGGAAAAACGGAAAAAACTAATCATCTTCATCACAGGGTTGCACAATAGGCCTAAGCCTCAAGGGTGCGGTGTGCCCGTAGCATCTGCTGCGGGGCCCTTCATCGCCAATACGGTCGAAAATTATTTTATTGTTCCGCACACCATGGAGACATAAATTTCACAATTTCAGATCGCCGAAAACAGTCACTATGTGCGTTATCAAGGCAGTGGCCATAAACATGACGGTCTTCTGGGAGGCCACATCGACAAAGCGTAGTTTGGTATTGGTATGTAAGCACCAAACAACCAAACTACTCGTCAGCACACCTCAGACAATTTTTATACCATCCAGGTATTCCCCTGCAAACCCCGAATAAAACTATGTAAAGGTGACTAAATATTTTTCAATTCGCAGGTAATTTTCTGTTTACTTAAGAGTGCCGCGTGCGCACAAATCTCTTCAAAACACCAATTGGTTTGAATATTAAATTTGATTGTTGCACATTTATGTTGACGACAGTTAATTAATTTTAAATTTTAGTTTATATATGCAGGCAAAACGTAGATCTGTCTTTTCTTAACTAGCAATTACAGTGAGTTGTTGTACAGGGTGGACACAGGCGGAAGTGTCGGACACGTCTTTACAAGTCGGACAGACTCATGACACAAAATGCAAAATTTTGCTTTACAGATGCGTTGTATATAGAACCACGCCATACCGTAATACAGACGGAGATTTGGCAACACAGATCATAAGGAAACGCAGGTAGGCTGGTATACTGCTAATATATAATTAGACCATATCCAGTTTAAGTCTCCTTTGTGCTACAACCATCTTGAGAATATCACAAGTGAAGGTGGCCCAAATAGTTTCCAGTGCATAATCCTTCTCCCCATCTCATTCCATAATACATAACCTCTGCAGCTGAAAGAGTGTCGTTAAGTGACACATGAAGAACCTTTCATTACCTCACGGAAATTCCTTTATTATATCCTGCCAAACATTTATTTGCAATTATCTCTAAATACACTAAGCAATAAAAAGTTACTAATCTTGTACTTTTCTCCAAATCATTAGGTCTCACGGGTTCCCGTGCCCAGACTCTGGGCATACCCATGGGGGAGCTGCCGTGCTGCAGGCCCCCCAAATCGAAATTTAAAAAAACACAGATTTCGTAGATATGATATCAAACGTTTTATGTCATTTACCCTTGATCCGAAATCAGCCACTGAAATCGGCTGATGACTAGTACATTAGAATTTTGAAACATAAAATAAACTAACTTAACATATCTTAGATGAAATTAAAAAAAAATACAAGAAGATTAGACCTTGTGATTTAAATTAGGTTAGTGAGTCATGGAACATGTAGTTATATTGGCATGTATATAAGTATATATATATATATGCAGTCGCGAACAGTGTTACGTTACAGGTTTACTTATGACAAGATTTTAATAACATTTTTAAAATCAAACATAAATTATGTATAGCCTCAGGGTCAGCCCCCCCCCCCCCCCCCCGCTTCCAATGAAAAATTTTGGATGCACATCTGGAAATTCAAGAACGAGAAACTTCCGGCAGGTTAATCAGTCGTGGGATAACAGTTAGGAAATGTCCACGTTACTAATCTGCTAGATTCCCCTCAGTCAGTATGCAATCAGTACCTACTTTAGAAAAGCAGCGTCATTTAACCTTGTCTTGACAGCAACTCTTCCGAAACGAAGACAGCTCCGAGTGCACGTTTGTACGGTTTCAGAACAGAGACCTCTTGCGACAGAACCCTTGACTTGGCAGCTTAGTCAAATCAATTTACACAAAGGTCGATAAGTAGCCTTTGAAACACGGTATTTCCGGTTTAGACATGAAATCCAATTGAATATAAGTGCGTTGTTTACATTGCTGGATACGGGACTGCCTCCATGACAAACATTTACAAACACAAATTTCACTTCTTTCTGTAACTTTTCGAAAACTAAACAATTTAAATCCTGCGAGATTTGACATTCATTACAGCGGAGTTGTTGAAGATTCAAATCTTCTGAGGTGTTGCGCTGTCCCACTGGTAAATAATTACAACCTGTTCTTGTTTTACGTCCATTTGTTTTAGGCTTTTTTTTTAACGCCCCTTGCCTATTTACACCTCTTCTTAATTTGCGATCTCTCATTTTCGGTTTAAAGCCCATTGCCTGGTTTCTTTGGATTTATTTAAGCCTCTTTTCTTATGGGAATATAATTTTTTTTTTCACCTTTTCTACTAACGTAAATAGGTTTAAAACAAGGGCCCTCTGTAATTAATGTTTACATCGTGTATTTTAACATTTTTTTGGGAAACTCTGTTTCTAGCCAGTGGCCGCTAATGTTACCGTCTTTGTAATATTTCATGTATGAGAAAACAAGGTAAAGTTTAGGATGGCATTTCCGGAAATTAATGTTGTTATAATAGGAATTTGTTAAATAATGTTCACATTGCCCTGTGTTTGATTATGCACGCGCAGACTCGCAAAGTGTTCCAGTGAAGCAATACTATGCACACGTGCAACTGCCGCTTCTGTATATGCCCAGTGGCGTGGCTACATTTTTGGCCCTCGGGGCACGTAATCACAGTGGCCGCCCCAGATAGACATCTTGAACTTTAAAAAAAAATCACAATTATTTATTGAATTTCTTTTCCTATGTTTATTTAGCTTCTTTGGCAACTAGTTTCGGCCCGGGGACTGAGCGATCATCAGGCCACTAGCAAGTACAGGGGTTGTTTCTGGTTTATTGATTATCTTTTTTTAGGGGTTTAATTTACTGGTTTCTTTATTTCGGTTTATTTCAGGGCAAGGTGCAGCTTGTTTCTAAGTGTAGTGATGCATTAAATGGTTATTTGTTTTTGGATTGTCGGTTTAAATTATTGACATGAATTGGATTTGATTGTAGTGTTTTGAAGACTGTTATCGTGATAATTGGTTCTAAGATATGTATACCGACAAGTAGCCTGATGATGACTCAGTCAGCGAGCCGAAACTAGTTGCCAAGACAAAACGTATGTAATATAACTTGTTGGTGTGATTGAAGGGCTAAATAAACATACACTTGTGATTACTACACCAACTGGGATGTTCTGTATTAAGAATTTCCTTTGATTTTATCTCAATAATTTAAAAGTTATTGAGCTAAAAAAATACCTTTTTTTCATTTTAAATGGCCTAGTAATTTTGCTGCCCATTCGCCCCCCCCCCTTGGACTCTGCCGCCCGGGGTGGCCCCACCATCGGCCCCACGCCTCTACCTACGCGCCTGTACATGTCATAAATGCGAATTCCAGGGATTACGACTGTGAACGCACTGCCCGTCGTGCCTACAAGCGAGTGATATCCGTGCGCACAGACGAGCTGCACAAGACCTAACCGCCAATTTAATACGTTTAACGGCGCTGTACAAACCGACACGAAACATATCATGGCTGTATTCTATGCATCAGGTTCGATTTCCGATGGGATCATTGAGATTTTTCAATGAATTTATCCTTCCGGCCGCAATATGGCCTTGGGTTCGACTCATCCTCTAACAGAAATGAGTACCCGGGGTATCTCCTGGAGGCTAAAGGCGGCCGGTGCGTAGGGATGACAACCTTCCCACCTTCATGCGCCGATCGTCTAGAAATCCTGGGCGTCTCAACCTTCTGGAGCACTACGGGCCTGTGCAGGCCTGTCCAGGTCCGTATAGGGATTGTACGGATGAAATTTCTGAAAATAAATGTATTCCAGAAATTGCCTCTGTTCTTGTCGGTTATTTACTTACACAATTATCATTATTAATTGTAATTATGAAAACACTTTTCGCATGTTAGGAATTGCCAGTATATTTATATTCTAAACGTACTTTAACATAGTCGCTCGAAGATGTTGATATGGTAATATTCTACTTTATTTTTTGCTGTACACAAACCAACTGCCATACGTTTTCGGTAAGATTTTAGGCTTTCGCCGCGCTGTACTTGCTGGACAGAGATTTTATTCTACTGCACTGGTGTAATTACATCCAGTCAGCCGGAATTATAAGTACAAAACCACGTAGATGCGTCTGAAATATTCTGTACGTCACGTACTTAATCATATCCAAAAAAAAAAACAATCGTGTTTTAACGTCACCATTTTCGCATATCTTTAGAGCGTAATTAAATACGTGTTCTCGATTGTGATCTAGACCCTGCACCTCTATAATTAAGCCTTCTAATAACGTGATATGGGTTTACATCAGATGATAGCCAAAAGTAAGTCACGGTGTTGTTAAAACCTAACGACAGTGATGTATTGATGCAACAAGATGGCGGCTCAAATGTTACAGGAATAGTCCTTTACCAGCCAGGTGATGTAATCGATTTCATTTCCAGCAGTTGGCGGAGGCGTAGGTGAAGGTTTCTCGCCGCCTACCCCCACTTCCCCATCCCGGACAACGAATGTTCTGAGAGACGTGACCATACACCAAGAGTCATCTAGTATGTGAAGTTGGCACTCAGAGACGTTTGAACCAACCTCTCTGTTTCATCGATTAACGAAGCAGTCCCAATTGTACCGGAATTGAAAGTTTGTCCCCTTCGCACGTTTAGCGGGCATATTGTGGAGTGGAGGTACAGCGTGACTCATTCCTAGCCTCAGTACTAGATGGACGTGAGTGGTAAGCTTCACGCACTTACCACTTTCCTCCCCGGAGACAGACATGGTACACATTTATCTAGAACTTGTATACAGGAACAAAAGCATTTGTGTTTTCAATTTTATAAATCAATCCATTCATATTCAGTGAATATGGGTATAGGATTTAAGGAGAACAGAGATAAAT
Organism: Reticulitermes speratus; assembly: GCA_021186555.1. Classification (NCBI taxonomy): domain Eukaryota; kingdom Metazoa; phylum Arthropoda; class Insecta; order Blattodea; family Rhinotermitidae; genus Reticulitermes; species Reticulitermes speratus. The sequence continues at coordinate 11,538,444 of JAJKFL010000012.1, forward strand.
TGAGGATATATTGAAAAATACTGCAATGAAAGCTTGTGAAATTGCAGTTGTGTGTAATGTTTTACCTCAAACTGTTGGTGGGGTAACAAGGAAAATAGAATTAAGTAGACCAGTACCTCCCACGACACACCACACCTCTGCAGGACAGAATGCAAAAAATTTGTTTGGAAGAACCGCATTAATACAGCAGACATCTGGCAAGGATGCAGAGCAGTGCTGGAACTTGGTTAAATCCACACTGTATGCAAATGTCCTTGAGTTTGGTTTTAAGACATGTTGTGCTTTGGGAAAACCACAGCTGACATAGCAGTGAGGAGGAAACTTTTGGCACGGGTTCAATTACGAGTCTTAGACTAAATATCTTACCTTCGCTCAGTCTTATTTCGTTTCACCAAAGGACAGGAAGTTCTTAAAAAACAAATTTAGATGCACCTACTTACAATTCTGGAGCTAAAATGGGCAACTTGAGTCCTTCTTCTTTTTAACTGGGTAGTGTCAACTAAATACATAGTGACATTTAATGTGCATTAGTTGGTTGTTTTTCAATAGAGTTTTTCAAATAGAGTGAAAATGCACGGTGATGATAATATAAAAAGAATGAATTTCAGTGTCTCCCATAGGTCAAAATTCAAGTTTTCTTATACTAATTTCTAATTGGCTGTCCTAAAAGACGTGCTGGTATTCCCTGAAATAACTCCGAGATAACCAAATCCGCGATTACTGGTCAAATCGAGGAGTGGCCGTTCGTAACATCCTACTCAAGAATTTACTACTGCAAAAACTGTCACGTATAGAATTTCACAAAGAGATGCCTACTCTCAAACTGCGCTATTTTCTGACAGTTGACAAATGGTAAACCTAACTCTGTCCTTTGACTGGGGTTCGTCGCAGTCATTCCTTCATCCCAGTTTGTTCGCTCTTTTAGTATCTTCCAGAAAAATCCAACTATCCCTCTACTAATTATGTCCTGAGCCCTCATCCGGCTTCGAACTGGATTTTTCCAGTAACAACTGAACCCCAGCATTAATCAATATAATTATTAGGTACAAACACTTTATATTTATTGTATAAAATAGAGGGTAGGGCTAGATTATTTTATCAGTTAATAAAATAATTCTTAGCACAAAGTGATTATGAGCTTTGATGCCACTTCAATAAGGAAGTGCAAACAGACTCTACAAATCCTCTTTTCCTAGGTTATGGATTTGTAATCCAAGAATTTCTTTTCTTTTACACTATAACAACTTACAAAATGAAGCACTCAGCTTAACACATTTTTGGGGCACCAGGTCACTTTTCTTAATTTTCTCGAAAACCTTACGACTTATGTCAAAAGGTTCAAGTAATATGAAATATGTTTCATTTTTAGCGACTGTTAGCTTTGTCATGTCTGTCCGTCCGTCTGTCCGCATGGAACAAGTCGGCTCCCACTGGACGGATTTTTATAAAATTTGATATGTAGGTATTTTTCGAAAATCTGTCAAAAAATTCAAGAATAACGGACCCTTTACACGAAGACGTATATTCATTTATGATAATGTCTCGCTGAATTCTTCTTAGTATGAGAAATTTTTCACACAAATTTTAGAGAAAATCAAAACACGCACTTTATGTTCAATAGCTTATTTTCCGAAAATCGTGCAGTTTATGAGATAATGTGGAAAAATATGGTAGAGCCAGACAGGCCACCAGGTGCGCACTCAGAATTTTTCCTTGGGGGGGAGGGCGGCTGACCCTGAGGCTATATATAATTTATGTTTGATTTTAAAAAGTCTGTTATAAAAATCATGTTGTAAGTGCAACATAACGCTGTCTGCAATTGCATTTATACACATACGAATATAACTACATGTTCCATGACTCAATCACAGTGTCCTATCTTTTGTTTTTTTTAATGTTATCAATTTATTTTTCAAAATTCTAATGTACTAGTCATTAGCCGATTTCAGTGGCTGATTTCGGCTGAAGGGAAATCACGTAAAACTTTTGATATCCTAATATCTACAAAGTATGTGTTTTCTAAATTTCGGTTTTGGGGGTTTGGGGGTGGAGGCTGCAGCCTGTCAGCCCCCGCCCCCTTGGGTACGCCCCCGCAGGCCGCAGATGACAATATAACACAGCGCATGCACTTCGCGTACTGGATAACTAAGGCTACAGACACACATTCAGAATATGTAATACTTATTGCTTTTGCCCAGCAACAATGGTTACGCGAACGCGCCTCAATGTTACGTTATATGCACACTGCCTCTCACGTTATTTACAAATTTTGGTGAATACTTTTTCGCTCCGATAAATATTGATAGGGTTACTTTGGAGATACACACAGTAACTTATGTACTTTTCTATGTAGTGTTCTTTATTTTAACTTGTTTATAGCGACTAGGATACGGGGCTGGACGGTCCGGGGTTCGAATCCAGGTAAGTAAACGAGATTTTTTCTTCTCCAAAACGCCCAGATCAGCTCTGGGGCCCACCCAGCCTCCTGTACAGTGCGTACTGGGGTTCTTCTTCGAAGGTAAAGCGGAAGGGGCGTGAAGTTAATCACTCAACTCCATCTAGTGCCGAGATTAAGAATTGGTGGAGCTATACTTCTACTCCCCATATATGCCTTCATAGCGTGGAGAGGGAATTTTTTTTTTCAATGGCTCGACAGCTCCTTGGGGGCCTAGGCCGCCTCATTTTTCGAGGCATCACGATCACACACTTTAGAGACACCACACTCGGTAGGACTCCTCTGGACGAGGGACCAGCCCGTCGCAGAGACCTCTACCTGACAACACACAACACTGACAAGGGTCAGACATAGATGGAAAACTTTACCTGTTTTAATTACAAATGGAAAGTGTCGAAAACTGCGTATTAACCAGTTTCAGAAAATAAATTCGGTGGTTCACTAGTTGTATGCAGACAGAGATGTGGAAAAACGCTGTACTGGTACTTCCTGAAAATAGTTACAGGCTGTAGCCAAAACGTGTAGGAGTGCTTTATACTTAAAAACTATTGCAGTTTTTTTTTGCGATAAACTTGTTTATTTGTGTCAGTTGCACGGGAGATATACAATATGAAATATTCACTAATTAATTACAGTACAAGAATGGTATCGGTAGAAGAAGAAGAATGCTGTTGATGGGCTTAATACAAAGGCAGAATGGCGACCAAGCACGAACCACGCACTGCAGTGTCTGTATCATTAATGATAATGCGAGGCCCAGACATTAAACGGTCTTTGGAAGATTCTGGAGTGCTTTCTTCTCTCTCCCACTGTCAAGAAACAGTCAGCCTGCAGACAAGCTTGTTCGAAAGTAGATTTTCGAAAGGTCCACTTTACCTGCCTACAAAAACGAAGGAACTTTAAGCCTTGAATGGTAATGAGGTTTGTTGACACAATTTTATGACTTGCATGTCCTAAGTGCGGACAGCAATTAGAGAACTGAACTTCGAACTCTACCCGCACATTCTAAATCTTAAATAATATGATTAATTTAGGGTTCGGATGTTTATGACATGTCATATTTTTATTCCGGCTTCTATTTTCATTCTAAACTGAAATTGAACACTAATTGGGTTATTCTAATCACAATCAGACTGTATTTATTTTGCATATAAGTGCATATTTAGGACATTTTATGTTTTTGGTCATATTTGTAGTTAAGATGCATATTTTGGTTATATTTTTAAATAAAATTCTTATTTCTCATATTTTAAAATTATGTTTTGAGATGACTGTACTTCCAAGAAAGAGTCACTGTTATTTTGACATAGCTGTAGTTGTATGTATACAAGGAGACAATGAAGTAGCGGTCTGTTTCAACCCTTGATGGCTACATTAAATGCAGGTAGCTCCCACCCCTTCTAAGGATAATATTGTGGACGTAGGAATGCAGTTGCCCTTATCCTATACCCTTTCTTACTTGTAACTACATTTCTCAGGCATTTACAAGGAATTCTTCAGTTTTCTTTTTTTCTTTTTTGCGTGGTGAAGGACCCCGCAGCAGATGCTACGGACGCACTGCAGCCTTAAGGCTTCTTGTGCAACCCCTGTGATGAAGATGAGCAGTTTTTTTTTACCAAATTTTACAATTAATGGAGCACCAGTAGAATGAAATTGACAGGAGAAAACCGACAACTCGGACAAAAACCTGTCCCAGTGCCACTTTGTCCACCACAAATCTCACATGGACTGACCCGAGATCGAACCCGGGTCTCCGCGGTGAGAGGCCGGCGACTAACCGCCTCAGCCATGGCACGGCCCAATTCTTCAGTTAGTTAAGATGCCGGAAGTGAAGTGTTCTGAAAGTGCGAAGTTAAGAGGTTTCGTTAAAGATTTTGGCGAGGAATATTTTAGTTCTGATGGAAGAATTCTGTTCTGTAAACTTTGTGAAGTCAAAGTTACAGCTGGTAAGCGATTTAATGTGCAACAACATTGAGATACGGCAAAACATAAAAATAGTTTGAGCAGACAAACCAGTCATCAAAGCAGGCAACGACTTATGTTCGATAACACTGCCACACCTTCGCCATCAAACAAAACATCGGAATTTTCAAAGGATCTGTGTGAAATGATGGTGTCTGCCAACATACCACTAAACAAAGTGAACAATGAGCAGTTCAAAACTTTCTTGGAGAAATACACACGACTCATTTAATTCCAGACGAATCAACACTACGACAAAACTATGTACCTGCCTGTTATGAAGATGTTCTAAAAAGAATTAGATGTACTGTGGGCGACAATAAAGTTTGGGTTTCGATTGATGAAACAACGGATTTCTGCGGCAGATATGTAGCGAATGTCGTCATTGGCACGCTCTTTGCTAACCGTCCTGGTGACATATTCCTTCTTGATTCCGAAGTTCTTGATACAGTAAACCACTCCTCTATCGCTGTAATTTTCGAAAACGCCATGAAACTCTTGTGGACAGGTGACGTTAAGCGAGACAATATCCTCCTTTTTGTAACGGACGCTGCACGGTATATGGTAAAAGCTGCCAAGGGCCTCAAAATGCTTTATCCAAAAATGGTCCATTTAACATGTCTGGCTCTTGCCCTGCACAGAGTTGCCGAAGAAATTAGACATAGTTATACTGAAGTCGACAAGTTGATCTGAACTTTAAGAAAATATTCGTTAAAGTTCCATTGAGGGTGCAGAAATTCAAACAACTCGCACCTTCATTGCCTCTTCTCCTCAGGCGGTACGCACTCAATGGGGTACCTGGCTCGATACTGCTGAGTACTACTGCGAAAACTACGCCGTTATTGAAGAAATTGTTAATACTTTTGACAGCAGTGACGCATTTTCTATCACAATTGTTAAAGAACTATTTTCCCGTAGTTTGTCAGGAAGTCTGACTTATATAAAATCTAACTATGGAGGCATAGCAACTACAATTTCTCGCCTAGAGGCAGTTGGTACAGATCTACATGAAAGTTTGGAGCTGATCAAGGGCGTAAGGTGCGATATAGGGCGAGCAAGAGGCAAAATAGGTGATGCTGTGAAATCAAAACTTAATACAGTGCTGCGTCGAAACGATGGTTATGTGACAATGTGCAAAATAAGCGACATTCTAAGCGGAAATGAAGCTACACTGGGAGTAGATGAACTAGCGTTAAACAGCAATGATTTAACCCTCTTCAAATATGCTCCGGTGACGTCGTGCGATGTCGAAAGGAGCTCTCAAGTTACAAGACCATATTGAGCGACAATCGAAGAAAATTTTCATTGGAGTCCTTGAAAATGCACATTGTTGTATATTGTAATGCTGCCAAGAAAGCAGAATGAAGAAAGGTACGTAATATTTTGAAATTTGTTTGTTTGTTTATTTATTTATTTATTTGTAATTAATTAATTTGATATGCCTGAAAGGCTCTTCTTTTAAATTCATCTTCTTTTTATAGGAAAACGTATTCTCAACGTCTGATTCTGATCCAAAACGAGGCATTTACAACTTAAAGCGACTGAGGATTTTGATTAAAATTTAGCTATTTTTTGGGCATATTTAGATGCATATTTCTCGGTTTTTTAGGTCATGAACTTCCGAACCGTAATTATTATAAACCAGATAATTAGTATCCAAATCATCTCATGTTTGGAAGCTAAGTCCAACACTTTAACTGCGGACCTTGGCCACATATAATTCTTGGAGTAATTCCACCACTGCTCATGGGATCGAAGTCCGGTTGCTGCACTAAACATAACCGGATATCAAGACAATTTACCTTTTGACGGTGTGGCCTAGTTCCAATTATAAACTACGAAACACAGGAGCCGGAAAAGCGTAGCCGCTATAGAGCTGGACGGTACGGGGATCGTATCCCGGTGAGAGCAAAAGATTTGTCTCTTCTCGAAAACGTCCAGGCCGGCTCTAGGGCCCACCCAGCCTCCTATTCAATGGGTACCGGGAGTAAATTGGCCGAGGCGTGAAGTTAACCACTCACCTGCATCTATAGCCGAGGTTAAGAATGAGTGGAACTTTACGTCTACTCACCGTACTCATGGGGTGGAGAGGGAAATTTAACCTATGAAACACAAGCGAGCATGCCGCGTTCACGTTATGTGAGAAACCAATAGGACAAATGCTGAAGAAATTTCAGACATGCGATTATTGCACATTACGTGCAGTAGTGTGTGTTCACTTCGGATGAAACCGCCGTTAACTGAACACTGAGTAGTTTGTCACGGCAACCGACCGAAGGTAATGGACAATATACCGTTAGTAACTGTGAGACTCCAGCTTAAAACTGAAAGCACTCGTTGAATCTATAAACCCGCTCACAGAATGTACAGTAAGGGTCTGTATTGTACTGTGTGTGGCGTATTTATTATCATGGTACTGCTCGCCGTAGTGCGGACGACATAAATACCGCATAGCGAAAGACGACGCCGGAAGTCTGCAGTGTTCGGTCTGCTTATTCCCGCCGTATGAACGGCTCTCTTTGTTACAATTTGT